>CM073429.1:25462857-26828571 GCA_037114965.1 Monochamus alternatus
AAATAGAAAACGCAAATCGGCTTCAAAAATGCCATATGCCATTACTTCCACAAAATGGTTGGAATATTATCAGAAACACGAAAATGAAAAAAAAAAGAAAAAGTAGAACAAATAAAAAAGAGAAAATTGGATAGAGAGCAAAAGAAAGTAACCGCAGAATTGAAAAAGTCAAAGTGTAAACAAATGAAACGCAAAACTAAGGACGTTGAACCGAACATCGGTAACGATGAAATTGATAATAAGGAAAACACAGATGATAAGATAAAAGTTGTAGAAACCAAACTTGAAAAAAAAATATCAAGTAAAGGCGTAAACACTGATGGTATTAGCATATTGAATACATTCAAAATTGGCGACTATGTAATCGTCCTATACGATAATAAATAAGATCCTGGTGTAATTACAGATATTGAAAATGAGGAATACGAAGTAAGTGTAATGCATCAAACTTCAAATAAAATGTAGAAGTGAACTAAACACACAGACCAAAGTTGCCACAGCCTTTAGATATATACCAAGATATGTACAATATTGAAATGTAAACGTGAAATGCGTTTTACTTTATAAGTAGGCTATAAGTAAATATATGTTTATATTTTTTCTTAAATAAACCACTTTGTTCATTTACTAGTGTGTTTAAGTTCATTTACTGAATTTTCTTGTTCATTCATTAGATTTGGTGACATTTTTTAATTATTAATTTTTATAATATAGTAGCAATCAAACTACTCAACTTTCAAATTATTTACAACATCCTTATAAATAACGACATAGGATTAACATTTTTTTAAAATAATATTTGAAACAAACTATGCTATAATAGCATTTTAAAGTTTATACATCTCTTATTTGTTCAATCACTGGGCATTTCACCCTATTTATAAAATTGTACCATCTAAAGTTGAAAAACAATAAATTCTAAACACCCTGTATACACTGGTTACTTAATAGAAAAGTTTAATTGATTCTTTACAACTTCTTTACAATTCGATGGATCTGGGGTTCAGAATATGTCGAGATGAGCCCTAATAATTAGAACAGCTTCTTTGATTTTAAAGTAACACGATTAAATACTCAGAGTAATTAAAGTCGAAATAAAAATAATGAAATCAGATACTTTATTAGACATTATAGTATTTTTTTTTATAAATGGAAAAATATATTATTATTATATTGTAGTGAGTTATTGTATTTTTTAATTTCTTGCAATTCTTACTTCTCATGTCGGAGTTTTCAGTTATCTATGTATACAGTATTAAATCGGAATGAATGATGTAAACCTCTGGTTCTTATCTAAAAAAAGCAAAATAATTTTGACAGACCATTAAACTTATACAGGGTTAACTATGACTAAGTACAAAAAATTTAACCACGTGCTCAGGGAAGCCTAAAAGACAATAAAAAAATTATTCCAGAACTTTAGCTCGATATTTAAAAAATGGGGCAAAACCCTTTTTTCTTACGGAAAGTCGGCGCCTATGATAAGAACCGACTGAAATGGCTTAGATCCATAGATAAAACTTACATCTGTGAACAATATCTACTACTATCGTCGTTTTTTTGTAGCATTTCTAAAAGTTTTCCATTATTTCGTTATAAACTGGTAGAACTACATATTCGCTCATTACAGCCACTCACTACCGATAAAAGACACTTCCCGTAGGTACAATTTAATAAAATGCCTATTTATTATAACAAAATCGAATGAGAGGAATAGATAATAGACGTTTTAATGTAACCGCGGCACGCGGCAGTCTTGTCCCATAACCTAGAAAACCAAACCGGCGAACTATACTGTGGGAAAGTATCTGTACCCAACACAAATGTCTTTATTTAATAACTATAAAACGTTTAAAAATTAAAATAAGGCACTAAAAACTGAAGAAAAACACAAAATTACAACGTAAACACAGGAATTCAATTATGACATGACAGCGGTACTGACTGATGAGCATGCTTGTAGAGTATGCAACCAACAAGCAAGTTAACATTGGCAGCGTTAAATAAGGCTTTAAAATAATATCGAAAAAAAATTTTTTGGCTTTATAAATAAGTTTGGAATTTTTTTGAAGGGTTATTCCGTTAATTCTTATTTTTCCCTATCCCCTCCTAAAATATTTGTACTAAGTCATAGTTAAGTATTAATCCTGAGAAAAAAAGTCCAGTGAATCTCGATTTAACCTATGCGTCAAAATATAAGAGATTTTGTACTTCTCCACCAATTTGGTATTAATCCTTGCATACAGGGCCGCGCCAACCCGGAGGTACAAGGAGTGCGTGGCACCCGAGCGCCACCATTCAGGGGGCGGCAAATGACCGTTGCTTAGTAGCAGACGTCAGTTAAGCTAAACTGCACACTCCCTGTTAAAATATATCTCTTCTCCTTTTTTACATTTTTTGTCAGTTAAATCAGATCCCGTTACTATAAATAAGTACTTTCTAAGATCTTAGTTGATCTGTTAAAGTGCGAGGTTCACTCAAAGCCAACTTATTTTTGGTAATTGTATGTGCTTTACTATGAATTCTTTTCAAGTGGCCTATAGAATCTTATTCTCTGCAACTCTCACCTCTCGTACTGATCCATGTGCTGTGAATTAGTCACTCTCTATTATTTTCTACCTCGGGTAATTAATTGACATGAAAAAAAACTTATATATTAACCCATAGCTTTGAGAATATTATTAACCATACCGGTAACGGTAGCCTCTGGCGAGAGATCTTTCTCAAAATCAAAGATAATAAAAAATTACCTAGCGTTGTAGCGTGACACAAGACTTTCTCATTTAGCTAAAATAAGTATCGAAAGTCAAATGTCAAAAAACCTGATATATCTGACTTGGTTGAGGAATTTGCAAAAAGAAAGACCCGAAAAATTATATTTTGAATGACAAGATACCTACTATTAAATGAAAAGTCAGTAACCCAAACAGCACACTTACATATTAAAGACGTCAATATTATGTACACACTGTACGGTAACTACATACACAATACGTACATTTTTTGGCCACGGTACGTACATGAGATGTACCAGGGATGTTAGATTTCCACTAATTTGTACGTACCTAGTACGCAATTTTATGTCATTGTTATGCCAAAAATGGCTCTATATAGTACGTAAGTTTTATGTCTCAAATTCGTCTAAACACGATTTTAGTAGGTTTGTTATTGCATTGGTTTATGACCATTTGAAACCGTCGACAATCAAATGATCCCAAACCGATACATAAGCTCTTTTCCAACACAGCACCTGACTAGTTTGAAACCTGTCTGAAGCAGTCAGTCAGTTTAATATTAGATACAACTCCGCTGCAGTAAGTCGGTGAACGATTTGGCTATCCACTTGGGACAGGCTTCCAACCAGTTAGGTGCCGTGTTGGAAAAGAGCTATTAATAAACCCGTTGACAACACCTTAAAAAACATTTCTCATAAATAAAGTTTAATGAAAAAGTTATGTCTTACAATAATATTCGGTATTTTATTATTTTTTTTCTTTATTCGGTCCGGTGTTCGTCTCAACCAGTTCCAGATAGCTAGTTCTACATCTTTTTTCTCTACTGGTTTTGCCTTTAATGCCGTCTCTACAAACAAAATAACGTTACTATAAAATCATAAATAGGTTTTTAAAAATATTACATTGGTAGTGGTTTGTTGGTATAAAATTTTTGAAGGAAAGCTTTTCTCTTCTCCATAGCCAAAATTAAGTAACTACTAGTTCATTAGTTATCAACAAGCCCATTATCATTTTAACCAACTCCTAACAGTCCTGCCCACCCAACCTTTTTACTTCATTAACCTAAAACATTATTTTAGTTATCTACAAATTATTATCATCATTAGATTTATAATTGATAAGTTGTGACGTTAAAAAACTGTCAGGAATATTAAGCATTATGAGACATTCTCGGGAATCTCATCAGTTTTAAATATTATTGCATGCCTTTGGGCTTTCTTGTGCCACTTATTTTTAGAATATTTTTTGCAATTCATAGTAAACTACAATCATTCTTGCTACACACGTGGAAAATGTTAAATGTGTATAATTAGTTAAACTGCACAAAATAAATTTCTTCTATTAGTAAATTATTTTAGAAAAACAAACAAGACTTACCTGTACAGACAAAAACAAAACACTAATACGTAATTATATGTACATATTTATGTAAACTTTATAACTATTTTAAACAGAAAATTTTACTGAGGAAGTGAGGAATTTTAGCACTTTCGGATCGGACGTCAAACTGCGAAATGCAATGCGATGCTTCGCGCGAAATTTAAAATAAACATTGAGATGGGGAATTTTAATTTTTTTATTATAAATGTGTTTAGAACATGTTATTACAAAATATAGTCAATATATACGGATATTTAATGATGAGAAGCCTATATTACTTTTTGGTGATATATTATTAAGAATAGACGGTTAGGAATATTTTATTATGAAGAAGAAGCTAATAATAAATTAGAAAAGTAATCAAAAAACATATGCAAACCTGTAAACTATATATAAATACGTTTTAAAATTTCCAACATATCAAGGTTTAACTTTTTGCTCCAAAAAATGAGATAAAAACTGTAAAAATTACACGTAGCAAAATTAAATTTGTTTAAATTATGTAGGTACCTATATTTCGCTGCTATAAAAATAATGATACAAATAAAAATATTAAATATGTACCTAGTGGAGCAAAAAAGTACGTACTATGCAAGACGTATGTGTAGGTACTGTGCAAAACGTACGTGGGATGTACATATTAGGTCTGGGACGTACCGACCTAAATATGACGTAAAATGTGCGTCTCAGAGACGTCGAATGCTGTCTGGGAATACTGATATCTGAGCATCATTTTATGTTCTTATTCATTTTACACATGTATTTTGTATTATAAGTACATTTAGTTTTGTGTTACTAAGACTATTTAAGTTTCTATTCTTAGGTCTTGTTTTTTTTAATATTATTTATTTTCTGTTAATTGTTGAATAAAAATACATTTATTTTTACTATTATTAATGTATAATTCCATATTGATTTTATTGCTCCATTATTTGATGATTAACCTAGAATGCTGCTAAGGCGACAGCAAAGGTTCCGCACCTCGGCGGCAGCTACCCTAGGCACGGTCCTGCATGAAATAATTACACCTTTTTGGAACACCTAGGGGGAATTTTTCCTCTACAATTTAGCCCACTGAATGTTTCTTTTACTTGATTTGAGGTAACCATGAATTGATCCTATTAATAACAACAACTTCACCGGAATCGTCAGTTTGCTCTTTATTGCTGGAAGCGTACCTGTTAAGCGGAGTTGCTGTAGTATTTGGTAATAATTGCGCAGCCAAGTGAAGTATAAATAGGTACTAAAAGTCTTCCGAACACTAAAATTGTAGAATCGTATTGACAATTTTGACTCTGACATATAAGCACTACATACAAACTTTCCACTGCCGTAAGTAATGGAACCACTTCCATTCCCACACAGTTATCAGGCAACCTAATCCTTTTCAATAACCTTGGGTGTGGCTAAACTAAAATTTTATATATCGTTTTTAGACATATTATTGCACGAGATTGTCTAGCACAAACTCCATTTAGATAAAATAAATCTTCTGCACATATTTCGAAAAATCACACCATTTCTATATTATACCTTGTGTTAACTATTTGTTCAGAATGTGATAGCTCGTTCAAAAATTAAAAAAAAGTTTTTATTAACTTTCCCTCTAAAATGCACAATTTTCGAGATACAAGGTGTTGAAATTGTAAAAAAAATTCGTTTTTTGCGAATATATCCGGAACCGTTTATCGCACAGAAAACAGCTTTTGTAACCATTTACTACTCATAATAACCTATGTTCTGTGGGAGAAAATTTTTTTTTCAAAGTAATAATTGGTGAAGATTTTGAAGGGGGAGTGTATGTTTTTCTCCCCAACTTCCACATCACTAGAAAAAGTACGGTTTTGACGCCCATCTGAACCGCCAATGTTTTCTACACAAAAAATGTACTCTTGGTCATAAGCTCTAAAGTTGACCGTTTTCGAGAAAAATCTACTTTTATCTTGAAAAACTTGGTCAATTTTTTTAAATAAAATTTTTTTACTAATTAAACAAAATTTATTTAATCATTAGAACAAATAACAAAACCAAACGTTAACTTCATAATTGCAAAATTAAAAAAAAAATCGTACACAGTTAAATTAAATGTTGGAAATGTCCTCCGTTAGTTTTAATGCACGCGGCAATTCTTCAACACATTGACTGTCTAATACGCAAAAAAATTTCCGGAGTGTTCCGAATTATGTCGCAAGATGCAACAATGCGTTATCTTAATTGATCAACGTTTTCAACTGGAGTAGCGTAGACTAGGGTTTTGAGATGGCCCCAAAAGAAAAAATCTAAACATCTAAGTTCGGGAGATCGTGGGGGGCAAGGGTGGGGACCTTCTCGACCGATCCAACGGTCTTGATATTCGTCATCCAAGTATTGGCGAGCAACCAAACTAAAGTGGGCCGAAGCTCCATCATGCATAAAGTACATGTTTTGTCTTACTTGAAGCGGTACATCTTCCAGCAGTTCCGACGATGCCAGCCCAAACATTTATGGAAAATTTTTGCTGATGATTGCCTTCTGCAATTTCATGTGGATTTTCTTCAGCCCATATGTGGTTATTGTGAAAATTTAAAATGCTATCTCTCGAGAAAGATGCTTCATCAGTAAACATAACTTCGGCTCCAAACTGAGGATTTTGAGCTATTTTGTCTTGCATCCAACTACAAAAAGCCAATCTTGGGGGAAAATCTTTTGGCAATAAGGCTTGTACTCTTTGGATATGGCAGGGATACACAAGTTGTCTTTTCAAAATTCTCCAAATCGTCGAGTGAGGTATGTTTAAGTTGTGAGCAATTTTTCTGGTACTTGTAATCGCATTTTCTTCAATTTCGTTGGGGACAGCCTCTTCTACTTGCACATTTGCAGCTTCCATAGGCCGCCCATTACCAGCAGTATTCTTTTCAAAACTCCCATTTCCCATAGTCGTTGGTGAATGCGTTGAAACAAGTTATGATGTGGTACTTCGCGATCACGATGTCTTTCTTGATACAACCGCCTTACTTCTGCCGAATTACCGTTCGCCATTCCATAAACGTCATGCATTTCGTACATTTCAGCGTTTGTGTAATTCATTTTTACTTTTGTAATACAAATTGACTTTACGCAGGTACAAACTAATTGTTATTTTGATAGGAGGTAACTTTTGTTCAAATTTAAAGCCTACTTGATAAAAAAATTATAATACATTTAGTAAAATAAAAATTTTATTTAAAAAAATTTACCATGTTTTTCAACGTAAAAGTAGATTTTTCTCGAAAACGGTTAACTTTAGAGCTTATGACCAAGAGTATATTTTTTGTGTAGAAAACGTTGGTGGTTCAAATGGGCGTTTCAATACCGTACTTTTTCCAGTGATGTAGAAGTTAGGGAGAAAACACCCACTTCCCCTTCAAAATCTTCACCAATTATGACTTTGAAAAAAAAATTTTCTCGCACAGAACATAACTTATTACGAGTAGTAATGCTTACAAAAGCTGTTTTCTGTACGATAAACGGTTCCAGAGATATTCACAGAAAACGCAATTTTTTTACAATTTCAACACCCTGTATCTCGAAAATTGTGCATTTTAGAGGGTAAGTTAATACAAACTTTATTTCAAATTTTTGGACGAGCTATCACATCCTGAAGTCCTGCGCATATATTATGAAACACCCTGTATTTTAGAGACCCAGTGTATAATAAACTCTCTTAAACGATAAATATGTTCTGAAATATCTTAATGGGATAAATAGACGTCTATAGTAGATTTTAATAGGTACACACGTGGCTGATACAAATGGAGTTTCTATACACATAATTACTCGGGTACCAACATTTTCTACATTATTGTACGAAAGCATTCTGTTTATCGCAGCGAAACGTTTCCTTCTTATTTATACATCACTGGCAGGTCCTTTGTAGTGTCCGCTTACCTTACATCCACAAATTTAGTACAAAGAGGCTTCGCGTCGTACCTCTATTACAGCCTGATGGCGTTTCCAACCTAAAGGCATTCTGTAGCGTGCTCACGACTCCCAGGACGAACCGCGTCGTGAGGAATGTAATTTGTGCCGCTTTACAGGTCTCCAAAGTGATGTCTACTACACGGACTCCTCGGGACCGCTGCCTTCAGGACTTTTTATTTTTCTATTATACCAGAACGCATCCTTCTATTTTGAAGTGGACTAATTCTGGAATGGGAAATATCATATAGTATATTAAGTATTAAGAACAGTAAGGAGAGTTTACCGATTGACGACAATGCTTGGAAGAGATTGGTAAACTCTTTACTATTCGAGATGCTTATTACTGTTTTTGTTATATGAATAATAACTAATAAAATATCTCGAAAATATTAAAATTAATTTTGTCGGTGTCTCGTATATCCACCAAACTAGGTAGGTGTTCTGGTTACCATGGATACGCTTGTGAATTAAATCCTTATACAGGGTGTCCCAAAATAGAAGGCCATACCATTAACCACATATTCTTTGGGCAAAAATAATGCGGCTTTCCCTAAGCCATTCTTTATTTGAGCATCCCTGTTTCAATATACAGGGTGTTAAAGTTAAATTTTAAAAAACTATTATTATTAATATTCCCATTGTTTTGTAAGATACACACTTGAAATTTTGCATGTACTTTTATCTTATTCCGGCATACTTATCATGTTATTTTGGTGAAAAAAATCGAAGGATGAATGGAGGTAACTGAGGGATGCAGTACCCTTTATCCCCACCAATTATATCTAAGTACGCCTATGCAGCTTTTTCTTGAAATATCAAATGTATAATCCTTTAGCCCGAAGAAAGGTCAAGTCGGCGATAGCCAACTTGCCACCTTTCTAGTTTATTTTTAAACATCATGAGGATGAGTGAATCAGGAAATGAAAATAATTCAGATATTGAAGAGGCCTGGAGTGTAGGATGTTCTTTAGTGATTTCTGAATAATCAAAAAGTGGTTTAAAGGGAATTATGGAACGATTATAAATGCAAAATTCTTGTTGGTTTTATATAGTTCTTTTGATATGTCTATGCGATCGCATTTCTTAAGAGAAAAAGTATTGGATAAGTATTTGGTAAAAACAAATGACCAAATTTTTAATGGAAGCACATGACGAAATAATTCTGATTCATAAGGTACGTTAATATTAATTAATTGGGTATTTTTTCACAACGAATAACATAATTTACTTACCGTTCAGTCCTGTCAAAACCAGAACAGTAAGTAATTACTTACCGGCGCGTTTTTGCTTGGCAATTAGTAAATATAACATACTGTTCTAAAACTAAATATGATAAACAATCGAAAATAGAATGATCGTACAAAAACATTTTTTCATTGACAATAGAGTGACCTGTATAACGTAGATGCCAAAATTTAGTAGTGAATAAATCAAAATAAAATTATATAACATTATTTCTCATACGGGGATTCTAAGCAATGAGTTTAAAAAGTAAAAAACTGAAGTTGTATTTTTGTTTACAAAATAATTATACCTGTATCCAACCACTGAAAATTTAGAGAGTGACTCATCGCTAGCTTGGTGACTAGCGCGGCGGGCGAAGCGTGCGAAGAGTAACAGCAGGATTACCAATGCGTGAAAAATTACTGGATTTGTGAGCGTTTTTGCCACGTGTAAGTAAATTTGTGAGTAATGGGTATTGTGAGTAATTCCTCGTCCTCGATACGTTCTATGCTCCGTGGATGTAATGGAGAATATCTCCCGATTAGTAGTCTATGCACCTGATCCATTTTATGGAGTTTTATGTTTTTCCACGGATCGTGGTTTATGCTCATCTATTTGATCCACGTTCAATTGTTCGTTTTGACGATATCTGTGTTCCGTGTTCTACGAACAGAACACACATATAATTATAATTTAATACGAACGAACATATCACATATTTTAGCGGTTTTTCTTTTTTCCTTTTATATTATAATTCAACAATATCATAAAAAAGTAGCTTGGAGTCGGAGACAATTTTGTCTCTAAGTAGTTGGGATATGATTGGGATCTTCAAATAATTAATAAATCATTTAATGGACTACACTGCACTATTACTGTTGAACTAATATTGATATGTAGTTGATGTTCCAGTACCATCTTTTGGTAGGTGATTTTCACGAAAAGAAAATTAGTTCTAAGTAATTGGCGATTCGAGATAAGAGATACGCCATCTGATGTCAAATTTCAAACTAGTTTCTATGACAATAGTCTCAGAATGTCTAGTCGTATTTATTTATTTTTATAGATATGTATCCTATGCCGTTATTATCAATTATTTCACTTTTTCATAGTTAAGTTTCTTCAATTAATTAAATGTTTTCTTACAAAAATCAAAAGTAACGCTGTGAAACATTGTCATCGAGACTAGTTCAAGTTTTCACCACATGGCGTTATTTTCTTAATTTGAATTCCCAATTGAAATCATTATTTTTCTATCATTGATTTCAATAGATTAGCCGTTTTCGTTTTACCAGAAATCTCGATTAATCTTACTAAGCATTAAGAACATAAGCATAACTCAGATTAGCTAAAATTTCTGTATAAAAGGAAAACGGCTATTGACTAGATTATTATGTGAGTATTTCAAACAGTTTGTGAGTAGTCAAGATATCAACTGTAAGTAATTTTGTTATACAACGTTGGCAACCCTGAGCAACAGTTCATTGGCGTACTAAATCTGAAGGCGCTCAGATATAAAAAAGACAATAAAAATTATTGTATTACACAATATCCATTATTTTTAGTAGATAATAAAATTGATAGTTATTCCGTTTTTTATCTTGTATTATCAAATATCCAAGGTCGAAAGTAATAGAGAGTGACTAATTCACAGCACATAGATTATTACAAAAGATGAAGGTTGCAGGGGACATGATTACCTAGGCGTGTAATATGAGAAGGGTTCAAAGCACAAAAAATTACCAAAAATAAATTGACGTCGAGTGAACTTAGCACATTATCAATTTACTTTAATACCCCCCCCCCCACATGTCATCATCGATGGCGATGGCCCACCACCACCCACTTACATCTATCTACCTGATGTGGATTAAGCCTCGTCCTCATGGTTGCGAAATTCGTGCATATTTGCACGAATTTCGCAACTTTTTTTTTAATTATTTATGGCGGAAAAATCTCAACTTTTGATAAATTTTGCAAAGCAGTAAAACAGTACAAATATTATTGTTAAGTTCATTATTATGTGGTGTTAATAAGATTGTTTTGAGCTTATGACAATCTACCATGACAGTCAATGACTGTTTCATGATGAAAATGATAGAAAATGTTATATATAATTGACAAAATTCATTAAAAGTAGATATTTTCCCACTATTAAATGAGCCTCGCAAATATTGGTGGACATAGGACAAAAGAATTTAGAATATATTACGTACACACTATTCACTATTGGTTACCAGTACTATCACTATAACGGTCACATATTAACATTTATTATGTCTTATCGAACCGTCTTCCGCATGACCTTCATTCATCCATGTTTCGTCAAAGCGTAATATATTCTTCGATTCAGATTTTGACCTTTTAATACTTATTTTAAATATCTAGTTTCTTCGTCATATCACTATTTCGTCTTTTGCTGCCAGTATACTCTTTTCGATTTCATTTTATACGTATGTCATGCATAATTCGCAAAAGCACTCCTCTAGATATTCTAGGCAAAGTTTCATTTTGTAATATATACATAGTAGCAAAATTTTTTTTTATTGTCAGAAGCTCATTTTTAAAATACCATATTCCTTCTGCTAGTTTCCAGTATTTTCCGTTTTGCGGTACTCCTTTGCCACTCCTTATTGCACAGAATACAACCATTATGTGACTATACATATACACTACTCATGCACATTCTTGTTAATGAACTACATATTTCGAAGTTGATAGCTACTTCCAGTATAACCAAAAGTGCAATGAAATTATTTTATTTAAAACGTTTTGGATGGCCAAATTTTCAACCTATTTCCTCAGAGACGGATTATGCCTACTGGTTGATAAACCAGAACTGTCACAGCTATGGCAACCATCCTTCATTCCTCAATGGTTTTTAACAAAAGTATTCTCGATACAATTAACGGATTAAGAGACATTTTATGTAATATATAGTGCGCGTCGTTGGCGCCTTCACCAGTTTTCGAAATCCTTAACAATACTGTTGAATATTGCTGCTACATAAAAAATACAATTAAATTAATACATAGCTAAATTTATAATAATA
Source organism: Monochamus alternatus (assembly GCA_037114965.1). Classification (NCBI taxonomy): domain Eukaryota; kingdom Metazoa; phylum Arthropoda; class Insecta; order Coleoptera; family Cerambycidae; genus Monochamus; species Monochamus alternatus. The sequence continues at coordinate 25,475,188 of CM073429.1, forward strand.
AGGTTTATTTATAAAGCAACCTATAAAATGTGCTAGACAAATAAAATTAGTAAAACAACAATGGAATAAGATATTAGTACATAAACTAATAAATCATCGAAGCAGCTAGAATTACTGCTTGTGTGTATTATATAACGATCTAATATTACACTATTAATGCAGTAATATCAAAATAGACATATGCACACACGTACATATGCGATTATCACATACAAGTTTTCTATGGAGTTGCTTCGTTTTTATGAGTTGGAGGAACTAAGACTTTACGGATCCAAGAAGATCTTCAATTTTAATGATTAAAGCTAGTTGCAGTGTACAGTTTGATGTATACAATCGTATTATGATTATAATGCTAAGCTCGGTCAAATACAAATGATTGCCTGCCTGAGCATAACTGAAGTTATACGAACAACAACCTACCATGGCAGTGGAGGTAATGCCTGTGTGGCACTTTTGAATATAAAAAAAATCATCTTGACAACTACGTTTCAATTCAAGAACCTTGGTCTGTGGAATGGAATGAGGTCGAAAGATGCCCCTTTTACAGTCAAGCACTGACGGAATTCCTCTCAACAGATAGATCTTACACAGTAGGTATTGATCAGAAATGAGGAGAAGACCACCAGTGAGAAGGAGACCGCCAGTGAGGATATAATTAACATCTTCACAGATAGATAAAAAAGGAATGGATATGGGATCTGCTCCAGATCCATACATATCCAATATCAGTGGGCAATGGATAAATATGCTACCGTGATACAAACGGAATTTGCAGATATCTATAACCATAGCCGCCCAAGAAATTACCCGTAGGCATAACAGTCGAATCTATCAGAATCTATAAGTAGATAGCAGACAATCACTTCGTATTTAGCATAGCCATAAGATAATGACTGGATAAGCATGGGAATGCTATCAGGTACTGGTAGTGGCTTCAGTATATATGTGTGCTGGATCAAGGGATACAAGTGAAGTAATGGCTATAATAAAAAACTGACAAGCCAGCCAACATTGCATCGAGTCTCAATTTTATTGGTCCCAATGTGTTTCCGATGTCAGCATTTATTGAAAAACACCCACACAATGTTTAGGAAACGGTGGATTGAAACCTAGAGTTCGTAGAGCACAGCTAAAACTGGGACAGGTATTCAGACTGGTTTCTACAAATTTCTTCTACAAATGTTTCTGCTTCAATTTAAGGTCTGAAGATCGTGGTGGCTATGGTATCTGTCCTCGTCATACAATACCTTGGATGTTTGGAGATGCTGTATATGATATGGATATAATTGAACCTCGTGTATGTTACGCCACACTGCTGCAATACGCCGTGGATGACCTCCATCTCTTCCACAATAGCTGCTTTTAGAACTTATTTACCGGAAAATCGTTCTACTAAAGCATTTTCACTTCACTATAAATTAAAACGATATCCACCAACTGCGAGTTGCTATAGATGTAAGTCATTTTTGATATTTGATAAACTAATGTAAATCATCACAAAATAGTACAGTAAATAAGACTAGAGATTACATTAGCCCAGCGATGTAAAGGTTGAAATTACTAAAACTTTAATAATTTTTTTCTCGGAAAATATAAGGATTTTTCAAAAAATAATTACGATATTGACTTTTCGGGGATCCTATTTCTTCCAGAAGTTACTTCTTAACCTCATTCTTTTAAGTGAAACATCCCGTATGTTTTTACGTTTTTGCTTTTCTCATTGAATTTAAAGCTAGTTTTGGGAGAATTGTGTGAAAATGGTACTAAATTTGTTGTATACAGGGTGTTTATTAATTGAATGCCGATACTTAAGGGTGTGAATCCTTCGGTCATTTTAAGAAGAAAACTTAATATTAACATATGTCCCAAACCTCTTAATTTTTGAGCTGCAAGGTGTCACAGTTTTAAGAAAAAATTTACTTTTTTATTATAATTTTCTTATCACTCCAGATATTTTTATGAAATTTTGTACAGACCTATTAATCATTAAGGAGCATTTTTTGATAAAAATGTTTTAAAATCTTTGCCAATAACGTCCGTACGAGGTTTGAACTAAACATTTTTGAAGAAAAAAATGGTACGCCACTGCTTTTTCTACAAAATAAAATTATTTTTAAAATCTCCATTTATTTTACAGCAAATTCGACTTACTCTCGTACGACGCACCATTTTCACGTAAAAAAAAAATAAAAGCAAAAAAGTTTTTTCTCCAAGTTCATTGAGACTGCTTTTGATATTTTGTTGCCATTTTGTAGACACCCACTATGCGTGGAAACACTTTTTTTAGGACAAAAATTAATTTTCTACTTTAACCAGTGACCTCCACGTAGGCATAATATTAAATGTTTGGATAGAAAAAAACCGGTACGCCTCTGATTTCTTTAAATTTTATTTTAAAAATCGCAATTTATTTAGTAAAACGATAAATTCAAAATCGTAAACCTAAAACGAAACGACAAGGTAAGAAAATACAAACAAAATAAAGAACCCAAATTATGTATATACAGTAGTTGTTGAAAGTGTCCTCCGCCCACACGTATGCAATCATCTACTCTTCTTCGCATAGACTGACGTACATTTTCAAAAATTCCTGGGGTGTCTCTTATGGTTTCGCAGCATACTATTATAAGACTTCGTAACTCTTCTTTCGGCTTGAATCGGCACTGCGTACACTAAGCTTTTCAGATGACCCCAGAAAAAGTAGTAGTAGTAGTAGTAGTAGACTGCGTTCCTCCGCAGCTTATCCACCGATCGCGATAGTTGTGATTTAAAAATTCACGCACCCGTAAGCTAAAATGTGGATGCGCACCATCGTGCATTAGCCACATCTGGTTTCTTATTAAAAGAGGAAGTGTCTTCAAGCATTGGCGGTAGATCTTCCTCAAGGAAGTGTAAATATGATTGTCCATCTATCTTGGGAGAAAAAATGGGCCTATCAAATAATCGTCAATAATACCAGCCCAAACATTTAATGAAAACTGTTCTTGATGATTTGATTCAACAATTGCAAAAAGGTTTTCATCCGCCCACAAATGGTTATTATGGAAATTTCGTATTGAGTTTCGAAAGAAACTAGCTTCATCGGTAAAAAGAATGTACTTGTCAAATAACGGATTTTCCAGCAGTTTTTGAAGAAACCACTCACAGAAATTAATGCGCAACGGGAAATCTCTAAGGAGTAATGCCTGGATGCTTTGAATGTGATATGGATATAACAAATTTTCGATAAGAATTTTCCAAACAAGTACGTGTGAAACATTAAATGTCTCCTCAATTTCATGTAAAATTCCTTCTTCAAGTTCCGGTGTTCTTACTGTTTCAGGGACTCTTTTAGCACTGTGGTCTACTTTTAAATTTCCAGTTTGGTGAAGACTTCTATGAATCCCAGAAAATGTTCTCGGATCGGGTAGTATGCGATTTGGATACCGCTCTTGGTATATCCTCCTGGCTTGGTATGCATTTCCGTCGGCAACCCCATAAGTAAAATGCATGTCAGCTAATTCACCGATTGTAAAATTTACCATTTTTATGAAATTTTACCTCCTACTCTAACAATAATTTTTTAATAATGAAAAATCAATGTCATCTTTATTGCGAAAAGAAGCGTAAAAAATTATGACACTTTACCCAGCTTACTAATTTTTATTTCATTTGCTTTAAGGGGGCATTTAATGAGCTTACCGTTTTTTTCTATTCAAATATTCAATATCATGCCTACGTGAATGCCATTTGTGAAAGTAGAAAATTAATTTTTGCCCCACAAAAAGTGTTTCCACGCATGGTGGGTGTCTACCAAATGGCAACAAAATATCAAAAGCAGTCTCAATGAACTTGGGGAAAAATCTTTTTTTGGTTTTAATTTTTTTACGTGAAAATGGTGCGTCGTACGAGAGTAAGTTTAGGAGCCGAATTTGCTCTAAAAGAAATGGGGATTTTAAAAATTATTTTAGTTTTTTAGAGAAGGTAGTGGCGTACAATTTTTTTCTTCAAAAATGTTTAGTTCAAACCTTGTACGGACGTCATTGGCAAAGATTTTAAAACATTTTTTACATCAAACAATGCTCCTTAATGATTAATAGGTGTGTACAAAATTTCATAAAAATATCTGGAGTGATAAGAAAATTATAATAAAAAAGTAAATTTTTTCTTAAAACTATAACACCCTCTAGCTCAAAAATTAAGAGGTTTAGGACATATGTTGATATTAAGTTTTCTTCTTAAAATGTACCGAAGGATACACACCCTTAAGTATCGGCATTCAATTAATAAACACCCTGTATAGTAATATTCCCCCCAAAAAATTAAATTCCCATGCTAGATGAACTTCGAAATTGTTTTATATTCTATTGTAATTGAAATATGGGTACCTATATCTAGCTCTGTAATGCAGCTATGAATAAATCGCATTTAAAATGAAAACGCATGCATCGATGATGTGATGGAGAACTAAATAAAATCCGTTGAGTATAGTGACATTTGTCAATAAAAGGCAAATAATAAACAAATGAAATCCGGAAAACTGTTCCAAAATGAATAGTATGCTAAAATTTATAGTTTAATTCTGTGAACTCATAATAGATGGGAATTAATTTAATTTGGGGCATAATAGATATATTTTCGTTCAAAATTTTAAATTCTGCGTGTAGCATTTGGCTAATGTATATCCCTTGCAAATAATTCAAAATAAATTTAATGTTTGAACAGCACAGTGTGTCTGGTTTCGACATGCGATACACAAAGAACCGACAGCGTAAAACTAATATATATTGAAATTAATACATACATAGTACACAAAACTATTCATATACATGGTGAGGCATTAATAATGGTGCATAGCTTAAGGGCAGATTGTTAACGTCAAAATAAAGTGATTCTGCCCAACATGCCTTATTCAATTGTTGCTCCTTTTCATTATACAGGGTGTTAAGTTAAAAAAAATGTTTTCGATTTTTTTACTATATTTTAAGAACGTGTACCCATTGTTTTAAAAGTTTATAGTCCTATGTTTTTGAGGTGGTAATTGCGAATATGCAAACACAGTTGAGGTTACGACTAGGGGGTGCAAATTATATTGTACCGTCCATGTAAAAATATGTCTAACTTTTTGTATTTTACACTTTTGAATTTTTTAATAAGAAACTATAGAAAAGATATACCCGTTACAAATCGATAATCTCTCATTTTCGAGAAACAGACGATTTAAGTTTTTGTAATTCGGCGGGAATTAGAAAATTATTTTCTCCAAAGTAGTAGACATGGAATTAATAAGTAGACAGCTGCCACTACAATACCATATTGTTTCTGTCAATGCCACTCAATTCATAGATTAGCATGTACTTATGTTTTGTTACTGAAAACCTGTAAGGTCCTTTCCGTTGGTATCAGTATCTATTCTTTATGAATGCATCTTTCTAGAATTACATTGCATCACTATACAAGGAATTATTCTGATTCCACAAAAAATGTTTACATCCCTATTTTGCTTGCTCATTTTTTTCTATTCCGTCATTTTTTGACTTTCCACACGGTCTAGCTACTCCTTCATTAAGTGTTTTTGCAACCTGATTATATGAGAATGCGTAGATAACTTATAACTCGTTGTTGCATTTCTATGGTTCCTGAAGATATGGCTCATAAAACCATCGAAATTCATTTATCTGTCCCTAATATTAATTTAAATATGAAACATAAAAACTCTTTCTTTAAGTATAACTTTGCTGGAGCAAATTATGATATTGTTAATTTAGAAATTAGTCAAACTGATTGGACATCAGAATTATCTAACTGCAAGACTGATGAAGCGGTGCAAAAATTTTATAGAATATTATTTGATATTATAAATAGAAATATTAATAAAAAGAAAATATGTAATAATTATCCGAAGTGGTTTTCCCGTTATACAATAAATTCAATTAAAGAAAAATACAAGCTACACTGCCGGTGGAAAAAATTTAAGAATCCTTTAGATTATCAAGAATTTTCTAATGTTAGAAAGTTGGTTAAACAAGCTATTAAAAGAGATTATCAAAATTATGTTTCTAAAGTCGAGAGTAATGTAAAAAATAATATCAAGTATTTCTGGAGTTATGTATCAAATAGGCGTCATTTTAAATCTATACCAAAATATGTTAAATTAGATAATAGAACTTCTTCATCAGATCAAGAAGTTTGTGAGCTTTTTTCTGAATTTTTTGCCTCAGTTTTTGAATCATCTGATATCCCCTCAGTAGTAAATTACTCTTGCTGAGGTTGAATGCTTTATAAAGACTTTGGATATTAATAAAGGTGCGGGTCCTGATGGAATACCTCCGACATTTTTTAAATACTGCGTGGAATCCATATCATATCCATTATATATTATATATAATAAATCACTATCTGAGGGAATTTTTCTATCTTATTGGAAACAAGCTCAAATTACTCCAGTTTTTAAATCCGGTCATAAAAATTTAGTTAATAACTATCGTCCTATTTCTATGCTCTCTATCCCTGGGAAAATATTTGAAGCAATCAATTCTAAAGAATTGTTTTTCAAAACTAAGTATTTAATAAGTGAACATTAACATGGATTTTTTAAGGGTCGATCTGTGGTGACGAACTTGGTTCCATTGATTCAAAATGTAATAGTGTCTATTTATAATCATAAGCAAGTGGATGCTGTGTATACTGATTTCTCAAAGGCGTTTGAAAAAGTTCGCCACAACACTCTGTTTGTAAAGCTTGAGAATATCGGTATACATGGTACTTTGTTAAATTGGATAATGTCGTATGTACGTAACAGAACACAATGTGTGAAAATTAACAATTGTTCTTCGTCTTATGCTAATGTTACTTCTGGTGTTCCGCAGGGGTCGCACCTTGGACCTTTGCTTTTTTCTTTATTTTTATATGATATTGGTGACTGTTTTTCACATTCTGAATTCTCTCTCTACGCTGATGATTTAAAGATTTATAGTGAAATCTCAAATTTAATCGATTGTCATAATTTGCAGATGGATCTGTCTAGATTTCAGGAATATTGTCAAAGGAATAAATTATTGTTAAATATAGATAAATTCTGTTCTATAACATTTTTATGACTTCCTGCTAATGATTATTTCATTGACAATTGTAAACTTAAGAAGACCAATTCGGTGAAAGACTTGGAAATTATACTTGACTCAAAATTGACGTTTGATTTACATATTGAATCCATTGTCAGAAAAGCTTATCGTAATTTAGGTTTTATTATGAGGACGACTAGAGCATTTACCGATCCCAAATCTATAATTTTGCTATATAATTCTCTTTGTCGAAGTGTTCTTGAATATGCTAGTATAGTTTGGAATCCTACTTATAATAAATATATTGATCGTATAGAGAGAGTTCAGATTAAGTTTGTTAATATTTTAAATTATAAATTTAATAGACATCTTCATTTTGAATCGTATGACATCAGATTGAGACATTATAATTTACTAAAACTATCATCTCGTAGACTGATTAATTACCTACTTTTTATTTATAAATTATTTAATCACAATATTGATTGCAACTATATCACAGAAAATTTTGACTATAACATTAAACAGCGGTTAACTAGATCAACTAATCTATTTCACTTGAAGTTAGGTTCTACAAATTATTTACTTAATTCTCCAATTTATTTAATGCAAAAAATATACAATGAATATTTTAATGACATAGATATATTTTATAGATCCTTAAATCAAGTGAGAAATGATGCCATATCAGTTTTTATGTAGTTATTTTTTTAAAACTTATTTCTAGTTTCTTTTTTGCTGTCTAGTTTAATCTAGTGCTAGAATTAATTAATTTAGTTTATAAAATTCTCAATTTATGTATGAGCAGTGTCTACACACAGTTTTTATGTGTAACCCTATTATTGGAATTTTTTGTAAGAATTCTGTTGGGTTTCCTTAACTGTATAAATAAATAAATAAATAAAATAAATAAGCCTGTGTGTATCCCCTCCGTACACTCTCTGTTAAACACATACTTGAGGCCACGATTTCAGCCTGGGATACTATAGAGAAACCTTCCAGACTATAGCTTCTCTACCACTTCGGTCTCAACTTAACTACTTAAATTATTCTTCTACTCTCTGTTTTGGAGTCGTCCATAAACCATACTATATTTCCAGTGGCAAGTCCTGTTCGTCCCTATCTGTGGATTGAACAGCTGAAAGAAGAATAATTTTGCAATTTAAGCTACCATTCTTGATGATTCACTTTCCATTAAATTTTGCGGTGGTGGCAGATTTAACAAGACTTAAAAGGCAGTCGTTCAATTTTTCCCTTGCAGTGCTTTATTGGACCTGTTCGATTTTAGCCCACCAGACCATTCCACCATAAATAAAGCTAAGTCATTGAGATAGGTATACATCCTGAATTGTAGTTCTCATATTGCTTTTACCAGATATTGCTTATCATGCTTCCAACACATGGGCCTTCCAGTTGATTCTTACATCTTGGGTTATCTATAGATAATTCACCTCTCTAGAAGTAATATACAGGTTTTCCATCAATTGAAAACTTCCCAATCTCATCGTTTCATTTGATGGTAAAAGGTACCATAACTGTCTTATCAGAGTAGATACACTTTGCAATTTATAATTAATAACAAAAAGTCTATTCACTAATTTAGAGAATTTTAAAGTTACAGTTTATTTCAATTTAATAAATTTTGTGTATAAATTTATCTCATTTTGTAATGAATTAGGTATTCTTTACTTTTAAATACCATCTAAGTTTGATTACTTAATCGCCTATACAGAGAGGGGAAAATAAGGATATCCTAATTTAAATCTTCTTACGCCGCTCTGCAGCTCTAAATCGTTATTATACGGGTTTCGTCTATCCATATTTACCCCCCAAACACGAAAGCTGTATAAATCAATTCAGTGAATAAATTGCCTTCTTACAATTTAATTATTCCATCCTTTCCGTTGCAGTGGAATAGATAAAACCTGGGACAAATCTTATCATGCTAATGAGTACCCATAGTTTAGCGATTTTATCTAGGGATTAAAAGTTTTATTAGATCGGATCCGTGCAAATGTGATTCAGTGATATCTTGAATGCTTTATTTTGTTCATGAATTAGTAATATCCTTTTTGTTTCCTGCTGTTTTTCGTAAATGCAACAGAGAGTTTTACGAAACAATTCAATTTTTAAATTGGTAAAACGTGTTCAAAATAAATTAGAGAATAGTTTTTCTTTCTCTCTCGTTATATATTCAGGATGAGAGCTATTTAAGTAATGGGGCTCTTATATTGCAACTGTTTACAAGTCTTAAAAATTATTCTGCTTAATTTAAAACTCTGTAATTTTCATTGGTATTCATTTCTAAAAAAAATTGTTTCAATTAATACAGTTTTATTGCCGGTACACGATATTTAGGGTTCGACTACTGTAAGGCAAGCTATTATAAAGCAAACAATGACTGTATTTGCTATTCACAGCTGCATACGATAATTGGACCAGTTTCTTCAAAAATCATTAGTAATACAGTATGCGCCAAAAGTATGGAATAAATTCAATAAAAACGAAACAATAATTTTTTTGGAAAAATCCTCGAACATTTCGATTTTTAATTTAAAAAATACATATTTTAGCGTAAAATGCGATTTTCAAATGTCATTTGTTTTCGAGTAATGACGTCATCGATTTTTTTTTTAAATGGCAACACCATATTTTCCTTTCCTTGATTCTGAAAGATCGTTTAATTCTCTATGAGACAGTACTAAAATTTTGCCCTCTTACATAGGAAAGTTTTCGAGTAAATGACGATTGAATGTTAGAAAACGTAAATCAATTAAAATAAAGCAAAAACGTTATCAAGTTTAGTTTTTCGAATTCCATAGTTCTTTTATGGATCACGTAGGTCAAAATCTTTGCAAAGTGTCATTGTCACACCGACTTTCTAATAAGTATTGTAAGCGACATAGAAATTATTATTCAATTTAAAGTATTATGGCACATTTAACTGTTACTCAAAGAATTGAAATTTTAATTCTTATCGGATGCGGGAATATGACTAGAACTCAGCAGGAAGTTTGCGATTTATTTAATAAAAAATATCCAGATCGCCCTATCACCCAATCAACAGTCAGTAAGGTAGAGTCTAAACCTGGACGTCCAAGCATTAATGAAAATCAGGAACAGAACATTTTGATAAGTGTGGTGGATAATCCTCATAATTCTTCACGATTGGTTGCATTAAACAATGACACTAGTCAGAGCACAGTGCTACGTATCTTGAGGAAGGAAAAATATCATCCCCAACTCAGTGAAGATGATCCCGATCGCCGCTTACACTTTTGCGAAATTCAAATGGATTTATGTCAAGGAAATAGAATTTTTTTCAGATGAGGCCACATTTTGTCTGAATGGTACAGTAAACCGTCAAACTTGCAGATATTGGAGTCGGGAAAATCCTCATTGGATGACAGCGGCACATACCCAACACCCTCAGAAATTAAATGTGTGGTCTGGAATAGTTGACGACAGAATAGTAGGGCCTTTCTTCTTTGAAGGAACCCTTACAGGACAAAGATATTTAGAGTTTCTAAAAAATGACCTTGTTCCAGCCCTTGCAGTAATTTTTCCTAACGCTAATGAGCCTGACATTCCTGTCGATACCATATGGTTTCAGCAAGACGGTGCACCTCCGCACTATGCGCGCCCCGTACGAGATTTTTTGGACAACTGTTTTCCTGGGAGGTGGATCGGCAGACGCGGACCGATAGAATGGCCTGCAAGATCGCCAGATCTTACACTTCTTGACTATTTTTTATGGAGATACTTGAAGTCAAATGTGTACATTAATAAACCACGTAATTTAGAAGAACTTCAAAATCGCATTCGGGACGAAATACGCAGGGTTACCCCAGAAATTATTCATAATATGCAAGAAGAATTTCTTCACAGACTTGCGCATTGTCAAGAAGTTGGTGGATGGCAATTCGAACATTTAATTTAAGCATAAAATTTAATCAATTGTATTTTATTTTACATACCTCAGAATTGTTACTTTTTTATGGATAAAATTTACGTTTTCTAACATTCAATCGTCATTTACTCGAAAACTTTCCTATGTAAGAGGGCAAAATTTTAGTACTATCTGATAGAGAATTAAACGATCTTTCAGAATCAAGGAAAAAATATGGTGTTGCATTAAAAAAAAATCGATGACGTCATTACTCGAAAACAAATGACATTTGAAAATCGCATTTTACGCTAAAATATGTATTTTTTAAATTAAAAATCGACCTGTCCGAGGATTTTTTCCAAAAAATAATTGTTTCGTTTTTATTGAATTTATTCCATACTTTTGGCGCATAGTATATATTAATTAATCAAGCAATGCTTAAAGTTTATACAAATATTATTCACTGCCAATACTAATAAGTATAATTTTCTAATTTTATTGTTATTGGAACTACATTTTTGCAAAATCGGTGACACAATCTCAGGTTTTGTCTCCGTCTGAGATAAAATCTCAAATTTCGAAATTATCGTAAAATAAAACATATTTTAAAAAAATATATAAACTAAGTTGTTTTATTTGGCCAATGTCCCAGTAAAGAATTTCTAGTAGATATATTGGAAATTCCTGTATGTTTGCTTCAGGTTTCTAATATGTATAATTTTTGAGTAAGGTGGATTTCAGTTATCTATTACAATTATTTGTTAAGATAGTCGATATTCTATTTCAATGACACTTCATTAACTTAAATCAAATATTATGCAGTTTAGCAATATACTACAAGTAGATATACCCTTATACAGTAATGCAATATTTCAAGAAGCAGGCATTTATTCAAAGTTCTTACCTATATACAAACAATTTAAGGCATTGTTAGTAGCCCACAAGTTTTAGCTAAAATATATTAATTCATATTGGGCAACTTGCCCTGCAAAAACTCCCATGACAAATTTATTTGAAACATCACGAGATGGCAAAATTAACAGTAGATAAATTTACCTTCAAAAGTTCCTGAAATTTTTCGAAAATTAAAAAAAATGGTTTAACTGGCTTTATTATGACAAGAGCTTTCAAAAAGTACCAAATACTTAGGTTTTTACTAAATAATAGCAATTTTTATTAAGGTTCTATAATTTTTTTTATATTACCGACTCGACAGGTAGATATAGTTATGGTAAGTGATCTCTGTGATAGATATTCACTCAACAATACTGTACTTTAATATAAAAAATTTCACTGTACAAACAAATATAGAGATCTACCCTCTGGATTTCTGAAATAAATAAAAACAATATAACATTTAAATAAAAAATATATTAATTTATATTCATTCATAGGTTACCTTTTTGAAATAATTGAAGGTTTCTAAAAACAATTATTTTTGTTCCATCTTTCCCTATGATAGTTTCATGTTCATGTACATTAGGAAGTACGTTTTCATTTGTCTGTTCCTCTACAATCAGTTCTTCAATATCCTATTTTTCTCTTACATTCGAGCCTACATCTGATTCATCATCAACATCATTTGTGTTATATTCTTTTTCGTTTTCTTTTTCGTCCACACTTATATCTTCAATGTCTTGTTGTAACTGGCATATTAAGCAGACGCACTGCAATGTCCTACAATAATGTTTGAGGAAAAGAACCTTTCCACCATGTCATAGCACATATATCTTGAGATATATCACAAAATGATATAACTTTCTGCAATATTTCTGTTACTGTTGGATTGGCGTTCACTAAACTAAAAATCGTCGCCGTTGCTGGTGGTAAACAGCACTAAATTTAGTGGATTGATCTTTGATTTTTTTATTTTTGTTATGAGTTCTGACAAGTGACATATAAAATATTTTAGCACTATCGTTCTGAAATATGCACTTACTGTCATTGTTGGCACATTCTGTAAGTTGAATATTCAACACTGTGGCTTGTTTCCATAGAAATCAAAAAAATAATAGTGTTGTTTGAGTTATAACAGCATTAATGTGGTAAGTAAAATTCAGTAATTCTTTTCACCAACAAATGCTGGGCTCATTTATTGTAAAAATTAAAGGTACAATTTGTACAATTCTTAAACGTAACAGTTTTTCCCTCGTTTTGATTGCTTTTACAATTGAATTTTCTGTATTACTTATTGAGTTAGATATGTTAGGATTATAATAAACTTTAGTAGTTCAGTCTTCAAACACTAGAATGGAGTCAAATTCATTGTCACTGCCGCTGTTGGTATGTGAAATCTTAGGCCTTAAGCCTGTATATTTTCGCAAAATCGTCAAAAAAGGTACTTTTTCATTGGCCTTGTCAGTGATTGTGAAAATTCGACTAATATGTGTTTTGGTATATTAGGCACTTTAACAATGACAACTGAACCTTCATCCGTAATATCATCCACTGTCATCTTCATAAGTTCATCACGCCTAAGAGCCCCAGCGACTCCCAGTATCATCACTGCTTTCATCATAATATAGGCTTCATCGGGGGCTTCCAGCAGGAATTTGTTCATCTTTTCTCTGGTACCTTTGATTTATTCGCATGATGTCCAATATTTTTCTTTAGAAATGCTACTAGCTTCTTAAATTGCGATATATCGACACGATTATTTAAGTTGATCGTACTTTTAAGCATAGAGTACTCTACCCATAAGCTTCCCGGAGACTTCAATCTTAAATTTCTCTGAACAAAATAAGCCAGCAAAGTTTTTCCAGATATCTCCGCTTTCTTCTCATTCAACCATTTCCTGAAGGCATCACAGACTTTTTCATACCTCACCTTTGATTTTATGGGTATTAATGACCCACAACCTATTTGATACGATTCTTCAATGTCCGAACCTACCTCTGAATCGTCTTTATCAGCCATTATAAGCACAGTTTTGACAACAAAACACAAAATTGTTCAAATCTCAAATTGTTTTTTTTTGGTTCCAACAAAACAAATTCAAAACACGCTAGATGGGCCACGCCATTTCAGCAATCAAAATATTTTTTTATATTATTTTATTTGATAAATGGGATTGTGCGAAAAACGTTATACACTATACGGTTGTTAAGTGGCTAACAGAATCTCGGAAAATGAGAGTTATACCCCACTTACCAACCTAATACTGTAATATACTATAAAATATGTTGAACTTTGAAATCGGGAAATATTCAAACCTTTTATTTATTATTCCCAGTAAATTTCAAAATTGCGTATTTTACCCAATTGGTATTCTAACATTTGCTCATCTATATATTTAAAAAGGTGGGGCAGTTATTGTAATGAAGCTAAATATAAAACATTATTTAAAGTTCTGTAACTATTTAAGGAAACAAAATTCTACTGAGGTAACTTTTGCTAAATGGTATATTATTTTCAACTAAAGGAAGTTACACGAGTATACAGACACTCTGTATACTTTTTAGGAATTCTTTACTATAATTATAGATATTTTTAATCAAATCAAATTTTGTATTGTTAAAGTAACTCAACTAAATACAATTCTCGTATGTTACATGTCAATATAATCAATGAAAACATTGAATGAGTATTTTAATGTTTTATTATTAATTTCAAAATTGTATACTCCTTTGCAAGATATTTCCTTTTATTTTATAAGTTTTTGGTAAGTAACAATTTATTTTAAAAGGAACTGCACTTTTATTTGACTTATTTCTGAAGTATAAATAAATCTCGGCATTTAATAAAAACATTTATTATGTATAAGGAAAGTTTCAAACTTTAGAAGGTGCTATTCAAGTTTTCGAAGATTTAGCTAGTATCCGATATGAATTATCCAAGTTTCTATAAACAGGAATCTATGAAAGACAAACTTTAGAACATTGTTGTCGAAGATATCAAACGTCAAATATACGAGGTTTGATCACAAAGTAACGGTGATTTTGTAATATCTCGGATTATGTATCAAAAGTATCTATACATTATTAACCACATCGGTTGTTTAGTATGTTGCTACTTATCACAAAGGTTACATGTGTTTTGCTGCAATCGACGATTATTTATTTCTTGTTATGATACGTTATGTACCTGTTATAACACGTTTCAGTAGTTTTTCATCGCTTTTGATTTCATTTAGCGACTCCATTCACCGCTGTTTTTGTTTAAAAATTAACAATTGTGTAATTCAGTTGCCGCTAGTTTCATACCCAACACATCCAAAAAAATACATGGCATGAGGCAATTGATATACCAGTATCATTGGAGACTTCTCTAGTTGTGATTCTGAGATTGTTCATAATCATTTCTTTCACTATTTTAATCAGTTGTTGATTTGCTGGGCCACCTAGAGTGTTGGTCATCTTCAACGTTTCTACCTTTTTGGAAACGCTTGTACTACTCATTAACTCTTATTTTGCATATAGAATATTCACCAAAGGCAACATTTAACATTTCTAAAACATTGTGCACTATCTATTTTATAGCAAATTCTCTGGTCCATTTTTAAAATATAAATAATCAACGATCGTACCAAAACACATATAACTTTTGTGACAGACCACAATAGACTGAACATGGCTAATAATGTATAGATACTTTTGAGACATAGTGGTAGAACTGGACAACACAAGATATTATAAAATTTCTATAACTTTTTGATTACACCTCGAAGTTACTATGAAGAGTTAGAATGTTAGCTTAGTGTGATGCTCATGGTCTTCTGGAACTGTAAGTGTCTAGTCTTTTGAATACGATATTAGCAAAGAAGGCAATGTCAAGAATGAGTCTTATTTGCTTAAGAACTGTGGAAGATAAAGATAAAGGATATAAAGATTAAGAAAATACAGAAAACATTACGAAAACTGTAGATAGACTACATGAGAGAAAATAACTTGTTCTACCAATGCACACATACAGAAGATGCACAGGCTTTGAAGGATGGCTGATTTGGTTGTGATGTTCGAAATAAATAACAAATATTATTGTTTGAAATATGGGATATTATATTTAGTTATTTAATATTCTAATTCTAATCTATTCTAATAAGTGCAAGTGCCAACTTTACACTTGCGGCGCGAGAGGGCGCGAAAATGAATATCGCGCGTGGTCTTCGCGGCATCTACGCGGCTTCGCACATCGTTACCCATTAGGAGCCGATAAATGTGTACCGTGGCAAAGGGCTTTGCTAATCGCGAATGCGTCCACACCCATCTGCAAACGTGGTAACGTAGCATACAGTACCATAGCAGCTTCTGCTTTATTATGCATCTCGTTAGGAAACGATAACGAAACTGTGAACATTGCGAGTGTGGGGAAACATATATTTTGCGCAGGGTTCGAAGCTCCTTTCGCAGCGTGAATTTGTACCACGATTCGGAAGCAAATGGACTTTTACTGATTATTATATATATACACATTATTATACCGAATAGAAAGAGTCTTACATAGATGTAAATTTATCATTCCACAAGAGGAAAGAGAAGGAGGAAGAGATATTGGGCGAAGCAACTACTCTACGGACTAATGCCGTAGATACACTGTAATAATACGCTGGCAGAATGATTATATTTTTGTCACTAAGATGGTTTGAAAGTGAAGAATTTACCAAGTTAAGTTTGTAGCACGATGTCGCTAATTAGCCGCTATTTGTTATCAGTAAGAAAATGAGTAGATATTCATCCTGCAAAATTACTAGATTATGTTTTTCAGGCCTTTTCTTTAATTTTCATTTCAAGAAGACGAAATTGTGGAATTTTAAAAGTAGTGGGTAACCAAATGCTCAGTGATGTTCTGATGGTTTGTGTTTGTGGGCAAAATACTAAGCAACTGGTTACACCGATTGTTTATCCAATTTGTAGTACAACTTGTCGTACAAGCAGTTGCGTAATGTATGGGCAGTTTAGAGGTATAAGTCCCATTTAAAATAGTGTACACTACTATTGCGGGATTGAATAACACTGCTAAACATTGCCAGTCTGCAAGGAGTCTTAACTTGACTATCGCTATTGAATATGAAATTTTATTATCTATACAGGGTGTTCCGAAAGTAAACCGCCATATGTTAACCATGAATTCTACATCGAAAAATAGTACTAGTTTGCTATATAAACTAACTATAGCCCAAAAAGGCTTCGTTGCGATTATTCATCGTGTTAAAATTTAATGGAAAAAAAGACACAAATTTAAATTTCTTCAAAACCGTTATATTGTACAACGCACTGTATTCGAATAAAACAATAAAAACTGCTTTAATGCACAGCATGATATTATCAATAAGGTAGGTATTCGTATTACTAATACTATCGATTCCGTGTTTCTATAATGAAATATTGTATGGTTAATAAAGCAAACTGGGATTTGTTTTATAAACAAGATGATACCTAATTTTTATTTAAAAAAAATATATATATATATGCTTACTTACTTACACTTAAAAAGAGGAAATTTTATAAAAATAACGAAAAAAATCATTCAAATATGTTTAAATAACATCATAAAAATTGCTCGAAATTGTCCCCATTACTTCTGATGCACACTTCTGAGCGCCTAGTTATCGAATTAACCAAGTTAAATTCTTATAAATTTTGCCTTATCTTAAGCGTTGCCTCATCAATTTTCTCCATAAAACTTTCCCTGTCATGCATTTCATCGCGGTACACCAGTTGTTTCATGTAGCGCCAATGATAAAAATCTAGACACGATAGATCTGGTGAGAGAGGTGACCTGCAATAGGTCCACCTCGTCCAATCCATCTTCCTAGATAATTCGTATTCAACCAATTGCGTACGTTTCTTCCATAGTGCGCTGGAGCTCCATCCATGTGCACAATTATATTTTGCCTTACATTTTGTGGTACATCTTCAAGAAGAGTATTTAATTCATTTTGTAAAAATAACAAATAGTTGTCGGCAATTAGGCGTTCGGAAAAAACAAAACGCCCATTTAACTGATTGTTGACAATACCGGCCCATAAATTTACCGAAAATCTGTGTTAAAAGTCATGCCTTCTTATTATATGAGGATTTTCGTCTTTACAATAATGCCAGTTATGAAAATTGAAAATTCCATTTCTTGTAAATTGACAGTCCATAGAACGTTATTTAATATAGCCTGATTATCTACCATCCAATTACAAAAAAATAACACGAGGAGCAAAATCTCCTTCTTGTAAAGCTTGGATTTTTTGATAGTGAAAATAATAAAGTCCTTGTTGTCTTAAAATGCGCCCGACTCCAGTTTTAGGAACATGAGCTAGGACTATTTCTTCATCGTTTACCCTTGCTCGAGGTCTACCAATCGCTGGTATGTTGTTAAAGTCCACGTTTTCCCATAAATATTGGTGAATTTTAGTAAAAATAGAGCGATTTGGAATTCGTCTATATGGGTAGCGGCGTTGATATTCTTCTACAGCTCGTCTTGAATTTCCATTGCCAAACCCGTGCCAAATAAAATGCATGTCACCGTAGTTTATACTTATAACTAAGCGACGTATTTTTTTTTGTTTTATCACGGCTAAATTATATAAAACGACACATTGTTCCATTGATAGTAGTATTCTGTGCATTAAAAGTTTTTATTAGTTATAAAAAGAGTTTCGTATAAAAGTTACTAGTTTTATATTCCTTATCAAGTTAAGGTAAAAAAAGTATAGCTTCCTATTTGAAAATCCAAAATTAACCTCGCTATAATCTTGAAAACATAGTAAAGGTAAAAAAACTGCAATCCCCATTTTATTTCAACCCCCAAATGCAATACTTTAAAGGTTGAGTAATCCAGCACAAAATAACTGCGAGTTAGTTATAATATTACAACACTTTAGGAAAAAATATATAACAAGGTAAATGTATTGAGAAATATTAAGCACCAAATATTATAACAAAATATGCTTCTTTTTAATGCACTTGATTTGAAACTATTCTTTGCTTTCCGATAACCCATTATAATTATTAATATTCTGTTTTGTTATTATTATTATTATTATTATTATTATTATTATTATTTTTTTTTTGTAGAATATAATACACAACACTTTTAATTATAATTAACGACTACTACCACTTAATCAAAACATCAATACCAGTTAACATTATTTTGTTCTTTTCTATTTTATTTTGCCTTTTTCTTTTTTGTATTTTAATTTCTTTTTATTTATTTATTTTTCTTGTTATTTGAGTTTGCTTCGTATTTTTTTAGATGATAGTTTCGAAGATTATGTCAGAAATGACGATAGGGTATTCTATGGAAACTATGACGACACTGAGGATTATGTAAACTACTCACCTAATGGTAAGTATAGGTATATTTTAAACTGATTTATTTTTGTCAATATTGACTTAAAATTTTACAAAGAAGAATTACTTTATCTAAATCCTGGTCCGAAAATTTTATGTAGCTTTTATTTTTTTACATGATTTTAAAATATTATATAATATTTTATTTTTTAGCGTCCAATTACGAAGATAATGTTGAGGGTAAGCACGTTTTATCTACAAATAACTCAGTCTACAATGAAAATGCAGATATTATACTATTTTATATAACAATCCTGGTTACTATATCTAATACTTAGTATATTAACAGTTCCATATATATATTCTATAATGTCTAATGCATATAAAAAACAATATAGGTAGTTATACGTCCAGGAATTAAATTCATTTCCTCTTCACAAGAAATAGAAACAAAATGATTATCAGAGACTCTCGAAAACTTGAAATGGTACCTCTTACTGGGGTATCAAATTTTATAATTCGTTAGGTACCTAAAACAGTTAATGACATAAATAATACAACTCTTAAGTACAGAATAAAAGACTTTTTATTGAATTATGCTTTTTATAGCACTGAGGAATTTCTAACCAGTGTCTTGTCCATGTTATCGCTTTAACTTATGCTATTTTTATATTTATTTCAAATTTAACTTGAATTCTAACTACATATATATGTTTTCGTGCTGTTATTACATTTTATAGATTTTTTATAGTTTTAACTATTTTTAGTGTTTAGTTTTCTTAGCGTTAGTCTATTTTACTATAGTTTGTAATCTTTATTCTGTGTTTCTCCTTATTTGGCATGTGTAAATACATTATTGTATTGACACAAATAAATAAATAAATAATATAAATGTTGTTGTAATATCTGATCTAATGTTGCAGTTTAAAATATACTGACAGCACGCTATTTGACCTATAATGGCTTTCCAGGTCGATATGCCGGGACCTAAGTAACTGGTCGTTGCCAGTAACAGAGCTAAATTACATCCACCTAGTTTAGGGCGAGTTCTCATTAGATAATTTCGTTGACCAGTATCATTAAGTATCACTAAAAAAATATATTAATGAGAACATACGTTCAATAATTTCTTGAACAAATTTTATATCCAATGTAATTCTATATTTTGCGGTATGGATTCAACAATATTAGTCAGCGAAGTCGACTAGTGAGAAGACGTAGGATTCTTTGACTTGCCATTGCTGTCCTCGAGGTAGTAGGCTCTGTGAAGATAGGCCGTTATCAATAGGCACCCCTGGACCCTCAGTTCTTCTTGTTGATATTACGGCTACTACAATCAAAAGCATTCCTCATGTAACGGTGGTCTTTTGAGTCTTCTGATGCGCTGTGATGCGTAAGATCTTAATCAATAAAGTATCATAACTGCAAAATACTTTTTATTCATATTTTACTTTCACAAAAGCAATTATCATATTTGAGATGTTTATAGCACATAAACTATATCAGCCTAAAAAATATCACCCCCACTTTTATTGATCCACCTAAACTTCATTAATTATTTAAGTTTAAAAAAGGGAGAAAAGTATTCAAGGAATAAAAATCACAAAAATGTTGGAAATCAAAATGGTGACCCTGCTAAGGAATCTGAAGATAAACAAATGTTATCCTTAGTTTCCATCACAGATCATAAAGGATATCATTTGACAACTATGCAGTGTGGTCCGCAAGTAATGACTCATGAAGATATACAATAGTCTGTTTGGAAATGAAAGAGAATAATAAAACCCCGAGATAAGAACCGGCCATGGGCGTGGTAACATTTCATTTCAGGTAATTATCGGGTAACACTAATGCTAACAAGTAATGGGTGTACATTAGTATATTTTACTGGATACATCATAGGGCGTATTGTGACAGATCAATCCAGTCTTAGAGCTGAATATACGAAGACGTACAGTAGAGTAAAACTCGACTTGTGTTTAGTGACTATTGTGCCAGTGGATATAATATTGTTTGGGTAAAATGTCGAGCTTATCAGATTACGTACCTGCTAAACGCGTAAAAAGATGAGGGCTGTCTCAGAATGAGAAGATTATTATATTAAATGTATTTAATGCATTGAAACACCAAAATCCTACCAGTGTTAACGACATCGTGGAAAAGTGTTTCAAAATGACAGGGATTAGAAAATTGACTATCTACAGACTTTTAAAGGAAACAAAAAATGAACAAAATACTGTAAATTCCCCAAAATGTCATTCGCAGAAAAGTACACTCATTTTATTTTAAAAAAGAAATACCAACGCTAAACAAAATTTTAAGTAAACTTTCAGAGGACAACGATTTGCCAAAAATTAGTAGAAGCAAATTAGGGGCCGTCTTACGAGAGTTGAATTTTTGCTGGGAAAAGCAGAACAGGAAGTCACTTCTTATCGATAAAGATGAAATTATTTGTTGGCGAAGATCCTACTTAAGATCAATTAGAAAATTCCGTGACGAAGGGAGGAATATTTATTATCTAGACGAAACTTGGGTCAACGAGGGATATACTGTAACAAAAGTATGGCAAGATAAAAATGTAAAAAGTTTTCGACAAGCATTTTTGGATGGACTTTCAGCAGGGTTCAGGTAAAGGGTGAAGATTAATAGTGACACATATAGGTAGTGCCAGTGGTTTTGTAGATGGCGGTTTACTTTTATTTGGATCTAAAAATACAGGTGACTATCACGAAGACATGAACGCAGATGTTTTCGAAGAGTATTTTACATAGATGTTGGATCTTATTCTTCCGGGGTCTGTAATTGTCATGGATAATACCAGTTACCATTCACGGCAGACCGAGTGGACGCCTACAATTGCTTGGAGGAAAGCCGATATAATTCAATGGTTATCCGGAAAAAAACATTTCTTTTGAAACAAATATGGTGAATAAGGAACTTTTGACACTTGTTAATCTTAATAAAGATCAGAAAAAATATGTTATCGATGAAATGGCAACAAATCGCCAAATTACGGTACTACGGTTACCACCTTATTATCACTGTGAACTTAACTCAATCGAATTAGTCTGAGAGCAGGTAAAAGGAGATGTAGCGCGAAGTAATCCGACGTTTAAATTAAGTGACGTGACAATTTTGTTAAAAAATTCCTTGGAACGAGTAACTGCAGATAACTGGCAAAGAAGTATACATCATGTACAAAAAGAAGAGGAGAAAATGTAGGAACTCGATAATTTAATTAACGTTACTGTGGAACCTATCGTTATCAATCTAGGAAACGAAGATAATTTATCAGAATATTCAGAGGATGAATTTTAATATACCTACTTTTTTATTTTCTATATTGTACATTTATACAACACTACATTTACTCATCATAATTTGAATTTTCAAAATACATGTATTTTTGTGTGGAATAAAAGTCTATTCATTAAATTTAAATAAATATTTTGATAATAATATTGAATAATTTTATTTGAATTACTAAAAACTGCTGTTTTTATATACTTTTATATACTTATAAGAAAAATGGACCGAGAAATTGAAGCGGCATGGACAAAGACGGATTGTCGGGGATTAAATTTTAGCTACCTGCTACAATTTAGTACGATTCGATCACACAAAGTTTTTTTAAAAGTACACCTTATCTATACCGATAATACATAATATAAAAATATTGAATATAAGCACCAGTACTACATTTATTCACGATTTGCATACATAATAAGCTTTTATTGCTCTCTTTCATTTCTAAGCAGACTATAGACTTTTATCTTCAAAATATTATGATTTAAGCCAATATGACTTAATAAAATGTTGTAAATAAAAAAATAGCAGGGTGCCAGAGTTGGAATTTAAAAAGTGATTTTTTGTAATAATTATTCTGTGTTTGACTGTACCAACTTGAAAACGTGGGAATAGATGTTTTTAGATATGAAAATCATAATCTGTTGTCTATTTTAACGTATTCCGTTGAACCCGCCACATTTGTGACGTAGATGTGAGCGTAACTTTTTGGCCATCACATTTTTTATTAAAAAAATCTTAAATCTACATTTTATTTGAGAAAAAAAGTTATACTTGCCATTAGTCTTAGAAATTAACCATTTTCGAAATAACAGTTTTTCAAAAATCAGCTGCATAGTTCCTTGTACAATATTTTAACGTAGTAGGCAGCAATAGTAAGTTAAAGTTTAACACTTATTAGACAAAATTTATGTTAAAGTTAATAAGTATTTTTCCAATTTTAGTTAAACACAACACAAAATCGAACAATTCTGAAACACAATAATTTTTCATACTCAGATATGGGAGATGACTTATTTGCTGGACATTAAAATCAATTACTATACAAAATCGAAAAATTCTGAGACAATAATTTTTCATATTCAGATATGAGAGATGAGTTATTTGTTGGACATTAAAATTGAATGGACGAGAATATTTGGGAGAATTTCGAAATAGATTATAACCTGACAATCAACAATTTAACAAAATTGTTTAGAAATTTAGAAAAAAAAACGTTTACATTGCGGATTATCCATAAATTAATTCAAGACGACTATCTGGTGCTTCAAGAATCAGTATGATTTCCATTTTAAAAACGTTACATATGTTGAAAAATACTATCTGTAGTATTTTAGGCCAGTGTAAATTTTATTGCTTGTCGATCTAATTTCAATACATCGAATTTCCAAGGGAATTTTGGCGCTTACTACGTTAAAATATTGCACAATGCAACTGGTTGTTGAAATGCTATTTTCTCGAAAATTTAACTCGAATCTCGAAACATTTAAAATTTTTCATCAGAACACTTAATAAAATTTAATTTTAATATTCCTTTTTCATTCTATTTTAAGAAAATCGCGTTCAAACTAATTTAAAATTTTAGAGTGAAAGAAAAATCAAAATTTTGCAGGATTAATTTCATTAAAAAATATAATAATTTAGAGTAAAATTCAGGATAATTGCTATGGAACATAATAACTAAGGAAACCTAAATACATATTCAAGTAGAAATATTTCAAATATGCGCATAAATATGCACAAAATTTAGTTAAAATATGCACAGTGTTTAAAATATGCAAATAAAATATTTGAAAAATACAAATTTATTGTTTCACTTAATAATAAACAATACTACAAACTACAACAACAACAAACAAACAAATAAGATACAACTTCACTTAAACAAAACATTTTCTGGAACTAGTCAAATCAAATCAAATATGTTTATTTGCCCAACAGAAAAAATATCCAGTTACAGGACAAAAATTAACACAAAAGTAATGCACAAATAATGAAAAATATAAATACAATAAGCAATTAATATGCACGCATTCCTACAATACATTAATACATTAATGAAAATTACTTAATTTTTAACAGTAAACGTTATATAAAAAGAAAAACAAAACAAAGTAACTGTAATTACAAAAAACGTATAGCTCTATTTATAGATTTAATAGAAGAAAAGTTTATATCACAATGATCAGACATGATGTTAAAATTATGAGAAGCATGCTGGTAAATAAAAAGTATCATTTTGCCTAAGACTAAAATTAGAAACTCTGATATTAAAATATTCTAATAATGGCATGCAATCAACATTGTTGTTAAACAAATTGTTCAAAAATAATACACTATTTCTAGCTCGTCTTAGTTTTAATGAGGGAATATCAAACCTAGAACGCAATAGTTCATGGTTGCAGCCTCGATTGGGATATACACCATCATACTTGAAGGAAAGAAACTTTAAAAATTTCCTTTGAACTGACTCAATATTCAAACAATGTGTTTCATAGATAGGATACCAAAGTATAGCACCGTATTCCAACTTAGACAGTACAAACGTAAAATAGAGCATCTTTAGCGCATTAATATTAGAAAAAGATCTACAATTTCTTATGATAAAACCTAGCATCTTAAATGAGGATTTAACTACATTATTAATATGTTCTGAAAAACTTAGTTTAGAGTCAAACACAATTCCCAAATCTCTTATTGTACACTCCCTCTGAAAAACAGTATTGTTTAAAGAATAACGAAATAAAATAGGTTCGTGTTTCCTAAAATATGTAACCACTTTACATTTAGATAAATTCAAATTAAGTTTAAATGTTTCGCACCACTCTTCAATTGAGGATCTTGCTGCAATAATGACGCAGTTCCAAAATTGTTTAATTTAAGTAAAACGAAAAAAACGTTGTAGACAGTAATTTTATATCAGATATCAGTTTTTTGCTTTCGAGTTACAAAAGGAGATTAGTAAAGTGTAATAAATACCATAAAACTTATACTAATTAATAAATATGAAGTTGGTAATTTTTTTTACTGGAACTACATCCTTCTTGCATCAAAATATATTTTTCCAGCTGCTAAAAGTTTATTCCGTTTATTTCTAGCTCATTGTGATTTATCAGTCGACTTTCTAGTTTTTATTTTAACCTACAAATCATCACTTTCACTATTTGACGTATTATCGGATGTATCTGCTACGTATTCATCACTAGAACCACCACTATAAGGTTCAGATTCACTACTCAACGCTTCCATATTGAATATATTAAAACACAATCAAAATCACTGCAAATATTATTAGGAAGACGATAGTCGAATACGTGATGCAAACAAACAAACGACTAATCTAGTAACAGTAGTAACCCTAGTAACCTAGAAGGAATATCTGATAAATATCAAAACAAAATTCGTTGCGCGTTGGGAGCAAGAGTGACGCAGCTCCTTGGAGCTACATCTCTGTTGCACCAAATGATGTGTGGCGCATCTCCATTATTTGCTATTAAAATATATAAAATCATCGGATCTGCGTCGATCTTGCACCAAAGAATGTTAAATGTCTGTTACTATCTATCTAGCACATAACCCTATATCTGTCATAAAATGGAGCTGCGTCGTTCTTGCTGCAAAGTCCTTAATTATTATTGATATTTGAAATCGAAAAAATTCACAGTCATTACTGTCATCAATTTTGCAATAAATTTTCAAGTCATCGGCGAAAATCAACTTTTTACAGCTAATAATTTTTGTAAGATTGTCAATAAATAATATTAAGAATAGTAGAGGGCCAAGATAGGACCCCTGAGGAATACCCGAAGCAGTAGCAAACAGTTCAGATTTAAATCCATTGTATGCAACATAATAAAACCGATCGTTTAAATATAAGTTAAAAAACTGTAATAAATTATTAGATAACCCAAGTTCAGCTAATCGAAACAACATTACAGTATGGTTAACTGTGTCGAAAGCCTTGAAAAAATTCATATATACCACATCCACTTGCCCTCTAGAATCAATGACTTCAGATATATTTTGCGTAATTAAAGCTAAATTCGTTATTGTTGACTTTTTTTCCATAAATCCATGTTGGTATGGTGACAATACATTTTTTACGGACCTATAAATATAATTATATAAAGTAATCTCAAAGACCTTGGCAAAGTTGGGCAGAATAGCAATGGACCTGTAGTTCGTTACATCATTCGAGTTACCACATTTCAAAACTGGACAGATTCTACCTATTTTCCAACAATCAGGAAATCGCGACGTACGTAACGATAAATTGTATAATATTGATAACGGAGATATAAAAACTGCAGAGCAATCCTTAACCATAAAGCTAGGAACCAAATCATTTCCGGAGGTCATCTTATTTTTTAATTTCACAATTGATTTTTTTACATCATCAGCACTAATATTGGTGATATTAAAATGCGGCAAATTGTTAAATATGCTAGGGAGCGTAGAAGGGTCAACATTATCTGGCACAAAAACGCTACTAA
This sequence comes from Monochamus alternatus, assembly GCA_037114965.1. Lineage (NCBI taxonomy): Eukaryota > Metazoa > Arthropoda > Insecta > Coleoptera > Cerambycidae > Monochamus > Monochamus alternatus. The sequence continues at coordinate 25,502,144 of CM073429.1, forward strand.
AATAATGGGAAAATCCGTTTACTATATCTTGAGGCGTGTTGTAATGAATTTTATTTCTAAAGTGCATTTTGCCTGGTATACGCGACATTCCTCGCTTATTGTTAATAAATGACCAGAACTGTTTACAATCTGTTGATATTCCTCTCAACATTTTTAATATAGTTACTATAGGCAGTAGATATTAGTGTTTTTGTTACCTTTCTTAAACGATGGAAATTTTGCAAATAAATGCTATTTTTTGTACTTCGATACTTATTTGGGTAGTGGTTTTTAAGTTTGATATTTCTTATGATATCAGTGGTGTACCATACGGGATACGATGGCTTTCTATTACTGTATAAAGGTACAAATAAATCAAAGAGAGAATATAATTTAGCGTAAAAGTTTTGGCATGCTATATTGACATCTGAAAACTCATTGAGGAACGACCAATCCACATTTAACAAACATTCATATAATCCAGGGAAGTTAGCCTTCCTGAAATTATAGTTTTTTCCAATAGGATTAACAGGAAATTTTGCAGTACGAGATGATATTAGTAACAGTGAAATATAAAGCGCAGGGTGATGCAAATCCTCATTAACTAAAGGTGAATTATCATGAATAACGGAAGCTTGTACATTGATTAATATTGTCAAGCAATCTATTATTACCATTAGTTATTTCATTTACTTGAATCAGATCGACAAAGACATCGATATTTACCTCATTATATTAAGTTATATTAAAATCGCCCTTAATTAATATTTTCTTATGTTCAGCAATTGATTAACTAAACAAATCTAAAAACAGTTTTAAATTACTAATCGAAATAGAAGACGGCAAATAAATTACAAACACACATAAAATAAAAAAATTATTCATATAGCATTTGCAACCTACTATGTCTATATCTACCAATACATCTCTAATGTAGAACATATCCATTTGTTCCATGGTTATACTGCTATCAACAGCTAACAACACACCTCCCCCTTTGGATAAATTAGTTGCTTGGAAGTTTCGGTCAGATCGTACTACACTGTAAGACTTCGGAGAGTATTCAGCACTATTAATGTCAGGAGAAAACCAGGTCTCCATAAGTCCAATAAGTGAAAAATCACCAACACTAATACTAATACTAAAATGACGTGAATAAGGAGATATATTTTTTAAAATACTAAATGGGAACTCAAAAAATTGTATTAAAAGGGTAGAGGGTCAGTGGCTAACATAATTTTTTAATAAAAATATTAAAGTAACCGCCAATTTGACCGCCTCTGATATTGTGAAAAAAAAATCAACTGTCAAAACTGCCTTCGATCATGATGTGTAAGTGATAGCAATTTAAAAAGAAAATTTTAGTCTACTTCAGAGATTTTCAGAAATAACCTAAAAATAATTACAATTTTAACTCCTTGTATCAAAAATTGGGCACGCAGAAAAAAACTTTATATGAACTTTTCTTTACCATACTTAAGGAATCTCCCTCAGAAATATATCAGATTACTTAGAAAACACCCTGTATGTCTGGTACCACCTGATCTCTGGACTTGGCTGCTTGCTATAAGTATTTCTTGTTTAAATTCACTGAGCATTAGCCTTTAAAGTAGTCGTTTCTCGAAATTCCGATATATCTAATCATCATTAAATTATTACTATAATTTGTAAACAAAATTTCACCATAATGTATTTTGTTATTAGTGCTGAAAATGCGTTATATAAAACGTTATTAAAACGTGGCGTTAAAGGTTTTATAAACGTTAATAAAACTCTAAACAAAACGTTTTTCGTAAACGTTTATTATCTGTTTAATTTCTGTTATTCAAACATAACTTTAAACGTCTTTTTTAGTTAAAAATAACGTTTTTTCGGATGACATTTTTTAGTTGTTCAGTTTTTATTTTTCACCCACTTTTAACTGTTTTTTAAACGTAAGCGTCACTATTGACTTACATCCAATACTATTTATTTGAAGCTCTCTCAAATCCAGTATGATTTATGAAAGTTTATGTAGATTCATTTACAGATTATCTACAGCTCAAAATTCACATTTCACGTATTGGTGGGAATGTTAAAGAATATTATGGATTACAATCGACGGCAGTTTGTCATAAGAACATCTGGTACACACTCTCGATTATTCTAAACGGCCAAAGATATATGTGTTTGCGAGGTGTACTCAGGATGAGGTAGCGCGATAGAAACCGGAAATATATGCACGCATTTGTATGCTGGTGAAGTCTTTGTGAATATGTGTAAGCTAAAGAGAATGCTAATGCTCTAAATAACGTCGTACATTAAAATGGGATATACGTTCTGTCATAAAATTAAAATGAGTATAGGTGCCTATACTAAGTTATTTTGTTATAAAAATGTTCGGTCATATATTTATGCAATTTGTTGTCATTTATCTATATTACTTTCTTGAATGAATAAAATATTTTAAAACAAGGTAATTTAAAGCAAGACAATCTTGAAAGATTATTTATCCAGGGGTTCTTAATTCATCGATTACAATCTACTGCTATCTCACACCCAACTAGCAAAATTGAACTTTAAAAGAAGTGAATTATATTTAAATATCGAATAGCGTTGTTTAATGAACAATTTGATTATCTAGAGCAAATAATTGTGATAATTTTGTTCCTGAAGAAAGTAATTGTGTAAAATTGTTTTATAATAGTTTTTAGAAAATGTTTTATAGAACAAATAAGTTTTAGTTGTTTAAATTTTTTATAAAAGTTAAGTAAACGGCAGAACTTTTTTATCTTTCAAAGATCTAATTCTCAGGTAGCAAATTCTGATTTTACAACTTCTTTTACACAAAAAAGCTATACTTTTTGATAGTCGCTATCTTGCACCGTTCTCGTAAAATTTGCCTTGAAAATTCCAATGTATTTGCATTCAATTACAAATCAGCAAAAATTTTCAAGTAGGCTTATGTTAAATTTAGACAATTTCCACTTATTCAAGTAGGCTTATGTTAAAATCCAATTTTGACCTTTTCCACTTATCTTAGTGCTGTCAGTAATATTATAGTATTATTCGTGACTTATTAAAAGTATTCTTTACTTTATGATCTAAATCGTAGTGCGAGATAACATGCCACGCCATAATTAATTTTCAGATGGAGAAATGCGCGATATGGTTTGCGTTTATGCGCAATCAGATTATGTTGGACGTCGAGCGCTTTGTCGGTATTCAGATTTGTATCCGAATAGAAGGCAACCAAATCGGACACTATTTCAAGAACTTTTTAATAGACTTGGAGAAACTGGCAGCTTTCGTCCTAAAAGAGACAACGCAGGGCGTACTGTTACAGTTCACCAAGAAGAAGGAATTTTAGTAAGAGTGGCAGGAAATCCAGAAGTTAGCAGCAGGCAGGTAGCTAGAGAAACCGGTGTTAGTAAAACAACAGTTCTCAAAATCTTTCGCAAGGAAAATTTATATCCCTACAATTTTACACCCGTGCAAAATCTTTTAACAGCAGACTTACCAGCTAGATTACAATTTGCTCATTTTATGCGCAATCAGCAAAACTTTGACCAGGAACTTTTGGATAATGTACTATTCACTGATGAAGCGACCTTTACTCGTCGAGGAATTTTCAATTTTAGAAACAACCACGTAGTCAGTGGGCGTCACTTCCAACATGAATTTAAGATAAATATTTGGTGCAGAATGATAGAAAATCACCTTATGGGTCCACATGAGCTTCATTCAAATCTAAATGATGACTTGTATTTAGATTTCCTGCAGCACCATTTAGTTGACTACCACGACGATTTACCACTGAATACACGGCAAAATCTATTTTTCATGTAAGGTGGAGCTCCCCCTCATTATTCTGTCAGAGTACGGAACTATCTTGACCACATTTTTCCGGATCGTTGGATCGGTCGTGGGAGTCGAATATTATGGCCTCCTCGTAGTCCTGACTTTAATTCTATGGATTTTTGTTTCTAGGACTACATAAAATCAGTTATCTATAGAGAAACTATAAACATCCGCGAAGAGCTATGGCAGAAAATTGTAAATGCCGCCGAATCATTTCGTAACAAGAATCTCTATTTTAAAATACGGCAGTCTTTGAACAAACGCGTTAATAAATGTATTGAAATTGGTTGAACATTTATTGTAATATTCGATATTCAATTGTTTATCATTTATAATTTATAATTTGAAATAAACTCTTGTTCTTTTTGACGTTCGTACCTTATTTTGTTTACTCGAATTACCAAAGCTAAATATCTTGAGAACGGTGCAAGATAGCCACTGTCAAAAAGTATAGCTTTTTTGTGTAAAAGAAGTTGTATAATCAAAATTTGCTACCTGAGAATTAGATTTTTGAAAGATAAAAAAGTTCTGTCGTTTTCAATGCATTCGACCTAGCGCCTAGGTGGCGCTCTCTTTGAGCTACAAGCAAACCATAGATATATTTCAATCCCTCTCCCCAGAAAACCCTAACATTAAAATTTCATCTCGATGAGCATTTATTATGAAATAAATAAGAAAAAAACACCCTGTATCTCTGTAAGTATCAACTTTTGGACTAATGTGAGTTTGTCTAAATCGCAATATTTTCACGTCAGGAACCTAGTCATAAATTTAGGCCCATTACATCGCGACCACCCTGTATATAAGGATTGTAAACATATTGTGTAAGTCATACACTTGAGTAAATGATTTTTAATTATAACCTTATAAAATAGTCGTATTGACGTGTTTTATTAAGGATATATATATAAGGAAATTGATAAAATTATTTTTTAACCTCAAAATGGGCTTATTTATAAAAATGTTTTATAGTAGTGTTTACTCTATAAAAATATTCTGTTTTGTAATTATGTTGTACAACAAAATTGTGGCATGAGAAAACAAAATTATTGTATATTCCGCGTAATAAAATTCTAAACCTAACCTTAGTAATGTGTGGAATAAAATCGTTTTATTATAAGTGGCCATGTTTAAATGAATATTTGTTGAATCAGCGACTGTCGTCATTATGTACAATTTATACAATCTTTATAAAATTTATTTTGATAGTTGGGCATGAACAATTTTGGTAATTAAAAGAACAAATAAAAATTGTACTATTTGACTGAATAGGTTTAGGTAACTCACACAATGGCAGTGTTGTACAAAGATAATAATATTTTCATCTAGATAAAATAACAGATAAAACTTAAAAATATTATCTAAATATAGATAAAAGATAGTCATGTATTAAATTATTTAAATTGAGATTATAGATAATCTAAAACTATTTAGGTAAGTTTCAGACAAAAAAATTAAAATTAATTTTGTAACTTGCTCGAAGTCTGTATTACGAGTATTTAATATTTTGATAATGCTTTAAGATCCCTTTGATCTAACATTTGTTTTTCTGTCAATTTTGACGTGTTGTTCTATACTGCATTAAAATTATACGGCTCTAATTACCATTAATTATAATACAGTATGCGCCAGAAGTATGGAATAAATTCAATAAAAACGAAACAATTATTTTTTGGGAAAAATCCTCGAACAGGTCGATTTTTAATTTAAAAAATACACATTTTAACTTAAAATGCGATTTTCAAATGTCATTTGTTTTCGAGTAATGACGTCATCGATTTTTTTTAAATGGCAACACGATATTTTATTCCTTGATTCTGAAAGATCGTTTAATTCTCTATCAGGCAGTACTAAAATTTTGCCCTCTTACATAGGAAAGTTTTCGAGTAAATGACGATTGAATGTTAGAAAACGTAAATTTTATCCATAAAAAAGTAACAATTCTGAGGTATGTAAAATAAAATACAATTCATTAAATTTTATACTTAAATTAAATGTTCGAATTGCCATCCACAAACTTCTTGACAATGCGCAAGTCTGTGAAGAAATTCTTCTTGCACATTATGAATGATTTCTGGGGTAACTCTGCGTATTTCGTCCCGAATACGATTTTGAAGTTCTTCTAAATTATGTGGTTTATTAATGTACACTTTTGACTTCAAGTATCCCCATAAAAAATAGTCCAGAGGTGTAAGATCTGGCGATCTTGCAGGCCACTCTATCGGTCCGCGTCTGCCGATCCACCTCCCAGGAAAACAGTTGTCCAAAAAATCTCGTACAAGGCGCGCATAGTGCGAAAAACTAAACTTGCTAACGTTTTTGCTTTATTTTAATTGATTTACGTTTTCTAACATTCAATCGTCATTTACTCGAAAACTTTCCTATGTAAGAGGGCAAAATTTTAGTACTGTCTGATAGAGAATTAAACGATCTTTCAGAATCAAGGAAAAAAATATGGTGTTGCCATTTAAAAAAAATCGATGATGTCATTACTCGAAAACAAATGACATTTGAAAATCGCATTTTACGCTAAAATATATATATTTTAAATTAACCTGTTCGAGGATTTTTCCCAAAAAATAATTGTTTCGTTTTTATTGAATTTATTCCATACTTTTGGCGCCTACTATATAATTCTCGCTAAAGTACCCTATAATTTAATTTTATTGACATTTTTTTTTCATAAACATTTATTTATTTACACTAAAATGAATTTCTTACTTATTGATAATATTTCAGAAATCCGACTTCAAAATCGGATTAAACTTTTTTGTAGGCATGCAGGTATGTTTATTGTATTTCTTTATAACAAATGGTATAGCAACTCATTTGAATGTAGCAATGTCTGTTTCGACACAGGCCCAGAACTTTAATAGAAAATATTTTCTTAACAATGCCAGTACATTACATGCCAATGTCTTGTATATCGTATCTACATACATCTGAAACTCTCATTATTAATAACAGAAAACCTGAAACAATTTAAAATTTATAATAAATGTTATCTAAAGAGTTCCCTCAGTATGGATAGTTTCGCTAAAATCTTTTTAAAGACCTGATTACTTTAAAATTAGGTTCAGATGAAATATTTAGCATGGGATGGGCATTATTTTTTTTATAAAGAATTTTCGTGCCGATTCATTCAGAACACTTTTACTGCAGTTTTAGGCGAATAATATAAAACAACAGAAATTATGGTTACTTTACTGTATTTTTAGAGACAAATGCATATTTGTCTACAGATTTTTGTATAATTTTTTAAAAATTCTATTTGGGATTTCAACAAACAAAGAAGAGGGTGTTTACTACAAAATACGGAAGGAAGGCTATGCAATACAGAGAAAAAAAATCAATTCTACGACTTAGTAAGCATCGGTAAAGTTGATTCTATTCGCCAACTTTGAATTGAAGCAAATAAAAAAGGGTACCTTTTAGAGTTGGCTTTAGAAATCGTTGTCATTGAACAGTTAAAGCTTGTCTGTAGAAACTACATAAATAAACTTTAAGACTTTAAATAGAGTTTCTACACTACGCATTTAAAATCCGCTATACTCGCATGTGTGTTATTTTTGTTCAATCCAAGCCACAGGAGCACTCTTAAATCCTGTTTTTGATTGTACGAGAGGTGCAATATTAGATAATACGAAAATAGGTTACAAATGATCTAATTTCATAAAAATATCAGTTTTCTATCGCTTTTTCAGAATTCAAATTGGATGTCCTATATTTGTTTAGTTATATCAATTCTATTCAACACTTATTTGCTATTACAATTACAGTCTTCTAATACTAGTAAAGTAAATATTTGAACAGAAAACTTTGTAATAATTTCAACACAAATTAAAAAGTTAAGTTAAAATAAGTGAAACATGTTTTTTACAAAATGTATAGAAATACAAATGTACAGGGTATCCAATTTCGTTGTAATTGCAGGGTATCTCGGAAACTACAAGAGCCTGAAGCATGCGCTTCCGTATTTTTGACGTTTTGAAAAACTCTCTGTTTTCGTTCTCAAAATAGTAAATGAATTAAAAGTATGACAGTTTAAAATTTGTTTATCTGCTTCCATAGAGATGTTAAATAATTTTTATTTTATTGTTACTTACTTCTTCTTGATGCAACTGTAGCCAACAATGATCAATGTTTACTGAACAGTTTGACACACACTTATCTCCGTTCAACAAAATAATCGCAGTCTCTTTTAATTTTCTTTTTGTTGCATTATCTTCCTTCTTTAAAATTTTTGCCAAACCACATTGATCAAATGAGCGTTTTCCCAAGTGTGTTTCAAATTTCCGTCTTTTTATATAATTTTTATGTTCCTCAACTCTAACATTCATGAATGACTAAAGAAAAAGAGATAAATTCCCTCAATCACCAAAAACTGTCATTCATAATTTTTCTATATGACTTATTATCTATAACAATGCAACATTATTGAAGTAACTTCTGCTGACAACATTTATGATATAAACTATTAAATATATCGAAGTGGATCAAAATAGTTCTAGATAACTAACTGAATATATTACTAAAGATGACATAAAATCAATTTAAAGGTACCTTTGAGAAATCATCGGCCTTTGTGGAGTCTAGCATTTTCAGTGAAACTATGATTGTATTTTATCCTTGTGAATGGAAAGAATAAATTCATTTAAAAAAAATAAATTATATTATATTCTTAACAAATTTAATTTGCTAATAAAGTTTATTTATTTGTATTTTTTCGTATTTTCATGTGCTACGCTAGATTCAGATAAGTAATTGACTTCATTCAATGACAAGCAAAATTCCCAGAATCGATTTATTATTAAGTATAATTATTAAATTTTTAATTGCTGATTGAAAATAAATAACAAAATAGACACACAAAATAATACCTTCTGTAAAATTTTTTTATTTATATATAAATTACGAAGATCGATAAAATATAAGCTGGACGCTAACACAGAATTCCAGGAAACAACGACTCTGTGGGCCAATGTCCCGACCAGCATTGAATTACACCTGGAAAATCTATAGCAAAGAACTAGAGTCGTTCGTCAGTAGCCCACCAGACATATATCGTTTTCGACCTTATTACTTCTCATCAATATGCAATAGGTGATGTATATGACAAATAGTCCTATCTGTTTTAGTCTGTTTAACCCGACAAAAGGAACCATGTGTACGCGGTGTAGAACAAGCTACATCTATAGGTCATTTGCTATTCCATGCTGGTCTGAAGTATCACAGACACGAAGCGTTCTACATGCAGTAGACACCATTGAAAGCTGTCGACCTTTATCGCGTAGATGTAGCTTGACTCTAGCTGTTTGCTATGGGTTATCCATATGTAATTCAATGCTGGTCGGGGTATTAGCCCGCACAGTAGTTGCTTCTTGGAATTCCGTGTTTGCAAAATATCGTTTCCCTCCGAACTCGATAAAGGTCTACAGCTTTCAATAGTGTCTACTCCATGTGGAACGCTTCCTGTCTCTGATATTTCAGTTCGGCATGCAGTAGCGAATGGCCGATAGATGTAGCTTGTTCTACACCGCGTATAACCTGGAAGTTTTAATTTAACACTCCTTACGTAACGCGAGTGGCGAAGTGTTTGATTATGTGGGTATGTGAGAAGGGGGAAATTGGCTAAGACCAGTTGACCATCAGTACTACCCTGTCTGAGCAAGAGGACACATATTCTTTGAGCCGTTATTGTTAAATTCTTTCCAATGAGTCCCAAATCTATGGCTGGTATAACAATTTATTTTAGAGGCCGAGAATCGGTGGAAAATGAGTCATAGGCACTGATTCCAAACAAGCATCAATGAGGTGAACTTTCATCTATCGATCTGACTGAAGGTGATCGGTGCAGAACAATATGGTAAATTGCTGCAGAGGTCGGAATACCGCGCGGAAGTGTTCGATTAATCATTTTCATGACTTGAGATATCGAAAAGTCTCGACAAGATGGATTCCTCACCTCTTGAGAGAAAATTAGCAAAAGCAAATTGAAGTAATATTTTAAGCCGCATTGTCGTCTGTGATGCGGTGTAGCTTCATCATTACACCTCGAAATAAAAACAAGCAAGCATGAAGTGGTGACAACCTGGAGAAACACCACATTGAAAAGCTAAAACTTATATTTCTACAGGGAAAGCTCTTACCACTGTTTTGTTTTAGATTTCAGTAGAATATTGCACATTGATTTCACGAAAGACGCAGAATTAACATTGTGTCAGATGATGCAAGAATGGCCTTTCTGAAAGAAGATGTGCCTATCCAAAGTGTGTTTTTCCCTCAAAACAGTGGTCGGTCACACACAGTTGATTTGGTTCAAGAGAAACTGAAAACAAAATCCACTGGTAAACACTCGAACATCCGCCCTATAGTCCAGATTTGTCACCAATTGACTATTATTTCTATGGATCACTCAAGAAAGAACTGACAGAACTAAGTTTTGATGCCGATTGTAACCTGAGGGATTAATATTTAAGTGTCATTGCTGGCAATACCGTAACGACCTTATTTATTGAAAGGCATCAAAAATGAGCTTTATATTTAGTTTAAATTTAACATCTGTAGGCTCTTCCAAATACTACAGAGACATTGGCTTCTAATCCACTCAATAAGGACAACTTATTAGAAATTAAACGCCACATCTCCAAAGAAAGGCTTTTAATAACAACAACAAAAGACATCGTTCTATTTAATCCTCTAGTCTAATTTGCTTAATTTTAACTGGTTCTTGGCTATTTTCCGTATTTTATCAGCTTGTACTTGACGGCATATAAATGTAAAATATTTGACACTAATCTACCTTTGTTTTCTAGAATTCCTCGTTGCTAGTATTAGAATATCGAATGTTATCTTTCTTTGATGGTGTCAAAGAGGCACCGCGTATGTCTATATCTCTGTATTACGGATAATATTCAACTTTGTACAAATTATTACTGTGTGTGACAGATAGGTTCAAAAGGAAACTATAAATTTTCTTTCTTATAAGCTACACTGGCGATCCAATGCGTCATATTCGACAATTTTACTTAAAAACTTCATTACATTTATTGTTTTTCTATCTCAGAATACCAACCCTAAATTAATAACATATTTCGGCTTTTCTTGAGTTAGGTGGGGATAACTCTTGGCTTTCTAACGTTTTTAAGTTTAGCCTGCTTTGAGTTACGGGCGTGAGGATCGTGTTTCCGTGAACCTCCTGTTAATGCATGCATTACAACGCTCAGTGATGAAAACTATCAACAACGCTACACGGTCAAGTTCTGTGCTGAACAGGACAATAACTTCGATGACATCGAACAAATAATGCAGGATGATTATGGGAACATTGTTCCATCCTATTCTCAAGTTTGCGAGTGGTTGGAGTTTGAAAATGGTCTTAATGTTATAAGCTTATGAAAACTATGCTCATTGTTTTTTTCGACACCGAAAGTGGGGTCCACAAGGAACTGGAAGAATCGTACGCTTTCGAAAGAAAATCGCCGCTACCTGGCGGCTATACCACGACACTGCTCCCAGTCATACTGTGCGTCTTTGAATTTCTAGTCAATCATATCTTGGCAACGTTGTTTTAACATTACATCCCCTGATTTGGTTCTGGCAAACCTGTTTTGTTTCCGAAAAATCAAGATCGCCCTGAAAGAAATCCGTTTTGAAACCTCTGCACCGTGACAAAGGCTCTAAACATGATTTCTGTCGACGCTTCCTACCTACCATACATAAAAAAGTCACTACAAAAATGTCTAGATATGCAAGAGAAGTATTTTGATGAATTTTAAACGTTTGAATGATATTTTAAATACATTTTTTACGAACTTAATTACATTAATTTCCGAGCAAACCCTATATACAGGGCGATTCAGGTTTAATCTTGATAACTTCAGGAATCGATAGAATAGGTTAAAATAATGTTCATTTGTGATATAAACTTATTTCCTAAAACTCATCGTCTTCGAGAAAGAGGGCGTTGAACTAGGAATCTTTTCTCGTTTTTCCCTCATAACTTTTGAACCACTTATCCGATTTAAGTGAAATTCGGAACTCAAACACTCCTTATGATCTTACATAAGCTTCTTAAGTTTGAACTACCTACCCCTCTTAGAAGTGTATTTAATTCAAAACTACAAAAAAAAATATTTCAATAAAACATCTACACACCACTTTGACCTGATTAATAATTTTGAAACTTTTCGTCTCTTGTTTTTTTTTCGACGTTTGGTCTTGTTTCTGAGATATTCAAAGAAATTGGTGACAGTGTAGCGCACCAGTCGCGTAAATTCCATTTAACGTTATAGCAACCCATGAAAATAAAACTCAGTGATTTGTGTAAACTGACGTTTTGGGCGCCGCGATAGCCGAGGTGGCTGGGAGACGACTGCTCGTGGAACCAGTCTGGATTGGCTATGTCGATGTGGGTTCGAATCCCACTGTAGTACCATGGATGTTTGTGCTCTTCGAGAGATGCACAATAAGTCTATAGGCTGCGGTGCTTCCGGGGACACTGTCGGACGGCTCTCAAAAAGAAAAACTGGCGCTTATGTAAATCATTGTCAAAAGTATTATTTAAAGTGTTCTTACTGTTAAGAATGCCAATAACCTCAAACATAAATTTAGTAACAATTACTTATTACAAGATTTACAACAAACTTATCAACTACTAAAAAAATTACAATAATTGTTCAAAGTGCATTCCTCCAGCCTCAATACATTTTTGGCATCGACGAACTAATGTATTAACCGCAGCTGCTATTTGAATAGAATTGTTTTTTATGTTATCACAAGCATGTCTTACCCTTTGGATCAATTCCTCACGGGTATGTACTGGCGTATCATAACAATTGCTTTTAGATGACCCCAAACGAAATAATCCAGAGGATTCAGATGTGGCGAGCGCGGAGGCCAAGCCACTAATCCTTCCCAAGGAATCCACATATTTGGGTGGTTGTTGGGTTGCCGTCTAATCCATCGACGAGGATAATTCTCATCCAACCACTGCCGTACTTGCCTACCGTAATATGCAGGGGCACCATCCAACTGCATCCAGTTCCCTTGGCGTAAATTTAAAGGGACATCGTCAAGCACGTCGGAGCGAGAGTTTTGCAGAAACTCATGAAATAAATCCCCATTTAAACGAGGAGGCAAAATATGTGGCCCATAGAGGTTATTACTTAAAATATCTATCCACACATTTACACTAAACTGTTGATGAAATAAAGATTGTCTGACACATCTAGGATTGACTTCATTCCAAACGTGAATGTTGTGGTAATTCACAATTCCAGCTTTTGTGAAATTAGATTCGTCGGTCCATAAAACCTTATGCAGAAATTGTGGATTAATTTCTGTGGAATCTAAAACCCATCTACAAAAAAATTTAAACGTTTTTCAACATCTCCTGGCAACAAACCTTGAACTGGTTGGTTGGAAAGCCCTTCGATGATCTTGTTTGAGTGCTCTCAGTACTTTTGATTGAGATAAATGGAGTTGCCGAGCTGCTCGGCGTCTGCTTAAAGTTCTATTGATATCAAAATGATTAACAATTTGCTGATTATTTCTTGGTGATACATTACGATTATGATCATTGGCGGCGCAAACATATTCCAAAAATCGATGATGTACATCTACAAAAACTTGTGCATTTGGAATTCTTCTATTAGAGAAGCGTGTTCGGTACTCTCAAATTGACGCGTTGGAATTTCCGTCACAGAAACCATAAACGCAATGTATATTGGCATATTCAGCATTTGTAAACGTTCTTGACATTTTTTGTTAGCACTAAAAATGCTCTTTAAATAATACTTTTGACAATGATTTACACAAATCACTGAGTTTTGTTTTCATGGGTTGCTAGAACGGTGCGCGGCTGGTGCGCTACACTGTCACCAATTTCCTTGATTATCTCAGAAACAAGACCAAACGTCGAGAAAAACAGGAGACGAAAAAGTTTCGAAATTAATCAGGTCAAAGTGGTGTGTAGATGTTTTATTGAAATTAATTATTTTTTTTCTAGTTTTGAAATAAAGTAAGAGGGTAGCATACAAAATACACTTCTAAGAAGGGTGGTAGTTCAAACTTAAGAAGCTTATGTAAGATCATAAGGAGTGTTTATTTTCCGAATTTCACTTAAATCGGATAAGTGGTTCAAAAGTTATGAGGGAAAAACGAGAAAAAAATTCCTACTTCAACGCCCTCTATCTCGGAAACAATGAGTTTTATGAAATAAGTTTATATCACAAATGAACATTATTTTAACCTTTTCTATCGATTTCTGAAGTTATCAAGATTAAACCTGAATCACCCTGTATATACAAACTTTTTACCTACCTCGTAATTTGAACCATCAACTGTCAATACCAGCTTTGATAATAGCTTACCATAGTTTTATTTTTTGCATTATCTTAAAGTACTTTAACTTGGTTACTGTACTTCTGCTGTAGACGTATTTTCTATTCAAAGAAGGGGCATAAGCATTATGGCAATGTCTATTCCATAATATAGAATCATCAGCAGTAGTTATCACTTCTTATAAGATGTTTCTTCCAGATTACAAAAACTAGAAACGGTAAAGAATTCTATAGACATCATGATTGGCTTTTTTTCTACTATAGAGAATCTATTATCACGCATAGTAATTACGAACTTATTGTGGTGTTCTTGGCCAATGTTGAAGTACGGTTTTATAGAATTTGAATTGTTGCACACCATTTTCAATTTTCAATTCGCATTTGATATGATCGAATGGTTTGTAATGTTTTTATCCTTTACATTGCCGTACCAATTATTTTAATATGAGTTTATAAAAAGGAATACAGGGCAGCTTTGACTATCACTACTGACAATCAACCATTAACTATGTGTACAGCTTGGAATGGGCAAGTTTTACTAAATACCGTATTATATTAATGCGATTTGTTGAAGTCATCGTTATTTTTCTAGATTTGATAAAAATCCAAGAGACAGCATCTGCCTCGCCTCCTCAATGGTAGAATTCGGTACTTCTAATGAACTTAACGTAGCTGAACTGGTCTTACGTTTATATGGATCTATTTGTAGTTTCTTCCTGGTTGTATCGCTGGTATTTCGGGCAGGTTTAAATACTATGCGTAATACTAACTTCTCCTGTAAAAATGTAAAACACGAAACGTTCCTCATAGTTTTTACTGTTGTTTATTTGAATTATGTTCCATTTTTCTTACTCATATTGATCACCCAACCTTTTGGTATCAATGCCAGTTCTTCCACGCCTCTATGCTCCTTAAATTCGTATCGTAAGTTGTCAAAATTCAACAATCTTGGTGTCATAGTGATTGAAAACATCACGGAATGCTGTTAATAGTTAAATATTTAAATGGGTAATTTGTGTTACATGACAGAAAATAACGAAATCTAAATGGCTGTTAGAAGTGTGAAACAAAATTTTGGTATGACAATTAACAAGTAAATAAATAATAATTGCCAAATAATAATTCCATTTAAAACATCTATTACTGCAATGCATAAAGAATATGATATTGTATACATTTTATAAGTTCCGAAACATTTTCAGTAATTATTAAATACTGGTATTGTTAGATGAACCTGAATTGATGAATTTCAGCATTAACGAAAACAGAAGGTTCCTCGTCTTTAAAAATCCACCCTCCACGTTCCTGTTCAGTGCGCACGGAACATTAAGACTTTGAATTAATTAACATCTACAGAAAACTACACGGTCTTAGTTTATGGAGCTGGTTAATTGTCTTGCTATAATTTGAGGATTTCTCCAACAAACTCTAGGGAGTAAGTTATAATGTAGTTGTAATTGGGATATTAGTAAAATTTATGTGCGAATTCTACAGGAGATCTAAAGATGAATGATATAGTGGGTCAGATTAGGAAAACAGTACAAGTTTCAGTGAGCGAAGCAGTGTAATTTTATTAGTTGCTGAAATACAAAATTATTAGGTAATGAACGAAAAGTCAGCATCGGATAATAAATCTGTAGTATACGATGTGAAACAATGCAGTTATTTAAACCAGCAGGATTAAAATAATGTAAAAAAAAATATTCTCCCTGAAAAAATTAATTACATACGTACCTACACATTGACAGAAAAAAATTAAATTGGTTCAAAATGTTGTTGGTTTCATCACAATGTCTCGTGTATGTGAAATTAAATTTAGGACTTGTTTTAACTAGAAATCAACTACACACTCACAATATAACATCAAAAAGTAACTTGACTATTAATTATTTAAGATTAAATAAAACCAGAAATGATACGGTATATATGGGAATACGTCTTTTAACGCTCTTCTAATGCACATAAGGAATATTAATCCAAGTCGGTTCAAAAATAGAATAAAGAAAAATATTTTGAAAAATGCATTTTATTATATTGAGCAGTTTTTGGACAGTGACCTTGTCCAAATTTCAGCTCTGAACAATGTATATATTACTATATTTATTTTATTTGATTATTTTCATTATATATAGTGTTTATTTTTAGAGATAACATTTTACGGCGCAATGAAGTACAGTGCAGATGAGCTTCATGCAGCGTGAGTGAATTCTGCTCAACTCTGGCTGTTCGTGCCTTCACAACCGATAGAAGAGAACATGAGCTGTCTCTAGATATACGAGTATATCTCATGGTTCTGCTAACCACTGGCCGAGGTTTTTTGTTATAAGTTTTTGAAATGTAATTCAATGCTGATGGGGGCATTAGACCGCAGAGTAGTTTCCTGAGACTCCACTTTTTATGTATAAATCCATTGTTTTCTATTAGTCGCTGTACGTCAAAGCGACTAAAAGCTGACCTGCTCCAGAGGCAAATTAATCACATGCATTTTAGAATCGCTTTAAAAAAAATGTTTAAAAGGGAAGGAAATAGTAGAGGGTGAAATATTTATAAATGAAATGGTAAAACATTCGTGCTTGTGCGTTACTAACATTTGGGACCAGCCTTCAGTGTCTTGGTTCAAAAATAAGTTTTTTGTCTTCTACAGTTCTCTAAATACATAAACACAATAAAATTAAGTGTTCTTCCTTTTCATCATCCAACAGCGTACTAGCAACATGTAAGATCTCAATTTTAAAATAATTCTACTAGAGGGTATTTTAAAATGCGCAAATTGGATCAGACTATATCTTCTAAACTCCTAAACGAAATATATGGCTTGTACCTTTATATGTAAATCAACTTGAGCGAGTGGCGCTATTATATGTAGCGATTAAACATTTCCTCTAAATGAACTAGATGAACTGTACCTTTACTCTTGCCGAAGCGTGACCTCTGCCTACTCCCACAAGCGGTAGTATACTTCCTTTCCAATCTATCCTCTATCCTCCGCTTCAGTAACCCTCAGAGTAGAGACTGGCCCATGAGGGCCTTCTGCCCTCCAAAATCTCGCATTCCTTATTCTCAGGTAGATCGCCATCGCCTCCTCAAGTACAATAAACTACAAGAACAAAAAAAATTCTATTTGACCTTTGACCCTGCAGGCATGCAGATATAGGAAAAACAACTTTTTGGAAAACACACGCATGGTTGACAGCTCTCGTATATTTCTGTCTACTCTTTAGGTTTTTGGAAAACTAAATTCTCCTGCCGGTCAGTGGCGTACTTGCTATATTGAATAAAATAAGTACTATTATAACTACTACATCTAAATTAAATTAAGCATTAGAAAAATACATATTTTGTAGCCCATAGCTCACACCAATAAATAATTATAAAAGACTGAACATTAAGCAATGGCTTTACTACTGCACGTAGGTTGGTAGGCATTTTCAATATCTGACAAAGAAAAACTAGTGATAAGTTTGATGGTAATATGAGCTATTCATTTTTAATGTCTGTAACTGATCATCCAAAATTAAAAAAAAATGGCGACGTTGAAAAGATTATTAAATGCTATTTAAAATAAAATGCACAATATCACTTTACATTTATGAAAAGAGATAGCTCCTGCTTGGAGGTACAAATTTAGGAAATGAGTACGTGAATAAATGTGTACCTTTCTTTTTTTAAGAAGGAAAACTGGATGACCTACACTGTATATTGTTTTATTTATTATTATGCATTGTCATTTTAAGAATATTGTTGGAATGTCATCTAAAGCATTAAAACAAACCAGATTTATTAATTTATTTATACGATACACTTATCTCATTCTTTGTTTTTTTTTTTTTGAATGGAGGCATCAAACAATTTTTTTTCAAAAGGTGCTCAGGAAATTGCAATATTTTTTATGTTTAAAACATTTGAGCATGATCCTGTTTAGCGAATTCTCAAAAAAGAATATTGTTGCTGTAAAATGAGCCTCATCAAGTTCCAACCGAGACCATAAATTTATATTTTTTATTCTTTCTTCAAAAATAACGGCTGTAAATGGTAAGTAAAATATATAAAAGATTAGACATTGATTGAAGAAGCTTTTGCTTTTCGCATGGAATAGTTGCTACTGTTTCTGCTTCTATACAAGGTGTTCAACAAAGAATAGTCCAAATTTTAGTCCCGTTTTCTTCTGGCTAAAATATCTAATTTTGAAGCAAATATCTGGAAAACTGTTTGAAATATTAGTAAAAGACAAAATTTTTAACTTTGACACCCTGTAAGTTGGCAACCTTGAACTTTTGGACTGAGCTAAGCTAGAATTAAATTACATTTTTTTTTGTCTGAAGGATATAGCCCTGAAATTTGAACCATTCTTTACTGGGCGCCCTGTAGAATACCTAAGTAAACCGTGTGGCTAAGCCTTACTTAGTTTTTGCCTTCATCTTAGTGAAATACATTTTGTGTTATGGTTTTAAAAGAAGTATTTATATTTCATATTAACATATTTACTTTCTCTAGCAAAAATTGCTCCAGTGCTTTTATATTTTAAATGAGGAAACCTGATTAATATCCCTATTCTAAAATGCTATTTATAATTTATCATAAAATAATTGTTCTGTGTTTTAGAACCTTTAAAATTTCGAGACACACCGAAAACACGTACTGCTGTGGAGGGAGAAAAAAGCATCACATTGGTGTGCCGAGTAAATTGGAGAGACGTAGATATCAGGTGGTCACTGGCAAGTAAAGAAGCTTTAGGTATTATTACTTTTTTATTATTTACCACATTGCTTTTAACAAATGCAGGGTGGAAACGGTTTGGCTGCCATTGCTTGGACGGATAATAGATTGAACTCAATCAAGAAGAATTAATATATTATTACATATATAAATATGTGATAAAAATATGAATCATTTAGTAAAAGTGTATATTTGTTAACCAAATTAACACTTTCATTGGAAAAATCGCATGCTATAGAGTCCAGATTCAGTAATGAACTGCCCCACCATTTAACCGAATACATTCTGTGGCTCGTCTGGGCATGTTTCTAATGATGTGATCTATAGAGTCCTGAAGAAGATCATTCCAAGTGACTTGTAGAGCAGCATGCAGCTGTTTAAGTTCATTGAAGGGTTTGGAAGCATTATTAACCTTTGAACTATCATATGCCAGACATGTTTGATGGATGCAAGGTCAGGCGAACGTGTGGGCCATGGGAGAATATTGTTTTGGCCTCTTCCAAGAACTGTAATGTAATAGCTGCAATATGAAGGCGATCAGTATCTTGTTGGAACGTGACATTATTTGTCCCCCGAATATGAAGTATAACAAACGGTTCCAGAACTGATTCCACTCCACACCATCAATTCTCTGGTAGAGCTGTTTCATATTCCATGGCACTCCAAGAACCGCTTTTCTCCTCTTCGACACCTGACTCATCTACGACCGTCGTGGGTCCACAGGCAAAATATATATTCGTTAGTAAATATGACACTATTCCATTCTCCATTCCAATTTACCCTTGCATTGCACCATTCTAATCTAAGAGCACGATGACGATTTGTTAGAGTGAGCGATATGAAATTAGACCGTAGGAATGAATACGGCGACATACGGAACGCATTGTGATTCTATGACCTATTTTTCTTAAAAAAATGTTTCCTGTCGATCTGGGGACACTGTGCCGATCCCTAAGGGCAAGCGGTCTCAATATCCTGTATTCTTGATCTGTCGTTCCTGTAAGTCATCCAGAGCCTTTCAATGTTGCCTATTATCTACGGACTAGCTTATCCAATAACAAATAATTGTTGCAACATTTCTTTGCATCCGTCTACCGCTTTCACGAAAACCAATTTTCGCCTCATGTAGGCCAATAATACGAACCCATTCAAAATCACTCAGTTGAGATAAACCTGCCGTCTTCTACCTCTGGGCATTTGACTACAGTTTAGACCTGTTACACTCGAATAGTAACAACAAACTAACTAAAATAAAAGAGAATAAAAATAAAAAAAAAAAAAGAAAAGAAAGCATATTAAAACAAGATAAAATGTAACCTATTTTGTTGATTTTATCATCCATTACTTCCTACATCCTAAGCATATGTGTAGAATTTAGTTTTAAAATATTGGGGCCAACAGGATAATGGATTTTTTGTCATGGAATACCACACCATCTCTTCATCTATTGTTTAAAATTACGTACTGACGACTTACTCTCTGAAGTCGGCTTATTGTCAAATATACTCTGTTATGGCCATATGTTCCGAAATCTGCTGACAGTACTATCAGCGCTATTTTACGTTCCAAAATATAGATTTCGCAAGCTTTATAGCTGCGGAATAAATGTCAATATACGGCATTTCTACATAACATAGGCTGTTAAATTCTCTAAACCTCAACGGGTAGTGTGATTGCAGCAGATTAATGGGACGATGTGGTTGTCTGTAAACGCATACGATGTTAAGTTAACGTGCTAAATGTCGTTCAGTCGTTTGACGCAGAAATTGCGAACTTTATTTACGGAACGAATGATGTTGAAGTTGCTGATAGAAAAATGAGCAGATTTTGGAACAAAGTCTATCAATTTTATATTAATTTATAAATTTCTCTATATGCGTTAGATGTTTTATTTATTTATTTTTTTAATTTTCCCAAATTACGTGCAAAAATTTTAGGGTAGGTTATATGATTTTAATAGGGGTCATTCATATGATTTTTTTTATTTAAGCATTCCTAGAGGAGTTACGCACTCTTAATAGGGCATGATAAATTAAAGTTTTATTTACTTTCTTCCAGACGTTCAAAGTAAGCTTGTTAGTTGTTTGATCTGATATAATAAGATCCACGTCTTTCTACGTGTAGAGCCTTGTGTAACCTAAAGAGTGTCATTGATAAGCTAAACTTTCTTAGATCAGATATTTACCATCTCTGTCATAGCAAAATGAATACATGGTGAAACCATGTGCGGGAGAGATGGTGAAAGCCAGTACTAGCATCGAGTTGCGTCACTCCAACCCTGCTGTTCCAAAACAACGGAAGTGGCTGCTTCTATTACCATTACTAATCGGCTGCTAACACCAAGATCTATGTCCTTGCAACCTTGTTGTTCAAAGAACACAAATACAGCCAATAGAGACAAACATTCTAGTGTTGATACCAATACAGTTGTGGATTGTTATTTTTTGACAAATGAATCCAACCAAAAAAAAAAGAAATTGACAAGCGATATATAACAAAAAACCAAAGACGAAGAAACCAAATCTGACAAAAAATGTTGAAGAGACTGACTGTGAATCATCAGTAGAAATCCAATACAATGACGAAGACATTGATTCTAAACAAGATTGCTGTGTTGGCTGTGGATAAGCTTATCATCTCACTAAGAAAAATGGAGGGGGATTGCACTTTGTGTGAAAACTGAGATATGTGTGGGAATAACAGAAGGCAAAAATTTACAATCCTATTTCACCTTTACCACTTAATTGAGAATATTGATCAACTGAAAAGGCGTATTACAAATGCATTTGAAAAAATTAGGAAATAACTATAGGTTTTTCAAAATATCAGACACTCTTTATTGCTCGTTTATGCATTTCGGAGGCTGATCGACTTGTGGAACAATTAAAATGTTGAATTAGTAAATTAAAATGTTTAAATTACAGTTGTCAATTAAAAAAATTAGTATACATCTTCTGTTTAATATGTTTCTTAAATCTCCGTTTTCAAAATTCCAAGCTGTTCACTTGAGATTTAAAAAATATATTAAGTGCAACTTATTTGGCTGCGACTAACGCTGCGTGCTCAAAAATCTAATTTATCTCAAGTTTTATAAAAAATCAAGAGTAATAAAATACTCTAAACAAAATTCTACACTATGACGTTACAGAAAGTCCTCCATAGGCGTCGTCAGAAAAAGTGGGGGGATAAAGTAACTCCGCAACCCCGTTCCTGTGGGAATTTGGTTAATAAGAAGTCTATAAATTTTCATAGCGATACGTGAAGATCTGAGGAGGTTATAATGAAAGCAATTTTAAAAGTTCAACGTTAACACCCTGTATCTCTTAAGGTAGGCATTTTTGTCTACAGGGTGGTACGTAAGTAATGGTCCATCAAGACATACTAGATTTCTCCCTTCAAAATATTACAATTTAAGCTTGCTTAAATTGCCTTTATAAAATGTTGATAATAAAAGAAATAGAGGCTGTCAAAGTTGGAATTTGAAAAGGGATTTTTCGTAATAATTACACTGTATTAACTTAAAAATTTGGAAATAGATGATTTTGGATATGAAAAATCATAATCTGTTGTCTGTTTCTACATATTTCCTAAAGGGTGCCACATCCGCCATATTTGTGACTTAGATGTAAGCGTAACTTTTTGGCCTTAACGTTATCACATTTTTTATTTAAAAAATCTTAAACCTACATTATTTTTGAGGAAAAATGGCATACTTGTCATTAGTCTCAGAAATTGGCCATTCCATCGAGAAAATAGCTTTTCAACAATCAGCTGCATAGTTCATTGTATAATACTTTAACGTAGTAGGCGCCAAAATTCCCTTGCAAATTGGACATATACTCTTGTAGCATCGCCTTTGTATCAAATTATCTCAAGGTACAGTGATATAGAATCTAATGTAGGTATTTTTTGCTGTTCAGTGCAAGCTATAAAAAATGCAGTACTTAGTAAAGATAGGTTTAGATAGGTATTTAACTTTGTAACATAGGTTTACTTATATATTTCTTTGTTTATTAATTTTTCTTGTCTATCAATTTTTTTTGTCTCTCCTTTGTTATTATCTTGTTTTTTTAATATCTTTGTGTCTTGTACATGCAACATTGTTAACATGGAAGTCATTATCAACATTTTATTAAGGTATCTTGGTTTAAGCGTAATGTTTTGAAGTGAAAAATATTGTATGTTTACCCTGTATAGGTAAGCAGGATTAAATCGCCAAAAATACGCAGTTAACGGAACGACCTGCTTTCTTTTTACACCCTGTATATCTAAATGTTCGTCCTTGTGACATGGCAAATATGTACGTATAACTAATTAATCGTGTTTTTTTTTAGATAAAAAAATTTTAATTCTACCTCGGGGACTTTATATTCCAAATGTAACTCGAGACGATGCAAACGTATACCAATGTGAAGCCCATCATGTAACATCTGGAACTAGAATTACTCAAGACATAACACTTGATGTCCACCGTAAGTATTATTAATTTAAAGATTTTCAAATTTTTCTACATAATATCGTTATGACGATGATTTAACCGAACATGAAAAATTATTACATATAATTTTAGCAAGATATTTGTAGTTAACCTTTAGATCTAAAACTACCTTTTACATAATGCATAAATAATTCAATTGTTCCTTTCATTCAATTTTCTTTTTTCTCTGATAAGCACTCAACTCCATTAGAGGTTTCCAGATCTAAAAACTGACTTGCTAAAGTTTATCACTCGTTTCTAGAAATGTCGAGGATACTACTCGTTCCATCAAGCTGAAAAATTAAGTTAAGCTCAGGCTTAAAATTGTGTGTTGAAACTTTGTAGTTAATAAGTAAGAGATAAAATTTAGTTGTGTTGTAGATAGAATGATCCCAAGTTGGTGAATTTCAAACAATAGTCACAAGTAGTTAAGAAAATTGTGTACCATATTAAATATTAACTACATCTTCCCAATAAAGCGGAGAAATTTTGAATTTCACGTTGCATTAAAAAGTTGACATAAAAAAATATAAACGTCAAATTAATATATACAGGATGATGTAAGTCTGTTCCATATTCCAAAATATGACACTCTGTATAATGAAGGTAATTTAAATGAAAATGATGGGATACTAGCTTTTATTAAATCTGATTTAAAAAACACAAAAGCAATAATTGATATAGGTGTTGTCAGATGTTTAAAAATTCAAGTCACTATTTCCAAAACCACTGTAGATGTTTTAGCTATATATCGGTCTCCTACTACTTCCCCATATGCCATTAACTTAGAACTTTTAAATTACTTAAATAATACAACCAAATGTGACATCAGTATAATTACAGGGGACATAAATATTAATCTCTTGGGGAATGAAGAATACATAGAAGAGTATAAAAACATCTTAAATTACCATGGGTATCAATCTTATATAAACGAGTATACAAGATTACCTAGTAAAACATGTCTTGATCATTTTTGTGTAAAAAGTCAAATAAGGCCGAACAAAATTAATGTGAAATCTTATATATTTGGACGCTATATTACAGATCACAGTCCTATAGGTTTATTATTTAAAATAGAAAACACAGCAAAAGTAGAGAATAGTGAGAATACTAAATCGTATATAAATTATAATAAATTAAAATATCACAACAAAAACAAATGGTGATGCAATGTGTGAAATGTTTACACAAAAGCTAAAATATTACATAAATAAAAATACAAATACAATTGTATCAAATTACGAAATTAATTATAAAAAGAGTTGGATGACTAAAGGCTTATTAAAATCGATAAAGGAAAAAGAAAAACTTTATAAGCTAGCTTTAAAAAATCCGGATAACTTAGACGTTAAGGAAAGATATAAAAATTATAAAAATAGGCTAAATAATATTATAAAGAAAATTAAACAAAAATATTATATGAGACAAATTGAAAGCAATAAAAATACGTCTAAGGCTCTTTGGATCTGTGTAAATGACATTTGTGGGCAAAAGCAATCTAGAACTATTATTGAAGAAATTAAAATATCTGATGGGACAACAGTTACTTGCAAATCAGAAATTGCAAATCACTTTAATAACTATTTCAGTACAATTGGGAAAACTTTAGCTAGTAAAATACCTGATATAAGTAAATATAAAGATAATACGGACTTTTTGGAAAACACTATGTACATGTATCCAACTAATGAGTTGGAAATTTTAGATGTTATAAATAATTTAAAAACCAAAAAAACACCAGGTGCGGATCAAATACGTGCGGAAACTTTGAAGCAGATTGCTCAAGAAATAGTCAAACCTTTAACATTCTTAATAACTATTTGTATTGATCTAGATTGTTTTCCAAAAATATTAAAATGTGCCATTATAAAACCGCTTTACAAGAACGGTTGTAAACTTGATATAGGAAAGTATCGACCTGTTTCGTTGTTATCAACTATATCGAAGATATTTGAAAAGGTAATAAAAGTAAGACTTTGTAATTTTCTAAAGAAATATCAGATTTTGTCGGAGTGTCGATATGGCTTTAGAGAGGGGAAATCAACTGACGATGCTATATATAAACTAACATCGATAATATATGAGTCACTGGATAAGAAAATTCCAATTATCAGTATATTTCTAGACCTCTCTAAAGCCTTTGACACAGTTTGCCACAACAAATTATTACAGAAATTGGAAAAGTATGGAATCAGAGGCAAAACGTACAATTTATTTAAAAATTACTCGTCACAAAGAGAACAAAGCGTGCAGATAGGAAGTTATAAAAGTCGCTTTCAAGAAGTTACATGTGGCGTTCCCCAAGGGACTGTGCTGGGGCCAATTCTTTTTACTATCTATATAAATAGTCTTTTAAAATTGGATATATCGGGTAAACTTATTAGTTTCGTAGACGATACAGTGGTTACATATATGTCTTCTTCTTGGGAAAACCTAAAGCAAGAAATACAAAATGATTTTCCAAAAATTGCCACATGGCTTCAGTTTAATAAACTAACTTTAAATTATAAAAAACCACATATTTGCCATTTACGTCATATAACACAGGACTCCCGACGCTAGGTCCCTTAAAAGTTGGATTAACGGAAAACATTCCTGAATCTTCCTCAGTAAAATATTTAGGTATATTTATCAATAGGCATATGAGGTGGGATATACATGCAAAGCAACTGGTACAGAAGGTTAGAGGGCTTTTGCCTAAATTTAGGTACTCGAGGGATTTCTTAACTATACAGTGCATAAAAACTCTCTACTTTTCACTAGTACAATCCATATTAGTATATGGAATTGTAGGATTGGGAGGCATATATGACTGCTACTTAAATAACATAAACGTAGTTCAAAAATGGATTTTGAGAATAATATATAAAAAAATATATATTATATCACAGTAACACATTATATGAAGAGACAGGGATATTTGATTTAAGACAATTATACTATTTAAAAATTGTTCTATTTATAAAACAACTTAAAATTAAATTATTAAACAGCAATTATCACTACAATACGCGTAGACTGGATGCAATTTTCTTTCCTCGATGTAATAAAACTATCGGTCAGCGGTCTGCAAACTATTTAGCGCCGAGAATGTATACAATATTACCTCAGAATATAAAAGAAATATCAGCATACAATACTTTCAGAAAAAAGTTGCAAAATTGGATTTGTGAGCAAAATAGATATTGATTTAGTGATATCATAAACAACTAGTGTCATAATCTTGAAATACTGGTGCATTCACTATTAATTAAGTATGTGTGTGTACAAGTATCTATGCATCAGTGTGTATGTATCGATTACAATTTTGTTACGATATGCTTAAGTCAAGTATGGTTTCTTTTGGTTATATCACGTACAAGTAACCTGTATAAGGCTACTTCTGTGATCAACTATGTTTATTCAAATATTATAGTTTATTTTCTATTGTATTGATTTAATTATCATATTATTATTATTATTATTATTGTTGTTGTTATTATTATTATTATTACTATTATTATTATTATTATTATTATTTATTTTGTGGGGTAGTAATGCCTACTTATTCGAAGAACAAGTAAAATGCAAAATATAGTCCAATAAAAAATCGTATATAACTCATCTAATTTAGCATTTTTTAATTATGTAGGCTGGTTCCATACACTCATGGTAAATATTCGGGGGTAATAACATAGGAGCTCAGATTTAGCCGAATATTTTTTATGTTTCTTTTCGAGTATTTACTGTCGTGGCAATTGTTGTAAAAACAAACAAACAAACATAAAAAAATATCATGCTCAAAATCGGAGCTCGAATGATATTTGGTAAGAAAATTTCATGAATAGAATAATGATAATTTAATCAAAACTTTATTTAAAAGTACATAAACAACAGAGAATGAACGCGTATCAATATTAAAGAGATTATTTTAAAGTGAACAATTATTAAAAATATAATTATTGTAAATAATTTGCCCTGTTGACGTTGTCCCTATTAATGATTCTCTTGTGGATGCGGATTTGCTGATTGTAAGGCTGATTTTGAAGAATCTGTTGATATTGACTCGTTATTCGAAGGTTTATTTCGGAGATTTGTTACAAAATTTGAGTGATAATCGTTGTCGAGTTGTAAATAAGGTTTTATAGAATTTGCTGAAGAATGTCCAGTTATCTTAATTAATTCTTGTTGAGTAACACCTGCTTTAGTTAAATTTGATACTGAGTTGGAGCGATGTGAATGATTAGAAATTTTTTTATTCTTCGTGTCAAATCCAATTTTCTCAGCTGATATTTTAGTCCACTTAAGAATTTCATTGATTCCTATGGGAATATTTTTGTACCAACCTTTTGACTCATAATTTTTCCAAAAAGGATTGGGAGTTAGAAAAAATCTGTCAGTTGAAATATAATCCGCTCTGTCTGATAAAATTTTATAAAATAGTCTTACTAGACAGATATCAGGATTTTTTATTTTTCGTTAACCACTTACTATTGCAACACTTTCTTGAACAACCTTGACATGTTTTTCAAAACACTGTATTATATTCAATGCGGCCAGTTAACTCTCCATTATTAGATATTTCTTCATTAAAATAATATACAGTATGCGCCAAAAGTATTGAATAAATTCAATAAAAACGAAACAATTATTTTTTGGGAAAAATCCTCGAACAGGTCGATTTTTAATTTAAAAAATACATATTTTAGCGTAAAATGCGATTTTCAAATGTCTTTTGTTTTCGAGTAATGACGTCATCGTTTTTTTTTAAATAGCAACATCATATTTTTTTCCTTGATTCTGAAAGATCGTTTAATTCTCTATCAGACAGTCCTAAAATTTTGCCCTCTTACATAGGAAAGTTTTCGAGTAAATGACGATTGAATGTTAGAAAACGTAAATTTTATCCATAAAAAAGTAACAATTCTGAGGTATGTAAAATAAAATACAATTGATTAAATTTTATACTTAAATTAAATGTTCGAATTGCCATCCACCAACTTCTTGACAATGCGCAAGTCTGTGAAGAAATTCTTCTTGGACATTATGAATGATTTCTAGGGTAACTCTGCGTATTTCGTCCCGAATGCGATTTTGAAGTTCTTCTAAATTAAGTGGTTTATTAATGTACACTTTGGCAATTCGAACATTTAATTTAGGTATAAAATTTCATCAATTGTATTTTATTTTACATACCTCAGAATTGTTACTTTTTTATGTATAAAATTTACGTTTTCTAACATTCAATCGTCATTTACTTGAAAACTTTCCTATGTAAGAGGGCAAAATTTTAGTACTGTTTGATAGAGAATTAAACGATCTTCACTGTCACCATCACTATCACTGTCACCGTCACTGGCACTTACACTGTCACTGTTCATCATAATCATCATTGTCATGATTGTTATTAATTAATTCAGTTATGCTTTTATCAATTTTTTCTATTCAGTGTACATATTTTTCCAGATAAACCTTCACTTCCTTATGAGGCTTTTGCGGAGGAAGATGAAGTGTACGTCTTTTTAGATGAGCCAGTCAACTTAACCTGCGAAGTTGAAGCAAATCCACCTCCAACGTTTGAGTGGCGTCGTAGAAATATGGGAAAAGTACTAAATATTTCCACACACATATCTGTTTTACAGGTAAATAGAGAGTGTGTATTAACTTGTAGCCTCGCTTTTGTACCGATAGTTACTCTAATGATTTTATCAGAAATGCGCTTAAGAAAAATAACATTGTGTTTTCTGATTTATTCTTTGAAAAAATAATTTCCAATCTTTCATTAGCTTTAAGAAACTTTCCATTGTCAGCAATTGCCTACTCGGCATCCTTGGCCTACTTGGTAAAATTCATTAATTTTGATATAATATACAGAATATAAACTCTTATATTATATTTTAGTAAACATTCTTTATGTATCACGTATTATCACTAACCGACATGTTGCGGTAGGTCAAGCGGAATATTCATTATGCGTAGTTCTAATTCCAAAGACTTGGTAGACATCATTTAGGTCTATCTGGATTTCTATTATTTCTCTGTAGTCGTGGCGAAAATATCTCTTACTAGAATTCTGGTATAAAGTCTACTGACTATTCGGCATCTGGCCTGTCCACTTCCACTGATGATTTTTTCTCGTGGTATTAGAATTTCTTTAAAAAAAGAGTGTAAAATATTTCAGGAGGTAATAGTATGAACCAAAATAAGCAGAAAAGTCTTAATAAACATGGGCCCGTAAAGTAACGGTTGCGGGGATATGGACCACTAGTTTTTGAAACATTTTATTTTATTAGGAATAAACCGACAAAGGAAGCTTTTAACAAACAAAAAACAAAGTTACAGAAGATGTTCAAAGTACCCTCCATCCATTTCCAAGCAGGCACGACATCTTCGTTTTAACGATATTCGAGCTCTTTCAAAAACACCCTCCTTAGTTTGGATTTCTTGACACTTTTATTAATCGGTAGTTGCAGCTCTTCCAGGATATTTACAGGAGTACCATGCACTAATGTCTTCAAATATTCCCAAACAAATAAATCTAGAGGGTTCAGATCAGGTGATCTTGGAGGCCATAAACAGGTCCGGCCCTTCCTCCTCATCTATGTGGAAAAGTTTTGTGTAAATGCTCTCTAACGGCCATGGAAAAATGAGCTGGAGCACCATCATGCTGGAACCACATTTGTTGTCTCTGATTCAAAGGAATGTCTTCCAAAAACTCATACAGTGTGTTCTGCAGAAATTTGAGGTAAGCATCGCCTGTTAATCGGTTTGATAAAACAACAGGACCTAGAAACCCAACAATACCCATCCAAATGTTTAATGAAAAACGTGCCTGATGTCCAGATTCTATTAGAGCATGAGGATTTTCGTCAGCCCAAATATGCGTATTGTGAAAAAAAAACACTCCATTTCTTGTGAACCCGGCCTCATCAGTAAAAAGAATGTTTGCAAGAAAACGAGGGTCTTCAGCATCATGACGTAGAAACCAGCGGCAAAATACCAAACGTGCTTGATGATCATTTATTGGATTTAAGACCTGTACTCGTTGCACATGGTATAGATAAAGCAGTTGCTCGTGAAGGATTCTCCAAATAAGAGGACCACTAATTTCTACCTCGGCTGATATTCTCCGCACACTCGTACCTGGATTCTGTTTTACCAATGCTAGAATTTCTTCTTCTGCTCTAGGAGTGGATACCGACCTTGGTCTTCCGAATAAATGGCACTATTTGTTCAAGGAACCGGTATCACGCAATCTTTGGTGAATTCTTCCAAATATGCGTTGTGAAGGAATCTGGCGATTTGGATAAGCGTCAACATAAAGACGTCGCGCTTCGGTGGCGTTCCCATTAGCACGACAATACAAGAAATACATGTCTGTTAATTCTGCGTTAGAGTAAGCAGCCATAGCGAAAGAAAACTTGTGCACTGAGAACAACTGTCAAATACGTACTGTTTATTTCATTAAACATCAACCAACTATTATAAGAAAATACATAACGTTTTTGCAAAATAAAAAAGGAGCTAAAAAAAATAAAACATTCCATATCTCCGCAGCCGTTACTTTGCGGACCCATGTATATTGAGACTTTTCTGGTTCATACTATTACCTCCTTAAATATTTTACGCTCTTTTTTTAACACCGTGTATGTAGATATAACCGTCACTGCATCCTCGATATATACGATACGTAGTTCTCCTACTAATGATTTACTCAATATTTCTCTTCTCTGACAGATGATCATAGCTGATACAGTTCCTTGTCTAATATTCTAGTTTGGAAATGAGAATGCACGCTCAATGAATGCTTTAAGAGGTTAATGATAGCTTGTTTCTCAGCAAGATGGTGACGCAAGGCGCATAAACCTATTTGAGTGGGTGAGGTTTCTGTAACCACTGTGTCCTAGGATGCATCTAGCTTCTTTTTGATAAGAACATTTAAGCATGAAATGCTGCCGTTGTGTTTCAATACCATAGTGAAGTTGATGCCCAGATATTTCTCTGATCTGCAGTATCGTCAACATATCCAAACCAGCACTTTGATTTTAGATTAGATGACTCAAGGGCTTTTCCTTATAAGTTTTCCATTTACGTATTTGAGTGAGGATAAAACCATAACTGTTTTTCCCATTTGCTCATAAAATTGATCCTTTTACATATTTTTGCCGAATCTACAAACTTTTAATCTTTGACTCTAACTAGATTATATCGATTTCACTCAATGTAGTTAGATTTCTTTGATTTTGTAGATGAAATAAATGCGATAATCCTTGGTAGTTACTCGAGAATGTCAGAGGTTCGAATTTTTATTTTCTTATATTCCCGATCTCTAATAACTCGAAAAATAACTATATCCAACCGCCAAAAACCTAGAGTCACAACAACAGTTCATAGGCATACTAAATTTTAAGGCGTTCAGATATATAAAATATACAGTAAAGACAATAAAAATAATTGTATTACATAACATCTATTATTTTTGGTAGATACAGTGATATAAATGTTTTGCCAATTTTGGGACAATAGATGATAAAAACAATAGAGCTATTTTCAAATTTAAAGTTTTTATCTTGTATTATCAATTACTCAAGATTTAAATAACAGAGAGTGACTAATTCATAGCACATAAATGAGTAGAGGAGGTGAGGGTTGCGGAGACATGATTACCTACGCGTGTCACTTGAGAAGGGTTCAAAGCACACAAAATTACCAAAACTAAGTGAGCTTAGCACTTTAACAGTTTACTCCCCCCCTCCCTCTGTCATCCCCTCCGCAAATTAAAATGCTTTTCCTCATGGGTTTCATGGATATTTGCGCGAATCTTGCAACTTTTATTTTTTATGTCGGGAAAATCTCAACTTTTGGCAAATTTGGCAAAACAGTAAAAGAGTAGAAATATTATTGCTACTTTCATTAATATGTGATGTTTCATGATGAAAATGATAGAACATGTTATAGACGACAAAATTTCTTAAAAATAGAGTTTTTGCCACCATTGAATAAATCCGTATAACCTTGATTTATAAATATTTCGTCAAAGTGTAATAGATTTAATTCTATACAGAAATTTACATATCATAATTCATATGTCACCCATAATTCGCAAAAGCACCCTTGTATATATTCTAGGCAAAGTTTCATATCATAAGATATAGTAACCCAAATTTTTTTTATTGTCGGAAGCTTTTCCGCGAGTTTCCACTATTTTCGTAGTTGTACTTCTTTGCCACACTTTATTGGACTATACATATACACTACTCACGCCCATTCTTGTTAATGATCTACATATTTCAACCATATCACTTACACTCATATTTTGATCTCGCGCTCTAATCCCTTCATACATGTCATCATCCTATATTCTTCACTTGTTAGATTAGGGCGCTTACAATTTAGAAAATACGTTGTAGGGCTTGAACGATTTTCCATACTTAACAACACAAAATTACTAATAAATTAATTACATTCATACATATATACATCATTAAATTAGTAGAAAGATATACTCATAATAATGATCTAAATTTTCTTTCAATAAAACAATAAGAATGCAGGATATATTATGGGGGCTTGAGGAATCGTAACCATTTTTTTAATAATAAAATTCTATTTTTTAGCTGAATGTGACTGACGAAACTCCAGGAACGTTCCAGTGTACTGCCTCAAATAAAGAGGGAAAATTGGACAAATACTTTGATGTTCAGTTAGGTGAACATCCAGAGATGCCTACGAATATTAAATTATTAGAAGCTAATACCGATTCGCTGAAGCTAAAGATAGAGGTGCCAGATATACCATATGAAGTCAGAGATCCTGTTATGGATCCACAGTGGATTGTTGTGGAATATAAACCTAAGTCAGAAAATGAATGGATACGGGCGGAGTTCAACATCACAAGTAATTAATTAAAATCATATTTCTATATCTATTTTAATTCCTGTCTTCATTTATCAGTTTTACGAAAACTTAAAATGAACAACGATGAAAGTAATATAGGTACATACAAAGTTCATATATACCTAGTTATCTACTCTCGTACATTATTTTACCGTCCTCTGAAAGGACGACAAAATCGATGTGTGTAAAAGCACGTTGGACGAGAAACTGGTATAGTAAATTAGAGTAAGAAAGTACGGCTTTAAGAGTGAGAGAGTGAAATTAAAGGCGGAGCTTGTTTTGGTCTGGACATTCACGTGCCGAATTATGCGTTTTTACAGATACAGCCACATGGTGCGACTTAAATAAGAGTTGAGAATTGAGAAAGCCCAGTATAAATAGTATAATACTTAGGTATACGTATTTTATTTAAGAATGGGTTAACCAGGGAATAAATACGATTTTTTAAAACACAATACTTACTTAAAACATGTCAGACATTTACAGGCATTAAATATTATTACAGATCATGTGGAAACATGACCACAAATTACCATGTGAATGGATTGCTCGGTACTAAATTAAGCTTACAATAGGTATATGGTTTGTCAAAAAATATAATTCTAATATTCTTTTAAATATTAATCAATTTAGGGCCCGCATCCAATTTGAATTGATACCTAATATTTTTTATTCCAGTTGTGAGGTTTTCAACTGCTTCGATTAGCTTCCCTCTTCTCGAGAGTTTTTTTTTTTTTGGTGTTTTATTTATTTTTCATATTGTCGAATAGTTTGAATGACATGATTATAATATGTTGAGACCTTCTTAATAATTTTCGATTTAATGTCTCGTGTATAAGTACAGTGTGTTCTGAAACTACTGCTCAAAGAGGAAAAAAATATATTCAATTACTTATTTTCAAAAACTAAAAACTGTATTGCTATCTGTACAATATTGTTTGAAAATGAATTCTTAATAGAAATTCCGTTATGGTGCAAAAATTCTTCTTTTTTCATTACGATCTTAGACCTTTCTCATTTAATTCCTTTTTTTCATAAATGACAATAAATAGTTAGGAAGGTATGGTTAGTCAATAACATTTTTTATTGAGAAAATCATTAAACATTAATATTAATACATTAATACTTACCTGATATATTTTGTATACAATTTTATGTACATGCTTTTGCAATAATAATGACACACCCTCAAAACAGTTTTTGAACTGCTAAAAGTTTTGAGTAGATATTTCTTTAAATCTCTATTGTTGAGTGAAACAACTAAGAACTTATGTTAAAAGTTGAGAGTTTAAAGAGTGTCATCATTATTGCAAACGATTGTATATAGTTTTTATCTTAAAAACATGTTAACATGCTACCTTTATTTATCTCAATACTAACCCTCTCTCCCATTTTTCCGTTATTGGTAGATAACTAAAAAATATGTATTCTAAGGATACAATACAATATCTAAATTGTGCTTGTTTTTTTTTAGTGTCCTTAATAGTACCTTCAATATTTGAACTGTTTTTGTCAGTTAAATAATCATAATTAAATCATAAGTTTTCTTCTTCCAGAGTTTTTGGTAATTGGAATAGTAACGGAGATGAAAACAACATCAGTTTTTCCTTACCACTCTATTTATAAATAAATGACAACATTTTTTATTGATGGGTGCCATTTTTGTGAAATAGTGTTTTCTACAAATACAAATAATTTTAGACATTTAAGAACTGAATAATATTGAGTTTAGTAAATAACAGGAATGGCATCTCATGCCACTTGTGAATATTCAAAGGTAGGTACCGAAGTAAAACGAATATATAACGACAGAAAGCGGTTTAACCAACAAATTAGGTACAGAAATCTTTCAAAATACGTTTTAAAAAATTTAATTTTGTGGATGTAAATATGGTTATAGTATAAACTTACATAGTTTTGCATATAATATGGTTTACTGTTTATAAGTATGTGAAAATAATTGTTAAAATGTGAGGTTAGAATAGCAAAATAATGTATCTTACAATCACTTTTTAAAAGTTATTATTTTATATGAGGAGAATTTAAATAGTAAAAGTGGATCAACAAAACATTTTTAATAATATTTTTTTTTTATATTACTTTTGTTCTATGCATTTTATTTTTTAATATTTCTACATATACCTACCTAAAAAGACCTCATATTTGATCATTTTACGGCGAAAAATACGGTTACATTCTTGTTCTTCTGACAAATAAATTTCTTGAAACACATATCTCCAAAAGATATGTAAAATTGTAATTTACACAACACCTGAAAGTTTATTTCCACATTAGAAAATGTAAGGGTCTAATAAATTCTGACTCTTGTAAATAAGGATACAGATTATTTCATCTTTTAGTAAATTTTGGTAATTAGTTTGTTACAATTATTGATGTAATATATTATTTTTATCTTTAACAAATTTAATTATTTTACCAATCTGGTGTTGTGGTAAATAAAATATCAAACATTATAACTCTGCACATTACCTTTACAACCAACAAATACAGCGAAATCCGTGAGAAACTACTGTCACTATTCGATAAAATACCTAATTAAGTTTATGTTAAACTTATCGGGTGCACCCTATAACACTTAAACTGGACACCGTGTATCAAACTGTCAATTTGGTTAGAAGAGAGGTGGCGCGGAGTGGGGAGGGGAGTGAATCACTCTATTCATGCTGTACACATTCTGTTTATGAATGACTGAAACCAAGAGAGTTCATTCGCCTGCCATCTAGAATATATGCAGCGGCTTAAACTTTAGCATATTCTACACAGATGGCGGGCCTGCGCTGGGTTGTAGATTTATACATTGGAAGTAGATCACTAGGTATATATGAACTTTGGTACATATAAAGAAATTGAATAATTCATTAATATTATTTATAAAATGTCTGACTTAAATAATAGTTACTTTATTATTTTTCTATTGTATTTTTTTTAATTCTTTTTTGCTATTAGTAACATAACGAACTTTTTGTAACCAGTTGCATAATGGTTTGCATTATGTAATTAGTGACATAAAGTAGAACGTTTTGACACTAGTTTCGATAACAAAAGATGTTACTTTGTATGTCAAGAATAGAAAAAAAAATACTCTACAAAGCGTTAACGAGTGGTTATGTAACGGCCGCTTGAGATTTGGCAACGATAGGAATATGTGACGTCACATCTCCCGCTACACAAATTGAGTGAAGTGGAGTGAACTTTTCCCATTAATATCTTCATTGTTTTTGGGTCAATTATTCTCATTTTTTCAACATTGCTTAAATTGATTAGATCTATAATAATATTAACAAATTCAGATAAAATTTGGTTATACCAAAATGACCTCTGCTCTGCCTGTCCTAATATTGTTTTTCTGCCTCTGAGATTGGCACTGATTTTGGTCTCATGGAACCATGGAGTGTTTCCTTATAAATAATAATTAAAGAACCGGTATCACACAGATTGATGCAGGTGAAGTCTTACAGAAATAATTAGTTAGGGATCTGGCAGTTGGAAAGAGTGTCAAAGTCGTAGCGCTTCTCTGGAATTTCTATTGGCACAACTATTCATGAATTGCAACTAATTTAGAATAAACAAACATCGCAAGAATTCGTAAAATAATGTAATAACTATTGAATGTACACTATCCTATGTATGTAAGGTAAACCATTCGTTATCTCCGATAAGAAAAAAGAGAGAAATTAAATATATATGCTCTAGAAAAAAATAATATTCCGTACCTCCGACACCGGACCTATGTACAGTACCACTTTTCTTCAGATTTTGGGACATGCGATTACTCTCCTTTCTAGTTTTGTGACGAAATATTTTAACATCCTGTAGAATGATGGCAATTTTATTATATTTCTGTTAACTCGGATCTGTAGGGCGGTTCCTATTTTGAAGCAAATACTTAGATCGAATTTGTCACAAATTGCAACTATAATGTTCTTATTTTAATAAACCATCATTCCTTAACATCAATTTGTTGTGTCTTCATAAATAAGTCCAGTTTATTCAGCAGTCAGATATTTTAATTGTTTAAATATTCTGTAAATTCAAAGTTAAAATTCTCCATAATACCTTGTTTTATTAAACAGGCAAATTTTTATCAATAACGACATTCGGTAAAATGAAATTTAAAAAAGAACATCACAGTTCTATTTGAATAATCCGTTTGGCACAAAGGCCTATTTAATTAATTTTTTTTCAGTGTAGCAGAACACTCAATTAAGTGGAAAGAAAAATACCTCAAGCTAAGAAATCTTTTTTTAAATTTTAAAGATGCTTAAATTAAAAATGAGAGCAAGTTTCTTTAATTTAATTAGAAGAAAAATAACTTCATTACGGTGCATTTTAATAGATGTACTCACAAGAATCTTAGATCAAAGCGATATAGAGAACCGAATGAGATATAAATCTGAAAATGGCTATACTGGGTATTTCAGTACCTACCGGGTGTTTTAAAGATAATATTTTTAACTTTCGGCCCCTTCCAGATATAGCGGGAGTAGTCAACTTCCTTGCTTCCAATTAAACATACTATACCTGGAAGTTTTGAAAAAGGCATATAATTTTAAGTCGGAAACATGTAGCATACCTCCTATACCTAAATCTAATTGTTTGGGAGTTATTTGGCATTTAAACAAATGACCAATTCCAATTTAAGTAATGAAAGTTGTACTACAGTGAGCGACTACTATATCCCAAATTTCGACATTGCCAAAGTAATGGTCAATGAAAGAAATACTACAGAAATAGTTACTATAAATTTGTGCTTACAATTTTGTCGTAGAACTATGAATGTAATGTGTGTAAACCATATAAGTTCGTTGTGGTAAAAACAAAAGTATTATAGTAATTGTATTGTTGTAAATTTTAATATATTTGTAAATCTTTGTACTATATCTTGTAATAAATGTCATATTGTAAAATTTAAAATGCGGGGATAGTGCAAAATAACAATATTTATAAATTGTATTAATACAACACTTTAAGTCATCATTACCAAAACTACAGAGACGCAATTATTGTAGTATTGTTTGCTACAAATTATATTAAAGTAGTTTCTTGAGACCGCCAAGTCCAGTATGAAGTAAGCCAGTAGTTACTATATGTAGACACTTACATATCGCGCATTCTTGACCTTCCGTCGGATATGACAAAGATCGAGCAGCCAGTCAGATCTATACGTATACCTACGTGTTACAGCACGTGTACTTCGGGTGCACTTCTGTTGGGTGTGACAAACGCGAACAGCTACAGATCCATCAAGGGATATTTTGCCTACCTTTAGGGTATACCGATGAGAGCCGACAAGCTCGAATCCGGTATATGCCGGATGTGTAACAGACGAATGACTTTGACTGTTTGCTATAGGCCTTTCAGGTGATAATGCATCAGATGTAGCAATAAAATGTAACTGCCAATGTGTAATTTTTTAAATAATTCAATGGTAATTATTAATGTATTTAACAAATACTTCTTTAAAACCTTGAAGTGAGGGTTACAACAATGTTACTAAATTGTTGCAGTCTATGTGTCAATGAACTCCAAAACTTTTTGTAAATAGTACAACAATAATACAGGGTGTCCGGCAAGTATATGGCATACTTTCGTGAGTGTATAGGGGAGGTCAAAATAACACTAGTTTGTCATATATTTTTTCCTAAAGTCCCCTTAACGGAGATACAGAACCCCTAAGGGGTGCCCGACGATTTACCTTTTTGGCTCTAACTTTTGAACCGACCTGTGTAATTTAATGAAATTTTTATATTTTATGTAGGCCATGAAGGCTCATAAAACCATACTACAGTAGATGTTTTATAGTGTCTGGGAAGTCAGGAACGGACTTGCCACCATACCCGTTGGGCCAAAATTTTGGCAGGTATCATTTTATAGAGATGAAAACTGAATTTTTAAATACTTTGGTCATTCCTCTTTAAAAAAGTTACTCTACATTTGTTTCGATAAAATTGACCGTTTTCGAAAAAAAAGTTTTTGTATAACGCGTTAAAACATTAACTCGAAAGTTATTTAATTTTCAAGTTTATTAACATACGCTATTTAAACACAATAACTAATGGAATAACACAATAACTAATAATACGTATTAAAATAATAAAATTTGTTATTACTGCATCACATTAATGCTGATATGCATCTATCTTATGGACAAGCAGTCTGCAAGTATGTTGAGACAAGAAGAATTTATTCTGATACAATTCCAAATCGACGTTTACCGCACCGAAGAACTTTTGGAAGTTTCGCCTCTTAAAAAATTTCAAAGCTTTGTTTCTTTTTGTTTACTTGAGCAAATTTTCGAAATGGGCACCCTGTACCTCTATACATTTCCTTATACTATGGATGTTTTCTCGTTGTACTTGAAACAATCTCCGGATTGGTTCGAATTTCGTCAAAATGGTGTCTTATTCTTTCTACCAGGTCTTCCTTGGTGTGAACTGCCGTCGAATTCACAAGCCTCTTTAAATTTCTCCGTAAAAAGAAATCCAATGGAGTTATGTCGGGTGACCTCGGTGGCCATAAAATGGGTCCACCTCGACCTATTCATCGACAACCAAATATATTTGATAAGTGCTGACGAACTAAATTGTTAAAATGGGGTGGTGCACCGTCATGCATAAACCACATCTGATTTATAATTTCTAAAGGCACATTCTCTAATAAACCGTTTAAGCTTTGTTGTAAAAATTGCAAATGCATGGCACCATTTAATCTGTCTTCAAAAAAGAACGGTCCTATGAGATTATTCCCAATAATCCCCGCCCATAGGTTAACCATGAATCTTTGTTGGTGCTTTATCTGTACTATTACATGTCAATAATACATTTTTAACGTCATAAAAACGACTGGTGTTTTATTGCAGCACCTATTCTGATGTATTATTTCAATGACGTGTTATACAAAAACTTTTCTTTTTCGAAAACGGTCAATTTTATCGAAACAAATGTAGAGCATTTTTTTAAAGAGAAATGACCAAAGTATTTAAAAATTCAGTTTTCACCTCTATAAAATGACACCTGTCAAAATTTTGGTCCAAAGAATATGGTGGTAAGTCCGTTCCTGGCTTCCTTGACAGTGTAAGACATCTATTGTAGTATGGTTTTATGAGCCTTTATGGCCTACATAAAATATTAAAATTTCATTAAATTATACAGGTCGGTTCAAAAGTTAGAGCCGAAAAGGTAAATCGCTGGGTACCCCTTAGGGGCTCTGTATCTCCGTTAAGGGGCACTTTAGAAAAAAAAATGTAAGACAAACTTGTATTATTTTGACCTCCCCTATACACTCACAAAAGTATGCCATATACTTACCGGACACCCTGTATATGTAATATTCGGTTACATTTCTATTGCACTAAAATAGTGTTTGAAGATTATTGCTACAAATTTGCAAGCATAATAGTATGTAAAATACTACAAATTGTGTCTGGAGCTACATAATAAAAACAAATTGCAGTACACAGGTCTACAATTATATAAGCGCTCACTACTATTTTTCTAAGTGATATTTAACTTCTTACTTGGAAGCCCTGTATACCCGTAGGGAAGACAACACAAAATGTATATGAAGTATTGAAATTATTTTGGCTTCCCCTGCATGTTAATTTTGAAAACTAGTTTTTAGAGATCCTGTATAAGCGCGTGTCAGCGCAAGGAAACGCAGGAAATATGCTTTTACTGTGTTTCTATCCTTAGTTTAAAAAATTGACTAAATAATTTGTTACAGATGAAGAAGTGGTTCTGACAAATCTCTCCAAGAACACAAAATACGACATACAAGCAGCCACGAGAAACATAGCTGGTTTGAGTCAATATTATTCCAACCAAACAATATTTGAAACTTCACCAGCCATAAGTGTTCACACCAAGTTCCCAATTGTAATATATTCTACATTTATACTGACTTTCTTGATTTGGATAGCTTGAATATTTTTCAAAAATATGTAGATAGGATAAATAAAAAATGTACAACTTGTAAGACTACTATGAATCCACTTTTCTGGCAATATGGCAATAATCGTATACGTATAAATGGGAGCATTTCTAAATTATATAGATCATGGGATAAATTTACAAAAATATGTCCAATTATATCAGTTGTCCAGTTTAATCAATAATAAAAAGTATATCTAACAAAAATAACACTAAATCGATTTTTTCGCCTTTTAATATAATTTTCTATTATACAAAATGTCTCATTTCATATAGTTATTAGAAAATTTCATTGTATTTTGCAATTGCTCGTTAAATTTACATTTAAACTAATCTAGAAATATACCTACCTATGACAAATTTCATATAAGATTCTATAAAAAAATAATAATAAAATATTTAATTTCGGTGATACTTCATATTTTCAAGTGTTACAAATGTCAATTTAAAAAAAAACATCAATTATCACTGAAACGAAAAATTTTAGACCTAATATATGCAGATTTTAAAGTTTGTGTGAAATCATATACAATGTGTTCCGTTCGAAAAATCAATGTTGGGTAACGTCCAAATAAATGGGACACTCTGTACAGTCGAAAATATTTTTAAACTGTGAAGGTTTATTGCAACTTTTATTGGAGACCTTTTTTTGTATTAGATAATAACTGTCTTAAGTAGATTCGAGCAAAACAATATTGGTATTTTTAAAACCAAAGTTTTGCAATGAGCGTTATAAACATAACCTTATTTATTGAGCATTTTAATTGTACAAAATCGTCAATAACTTTTTTGCTCGTCTATATCTATGATATCTATAAAAACTTAAATTATCATAATACTTTCAGAACTTTTCCTGCAATAGCTGATTTCAACAAAACTTTTTTTAAATACTACATTTAATTTTACTCCTTTTTTTCCTTGTATTTTTTTCATACAACCAACAGTTTACCGGAAAAAATAAAAATTGTTTTCCTTGCTCTAAACATCTTTTCGTCTCCGGTTACTGATAAACGCAGTAGGCGGTTGCTATGTTGATGTTTCTTTGTTGTCTTGTCAAACAAATCGTCATTAGGTCTATAATTGACAGTTTTTGCAAATATTTCTAAACAAAGGTATTCCTATAACTGTTGCCAATCCTGCCGTGTGCCTATTCCGTCAATTTATTAGCTAATATTTGTACAGAAGAGTCAGTTGTTTACAAATATTTGCAATAACTGTCAAGATTGATTTGTTTGACAAGACAACAGAGAAACATCAACATAGCAACCGCCTACTGCGGTTATCAGTAACCGGTGACGAAAAAATTTTTAGAGTAAGGAAAACTATTTTTGTTTTTTATCCGCAAAAACTGTTGGTTGTATGAAAAAATTTCAACAGGGAAATAAGTAGTATAATTAAATGTAGTATTTAAAAAAAATGTTGAAATCTGCCATTGCAGGAAGAAGTTCTGAAAGCAATAAATCTAAGGGTTGCTTATTTCCGCCCTCCAGAAACATGAACTAAGGAATAGACACCATCACAAAATAGCTTTTGACTACCTGATGTGTGCCAAAATTAAAATTTCTAAGTGTCACCGTTTTTAACGAAAAATAAAAACACTATTTTTCCGCCATTTTGAAACTCGAATATCTCAACAGGAAGGACCCAAATTGAAAAATTTAATATGAAGATCCCCCCTGAAATGGCTTGTGGAATACATTTGTAAAATATTTCACTATCATTCTGGAACATCCTGTATAGTAAATGAAACAAATGTGTAATGAAATTAGTAGTAAGTATTTGATAACTGTTAATATTCGAAATAAGCATCAAAACGTATGTAACTTAAACGAAGTAATAATTATTACCTATGCAGAAATAAGATGTTTCAAAAAGATATTCAAATATTGATACAGTTCATAAAACGTTGAAAATACGGTTGGATTACATAATACATCCAAAGCCATCCATTTTTGAGTAAATAATTTTGGAAACTCGAATTTTGTATGTAACTATTTTAAAGTACAACATATTTCATCAAAATTTAACACGTTTTTGAAGGTGCTGAATACGCTGGTTAAGCAAACCCCAATTATTTTCAAAGTGTTATCAGTTCTAGCAGTACTGTCTTATATTTTTTAAATAGTCTATAACTCTTGCAAAAACCTTCAACAATTTAGATTAAAAAAGTTCACATATATAAAACTGAAGTAAAATAAGTAGCTATTATAAAAATCCAAATAATTGTTATTTGAACAACAAATATATTTCTTTTAATATTTATATAAGGATCCATGATGTATATTACTTTAGGTATACCTTGTGTGTATGTGTGTGTACAAATGTTTACCTTGAATCATAAATATGTTCATTCTGTTTCTATGTTACCATTTTTATAAAAATAAATTAAAGTCATTAACATGGAAAAGCATATATGCCATATTAAAATTGCAGTGTGTCGTTGTACAATATTCATTAGAAAACCCAGCAGCACGTATCAAGTATACAGGGCGAACTTTATGTAATCTCACCAATACAGGGCGAACTTTATGTAATGTCAATAGTTGATGGTTGAAATCTACAGTAAAAGTTTTGTTTTCGATATTTGTAAATAACTTTCGACTAAATCTAAATATTTGCATACATTTTGGAAATCCTCCTAGTACCTCCTTTATCTGAAAAAGATATACCTTATTGAAGTTGTTAGGAGTAACTGTTTTCGAAATAGTTATATTTGAAATATTGACGGTTTGAACCTTTGTTGAAAATCTAAAGATAATTTATCATTTTGAATAACTTTTGCATTGAATATTTCAAATAGGATTATGTCGAAGACGATTACTTCTAACAACTTCAACAAGGTATATCGTTTCTAGATAAGCCAGAGAACCAATTGTTTCAACAGGCAGATGGATACACCAAGTTGCAAAACAGTTCTGCCATTTAAATGAGCATAATGTGCCACAAGTGGCGCCCGCTACTAGTGGCGGCAAATTTAGAAACACATTTGAATTTCTCGCTCCCAAAATGCCCAAATCTCTAAAATGCATGCAACTATTTAAATCTTTTAAAAAGTTATTTACAAATATCGAAAATAAAATTTTGCAAATTTGACACCCTATATCTTTTTAACCTTTTAACTAAAGTAGGTTTGGCTCATTTCCATTATTTTGTCTTC
Organism: Monochamus alternatus; assembly: GCA_037114965.1. Classification (NCBI taxonomy): domain Eukaryota; kingdom Metazoa; phylum Arthropoda; class Insecta; order Coleoptera; family Cerambycidae; genus Monochamus; species Monochamus alternatus. Next base: position 25,546,484 of record CM073429.1, read on the forward strand.
AGTAATCTACTCTTGCACCATTACTTAAAATTCACCCTGTATATTCATGTCGATCTATTGCTAAACACTGAAAACATTGGCGTTTTTACAGCTTTGAGCCTCTTACAGAAAAACGAAGTTTTTTTAGATTAAGTAACATGAGAAATAAGTATTAAAATGGACATATTGAAAACAATAAAGAGAATATAATATGTATATAAAGAAACAAATATTTAAACTCATTTGAATATTACTGATGATTGAAGTATGAATAATTTTTAAATAATTTAAAATGCAGAAAATATTTTAAATTAGATATTTTGATCAATAAATTTCTTCCTTGAATTCATTTGTAACGGTCACGTTGATCAGATAGTATTTTATATAATTAACCAGTGATTATTATAGTTATTAAATAATAGGAATGAAAACAGAACTAAATTTAAACATTTTTCAAAAATAATGATGCTTTGTTAAGTGTCTAAACATATATTTAAGAAGCGATGGAAGCTTTTTATAATTTTTAATTACTGTTAGATAAATGATGAATAATCTAAGAACTATATTAATCTTATATAAAAATCAAAAAAAGATGTTTAGAAAGTAAATCACATTACAGTTTGTAATGAGTAAGTGTACCTTTATTATTACTATTTTTAAATATAAAAAATGTAATGCCAAAAATATGCCAGTATCTATATATGATTTCTGTTATATACAGTGTGTCTCAAAAGTCAAGCGCATTTTGGAAACTAGCAATTTTTTGAAAAATCTTTCAAACAAGGCAACTTTGTTTTTTGTTACATGAACTTTGGTAAAATTCAATTTGTAAAAACGTAACCCCTGGCGTCGAGATGAGAATGAGTTTATTTCTTTTAAATGGCAACCATCTTTTTATTGCACTGTATAAAAGTCTAGATCCTTGTGATTAATTTGGTGTCCAACATGTCCTATACATGTTGGTAGGAAAAATTTTGGAAAAAAATTGAAAAAATCGTTTTAATGCAGCAAATATTCACATTGCTGATCGTATGCAGCTTGGCGGCGTGACCCAGCCTGTCGACAAACTGAATCCCCATAAGAAGGAGGTTAAATCAGAAGACCTTGCAGGTCCTCAAATTCCCTCTTCTGTTAACTCAACAATGTAAAAATTGACGGTTCAAAAGTTTCTTACAATGGATGCGTTCACGCACTCATTCGTATTGGAAGGAGGGGGCTCCAGCAACTATTAGATTCAGTTATCCCGTTGAAAGGGAGAAATTCTCAATTTACGGTTTTTCTGACATTTCTCCAAAAATTTTCCTACCAGAGAGATTTAAACTTTCATACGGTGAGCTTCACCAAAGAGCATGTCTCATAACACCAAATTAATCTGTCTGAGCAATTTCTCCAAATATTTACCGAAATGCGCATGACTTTTTAGACACTGTGTAGGTTATACGCTACAGATTATTCAAACACATATTATGTTTGTATTGTTTGTATTCTGTAGCTTATCAGTTAAGCTTAAGAAAATATGTTTTGGGTCCCTCTGTAGCAAATTGTAACTTAAATAACACCCGGAAAATTTGCGGACACTGTAATTATGTTAAAAAAAGTCCCAGATGACCATAAATAGGATTTATAAAGTAAACTTCTTCTACTACTACTTTTTCACATGACCTGTATTAATATATATGTTCACTACAATCGGTCAATATATATGAAGTTATGGAAGTGGCATGTTTAAATAATTTAAATCTTTGAAATGTTTAAATCAATAGATACTTTTTTCATATTAACTTAAAAAGAAGAAGGGTTTAGTAAAAAATAATTTCAGAATAGTTGTGGTCTATATTTAAAAGGGAAAACCCATCAAAGTTAAGAAATAATGCCAGCAAGCCCCAATTCAATATTTACAGATGAATGTTCGTATGAGAGCTAGTGTGATAAAACGCAAAGTGGTATACAACCTGTTAAACTACAGTACGTTGTTTTACTTCTGTATACAGTTCAGCATTCCTAAATACCTATATTGTACCAAGTGGTTTATCTTTGGAAATAACTAATGACGTAGCTTGAACCGATTCATAAAAATTTTCAAGTTACAGTCGCGCTTAGGCCATTTTCAAATATTAACCTGTTACTTATTCATAGAAATATAATTTTTGTTATTTTTGAATTGTTATCAGAATATATTTATTAGAATTAAAAAATATTTTACCTAACAGTTAGGGACACATTTTTTTTATAAAACCATAGTTGTCATTTGTTAAATAATTACAAAAATGACAGTGTATTTATAAGAAAATTAGTGATATTTTGTTTTCTTAATTATATTGAGATCTGTGTTAATTTTATGTAGTTACTGTTAATTTGTCATTGTTGAAAATAAAGAATTTTTAAGAGAACTGCGTTTTATTAGTAGATACGAGGTACGTGAGAATTCTTTAGAATGGATTCAGTCATACCTTAGGGGTAGACGACAACGTGTGCAGATACAGAAAGATGGGCAGGTATACAAATCTAATATAAAAGAAAATAATTTATGCATAGCAGAGGGAAGCATTTAAGGACCTGTTGTATTTGTAATTTATATAAATGATATACAGGGCGTTAAAAAAAGAGTGTAAAATATTTCAGGAGGTAAAAGTATGAACCAAACTAAGCAGAAAAGTCTTAATAAACATGGGTCCGCAAAGTAACGGTTGCGCAGATATGGACCACTATTCGTTTTTCAAACATTTTATTTTATTAGGAATAAACCGACAAAGGAAGCTTTTAACAAACAAAAAACAAAGTTACAGAAGATGGTCAAAGTGCCCTCCGTCCATTTCCAAGCAGGCACGACATCTTCCTCTCAACGATATTCGAACTCTTTCGAAAACACCCTCCTTGGTTTGGATTTCTTGACCCCTTTGATAAATCCGTAGCCGCAGCTCTTCCAGGCTATTTACAGGAGTACCATACACTAATGTCTTCAAATATCCCCCAAACAGATAAATCTAAAGTGTTCAGATCAGAGCAGGTGTAAATGCTCTCTAATGGCCATGGAAAAATAAGCTGGAGCACCATCATACTGGAACCACACTTGTTGCCCCTGATTCAAAGGGGCAACAAAACTCATACAGTGTGTTCTGCTTCCAAAAACTCATACAGTGTGTTCTGCAGAAAGTTGAGGTAAGCAGCGCCTGTTAATCGGTTTGGTAAAACAACAGGACCTAGAAACCTGTCACCTACAATACCCATCCAAATGTTTAATGAAAAACGTGCCTGATGTCCAGATTCTATTAGAACATGAGGATTTTCGTCGGCCCAAATATGCGTATTGTGAAAATGAAACACTCCATTTCTTGTGAATCCGGTCTCATCAGTAAAAAGAATGTTTGCAAGAAAACGAGGGTCTTCAGCATCATGACGTAGAAACCAGCGGCAAAAAACCAATCGTGCTTGATGATCATTTATTGGATTTAAAGCCTGTACTCGTTGCACATAGTATGGATAAAGTAGTTGCTCGTGAAAGAGTCTCCAAACAAGAGGACTACTAATTCCTACTTCGGTTGATATTCTCCGCACACTCGTACCTGGATTCTGCTCTACCAGTGCTAGAATTTCTTCTTCTGCTCTAGGAGTAGATACCGACCTTGGTCTTCGAGATAAATGGCACTGTTTTTTTTTATGCAAAAAAGATTAATAAGAATAATTTCTAAATTAAAATACAGAGAATCATGCAGAGGTTTCTTTAAAGCAAATAAAATATTAATCGTAATTGAGTTGTATATATATATATATATATATATATATATAAATGTTTAATATTTTCTTTTTAGAAATAAGAATTTATTTTGTGGTATAATAGTGAGTGATTCGCGTTATGTGCATGTGGCATATCCTATACATTAAATTTAACAGAAAAAGGGCCTGAATATGTGTTTGAAAATATTTAACAGCTTCAACAGTATTTAAAATTAACAACAAATTTTAAAATGTATAAAAGAGACATAAAAAATATATTAGTGAACATGGAACCATATAATGTGAATGACTTTCGATAATTGTTTTCTTACATTTTTATTTGTATATATGGTATACTGTATACAGGGTGTAACTTTGAAGGGGGGTCCGGTTTGGAGGGGTAGTAGTCCGTGTTCCCTAGGTTGCTAATCTGAAATTAGTTTTTTTTAAATCAAATAAATAGCCGAGTTATAATTAAATTTTTAAACTACACCCAAATTGCTATCCACGCCGCCCCTGTACAGCGTCCGAATTCCACTGCAGATCCATGTCTACGGTGTTGCCAGTTAGTTGTTACCAGTCTAGACGTCGGAACTTGTCCCGTCATTTCAGGCAGCCGCGACCGAAGCACATATTTTAGAATTCAGTACATACGTAGCTTTGACGGTGTGCACTACGTGTTATTTATTTACATTATGTTCACGAGTACAAGTTAACTGTAGACAATGTCATGACGGATACCGTGCAGAAAAACCATTGAATATGGATTCACGATTTGGAGAAGCTATAACAAAAATAGTGACATAGTTTGACAGAATTATGGGGTCGTAAAATGAGAAAGTGGGGATTTTTTTAGTGGGGTAATGTAAATGCAGAAGGCATCTGTCTGGCAGTCTGGATATACAAAACTACAACTTCCAATTTATTGTGATGATGCATTATTACATATACGCGTGAGATTCCGGCGATGCGTGTCACAATAACCATGGCATTCACCTAGTTTATAAAATAAAAATATCGCATAAATACGCCACACAATACATGAAACCAGGCTAGGATGGATACGATATGTAGGGAATCTCCTAAAAGGTTCCACAGTTACGTTCGATCAAAATACAGCTTGCTGTAAGTTTTCCGTGTTATTTTGTGTATACTTGTATAGTTCATGAACATGCGTGCAATTATATTAAACAAAATATGTGTTGTTTTATATAAAAAATATACAGATATGAGAGAGAGAGAGAGAGAGAGCAAGTTTTCTGCGTTTTACTGCAATCGAATTAGAATTTGTTTAGTGCAGGGTTGTTTGTATTTTGCCAAGTTTAATTTCGTAATAATTTAAAGTGATATTTTGTGGAATGTGTTACTCTGTATATAAGTGTATAATAACTTTATAAAGGTCAGTTTTCTTTACCAAGTGTATGTGATATTATAAAAAAAAAACATGTATTCAAATTATGAAAGAGCTAATATGTTTAAAGCTCTTTTTTATCAAAAGAAGACGGCGGCTGCAAGAAGACGATATCGGATGAATTAACGCGATAGACACGTACCGCATAAGAAAATATTTGTAAGATTAGTTCAATATTTAAGAGATTATGTGAGTTATCAACGCCAGTACTCTAATGTTGAGCAAAAACAAACTTGCAGAGTAAGAATCTTGCACCAAATATTTTAAATGCCGTAGAAGACTCTAGTCACGTAAGTAAAAAGGATTAAATATGTATTTATTTATTATCGAGTTCTCTGTGAATTGACTTGTTGTTGTTTTATAGTGTTATACGTAAAATAATATTTTTTTATTTTTTGTTTATATGGAATAACAAAGCGAACACCCACTACAAACAAATGTATGTTTCAAAAAGTAGTACCTCATGAGTGGCTTGGGCATTTTGCTTTCTAATAGAACTCCTTTTCCCATCTTCCACTTCAATAATTAAATATGGCAATAATGCTGGTGACGCTGTAGCTAGATATGCTTAGCGCTGTTCTGCCCAGTGGCGTACTATGAAAATTACGAAAAAAGGCAACAAAAAAAAATCAGTTTTTGTGACAGAATTGAAGAAAACAAACTTGTGATATGTGTTTGTAAAGGTCACAGGTACCCCCCCCCTCCAAACCGGACCCCCCTTCAAAGTTGCACCCTGTATAAGTATGTTTTTGACGCTGTTTCACCTCTTGTTCCATTAACCTTTTGTGAAATAAAGTTATTATTAATTATTATTATTACATGTGCAGTGTTGCGACAAATGTTTAAATAATAAAGGACATCGGACATGCAGAGTGCCAAGTGTGTTTAGACTATCCGTTTCATCACGTGATTTTTAATACAGAATGGTTAGATGAAAACGAAACAGAGCCATTTTCAGGAACTACGTCAAGTAGAAAAAAGCTCAGGCCCGTTGATTTTAGATTAAAGGCGGACATTCTTTGCTGGTATTTTTGACTCCACCACTTTCACCCCCATGCAAGGATAAGATTACCCCAACATATTTAAATGACATTGGGGGTTGACTAATATTTATTGTGAAAGCTCTTACAATTCTCTTTACAACAGACTTTAAATTTTATAATTACGCCCTTAATAAGAATTTTGATTTTAAAATTGAATCTTATGTACAAACAATTAGTAACGGTAAAAATGTCACTCATTCGAGTTAAGTACGCCAATGGTATAAATTTAGTATATCTTACGTTAGGCATAGGCCTTTGGCGAACCCTGTCAGGTTCATTATTATTTTTTGCCAAATTACAAGCAAAAAATTCAAAGAATTCAGAATGCATGCTTTATGTTTGCTTGTTGTGTACCGTATAGGCAACATATTACTACGTAGATTATCAGAACCAAATATGTTTACAAAAATTGAATATTTATTTAAAATTTTTCTATATTGACTTTGTAAAAATTAAATGCTTATTTAATTTACTGTCCAGAAATTCCGATGTGCACGATGTTAATTTAAGATTAAATTTTTACTCTATTCCTCGACATTCAACTGCTAAATTTTTTGGATAATTCTCTTACTTGGCACCTACATTCTTAAATAGAGTACTGAATTTTCTTAGTTTACCACCTAGGCATTTTACAAGAGAGCTAAAGCAATTTCTTTTAGATAGTTTTAATCGAACAAATTGAATTGTCAATTTTTTTGTTTTTTTGTTTACTGTGTTTTGTATTCTTCCTTTCCTAAATTTATATTATTAAGTAATTATGTTAAATAACATACTTTAGCATTCATTGTTATTTTGCTTCAGATATAGGTCGAGTGGAAGAATGGCTTGTGCAAACTTAATAAACATGGTTATTATTATTTGAAACTTGAAATTTATAAAAGAATTTGCACATACCTTATTACAAAACTAAAGCGAATGTTCCTCCTCGTTGTTGTTTTTGTAAACGGAAATTAAGAAGATAAGGTAAGATAAAGTGTTTCATTTTTATAATAAATAAATCTTTAATTTGAATTTATTGAAATAGGTTGCGCTAATTTTTGGTTTGGGTGAGATATGCTGAGAGCTGGAAGTCGTTCAGTTGGAAGATGATGATATTCAAGATTAAGGATCATCGTTGCTATTTACTCTATGTAACTGTAAACCGAGTTCTTTGGATTTTTAAAAAAAATATATTTCTTTGCGACCATCCAATTCATGTGTTTTTTCTGGCATACAAAAAAAAAACTACCTGCACAAGTCAAGTTATTGGGAAAAACGTTTTTGGGTAAATTACAAAGAAGACAACTACCTACTTTTACTGCCTAATCCTGAGTTATAGACTAGGCATGCATTCCGTCGTTCAAAGGCAAGAGTGTTGGCAAACTCCGGAGATAAAATTATTGAGATGAAACAATTTTGGAAGGCTGGCTGCAGTTGCTGAACAATATTTGGAGGATTTAGTACCAAATAAAATTAGACCAACCATAATACACATAAATGCATAATGCCGTACATTTTTCCTATAAAATCATGTGCCGCATATAGCTTACTCGATTACAGCAACCTCTGCAGCAGCAAATACCCATGTGCCGCAGCAAAGCGGCATGCATCAAATCGAAGAAATTAGCCTTCTATTGGTCGTGACGAATTGACGGCTTCCATGTTTCATTCCTTGCACTATCATGGGCGGGTATATCTTTCGGACAGGCAAAATTTCGGGTACTTAAATCTTTCCGCTAATTTAATTATGAATAAATTAAATTTATTAGTGATTTTGTGTTCTTAAGAATGGAGAATAATTCAAACTCTTGAGCGTATTCTCAAAATCGCAAACGATCTAATTTAACAAGTGAGGAATATCGTATCATGACATGTATGAAAGGTTTAGGGCACGAGGTCCAACTATGAGTGTAAGTAATGTTGAAATATGTAGTTCATTAACAAGAATGAACGTGAGTAGTATATATGTACAGTGCAAAAAAGAGTAGTAAAGAAGTACAACTGCGAAATGGAAAATAGTGGAAACCAGCGGAAGGAAGATGATATTTCTAAAATGAGTTTTTGACAAAAAAAATGGGTTGCTATATCTTACATGATGAAACTTTCCCTAAAATATATAAATAATGGTGCTTTTGCGAATTATGCGGGACATAAATTATGGTATGCGAATTTCCGTATAAATGTAATCGAAAAGAATATACTGACAGAAAAACACGAAATAGTAATATGGCGAAGAAACTATCTACAATAAATAGTTATAGTGACAGTGCTAGTAACCAATAGCGAATGTATTCTAAAGCCTTTTGTCCTTATACTTGTAGATGCGAAATTCGCGAATATTTGCGGGATTTATTTAATGGTGGGAAATTCTCCACTTGTAAGGAACTTTGTCAACTATAACATTTTCCATCAATTTCATCATGAAACTGTCATGGTAGATTGTCAAAAACTCAAAACAAATTTATTATTACCACGTAATAAGGAAAGTAGCTATCATATTTGTACTGTTTTGTAAAATTTGTCAAAAGTTCAGAATTTCCCGTCATAAATAATTAAAACAGAAGTTGCAAAATTTGTGCAAACATTCGTGAATTTCATGTGTATGAGGACAAGGCTTAAATATGATATCCGCAAAGTAAACATCAGGTAGGTAAGTGAGTGGTGGTGGGCCATCGCCGTCCAAGAGGACGACATTTTAATCTGTGGGGGATGGCATAGGTGAAACATTTAAAGTAAACTGTTATTGTGCTAGGTTCACTCGACGTCAACTGATTTTTGATTTTTGTGTCATTTGAACCACTCTCAAGTGGCACGCTAGATAATTATGCAACCCTCACCTACCGTACTTATATCTGTGCTGTGAATTAGTCACTTTCTGTTATTTACGATCTTGGCTAATTGATAAAACAAGATAAATATATTTTTTTTATTATCAAAACGTCTCGATTTGGAAAAACTGTTACATTACTGTTTCTACTCAAAATAATGTATGTTACGTAATGCAATTATTTTTGTCATTTTTTATATCTGATCGCCTCCAAATTTAGTAAGCTTATTATCGTACTAGCTAGCGATGAGTCATTCTATATATTTTTGGCGGTTGGGTATATCTAAATAAATGTTTGGGAAAAGCAAGAATTCAGGCGACGCTGTCAATAAATTATAGTCTGTTTGGAGATGAAAGAGAGTAATAAAACCCCGAGATAAGAACCGGCCATGGGCGTGGTAATATTTCGTTTCAGGTAATTATCGGGTAACACTAATACTAACAGGTAATGGGTGTTGATTAGTATATTTTACTGGATATATCATAGGGCAGGAGCCAGTGTATTGTGACAGATCAATCCAGTCTAAGAGCTGAATATACGAAGACGTGCTAGTGCAGTAGAGTAAAATTCGACTTGTGTTTAGTGACTATTGTGGATATTGTTAATATTGTTTGGGTAAAATGTCGAGCTTATCATATTACGTACCTGCTAAACGCGTGAATAGATGTGCTCTGTCTCAGAATGAGAAGATTATTATATTAAATGTATTTAATGCATTGAAACACCAAAATCCTACCAACAGTGTTGACGACATCGTGGAAAAGTGTTCCAAAATGACAGGGATTGGAAACTATCTACAGATTTTTAAAGGAAACAAAAAATGAACAAGATACTGTAAATCCCCCAAAATCATCTACAGGGAGGTCAAAAGTCGTTATAGATGATTTATTCAAAAATGTCATTCGCAGAAAAGTACACTCATTTTATTTTAAAAAAGAAATACCAACGCTAAACAAAATTTTAAGTGAACTTTCAGAGGACGATTTGCCACAAATCAGTAAGAGCAAATTATGGACCGTCTTACGAGAGTTGAATTTTTGCTGGGAAAAGCAGAACAGGAAGTCAGTTCTTATCGATAAAGATGAAATTATTGGTAATTACTGTAACAAAAGTATGACAAGATAAAAGTGTAAAAATTTTTCGACAAGCATTTTTGGATGGACTTTCAACAGGGTTCAAGGCACCTTCAGGTAAAGGGCGAAGATTAATAGTGACACATATAGGTAGTGCCAGTGGTTTTGTAGATGGCAGTTTACTTTTATTTAAATCTAAAGATATAGGTGACAATCACGAAGACATGAACGCAGATGTTTTCCAAGAGCATTTTACACAGATGTTGGATCTTATTCCTCCGAGGTCTGTAATTGTCATGGATAATACCAGTTACCATTCACGGTAGACCGAGCGGACGCCTACGACTGCTTGGAGGAAAGCCGATATTCATTCAATCCGGAAAAAGCATTTCTTTTGAAACAAATATGGTGAAAAAGGAACTTTTGACACTTGTCAATCTTAATAAAGATCAGAAAAAATATGTTATCGATGAAATGGCAACAAATCGCCAAATAACGGTACTACGGTTACCACCTTATCACTGTGAACTTAACCCAATCGAATTAGTCTGGGCGCAGGTAAAAGGAGATGTAGCGCGAAATAATACGACGTTTAAATTAAGTGACGTGAAAATTTTGTTAAAAAATTCCTTGGAACGAGTAACTGCAGATAACTGACAAAGATGTATACATCATGTACAAAAAGAAGAGGAGAAAATGTGGAAACTCTATAATTTAATTGACGTTAGTGTGGAACCTATCGTTATCAATCTAGGAGACGAAGATAATTCATCAGAATATTCAAAGTATGAATTTTAATATACCTACTTTTTTAATTTATTTAATGTACATTTATACAACACTACATTTACTCACCGTAATTTGAATTTTCACAATACATATATTTTTGTGTGGAATAAAAGTCCATTCATTAAATTTAAATAAATATTTTGATAATAATATTGAATAATTTTATTGAATTATTAAAAACCCTCTTAACCCGGTTATGATGCTTAAAGTAGCCTCTAGTTTTGAAATGCTGTTTTTATATTGTTTACTTATAAGAGAAATGGACCGAGAAATTGAAGCGGCAGAGACAAAGACGGATTGTCGTGGATTAAATGTTAGCTACCTGCTACAATTTAGTACGGTTCGATCACACAAAGTTTTTTTAAAATTACACCTCATCTATACCGATAATACATAATATAAAAATATTGAATATAAGCACCAGTACTACATTTATTTACGATTTGCATACATAATAAGCTTTTATTACTCTCTTTCATTTCTAAACAGACAGCAAGTAACACAATTACCTTTAATACTTTGGCGAGTAACATTCTCACCAATATGGTTTCAAATAATATCTAAAATCAATTTGCATCACCCAACATAAGCATAGCTAATTATAAAAACTGCATTACAAATATGAAATTTTAAATAAGCTTATAGCTTCGTGCCTACAGTTTTTAATTTTTGACGTTTTGTTATAACCCACTAAGTCAAAAGACAAAGAAATTTGGGTAATTGTCAAAAAACAATGCATAAATAAGTAAACATGATGCATTAATTTTTATATTTCGAACTCCCTAATACAAACATACGTGACAATTAGGTATATTACTGTACAAAAAATATATTTCAAGGTCAGTTATTTAGAATATATAAATGGCTATGGAAAGAGGTAATTTAAGGTATACAGTTTAAATGATTTTGGTAATTAATTACAATTCTTCATATAAACCTGGCAAGACGAGTTACTTATAAAACAGTGTTAACATGTTTTAAGATCCACATTTTGTGAACAAAATTTTTAATATTTTATAATATTAAAAATCTATGTTATTATTGAAAATAAATGATTTGTCTATTACATGATATTTGTCTGTTTCGTATGTGTGATTTGTTATGCTAAATTAAGAATGTTGAATATAGAAGAGTCAAATATTTCACTAGCATTTAACACAGCCATGCGAAAATCCATTTATTTCTGATATTACTTGGTACATTGCAAGGAAATAAATATAAGGTACCCAAATATACACTTTTATTGTGAACTGAATGCCTGCAGAGACAAACATTCTGATTTTGTGTCGTCTTGAAGTTATTTAATCCCGACTGTTACGATTGCTACATAAATAATATACATATATTATTAAACTATGAGAAAAAAGAATTACTATACATGTGCAATACTTTGACACTGCTCATAGTATATCAGTCTATACGAATAAACAAAAATAAATGTATCTATTTACAGCAAATTCAACGACTGAAGGCGGCTTTATAAATCTATGTGTTAATTTGCATACTAATTTTACATTTATCTTTTAATCAGAAAGGTGATGTGAGATTAAAAACCATATGTGAAATTTTCTTTTTGAATATACACCCAATATTAAACTAATAGAGGACTAAAACCAGAACAAAATTGCTATCAAAATTACAAAGTAACTATATTATATACTTTTGACACATAGCACGGTCAGTGTTACTACTAACATCTACATTTCTTTGATATAAAATTGGCTGTTTTCTGATATATTTCTAATATTGGTCCACCAATCAATCGTTGACTACATCTAAACTAAACTAATCCGTGGAGTTTGGTTTACTATCAACTGGAGATGTATCTATATTATTCGCCATAGACATTTCCATTTGCAAGGCCTGTCTTTGAAGTTGGGTAGATCCTCTTCTAAACGAATTTGATTCAAGGGTTGGTTTTCTACGAGACAAATGTCGCTCTACCCACTTCAACATGGTGAGGACCGAGTCAGTAGACGGAAGACGGCGCTCTGCTGAAGTCTTCGTGATTTCAGAGTTAGTAACTCTAAAGGTAGCAGCCATTCCTTTCAAAGCCTAAAAAACACCAAACACGCATGAAAGTAAAGTTGAAAGATGTTTAAAATTTTAGAGATATTTAGAACAAATAAACGTATGCAACTGTGGACGTAATTAGAGGAAATATGTTGTTGGAAAGTTTATGCAGTAATATAAGTGTATTGAAACATACCGTCAATGCATCCTCGTCGGTAGCGTCATCACCTACGTATATAATCCTAATTCTTTCACTCCAATCCACCCCAAAAGCTGTCCTTAAAATGTAGATGGAAGCTCTACCCTTATTCCATTGCACTGGTGGTTTCGCTTCGATTGCACAATGGGCTCTTCCTGCTGCAAATCCTGCACTCTCAATCATTGAGATTGCCTCTTTCTCCAATACTGGCCTAAGATGGATCGGAGCTTCCCTAAAGTGAAATGTTAATAGCGCTCCTTTGTTTTCTACCCATGCACCATCTCTGCATACTTTTTCCTGAAGTTGGCGCATTAGCACGCCTACCTTGTCATGAAATTCCGTTGGCATGGGATGGACAAATTTGGTACCATCAGGATGGAGGATTTCTAAACCATGATTGCCAGCATAAGTAATGCCTTCAATTCCCACCTAAAAAAAAAATACGGAAGGTTAAGACACATTGTTAAAACAGTATTCGTGTATCAAGTTGAAAACAAACGAAAATGAAACAAATATTTTACTTACCATTTCTTTCACATTATTTACATTTCTTCCACTGACGACAGCTATGTAACAGTCTGAAAGATTGGAAAGTCTTTGAAGTACATTCTTTGTTTCGGCGGGGATGATAGCAAGGTCAGGATGAGGTGCGATAGGAGCCAAAGTGCCGTCATAATCAAGCAAAAGCGCTAGTTTATGCGTGTTGCCAATATATCTGAAAACAGACAAATAAATTTATATACTGGCGATGGGAGATGATTTGACACAAATAACTGCGAATTTACTCACTTTGCTAAGTATTCATCAAAGTCATCCAATGTGACGGCAGGCATTGTAACCGAACCGATATCATCGTGGTCTTCTTGAGTCAGGAGCGATCCCATAGCAGACAGAAATGACTTTGTCCAGTAGTTCACATCGTTCAATTTCTCCCTTCTCCTTAAGTAGTTCATACGGAGAATTCTTTCGTCTTCGGGCATTGTAAGTGCCCTGTGGATTACCTCCGATGCGTCATCAATCTCGTAAGGATTGGATATGAGTGCTTCGTGCATAGTTTCTCCAGCTCCAGCAAAAGGAGATACGATTAATACACCAGGTGGAATGTTGATCTGACAAGCGACAAATTCTTTTGCAACTAAATTCATCCCGTCACGTAAGGGTGTGACTAGACCTACTGCGGCATCACGATAAAAGGCTGCCAACTCATCTTGACTAACGCATCCATAAATATATCTTATAGGTGACCAGTTAGGTGTAGTGAACCGCCCATTTATTCTACCAACTAACTGATCCATTTCTTCTTTGAGATCTTGATATTCCTTCACGTCAGTACGAGAAGGGACTGAGATTTGAAGAAGAGAAACTTTTTCTATATGTTCAGGGTGGTTCTCAAGTAATTTCTCAAAGGCTCTAAGCCTATGCACCAAACCTTTTGTGTAATCCAAACGATCTACTCCTAAAATAATTTTTTGGTTGGTAGACAACACTCTAGGTGACTTTTCTGCTAACTCCACAAACCGTTCAAATGGTATACCGATGGGTAACGGACGGACTCGCACAGTTCTACCACCTTGTTCAACGAGAAGGTTCTTTCGATCGACACGACAACCAAGGTTTCTTTGACAGCAGTCAACAAAGTTCAGGCAGTAATCGGTTATGTGAAACCCGACCATGTCACAGGCAAGCATGCCCTGTAGAATTTCATCAGACCAGGGGAAGAGTCTGAATATGTCCCATGGAGGAAACGGAATGTGCAGAAAGAATCCCAGTTTACATGGGATGTCAAGATCTTCTGCAGCCTGAAAGTAAAAGATTTTGGTAAACACAATTATTTTTAATGTAAATAAATATTTGTGTAGAAATATCTAACATTTGCTGGATATTGTAAGATATATATGATCGATGGACATTTTACGTGGATCTAATCTCATAGCAGAAACATAAAGTTATTTTCATTTGTTCCTGAAAATTATTTACACGATTTTTATTTTATCCAATTTTTTTATGTCCTCTGAAATAAGAAAAAATTAAACAAATAACTCCTAGCGCCTAAACCATGGGGTTCATTTCATAAATTTAGATAAAAATGTTAAAAAAAATATTACAAATAAATTACAATATCAGCCACCTTGATTTAGCTTGCTGTTATCAGAAATAAAATTATTAGTATGTTTAGTTTACTTCAGAAATTATCTTGCTGTCTACAAAACCTAATGATTTGATTTATTTATTTGTCACGTTTCACAAGGTGAACTTACTTACCTGTCTGATCCAGTTCGCAGCTAACATGAGATGATAGTCATGTACCCAAATTAAGGGGGAAGCTGTTGTCGACTTGGGTAAAGACTTCAAGGCTCTCATGGTGCACTCTGCGAATTCCTTGTTTGCTCTTACGTAAGACTTCCAGTGTTCGCCCTTGAAGGTAGCTCTGTCAGGCATCGAATGGAACAAGGGCCAGAAGGTGGCGTTGCAACATCCATTATAGTATGAATCGAAAACTACTGGATCAATTTGAACAGCCACTACCTAAAATGTCATAGGTATACTGTAATATTGTGAATAATCTTGGTACTATGCGATATTATTATTTTTGTTTTTGTTCTTTAAAACAACAACAATACTTATATATATATTGAGATAATTTCTTATATCTATCAGAAAAAGTCATTAAATAACAGGAATTTGTATAATAATGTTTATTTATACTACTATTATCGTATTCATACACATATAAACTTCCAACCCCACAAGTACCTACTTCTTCAAATGTAGGCAGATTTCAGAAGCATAATTCATTGTTGCCAATCAGGAAGTAAGAAACAATCATTTTTAAGAAAAGGAATACCTAGACAAATTCAAATTCACAATTTATACCTAAAAATCGAAACCTGTTACAGGTTTTGGCATTATAGGTTTCTGACTTCAAACCATATTATACCGGCTTATTTCCAGTCAGAATACTAAATCCTCAATTTGAAAGTTACTTCAGAAGTTATCTTCTGAAGAAGAGAGTGATATATCTCTCTCAAAGTATTAAGAAACCTAAACTCTCTAATATACTTAATTATGAACACATTCTGATAAATAAACATTAAAATTTTTTAAAATTTAACATAAAAAAGGCCTCCAAAAGTACCCAAATTTCATAGTTTTGTCATGTAAAATGTGTATAGCCTTGAGCCAGACTTACATTACAATCGGTGAACGTCAAATATTAATGGCATAAAGCATTTTATTGGGCATAAATAACGGTAATTAATGTATTTAATGCAATTTACGTATGCACAATGGTGTTATTGAGGATTATCAATAAAAATTTAGACTTGAGTTGAGGCTTTTAGTGCATTGGGGTAGCTGCGCCGGCGCAGTCTTCCGTAACAGTCTTACAGGGAACACTCGGTATATACTAACAATAATTTGGAAAGACTTGTGCAGAAATGTGAGATGGCGCGATTATCAGCTATGTTTCGGCAATTTCAAAATGCTATCTGTGAGTGCCTATAGTTTCTGACTCTGATGATTATTATTGAATCAATAACAAATGTTCATCAGATTAACGAAATTACTAATTGTTTTCAATGAACCCTTCTTCGTTACTAGGTACAGTGCACCATTGCTGTTTATAGTTTAATAAACTAATATACAGATCTACATTAATTCAATTAAAGGCTTCATCAGCTCAATGTTAAAAAAGATATTCATTATAGTAACGTATCGTTTCATTATTATTATTTATGTACATTTTTGGTTCGATGAAATTTCTTGTAAAAAGCGTACCCAAATACAGTATACCTTTTATTCTAGGAAATCATTTATCTAATCCATATTTTGCAGGTTCACCTGTTAACATGGCTATAGGGTAAGGCAAAAAGTAACTTTATGTAATCTAGGGTTCCAAGATTTCAAGATCTAAGCAATAAAAGTAAGCAGCTTCTAACACTATTTATATATGGCTTGTATATTGTGAATGTGGATAGAAAGTAGTTACACTATATATTACTTAATCATAAATAAAGCAAATCATGATTTTCTACAGATATTTAAATACCAATAGAAAGATATCTATTATGTTTAGTTTCATTAATATCACTAAATATTGTACTTAATGAGTATGTAGAAATAATGGATCTTCCTACAGGGACTTTTACAGTTAGTAACGGCCATCTTGTTGAAGCTACATCTGTCAAATTAGTTGTTATTTATTCAGTCTGTCTTGCCATATCACCATGGCCGGATATACCATTCAACAACACGTGCAGCAAATAATAAAATTGTTTCATCAAAATGGGTGTTTTGTTCGGGTAACGTACCCGCGCTTTGCCCATTTTACGGTCGCCATAATTGTCCTACCGAGAGGACTATTCGCAATGTGGTGGATAAATATGGTCCACTGGTTCAGTAAACGATCGACCAACACCCGTACGTCGACGAAACGCAAGATCTGCCGAAAACATTGTCGCTGCAGCAGAATCCGAGACAGTCGATTTCGCGTCGCTCACAAGAACTCGGCCTTTCGAAAACCACAACTTGGCGAACTTTGCGAGCGCTATAGGTCGATGATTACCAACTTCTTTTGGCCTGAATTGGATGATCTGGACACCAATGACATGTGATTTCTACAGGACGGCGCTACGTGCCACACAGCTCATGCCACATTGGATATTCTGCACTAGCGATTTGAGGCCATGATCATCTCACGTGGAGGTGATGTGAACTGGCCACAGAGATCGTGCGATTTGACCCCGTTAGACTTTTTTTTGTGGGGTTTTCTTAAGTTGCAGGTGTATGCGAATAAGTCACAAACCATAGCGGTCCTCAAAGGCAACATAACCCGGGCCATCGGTCATGGAAAATTGGACATTTCGGATGCGTTCCACTCAGAGAAGCCGTGGCGGGCATTTGAACGATGTTACATTCCACACAAAGGCATCAATAGGTCTTTCAAACGAATAAAAAAATTCTATAATATCTCACACACAGTTTGTTTTATTTAAATTTAAAGATAGAAAGCGCTTAATGAAAGACCCTTTATTTATCATTTATTCTACTATACACTTTTACATGCAGGTCGATAAAAATCTTTTCCAATAGCCAAGCAGCATTAAAAGCACTTGGATCCTACCGGTGTAATTCAAGAACGGTATGAAATTGCCAAAGGCTCTGGAGCGGTTGGTAACAAGCAACAGAGTAATCCTGGTTTGGATACCTGGTCATGCAGGTATCCAGGGAAACG
This sequence comes from Monochamus alternatus, assembly GCA_037114965.1. Taxonomy (NCBI): domain Eukaryota; kingdom Metazoa; phylum Arthropoda; class Insecta; order Coleoptera; family Cerambycidae; genus Monochamus; species Monochamus alternatus. Next base: position 25,564,745 of record CM073429.1, read on the forward strand.
AGGCAACGGACTCGTTAGCAAGGCAAGGTGCCTCTTCCATATTTGTAGATCCAGAACGGCTCTTGGCTCAGCGTCGGCTACTGCCAAAGAAGTCATCTGGACCTGGGAAAAAAGCATGGGAGTACTGGCGAGATTTGCCAATGTTAGCTCTCTCGAAGGCGTTCATAGGAGGCACATCGACAAAGAGAGCTAAACATTTGCTTGAGTTAGATAGGCTTGACCTAAAAACTCTGATTGGCCTATATACTGAGCACTGCCGGTTAAGGGGTCAAATGCACAAGCTAGGTCTGGCTGAGGAGGCCGAATGCCGATTGTGTTTGGACAGTCTAATGGGTAGAATACATATTATGTTGCTGTCCAGCTGACCAGATTTTCTATATTTGGCGGAATGTATCTCTTGCCATAAGATCTGGACAGAATCTCACCCAATAAGGATATTGGCTTCATAAAGAGGCTAAACCTGTTGAGTGAAGTATAATATGGATGTGAACCACAATAGACCATAGGCTCGTACTGGAGGGCTAGTTTTTAGCCCACTTACTTAGAACTTAGAATTATACACTTCAATATATGAACCATTTCCCCTCAAACTAAACAAGACGTTAATAGTTATTTTTGCAACAAGTGCAATAAACGCTTTTTGTACGAGTTGCATACAATATTTTTTCTACATTCATGCAAAAATAAAAAAATGTTTTGTAATTCAGTTGATATTCAGAGAAAATTATTTTTATTTTTAATAAATTGCATTTTCTAGTAATTTCTTAATCCAATATGTAATAAATATGATTGAACATAAAATATGCAATTGGATAAAACGTAATACAATCTCCCAGAACATGAACTAAATATGGCGTCGATCGATAGAGGTAGCTGGGGGTTAGGGGGTTGAAGAAAAATTAATTATTATATAACCGAAAGATGGGAAAAAATCAAGATCAGTTAACGGGTTTAGGCGTTTAAAAAAAAATTACTCATTCAAAAGATATGAATTTTATTCCGTACTTTTGGCCATCCCTGTAGATGTGTTACACATCGTAGACGATTGAAACTTATCTGACAGAAATTCTTCACTGTTTACATTAAGTACAATTTCCATACGACATAAATATCGAGCAATTAATGCCAGATGTAAACGTACCCTAACGACATTTTAATTTTTGGAGGATGCCTAGAGGGTAAGACGACTGTTTTAATATATTATTAAAATATGCCCATTTTCGTTCTTTTGGCACCATTCTAAATAAGTTAAATTTCAATGAAGAAAGTTGTTCGTCGTAAGACTATTTAGTTTTCCTGGTTGGAGTAGACTAAATATTTTGTATTATCACTGAGCAAATAATGATTGTACCACTTAATATAAATATTTACCATTTCTGACCACTAGGTATGTAACTACTGTTTGTTATCGCTTGATAAATAAGTTAAAAAATTATCGAGGGTTAACTACCTAGTACAATGTCCACTTCTTGTTTTCAAACAAACTCCGATAACCGAATTTTTAGTGCTAACTATCTAAACAAAACATTTACGTAATGGCACCTTTTATCGCATTCGCAGCATTTTTTTTTTGATTTCTCGATAAATATAAACGGAAATCGAAGAATGTTTACATTGGTTAAAAATACATTTTTTACCAACGCATCATCAAAAGAGATATCATTATTGAGAAACATTTTATGTACATCGATATGAACATATATTTTAGTTTTTAATTATATTGAAAATTATAAAATATGAAACTACTTATACTGAGATTTTAAAAAACAATAATTTCTGTTGGCATACAGGAAATGGTGTATTGAAAAGGTATTTAAGATTATTAAAATCAATGTGCCCAGTGGGGGGGTTCCTGAACAAAGTATTTTAAACTAGATTTTTTCAATATAAAAAAAAATTAATATATTGAAACAATAAAAAGTAAATAAATAAATAGTAAAATAATAGTAAGTAGTAGTAGTATAATAATAGTAAATAAGTAAATAAACAGGTACGAACAATATTTGTTACAAAAATGACAAAAATAATATTAGAACTTAGTAGCAGGTACTAATGTAAGATTTCCGTAGGAGATCTAGTTCACTGACCGCGTTGCTAAATCTTGGAGAATAGAGTGATTGCAGATTTGGAGTGAGACATTATGACCCAACCAACCCAACCCATGGGAGAGGGGTTCTGACCTCCAAAATCCCCCCCCCCCCGTGGCTACGCCACTGAATGTGCCTACAATTTATATTGAAGTTATATGTACCGGGTGTCCGCGTAACGCTTTCACTGGATTTGTGGTTTTAATGTCATAGTTAAAAAAAAAGTCAAATACAAAAATTGTGTCATTTTTATGGTTCATTCGACGTGCCCTAGAAAAAAAAACAATAGAACATCGATAAAACAATTATTTATCGAAGTTCAATTTTTTTAAATGCATACATTTTCCTTTATATCTCAGTAACCACTGGGACAAATATATAAGTATATCATATTGATGTAATCAGAATTGTATGCTTTTTCAGAATTTAAAAAAATACATAGGGTGTGCATTTAGAAAAATTGAACTTCAGTAAATAATTGTTTTAATTGGATGTTCTATTGCTTTTGTTGCTAGGACACGTCGAATCATCTACAGGGTTAACTATGACTAAGTATAAAAATTTTAACCACGTGCTCAGGGAGGTCTACAAGACAATAAAAAAATATTTCGGAATTCTAGCTCGATGTTTAAAAAATGGAGCAAATCCCTCTTTTCCTACGGAAAGTCGGCGCCTATGACAATCAATCATCGTCCGAGATGGCTAGATATGTCAACTACCGTGCGGTCGCATTTTGCTGCATTGTCAAGTGTAGAAACGATGAAAATAAACAATTCTATTAATAATGATAATGCCTAAGTACCTGATATATAACAACTAATCCGGTTAGCAGTAGTATTTTGTATTCGTTTTTCGTTCTTTTGTTGCACACTGCCAAAACTACATTTTCACTCCTTGCAGATTCATCATAATTATCCACTAACATATCCGACATAAAATACTTTATTTAATTACCAAAACACATTTAAGATTCACTCAACTGTTTTAAAATAACATATCCTAGAATACTGCATTGCTAACTGCATACTCTCCAAACCTCAAAGAACATGTGAAGTTAGTTATTTCTAAGGGTTTAAGAAACATTTTTACAGGACACTGTAAACATCTTGGGATTTTAAATATTACTAATTATATTATGCGAACATTGTCGATTACTGTTTATATTGCTGCTATTATTAGTATTAACAGAATTTAATTCCACAACAACACATGAAGTTTACAAACATATCGCCATGAAGTACACCTTGCATTACAGACACAGGACATCCAAGTAAGAAGTTAAATATTAAATTTCAGTAATAATTTCTAAACCATTACCTTGGCAACCTCGAAATTTGGATGATAGCAGTAACTGATGGAAATATAATCAATTTGCCACAAAAAACTATACCTTGTACTATTTTACATATTTTAAAATTTTCGAAATAATACAATATTGGGCTCTCCCTATGCCCTATCATTTTTAATAACTAGCTTCTGAACATCCTGTATATTGATAAAATTTATAGGAAAATTAATCTGAATTAAGTTAAATACGTTTACAATAGAGAATAGTAGTAATAAAGAATATATGGCTAAATATTTTGGGTGTAATTCAACGCTGGTCGATGCATTGGTCTGCAGAGTAATTAGTTTCACACTATATTATTAACATCTATACTCCACCTAAAAATTATAGACAGTTGAATGACCTGGTAAACCAGTAAACAGAATTGTCACATCAATTTTAGAAATTTCTCAATAATTAGAAATTTTATCATCTATTTCATGTAGGTATAATAACAATTATTTAATATTGCCAAATGAAAATTTCATGTTTAGTTCACTTTTATTCAGTTTTGTTGTTTTATTAAATAGCATTAGAGATAACTAATGGAAATATTTTTAATGTTAAAGCAAAAGGCAGGAAACAGACAAACAAATGTATAGGTAGGTATAAGTCTATCTCTCTCACACGTGGGCTCGCACCTTAACCAAGTGCATCATAACATTCCAATACATTAATAAAAAAATATAGGATTTTCGCGCGCATATTTTTACCTTCGGTAATTTATTTGTTTTTACTGTTTTATGAGCCATTCAAATAGGTGCGTGCAAAATTCATGACTAGATTTCTGATGTGAAAATATTGCGATTTAAACAAACTCACCTTAATCCAAAAGTTGATACTTACAGAGATACAGGGTGTTTAATGCAAAATATTATTTTAGTTTTTTCTTATTTATTTCATAATAAATGCTCATATCGAGACGAAATTTTGGTGTTAGGGGTTTTCTGGGGCGAGAGATTGAAATATATCCATGGTTTGCTTGTAGCTCATAGAGAGCGCCACCTGTGCTACGTCGAATGCGTTGAAAACTACAGAACTTTTTTATCTTTCAAAAATTTAATTCTCAGGTAGCAAATTCTGATTTTACAATTTCTTTTACATAAAAAAGCTATGCTTTTTGATAGTCGCTATCGTGCACCGTTCTCGTAAAATTTTCCATTGAAAATTCCAATGTATTTGCATTAAATTACAAATCGGCAAAAATTTTCAAGTAGGCTTATGTTAAAATCCAATTTTGACATTTTCGACTTATCTTAGTGCTGTCAGTAATATTACAGTATTATTCGTGCCTTATTATTCTTTACTTTATGATCTAAATCGTAGTGCGACATAACATGCCACGCCATAATTTATTTTCAAATGCGCGATATGGTTTGCGTTTATGCGCAATCAGATTATGTTGGACGTCGAGCGCTTCGTCGGTATTCAGATTTGTATCCGAATAGAAGGCAACCAAATCGGAAACTATTTCAAGAATTTTTTAATAGACTTGGAGAAACTGGTAGTTTTCGTCCTAAAAGAGACAACGCAGGGCGTACTGTTACAGTTCACCAAGAAGAAGAAATTTTAGTAAGAGTGGCAAGGAAATCCAGAAGTTAGCAGCAGGCAGGTACCTAGAGAACCCGGTGTTAGTAAAACAACAGTTCTCAAAATCTTTCACAAGGAAAATTTATATTCCTACCATTTTACACCCGTGCAAAATCTTTTAGCAGCAGACTTACCAGCTAGATTACAATTTGTTCATTTTATGCGCAATCAGCAAAACCTTGACCAGTAATTTTTGGATAATGTACTATTCACTGATGAAGCGACCTTTATTCGTCGAGGAATTTTCAATTTTAGAAACAAGCACATATGGGATAATGAAAATCCTCACGTAGTCAGTGAGCGTCACTTCCAACATGAATTTAAGATAAATGTTTGGTGCGGAATCATAGGAAATCACCTTTTGAGTCCACATGAGCTTCCTCCAAATCTAAATGGTGACTTGTATTTAGATTTCCTGCAGCACCATTTAGTTGACTACCTCGACGATTTACCACTGAATACACAGCAAAATCTATTTTTCATGAAAGATGGAGCTCCCCCTCATTATTCTGTCAGAGTACGGAACTATCTTGACCGCATTTTTCCGGATCGTTGGATCGGTCGTAGGAGTCGAATATTATGGCCTCCTCATAGTCCTGGCTTTAATCCTATTTTTGTTTCTGGGGCTACATGAAATCAGTTGTCGATAGAGAAACTATAAACACCCGCGAAGAGCTATGGCAGAAAATTTTAAATGCCGCCGAATAATTTCGTAACAAGAATCTCTATTTTAAAATACGGCAGTCTTTGAACAAACGCGTTAATAAATGTATTGAAGTTGGTTGAACATTTATTGTAATATTCGATATTCAATTGTTCATCACTATTTATAATTTGAAATAAACTCTTGTTCTTTTTGACATTCGTACCTTATTTTGTTTACTCGAATTACTAAAGATAAATATCTTGAGAACGGTGCAAGATAGCGACTATCAAAAAGTATAGCTTTTTGTGTAAAAGATGTTGTAAAATCAGAATTTGCCAGCTGAGAATTAGATTTTTGAAAGATAAAAAAGTTCTGTCGTTTTCAACGCATTCGACCTAGCGCAGGTGGCGCTCTCTATGAGCTACAAGCAAACCATGGATATATTTCAATATCTCGCCCCAGAAAACCCCTAACACCAAAATTTCATCTCGATATGAGCATTTATTATGAAATAAATAAGAAAAAACTAAAATAATATTTTGCATTAAACACCCTGTATCACTGTAAGTATCAACTTTTGGACTAAGGTGAGTTTGTCTAAATCGCAATATTTTCACGTCAGGAATCTAGTCATGAATTTTGGCCTATTACATCGCGACCACCCTGTATATGAAATAAGTTTTGCTTCAATTATGAAAAGCAAATTTGTGAATAAGTGAAAGTGCAATACATTGTAATAATTTTATAATCTGTATTATAACAGGGTATAATCTTCTCGTGAGTGTTTATTTTTTCTTGTAGTAATAATATATATGTTACACACAATACTCGAATTCGGACAATGTCCGAAAAAAGTATGCAAAACTAGTTCTGATCCCAGAAAAATTCCCATACCCGAATTTTTACGTTTAAACGACTTTTGACTATTGTAAAATAGTAGAACTAGTTCTGGGCATTATAAATTGGTGAAAACTAGTTTTGTGCGTTTTTAAATGACCAAAACTAGTTTCCTTCAGTTTCTGAAGGTTATAATACACACAATACTCGAAAAAGTATGCAAAACTAGTTTTGAGTTCAGAAAATATAATGACAAAAATGGCATAATCCTACTTTTAATTAATGTAACTATAAGAAAATGAATAGAACTAATTCTGGTCATTTCAAAATACACAAAACTAGTTTTGAATAATTTATAATGCCCAAAACTAGTTCTCTGTATTTTGTAATATGCAGTAACCGTTTAAATGTATAACTTCGGGTATGGGAATTTTTCTGTGCTCAGAACTAGTTTTACATACTTTTTTTGGACATTGTCCGAATTCGAGTATTGTGTGTAACATATATACAGACTGTCTCACATAAGAAGGCCACTTCCATGTATCTCACTTAATATGCGAGACATATCTATAAATAATTTTTGTTGCATTTTTGGAGGCCTTTATGCTCGTAAAAACTTTGAGATCCATAGCCAACTTTATGAGTAATAACAAAAAAAACCTGTAAAGTACCCAAACTTTAGGGCTGTCTAACTTTTTTATTTTAATAGATGGAGAAAACTTATTGGTAATATTAGCGTCTTTAAAACAGTTTCTACATTATCTTGAGCAACACGAAAATATTTAGGTACATTTTTTATACTAAAATTTGAAAAAACTGTAATAAATGCAAAAGATACGGGCGACATGTAGTATATTGCATTAAATACGAAAAAACAGGCAATTTTTGTGTCTGTTAAGAGATCATCCGCGTCCAAAGGATGAATTAATAGATATGTGTTCTGATTATAAAAGTGTTTCAAAATCAAGCAGCGGTCGAAGAAAAATAGAAATAAATGAATATGTCAAATATGACATACGATGAACGGCTCACACCTTTTTCTTTCAAAATTAATTGCCAGCGTTAGAAAAAGCATTGCAAATGATTGGAGAAAAAGAAATAATTCCAAAATGGTCAAAACCACATTGAGAAAATGGCTTGAACACACTCTTGAAAATTTAGAACCCCAGTTTGTCGTAGTTATGGACAATGGATAAATACCACAGTAGAAGATATGAAGGAATGCACGACAATAATGGAGAAAAGCAGAACTCCAAGAATGGTTACGAGAAAACAGAATCCCATTTTATGAAAACGAACTAAAATCCAACTTACAGAAAATTATGCAGAGAAATACCAAGCAATATAAAAAAATTGCTGTAGATTAAATGGCATTGATTTGTGGAATAATAGTATTAATACTCCTTCTTATCATTGTGAACGAAATCTAATAGAATTAATATGGACTCAAGTAAAAGGAGACATATCCAAAGAGAATAGAACGTTCCGAATGCGGAAGATTGGCAAATATGTAAACTCACGTCCAAAAAGTAGAACAAATACGGCCTGCTTAATAATAATATGCCGCCCCTTCTCCCGCAAAAGTCTTTGACTTCTGGGCTAATCCTCGTGATTGGAATGAGGGGTAGAGATATTATTATTATCTATTTAGTTGTTAAGTTTTATTTTTACTTGAATAAGTAATTTTGTTAATATTTTCATCAATATATTTTTAATTTTCTATATTTTGTTATCTGCTGAATTTTGGCGGAAGCGATCCGCTCTAATGCAATTAGAGGGGATCGCTTCCGACTTTCAAGCAATCTTTACAATAAATTGCCAACTAGGTACTACTAAATTAATAAATCTGAAATGTTTTAAAACTGTAATTAAGAGGCATCTAATCCAATATTGTTTTATACAGTACATGATTTTCTTAACACAGACTACAAATAATTAGGTAGTACTGTTGTATATGTCGCCTCGATTGAAGTCAGATTATTTTGGCTTGTTTGTGATGATGTATTATGTTATCATGTTTGTTATATACTATATTTATATACACATCTGCATACCTATTTGTTTCTTTGACTTGCCATAAATGTATATGTATATATGTAACATGGTCAAATAAACCATCTCTCTATCTATTTATCTATCTATTATTTATAACATTATTTTTGGGGTTCACTTTTTCTATTGGAAAAAAATTACTTTTGAATACCTGTTGAATTCAGAATGTTTTTTTGTCTTGCAATTTTTTGTAAAGTAGTACAGTTTTTAGGTGCGGTAAGTGTACCTGTACCTCTCTAGATGGAGCATATACAAATCAAATTGATCATATCTGCATAGATGAGAATCACAGAAGCATAATAAAAAACGTTAAGTCATGGAGAGGTGCAGACATAGACTCAGACCACTATCTACTGAGAATAGATTTGAAGATAAAAAAAACCTAGAAAAAGGAAAGGATTACAAAGAAAAAAAAGACAACCAAATATGGAGGCATTACGAAATCAGATAATTCAAAAGAAGTATGAAGAAGAGATCAGGAAAAGTTTGCTAGAAAACAGACAGTTAATGGAAGCAAATACAAATAAGAAATGGATAAAAATCGAAAATGGCATACAAACAGCAAGTGAGAAAGTAATACCAAAAAAATAATTTGCAGAAAACGCTTAATGAGTTACCGAATAAGAATCATACTCATAGCTAGGTATATATTATTTAAATATGCAATACCTACATACTTTTTCTGACTTTAGCCCGGCTGTAGGTGTGATATCAGAAGGGTCTGACTCTGGAATCGGTTCGTTTGGATCTTCCAAGTGTATGCCAGGCCATCCCACCCATAATCCATTACCATTTATTACCACAGGAGCTACTGCCGTTACAAGACCACCAGCACTGAAAGAATAAAAGATTTGCTTTATTAACAATATCATTATTGTACATTATTATGCATATAAATTATCTTTTTTTGATGTAGTTGCTGATACGTAGGATAAAGCTTACATCAGAATCATTTTGTCATAGAAGGAATATACAACCAGCTACTTCTTCACTTCAGTGAAGTTTCTTGAAACCAGTTAAGTACCTTAACCAACAGTAAGCTATTTGGAGCATAACATAAAATAAAAAAACAGCTAAGCGTTACCTTATGGTTAAAATCTCCCGATAAATTTATCTTTCAAGTAACAAAAAATCTGAAAAATTTCTATACTTGCTCATACTAGAGAAAGAAAAAGTGAATAAAAATTTAATAAAAGGAAAAATAGTAAAAGTACAGTGCTCAGTCTATAAAGACGAAATTGTTTGAATACATCTATTACACAAATACATCCAGTAATAGCTAGTGCTGAATCTGTTAAAATTATATACAAGGTGTAATTTTAAGTGAGAGTCCCGTTTTGAGGGGTAGTAGTACGTGCTCCCTAGAATAATAATAGTAATAATAATATCTCTACCCCTCATTCTAATCACAGGGATTAGCCCAGAGACTTGTGCGGGAGAGGGGGCGGCATATTACTATTAAGCAGGCCGCATTTGCGCCCAGGAACGACTTACGTTGGTAGGCCCTAACCACTATTCAGTGCAGGAATGAGGGAAACCTGGAAAACCTCATTAATTAGGGGGGTAGTCAAATATCAACCGGTATCAAACTCTCACATTGACCCAAGCCAACATTCTTCCACCCTACCATACCCGCAGAGAGGGTGCCAATCCTCTCCACGAATATAGCTTATATACGGTCTACCGGCAGCTGGGTGCGAACCAACACCGATCTAGTCACCTCGATTCAAGTACTGACGCCTTAAACCGCGCGACCACTGACCGACCGAATTAAATCAGTTTTTTTTTAATCAAATAAATAGTCAAGTTATAATTAATTTTTTAAACTGCAGTCAAATTGCTATCTACGCTACCCCTAAGCAGCGTCCGAGTTTCACTGCAGAAACATGTTTGCGGTGTTGCCAGTTAGTTGTTATTACATATGTTACGTAGCGGAGCTACAAAAAGAAAATACTGCAACGAATAATATTGTAAATATGGTTTCTTTTGACATTGGGACTCATCAATCATCATACTTGTCGTCAATCCTGACGAAGGATTACCTGCTAATTTTGCCAGTAAAGGTTTTAAAATATTTTGTTTTATAAATGTATAATTAAAAATAAGTAAATTATTAATATAATAGCTTTAAAATATGTTTTAGTAACATTTTTTAAAACAAAAGGTTTGTTACCATTTTTTAAAGCGCACTGTGTCAATCTCCCTTAAATAATCCTGACATTGACCTAGTGTATATTGACACAATACATGAAAATAGACAAGGACGCACGATGGATATGATATGTCGAGTACCTCCTAAAGGGTAGCTACAAGTTTTCAGTGTTATTACATTTTCAACTCTGTGTTGTTTGTTTATAAACAAACTGTTCCCGACAGTGGTCAAAATCAAATTTGCATTTCTGTTTCCCATTCTATTGTGTAGATTTATTTATATCCAATTTTGTGTATAGTTCATGAACATGCGTGCAATTATACTAAACAAAGTATGTGTCGTTTTATGTAAAAAAGATACAGATATGAAGGAGGGGGTTTATTTTATTATTTACTTTAAATGTTACATGAGCAAATTTTTTAACAAAACTGGTGATTATTGCTTGATATGTATGTGATATGATAAGACAACTGGCATGTCCCAGTATCCTAATTCCCAATCCCAATTTTTAAATTAAAAATTTATTTGCCTAATAGGGTGGTTAAATTTTGTTTGCGACTCCATGTTAAAGTCTGTATTTTCGTATAAATCGATCGTGACCTAGGTAACTGGTCACCTTGCCCTTGTTCTCTGTCTGTTGTACCATTATCCAAGGTTCCAACCGTAGGAGCTGTAATATCAACAATAACTGAAATTAATATATGTGCGGGTCCAGTGGTACTGATAGCAGATCCGCCCCTACACAGTCTAACACCGAGAACAGCAAGGACAGGTCAAAGACTCCCAACTAAGACTAGGGATGTGAGAACTACTTCTGTTACAATGACGATGATCGGATTTATATTTTCGATTTTTGATAAAATTTACGGAAATGTAATATTTTCTTACACACGAAATATCGTAGTTGGAGATTGGCAGAATAGATAATGAAAGTGATGACATGCATAATACATCTGCAAATTAATAACAAAGTAGATCAAATTTTGTTTTATTTTTAGATGTTTTGCTCCTGACAATCTGCAATATATGTTGTAAAGTTATTTGAACCATATATTATTTTATTGAACTTATCTCTGTGACATCAAGACCAGTGCTCTAATATAAAAACAATATTTCAAATTAGGCAATTTGTATTTACATATACAAGGTACAAAGCTTACTTCCAGTCTGTTTAGATTAAATTACTAAAGCGTCACAAATAATTAATTGCTCTAAAAACAGGCACTGAATATTTCATTTTGAATTACCTACTTAATTATTATGTAGATATGGGGATCTAATATGCAGGTGTTCTGATATCGTCAATTTTTATTAAAAATGAAGAGAACGCACATGTAATCTACTATAGCAGCACATATAATGTAGCTTTATTAAGGTTAAATTCTAATATAATTTCATATAACCACACCATTAAAAAAAAAAAAATTTTCTATCTACAGCAGAAATTATTTAAAATCTCCTAAATTTGTGCCAATAAGGTTAGAGGCCCTCTCTAATCACAATACATTCTACGAAATACAAAGTTTTATACTGATTTTCTTCTAAAGTCCTTATTCATTAAATTTAACCCTTATCTCACTTCAATCTCTGTCTTCCCTTTTATGGATGTCCGCTCCTTTTCTTCCTTCTCAAGCTCAGCTTCTAGTGACTGCTCCTCGTATCGTTCTTGTCAATCCGTCCGTCCGTTCAATTTTCAATAGATATTTTCTTATTTCTCCTTTTATAGATGTTTTTATAATTTTCTGTCATACAAGCTGCCCTCCAATCTATTTTATTTTTTCTTCTTGTTATTCCGTTTCCTTTGTTACCCTTTTTTTATTTTTCTCAATGCACTCTTATTTCTACTTTACATATTTTTAATAAATAATACATTCCCTTCAATCAATAAAATAAATTTTTGACATTACACTAGTGTTAAAAGTAAATAAAGTTTATTTAAATTTTGTTTTGAAAATTAATAAAACGTTTTAACAAACACATGAACAACTTTTTATTTTAAATAAGTACAAACCAACATTTTAACTAGTTATTACTATTAACATTTATAGTAAAATTAGAACAATTTGAAATTGTAATTCCCTGCGGAGTCATCATACTTAAGTTGGTTTTACTGTCAACATATGTGACACATCTATTTTCTGTAGAAATACTACTGGTAGTACTGGTGGTCTTGCCAGTAGTTGCAGCAGTAGGAAGCATTTGGCACGCAATTTCCTTCTTCTGTTCTGTTCTGTGGTAGTAAGATTTGCACCAGAATCTGCTAACAATGTCGCCGATGAACGACGAAAACAGTGTCCGGTGTAGAATTGAGGAGATTCAAGAACTGCAATGTCGGCAGGCATTTTACCAAACATGTAAATTCCGACTGGATTCTTCACACATTTATTCTTCATATATTTAAGAAAAAGTCGTCTATGGTCAGCGTTGGGTGGCGGGAGTACCATATACTTTCTAAAAAAGTTTAAATAGAATTCACCAACAACACTGAAAGTCCGAGGCACTTTCGTTTTAGTATCTGGTATGGTCACAACAACCGAAGTGCCCAAATATTCGATATTGTCGATGGTCATCTGACACAATTCCTCCCGGCGACACGCTCCGAAGACACCCACTATTGCTGCGACTTTCATCATCAGATACTTTTCGTCTTCTGCTTCTGTGAGAAATTTGTCGATATGCGTCTTCGTCAAAACTTTTGACTTTTTTGCTTGATATCCTTCACCCTTCCGTTTTAAAAAAGCGATAAGTTTACAATGTCTGCTTATATCTTGATCTTGCTTTATTTTTAGCATAGTTTTGACCATGGAATAATTTGACCACAGCGTTGACGATTTCCATATCTTGGCTTTTTCCTCAAAATATGCCAGCAAAACACTTTCCCAGGGACCTTTTTAATGTTGTACCATTCCGAAAAGCGTCTATAAGCGATTTCGTACTGTTCCTTTGATTTCGCCGGCAATAATTCCAATGTTGCTCGACTGGCGGCTTCTTCGATTTCAGCAGGGATGGATTCGTTACGCTCATTATCGAGATTATTCATTATACTTATAATATTACTAGAAAATGCTGTCAATATTTTTGCATTATTTCCGTAACTAACAACAGCACTGGTTGCTACGAAAATTTTGGTTCATAAACAATGCGATCTGTGTGGTATTTTTTGATTTCTTATTTTTATTGAGTTTAAAGTTCTTCCGATTGTTTTATAGAAAAAATAGTGTATGATATACGTGTTAAAAGTGATTTTATTTTGTTCGTGAAGTTCATCTCCACTCACAAAATAAAATCTTACTTTTAACACGTATATCATAAATAGCTATTATTTTCATATTCTATTTCCTTCCATTTACCTTCCATTGAAACTTCGTTTTAATTTCACTATAATTTTAAAAATTAGGTAGTCTATTTATACCTATTACAATAGATTAAATTTACGAAAGGAAATTATGAAGAATGATAATGTGTGTTATGACATGTAGACGGCTCGTAATTATATTAATTATATATGAATCTGGTGACAGATATATTATGAGTCGTGTGCCTCAACTGATCATATTTATTGATACGACAATATTTGTATAGCATATCTGAGTTTAAATAAATAGTTTGTAAACTGATCTGAAATTTAGTATTTTTCTGGATAATTCGAAGATAATAAGTAATGTAATATTTCTAAACATTTAAATTTGGCAATAAATAATATGAAAATAAGAATCAAATTCTAAAATAATTGCAAATTTATACTACACGTGCCAATTATTATCATATAACGATAAGAACGACATACCATAACGTTCAATTAATAATAATAATAATAATAATAATAATAAATACGTTTATTTACGACAATTAACAAGACATATTTACAATCATCTCATCCAAACTGCTTTCTAATGTAAACAAACGCTAAAAATACACAAAAGAAACCATGTGTAAATTTTACATATGTGCCCGGCAATATAAAAACAATTTCAATGAAAATATAAAAATATTTTATATACATATGTATACAGATATACGAGCACACGTACATCAACATGTATATCTAATTACATACATATCCACATAGCTAACAATAACAACACAATAATAATATAATGTACCTCTACCAACTAAAAGAAATTAACCAAATACCGAAATAATATAGATACTTATTATTTTAAAAATAGATCTTTATATTAAAAAAATCATTAAACAACTACATCGCAAAGTGAATAACTTAGTAATATTAAACAATAAAAATCAAATACTCAATTACAAGTAACTACAATATAAATATAAATATTCCAATTCAACTATGTTTGTTTCAACGCATTATGAATTTGAAGTCTATCAGAAGATAGTACATATTTTTTTATCTCTTTTTTAAATTTGATTAATGAGTTTATTGTTCTTAATGATATAGGAAGACTATTATATAATCTAGAATCTAAATAAAGACAATTTCTTTGACCAATTGTTTTTTGAGACTTTACTGTGTTAACATTTCCACTAGTTTTGCTTCTAGTTTCATGGTCATGATCAATTTGTTGTAAAACATTACTACGCTTATGGTAATAACGGACAATTTTTATAAAAAATATTTGCCTAGGATCAAAAATTTCTGATTCAACGTAGAGCTGATCTGATGGGTAAGTGTAAGGTTTCTTTAAAATTAATTTTATAATATATTTTTGTATAGTTTCTATCTTTTTTAGGTGCACAGTTGATATTCCACCCCAAGCTAAAATACCATAAGCCAGGCGAGATTCCACCAGAGAATAATAGAGAATTTTAAGTTGAGGTAACTGTAATATATTCTTTAGATATTTAAATTTAAATATCAAACTTCGTAATGTATTAGTTACATTTAATGCCAGCGTAAATGCCTATCAATAGTTACTCCTAAATACTTTACTTTCTCACTATCAAAAATTTCAATTTCATTCCCATTATTTCCAATTATTAATTTATTAAACTCTGGCAAAGTAGATTTATTACAAGCTATTGACAAATATGTAGTTTTTTTGTTTATACTCAGTAATTTAATTAATTCTTTCATATCTTCTTGCACCAAGCTTCTTAACTGATTCCATGTATCCCCTTTATAAAATAAAACTGTGTCGTCAGCAAAACTAATTATTGAAAGCACAACTAAACTGTTTTGTTTACTTTTTGCCCTATTGACAAACAGCCAAATATTTTAAACACTTATTGCCGGTGAGTAAAGAATATGTATATGCTATTTTAAGAGGCGTACACTAGGATCATGCATGACTGCTGTTAAAATTGCACCTATGGGAGGTATAGGTATAGTAAGCAGTTCATTATATAAAGCAAACCTACACAAATTGTTCCTTGCTTGCTAACATTTATAATATATTTGTGATATAAATGAGCAATACACCTATTTAATAAGAAATAAAATTGTTGCTCTTGAAACAGAATAGATCGTGGCAATTCTTGACAAACTGCTGTTGTCAGTGAACTTGTTTACAACCATTCTTCCCAACAGTGAAGCAACTGATTATATCATATGTTTATTACAATGAACAATAAACCACAATATTTTTGTACTGTTGATATCAATAATTTGTTAATAACATTTTGAAACACATAGTTTGATACTTCCGAATAAAATCTGTGTACTTTCGACCTTTATGCATACAAGAATACGTATATGAGTTATCATTAAAAGTGTGTAATAGGTGGAATATGTACTCACCTAGCTTTGCGTATGAGTTTTCCCTCCTTGTTCCTCTGTAGCACGAAAGGCAGCCTGTTGGAGACCACTATCATACTCCCGGAGGAAGCGACGACATCTACGATCATTTTTGATAGATTAGTAAATCAGGTACAGGTAAGAACAAATAAATAATGTCATAGGAGAGACATAACAAACAATTTGGAGAGAGAAATAGAGGTTAGACTAAATATAGAATGCAACTTGAATACATCTAGTACACAAATTGGAATTCAGGGGATGGCGGTGTAATCAACACTGAACAAATACTATGTATGTTATGAATTTAAATCTTAAATATACAAAGTCGAGTTGTAAGGGTCACGGGAGTTTATCAGTTGCTAAGTTAATGGTCATCTTATATTGATTAATGTAAACAGTAATTCCTGTTATCATTTTATTAAAAAAAAAATCGTGTACAGTAACAGGATTTAATCGCAATCATCTGCTTTATACTGCTTGCACACGAACTTTTTATAACACTCTACAAGCTTATGAAACAGCTATTTGAAAGGTAATTGTAGGTACTTCCATTAGTTCTATATTTTAGGATAATGGTAACGAAATTATTGTGAAGTGCTAAGGTAAAATTTCAACATCACTTCAACTTTAAATCCAAGGTAAGACGCCAAGAGATTTCAAGCAAAATAACTAATAACATTTTTCATGCTACAAATTCAAATTTCATCAAGACAGCTATGAAATAAATTAGTTCAACATAATTACTTTTTTAATGAGTTGTCAATAACCATAAACTAACTGTACTAAAATTGGAGGTCTAATTTATTAAAACTTTTGCTTAACAACCGAATGAAGGACCATCTTGTATATTTTACCTTTTCATATTTTATTTTATTTTACACACCGATGCCACAAATAAAAATTATGTTTTTTATATTCACAAATTAACACAAAAAAAATGGAAACAAAAAATATATTTTTGTGAAACCTATAGTCTGTTTAGAAAAGAAAGAGAGTAATAAAAGCTTATTATGTATGCAAATAAATGTAGTACTGGTGCTTATATTCAATATTTTTATATTATGTATTATCGGTATAGATGAGGTGTACTATTAAAAAAACTTTGTGTATTCGAACCGTACTAAATTGTAGCAGGTAGGTAAAATTTAATCCCCGACAATCCGTCTACTTCTCTTAGAAGTAAACAAAATAAAAAAAGCATTCCAAATAAAATTATTCAATATTATTATCAAAATATTTATTTAAATTTAATGAATAGACTTTTATTCCACACAAACATATATGTATTTTGAAAATTCAAGTTATGGTGAGTAAATGTAGTGTTGTATAAATGTACAATAAAGAAAATAAAAAAGTAGATATATTAAAATTCATACTCTGAATATTCTGATGAATTATCTTCGTCTCCTAGATTGATAACGATAGGTTCCACAGCAACGTCAATTATATTATCGAGTTCCCACATTTTCTTCTCTTCTTGTTGTACATAATGTATACATCTTTGCCCGTTATCTGCAGTTACTCGTTCCAAGGAATTTTTTAACAAAATTTTCACGTCTCTTAATTTAAACGTCGTATTATTTCGCGCTACATCTCCTATTACCTGCGCCCAGCCTAATTCTATTGGGTTAAGTTCACAGTGATAAGGTGGTAACCGTAGTACCGTTATTTGGCGATTTGTTGCCATTTCATCGATAACATATTTTTTCTGATCTTTATTAAGATTGACAAGTGTCAAAAGTTCCTTTTTCACCATATTTATTTCAAAAGAAATGTTTTTTCTGGATAACCATTGACTTTCCTCCAAGCAGTCGTAGGCGTCCACTCGGTCTGCCGTGAATGGTAACTAGCATTATCCATGACAATTACAGACCCCGAAGGAATAAGATCCAACATCTGTGTAAAATACTGTTCGAAATCATCTGCGTTCATGTCTTCGTGATAGTCACCTGTAGTTTTAGATTCAAGTAAAGGTAAACCGCCATCTACAAAACCACTTGCACTACCTATATGTGTCACTGTTAATCTTCGCACTTTACCTGAAGGTGCCTTGAACCCGTTGAAAGTCCATCCAAAAATACTTGTCGAAAATTTTTTACATTTTTATCTTGCCATACTTTTGTTACAGTATATTCTTCGTTGACCCAAGTTTCGTCTAGGTAATAAATATTCCTCTCTTCGTCACGGAATTTTCTATTGATCTTAAGTAGGATCTTCGCCAACAAATAATTTCATCTTTATCGATAAGAACTGACTTCCTGTTATGCTTTTCCCAGCAAAAATTCTACTCTCAGACGGCCCATAATTTGCTTCTCCTGATTTTTGGCAAATCGTTGTCCTCTGGAAGTTCACTTCAAATTTTGTTTAGCGTTGGTATTTCTTTTTTAAAATAAAATTACGATAATTACCTGAAACGAAATATTACCACGCCCATGGCCGGTTCTTATCTCGGGGTTTTATTACTCTTTCATTTCCAAACAGACTATAGAAATGTTATGCTTTTATTTGTATTTTAAACATTTTGAAAAGTGGGCAGGCTTCTAAGGCATTTTTTATGCATTGTTTAATGTCAAGGTTCTGTCAAGTTCAAAAATCACGCATCGCTGTATTTCCTACAAAGTTTTACGAAAAAATCGCCAAAAATGAGTGATAATGATGAGTGTTTCGATATTGAACAAGTTGTTGAAGATGTTCTATCCTATTTCCTGAAGCTATTCAGTACGTTAAAGCCGTCAACTTTGTGGAGTAAATATTCGATGCTCTGCACCATGATTTATCTAAATAAAAACGTAGATATTAGCAAATTTACAAACCTAATTGCATATTTTGCAATATTTTCGGACGTCAGCCAAAAAAACAAAAAATATTTACGGATAACTGGAATTAGAACGCTTTATGAAACAAGCCGAGGATAAAAAAATCCTGTTAGCCAAAGTTGTTTTAAGCATTGGAGTATTTGGAGCATGTAGAAGGGAGGAAATCACATTTTTGGTAGTACCATAAAAAATATTCAGTCATTTATTACTGTCAATATTCCGAACACAAAAACTCATGTTCCAAGAATGTTTACGATTACTCAGAGATCAATAGATGGTATCAATTTCTTAGATATATTTCGTAAGTACGCAAAACTTCGTCCACTCAATACGATACATCAGCGATTTTCCTTAACATATCGAAGTAATAAACACTGTACTCTGCCAGTTGGAATTAATAAAGTTAGAGGTATGCCATAAAAGATAGTGGAATTCCTTGCTCTGTAAACCAATGAATACACTGACTATTGCTTCCGGCGCAGCTCTGCAACAATGTTGGCAGATTCTGAAGTGGACATGACACTTTTAAAGCGACATGGATGTTGATGATCAAGTTCACTTTCCGAGGATTGTATCGAAATTTTAACCGAGAAAAGAAATAGCAAAAAGAATCATAGGTCAGAAAGATACAACAAAAAAGAAATTAAAAGAAGTTCACGAAATTCTAATCAATATAAAAATTTGTCAATTTCCCAACGCTTTCACAAAAAAAACTTGTTCCCGTTGCGCGCTTAAAACACACTCTATTCGCAAATAACTATTTCAACATTTTGTGTTTTCCTTATGTTTGAATATTTTTCATTTATGACTATAAATTAATATCAGTGTTTGATAAAGATATTTTGTTGTCTTTAGATTCCTCAAAGGCATCATATTTTGTGTTGAAAAAGTAATTAATAGTTATTTATGCAACAAGTACAAAAAATAAGTATTGTCCTACTTGGCCTGACGGCCTCGTTGGACAATTTCACGTCGCGTGCAATAAACACTTTTTGTACGAGTTGCATACAATATTTTTTCTACGTTCATGCAAAAACCAAAAAATGTTTTATTTAGATGACACTAAGTCTAGGAAAATATGACATCGATTTGAACGTTTATGTTTATCATGATGACAAAACGTTGTAGTAGAATGACAGATGAATGCAATAAACATTTTATTGCAGTAGTGCAATAAAGAACCACTTTTTGCACTAAATATAGTTCAAAAAAGTTTTGTTTTTGGCATGAACGTAGAAAATAGTTATTTATGCAACAAGTACAAAAAGTAAGTGTTTATTGCACGCCAAGGAAAATTATCCAACGACGCCGTCAGGCCGAGTAGAACAACATGTCGAGTGCAGTACACACTTTTTGTACGAGCTGCATGCAATATTTTTCTACGTTTATGACTCTTTTTAGATGACCCTAAGTCTAGGAAAAAATGACGTCGATTTGAACGTTTATGTTTGTCATGATGACAAAACGCTGTAGTAGACATGAAGTCAAGTGCAATAAACATTTCATTGCACTAGTACAATAAAGAACCACTTTTTGCACTAAATATAACTCAATAAAGTTTTGTTTTTTGCATGAACGTAGAAAAACAAAATTATTACATCATTTTTAATATTTACATAACAGTAACACTTACTATAGTCAAATCATAAAGGAAATTAAATCAATAATACAGTAAATTCACGTATTTCGTTGGTTTTATTGGTCATGGTTATACGTTGAAGTTAAAAAAAATCGTATCACCGCATCAAAATTACATAATAATTATTCATGGACATTATGAAGAATGGGAAAACTATGTTTTGCTACAAATATTTTTTTCGCTTTCTTCCACATGTATGATGCTACAGATTTTATAGATATACTTTTATAGCATAAAAAATACATTAGAACGTTATTCTGGAAGATATTGATTTATTTAAGGATAGTATACACGCAATGCATTGTGAAATGTTGCTGGGGGACAAAATATATCCTTCAGAATGATTTCTAAACGTATCTCGTTCTGCACCGAATTTGAATGGTAACATTGTGCAAAAATATATTAAAGGCAACGTATTCTTGAAATAGTGTCTTCTACAAAGACAAATAATTTAAAACATTTAATTGAACTGAAACTGTTAGGGTTAGCAAATAATAAAAATGTTAACTGCTACCTAGGTATTTTCGAACATATAGAAGTAAAAAAAACAAAACAGCACCAAAAAACGATTTATAATAATAATAATAATCTGATTTATTCCTAGAGACAATATGTACAATTGTATAATGATGTGTCAAAGAAAACCTAAAAACTAATACGACAAGCCATAAATGCACATACAAGTAAAAAACAAGTCAAAATACACATTTTCATCCAAAATATTCATCCAAACTATATGGACATAGATCCAATAAGAAAAATTTCAGTCGTTTTTTAAACTGACATAAGGTATTACAGTCTTTTATGTCACCTGGCAACTTGTTAAAAATCTTAAGGCCCAAACAGCTTGGTGAATTTTTAGTGACATTTAGTTTCCTAAAAAGTATATAAAAATCTTGTCGGTGGCGGGTACTAACCTGACGAAAGTCGTCATTAGTAATAAATTTAGTTTTTTTTTTAAATATATTCACACTCAGTTCAAATATAACAGTATGCGCCAAAAGTATGGAATAAATTCAATAAAAACGAAACAATTATTTTTTGGAAAAAATCCTCGAACAGGTCGATTTTTAATTTAAAAAATACATATTTCAGAGTAAAATGCGATTTTCAAATGTCATTTGTTTTTGAGTAATGACGTCATCGATTTTTTTTTAAATGGCAACACCATATTTTTTTCCTTGATTCGGAAAGATCGTTTAATTCTCTATCAGATAGTACTAAAATTTTGCCCTCTTACATAGGAAAGCTTTCGAGTAAATGACGATTGAATGTTAGAAAACGTAAATGAATTAAAATAAAGCAAAAACGTTATCAAGTTTAGTTTTTCGAATTCCATAGTTCTTTTATGGATCACGTAGGTGAAAATCTTTGCAAAGTGTCATTGTCACACCGACTTTCTAAGTATTGTAAGCGACATAGAAATTATTATTCAATTTAAAGTATTATGGCACATTTAACTGTTACTCAAAGAATTGAAATTTTAATTCTTATCGGATGCGGGAATATAACTAGAACTCAGCAGGAAATTTGCGATTTATTTAATGAAAAATATCTAGATCGTCCTATCAGCCAATCAACAGTCAGTAAGGTAGAGTCTAAATTTAGAGAAACTGGCAATGTTGTAAATATTCCAAAACCTGGACGTCCAAGTATTAATGAAAATCAGAAACAGAACATTTTGATAAGTATGGTCTCATAATTCTTCACGATTGGTTGCATTAAATAATGACACTAGTCAGAGCACAGTGCTACGTATCTTGAGGAAGGAAAAATATAATCCCTACAAAGTTTTACTTGTGCAGGAACTCAATGAAGATGATCACCGCTTACACTATTGCGAAATTCTAATGGATTTATGTCAAGGAAATAGGGATTTACACCGGCAAATACTTTTTTCAGATGAGGCCACATTTTGTCCGAATGGTACAGTAAACCGTCAAACTTGCAGATATTGGAGTCGGGAAAATCCTCATTGGATGGCAGAGGCACATATCCAACACCCTCAGAAATTAAATATGTGGGCTGGAATAGTTGACGACAGAATAGTAGGGCCTTTCTTCTTTGAAAGAACCCTTACAGGACAAAGATATTTAGAGTTTCTAGAAAATGACCTTGTTCCAGCCCTTGCAGTAATTTTTCCTAACGATAATGACCCTGACATTCCTGACGATACCATATGGTTTCAGCAAGACGGTGCATCTCCGCACTATGCGCGTCCTGTATGAGATTTTTTGGACAACTGTTTTCCTGGGAGGTGGATCGGCAGACGCGGACCAATGGAATGGCCTGCAAGATCGCCAGATCTTACACCTTTTTTATGGGGGATACAAAAGTGTACATTAATAAACCACGTAATTTAGAAGAACTTCAAAATCGCATTCGGGACGAAATACGCAGAGTTACCCCAGAAATCATTCAGCATTGTCAAGAAGTTGGTGGATGGCAATTCGAATATTTAATTTATGTATAAAATTGAATCAATTGTATTTTATTTTACATACCTCAGAATTGTTACTTTTTTTATGGATAAAATTTACGTTTTCTAACATTCAATCGTCATTTACTCGAAAACTTTCCTATGTAAGAGGGCAAAATTTTAGTACTGTCTGATAGAAAATTAAACGATCTTTCAGATTCAAGGAACAAAATATGGTGTTGCCATTTAAAAAAAAATCGATGTCGTCATTACTCGAAAACAAATGACATTTGAAAATCGCATTTTACGCTAAAATGTGTATGTTTTAAATTAAAAATCGACCGACCTGTTCGAGGATATTTCCCAAAAAATAATTGTTTCGTTTTTATTGAATTTATTCCATACTTTTGGCGCATACTATATATAAACCCGGTAATGTTAAAATACGATAACTCTTAAATATGTTCCTACACGAACACAAACGACCAACATTTGCAATACATTTTAATATCTTTTTCTGACATAAAAATATATCATTAGTCATAGTAGACCCACCCCAAAAACAAATGCCATATGCTAGCCTACTTCTCACTTGAGCATGGTATCAATCTATAAGCTGTTGTGTCGTAAGCACTTTTTGAAGATTTCGAAACAAATAACATACGGAATTCAGTTTGGAACAAAGACTGGAACAATGACATCTCCAGCATGTATATCGTTTATATGTAGTAAAAACAATACAGGGCCCAACACAGAGCCCTGAGGTATCCCTAGATTGGATATTAACTTCTCAGAACTTATGTAACTTATACAAGAATGCGACTTATGTTTTAGACCTACATACTGTTCACGATTGTGTAGGAGTGATTTTGTCCATTCTAAAGATCTTCCTCGCACTCCATTTTCTGATAATTTGCCAAATAAAATACTATGATTAACGCAATCAAACGCTTTGCTTAAGTCACAGAATATTCCCAGTGGACACTTACCAGATTCAATAAACTTTAAAACAGTTTCGTAAAAGGAATGAATTGCAGTATTTGTTAATTTCTCTGATTGAAAACCATGTTGGTCAGGAGATATAATGTTATGTTTATTCAAAAACTTAATAAATCTATCCAAAAAAGCATCTTCAAAGATCTTTGAGAATAGAGATGAAATTGATATTGGTCTATAATTGTCTAGTGACGTAGCGTCACCATTCTTAAAAACTGGTGTGACTTTATTAACTTTAAGTTTACTGGGAAAACAGCCATTTGTAAATGATAGATTTATCAGAAACACTAAAGGTTTTAACATATTATAACTCACTTTTTTAAATATTTGTAAGGGAATATCATCTGGACCGACTGACCATTTATTTTTTAATTTGAATTTAATAATATCAAAGAGTTTTATTTCAAGAATAGGATGTAGAAACATTGTGGAATTGTAAAAGTCGATGGTGTGTTATCCATGTAAAAAGGATCATGTAAGCGCATATCATTAAGTTTCTTATTTATAGTACAAGCAATGTCCAGCGGACCGTTTATAAAGTGTCTATTAAAAATGTCAGCTATTATCTGAGGATCATCAATAGTTTCCCTCTTTTTAGATATGGAAAAATGGTTTGGGCTTTTATTTTTATTTGATAATTCAGACACTACACTCCAAGCACTTTTTGATGGATTGTATGATGAGAATATTTTGTTTTGAAAATAATTTCTCTTTATATCTAATATTAAGAGTTCGTGTTTCTTCTTTTCCAATTTTTATATTTTGGTAAACTCGGGAAATTTAGTTTTAATAAAGTATAAATTTTTTAATTTTGCACTAGATAACTTTATTTCTTTATTTACCTAGTTTCTATCAGGTCTCACATTATTTTTGCGGCACTTAATAATAGGGAAACAATCATTATATACCGTTACAAATATAATACTTTAAATAGGTACGAAAATCTTTTAAAATTCCTACTTTTTTAAATAAAGTTGTTTGATATATTCTTATAACATAACCTTCATATATAAAGTTCATCACCTTTACTTATAAGTAAGAGAAAATAATTATTAAAATATGCTTTTTAAAAATTATTATTTTATTTGAGCAAAATAATTTAAATAGTAACAATGAATAGGTAAATAAAACACCAACAACTTAATTTTTATACTTGCTTTTGCACATGAACAATTTTCAGGGATTTTCAATGCCTTCTACATTTTTAAATGGAAACAAATTTAATAAATTTACAACTTTTAACGCTTAAGAAAATATTATTCGATACAAATCGATGAAATTTGGACCTAGGTAGTGCTGAAAAACGGCGCGTTGACAGAGTTTTAATAAAAAAATCCATAAAAACTGATTGCAAAAACAATCATAGTAGGCTGTAGATTAGCAGTTTAACAAGTGCATCTAGAATGTAAAAAAAATATTAAAAAAGTTAATTGATGTTCTGACGCATGGATATGGATGAATACAAATACAGATACTTGTACCCAATCTAAACATAAGTTAATAGATATTCTGATACCACGTATTTAATATGGAATCATGTATATTAAAAGAGTATTTACAGTTTATTAGTAAGTAATTAAATAGTAGTTACAATGCAAACTGCATATTTATAAACGACTGTCCCGATTTTACTAGGTGTATTATATTTCATATATAAACATATTTATGAATACCCAATATCTTAATAATATTCCAAAAAAATAAATTTGGAACTGATTGATTAATTATAGCAACGTATAATTTTATTGACGTAATTAATATTTGGTCTATCTACGTTTATATCATTATAGCATGAAAATTTCCACTCACTATAGCGTGTTGGCAAAACAACACAAAATTCATTAATATTTTTAAAAAAATTACATAATTGATGTAACGAGTCGAAACTGAATTAGGTATCTTGAACGTCGAACGCATGTCAACCCTCGTGAAATTTTAAAAGAGCATTTCAGATATAAATTATCTAACTTTAAATTAAAGAAGAAAGAAACTTGCACAAAATGACTATGATGATTTCCTTCTTTTCCTTGAGCTTCTAAAAAATAATGTCTTAGCTATTAAAATACAAAGGATTTACTTTCTCTTTGAGCACAATATTTGTTTTAATTTACAAGTACCGATTAGAAGGGATGTTTAATGTAAAAAGAAATTAGCTTCCCCTAAGAAGTTACAACCCTTTAAAAATAAGCGCTGAAATCAAGCTTTCCAAGTATCAAAGAACCAGCTAAACTTATCAGAAAAATGATAAAAAGCAATTAAATAAACTGGTAATAACGGCTGACCAATAGAATGGCTGGAAAATATCGTAGGGAGAATCATAAGGTTGTGACTCTGGTTTTTATTTTTATTTTATTTTGTTTGTCCGAAAATAAGATAATTTGTAATTTTTTAGAGACAAAAAAGCTTAGCTTTCTTTCGAAGAGGGCTATTCAAAGATTTTTTTAAGTATGAAAAAATTCTGATAATAAACGTATAAGGGGTGTACTATTTCATCCCCTTACTATGAGGTGACACCAAGTGGAATAGGTAAGGAAAGTGACACTTTATAATATTGGAATGATTAATTTGAGCCAGTTTTAAAATAGCCCATGGAAACTTGATTCCAATTAAATTAATTATTAAATTATTTTCTTGTATGAAACACCCCCTCTAAAATGGGCTCAGAAATCCACTGTTTCATTTTCCTCAACTATTTTCGAAACACCTTGAATAATGCGCGGTTTAAGGCGTCAGATCGGTGTGGGTTCGAGCTCCGCAGCCAGTAGACTGTATATCAGCTATACTCGTGGAGAGGATTTAGGGGATTAGGGCCTACCAACGTAAATCGGCTCTGACCTCTGGGCTAATCCCCGTGAGTAGAATGAGGGGTATGAGATATTATTACAAAATATTTATTGATGCTCAAACAGTTTCCGAGCTTGTCAAATCGTAGGTTTAATTTTTCGCAAGACTCCACAACTGGAAGATTTAATCTTCCTGTTGGTATTGACACTCATACTTTATGCGTTTACTGGTCCATGGTATTTTGGTTCATAGTTTGAAGTGACTGAACTGTTTCGGTTCTGCCTTTCTGCGGTTCTGATTTTTTCATATGAATTGTTTCCAAATTACAGAAAGATCTAAGATCTCATCTCCGTTTAAATAACTTCGTTTGTTCTGGTATTGCCTCTACTTTCGGCTAAATTTTTCTATTTCTCACTACAATCTTGGTTTGGTTCAGGTTTATCGAATGCACGCCGTATATGTTCTATGTTCTTCAACTGTTGATTTACCTCAGTTGTTATTACGTATGTAGTGTTTGAGCTCCTTTAACATCGTGTTAACGTGTGGATTTGCTTGTGCACAGTATGTGCACACCAAAGCCTTGAGTACTAGTTTCCGAAAAAGATGCCTCTATCTTCTTCTTCTTCTTCACAATTAAAATTATTTTGCATATACAAGAGTTTCCAAATGCATGCCTTGTTTCAATACAGTTCAATAAATCATCTGCTAAAATAAAATATTTAACTTAAAAATCATCTGCATGATTTCACACCGTTGACTGATTACTATATTGTTACTTACTAGCTAACTATCCAACATTTCGCCACCATCGAATATCTCTCCAAACTTTACCTGCTAAAATCTGCCAGGTGGAAGGCTGGTAACTAGTGAGAAACGGAAATAAAGAATCAGAGAGTGACGTTTCTTAAGTTCTTATTCAGTCGGTACACTTTTGCTCACATGCATATAAGAAGAATGTCCGTATCTATATTACTAGAACACAATACATTCCTTGATAAGAGAAATAAGTTGTTCTGAAACATGATTGAATAATTGCAATTGTTTTATTCCTTCAAAGATGAACCTATAAGAGTCCAATGAAATAATTTTGCGCGAATATGCATTAAGTGTAAGAAATAACGTATTAGAGTAAATTAGGTGTGGCGATCTAGTTCTGTATTTATTGATCAATCAACTTGTGGTTATTTATACTTTTATACGTTGACATTTAAATTGATGCTTCCTTATAAATCAGTACCGGTTTAAGTTAACTTCGGGCCCTGGGTGCAAAGGGTTTAGAGTCCTTCATTGACATTCACTATTCTTTTAAGACATGAAACAACATTTCGGTTAACTATTATACAAAAATAAGGGTACTTTACTCTTGAGCAAAATTTACATTTTTCTACATACTTCGTATATGACTGCAAAAAATTGAAATACGATTACTTCATTTTGCGTTTTAGGCCATGCAGAATTTTTTATCAAGAATAACTTTTTTTTCATAAAATCAATAATAAAAAAGTTCCCCATGTGGTGCCGACTTAATTGGACACACTGTATAAGCACACTCACAGAATGAGATACTTACATAAAATATGCGTGCAGCATTACTTTCGAATAATTATTTTTCTTTATTTTGATATAATTAATGTTGTTGTTGATGTCTAAAATAGGGCAAGCAATGTATAAGGTCGCAGCAATTGACGTCACAATTATCATATTTTAGTTGTAGACCACAAGGCACCGCGTGATAATCAAGCACTGGCAGGATAAATAGACATGTGAAATATATTTTTAATTAAAAAAATAAGATATCTACGTTTACAACACCAAGAAGATTACATAAATAAGGCTTAACTGAAAACTAAGGATAGACATACTGGATAAACAGTTTACTCTTCAGGACTTCTGCGTGCTGAATTCAGAACAACGCCACCGTATCAGAATTTTGAGATATTCCAACTTATATGTGCCTGTCAACCTGTTTTAAGGTACTTTTGGATTTACTTGGAAATAATTTTATTACAAAAACTAACAAAACTAGCGAAGTACGATTCTTGTCCTTCAATTTCCATTTTGAAATATTCAAACAGGATTTTTTACACGGAGGTGCAGCAGAACAGAAAATCCAACGAAATGATCACGAACATTGACTTATAGCACATGGAGCCATGTAATTGATTGAAAATTCCGGGAATAAAAAGTTTTTAGTTCAAAAAGTTCGGAAGGTAGCTGCATCTGAAGTCAGATTTCCATAATTCAGGATGAATGATTCATTATCACGAATGTCTCGTAAAAATAGAAAACCACTACACTAACGCGAGTTTCAAAATATAGCAATATTTTATTGGAAGATTAGCTCATTCTTGTATGATATATTCCTCATAAGGATAAAAATTACTTGAAATCAGGAAAAATAGAGATTAAATTATGTTTATTTAAAAAATTGTTTTGTTTTATTTAGATATGAATTGCTCGAGTCAACAATTGTTATTCTCAAAATAAAGTTATGATTTCTTTATGTAACTTGAAAGAATTACTGTAAATATTTGAAATAATATTAAATAATTTTGAATAACGTAAATAATAACATTGTATTAAGAAAAAATAAAACTGAAGTACATAATCAGTATTTCAGTATTCTTGTTATACTCCTTTTTAGAGTAGTAACTACTCTATTCACCTTACATAAATAATGAATTACTACTTTTACACTGTAAATGATACTGCAGGAAACAATTACTCTGCGGACTAATGCTCCGACCGGCATTGAATTACTCCTCCAGTATTTGTGTAAACAGCCAAGAACCCTTGTCAAACACACCACCAGACACAGACCGGTTTCGAGCTTGTTAGCCCTCATCAGTATGCCATAGGTGAGATGACCGACAACTGAACTGACTGTTCCCTCATATGTATGTTCACATATAAACTGAGTGCAGGTGAGATATAAGTGGTTTGTTTACTTCCTGCTAACAAGCCCGAAACCGGTCTGTGTCTGGTGGTGTGTCCGACAAGAGTTCTTGGTTGTTCACACAGAAACTGTAGGAGTTATTCAATGCCGGTTCAATTAGTCCGCGGAGTAGTTGTTTCCAGCAGTATCATTTACAGATTTAATGGCTCGTCGCCCAGGGCAAGAGGTCTGCGTTAAGTACCTGCTGTAATGTAGGTCGCTTCTTGTAAGTCGAGCCGCTTAGGCAGGATGTAAGCAGACCACTTATATTTCACCTACTTTTAAACTGCTCTACATTATGAATTCTTAGTCATGAAGTTAGGTCTCTGACAAATTTTGAATAAAGTTGTATCAAGATAATTCAGCAACAGGTATATATAAAATATAATGATCGCATTTTGCATCTGCTTTGTTTATTGAAACTAACCCTTAATAGATTTTAAAATAATAGGTAAG
Organism: Monochamus alternatus; assembly: GCA_037114965.1. Taxonomy (NCBI): domain Eukaryota; kingdom Metazoa; phylum Arthropoda; class Insecta; order Coleoptera; family Cerambycidae; genus Monochamus; species Monochamus alternatus. The sequence continues at coordinate 25,595,185 of CM073429.1, forward strand.
TGAAAAATACAAGGAATTGTATAAAAAAATTACGCATAACTTTAATCTGCATGTATTTTTAAACGTTTTATTATAAGCTTTATAATAATATGTATTTTTAGATATATTTCTAAAAAATATATGAATTAGATAGCTATGCAGTTTGTAATAACAAGTATAGATTATATAATTAATAATAATATTAACTGGCAATTGGTAGTTTAAAGTGCGAATAAAGGGAATCGGCATATTATGAATAAATCAGAATGTTAAAATGAAGATTAGGTATTTACCGCTACAAAAAATGCATAACACAATGCTGCAAAATCATAAAAACATTCCAAAAGAATTCCAAATTGTTTATAAATAAACCAGTCGCCAGCGATCACTACATAACCATGTGATTTTGCAGCACACATTGATTATACAATTTTTAATTATGAATCAGACTGACAGCAACAGAAAGCAGTAATTTCAATTTTGTGGTTAAATATAAACACTTTCCTTTCAAAGTTCTTAAATAACATATGCAGAACTCCGTGCATTTACTAACATGCTTAGTGATAATGTTAATGTTATTTTGTCTTATTTAATTTTATACTGTCGTGAAGCTTCCGGAATATCAAATATCGATTTTAAATAATAATATAATTTTAAGGTGGTATTCCTCTAGTACAAAATATATAACAATATGATACCTATCTTTTCTTGGTCATTTACAAGTGGATTCGAAAACTAGGTATAACAATTTTTTACTGAATTAGAAAGGTATTTTAAGCTAATATAAATCAAATATCCTACAAATCCTATCAATGAAGTCATATGTATGTTCTCTGATACCAAACATCTAGGTATGCTAATGAACAATTCCACAGACAAAGCTCTATTCAATAATTATCTAAAGAAATTAATCTAATTTACTAACCTGCTTTAATGAAACACTCTATAAATATCTAACTTCACTTTTTGGCAGTGGGAATACGACAATTCAACCACAATAGATGAGATCTGACCTATTTCTGCATTTTTAGAATTGTTTGCCTGACGAAGTAAGAAATATAAATAGTGAATTTTTATTTAAGGTTAGATTGAAGCAATATTTAGTGGATCGATGTTTATACTCCACATCAGTATATTCTGCATGTTTTTTTACCTCCTTCATCTTTTTGTTCTAAAACTAATCGTTTATGGGAAAAAAATAATAAATTTCAATAGCATTTTTAAAGTTCACGTAAGCAGAAATATTTTAAGGTAGTTTTCTCGAAAACGGTAGGAATTATCAAGTTCTAGTAACCGTACCTTCTTTACGTAGAAATTACGCCCGGATAATATTGCGTAGTTAACCGAATCAGAACGTTTTGTCAATAAAAAAATAAAAGAAATTAATCATCAGGCATTGCTAATGCGGAGCCAGCTATGGCCGAATCTGATTTAACACATAAACTATTATTTCTTTTCTTAGAAAAATGCTTCACTACCAGATTTGGAACAGTCGGTTGAACGGTACTTGGGTAACTACTTGGATGCCGCCCCTGCTCTATGGCCTATCATTATCCACCCTGTATAGAGAATTGTGAGAATTTCTCGAACAACCAAATTAGGTCAAAAATTGTTAAATGTAAAACATGTTTTAGTGACACAAGATAATCTTACTGTGTTTACACAAAATAATACAACATTGTAATCAGTTGTTCTATGAAACAATAAATCGATTTATAATTACTGCTGTAATAATTATCATTCTTTAAATTACATAAATTTTTTCGATTGCAGCTGTAGTCTAGAAATCGTGCAATTCCAACAAACTTCCTCCGTTCACATGAACTTCTCACGTGGATACTTATCTTTAACCATAAGATTTACGTCAATGAAACGGCAAATACGATCAAAGATATATATGGATATTGTTTTCATATGGAGATAAATTTTGGAGCGTGTTGTCAGTTCTAAATATTGGCATCGATACTTTGAATGGGTGTAGTAGTACCTACATATTTCTTTTTTATACGTATTGCAAACGAATTCGAGCTAATTCAAATCAATTTTCCTACAAATTTCTAATATATGAAGTCATGTATGTCTTTTGACATTAAATATTTGGGTATGCTGAAGATATAACTCCATAGTCAATGTTAAATTCTATAAATATATGACGATCCTAACACCAAGCAACCTGCAGGTACCATGAAAGCCCCGATCTATATCGCTATTGGCGATAACGATATTGCGAAAGGTTTTTCAGATATAATTCAATGCCGATCGGGGTCGCAAATTAGTTATTTCCTGAAATTTCGTTTTTGCTTGTCTATGAAGAACGATTTCACTATATAATAGGAATTGTAGGAAAATTTATTTGAATAGGGTCAATCGAGAAAATTCGAAATTGATCTGTTAAGTAGTTTTCGACATATACGATGTAAAATTGGAATTAAACGTCCGCCTCAAATCGCGAACGCAACGTCATTGCCTCCTACAGATTCATAGTAGGTACTGATATGCCTCCAACTCGAGCAAGAGTGTTTCTCTGTTTAATTAAAACAACGTAGGTAAGTCAATCCCATGCGAATGATCCATATTAAATTTTAAAAACCAAGGAAATGGTAAAACTCTATCAACTCACAAAAAATCTTTTAATCTTTAATCAATTTACGACTGGCAAAATTTTTATTTCACGAAACCTAACTATCACAAATTGATTAAAAATAATTTTTACCATTTTCTTGGTTTTTTATTTTAAATTAAAACAGATTAGCAAAAGCTAACTACTTAAGCATATTAAACTTAAAAGCATATTTGTCTAATATCTATCGAAGGTAGATTTAATTATGATGATGGAACATGGAATTCCAGAAAACAACTACTCTGAGAGCTAATGCCCTGACCAGCATTGAATTGCACCTGAAAAGCCTCTAGCAACAGCTAAAATCATTCATCGGCAACCCCGCAGACATATACCGGTTTCGAACTTATTAGTTCTCATCAGTATACCATAGGTGAAGTGACCGACGAACAACTTTAGCCGTTTTAAATCTGTCTTACCCGACAGTAGGGACCATGAGTAACGTTATTCATACTCGATACTGATGAGAGCTAATAAGCTCGAAACCGTTATATGTCTGGAGGGTCGCCGACAAATTGCTGTTGATATAAGTTTTTCAGGTGTAATTCAATGCTGGTCGGAGAATTAGTCCACATAGTAATTATTTCCTGGAATTCCGTGTTTGTAACATATCGTTATCGCCGTTTCGCGATACAGGTCGCTAGCGCGTTATTTTTATACAAATCACCAATTTGTAAGTACTGAAATGAGAATGTAAAAATGCCATGGTATGTTCTGAAATAAAATCGTTAATAGCAGCAAGGTTTTTCAAATATAATGTAGATAGATTCTTAAGTAACTAAAAAATATGTATTTATTAGGGAAAAAAACCCAGCAGTCAGCGAAGCGTCAAACTAGAACATCCAAATGAAATTTTTTTTCATTCCCCTTTGTGTGGTACATTTGAATATGTTATTTAAAATCAGAAGAAAATCCGAAAGTTTTATTTTTAGACAATATACGTTTTATTTCATTGTTGATTAATAAAAAAATACCCACCTCTAAATGATTATTCCTTAATTGAACCAATTTTATATAATTATATAAAAATGCACGGCCAGCTATGCACCACGTAACATCAGATTTATTAATTTAACGTTTTAATTACAGTTTCCAAAATATGTATAAAATAGCTATTGTTATATATCATTTTCAAGAAAAAAAATATGCAATTGAATTGCATTAAAATATACAGTGTTTCATTTAAAAAATTGATGTCTGGGTCATATTTGAAAAGAGACACCCTGTAGAGAAGTTACAAGTACACCACTTAACTTTACGTAAAAAAGTATATCAGAAGAAATTTTTATTATTCAAATAATTTAGTTATTCTCTGAGATACGAAGAGTCCCTTAAAATTAGTTTTTTTTAAATTTTGCCCAGTGTCTCAAAGGTGTATGAAAATTCTGATTACGACATCTTAATTTTCTCAAAAAAGTAGCTCAGTGTTGTAAAGACAACATAAACAACAACTCAAAATTACAACGAAATTGGGACACAGTTAACCGAATTTATTTCACACACTTTAGTTCACCCTGTGCATTATTTACACTGATATTTTGATATAAAAACGCAGTTTCTAAGACAAATATTAACAGAAGACCTCCAGTAGTTATAAACTTAAATAATATTGATCTTAACATACTTGACCTTTATTTTGACCCAATAGCTTGACTATGTGACCTCTGCTGTCATCACCTGTTACCTGGACATGCAAATATAACACAAGGTATATTTTAATGATATTTCACTACACAAAATTGGGCATAATGTAGGTATTAAGTTTATGAATAAACAAAAATATTTCTTATGCATATTTATACAATACCTAGTTATTAATTATGTATTCTGTTTAAAATTAGTGTATACCTGAATGGGAAACAGATCTTCATTTAGAATTTAATTTTGTGTAAGCAAAATAAACAACAACATAATGTTGCTTAAATAAAGAAATTTATATAATGAATTTTCTAAAAGATATATATATATATATATATATATATATATATATATATATATATATATATATATATATATATATATATTAAATAAAACATAACTCCTTAAGTAGGTCTGCATAGAAAGTATTGAAGAATTGGAAAATTGTATCAAAATAAAAACTCCGCCAGTGGCGTAGAAGTTAGAAACGGGAAACTGTCCCTCTATCCCTGTCGTACGCCTCTGGTAGTAACTATGAACCATTTTCTAGCATTTTTTAATATGTTTTAAAGTATCTAAACTTTATGTCAAGTATGACAGGGAAATATCAAACAGAGTTAAAGTAATGGACAAAAATCAATAAAATTTGTTTAAATAAAACACCCTGTAGTTTCGTAAGGAGCTATATTTTATCTAAGCGTCATGCGTCAATTATTCATTCCATGATTATCCAGTTAGCGTATGTACAATTAGTAATAAATCATCCTGTATAATGATATACATATATGGTGATTATTTGGCAAACATTGAATGTGATTTGAAGTCCTTCTCAGTTCTGGTATTATGTTAATAGTAATAAAAATGCTTCCAATATATCTAGTTCGATGAAATTCAACGATAACTTATTGACTGATCATCATGATATTTTAAATGATTTTGCAAATTTGTTTCATTCAGCTTTTATTGCATCCAGCAATTTGGATGTTAGAGACTAATCTTTCAATACAGATAACTTCAGCAGTCCGATTTTTTTTTTTTTTTTGAAGACACTGTTTGCATGAGTTAAAAAAAAATAAAGCTAAAATAACAACCAGTTCCGATGGAATCTCAGCGTTTAAGCCATTAACTTTTATTTTTAACCTATCACTGCGTACTTCTACATTTACAGTGCGATGGAAACGTGCCAAAATTTGTCCAATCTTTAAAAAACCGATAAAGCACAAATTTAAAATTATGGGTCAGTTACGATTTCATGTATTTTTACCCAGACTATTTTATAAGAGTATTTGTCCTTCAGTTTAAGATACAACATAACTTCAAATTAACATGAGTCTATGACAGGTAGATCAACAGTAACCAATTTGGTATACCTGGGTCAGTTTATTGCAGAGGTTCTAGATAAAGGAGGATGGGTTGATGTTATTTATATACTTTCAAAAGCATTTGACAAACTTGACCATGGTTTCTTCAAAAATTGTTTGTGTATAGTTTAACTTTAGATGTAATTTTCTTTCTACAATCATACTTATCCGATCGAGAATTATTGTATTTGCGGTACTATGGTAAGTCTCGGTAATTCTATGCTACATCTGGCGTCTCCCAAAGATCGGTACTGGGATGTTTTCGTGTATAAATGATATCGGCTTGAAACTGCAACTTAGTACAAATACACTAAGGTATGCTGATGATTTAAAGTTATTCAGATGTATTAATACTACTGATGATTGTCTATAATTGCAAAATAATCTATCATTAATTCATAATTAGTAAATAATTTAGTATGACTTTTTATCAGGTGACCGATTATTAACACAATTAGTTTTGACTATAACATAAATAATATTCCGATAATGAAATGTCAGCACTTGAAAGATTTAGGTGTAATTTTTGAGTCTAAATTAATATTTGTTCCTCAATCAATGCCATTGTTCAACACGTCTTTAAGTCTCTTGGGTTTATCATTCGGAATTCCAAATAGTTTTCGGAGATAAGTTCTATGAAGTTATTGTATTTTTCATTTGTACGATCCAAATTGAAATATGACAATGTGGTGTGGAAGCCTATGTATGCCGTTCATAAGAATAGTATTGAGGGTATACAAAGACGTTTTTCTAAATATATGTTTTAAAGTTTCTACCCACGTCATGGTATAGATCAAACATAGTTGTTGATCAGATTTCCAATGAATAACTTATCTCTAATGAGAATTTACTATTCAATTATCTTTTTATTTAAAATTTTAAATGGAAAAATTAACTGCCTTGATCTATTGAAGAATTTAAATTTCAATTCATGTGGATGCCGCACACGTAATAATCTCTTATTTTATGTTAAAACGCCAAAAACTAATATATTTCAATTTACTCCTTGAAATGTGATAAGTCTGATATCTTTTTTGTCATATTCATTTAATAAAAATATGTATTTTTGATCAATCGTAAATATTTTTGTTCTTTCTACATTGCTGGATTATTTTAGATGCAAAGTATTTTTCCTGCTGTGAATTGGATTTGTTTAAATGTACAAATTTTCTGACCATATAATTAATACTAAGTAAAGGATTTGTTTATTTGTTTGGCGGTTGTACCCAAATAAATAAATAGATAAATACCTAAATATTTTTCATATAATTATTTTTATAAATTGTGACACTTTTGCAATTTCTTAAATAATTATTTATTATTTATAATTTTTAAACTCAAAAACTGTAACGTGTTTCCAAACATTTCTAACAAAATAAAGGAAGTAAATCTTCACCAAATTTTAAAACAAAATGTGGTATGGTATGTGGTTTTTCGAATGTTGTTTCGTTTTGGAAATAGGATGTTAAAAGCTTTTTGCTTTTATTTTTTATCTACATAGTATTACTTTATTTTTTTATTTTATCTACTGCTATTTTTGCTAGAGGTTTCATAGAAACTACATTTGCCTTCTCCATAAAAAAAAGAAACCATACAAAAACTAACATTAATTATATATAATAATACTGATAAAAATGTTAAAATTGGACATTTGAATGTTAGGTTAGGTTAGGTTAGGTTAGTAACATTAATTATGTATAATAATACTGATAAAAAATTTAAAATTTGACATTGGAATGTTAGGTCTTTGTCTACAGGATTTGACTTCTTTTATAATTTAATATTTGATAACAATTTAGAAATCATGTGCATTTCTGAAACTTGGTTAATGAAAACATTGACACTGAAAGTATTGTCCTTACAGGTTACAGATTCTTTAGGAAAGATCGTATTAGATTTAAAGGGGGTGGTGTAGGTGTTTATATTAGACATGAATTGAATGCCAAACGGTTTTTTTCTTAGCATATAATTTATAATTGAATTTAAAATTAAAAAAAAATCATATATGACTAGGTGTAGTATGTAGGTCAAATAATTTAAATAGTTTTGTAGATAACTTAGGTAATATGTTGGCATTTATAATGCCAATGTATGAAATATTATTCTTCTTGGAAATTTTAATGTCGATCAGAATTTTGAGCTCAGTGTTTCCTGTCATATGGTTTGATACAACTAATTCATGAGCCTACCAGAATAACGCCTACTTCTGCAACACTTATTGATCTTATTTTCGTTACCAGTATAAATTTTGTTAAAACTGCTGGTACTATAAATGCCGATTTTGTCTCTGATCACCGAGCTATTTATTGTGAACTTACGTTCAATCACAACCAAAAATAATTACTTGCAGAGATTAATTCGTTTTCTCAAACTTCCTTTTTGTATGATTTGGAGAACTTTACATGAGATTATTTGTTTTATGTGCTTGATATTGACTTAAAATTAGAATTTCTAAACAAACATATTTTAGATCTGTTTGATAAGCATGTCCCTTTAAAAAGCTCTCGAATTACCAAGTGATATGCACCTTGGATTACAAATTCTTTTAGCCAAATGGTGAATGATAGACATAAAACATTGGGTAAATTCAGGAATAGCAAATGCGTTGATGACACTGGAATCACTACAAGTTCCTGCGTAACCTCACCGTTAGCGCTATTAGGCGAGAAACAAGTGCATATTTATCCTATAGTCAAAATTCTAGGGATAACAAATCAATATGGAAGGCTATTAATCATTTAAATATTAGACCCAATAACATTAATGAAATACCACTCAATTTGATGAATGCTTCATCTATTAATGACTATTTTTTTATCGGTATTTAATCCAGCTAAATGTTGTCAGTTAACTAAAAACATAGTTTATAATTAATTCATAAATGGTGTGTCGACACTATGCCCTCTTATTTTTAGAGTTTTTTGTGGCTAAAAACAGTGTTTTTTTTTTAACTTGTCGTTTTGGACGTGATGAAACTGTGTGACTTCTTCAAATACCCTAAGTGTCATTGAGGCTGTCGTATCTTTTGTGCACTATAGTCTGTTTGGAAATGAAAGAGAGTAATAAAACAGAGATTGGAAAATCGACTATCTACAGACTTTTAAAGGAAACAAAAAATGAACAAGGTACTGTAAATCCCCCAAAATCATCTACAGGGACGTCCAAAGTCGTTATAGATGATTTCTTCAAAAAATCAGTCCTGAATTCCGGTTGTCGAGTTTTAAAAAGTGAAATATTCCCCAGCGAACCATTCCATGCGATAGAAGAGTACACAGCATTGCAGCTGTGTGTAGTTCGTCCACACCGAAAATGAAGACGATCCGTTTATCCAAAAAATCGAATAAAGTCGGGGCGGCGATATTATTATTAATCTGCCCCTAGGAACCCCTAACGCGAAGACGGACTAATTTTTTTGATTCCTTGTCTCAAAGAGTACATGTCTTTAAAATTTCGATTCGATCGGTTGGGGAGCGGTATCCCGTTTTTTGAAATTTTTTCGGTACATCGGATCGGAGGTTTCCTGAATTCATAACTGAGGGGTGGAGTCTCGAAGTCACGAGTTCGAGAAATCGACCTTTTCTGTTTCATTTCGAACAGATATTCGAATATTTTTTATGAAAAATATGAAAAAATGCTTTTATAGAATTTTTTGTACAAACAACGGTTTACGAGTTGGGCGGCAAAATATCACCGCCCCCGGACTTTATTAGATTTTTTGGAGAAACGGATTGTCTTTATTTTCAGTACAGACTATTATTTCCTGGTAGTGACTTGAAATGATATTATGACGTTCCTATCGCCCCTCCGGGGGCGGCCCTTGAAAACACGAGATTTGTCTAAAATCATTGAAATTGTTTTGTGGCTCTTCTCCACCTTACCTATCGAAAAGTCTAATAAAATTTTATGATTATATGTATCGTTTCCTTAAAAAAAAATTAAACGTAATTTGGGGCGGCAAATGGATTATTAGAAAATTTTATTTTTTACGGATTTTCGATCTCGACATATCATTAGTAGGGTCGAAAATGTTGTTTTATTGTCATTGAAGGGCGTTAGGGGTTCCTAGGGGCACATTAATAATAATAGGTACCGCCGCCCCCGGACTTTATTCGATTTTTTGGAAAAACGGATAAACGAATCGTCTTCGTTTTCGGTTTGGACGAACTACACACAGCTGCAATGCTGTGTACTCTTCTATAGCATGGAATGGTTCGCTGGGTAATATTTCACTTTTTAAAACTCGACGACCGGAATTCAGGACGGATTTTTCGCAGACAACCCTGTACCACCGTGTTGGTAATGAAATAATCTTTATTTTAATTTAACTTTAATTTATTAACCACACGGGTGCAAGTTACTATCTGTTTATACCTGCCTACCCAAGAGATGTGACGGAAAAAAATAGTCAACCTAACGTTTGCATATTCTACGGGATTCATACTTTCGATTGGTATGGAATTTGTCTATTAACCAAACCAGTGAAATGTTTAAAAAAAAAAAAAATTTAATTGTTAATTAATCATATTCTGGACTGAAATTTTTTAGAAAACCCATTTGCAATGTATTTATTGACATATTTAATTGGATATAAAATACTTTTCATCCATTAACCAACTCGGTGAAGGTCGTTTTATAGTGCGATCCTATACTAATAATTTATGTTTGAAAATAGACGATAATATTTTTACAGCAGTTAATAATGCAAAAAATTTGGGGCTGTTATTTGATGCTAAATTAAGATTTTATGATCATTAATTTACTGATATATAGTATATTCACTCACTAAATTCACGTTTAGATGCAACTGAGCATCGTCTTCAAACAGTTTAAAACTCTTGTTGTCGTTTCGTTCTTAGTTTAAAAAAATTTGATCATGTGTCTCAGGGTATAAATGAACGTGGTTGGTTGCGATTGGCTAATTTATATAAATTCCATTTATCTTGAATTGTTCATCGTGCTATGAATACCTCTTCTCCCCCTTATTTACGTAATAAATTGCACCATCGGTATAATATACATGATATTAATTTGAGACACACCTTTTTAGTTCCGGAAGTTTTCATATTATTTTCTTACAATGGAGTAAAAGCTTATAACAGCTTAGATAATGAATATAAAAGTTTTTAAATACATCGTTTTCAGAAAGAGTCAAGTCAGATTGCCTTTCAATTCGATTGGTTTGTTTCATCTGATGACTTTTAATTGCATTTTTTTTATTACTTTTCGACGCTAATTTTTCTGTATAATTTTCTGTATTGATATATTTTGTATGTCGTGAAATTTATATTTGTTAAATATTTACTTTTTTCCAGGTTAAGGGAGTAGCTTATGCTACATTTCGTCTTTTTTGTTTTTATTATTATTATTATTATTATTTTTTTTTTCTCAGTAACACCTTCCGAAGCTCCGACACATTCGGAGATGTTCTGAAGAGTCAAGCAATGACCACCCTCCACTCCGTGGAGTCAGTAGTCATTGCGCCCGTAAATCGTGCATTCTGAGCAGACGTAGCGAACCAAGGACGATTGCCTTCTGCATTCTGCCGGCTAAGATCTCTGCCGAATTTCGGCAAGCCGGTATGATATTTAAGTCAGAAAGCAACGTATGTCTCATTCCACCCAGGACGCCTATAATTAGCACCACAATCTTAACTCGGAGAGAAGATCTCGATACTTCCTCCGTTTCTCCTCCTCTTTTAGGACGATGTTTCAAAATTATCTTCTAGTGGACTCTGTTCTTATGAAAAATATTTTTTAAATATGTGCTGATTTTTTTTATAAATCAACAATATTAATAAATTTTAAACATATTTGCAAATAGTAATCAATGAAATGATAATCGTTATATATTTATTTGCATTATATTTTTCTCAAAAGATGTAGGAAGAGAGAAGCCCAGAAACTGAGATAAAAAATTGGGTAATAATAAAATAAATGGTAGGTATGTCATAACAGGCATACAATTTCAACGCTGAATATTATCATTAGATAATCGTTAATGAAGTGAAATAAAATTGGGATAAATTAAAATAACTGCTGGGCAGGCATTTTACCAAACATGTTAATTCCGACTGGATTCTTCACACATTTATTCTTCATATATTTAAGAAAAAGTCGTCTATGGTCACCGTTGGGTGGCCGGAGTGCCATATACTTTCTAAAAAGGTTTAAATAGAGTTCACCAACAACACTGAAAGTCCGAGGCACTTTCGTTTTAGTATCTCGTATGGTCACAACAACCGAAGTGCCTAAATATTCGATATTGTCGATGGTCATCTGACACAATTCCTCCCGGCGACACGCCCCGAAGACACCCACTATTGCTGCGACTTTCATCATCAGATACTTTTCGTCTTCTGTTTCTGTGAGAAATTTGTCGATATGCGTCTTCGTCAAAACTTTTGACTTTTTAACATAGTTTTGATCATGGAATAATTTGATCACAGCGTTGACGATTTCCATATCTTGGCTTTTTCCTCAAAATATGCCAGTAAAACACCTTCGTTACATTTCCCAGGGACCTTTTTAATGTTGCACCATTCCGAAAAGCGTCTATAAGCGATTTCGTACTGTTCTTTTGATTTCGCCGGCAATAATTCCAATGTTGCTCGACTGGCGGCTTCTTCGATTTCAGCAGGGATGGATTCGTTACGCTCATTATCGAAATTATTCATTATACTTATAATATTACTAGAAAATGCTGTCAATATTTTTGCGTTTTTTCCGTAACTAACAACAGCACTGGTTGCTACGAAAATTTTGGTTCATAAACATTGCGATCTGTGTGGTATTTTTTGATTTCTTATTTTTATTGAGTTTAAAGTTCTTCCGATGGTTTTGTAGAAAAAATAGTGTATGATATACGTGTTAAAAGTGATTTTATTTTATTCGTAAAGTTAAAAAACTCGCTACGCTCGTTTTTTAATCATCTTCACTCACAAAATAAAATCTTACTTTTAACACGTATATCATAAATAGCTATTTTATACATAAATTAAAAATACAGTCTTTTTGAAACAAGTGTTATCGTTTGTTTCTGGTCCTTCGAGCAATACCAAGAGCAGTGTGCAGTGATAAAACGGTCGAAATAATCAAATCAAACTATCACACAAATTAACAAATAACAATGCCTATAAATATTAGAAAAACAACAAAGATTGGAACTTGAGCTGTATGATTAATTGTAAATACCTAATATGTTTTCGACACACGATATTATCTCCTGTTAGGTACCACTTTATTATCATGACTGTAAAATGGAAATTAATTGTTTCTAATTTATAATAATTGGTAATAAATAAATGTTTTAAATATGTCTATGTCTCTTACACGTAATCCTCTAATATAAAAGGTCTCCCAAAAATTAATGTGGATTGCACGACCGACAATAAGAAAAAGAGTTACATACATATAGGTTGGTAAACATCCCCTAACAAATCTATGGCCCCTCAAAGAGGTTCCCAAAATTTGATTCTCCCAAAACGGAATGAGATAAAGTAACCAAATTTGAAATTGTGAATCACAATTAGATTGTAAATATAATGTTCTAATAAAAATTCCGCATAATTTGTCATAGGCGTGCCCAACCTGGAGATCATTGGGTAAATATTGCCCTAACTTTTTCATATCTCGAAATATTCGCCGTCAGATCAAAATTTAAAAATTTTTTTTGTCACATACATTTTTGTCAGGTTAATTTTGGGACAAATTGTATAAAAATAGATGTCTGAAATATAATTTATATAATTTTAAATACATTATTATAATACTGTAATAGATTATTTATTCACACATCTGTATTGTTGGTTGCATATATATTTGTAAACAAATTCCGACTATTTGTTAATACGCTTATTCCATTTGCCTCTAATATATTAAACCGGTCAATTTCTTTATATGTTTAAAATTGTATGCAATGGAAATATTATCAAATTTTTATTGCCATGTACAGGGTGTTGAAAAAAGAGTGTAAAATATTTCAGGAGGTAATAGTATGAACAGCAAAGCAACGGTTGCGGAGATATGGACCACTATTCGTTTTTCAAACATTTTATTTTATTAGGAATAAACCGACAAAGGAAGCTTTTAACAAACAAAAAACAAAGTTACAGAAGATGTTCAAAATGTCCTCCGTCAATTTCCAAGCAGGCACGATATTTTCGTCTCAACGATATTCGAACTCTTTTGAAAACACCCTCCTTGGTTTGGATTTCTTGACACTTTTGATTAATTCATAGCTGCAGCTCTTCCAGGCTATTTACAGGAGTACCATACACTAATGTCTTCAAGTATTCCCAAACAAATAAATCTAAAGGGTTCAGATCAGGGGATCTTGGAGGCCATAAAACAGGTCCGGCCCTTCCTACCCATCTATGTGGAAAAGTTTGGTGTAATTGCTCTCTAACGACCATGGAAAAATGAGCTGGAGCACCATCATGCTGGAACCACATTTATTGCCTCTAATTCAAAGGAATGTCTTCCAAAAACTCATACAGTGTGTTCTGCAGAAAGTTGAGGTAAGCGTCTGTTAATCGGTTTGGTAAAACAACAGGACCTAGAAACCTGTCACCTACAATACCCATCCAAATGTTTAATGAAAAACGTGCCTGATGTCCAGATTCTATAGAGAATGAGGATTTTCGTCGGCCCAAATATGCGTATTGTGAAAATTAAAAACCCCATTTCTTGTGAACCCGGCCTCATCAGTAAAAAGAATGTTTGCAAGAAAACGTACCCACGTTCCTTCAGCATCATGACGTAGAAACCAGCAAAACGAAAAATGGGCTAAAAAACATAAAACATTCCATATCTCCGCAACCGTTACTTTGCGGACCCATGTTTATTGAGACTTTTCTGGTTCATACTATTACCTCCTTAAATATTTTCCACTCTCTTTTTAATACCCTATATAATAATACTTACATAAACCACAACTATATTTAAATTACCTATACAATGGCGTGATAACGAATACATTCCGTAGCTGGTATAAGATAATTTAAGATCTGTATTACACAGGACAAAAGTTCTAAGTTCTAGATGTTATGTTATGTATCTTTCTTCACTTTCTTTCTTGGTCAAGGTTCTTTAGTATACCATGAAACTCTCGCATATTTTGGTAGTCATGGCTACTTTAATGTTTTGGAATTAATAACGCCGTATTCTTGAAATAGTCTTATACAAGTTACATAGTTTTGCATATTATAAGATTGTCCCACATTGATTTATAGATATGATATATATTTTTTAATTTGTGAGGTTGGAATAGCAAAATAATATGTCTTACAAAAGCTTTTTAAAAGTTTTTATTTGACTTGAGGAGAATTTAAATGGTAAAAGTGAATAAACAAAGCATCAAAGATTTTATTTTTGATAATATTTTTGTTCTACATGAGAAACTGTATTTCGAAAACCATTGGGCTTACAGAGAATTTCTTTAAACTGTCCAATTTTATCAGTAAGAAAGTGCTGCAATTCTACTTAACATAAACAACAAAATTATGTTTAGTTTTATAATTATTATTGCGAGGTAAATATTTAAAAAAAATCAACTAGCAAGATAATATATTTTTTATAAGAGTAGATGTTTTTTTCTGTATTAATAATTAACGCAGCGTTTAGATTATCTACTTCCAAAACTTTTCCTAAGGGGTTTTACTTTCTGGCACATTGTTAGACACTTTGCTTCCTGACCAATGCAAGCTGTGACTACGTGAAGATAAATTATCAGCAAAGTGGATGCAAAATGGAAGAGTTTATTAAACGTTTAATTATTATGTGTCAATGGAAGTATATAACAAAGAATAGGGTCTGAAAATAGTAAATTCTGTAAGTGAGATATAACATAATAGTATATTATGCAACGATCATGTATTAATAACCATTACATGAGAGTTGCATACGCTATTTTTTCTACACCCGATAAATAATCAAAAACCATAAATTTTATATTTTTATTGAACACAATAGGTAACAGTTCGTATGAACTGCATTTTCTGCTTTCTCCGATATGTGTGGAGGAGTCGATGGTAATTCTTCTTTTGATTTTGATAAATTATCGAAGTTCAGCTAGGTATCTACGAAAATTTAATATGTACTGACTTTGACATCTAAAATAATTACATAGGAACCTAGGATAAACGTCAAATGCACAGCATGCTTGATTGAAAAATTATGGGTTTCTATTGATAAAAAATCTGTATCGTAATGGGTATCATTATGAAACGGATTATGGGCATATAAGTGCATTGTTATAATACGAGTGTAGAAAAAAGTGTGTTATAGGTACTTATTTCAAATGGTCACTTGCCAATGTCTTTAATATGGTATGGTCCTTATATATTGGCTATATAAGGAACCTGATAGGTACTATGAAATCAAAATCTGTGTCGCACTAAGTAGGCGAAACAAACGTTATAACACGTATTACAGATGATATTGTGTAAAATGGACTAATGTCACTAGTCACTACTAGAATTGAATTACACCCCCAACATCTAGTGATCATTCAACACCATTCGTCACTAGAACCAACATACAGATACCGATTTCGTACTTATTAGATCTTATCAGCATGCCAGTCGAACTGTATTCAAAAGCTACCATCTAAAATACCTGTCAAACCATGTTTGGAAATAGACTTTAATATATTTCCCTTATTATAAATGAAAAATGAAACTTCTTTTAATTATTCATCGTTGCTGACTGTCGAGGATTAGTAAATGGAGAAGTATGGAAAAGCTTGCAAATATACCTTCAATCATATTTTTTCCGATATCCTCAAAGGCAACCAAGTTACAGTCCAATTTGATTTAATGAGGCTAAAATAACTGAAAAATCATTTAAAAATAACCATCACATATGTCGTTAGCAGTCGCTGCAAGTCAAAGCATCTAAAAATCGACTTGCTCCAGAGGTGAATTAATTGTGTCCTTTTGTAATCGCTAAAAAAATTGCCGGAAATGAAGAAAATCATTTGCATTCTTGTTTAGAGGAGGATGACATAATAAATTAAATGGGGAAACATCCGTGTTTGTGTGTTACTAACATTTAGAACCAAACTTTAGTCTCCCGGTCTCAAGAATACGTCTTTTGCCTTCTATCGCTCTTTAGATACACAAACAATAAAATCAAGTATTCTTCCTCTTCGTCATCAAATAATGCACTAGCAACGTGTAATATGAGTCGTCTATTTCCAAGGTTGAAAACCGATTAAATGCATTTAGTTTTTACAAAAATCTTCCCTACATTTTTAAATATATTTTTCAATTTACGTTCATTTAAATTATTGGCGAAGCTAGGTCATTAAATCTGGGGGGGAGGGGGTCGAGGGACTAAAACCTCGGGTGGACTGTGAAAATATGTTTTTTAATTTCAATTCTGAAATGTGTACGAGATGAGATGTTTATGAGTATTTTTTTTTTGGGGGGGGGGGCTAATGTTCTTGTTATAAAATATGTATAAAGCGGGTTGTAAATTATATAGGGTGTTCCAAAATTATTCTACCAAGTTGTACCCTAAGAAGGCTAGGCTTCTCTTAAAGTGTCTATTAAAAGTTACTTTTCTCGAAATATATATACAGGATGTCTCGCTTAAAAGTGGAAGTCGTAGTGAAAATATATCTAGGACATACACCTGGTGTTCTCGAAAATTCGAACCCCTGACCGACTACGATACAATTTATGTGGCTTAAAATCCAAATATCCCCACGAATTCTTGATCAGAACCCCAAAAAACCCTATCAACAAAACTGTCGTTGCCACAGTATCCAGGGTGCTCAGGATAACTTGGGTGTCTCGGTTAAAAGTGGAACAAGTCTGTACCGTTCGACCGATTTCAATAAACTTTGTTTTATTGGATACACCTTCAAAAATAAAATAGGAATTCTTGATCAGAGCGCCACAAAACCTTACCAACCAAATTTTCATTGCCATAGTATACATAGGATAGGTAGTTGTTCTCCTCGTATGGTATTGAAATAAAAACTTCGTTTTGAAATTAATAAATAGTCACTTGTTTATTTATTTTCCAAATGAGTTGGGCAACTGATCTGTTTCCTATAAAGTATAAGTTTATATATGAGGCATGTGACTCAATTCCTAAGTACAATATAATTATTATTTTGAGAATACTGAGAGATATATATGTAGATGGTCAGATTTATAAAAAATCCCTAATAAGATTTTTCGATACTAAACCACATAAACTGTATATACCAGGTATGTCCTAGATAGACTTTTTGAAGGTGTATCCAACAAAAAAAAGTTTATTAAAATCGGTTGAACGATAGATATGTTGCAGGCTTGTTCCACTTTTAAGCGAGAAGTATCTGAAATGAGTAATAAAAAGTGAATGGAGCATCTAATGATTCAAAAATGATATCTACTTAAAAGCGATCCAAATAGGTGGAGTCTAATTTTAAAACTATGACTCAATATTATGAGAGATTGTAAATTTCTACATAAAAAGGCACTCTTGCTTATGTTTCATAAAGTGGTACATATTTTCTAGAAAAATCTATTTCAAAATATTGTTCAATTCACCAACGGGCATTGTAGAAAGAGTAGAATAATAAAGTCTTAAAATTATGTTTATGTTTATAGGAGGTTGAAGTTTGGCAGCTTAATGTATATTTTGATATTTTATGCAATCCCGATATCTATTTACGAATAACTACATATGTTTGCAACAGCTAAACATTTAAAAAGTATAATAATAAACAATAGTAAAGTAAATATCAATTTTACACATACATGTAGATTTGAATGCGAATTGCCTCAAACTTGAAACTAAATAAATCTGTAAAATACAGGGTGTTCATGAAATGCATGCACCAGCGACCCACCCTAGATTCTTGAATTCAAAAGACGATAATTTATGATATTTTACATATATGCAGAAATGCACCATCACCACTGTAATTACCATTATTTTTTTTTACCAGACAAAATTGTGAAAATCAGATAATTTACAATAAAAATATATGAATATTTTTTTAACTGAAGTATCCAGTTTAAGGCATTTGTGCAAGTCGGTTATTTTATACGACCTACCTAACATTAATTGCGTTAAGAAAAACCTTTTATCAGTATATTTTCATATATCAAATTTCAATTTAATGAAATGATTTTTTTCCGTTTCATAACTGATTATTGATATTTTCCAAAAACTTTGGTACTTTCTAACGCCCTTACCGTGCATTTTTGTAAATAGATAGATTAAATTAGCATACCTAGATGTTTGGTGTCAGAGAGCATACATATGACTTCATTGATAGGAATTGTAGGAGATTGGATTTATAATTAGTTTAAAATACCTTTCTCTAACACGATTTTAGAAAGTACACGTTCCACAAAATTAGATTGTAATACATGTCATTCCAGCATACTGTGTTAGAATGACATTCTATCATACTGTGTTAGAATGTTATTCTATCATACCGTGATGGAATATGTACAAATAAGCTACTCTCTTGTATGATTTCTAAAATCTTCTTAGAGAAAGTATAGTCTAAAACACGTTTAGAATGGCATATATTCCACACGAGCGAAAGTTTGTAGTCCGAGCCGAAGGTGTCAATATGACACATTTCATAAATTTTTTGTTTTATAATGTAGTACTTTGTGCGGATATAATTTTTTTTATTAGTATGTGATAAACCGGGTGTTCACGGAAGGAATAGCAACATTTTATATTTATAGGATCTTTTAGTCTCAAAATGAGGTCTTCTAAAGACTATTGAAGTTCCTGCTATTTATAAGTGAGACACCCATCAAAAAATTATTGTTTACTCACTTTTTATAAGTACAAAATGCGGAGCCCTTGGCTGCTAATATAAGCTTTCAATATAGTAAAAAATGCATCTATTTGTCTGTAGCCCTGTTCGTACAACAGTGGGAAGCGGTTTCTAACCATCAGACACATGCGCCTGACGATTGGAAACTATTCTATACCAGACTTCCAAAATTGTAGAGAGTGACCAATGTTATAAACCTGCTCACAATTTACAGCAGTCAACACAAAGAAATATACATGCAGTCCTTATATTTTTCCTACAAAATCGTGTGCCGCATATCTCTGAGAGCATACCCGATTGCACAGCTTCTGCTACGCATGCGCTGTGTTAGTACATGTTAGTACGCATGCGCTGCTGGCATTTCATTGGCTGCGACGAATTGTCGGATCCAGCTGTTTCATTTCCAAGGCTACCATGGGCGGGTATATCGTTCGGGCGGGCAAAATTTCGGGTATATCTTTTCGTTAATTTAATTATGAATGTAATTAATGTTATTAGTGATTTGATCGAAATGAGGAATATCGGATGGTGACATGTATGAAGAGTTTAGTGCGCAACGTCAAAATATGAGTGTAAGTGATGTTGAAATACGTATATATTTCATTAACAAAATTGTACGTGAATAGCATATGTGTGCATATAAAAAAGCGGTAAAGAAGTACAACTATGAAACGGAAAGTGATGGAAACTCGCGGAAGGAAGATTGTATTTTTAAAATAAGTTTTCCAAAAAAAAATTCTATTGCTATATCTTACAAGATGAAACTTAGTCCGTATAAATGAAAGCGAAAAGAGTATACTGATAGAAAGGACGAAATAGTGATATGGTGAAGAAACTATTTAGAATAAATAATAAAAAATAAGAATCTGCATGGAAGGAAATACTAAATTTTGACGAAACATGGACGTATGAATGTCATACGGAAAGCGGTACGATATGATTATAATAAGTGTTAATGTGTGACCGTTATAGTGACAGTGCTAGTAACTAATAGTAAATAGTGTGTATGTATCCTAAAGTCTTTTGTCCTTTTGAATGTGGGATTCGCAAATATTTGCACGATTTATTTAATGGTGGAAAAACAAATTTTGTCAACTACCTATAACATTTTCTATCATTTTCATCGTAAAACTGCCATGGTAGATCAGAAGCTCAAAACAAAACACCACATAATAAAAAAAGGCAATAGTATTTGTAGTGTTTGACAGTTTTGCAAATTGCAATTGTCAAAAGTTGAGATTTTCCCGCCATAAATAATTAAAACAGAAGTTGCAAATTCGTGCAAAAATCCATAAATTTCGCGTCCATGAGGAGAAGGCTTAAGTGTGATATTTGCAAAGTGCGCATCAGGTAGGTGTACGTGGGTGGCAGTGGGCAATCGCCATCCATAAGGACGGCATTCTAATTTGTAGAGAAGATGAGACAGGTGGCACATTTAAAGTAAATTGTTAATGTGCGAGGTTCAGCTGACGTCAACTTATTTTTTATAATTTTCTGTGCTTTAACTCTTCTCAAATGGCACGCTTAGGTAATCATACTACCTGTATCTTCCGTACTCATATCTGTGTTGTGAATTAGTCACTCTCTCTTATTTTCGACCTTGCGCAATTGAAAATATAAGATAAAAACTTTAAATTTTGAAATAAATAAATTATTTTTATGATCTAGCGCCTCGAAATTGGTAAAAACTGTTATATCACTGTTTCTACTCTGGATGTCATGTAATGCAATTATTTTTGTCATTTTTGTATTATTTTTTATATCTGATAGCATTCAAATTTAGTAGGCCTAGGAAATGTTGTTCCCCGCACGCTTCGCCCGTCGCGCTTGTCTCCAAGCTAGGGATTAGTCACTGTCCACAAGTTTTCAGTACAAAATTATAAAATTTTCTTTCGATTTTCTAATTTAAAGTTTTTTAACATATAGTGGGAGTTATACTATCGGAAAATATTGTTACAGAAATTGCAATATGAGTCCGAATAGAAAAAAAAAACGAGTTTTGGGTATTAGGTAAAAGATAATACAAACATGTATAATGTAATACTATTGAAATCGAATGTAAATTCATATATTCTAACTCTGTTTACATAAATCTTAAAAGCAATAAAATTATTAAAAATGTGACCCTTACTGAAGTTTGTTCAATGGCAATTGCGCCAACAAAATCAGAATATTCAAATAATTTTAAAGCTGACATAGTAAAGATGGCATAACTAAATAAAATTATTTATGTAATTATGTAGTTTAAATTGTCTATAATATATGAAAGAGCAATAATGAATAATAATAAAATTTGACGTTTGGAAAAAATAAAAATGTTGAAATTTTTTTTCCATGTTATTGTTGTTTCAAAAGTTAAAAAGTTATATCTAGAAGTAATGTCTAATTTAAAAATCGCATATGTGTTGATATTTACTGTAAAAATTATTTGAAATGTAATACTTAATTAAGTTTTGATTAAAACGTCGTCTTTTCCTGCCAAAAATTTTAAACAAAAATCACTGAAAGTAATGGTTCGGTTAAACATTTATGAAGAACTGCACATTGACTACACTCACCAAACTATACAAATAACTATACACACTGTATAACTAAAATAAATAATCTGCAAAACGTGTGATTATTTCTTTCAGTACATTATGTATTTCAGATTCTTATGTTTTATAAATATACGTAATTATTATAAATTATGTGTACTATGCCTACCTAGAAAATTGATTACCTACAAATTCATAAACTAAAGAAAGTGCAATTAAAAAAATAAATAATTAAAATAAATAAATTTTGAGGTTGTTTAGAGATTGGTTGAGTTTTATTAAACACTCTGTATTTTTTTCGTTAATTAGTCTTCTAATAGACCCTGTTAAATATGTTATATTTTTTTTATGTTTCCATAAATTTTTATAGTTTTCAGAGATTGGTTTGACTTTTTAAAACATACTGTATTTTTTCGTTAATTAGTGTTCCATTAGACTCTTGTTTAATATTTTATCAAAAATTTTTTATAGTTCCATACATTTTTAGGGTTTTTAGAGATTGGTTAGCTTTTTTAAACACCTTGTATTTTTTTCATTAATTGCTCCTAATAGACTCCTAAATATTTCGTCAAAAATTTTTTGCAATTGCATACATTTTTAGTGCTTTTAGAGATTGGTTAGGCTTTTTTAAATACCCTGTATTTTTTCGTTAATTAGTGTTCTAATAGACTCTTATTAAATGTTTCATCTAATTTTTTTTTAAATTCATTAATTTTCAGGGTTTTTAGAGATTGTTTAGTTTTTTTTTAAACAACCTGTATTTTGTTCATTAATTACTGTTGTAATAGACCCTTGTTAAAAGTTTAATCAAGAATTTTTTTAAATTTTATTATTTTTAGGGTTTTAAGAGACAGGTTACGTTTTTTAAATACCCTGAATTTTTTCGTTAATAATTGGTGATATAATAGACTTGTTAAAAGTTTCATCTAAATTTTTTTTAAATCCATTAATTTTCAGGGTTTTTAGAGATTGTTTAGTTTTTTTAAATACCCTGTATTTTTTTTCATTAATTAGTGTTCAAATAGACCATTGTTAAATTTCTAATCAACAATTTCTTTTCAATAATTTTTAGGGTTTTTTAGAAATTGGTTGGGGTTTTTTAAACACCCTGTATTTTTTCGTTAATTAGTGTTCTAATACACCTTTGTTAGAAGTTTTACCAAAAACAATTTTTTAGTTATCTTAGTTCGTTTTTTTTATCGGTCAAAAATTGTTCAACACTTTGTATACAAAACGGTCTTTTGCACGTTTAATAACCGTTCCGAAGCCAAACTTCAAAAATAAAATTTCTTAGAAATTAGAGATTTTATTTTCTCCTCAACAATTATTATATTAACAGTAAATTTTTGAAATTATTGGAAAAGTTGGAACCATTTTTCTCAGTTATTTTTGTATAATATTGAAATGGGATAAACATGAAAAATCATTTAAAAAATATATCTATATCTTGTGGCGTGGCCAAATTTCCGCTAATAAGGGAAACAAAAATCGAAAATTATTTTTATATTGTATTTCTAAAATTATTATCAAAATTCTAACGCGAGGAAGTTACAGTTAAAAAAGAATTTATTCTGTCGGAAAATAAAGAAGAAAAATGGGTTACAGTTTATTTAGATACTGCGAAGCCAGCCTTTATTATAGTCATCAAATAAATTTCCATTAAACCTATTGATTCACTCTCCAGACTGAGGCGTCAATAATACTAATAATAGGATTGAGAAATTGAACAATATAAAAAATTAGTTACATACACATTACAACTAGTTCTAGTTGTTTTAACATTTTAGAAAATATATTCATAATAAAGCTACAGCATCAACAAATAATAAGTTTCTGATTACCTATGTATTAGCTTGGTACTTTAAGATATCTTATCAAATTTATTCAATTTAATGCGTTATCAGTTAGATTTGTTTATTTACTTTCCATATCTGGGTGAAGATTGTTTTTAGTCTGAGTTATTGTCTACGGTCAATCTACAGTTTTATATAAAATAAGTTTTATCTAGATCCACGAAATTTGCAAAATCGAAAATATAGCACAATAATTAGAAAGTGAAACTTCAAATGGAATTTTACACAGATCGATCGTGTTACATCAACATTGGGGTAGGTTATGCGGGAAAGAGGTTATACAGCGAGAGTTATAATAGAAAACAACAACAAATCTGAAAAAACTTACTGTTAAAGTTTGTAACGGAGGGTACTCTAGGGTATCGTCTCCATAAACCCATATTTTTTATTCAGCTTTTTGTAACTCGGTTGTGTTATTAATAGTGAACTAATGCTTAGCAAACGCCACAGTAAACAGTAAGTTACCGACGGTTGTTTAGTGTCAAACATAGGTTTGGCCGGGAAATTTCCTACTTAGTTGCCAAATCTATCCCGTTTTTACGTGTGCAACTTGAAATCTCCGTTATATTCGTGAGAGTAACTTCGTTTTCCTTTCTTTTAGAATCATCAATTCACAGAATTTTTAAAAAGTTGCAACATACTACTTCGTAATTTTATATGTACAATAAGAACTCAAAAAGATTTCTGTTTTGTTATATTGTTTTACATATTAATAAATTTTAAAATTGTCAGTCATATGCCAAATAAGTGATTTGCCGTTTTTTATATATAAGGATTAATATTTTTCCATAATCAATTAATTGTACTTTTGAAGTGTTAACGGTAGTGTTAAACTGTTAATGCGTTTTGGAATTATTGAATATAATATATAATTTTAAAGTAACTTAAACACCCTGTATCTCTTTAAGGATGCATTTGTGATCCCATGTTTATTAGCAGCGCTTCCTTTAATTTTGAATGCATTTTCTGCCATACAAGTTTGTCGGCGGTTGTCACCTTGTTTAATTCATTATGTGTGTGTGTGTGTGTGTGTGTGTGTGGACTATGGGTCAGCCACATCTTTTGTTTAAATAAATGTAATTATCATCTGCTGAAAACGTTAATTTACATGTTTATTGTACATATTATAGGGTTAATGAACCCAAAAAAAAATTGAAATAGAAGTTTTGTGTATCTAAACATAGGCTTATTTCATAATGAATCTCTTTGACATTAAAAAGAAATGTTATTATTTTTATTTAGTAATGATGCATTTTAACATGTACCTAGCCCGAGTACCTAACCAGAACATCCAATATCTCAAAATTTTTGACAATAGAAGAATAAAGTAGAAAACAAACAAAAAAAAACTATTTTAAATATTCTCAGCGACCTCTATGTTTAGGTAAAAAAAATGTATGAAAAGTTTTTAAAACTAAGTATAAACTAACATAATTTTGCCTTCCCTAAAGAAATTCGTTTTTATTCAAGTTTCCTACACGTCGTACGCTTTGGCAACAATGCTATCGAACGAAGGTTTCGCGAATGCGCTATCACTCCTCGACAGAGTGATCGAATACAACGTTTTCGAACATTCTAGGTCTCGGTCCGCCTTTGCAGGTGTGAAAATAGTGGCTATGATAGAAAATATTTTTTGTTGTGTTTAGTTTGAGAATTGTAGATAGTAATATAATATATATTATTTATTTTACTGCCGTTATGAAAGGTCAAGTATATATTTCAAATAAATTTTTAGGATTATTGGCATATCAGTTGGCCAAAATTGTATATCTATGTTTATAATTTTGCAGTTAAGTTCTATAGTCAAGGATTTTACCTAGAACGATATACTATACTACTGTATTGTAAGCAATTCGTAACAAAAATGAATAAAATTGAATTGTAATATTTTGTAAACAATTTCATAAACCAGCAAGAACAGATACAAACAAGCTTTTGTAAACAAGAAAAGATACAATTAGTTTTACTGATGTAAAAACAGATATGAGATTTTTAAATACATACTACATATACAGACTGTCCCATTAAAATATTTCAGAGACTACTTCGATTTCAATTTGGAAATTTTAAGCTTTGGAGTTTTCGGGGGTGATCTCTTTTAAAAAAAAACGCCATTCTTGTAACATTTCGGTTAAACCGGAAGTCGCCATCTAATTGCTTATTTTAACATTGCTTTCGATAGTCTAATTGAAAATTGCCTATTTTTTACATCGTGCAAACTGAAGTATTTTGATATTTAAAAGTGAGATAAGGAGATGCTTATCATTTGTTAGAGATATTTTAAAAACTGTTTACCCAGGGTGGTAAAAATGTATAGTCTAATTTGCTTCACTATGCCAAAACCTTGTTTTTTTTCCTAATGAAACAACCTGTATATTTAATCGGAAACTTATAGAATTTTAACCTCTGTCTATTCATATTGCACACTGTGATAAGTAATTAAAATGATTCAATTTCTTTGTTGCGATAGCTGCCAAATTGCTGCTAAACTTAAAAACAAGCAAGCAAATGATTACATATTGACAGTTTTTTATTAAATATACAGGGTGTTAATTTAGAAAAACCAAGAGTTGGTGTTCCGCGTGTTTTTTTTAATTTAAAATCTGATAAACTGCTGTGAATCAGGACCCATCAAAACCCCAATGTACCCCATTTGAATAAAAATTATACAGAGTGTTTTCTTTTACATGATCTCAAAGTTTTATTTGAGTACAACTGCGTAAAAACTATTCTTCAAGAAAATCCAACAAATATTTAAATTATCATAAAAAAACTCCAAAATAAGTTCGGTAACCTTATTTATATCCCATATGAGAATGGGATTAAAGCAATTGTTTTATTTGTAGACTTCAGGAAAGCATATGATTCGATCAAAAAGAATAAACTAAGTAAAATTTTGAAATAATTTGGGATACCAACCAAACTGATTAGGCTATTGAAAATAACCTTAGAAAATACTAAATCCAAAGTGCGAATAAAAGGTGAATGTTCGGAAGGCTTTACTATTGATACAGGACTGAGACAAGGAGACCCACTCTCAACGCTTCTTTTTAATTTAGTACTAGAAAAGGTCATAAGAGATAGTTGAACAGAGAAGGACACTTATTGTTTAAAAGTCATCAAATTGTAAGTTATGCAGATGACGTGGCTATTATTGCTAGAGATAGTAGGGAATTAGAAGAAGTAACGAGAAAACTTGTGGAGAAAACACGTAAAGTGGGATTGCAGATAAATCAAGAGAAAAGTAAGCTTTTGAGAATAGAAGAACAAAAAAAGGATACCAATTTTAAATTGAGAACAGAGCATGGAGAGATGGAGTTTGAGGAAGTTCAAGAATATGTGTATTTGGGGGCGCTAATAACAGCTAACTGTGATGAGGAACAAGAAATAAATAGGAGAATAATAAAAGCAAACAGAAGTTCGGCACCAGTCAACCACTTATTGAAATCAAAAAATTTGTCCAGAGGAGTAAAATTTAGAATGTATAAAACAATTTTGAGACCGACAGCGCTGTATGGTAGTGAAACCTGAGTTCTCAATAAGAAGTCAAGAAAAAACCTTTTAAGGTGGGAAAGGAAGATCTTAAGGAGAATTCTAGGGGGTAAGAAGACGGATGAAGGCTATGTAAGGAGAAATAATGAGGAAATATACGCAATGTACCAGGCACCAACAATAGACGAATTTGTAAAAGCCAGAAGAGTGCAGTGGCTAGAGCACCTAGAACGTATGGAAGATGAAAGGGCAGTTAACAAATAGTAGGGAGTAAGCCTAACTACAAGAAAAAAAGAGGTAGACCGAGGAAGCAATGGAGAGAGGCGGTGGCAATAGATCTAAGGGAGAAAAATTTAACGAATTGGAAAAGGAAGGCGAAGGACAGAATGGAATGGAGGAGAATAACACCGCTCTGGGCCTAAAAGGCCTGTAAACAGCTTTATATATTATGTATATAACATAACCTTATTTACATATTATACAATCTTGTTGTATTGAGTCTGCAAGTATTCTCAAAAATCACGTTCTTTTAAAAGGTGGCATAATCAAATAAACCAATCATATTCCTTAATTAGTTAGATAATAAATGTTTCATTTATTTTATTTCATTCCAGCATCGACACAGTCGTTCTTCTGTATTAAAATACTTCTAAAATTAAGGGCAAAATAAAACCTGCTTTCACATTTATTTATTTATACTGTTTTAAGATCAATAATTCCTTGGCACACAATTGACTCGTATAATACCTTTTAGATTCAGTATTTGCTCAACTTTGAGGTCGCATAAGTGAAAAGGCTTTGTATAGTTTTTGTTCAATTTTCACACATAGATGTTATAAGGGGTTCTGATTCACATCACCTTATTAGATTTTACATTAAAAAAATCACCAAGTCTTTACATTGAGTTTCGGATGTATAAAAAAAATCATAGTAAGGCTTGCATCGCTATAAGCCGTAGTAGGATATAAAAGTGGTTTTCGAAATCATTTAAAAAGAAAATTTTGTTGGAATATCTTGTAGAACAAAGTTTTAACGAATTTGTATACAAAACACTAGTTTTTATTCAAATTTTACATACAGGGGATTTGAGGAGTCCTGATTCACACTATCTTGTCAGAGTAAAAAAAATCGCTAAACGTTTTTATTGGCATTTGAGGGTTTAAACAAATCATAGCAGGCTTTGGCCATCTTAAAAGACGCGGTAGGGTCAGAAAATGCGGCATTCGCTGCCATTTAAAATAAAAAATTATTTGTTAGTTTATCTTAAAGAATAAAGTTTATACCGATTTGTACAGAGATAAAAGTAGAAATAGTTACTGTAGATATAACAGGGTGTCCAGAAACTCTCCTGACAAACGAAGACCGGAGATTCCTCAAATAATTTTAAGACAATTTAACCCAATTCACCTAGTCCGAAAATGCTTCCTAAGGGAGTTAGAGCTCTTTGAAGATGGCGCCATGTAAATAGTTTTGTTTAAATACCTCCAGAACGCTTCTACTTAGAAAAACAAAAACTGGTACGATTGTTTAGCCTTCAGAGATGAATCGATTTTATCAATTGCGAATTTCTAGTACCGGTCATAGGCGTCCGTTTTGGGTAGGTCAACGGTTATTTTAACGCATAACTTCATTGTATTTAACTTTTAAGCATTTGTGACACTAGATTATTAAATTTTCAGTTATACTAGTACTAAAAGGTACTCTTGCTTTAAGTCATTAGGATACACCGTTTTCTAGAAAAATGGATTTGAAAATTTTTCGTTTTTTCGTCATTAAAGTTCAATTTATATTTTTTGCACTAGTTGGCTCTGAACTGCCAACAAAAGTAAAACATACGTTTTTCATTGCCAAATTGTTGTCAATTCGCGAAGTTTATCTTTTAATTTTTTACTTTGTGGAATTCAAACATAACGATTTCAATTTTTTTTAAAATGATTTTTACTAATGAGGAATACGCCGATATGCATTTAGTTTATGGCGAAATGAGGTGTAACGCTCGAGCAGCGCAACTTAGATACGCTGATAAATTTCCCAATCGTGAGCATCCCACCCACTCAGCATTTACAGCTCTTCATCAACGAATAAGAGAAACAGGTTCAGTGGTCCCAAAAAATAATGAAACAGGGAGACATAATGATGTAACAGCAGAACATGAAGATGTTATTGTAATAGAAGTTGATGAAAATCCAGATATTAGCGTTCGAAGACTATCTGCCTTGTACCACAATTTCAAAATCTTCCGTAGGAAATATCTTACACAAAGAAAATTGATATCCTTTTCATTTTACAAAGGTGCAAGCACTGCTAGAAGGAGATTTTCCTGCTCGTGTAGAATTCACTAGATGGTTACAAAACCAGAAAAATCAAGATGAAGATTTTTTTCAGATACATTTTGTTTGGTGACGAAGCTACATTCACAAAAAATGGAATTTTTAATGTACATAATGCACATTATTATTCGTACGTTGGTGACAATCGCCACGTTGTTCAACAATTTAAGCATCAGCATAGGTTTAAGATAAACGTCTGGATAGGAGTAGTTGACGATTATCTACTTGGACCTATGGAATTACCTGCTCGTTTAAATGGTGCTGATTATTTACATTTCCTGCAAAATATTTTACCTGATTTGTTAGATGAGGTGCGTTTAAATATACGGCAAAACTTATGGTTTCTACACGACGGCTGTTCGGCCCACTTTAGCAGGAATGTACGAAACATTCTAGATAATAACTACGAAGACTATTGGATTGGAAGAGGTGGTCCAGTTGCTTGGCTAGCAAGGTCGCCGGATTTGAATCCTTGCGATTATTGTGTTTGGGGATACATAATAGCATTTGTTTATTCCGTTCCGATACAAAACCGTGCACAACTCTGGCGAAGGATACAAGATGCTTGCAACGAATTTAGAAATAACTTTGGAATTTTTGCAAGAATTCGGCGTTCTCTAAGCAAAAGGGTAAATTTATGCATAGAGACTAATGGTCATCACATCGAGCATCTTTTGTAACTATCTACCTTTGATACTTTTGTTTGTTACTTTCGTTCCATTGTAATAAATACTTTGTTTTTAAAAATCTTTAACTAAAATTTGTAAACTTTAATGACGGAAAAACGGAAAATTTTCAAATCCATTTTTCTAGAAAACGGTGTATCCTAATGACTTAAAGTAAGAGTACCTTTTAGTACTAGAATACCTGAAAATTTAATAATCTAGTGTCACAAATGCTTAAAAGTTAAAGACAAAAAAGTTATGCGTTAAAATAACCGTTGACCTACCTAAAACGGATGCCTATGACCGGTACTAGAAATTCGCAAGTGATGGAATCGATTCATCTCTGAAGGCTAAACAAGCATACCAGTTTTTGTTTTTCTAAGTAGAAGCGTTCTGGCTCTAGCTCCCTTAGGAAGCATTTTTGGACTAGGTGAATTGGGTTAAATTGTCTTAAAATTATCTTAGGAATCTTCGGTCTTCGTTTGTCAGGAGAGTTTCTGGACACCCTGTATATTGTATATTATTTATATAGTTTTTATTACATGATTTTTGTTTATTTTACTATTGTGTTTCTTCTTCTTCATAGATTTAGGTAGTATTACATTCTGCACCATGTTTTTCTGTAGTAGGGTGAAAATGTGTAGAACAGTGTTAATCGATTAAATAAATAAATGTATAATGATTTGAGAGACGCGTCATCGATTTTTTTGGGTTATTGAAAGAACTGTATCTGACCTGTGTCAATACATTTAGTGGTCATTAGCTACTTCATGATGGACCTGAGAGGCTACAAAGTATTGTCTACTGAATTGATTGTTACTGCTGCTACAAAATGTTACCAATGAGCTCTGCTATAAAATTGATTCAAAAAAACATTCACAATAAAAATTATTGTTAAAGTTTATTACTCCAAATAACATCGTCAAGATTCATATTCGGTTATTGTTGTTAGCTACCATTCTTCAGCTACAGAAATTTAGGACTGGTTGCTTTTGATAATATAAAATTAAAGACAAAAATTATGCTCAGAGCATTAACAATAAAATATTTAACGCAATCAATTTTCGAACTATTCATTTGTAATTTAATTGTACTCACCAGCTGTACTTTTCTGTAGTACTTCCGTCATTATATATCTCCGTTTTCGCATTTTCATACTCTTCCATGCGTGCTATTACCCCACTGGCAATTATCAGAATGTTTGTTCTATACTATTCCAAAAGGTCACTTGCTTCATATTTAGTATTATTTCTCAATACAATTCACTTAATTCAATGAACTAATAGCCTACATATGTTGAACAAATATTACTATAAATTTTACTCAAATGTCACAACTCCTCAAAATTTCACTATGACTTTGACGTTTTTAGTGTAATTAGAATTTTTTAAAATTTACAAGTATCATTATCTACTAGTTGATATCTTTGTAGTGGCGTCTACATTTAATTTCGCTTTGCTAACTATTGCTTAAACATTTTTGAGTAAATGCAAGTAACATTTTTTTAGTAAATATAACCAGACAGTACAATAGGTTTATTTAAAGTTATTTAAATTTCTGTTGATAATATTTTGTTATCATGATATAATCAGTTTGTTCTTTAAAATCCAGGAATTAATAAAATGTCAATGCTTTTACGGGTCATCACATAAGCATACACAAAAGTAAAGTTACAACATAAAACTAAATAGTTGTCCCATGGAATAATTGAAATGAATGAATTTGAAAGAGACAAAATAATAAAGATGACAGTATAATTCGCATATATATAGTGAATAGTGCCCGGCAGCGAATATGCTGTATTACAACGTAAGCACAGCATAGGTAGACCAGCAGTTTCACTACGTTGTCGGCACTTTGAACTGCTTTCAGTTTTCTGCGGTGACCTCGAAATGTGAGTGCGATAGCACATCCGATAGAATTTACAGAATCGGTGATCAGGACCGAAATAAGAATTTTTTATTTGCGCGTGAAAGCGTAGTTATTCCACATGAAAGTTTACATTATATCTATCCACATTATGTAATAATTCATTATACAGTTATAAATGGGTAATTCAACATGTATTATATACTATCATTTACTGCTAGTAACATACAGTCAATTTACTTCTTTGGGCTCTTTAAAAAAAAGAGTTTAAAATATATATTATTGCACTACAAAACATTTTTATTTATTTACTTACTTTTTTGTTATTAGTGATAATTACATTTTTTTGGGATTTTTTTAAATTTAAAATTTGACGTTTGAAGTTTAGTGGAAATAATTTATTATGATTTTTTTTGTCTTAAATGATCTACGTAAACCAGAAGACAAGTATTTTTCAGAACAGAAAAATTATGTTTACTTAACTTTGAAAATTGTTAAATTGGAGATAGAAGTGCAGTAAAATGTAAATTTAGAAAAATATTATTTTTTATTATTTTGTTTTCAGACTTACTCTCATTATAGTGATTACAAGAAATAAGATCATCTACATAATTTGAAGATGAGCCGTCTTGTGCAGGAAACGTTGGAACGGCCTCTTTGCGTAATTTATTGCGCGAATCGTTAGAAAACATATTATTTTAAAAATGTATTTGACATAGTTTGTATGAACTATTACTAATCCTGAGCAGCTTTTCTAATAAATCTTCTCTATTAAAAGCCTCTGCACAGAACTTTGCTCTAAAATAAAAATTTGTATTTGTGCAAAATATAAATATGTATATTTTAAACTTCACTTTCATGAGAAGTATTTATAATCCAACGTTATACTTAAGAAATAAGTTAATAGGTAAGGCAATAGCAGTAAAATATAATTTATGGTGTGTACAGTATATTATTTATGTCTTTAGGAAATTTAAAGAAACTTAAATTGCTATTTACAGATGATATATTTAAACATCTAACTGCTGCGCAGCGACTCGTTCCTCGATCAGACTCAAAATATTGCTTTAATACGGCTCTGTATAACCGATGTTCACACTCCCAGAGTTGGATGTAAACTGAGGTCTTTGCATCTTGAAATGGATGCTCGAGCTGCTATGCGCGAGTGTTTCTACTGGTCTCCCTATACATCAAGTTACCTAAATTGATTATTTGAAAAGTTAGTCAAGGACAGTTTGAAAAATTTTATATATCTTCAAGAGAGTTAAAACAAACTCATCTAAGATCAAGTACCTTCTCCTCTCTTCTCTTCTCTTCTCTTACGCGTTCAGTTTTTCACTTATTTGATCAAAATATGGTTTAGTTTAATTAATTGTCACTTCAACTGGCGTTGTAAATAATAATGGTGTATTATGATGTTAGGAGAATAAGTGATACTTTATGTGCCAAGCGTGAAAAGTTTATTTTACAACCTACCTCTGCGGAGAATGTCGATCAATTTTCATTTAACAGATCTACTACAAACAACGGATCTTTAAAAGCAGTTGACCCTAGAAATATTGTCTTGGGTACTGATATCGCAGGAAGTGGATGATTCTTAAAAAAACAATTGTACTTTTACTATAAATATTAATAATAAATATAAAAAAAATAAATATTCATATTAAAATTGAATTCATAGTACTGTAATGTACATATAAATAGCACTTAATATTATTTAGTAACGTCTCATAAGTCGCTTATATGATGTTTGAAGAAGAAAATTATTAATTTGATAATTTGTATTTTAATATGTTCAAAATGATAATATTTTATTGTCAAAATGTATGTTTCCATTAGCGCACATTGCAATAAAATATCCTATATTGAAATATGCAGCAGGTTGTTGAAATGCGATTTTCTCGAAAATGATCAATTTCTAGGGCTAATGACAAGAAGATATCAATTTTTCCAAGAAAATAATGTAGATATCAGATTTTCTTACAAAAAAATCGTAATTTTATAGATGCAAAATTTATGCTGATTACGTCATAAACGTGGCTTATGTGGCGCCCTCTAGATAATACATCAAAATAGATTATGATTTCCTTTCTTATCATAATATAACAGATTAGGTTCGTACAATCAATGGCGTTATGATTATTAAGAAAATTCGATTACAATTGTAATACTGTATATGTTTTACTAACAGTTTATTAAGGTATGTTGGCTCTAATAGTAATATTTTGAAGTAAAAGGTCTAGCGTGTCTTTATGGACCATTACTTAGGGACCACTGTATATGTCGCATTGCTTGTGTTTTCTAGGAGGTGGAAGTGGTGTCGAGGAAGGACAGTTTCAAAAATGAAGTTAGATATGTATAGAATGTTTTCATTAAACCAGGTTAGTAAATTTAGCTGTACTAATTTTTTATTTTAGATAATTATTAAATACATTTTTGTCTTGTTTAATTGATCATTAGCATAGCATGTAAGGTATCAGAGAGCACAGATATGACTTCATTGAAAGGAATTGTAGCAGAATTAATTTATATTAGCTAAAATACAATTACAATATAGTAAAAAAATACAAAAGCTAATAATTAATAGTATGGCTAGATATTGTGGGTGTAATTCAACTCTGGTCGCGGTTTTAGTCCGCAGAGTAGTTAGTTTCACACAATATTGTTAATACCTAAAAATATATATAAAAGAGAAGCACATCTGTTTGGAATTATTTAGCAGATTTTGGTTCAATTTCGTAGAATCTTTTCAACTCGTACGTTAATACTTTTGTAGTTAAACCATTTTATTTTGAAGAATCTTTGGTAGTTCTTTGGGCTGAAAAGATACATGCATCTCCACATAACGCAATACCTAGTTCTTAAACCATTTTGATCTCGTGTTAATCCAGTTATCTTTATACAAATATTTCCTTTCTGTCTCATATTTTGCACTCCTCTCTATAGAAAACTTAAATACAAGAGCAGAAATTTTCTTTTCGGCTTAACATTTAAAAGCTATTTTCAGAAGATGGCAGAATAGAAGAAATTAATGTAAACTGGATTGGACTATTAGTACTACTACTTCTAACTCGAGAAAGTATCAACAGATGGCGCTATAGGTATTAAACTGGAATTTCTGCTACACGTAGGAAGATAAAATCAATACAAAAACTTATTTGCCGCATCCGTCAAATTTGATGCAGTTTTTGTTAGTACCACACATATAGTATCTGATCATTTGGAGGTACAAATATACAGGATATCTAATTTCAAAGCTGCCTTATTATATCGTATGCGAAAGTTATTCCCACTTAAACAAATAATATTTTAAGGGAATTTATTTACAATGTGAACAATTTTGTGTAGTAGCTCTTTCTTTACTATTAGAGGAAAATATCGAATAACAATAGTATGAAAGAAAAATACCACAAAGATCAACATTGTGTTAGTTTGGATTATCTATTTAATAACAAAAGCTATTGGGTTATTTAAAATTAAAAGTATTTTACTCAACTAAGGTTTATTTCAGCACTGCAACAATGCATAATAATCAAATAATATTGAAACTAAATTACAGAACATTTACTATACGTCATTGGCTATTTCACATTAACCAGTGGGGTATACTAAGATCATGGAGTAAAAGAACCACAATATTGCTTGATTTTGATTTTTACTAGATGCACTTTTTCGCTCAAGCTATTGATATATTTTTCGCGTTCTTTTTAAATATTCTTTCGTATTATCCAAAATTTTTAAAGAAATAACTAACCTAATGGCTTCTTCTACCACATTCAGTGACAATTTGTCTTGATAAAAATTATTTCACTTTTTTTCAGTAAATAACCAGTAACTACAGATATAAAAAACAGTTTTACTAACAATTCATCTTCATAATCGTCTTCATTCATATATTGTTTTTTTTTAACATTAATATTGACTTAACCCATATAGCCCTGACATATTTTTTTTTGAGCCTAAACCTGTTTTTGGGTGCTCTTTATAATGCAGAAAGTTGAGAAAAAATATAGAAAAAAATATTTGTCTCTTAGGTTTAGAAATAATGGGCGTCCTTTTAAAAGGACTGTAGGGTTAAACACGACTAAACGAATTAAATAAAGTTTAATAACAATTTATTGAATTTAACACTATAGTTACAAAAAATAAAATTATTGCACAAGCTTATAAGGTGTGGAATTGACGGAAACCATCTTTAGGATGTAATCCAATATCACATTTTTCACAACGAAAATTTGCTTTTTTATGACATATCGCGCACTTAGTTTGATTATTTTCATATATTACAATATATTTGAAAAGCTTTTACATCAGTCAATAGACACTTTGGTAGCCTATTGGCCCTGATTGTTCCCGTAGTTCTTATTTCTTGAAAAGTGAGTTCTTTCATTAGTGATAATGATGTAAAGAAATTGTCGAAGAATATGTGAAAGTTGCTCAATCCGGTCGATTGCAAGATGTCTGCATACTGCAGATGCACCGAGACCCAAGTCTTTGTATTCCTCAGACAATGTGGTAGTCGAGCCCTGATAAGGTTCAAAATATACTACATACCCCAAACGAGTAGTTCCAACACAGAACTTATGGGTTTTCCTTTGAAAAATTGCAGCCATGGCGCCCAAATTAAGGCACCATGGCTTCATCGATGGAGTGGTTTTCTTCAATTGGAGCAAATTCCAAAAATGTTTTATTTAGTGTTCGAAAACGTGGTCTTACTTTGGCTTTATACAGCGAACAATTTCGTCGATTAAGTTTTTATCAAAGAAACGTTTGAAAAGGGTCGCAGGGGATAGCTAAATAAATTTGCTTCTAGGTCTTTTCCAAGCAAATAGTGAAACTCTTTAAATTTTTTATTTTTCTTTTTACCAACATAGATAACGGCAAGTCGTCCTTGCTATCCCAATCTTCTACCAACGCATCTACTGAACTTTCCTTCGTAACATATTCTTGATTTTTGCCCAAAAAATCTTCTACGTTACCTCGTAACTGAGATCCTGGTAAATTATTTAGAATGACGTCATTTTCATCCCCAGAATCTTCATCCGTGTTATAGTCATTGGCATTTTCTGGAGGAAACAGAATTATTTCATTAGGAATATCAGCAATATTATCAATATCTACAAATAGTACATTTTTTACAATCTGAATGTATCTACAACAAAAAGCATGTATAGTACTACATAAACCTACCGTCCTTTTAAAAGAACTAGGTGGTTTGGGGATCCATAACAAAAACGCAAATCATCTTTATGACTTCATCGTGGGGTATTAAAGAAAAACAACATTTATTTTAACTGTAAAATACTATAAAGTTATGCTAAAAATATTGTTAAAATATACTTACATTTTCTTATGATATTCATTTATTTTCACAACACTAAATTATTTCTGAAATTTAAAACCACCTACAATTAACAAAAGACGAAAAATATAACCTCAACAAGTAAAATTATTTGCAAAATATATTTCTAATTGAAATACACCTTTCGTCACCTATGCTCAAGTAGCTAAAAATCATGCAGATGCAACTAACATAGATTACTTTTATCGTCCTTTTAAAAGGACAGTAGGTTCAAATGGGTTAAGTATGTTTTAAGGTGCCAAATACTCATATAAAAAGAAAATAAATAATAATAAACAAGATACAACTAACAATTTTTCCAAATTATTGAAGTTAGGCCATATATTTTAAAGTAGTTGTGTTTTGCATAGAAAGAAAATATAGCGGCTTTGCAAAAGAGTATGTTATAACCAAAGTCCAAAATTGAATTTGAAAAAAATATCTTCATATGTTTAGGAGAAACTTGTGTTTTTGATTATTTTATTTCAACTTTAAGGGGCTGAACTTCACTGAACCAAAAATATGTATAATTATAATTACAAGTTACATTACTATAATGAGTATCTTTATTAAAATTGAGCCGATGAAGCCTTTAATTGACATAACGTTGATAAATAAATTTATTAAACTTTAAACGGCACATTGTAGTAACGAAGTCGGATTAATTGAAAGCTATGTTTGTTCATTATTTGATTGAACATATGTGTCTTAATGTAATAATCAGTTATTATTCAGTGAGATCAGTACATTGATTTGATTCGTTAATAATATAATATCAGTTGTCATCAGTCATTGAATTCGTGATAATTCTAAATTATTTCAATTATCTTGTTTATCGATACATTAGCAGCCAGTTATTTTTAGTAGTGAATAAAACAACAATTTAATATAATATTTAAATGTACAAAACTGATTTCGATTTTTTTCTTAAATGTCGTGATAAATTCTTATGTACAGGGTGTCCGGAAAAAACGTGTACAACGGAAGACCACAGACTCCTAGGTTCAAAATAAGCCGATTTTGCCAATTTACTTATTTCGAAAGAGAGCGCCAAAGTTCGCGAAAAATTTTTGTTTATTTCGAATATCTCGAAAACGACTTTATCGATTTTAACCATTTTTGGGCTACGCACTTATAAGTCTAACCGACACTTTTTGACATTATTTAAAATCTTTTGCAGTGATTAGAAATATAAGAAAAATCATGTAACATGCAAATATAAGCACATATTTTTTTAACCCCCTGTATAATTACTCTCAGCTTTTTGTATTAGTAGCTGACTTTATTTAGAAACATTTTTTATACTTTCATAATTTTGAATAGATGAGTAGTTTAGGCAGAAAAAATATTTTTTGCATGTCAACAATATCAGCATCCGTTCTGCAACAAATAACTAAAATTCCAAAACTCTGATTTATATTTTATTTAATAAATACAAGAAAATAAGATATTAATATAACAAATAAAAAAGAGTTATGATGTCTTTACAATAAATGCTCAGTGACTATCGTTTTCTCGTACGCAACAAGTAATCCGTTTTACGAAGTTGTATGCAGCCCCTCCATGTTTACTAGATTATCTCGTAAAATGTTAACTGCGTCTTGGATTCGCCTAAAAAATTACTGTTCATTATTAACTGCATAGGCATATATTTTGATATCATGGGCTCTTCGATCTTTTATACAATTACAAAATGCTAAACGTTCTTCAGGGTCAATGGGTATCAATTCATGAACTGATTGAATGTGGTATGGATTTAGTAACTGCTCCTTCAAAACATCATGAACTATGGTTTTTGGTATCCCTGTTTAATGTCCAATGCATCTTGCACTAATTTTTGGGTTCTCTTCTATCTTATCTAGGATGTGTTCCTCCACGTCTATAGTTTTCGTGGTACGTTGACGCCCTTGAACCGCATTCGTTTGGTGGAAGGAAGCAAATTCGCGAAGTCGCCTTTCGATGTTGGCAAAAGTTTGATGATTTGGCACTCGTCGATGAGGGAATCTGTCCATGTAGACCCTAACACTTTTGCGGCCGTTACCTTGACAAAATCGATAAACCAAAAGCATGTCTACTTGTTCGGAATATGAGGAACAGAAACAAACACAACAATAACAACAACAAATAAAGTGAGATCTAAAGTAACTAAGTAGTTGAGCAAGAAGAATAAACTGAGAGACTAATTTCAGAGCTGATTAGATTTGACACACAACTGATACTTAAAATATCAGAGCCAACTTCTTGTACTTCGTTATTTGTTGCAGAACGAATGCTTGTTGACATACGAAAAATATTGTTTCTGCCTAAACTACTCATCCGAAAATTCTGAAAGTATAAAAAAAGTTTCTAAATAAAGTCAGCTACTAATATAAAAAAAACTGAGAGTAATTGCACAAGGGATTAAAAAAATATGTGCTTATATTTGCATGATACATGATTTTTCTTATATTTATAATGACTGCAAAAGATTTAAAATAATATCAAAAAGTGTCGGTTAGACTTATAACTGCGTAGCCCAAAAATGGTTAAAATCGATCATGTCGTTTTCGAGATATTCGAAATAAACAAAAATTTTTCGCGAAATTTGGCTCTCCCTAGCGGTTAAACGAAGCAATTTTGGAAATAAGTAAATTGGGCTAAATTGGCTTATTTTGAACCCAGGAGTCTGTGGTCTTCCGTGATACACGTCTTTTCCGAACACCCTGTATATTTTATAGAAAACTTTCTGGTTGTATTATTCCAGCATCGTCGTAGGTTCTAGGTAATTCTAGGATCAATTGATTAAAATTTGTGGGGATTTGAAAATTGTCACTATTTTAGTGAGATGTCTATCAGGTTTCACAAAATATCAGTGCTTGTTACGTGAATGGAATACTAGAGACAGATCAGGAAAAGTAGTAGTAGTAGATGTAGTAAAAGAATGGCTAAAAAGACCTTCATTTCAACCAGGTACTAAGAACATCAATAGAGAAACATTAGTTGCTTCTCCTAAAGTTTTTGATTCTAACATTTCAGGAGTTATGCAGTAATGGGTGAAAGCTATTAATAACGAAGGTCATTGCAATATATAGTGTTAACTATGACTAAGTACAAAAATTTTAACCACGTGCTCAGGAAGGCCTAAAAGGCAATAAAAAAATATTCCAGAATTTTAGTTCGATATTTAAAAAATGAGGCAAAACCCTCTTTTCCCACGGAAAGTCGGCGCCTATGATAAGTATTGACTGAGATGGCTTAGATCCATAGATAAGCTTACATCTGTCAGCAATATCTACTACTATGCGGTCGTTTTTTCAGCATTTCTAAATGCAGAAACGAGAAAAATTAACATTCTTATTAGTAATAATACCTGATAGATAGGTAGGTAACAGTTAATCCAGTTAGCTCCACTATTTTGCATTCGTTTTTCATTATTTCGTTACAAACTGGCAAAACTACAACATATTCATTCATTATAACCACTCTCTACCGATAAAACACTCTTCCCGTAGGTACAGCTAGATAAAATGCCTATTTATTATAACAAAATCGAACGAAATGAATAGATAATATAAAACTTTTAATGTACCTGCGGCAGTCTTGTCCCATAACCTAGAAAACCAAACCGGCGAACTACATTGTGGGAAAGTATCTGCACCCAACACAAATTTCTTTATTTAATAACTATGAAACGTTTAAAAAATAAAAAATGCACTAAAAAACTGAAGAAGAACACAAAACTATAACGTAAACACATGGTAAACACGGGAATTAAATTATAACACGACTGGAAATTTTACAGTCGTGTTGCTAGTTGTCTACGTTCCTACTCTGAGTCTGTAACCGTGTGGCGGACAAGTCGCATAGGCGGCCTTAAATAAGGATTTAATATAATTTCGAAAAAAAAAATTGTTTGCTTTATAAGTTTGGAATTTTTTGAAGGGTGATTCCGTTAATTATTAATTTTCTCTATCCCCCTCTTAAAATATTTGTACTTAGTCATAGTTAACCCTGTATACCACGAAAAGTTTTTCTCCATATTTCAGATGCAAAACTGCGACAAGGAGTTTTCAGTTGATCTCAGATTTGTAAAATGTTGAGAGACGATATGTTTGTCATCAAAATGATTTCAGTAAAATACAAAGTGAAGGATTTCATCAGGACCTGATGCATGCAGAGCAACGTTACCAAGGCAGATAAATAAATGTTGGGTGATTACTACTGGATGTTCGCAAGAGATATACCAAAAAGAGAACGAAAACGTAACAAACATCTATTGCACATATCCTTTGCATGTAAGAGAGGCAGATAGGTACTACAAAGAAAAAAAAAATAGCACACGTTATAAACCTACAAGACTGAAAGCTACGAAACTTACGACAATTGTTACTGTATAAAATACACTACTTACTATTCTTAAGAGCTCTGAATTTTAGCGCTTCTATGCATCGATTATTGGGTATTAGATGGTGTTAACTGAATTCCAAATGCGGATCCAACGATCCAAAAAATATAAACATACGATGGTTTTGCACACAATAGACATAAATGTCCAGTAAACTCAAAAACATAAATCTTCGATTGTCTGGTTCACTTGTATATCTGTCTTTCTATTTGACCTTGGAATAACCTTCAAGCTGATTTGATGGTCTTCTAATGATCTTTAATCAAATGAGTCCCCGATTCAGATTTAGCGACCCCAAACACATAAATATACGGCAGTCTGGTTCACTTACATATCTATCTTTCTTTGTGGCCCTGGAATGACCTTGAACCTAAGGCGATGGGGTTAACTTTACCGCAGATTTGGATTCAGTGTGTGAAAATACATGAGAAGATCTAGTCGGTCAGACGGATCACTTTTTTTGTAGTGCTTGAGTAAATGTGAACATAATAATTAGCAGATATATGTACCAATTTAAAGCCAGTTGGGTTTTATTAAATAGACATTTTTTCCATACATATAACCATAACATTTGATAAATTATATTGGATTAAATATATTTAAAATAGTTTTTAGTCGTCTGTCCTACAAGTAACTACAAATAATAATTGAAATTATTATACTGACACAATAAATACTCTTACTTTTCCAAAGTCAGGAAATACTCGCACTCACAAACATTATCAGTTTTCTGAATTGTTCTGGATCAGAAATCAGCAACGGGGGTGAAGCTTAAAGACAAAAATGAACACAAGTCTCTTCAAATTAATGTTATTATATATAAACCCAATGACTGAAACAACTTACAGTTTAATACTTAATAATGTTTTTAAACACTGATACTATTTAAATATATTATCAACCCTATTTGTTGAAAATTGATTTTTTTCAGAAGTGTGGCGGAAAACCCAGAAAAATTGACAGGTGTTATCAGTCATTGAATATATGTAAAATTTGTTGCCTTAATCAATATTTTACAGTGCTTAATGAAAAAGTATTCATTAATACAATTCATGCCAATAAATTAATTCAACGAGTACTGTTATAAATGAATCAACAAGCACATTATATTAATAAATATAATCATTTATTTAATAAACTTTTATCCATACGGTACCATGTTTTTTCAGTGGCGTTAGGAATGAATTTTATCAAATTCGGTACAAATAATTTATTTTGACCTTTAGTTTCCCCCATATAAATTTGGCTACATATTTCAGAATCAGTCTGCATATCAAAATTCCACAGCGCCTACAAATAGTTCTAGCAGTAGTCGTACCGGGAGGCAACAGCCTGCCTGCCAACAGCCTGCTT
This sequence comes from Monochamus alternatus, assembly GCA_037114965.1. Classification (NCBI taxonomy): domain Eukaryota; kingdom Metazoa; phylum Arthropoda; class Insecta; order Coleoptera; family Cerambycidae; genus Monochamus; species Monochamus alternatus. The sequence continues at coordinate 25,638,401 of CM073429.1, forward strand.
CCCTTATTCTTAGATAGGTCGCCATCGCCTCCTTTATAATCCATGTTGAGAGGGGTGGCAAACCCAACAAAACTTCCAGAGTGGCAGTTGGAGTTGTACTCATCGGCTCTGTGATACCTAACCATGCCAGCCTTTCGATCCTCGACAACACCTTGGCTACACTCGACCCACAGTCGGCCACTAGACCAAGTCCTCATATTGTAGCCTACCCAGCTAACAATTTCCTGTTCAATAAAAATCGCAAGACCGTTTCCAGAGCAAATTTTATAGAGCAATGTTTGTTCTAAGAATATTTTCAAAACGTTCTTATAACGCACCATAAAAATGGGCACCGTTCTATAGAACTTTTTAGTTCTTTAAGCTAGTCTGTAAGGTCAGCAGTAAATACTTATAGAATTGTTGAATAAACGTTTTCACAGGTCTTAAAGAATTTTTATAACACAGTTACAAAGCAATATCATAAAAATTCTATACCACTTCGTTATACAATTTTTCTACTTAGAGAACTTTAAAATCGTTTAATTGTATCTTTTAAAAATAAAATGTTTCTGCATCGCACATATTAGAAATAATATCAATGAGCCAATAAGAACCAAGATAGAAGATGTCCTAATCAGCCTGCATAAGAGTACTCGCATCATTACGAATTGCTTTGTTGGTTTGTCCATCAGAGAGCAATACATTTTAATGCGGAAAAAGTTTTATCGTGAAATGTGTAGTACATAATGATAATTTTTTGACGCGCCCTCAGTTAACCTTATCCTAAGATGATGGAAATTTAGTAAAAAAAAATGTTTTCTAAATTGATCAATTTAACAACCAACTGTATATAAAATAGTCAGAAAGTAAGTATATCCATATTATTGATGTCATTTCACCTATATATATTGTATATATTTTTAATTAAAATTTGTTTTCTTTCTTCACAATATGGCGACGGAAAGAAAGGCTTTATCTTGTACTTCCAATGGAATCTCACTAATATGACATTTTTGTGTCGATTCCAATGATTATAGAGCAAATATGCTTCGTAAGCAACTACTATAAGTACTATAATTATGCCACTTAATATCCACAGTGTTGTCATATTTTGTTGTGGTAATATCAAGTATTTCAATCTTATTTAATAAAGCTAATAAAATTCTTTAATTTCAACATCTAGAAGTGTAAATGAATAAGGTTTGGAATGGTCTAAATTACATATGTTACCAAATTTCTATAACGAAATCAGTTTCTATGAGTAATCAAATAAATCTTATCTATCGTAATGAAATTTTCCTTCTGCAAGCAGATAATAATTTGTACAAGTCACGACTATATTATACAAATTTCCCCATTATACTTTGATCAAAATATTTCGTACTTTTATAGGCAGGTCTCGTCAGATGGGGATATGGGAGACCTACATATGTATAGAAATGGTGGTTCTATAGCGTTTTTTATGGAACAAAAAGGCTTTTGTTACTTATTTACTCTATAATGATTTTATAACAACTGTATTATTATTAACTGCTTTAAAGAGCTTTTCTCTTAAGTTCGATCCAGCATCCATATTTGTAAATTGTTTTCCGCAGCAGAATTGTAACTTAACAACACCTTACACAATAGTTCTATAATTAAACTATAAGCTACATTACAGAATAATTTTATAAGAGTGTCACAGGAGATGGTATAATTCTAAAAAGCACTATTTTGTAGCGGTTTTATAGCAATTTAATTCTATAAGAACCGTTGCTGAAAAATTGTGTTATTGTACACACTTATAGGACTACATTAGCAGTTATTTATAAATTATGCTTTAAGAACGTACTTGCAACAAATTTAAAAAACAATTTAGTTTCTGAAGCCAAAATAGTCTCATGTGCCACAATAATGCAACAATTTAGTATTCTAGATACAACTATAAAATATTAATAGAATATAAAGCTCCTATTACTCTAAATTTATAGAACTACTTTGCTAGCTGGGTAGGCCTGATCACCGCCGTGTACACCCCGTGAAGTACCCTCGAATTCAGTCCCCAGTTTTTATCTACTACTTTTCATAATTGCCAAAAGGTTGCCATTGATTTTTGGGTAACTCGTTCAATCTGTGGCCCCCAAGACAACTTATTATCCAAGATTACACTCAAGTATTTTACCTCCCTGCCTAGAGTCAAGGTCTTCCCATATATAGTTGGAGCCCTCTATCTTCCACCTTTTTGTGAAGAGAATTAATTATTCAGTCTTCCTTGCGTTGACTGAAAGACCCGTCTCGTCACACCATTTCTCTATAATCCTACATACCCCCTGCATTCTAATGTAATATGAAAATGCTTTAGTTATTAAAGACAAAAAATATCGAGCAATGATAACAGAATCAGGTGATATAAATCTGACAATCTTTTGGATTCAATAAGATGATATTATGTCACATGAAATGACATGATGGTAGTTTCCGCTAACCATTATGATCCTGGAAATTAGATTTTTTTCATATTAAGTTATTGGCAGACAATGCACATCAAACAACTACATATTTAATGAATATTAAAAGAGTTACTGATAAAATTTTATTGGCTTTATGTGAAAGTATTATCGAGAACTGGACATCTAAACTTTGGCTATTAGTCGAAGCCGTCATCATCCATTTTTATAGATTTCGGAATTCTGAAACTGAATTTCCTTCTGATGAAGTGAGCGGCATGACTCTTGAAACGTCATACTACAAGAACCGATAACGTGACATTCAATCTGAAATAGTTCAACTACTGTACATTTGACTTGCAGACTTGTCAAAATTCATTGGTATATACAATCTTGCAGTGATACTTAAAAAAACGCAAATAACTCTAATTTTTAACAATTTGTACCAAATTGCTTGTAACATTTCGTGAACTAAGGACCAGGAAATGATATCAGTTGAAAATGGTAAATAAATCTCAACAATATAAAATCACATGTAATAGGTATTTATGTATCTAGGACAAAAAGTGAAGAAGTGAGGGTATGAGTAAATTTTTAGTCATATAGCAGGCAGTAAAAATTTACAAGTACCCTATAGTTACTTCTAGTCCGTGGTACATACAACATTTCGTACTCAAATATGTACTCATCATCGTACTCAAATAATTTAATTAATCATAGATATTTTCGCGCTTTTTCAATCAAACCGGCATGACAGGTTTCTGAAATATCAAGAAATATTTCTACTAATACATAATACATGGGTTCATGCAAAGTTCTTTAAAACCCTAGGACTTTTACTTTATCGTTCTAGTACTTTAAAGTTCCATTTTTTTTCGTCCTCAAAATTATCAAAAATATTAAATGATAGTTGTGTGCTGAGGGAAATTTCATTTACATTTTATTATCACTGCCAATATTATTATCATTATCATCATCGTTGTGGCAACTGCTGACGTCGTCATCATCCTTATCATTATCGTTATCATCGGCATTATAATCCTCATTCACATTCATGGCAGTTATGTTCTAATTATTCGTTGTGTATACAAAAACTAAGACTATTGAACTTTTTAATCTACGATTCTTATAACCAGTGCCTATAATCGTAGCTCATATCATCATGGTGTATCCATATCCAAGGCTGAACGTTAATTAGCTATTGATACAAAATTTAAAACCCAGAATAACTTTGTAAAGAAATACTTTTCATTTAAGGATCGGAATGGGAAATGATCACATCCATAAAATATGTCCCCCCAAAGCAAAAGTTGATGAGTCCAAACGTTTTTAATATAATAGTTACTTTAAAATTTACTACTGTGTTAATAGTAGAAGGCTGTTTAAAGCTAAATAATACTCATTTGACACTGATGACAATTAAACATTATATATGATGCCAGTTGATCAATTGTTTTAAATGGAATGTCCGATCAAGTCACTGCTACTTAATGTTGACATTGAAGATTATTTTTTTCTTTGATAACTTTTTAATGATAAACAATTATCGAAAAAAACGTATTATTTATAAATTTGGAAAATGCGGGTATGTCGTGGAAAAAATATTCGATCAAATCACCAGCACAATTTTCGAAATATCTAAATAACTTTAATTTATGGTGCAATATGGACCTAAATCCATGCCGTTTGAAGTTCATGCTTCAAATCATGTCACATTTTACCACTTGGCAAATTTATTACAACGCAAGGGTGAAAAACATTCTGTACTGGACACCGTACGACGACTGTTATTAATTTCAAATTTAAAAATCAATTGCGAAGAAAAACAATATATGTAGGTAACTGTTTATAATATGAAAGTTTCTTAAGATTGCGCAAACATTAATCTTTATATCATCTACAAGTACATTAAAATCCATTTCCTACAGTTTCTATTTCCCGAAATAAAGTGCTCGCAATGTGCTCATAAATCAAAAACCAATCAGAAAAACCAATCAATATAAAAACTGTCAGAGTCCTCGCTAGCGAATAAAAATATTTCGATTGGATAAAAAGCGCATTCTGGCTTTTAAAGTTATATTCTTATTACTCCTTATTAAGACGTAATATGATAAAGCGGAATCTGAAAGACGATCCTGAGGGCTGGTAATATTGTTGGATTTGACAGGCGATCTATTAGAATGATACAGAATGTATCAATTGCAGATATCAATGACTGCTTGTTCTTTTGTTTTCTTGAGATAGGAGAGGATTCTGCAATGAAATCTACAGCATAGTAGGTGGTGCTGTATAATATATATATTTCTATAAAATGTTTAAGGTTTCTTTGAATGCGCTGATGAAGATATAAATAAGACATAACGTTCACTAAATGTAATACCGATATAAATATTAATTAATAGCAAAACAGCAAACACGTAATTAATAACATTAAAATTAGGTATTGAAAAAATGCATTTGATATATTCATTATTCTACAATTTCTCGCAATCATTGGTCGATATTATTCCACTTCTTATTGTGGGGAAAACTAATAACTAGTAAATATAGCTAAATATGCTTCTTCTTTATTATATATTTTATGCGGAATGTCATATGTTGAATGATATTTCAAGACCACAAGAGATTAGTTTCTTTTTGAATCTCCAGGTGGTTTGGTTTAGCTTTAGAGCTTCGGATAAATAGATAGTTATTATTAAAATTAACAGTAGTTTCCAGAATCCGCCTTAAAACTTGTTTGAGCAGATTTTTGTTCTGTTATGGTGTTTTTCTTAATACCTAATTAAATCTTCCTTAGATGTGATTTCCCTTTTCTTCAAGGCGATAAGTGAAAGTGTAGCTAATATGCGTGTCACACCCGTGGATTATAGAGGAAAGGTAAGTGACGGATATTATTTCATGTTTTAAACATTTCCAAATTCCTACGTAACCTGTTGTACTGTTTGCAACGACAATTAAATAAAAATTTCTCAGATTGTTGCTATTATTGAAAGAGGCGAAGATATCCGCAGCCCTCAGGTTTGTCGATTCATTGTACATGCTGCTAATTTAGAGTTCAAAACAGTCCCGTGTAAAGACAAGGCCATCTCTGCTGAAATCACTTCACTATCCTGAGGAGAAACAAATATTCCCAAGGTCTGTATGTTTCCACCATTGACCAAACAAAATATGTGTATGGAATCCATTCCTAAGAAGGTGCTTGTTGAGATGTGCGCGGCATGTTAGAATATCCGTAATCATCTTGTATAAGCTTCACCTGTCACAAACTAGATCCATATCACCATTCGTCCGTTGATCACTCTATGATCCAATTACCAATGGATCTTGTAAGATAACAATGAGGTAGCTCTGATACTAGTACTGGTTCCACAAAATGACTGAGCCGTGCCTGGAAAACTTTTCTATTCATTATCCGCCACGTCACTATCACTATAACTAGTAGCCTAGGTCAGCTTTACACGATTTTCTTACCTCAGAATAAGAATAGCTTTAACATATCCCAGGTTCTGTATGACATAAACACATGTAATACCACTTGGCTATCTGTGTATATTTGAATACTCTGGTTCATAAACCTCCTGAGATGACTTTGTATACAAGAAGATATAGAGAATATTTTAACCGGGAGGACCATGACGAACTTTACCAAAGAGTAAAATAAATTAACTTCCGATCGTACCCTTGAGTCTTCTTCCGTCTTGAATTCATCAGCGTTAGCGGATCAGGCGCTCATATACGTTATCTTCACTTTAAAGTTTCTTTGAGATGTGTAAGTAAGAAATACCTTCTCCTTAACTGTTCAAGAATATTATTGCCTTCTACAAATTTCTTAAGAATCATCATGTGACGACCCTCATCGCCTTTGCTTTGCCACATACCCCACTGTTCAGCTGATAGAAGAAGTCTCTTGGTTCTTCTCCATCCATAGTTTTACTAGGGAAAGAAGAGCCTCTAAGGCCTTTGTAGGAGCTGTGCGTAATGCTCTAGCCATGCTGACTCACGTCACTCGCTGATGGAAATATTAAAAAAAAATATTCACCAAGTTTTAATGCCCAGCAATATATTAAAATCAGAGCAATTACCAACTGGGGAAATTATTTATTAATGTGTAGCAATTGCCCAGTTAATATTTCTGAAGACTAGCTTTCTTGTTATTGCTGTAATATATTTTAATTTACATAATAAATTTTTTAAATATTGAAAATTTTTCTGTAATTTAATTATCACATTTACGATAAGTCGTTTCTTCATTAATTTTTGTGGGAAAAGTATTTTTCTTCCCACTAAATACATAAAGTATCATATACATAATATAATGATATCTCTATCTCTCATTCTAACAACGAGGATTATCCCAGTAGTCGGAGACTTGAGCCAGAGAGGGAGCGGAATATTATTATTATGCAGGCTGCATTTACGCCCAGGAACGACTTACTGTTAGTAGACCCTAACCAACAAGTACTGATGCCTTAAACCGTTCGACCACCGACCAATATATAGTAATTTTCTTAGACGTTATGCCGTGACGTCGGTAACTAGTCGCTGCCAGTAACAGAATTAAATTGCATACCGTGGTCTCGGCATAACAACTATATACTAAATAAAAGCACCGGCCGTGATAGCCTAAAATCCGCTATTATTTACATGGTTACTGTCAACTGTTTCTGTGAAATTGGAAGTAAACTAAAATTTTTAAACGCAAAACATACTTTAAACAATTTAAGACTCCAGTATGTACAATGTTAATCGCAACTGGTTTTCATTAAAAAAAACCTAGGCTATGCTACATTTGAACCGAGCCTTATATATCCTCCCTCTCCCAAAAAAACTAAGTCTTGCTTATCTGTAGCATCAAATTCAGAACAATAATAATATTTGTCCAACAGTAAATTAACCAATTATAGAACAGTCCAAAACAAGTATAATAGTGAAGAAAAATAATATATAAAACAAACCCTAAAATCATAATATTAAGGAAAGTAAGTAAAAATGCAGATATCGTTCCACTAGTAACTATTGCAGATATTAACAATTAAGTAAACCTACTCATAGTTACATCAAAACGGTCATTAAGAGAACAGTGATAAATGATGACTTCCATAAAAGGTTAGTTATAGCAGTATGAAAAGTAGACCAAGAAGAGTTAGGAATGAGAAAGTTGATTTTGTCAAGAATTTCTGGGCAGTCGACCTTATTCTGTAAAAGATAATGCAAAAATTTAAAAGAATAGTAGCGAATTCTAAAATCTAAAGAATTAAGACCGAATCCTTTAAGTAAGTAGTTATGGCCTCAACCACGTGCAGGATCTCTATCTTCAAGATACACAAGATATTTTAGAAATTTTCTCTGTACTGCCTCAATCGATCTAATATGATTCTCATAAAAATACCTCCAAACAGGCGAGCAATAATCAACCTTGAATCTTACATACACAGAAAACTAAGATTTTAAAACCTGAATGTTATAGAAATCTCGACCTTGTCTGATTATAAAGCCAAAAGGTTTTATGGAAGCAGATGCAGTACGTGTGGCCACCAAGATTCTTGTCTGAAGCTATTTATTTGTGGCATAATTTTAGTTTTTCTTTAGTTTTATTGACCGATCCGTTTGGCGCAAGGGCTTATTTAATTAATCTTTATTTTTTTCAGAAGTGTGGCAAAAACCCAATTAAAATAAAAAAAATCAAGGTTCTTAGTAACATCGCAGCTAGCCAACACAATCGGTTATTTACATGATTACACAATGTTTTATTTCATTTATGAGTGAACGATACAATTTTGCATTAATTATTATTAAGAAATAGTTTGTTTAAAGTACACCATCAACTCACACACATAGTTTAGCTGCAACTGAACACAATCAACGACTGAGTTAACATCATTGTACAGTTTCAAGTCATCGGCAAAGAACAATTTTTCATAATCATTTACGCTATTGAGAGAACTAACAAAGAGATACAAAAGTAACGGGCCTACATTTGGTATTAGACATCTATATTTTTACTTTATTATTTAAAGAGACTAACGTGGAATATAACTGACATGAAACATCTATGAAAAAAATCACAAAACCCGGACTTCTTTGATATTCCCGTTTTCCATCGAACAAGCGTCAGCTCTGCTTAGAAATCATTTTTCGAGAGCAAGTTACAGAGGGTCGTACAAACGATACCACAATCGGTTTTAGGACTGACTGTCAGAGGCAATAAAGGAATTAAATTTCTAAAGGAGCTTTCCTGTAGCGAACAGTATTATCCAAGACAATTTAATATAATATAGTGAATAACCAAACCAGTTCAGTTTATTCCAGTAAGTTGTTTATTTTCAGTCCGTGCTTTGTTTGATATGAAAATTGCGGTTTTTAAATAGCTGAACATGTTTGGCAATCATCTTAATAGTTTGCTAACTTGTTTTGTTACACTACCTCTGCAGGATTAAGAATTCAATGGTGAACGACGAGACTTATTCGGAATCCAGAACCCGTTTTCTTTAAGATAAAAACTGTTTAATATATTTTATATAGATTTGCGTGTCTTATACATAAATTTATGTTTCAAGAACTACCACCAATAGTTAGTTCTATAAATTCGCCTTGCAACAAATTAGCAAAATATTTGTTACAAATTATTAAACCTTTATTTGGACAATCCGATTCTTATATTAAAAATAGCAAACATCTTTTAGAAAAGATTTATTCCTCAAATAATTTTAATAATAATCATTTAATGGTGAGTTTTGACGTAGTTAGTTTATTCACTAATGTACCAGTAGACAAGACACTGAATATCATTAAAAATAAACTGGAAAATGATATCAATTTGGCAAACAGAAGAAAATTAAATGTAGGATGTATAATGGAATTACTAAGTCTATGTATAAAAACAACATATTTTCAAATAAATAATGAATTTTATCAACAAAATTTCGGAATGGCAATGGGCTCATCATTATCTCCAATTTTAAGTAATATTTTTATGGATTTTTTTGAAGAAAATTATATTCAAAATATAAATAAAAAACCAACTATCTGGTGGAGATATGTAAATGACATTTTTGCAATTTGGCCTTTTACTGTTACAGAATTAAATGAATTTTTAAATGATATTAACAATAAAGAACCAACAATAAAATTCACTTTGGAAATAGAAAATAATAATATGCTACCATTTTTAGATGTTTTAATTAAAAAACACGATAATTCTGTAGAAAGAAGTGTTTATAGAAAACAAAATCACACCAATAGATATTTAAATTTTAAATCTAACCATCACATCGATATTAAGAAAGGTGTTGTTAAATGTTTATATGATAGAGCAAAATTAATTTCATTAAACAAAGATATTTTAACAACGAACTAAAATTTATTAAAAATGTTTTAATAAATAATGAATACCCTCCAAATTTTGTTGATAGAACATTCAAAAATATTACAGATAAAACTAACACTTTAAGACAAATAAAAGAAATTAATCATACAATAAAAATTCCATACATTCCTATATTATCAGAAAAGTTAAGAAGAATCGGTAATAAATTTACGATCATTTTTGTCAAAAACGCGTCCAAAAAATGATATACAAAATTCAAAAAATTGCATCTACAGTATACCTTGTGAATGCAATAAACATTATGTTGGAGAAACGTCTCGGCCTATGAATGTTAGAGTTGAGGAACATAAAAATTATATAAAAAGACGTGAATTTGAAAAATCCAAAATTTGCGAACACGCTTGGGAAAACGGTCATGTGATTCAATGGGGTTCGGCCAAATTTTAGAGAAAGAAGATAACGCGACAAAAAGAAAATTAAAAAAGACCGCGATTATTTTGTTGAACGGAGATAAGTGTGTGTCAAACTGTTCAGTAAACATCGATCAATGTTGGCTACAGTTGTATCAAGAAGAAGTAAGTAAAAATAAAATAAAAATCATTTAACATCTCCATGGAAGTAGATAAACAAATTTTAAACTGTCAAACTTGACATACGTTTAATATTTTTACTACTATTTTGAAAACGAAAACAGATAGTTTTTCGAAACGTCAATAATGCGGAAGTGCGCGATAGTGATGTGATTTTTGTTTTACTTATCTGCTTTTTTCAGTGTGAGATTTTTTGGTTAGGCAAACTTAGTTTCAAAAATAACCCTTGACTGTTCCGTTCGGCGCAAGGGCTTATTTAATTAATTTTTAATATTTTTCAGAAGTATGGCAAAAACCCAATAAAACTAAAGAAAAACTACCACCAACATCTAAACAATTTTTATCGGATGATCGTTTGTATTCCCAGTTCATGAAACGCCTTCGCACAATCATTTATTTGCAGTCGATTTTAATTAGTCTCTATGCTTTCAAACAGGTTTGAACATAATATGCGTTCAACATTTTTAAACAGTTGATGCAAATTTACAACTATATGTAATAGATAATTCATTATCTTGTTAAACGATTCTTGAATCTGCACAGCAACATATGGATAGTAGGGAAAAATGATAGTATACTTGTTTCATCAACTTTATACCGTACTTTGGCTGTCAGCAATAGGTGTTTCGGATGTAATTTAATGCTGGTCGGGACATTAGCCCCCAGAGTAGTTGTTTCTTGAAACTTCGTTTTGCAGATATAAATCACATCATTGATTGTTTATTCTTAAAAGTGAAATATTAGACCCACGTTTGATATCCATTAAATATTCAACCATAAAATTCATGAAATTTATTTCCATTACGGTTAAGAAACAAACTTCTCTAGTTGTACGATATTCTATCGCTGGTTGTTTAATATCGGCAGAACTTATCTGACACATACTTTTATGTAAACTTAAATGATTAGTAACGATACATAATAATAATAATAATATCTCTACCCATCATTCTAATCAAGAGGATTAGCCTAGAAGTCGAAGACTTGTCAGGGAAAGGGGGCCGCATTTCCACCCAGGAACGACTTACGTTGGTAGGCCCTAACCACCATTCAGTGCAGGAATTAGGGAAACCTGGAAAACCGCATTAATCAGGGAGGTAGTCAAACGTCAACCGGTATCAATCTCTCACATTGGACTAAGCCAATATTCTTCCACCCTACCATATCCGTAGAGAGGGTGCCAATCCTCTCCACGAATATAGTTTATATACGGTCGACCGGCTGTGGGAGTCTAACCCGCAGCAATATAGAATAGAATGCAATTTGGCACATCACTGCTTTAAGCTTAAAAGCATCGGATCTTTTCAACATGTGAAGTTATATCCTTACTTTAAACCCATATTAACATGTAATCAGTAGCAGTTGGACAAAGAAACATTGATTTATTGTAATATTCTTGATAAGCTTCTACAAATTTTGTGCATTTTCGTAAATGTTCCATTTTTTTCGGTTTAATATAACTTTCCTCAAAGAGTAGGCGACTTTAGATTATAATAGTATGGTATTTTTTCTTTCCGTGCAAAATATTAGTTTCCATTTTGCTCTTACCACAAAAACTAGCACCGAGAATAAAAATATTTAAATGCAACGCATTACATATTTGCCAGAATAGCAAGTGTCAAATCAATAACAGAGACTGGTGGATTCCACCACACCAAACTGCTGAAACAGGCTTAAAAACAGGCCCATGCCTAAATTTCATATTTTGCAAAAACACCGTATGGTGAGATGTCATTTCTACTGATTATTTATTAAACAGTTATTCGTCTGCAGCTAAAGTGAATAAGGAACATATTTTGTTTGTTCATGATGCAATGACCTATATGGACTCATTTTCTGCAATAACCCGATTTTTATTCTCCATATAACAATTCCTTAGTTAAAACACAATGCAAAAGAAAAAACCTATATTTACTAAAAGGAACCACTTACGATTTTCTCTTTTGGATGGTTCAAGGGCAGCTCGTCATGACATAATTATTATTTTCTTTTTCACTATATAGTCTTATGTAATACGTGTCTAAATCTACAGTGGTTAAGACTACTTCATACTGTACCTGAGCGGTAAAAATATAAAGCAATTTGACTTGAAATGAAATAAATAGTAATTCTTTTCAAAATACTGATAGAAGGCATAGATACACAAAAGGATTTACTTGAATACGAAATTTTTAAACAGAAGAAACGATTCAGATGCAGAGAAAATTCTACTTTTCTCTGCAAAAAGTATACATTTTCAATTGCCCGCATTAACACTTTGGTTTGTTGGCATATTCTAATTTATCCCGTGATAATATTTTGGCAATTCATCTAAGATAATAATAATAATAATATTCCATTATCCTAATCATAAGAATTAGCCCAGTCGATGTCGAAAATATGTAAAGGACAGAAGGGTGGCACCTTATTACGTTAAATTTGCACCCAAGAAGTTGGAGAACTGTAGAAGGTCTTTCACATTGGCCTAAACTATGATCTTAATCTTAAATATAACCTTGTAGGTTAAGTTTTTAACTGTATTTATAAACCGTATCATAACAGCTTTATTTATTTATTCATTTATAAGTTTAATTACTGTACGTAGAATCTTTGAAGTGTTCTAAAAATAATATAAATTTCCTTACTCATCATTCCTTAGCAATACTATCTATGGGTATAACTCACAGATTACCTTTACTTTCACTCAACCGCCAATATTTAACTTGAGAAAAGGAACACCACATATCTAAAAAAAGGAACAACAAAATACATAAAACAACATATGTGGATTGTTCTCACAAGCCACAGGGATTGGTTTCAAATTGTTAGAAATATTCGGCCAGTTAATTTGTGGATGTGTTTTCAGTACTCAAAAAGTAGTTGAACGAACATTTCTGACAGTTTCAAACTAGGCGCTGACTCTTGTCGAAACAGACCTATTGTAAACCTGAAACTTATACAAGTCAGCGCTGAGGAACAAAATTTAGAAATTACCATTAATTTTGACCCAATTTTATCTACTCGAGGCGAATGTTACATCGAACCATCCAAAAACCCAAAGACAAACCGTTCTCTTTAGATACTTATTTTATCTCAATACCTTCATCCCGCACTGCTGATTTAGTAAGGAATTTTATATTTACAGCAACCACTCGCCTTAAGAAAGAGAGGAATATCTCGTACTTTGCGCCTACTACTAAGTCACTATTCTCTTTGGTTACCCGGTACTTTGAGTACTGTAGATAACTCTATACAATCGTAAATGGTAACAAGCGTATTTTAATATTGCTTCATTAAATCATAATTTATTTTACAGTGACTTGTTATGACAAAACCAGGGATATGCTTCTCAATTTTCGGAAATAGTTATTTACGTTATAAGACCGGGAAATGGTATATTAAAGTACAAGTCTAGATGTTTACGGACGAAGCGACGAAGGAGCCGAGTCAGGAATTTCTAGACGAGTACTTTAATGACATTTCACGGCCGTGTATCGTACAAAGTTTTATGTCATACTGTGTTGCATTAAAAATTAAATTTTTATATTTTATTTTACATAACCTGCTTGTATGTAGGTGTTAGCGTGGTTTCAATTCTTGTTTTATCGCATAGCTTTTGATTTAGCTTAGTGATGTAAAATCAAAAATAACAAATTTGACAGTTTGTCATCCCGTGCGTATTTTGTGATAATTTTCGTAAAAAATGGAAGAAATCGAGCTAAAATGTGGTGAAGCAACCAGTAAATTGGTGCCTACGAAGTCTTCTGCTCGTTATGAGAAGGAATACCAGCTCTTCAACGCGTGGAGAAAAACCTATAAGGTGGAAAACGGCCTGAATGAGAATATCCTTTTGGCGTACTTCTTGGATATCTCCAAAAAGATGAATCCTGCGACAATGTGGGCAAAATATTCGATGCTCAAGTCTATGCTGAAGGTAAAAGAAGGAGGTGATATTTCAAAATGTCCAAAACTGGTGGTTTTCTTAAAAAGACAAGCAGTTGGTCATCAGGCAAACAAATCAAAAGTTCTAACAAGAGAAAAAAAAGTTAATAGATTTATGAAGGAAGCCCCATCAGAAGAGTATATTTTGATGAAGGTAAACAAGTTTAATCTTTTCATTAGTTTTGAATTAAACAATGTGCATCTTGAATGATATAGGTACTCAATGTCAATTAATTAAAAAAAATACATTTCTTGGTTTCGTTAGTCAAAATTTTATCAATTTGACAGTCAGTTTTAAACCATTTTCTCTATTGTTACAGGTAATCGCAATGATAGGCATTGCTGCTGGTTGTCGGCGAGAAGAGTTATACCATATGATCCTAAAAGACATTGATTGTGACACCAAACTAATTATAACCATTCCCATTTCAACGAATACAAAACGGGTATTCACTGTATTGAGTGACGACAATGAAGGAATAAACTTTCTGGAAATATTCAGAGAATACCTTAAGCTCCAACCTAAAAATATGAAGGAAGATTTTATTTTTTTGGGTTATAGAAGAGGAACATGTGTTTCCCAAAGAGCGGGCATACATATAATTGGGGGGGCTCCAAAAAAATTGCGGGATATTTGAAGTTTGAGGCATTGTTTCCGCAGAACATCTGCCACTTTTTTAGCGAATGCGGGAGCTGATTTATCAACATTGAAGCGTCATGGTGCATGGAAAAGCTTATCTGTTGCGGAACAATACATTGAAGATTCCTTAGAAAACAAAACAAAAGCAGCAAGGGTGATTCAAAATGGAGAAAACTTTATACAGGTTCTTCAGACCAAGCAACAAACTATATCCACCATACCACTACCGTGTCTAGTGAAGATTCTGTCTCTAAAGGTATTCCTGCATTAAGCCTGCAAGGAAATTCACATTGCACAGTTGTAGTTTTAAAGATAAAATCTTTTAAAAATGTGAATATTGTGTTTTTTTAAAGCAGTCCGGGAAGTAAACATTTTCCGGACTCAGTACTATAATGAGTTATTTCCCGCACTTGGGAATGAATCCGGGAAATAACTCATTACAGTACAGTATGAAATAAATAGTTTTTTAAGTATCAAAAGCAATGTAATAACCAAATCCTACAGTTTAAATGATTTTTTGATTTAAATTTGCTTAATATCAAAGTGACAATTCTGAGACAGCTATCATTTGCTAAAAACTCACAAAATCCCAGTAGAAAAAATGCCAAACGTAGCAGAGAGGATGTTCGGCTATTATACCAGAGAAGACGAAAGATAACTTACTGCCTTCCGATCGGTAAGTGACAACTCTTACCGATCTGACATTTGTAAACACAACTTACCATTCCTTTTAATCCAACCTGTAAACAAGTTAAATTGACGGATTGTGCAAAAAATATATTTTGAATTCTGCTAATTCTTTCTTCTACGGCGACTAGCACAGGGAATTATTATGAAAATCAAAATATCGTTTGTTTTTGCTAACCGGAAACTGACTTATATGCCTTCATATGTTTTGTTAGTTTAAATTTTTCTTGAAATTTTAATCATACAAAATTGTATTCCTCATTTCTATTTTTGAGATCAAAAGTAGATCGTCTGCCTACGTTCATGAATTTTTAATATATTCTGCCAACTAATCAATAATATTCGGCGAAGTATATATATTTAAATTGGAATTTGTAAAGGGATTATATTTATAACCAGTAATGCATTCTATACGTAGTAGTAATAAAATTTCAAATAAAATCATGGCACATATACCTGATAATGCTGTAACAAAAGTAGTCCAATGAAAGTTCGGTTCAGCTAACCAGCTTGAATTTAGCGTCAATGGATTTCATGTAATTCTGCGAATTTGTAAATTTGACTTTGCAGTAAATGCTGAATGTTCTTTCGTACTTACAGGTCAAATCACGCAATGCGGATGTATATCAATGATCTCGTGTGTAAAACAATTCCAAATATATGTAAATTTATTTAATGCAACTAGCCTTGTAGTAAAACGACTCTGAAAGGGTGAGTTTAAAGACCTATTAAAATAAGTAATACGTTTGTTTATGATTGTATTTTTATAATACATCTGTATTCTTGTGCATTTTAGATGGACACAGGGTGATCAAAAACTTCGAAGTAAACATTGTTGCCGCTTTTTGTATTATTGCTTTATAAATTGCATTGGGTGTTAAACATTTTATGGTGCTCTGTCGTTAATTGTGTTTATAGATTTAGTACAGTAGTATATTTACTTAATGTACTTAACCGTATATTGGGAGAACTTTGTTTCGTAGTGCTCTTGTTCTTTCCTTATTTTCTTAGTGAAATAGTGCAAAGTTATTCAAAATTCTTGTACCTCACTGACTACTAATAAGTCCTTTTTACTTCGTTAATTAATTGCATTGTTACATTTACGTATTGGCTTGTCTTTTTGGTTTTGTGTTTCACGGCTATAACCTATGTCAGATTGTGGAATGTGTTCGGGTTCATTCACCTCGAAAAAAGTTCCCGTTTCTTGTGGTACTTTTTGTAAGGAGAAATTCCGTTTACAATGTATACGAGCTCCTTCTGAATTATTAAAATTTATGAAAGATATACCGGGACTTTCCTGGAAATGTACTGAATGTCTGGATGATGATAATGGAAACAAAAACTGGCATGACTTATTTGAAAAGAAATTTAATAGTTTAATGATCTTAATGATTTTTTTCTCTGGGCAAAGTCTGAGTTCTTTAAAATGTTGGATGGTTAGTGAATTTCAGATGCCAAATCAGTCTAATAAAGTCAAACCTTCTTATTCATCTGTACTATGTTCTAATTCTGAGCCTGCTGTGATAGTCACACCAAGAGTAACTTAGGAAAATAGTCACACCAAATCCGATATTTCCTTGATATTAATCCTAATGAAACTGATATAAATATTAATAAGATTAAGCATATTAAGGATGGTGGTCTCGTAATAAGTTGTCAGTCTGCTGAAGAGATATCTAAATTTAAGAAAATTGTAAGCTTTCTAATAATTACTTAATTCGCGAAGTTGGATGTCTCCACCCAAGAATTCGACTTGTTGGTTTAACTGAAAAATTGGATAGTGATACTATCTGTAAATTTATTATGAAACAGAATAATGAACTGTTTTCTGAAAAGAGTGAATGTAAGTTAATCAAAATTTGGCCAACTAAAAATAATAAGTCCTATTTCTAGCTGTTGTTCAGTTAAATAATGTTGATTACAAAAAAGTGTTAGATAATGGTTTTTTACTTATAGGATTAGACATTTGCAAGATTTATCAATGTAATTGATGTAATGCGCTATTTTAAATGCAATGGTTTCAATAATTCGAAAAGTCACTGTAAAAATGATTTATCCTGCCCTAAATTTAGGTTGATTGAATTTGCAGAAGAACAAAAAATTAAAATAATGAGCACATTCTTTAAGAGAAAAGATATACATAAGGGTACCTGGACCTCTCTAGATGGAGCATATACGAATCAAATTGATCATGATTGCATAGATGAGAATCACAGAAGCATAATAAAAAATGTTAGGACATGTAGAGGGGCAGACATAGACTCGGATCACTATCTAGTGAGAATAGATTTGAAGATAAAAAACCTACTGAAAGGAAAGGATTACAAAGGAAAAAAAGACAACTAGATATGGCGACATTACAAAATGAGAGAACCCAAAAGAAGTATGAATGAAGAAGAGATAAGGAAAGGTTTGCAAGAAAACATACAGATATTGGAAGCAAATATAAATGAAGAATGGATAAAGATCGAAAATGTCATACAAACAGCAAGTGAGAAAGTAATACCAAAAAAAGAGTTTGCAAGGAGGAAAAGATGGTGGGATGAGGAGTGTACAAGAGAGGCGGAGAAGAGAAATAAGCTAAGAATTAAAGCACTTCAGTCAGTAAAAGAGGAAAATAAAGAAAAATACAGGGAACAAAGACGAAAGGCAAAGAAAGTGTTTAGACAAAACAAGAGAACAGAACAGGTTAAGAAAATAGATGAAATAGAGCAACATTATAAGAGGACGAAAATACGTAACTTCTACAGGGAGATAAAAAAAGAAAAAAAGATGAAAAAGGAAGTAATATATGTGAGGGATGAAAGTGGTAATCTAATTGCAGAGGAAATAGAAGCGAGGGAAAGATGGAGGCAATACTTTGCAGATATGTTGAATGAAGAGAGTGTAAGGGAAGGAGTGGAGCACGAGGAGATGATACCGGGAAGAGAAGAGAAAGTGGATGTAGAAGAACCTACAAAAAAGGAAATAGATATAATTATAGAAGCTTTAAAGAATAACAAAAGTCCAGAAAAAAACGGAATAACAGCAGAGAACATTAAGTACGCAGGAGATGCTTTGATTATACCAATCTTAAAAAGGGAGATGCAACAGATTGCAAAAACTATAGAGGTTTATCATTGTTAGATATAGGGTATAAAATTATGGCAACGTTAATAAAACAGAGAATAAAACCTATAGCAGAACTACAAATAGGGGAGTATCAAGCAGGTTTTAGAAAAGGAAGGTCAACAACAGACCAAATCTTCATATTGAAGGAAATTCTGACTACATTACGACTGACGAAAAAATTAGTCCGTCTTCGCGTTAGGGGGTTAGGGGTTAGGGGATCATCTTCGTTTTCGGTAGGGATGAACTACACATAGCTGCAATGCTGTGTACTCTTCTATCGCATGAAATGGTTCGCTGGGGAGTAGCTCACTTTTTAAAATTCGACAGCCGGAATTCAGGACTGATTTTTCACAGACAACCCTGTACCATCAATTTGGTAATGAAATAATCTTTATTTTAACTTAACTTTAATTTATTAACCACACCGGTGCAAGTTACTAGTATCGATGTACCTGTTTATACCTGCCTACCTAAGAGTTGTGACGGGAAAAAAATAGTCAACCTAACGTTTGCATATTCTATGGACTTCATACTTTCGATTTGTATGGAATTTGAATATTAACCAAACCAGTGAAATGTTTAAAAAATAATAGTTTTTAATTGTTAATTAATCATATTCTGGACTGAAATTTTTTAGTCAACCCATTTGCAATGTATTTATTGACATATTTAATTGGATATAACATACTTTTCATCCATTAACCAGCTCGGTGAAGGTCGTTTTATAGTGGGATCCTATACTATACGGTGGATATTATTAGCATTAGAATTTTGATTGATCGCAATTATCTTTATATTTTTCTCTATATTCCTCCTTGTTCAACTTTGGCAGTGTATGACACACTTTTTGATGTTTTCTGTTTCTTAGACTATTTATATAATTCCAATTTTATTATATTGGGCAATTTCAATGTCGTTGAATTGACTTCTCCTTATGTTATAAATTATCGTTTAATGAGCACATATTGGATAGTACTTCTAAAGCGTATAAAACACTTGAATTTATTATTAAGAACACGTTCACGTTTAAATCTGCTGATACTTTGAAACTTCTTTATTCAACTTTAGTTAGGTCGAAATTGGAATATGCCTCTGTTGTTTGGTGTCCATATTATGTAATATATATTGACAGTTTAGAATGGGTCCAACGTCGCTTTTTTAAATTCCTATCTTTTAGAACTGACGGAATTTATACACAAACTGGCATTTTCCAGGATGAGCTTTTACAGAAGTTTTCTCTTAAATCTTTGGAGGAGAGGCCTAGCATTGCTTATTTAATATTTTTATTTAAATTATTAAACAACCTAACTGATTGCGGTGATTTATTAAATAGACTTAATATTCATGTTCCCAGGGTAGTTTCAAGACACGCTGGTAGTTTTTACTTGCTGATGCCAAGAACTAATATTGGGAGATTTTCCCCATTGAATTTTATGTGCAATACTTAACAACTTAAAGTCATCGGTTGATATATTTCATTGCTCTCTTGCAAGTTTGAAACAGGCAGCACTATGATGCCTTTTTAAAATCTGATGCTATTTTTAGTATTAATTACTATTATTATAATTTTGTATATCTTAATTTAAGTTTGTTTTGGTTTCGGTATTTTGCATCTGTTTAGTATTTCTCTTTCTTATTTCTTACATATTGTTTGTTTGTTATTTTTACTGTATATTTTCTTTGTATATCTTTTTTTATTTGTTCCCCAATCTGTAATTGGTATAGTAAAATAAATAAATAAATAAATATTCCTAGTTTGTTTTGTAAAATAGTATTGACGGTTTGGAAGTTTAACATTAAAATTCAGAACTCCTGAAAGTGATTAGAATTATACTCTAGACTATGAATTTAACATTTTTAAGAGAAAGATTATTGTTTCTTACCCTAATTGTTATGAGTAAAGGTAATGCATAGATTATTTTAAAATATTTGAACTACAGTTGTTTTCTGAGTAGTTATGCCGTGTTATTGATAACTAGTTGCTGCTATTAACTGAATTGAAGTGCACATCCTTATCCTCAGCTGGGTGTCGCGGGTAATCTATTGCGGAATCACCACTGAAGATGCCAACAGTAACGCTACGAAATGCTTGGAAGTATGGGATGCAACCAGTTGCGGAGGAAGCTATAGCATGTCTCTGAAAACCATCGTTATTCAAAAAGCGGTTCCAAAAACAAGAACCTGAATTAATATATGCACAAATCATTTCAATTATTGGTGTTTGTGGAGCTATGAGAAGAGATAAGCTACTAAAGATAACGACCGATGATACAGAAGACAAACATTCACGTATTATGAGAATTCCATATTCCAAAACTAATATTCCGAGATATTTTGTGATTTCAAGTCCAGACCAAATGAAGATATACCGCAAATACTGTGCTTTACTACAAGCAGAAGTTTTTTTGTGAAGTATGTCAGGGAGAAATGTGTTAACCAAGTGGTTGGCGTCAACAAAGTAAGGAATGTGCTAAACGAAATAGCAACTTATCTCAATTTACCTTATCCGGAAACTTATATAGGACACTACTTTAGACGTTCTTCTGCCACTCTGCCAGCCGACGCAAGGTCCGATATTACCATCATTTAACGACATGGGGAACGACGTTCTAATACGGCAACGGAAACATATATAGAAGATTAAATACAAAATAAAATTTAAGTCACAAATTGTTACCATCTTCAGCAGAGTCTACGGAACTTACCAATAATACGTGCGCAATAAACTTGAACAACTACAGCAGCAGCCTGATTGAACAATCAGAAGTAAAAGCTATGATAACTGACAGCACTGAATTTGACATAAATTTAATTCATTGCATTATCGGCACTTTCAATTTACATGTAGTGTAAAATAAATTGTAATCGTCCTATTTATAATAGTTACTGTTTTGTATTAAAATGTTATATCACATAAAATCTATATTGTTTAATTAATAAAACCATAAATAAGTTTCGAAAAATTGATTATTTTAACATGTATTTTATCAACGAAAAAGACTTTGGCGTTCTGGAATATATTAAGTATTTCGGAGCGAGGTGACTTTGTCAACTGAAAATTTAGCGAAAATGTCAACTTTCGAAAAAAGTTCTTATTGAAAAATAATAATCCTACAGTAGCATAAACCTTGGGCTATTGGACAAAAAATATTATTTTCTGCGTGAAATCGGTGTTTTATGGCGCTTTTGAATGATTTTTTGTCTCGATCTACGGTCTCGACCAAAAATTTACATTCTTAGGCACCATTAAAAAAATACTGATTTTGCACACTTATACTGATATTTGTATCTAGTAGTTTCACCAGTAGTATTATTTTTTCTTTTCTTGTAATTAATTAATTTTAAGTTGTGTTCAAAGATTTTTATATATCAGATTTTATTTTATTTAGTCGAAATGAGAATTTGCAGTCTGCAATAAAAGCAAAAGTTACTTTACTGGGCATTAGAATAAGAGCGGATAAGAATAAAGAGTAATCTGTATTATTTCGGAGACAATCCTTTTCAATCCTTACTAAGTAGGATGGGAAATGATATTCCTGCCCCTGGTTTAGTGCCAGGATCAGAGGATTTCCTTCAATCTTCTAGTTACCATTTGATACTTGATAGAATACTTACTTCGAGATGAATCATCAGCGCTGCTTTTTATATACAAAATTATAATTTTAATAATCCCTGATCAATAACGTTCGATAGTTATTGCTATTTGCAGATAAACTTTTATATTTTTTCAATCTTCCAGTATACAGTGTGTTCCAGTTTAGTTGCAATTCCAAGGTATCTCGGAAACTACAAGAGATAGAAGGTGCCCCTTTTAAGGGATTGTTCCTATCTCAGATAATAGTAGAGATATCAAAATGGTGAAACATTCTTTTGATAGAGTTTTTTTAAGAAGAATTCAGTGATGTTTTTGTAATTTCTCTTTTAAAATATGACCCATACATTTTTTTAAATGGAACACCCTGTACATTTTTATGACATTCAGTTGCATTATTTTTCCCCTTCATAATGACTACTTTATATTAAAAAAAACAAACTGATATTACTTGGTGCATAGTTGGTTATGCATTTTTATATAATTATACAAAATTAGATTATTCAAACACTTGTTGTGTAAATAAGGAATATGTCAAAATACCTACCTAACTATAATATATATTGCTGATAGTTTGACAAAACTGAAGCTAGTCAGAATTATGACTTTATTATTTATGTATTTTCTAGTTATTTTAGAGACACAGAATTATATATAGTTGCGGCAAGAATTCAAACGACTTACGTCATACGAACAAATGAGTAATTCATCATATTTTCATTAAAATATTTAAGAAACTGCAGTTGAAAGTAATAAATACTGCACTATATATTTTTTTATTTATATATTAACCTAATCTGAATTCATGCTGCAATTATATTAAGATCACCTCTTTTATGTAGCATCTACATATAAATATGTTTGTTGTTTTATTGTTTATGATTTACTATAATATTTGTTTTTAAATTCTTTGTTAGAATAATATGAAAAATTTTATTGAATTGAATTGAATTTTGTTAGAAAACTTGGTTTGATCCAAAATATTACTACCTGTGTCACAGGCAGCTAACGGACGGACTGTATTACAAGCAGCCCTAAGATACCCCATACCTCATGCCGTTCCATACAGCTAACGACCTCGCCAGCAACACACTCATTCATTATCTCAAATTAATTAATATAACAAATACTAAATTAGTCAATAAACGGATAATAAGCATGTGCAGATGCTCAGTGACAACTCAATAATTCACACAACACAAATCACTGAAACTTAACTATTCAATAACTTAATTTAATACGCGCACACATACAACTTTCGAGCTTTCTTATAGAAATAAAGTCATTCATCACTGTAAAAATCATATTATGGTCTGACCGAGCACTTAAGACAGCCCTCTTTCATTATTATCAATGTTTATGTAAACATCACATCAACTTAAACCGGCCAGTTAATAATAATAATAATAATAATAATAATAATAATAATAATTTATTTTCCTTAGAGACATATCATGTATAGGAATAGTCACATACAACTTACAAGCTAAGAAAAAGTAGGTAAAAATTCCAATATGGAATAAAAACATTTTTCCAATAAAAACTGCTTTAAAGCTTTCTTAAATAAATATTCACTTTCCAACAATTTCAATTGGTTAGATAAGTTATTAAATAGCCTAAGACCTAAACAGTTCGGAGTGTTAGACGTTATTCTTATTCTAGCAAATGGAATATGTAAGTTCATGTTTTGTCTTGTATTGTACCAGTGAAGCGCATCATTTAAAACAAATTTACTTTTATTTTGAAAAACATATGAACAGATCTCAAATATAAATAAACATGGTAAAGGTAGTACGTTTAAATTTTTAAAAATATCCTTACAAGAGTAATGACTAGGAACTCCTACCATATATCTTAACAATCTCTTTTGTGCAATAAAAACTTGTATAGAAAAAGTAGAATTTCCCCAGAAACAGATACCATACCTGAGACGAGATGAGACTTGTGCGTGGTAAAGGCAGAGGAGTTGCTCAATATTTAATATCGACCTTAAATTGCGGAACAAATACAGTGCATTTTCCAATTCAAATTTTTGTCTATATTGAGTCATAAGAATTTTATTACCTCGACTTAGTACTCAAATCATTATTTCCCACGGTAAAACTCAACATATTACAATACTTCTGTGAACTATGAAATCTTACAGCATTCGTTTTATTAGTATTAAAGTACAAGTTATTCTCAGAGAACCATTTTGTCAAATCTTTTAATAAAACGTTGCAATCTTTTTTCAAATCATTATCGTTGATGTTCGATGTAATTAAAGATGTGTCATCAGCATACATGGTAAAATGTGTGCTCGGTGAAACAGCATCCAAATAATTAAGATATATTAAAAAGAGTATAGGTCCCAAAACTGAACCTTGTGGTACACCCATCTTGACAGAATGCTGCACCGAACAACTATTTTTTACTGAGACATATTGGGTTCTATTTTTGAGAAAAGATTGCAACCAATCAAGGGACAAGCCTCTGATACCACAAGAAATCAACTTATACATTAGCCTGTGATGATCAACACAATCGAATGCCTTACTCAAGTCGCAGAAGATGCCGACCGGACATTCATCAAGCTCTATGAAATGGTAAACTTTTTCTAAAAATGCATGAATAGCTGTGCCCGTAGACATACCACTGCGAAATCCGTGCTGATATTTCGTTAGAATATTAAATTTATCCAAAAAAGGCATCAACCGCTCCAAAAAAACAATATTCAAATACTTTTGAAAATGCAGCAGGTCCTGTTACAGGTCTATAATTATTCATACTGTTTGAGTCACCATTTTTATAAATTGGTACAACCCTTCCAGTTTTCAAGGAATCTGGAAGTTGCCTCGTTAGCGAAATAGTTCCGCTTATTAAACGGTACCCGGGTCAATGTTACGTGTTTATCGAAGTGTTTATTTATTTTTGAGAAAAAAAAGTTTAAAATAAATACGGAACGAAGAAGATGAAAAATAAGAATAGGTACGTTATTCCTATCGAGGGCATGTTCCAAGTCATGGTTTCCCATAGGTCGCCCTTGTCCGTGAAGACGTCATAAGGATCAATTTTCAACCAAGTTCCTGTGCGCTGTTACGAATACTCTGCGCCCAGGCGCTCTTCGTTTTGGAAATCTTTTTTGATATTCCCTTGCGGCGGCGAACGCACTTCGATTCGAATATCTGCGAGTTCTTGGTTTGAAAAACGTGGCATTATTTTGTCTAAAGAAAGAGAACTTCTGAAATATTTTGAAGGAAATGACAAACTGTCAAACAAACTCTTACTGTATCTGTCACTTTTTTTTAATGGCCTGCTATTAGAATTCAAAATTTATTTTTATTTTATGATGAGATCAATGTTTTCTTTAAATCGATTTTGCTCGAAACGGCGCATCCTGTCGAGATCGAACAAGAGTACCATTTTTGTGTAGAAAACTATGAAATTTTATAATTTGATCAACAATAGAAAGTACCTAAAAAGAAAAAAAGTGGGGCAATATTTACCTAGGGCCTCCTCAGCATGTGACATCTCTGAGCAAATATTTTAAGTTGTAAGAAAAGAAAATTATGTAGCATGCGAAGTGTATGCTACCCACCAAATTTCGTGATTTTATTTTGAATAGTTTTGAAAGATACTCTGGAAAAACCATCTTCAAGATTCCCCTTTTGGGTGGTTCTAGCTCCCTTATGAAGCATTTTTCGTTTCATGTTTATCAGAACTATTTGACTTATTTTCACATGTATAATACATGACAGAAATATCGCGCGCTAATTTCGGGACACCCTGTATATAAAACAATGAACGTGACAAAATGAAACTGCACTGCTCAAGAAGTATAGGAAGTATTGAGTCAAGCTATTGGCCCTTCCTGACATTAAACTGTGATAACTTGTCACAAATTACTAAAATTTATATGTTATGAAATATGAACTAATATCAACTTTCGGTTGAACGAGAAAATCACATAAATCGTTATTATGATTGACATAAACCGAGAAGAAATATTCAGGAAAGTGGTTTGCTATTTCAGTACCAGAAGAAACAACAGATCTACTCATATACATTCTATTTAGAATAATATTTTTGTCCTTTTTACTGTTGATAAAATTCGAAAAGGTCTTAACATTACTTTGTGTAATTTATTTCTAATTGCACATATATAAATTTTTAAAATAAATTTTTCAGCTCTCAACTGATTTTTGTGGATAAAGGCTTTAAAAATACAAAATATAGTAATTCACATCTCACGAATGAATATATTTACCTAATTAAATTATATAATATTAACAAAAAAATTTGGACAAACATGCACGTTCATTTTATTTCAGTTGCTTAAAATGTAAATATTTTTTTAAATTTGTTTCGTGTTTTTGAATGATAAAAAAACTAACCCACTCAACCTATGTATAATTTTTTTCAACTTATTAGTTACTTTTATAACGACTTTTAACGCAAGGCTGAAAAGTTAAACAAATGTTTACATTTTAAACAAAAAATGTAAACGCTGTAGATAGGTATACATATAGTTTTATCATACCATGTTATGGCATTGACAGTGAAAAATCGATTGTGATATGAACATATGCACAAAAAACTCTCTTTGAAATAAATATAACCTGATTAAAATCTATTGTATTTCAGAGCCCCTGTCACTAGTCAAAGGATGTCGAAAAATTTGCGTTGATTGTTTCAATTTCTGATTATTTTGTAAGTTTCTAGGCATAATGTCAAAAGAATTGATCTAAAAAAAAATATATTATTTTGCATACAAATGAAACTAGGAGCATGAAGGGTAGATGAGTGTAAGTATACGCAATGTATACAGGGCGTCTCATAATTAGCTGCCAAACCTGAACAGGCCGATTCTATGATAAAAACTAAGTAAAAAAGTTCATATGAACATGGGTCCAGAAATGCTTCCTAAGGGCACAGGGACCCATTGAAGAGGGAGGAATGGAAATCATTTTTTTGCAATATCTCTCAATCGCGTTGTGATAAATGAATGAAATTTGGTATAAACAGTTAAATTTTGATGAGCAATTTGATGGACTAATCTATTTATTTCCACAAGGTCCATGGGGGTGGGTACGGGGTGGCCTTGGTATTTTGCGTGTGTAACTTTTTCATCTTTGACTTTTTAACAAATTGGACAGCAAATTCCGTTTTTAACAATTTGGACAGCAAATATATTCTTGATTATTTGATTTATAAAATAATAATTACTTAATGATTTCAAGCATATTTTTGGGAATTTTTAATTAAAATAAAGAATTTCATGCGTTATAGATTACAAGGTGGAAAAGAAAACATTCATGCATTAAATTTCATTAATAGGGTCATACGTTTTTTATGTTCATAGTAAATTGTCAATTTAAGG
This sequence comes from Monochamus alternatus, assembly GCA_037114965.1. Lineage (NCBI taxonomy): Eukaryota > Metazoa > Arthropoda > Insecta > Coleoptera > Cerambycidae > Monochamus > Monochamus alternatus. Next base: position 25,666,033 of record CM073429.1, read on the forward strand.
AAATCGAGATGATACCAATATTTTTGTCGAATATTAATTAAAAAGTTCAAACGGGGAAGTTTATCCAACAAGTATGAGATAAATTGTAAGTAGGGTATAATTTCAGATTTTGGGGTTTTAATGTCTAAGTCTAACGTCTTAGTCTGAGGAAGGAACTCTGAGGAAGGTTTCTTCCGAGGGCTACGGAAGCAATTCTTGGTGGCCGACGCACAACTAACATTCAAGGATAGAAACAAGGTGGCTTCTGTTTGGTGAGATCTACACAGTTGAGACACTCAAATTTTCATTAAGATTATTTAATTTATTGGACAGACAGATAAGAATTTATTTCTTTTGCGGCTTTGAGCCATATTGAAAATCTGCAACCATCATTACGTTTTGGTCATTATAATATTATTATTTTTTAGAGGCTTAGAGCCATATGTAAAACCACTAGTAATTAACTATTTAATTTTATTATTTGAACAGTGTAAATGACAAAATAGCTATTTTTTTCTGAAAATATTAGATGCTTGTTGGAATTACTACTTACAATTTATTAAGTTGAATATTAATGTCCGAATGGTAGTTATTTTTTTGGCCAACCACAATTTGGTAACTGAGACATTATTTTAACGGTTGGTGGAGCTCAACAATTAACATCTAAATAAAATTTATAAAAATTATTCATACATTTATTCCGAACCACGACCTAGCTCCAACTATATAACATCTGAGACCGGCCAGTGAAATCTCAAAAAGCGGTGACAACATAATCAGCTTTATAACAACACAGATATTTTTATCGAGAAAGAAAAATAGGTATAAGACAATGAGTAAGTAAATATTGGAAGTATGTGTTTAAAAAGTAAAAAGAAACCATTTATTAACCATATTTTCCTCATGATTATTACGTACTGCATAATTATATCGTATCGTGCTTCCACTGCTGGTTTTAATCAATCGATTTTGAACCCAGGAGGCTAGCGTCAAGTATTACATACGTATTTTTGGAACACCTTATACAGTATGCGCCAAAAGTATGGAATAAATTCAATAAAAACAAAACAATTATTTTTTGGGAAAAATCCTCGAACAGGTCGATTTTTAATTTAAAAAATACATATTTTAGCGTAAAATGCGATTTTCAAATGTCATTTGTTTTCGAGTAATGACGTCATCGATTTTTTTTAAATGGCAACACCATATTTTTTTCCTTGATTCTGAAAGATCGTTTAATTCTCTATCAGACAGTACTAAAATTTTGCCCTCTTACATAGGAAAGTTTTCGAGTAAATGACGATTGAATGTTAGAAAACGTAAATTTTATCCATAAAAAAGTAACAATTCTGAGGTATGTAAAATAAAATACAATTGATTAAATTTTATACTTAAATTAAATGTTCAAATCTGCGTATTTCGTCCCGAATGCGATTTTGAAGTTCTTCTAAATTACGTGGTTTATTAATGTACACTTTTGACTTCAAGTATCCCCATAAAAAATAGTCAAGAGGTGTAAGATCTGGCAATCATGCAGGCCATTCTATCGGTCCGCGTCTGCCGATCCACCTCCCAGGAAAACAGTTGTCCAAAAAATCTCGTACAGGGCGCGCATAGTGCGGAGGTGCACCGTCTTGCTGAAACCATATGGTATCCTCAGGAATGTCACGGTCATTATCGTTAGCAAAAATTACTGCAAGGGCTGGAACAAGGTCATTTTCTAGAAAGTCTAAATATCTTTGTCCTGTAAGGGTTCCTTCAAAGAAGAAAGGCCCTACTATTCTGTCGTCAACTATTCCAGCCCACACATTTAATTTCTGAGGGTGTTGGGTATGTGCCTCTATCATCCAATGAGGATTTTCCCGACTCCAATATATGCAAGTTTGACGGTTTACTGTACCATTCAGACAAAATGTGGCCTCATCTGAAAAAAGTATTTGCCGGTGTAAATTTCTATTTCCTTGACATAAATCCATTAGAACTTCGCAAAAGTGTAAGCGGCGATCGGGATCATCTTCATTGAGTTCCTGCACAAGTTGAATTTTGTAGGAATGATATTTTTCCTTCCTCGAGATACATAGCACTATGCTCTGACTAGTGTCATTGTTTAATGCAATCAATCGTGAAGAATTATGAGGATTATCCACCATACTTATCAAAATGTTCTGTTTCTGATTTTCATTAATGCTTAGACGTCCAGCTTTTGGAATATTTATAACATTGCCAGTTTCTCTAAATTTAGACTCTACCTTACTGACTGTTGATTGGCTGATAGGGGGATCTGGATATTTTTCATTAAATAAATCGCAAACTTCCTGCTGAGTTCTAGTCATATTCCCGCATCCGATAAGAATTAAAATTTCAATTCTTTGAGTAACAGTTAAATGTGCCATAATACTTTAAATTGAATAATAATTTCTATGTCGCTTACAATACTTATTAGAAAGTCGGTGTGACAATGACACTTTACAAAGATTTTCACCTACGTGATCCATAAAAGAACTATGGAATTCGAAAAACTAAACTTGGTGACGTTTTTGTTTATTTTAATTGATTTACGTTTTCTAACATTCAATCGTCATTTACTCGAAAACTTTCCTATATAAGAGGGCAAAATTTTAGTACTGTCTGATAGAGAATTAAACGATCTTTCAGAATCAAGGAAAAAAATATGGTGTTGTCATTTTTAAAAAAATCGATGACGTCATTAATTGTAAACCAATGACATTTGAAAATCGCATTTTACGCTAAAATATGTATTTTTTAAATTAAAAATCGACCTGTTCGAGGATTTTTCCCAAAAAATAATTGTTTCGTTTTTATTGAATTTATTCCATACTTTTGGCGCATACTGTATAGATTCATTCGACCTTAAATATAAATCACATCCTGAACTAATATCTATTTAAAGAACAAGGCATCCCTGAAGAACAGGTTAGCATTCCAATTATAGGGTTGAACATAATAAGGATTATAAATTATTGTATACAAGAGAGAAAAGTCGAAAAGAGAAAAAAACCTAAAACTAATACAAGAAATGAAATACATAATTACAAAAAAGTATGAGTTTAACATAATAAATTGAATACTGTTTGAAGTAGACATATAGCTCCTATATGCATGTCTAACGTATTTATATAAATGTAGTATAAAGGATTGCAAACTATACCAGCAAATCCAAATGGCTTCTGACTAATGAATACAGCGAAATCTGACTATTGAAACAATCGATTTTCCTACCTTTTTTATCTGAAAATCGTTAGGAGTAACCGTTTTTAAAATAATTCTATTTAAAATATTCAATGCACCGAGTAAAAACTGTTTTGGTTTCAGGTAAAGTGCTTTTTCTGCTGAAAATACAGGGTTAACTATGACTAAGTACAAAAATCTTAACCACGTGCTCAGGAAGGTCTAAAAGACAATAAAAAATTTATTTCGGAATTCTAGCTCGATGTTCAAAAAATGGGGCAAAACTCTCTTTTCCCACGGAAAGTAGGCGCCTATGAATATCATCATCCGTCATGGCTAGATATGTCAACTACTGGCCGTTTTTTCAACATTGTCAAGTGTAGAAACGACGAAAGGAAACATTTGTATTAATAATAATAATGTCTAAGTACCTGGTAGATAACAGCTAATCCGGTTAGCTGAAGTATTTTGTATTCGTTCTTTCGTTGCACTCTGCCAAACTACATTTTCACTCCTTGCAGATTCATCGTAATTATCCACTAACATATCCGACATAAAATACTTTATTTAATTACTATAACACGTTTAAAATTAGTCACTTAGCTGATTTAAAGTAACAGTAAGTTCTAGGTTATGCCATACTGCATTGCTAATTGCATACCCTCCATGCTCCAAACCATACAGAATGCGAAGTTATAATAGTTATAATCTAAGGGTCATTTTTACAGAACATTGTAAACATCTTGGGATGTTATAGTTTAAAATATTACTAATTATTTTATGCAAACATCGTCGATTACTGTTAATATTGTTGCTATTATTAGTATTAACAGAATTTAATTACACAACAACACATGAAGTTTAAATATTTATCGGCGTGAGTGCACCTTGTATTAGTGAAGATGTCGTCAGATGTCGTCTGTAGATGTCAAATAACGTAAATTTACGATTACGGTACTCTGATTAGTTTGAAATAATTTTTCAGTACTTGATTTTCGCAAATTTAATTTTTTGCGTATTTTATGCGTATTTACAAACATGTCGTATTCAAATGTCTAGATGACGGATAAGGTGCTGATTTATGGGAGTGTGACAAGTGCATATTATCGTGCGGTAGCCTCAAAGACGTTTCCCGAGTATATAAAATATTTTGCTGAATACTTTTTGAACCATATCGAACAGTTGTTTTATGCCGTGGTGGTAAACATGTGGCAGTGTTTTTATGTATTTGTGTACATTTACATGTATTTTGTTGTTATCCTTTGTGCTTTTTCTCGACGTAAGTAATCGACCTGGTCAAGACCGCCAAACCAAGTAGGTACCCCGCTTTACACAAAAAGAACGATGGAGGGAAGGAGAGGTCCAGAGAAAGTACAAAAATCTTTAATTTAAACAAGTAAGAACATAGAAGATGATTCAACATTCTTAATATCTCTCCATGTATCAATCCTGGAAATAAATATTAGTAAGGTAGGCGTCTCTCCTCCCATACCGTATTTCTCATTAAATCATTAAATAATAATCTACATTTTGTAAAGATTTATTTTTCTTTCAAAGCGGCTTAAATTGAAACACGTGTCAATGGACCTGTCACTATATTTGACACCTTTTACTGGCAGAATATACCTAACCTCGCGGCTGACAGTGAAGGCGATAAATAAGGATTTAATATAGTTTTGAAAATATTTTTTTTTGGCTTTATAAATAAGTTTGGAATTTTTTTGAAAGGTGATTCCATTAATTCTTACTTTTCCCTATCCCCTCTTAAAATATTTGTAGTCATAGTTAACCCTGTATAGTAAAATAATGGAGATGTGAAAAATATCAAGAAAATCGGCCTGCACTGATGAAATCTTTGTGTTTTTTACATTAGTTTTTCAAGTGTTCAAAATGGCTTATATGTATAATATGAACTCGGAGTTGTTGGATATCGTTTCAATATATAACCCTTTGTGTTAGTTTGTAGAAACTGGGTAAGACGGGCCGAAAATATTGTTGTAACATCAGACATCATCAAACTATTTTATTAATTAAAACCACAAATCTATTAATAATTAATAACAAAAGCTGTTAAATTTACTGTATAAAATCGACGTTATAAAATGTTATTTATTTCTTTTCTTGAGCATTTCTTTCCATTTGTTCTAAATAATTTTCAAACTGCCCTTTTTGATTTGTTTTTACAAAAATGTATTTCTAAAAGTCATCTTGACATTCAAAAATTTTTTTAGATAAGCTCTGAATCACCCTGCATAAAGCAAATTGAATAAGGGTAGATAATTATCCAAAAACTACCACAGATTTGTAAATAAAGATATTAATTTATTATGGGTTTTCGGTTTGTTGTGCTATGAACTTTTTGAATTTTTTATGAACATATTACTAGACGTCACTAAAATTCAGCTTGCAGAATACTAAAAGTATATTTTATTTTGACAATAATGATAACCACAATGGTAACTAAGTTTAGATTTACTAAATCTATAAGTTAAATTGTTTCTGTCGTTTAACTAGCACCAAATATATTTTCAATGACGACAATTTTAAATAATTATACTTGATAAAGTTTAGCATTATCGATATTTTGCCTTTTATTTCTCGGAAACTTCTTTTTCATTTTTAATCGCGTTTAAACCACTGTTAACAAAGAGTTCCGCATTGAAATATTTATACTTTGGTCAACTCTCTTATAATGAACAAGATTTATTTATAGTAGAAAAGATCTGTGATAAAATGTCATTTATGATTTCAATAGTCCGATGTATACACTAAGCCGAAAAAAAATCTGCCATTTAAAAGAAGCATGATGTGCGACAAGTGGCGCCTCTACTAGTGACGTCAAGATTAGAAACAAATTTGCATTTCTGGCCCCCAAAAAACCTCGACCTCCAAATTTTTCAACAATCTACTCTTGCTCTATGTTGCACTAATTTCAGGATACCCTGTATAATGAAAACTGTCACTCCGTATTCTTATACTCATAAAACTTTATTTATTTCTATCTTATTGCCGCAGTTCAAAAATATTGGCAACAATAATTCGGTTCTTCCGCCCAAATCCAAGTGACCAAAGTAGTAAGATAAATCAAGACCAGCAACAGAGTGTTCTTCGTGGAACTTAAAATCACATCCAAGCTGCAAACGTCCTTATTAACGCAGAGACCAAACCGGATAATTTGTAACAGCGCGCACGAAGCCAATAGGGTGCTATAATAAGTGAAATGGTCCATTGCGACTGCATTTTATCCTGAAACTTTTTCCAGAGTTCAATTCCGGAGCGGTCACGACTTATAGTAAGGGAGCTTCTACGAATTTCGATGCTGCACTTCCATCCAATTTTTGCTGCTAAATATTGATATATATTTCTAGTGGCTTTATTGTAGAAATATTTATTTAAGTTATTTAAACATATACAACTGTCAAAACAGACGAGTTTCCAATTTCATGGCACGTAAAGTACGTATACGCAGAAAAAACAATTATGATGTAAAAATACACTTATGAGTACATAGCTAAGTCACATATACTGGTCGATTTAGTTATAATGTCGTTAATTTTAACCATGCATTTGGAAGGTCTAATAAAGTCAGAAAATCGAATGCTCAATACTGTAGTTATCGATAATGCGGCGCTCTTGGTACGCAACAAATTTTCTAATCATGCGTTCGTGTGTTGAAGCGAAACATCTAATTTGAATAGCATTTTCATTTAGGTAAATAATAAAATTAATTAATAATTGTAAACTACACTGGCGATACAAACAAAGAACATCAAACACACGCAACGTATTTTCCTAAGCAACGCGAAGATAGTAATTGATGGGAGAAGATACTGAAGGGAGAAAAGTCAGGCGGGCTTTCGGCGGCATAAGAAAACGGCCCGAACAAGCTTCGGATTATTCCGAAATTTGAACTACTAACTTTTTAGCTAGATAGATTGATAGATAGATAGATAGATAGATAGACAGATAGATAGATAGATAGAGCGTTTATTATCCATTTTGGAGCAATACAATGCTATAGGATTCGTCTATAAAATACATACTCGTACATACATATAGTATAAGTAAATTACATAACATACATAGTAGAAAACAAACAGTCGTTAAAATCACATTAAAACAAAATACACATTATTACGTTATTAAGATATATACACACATATATAATATATATACACATATATACCCGCATAATACACATAAGATATAAATAAACGTACCTATAGGAACACAAGAAAAAGAAATAGAACTTTTATAATCACTTGTATCCTAATAATTCATCTACAGAGTATGCATTAATTTGAAGAAAATACTTTTTAACTTGACTTTTGAAGTTAGGAAGAGTTATAATTTCAGCCCAAGGACATCATGAGCCCTCGACGTAATATTGAGCTGTCTATAAGGAACACAAAATTTATTTTTGTTTTGAATGTCAGGGGTATGATAAAAACTATTTTTTGTAAATTTTTGTTTATTCTCATGGATGTAAACCAAAATATGAGAAATATATATAAACTTGGAACAGTTAGAATGCCATATTTTTAAAAAAGGGTCTACAGGATTCTAGGCAGAAATACCAGCGATACATCTAATTATGTATTTTTGAGTAATAAATACATTTTGTGATTTCAATGATTTTCCACATAAGATAATGCCATATGCTAATTTAGATTGAATTTCAGCATAATAAAATAATAATAGACAAGATATATCTAAAACACTTTTTAGTATTCTAATTTGGGAACATTTGGAGTTCAATATATTAACCAGGGTATCACAATGGGATTTAAACGATAAGGTATGGTCAAATACAATACCTAAAAATTTAGTGGTGTCCGTTCTTTCAATTTCTAGGTTATCTGACTTTATATTTATAGTAAAATGTATGGAATATCATAGATTTAGTTTTAGAAAAATTCAGAAATAGTGAATTTGTTTTACACCAGTCACACAAATTAGTGATTTCTGCATTAATTCTACATGAAGAAAATCTTTGTTTGAATTAGAAAAAAGAAAGGTGGTATCATCTGCGTATAGAGTAGTAAATGCCTGGTGCATTAAATTTGGTAGTTCGTTGATATATATATATATATATAATAAACAAAATCGGTCCCAGGCTGAGCCTTGTGAAACACCAATGTTGTTAGTTAAAATAGAGGATGTACAGAAGGACTGTTTAAAGTTATTATTATGAAGTATTTTTACCATTAGTTAATAGTAGATCATGTTCAACGCAATCAATAGCGCGACTAAAGTCGCAGAAAATTTCAATAAGGTTACTTCCGGCTTCAATAGCTTCCAAGATTTTCTCATAATACGACAGTACATTAGTTACAGTAGAATGCCCTGGACGAAAGCCGTGTCGACCATCATTTAATACATTATTTATGTCAAGAAATTTTACTAATTGGGACAATATCGCTGTGCCGAGTGTTTCAATTGCAGCCGATCCGATGTCGACGCATGATTACTGCGATTGAACATTTATTGTGGGACTAATCTCTTAAATTTTGATGAGTTCATATTAATTACACTAGGTGTTTATAAAATTGCGAATTTAATTGTGTGTTGCTTTATTATTTGGTAGTTCTGCAGCGCTTGCCATTGTTGTTGACCTAAATGCGGATCTTTCCGAATTATTTATCACTGAATATGTCCCGGACTGTTTTTTGTTAACAGCATGAGGGTTTTTTGTATTACTGTCAGTATTTAAATACGAAAGACTTTTGGACCTTTCTTAATAATATATTGAGTGAGTATTGGTCTTTTATCTCATTATTTATGTAATGTAAATGGAGATCTATTGGTGTTGTAACTTCAATATTAAATATTTTTTAAACTGAAACTTAATATGTTAACTTTTTTTTAATTTAGACATCAAATTTTGGTAGAAAATCGCATCAATTTTGTACGATTACCTGATTGTGGGCAATTTAATTGAAGCTAGTCTATTTTTTACAATGTTTGATGTGTAAAATTCTTTAATTATAATTGAGATGTCTGACAATTAAAAATATTTTGATGAAACTTGAATATGAACTGAAAAGTAAAACAAGCAAAATTAGTTAATTATGTAGAATAGAAGAGATAAGAGCAGCATTAGGTGGCTTGAATTGCTATCTGATCAGTTAAGTTTCATAGTTTCCCCAAATTTTCCTCTAAACGGCCAGCAATCAAATCTTATCATCATTCTCGTCGTCCAAAGTCAATATCTAAAAGGTTACTTTAGACTGAAAGAAGATTTTCACTGTGTTATGTCGTAATTTTACAAGCAAAAGTCACACAGGATTGAAAAGTGCAAACGTTCCCTTAACTCAACCATAAGATACCGTGAAAGCAAGTAGGCAAAGAAATTGGCATTTCCATGGTTGCCATATGTTTGCTTAATTTTATGGAGATTTGTTTTAACCGAACAGGAATTGACTTGCCCCCATTACAGATGGGCACTATCATTTAGATAATGGTTAGATCGTTAACGAATTGACTTATTTTGTTATGCAAGCTTCGTTATGTACATCTAATATTAGATATGTTGGAAAGAGGCTGGGAAATGGCAATGGAATATTTCTGGAGAATTTAGGAACTATTGCAGGGAATAAATCTTTGTCACTTTAAGAAAAATATTGCATGGTAGAAATGTTCACCTTACATTAAACAAATATTTTTGTCTACAATCACTAATAAAATAGGGTTTTTTGTTTAACAACGAAAAGACGTTTTTTGAGGAGTGTCACATGAGTATCACTATATTGCTTGTCGAGCGAGAAAATATAGTAAACGCTCGTCGTCAATAGCAACCAAATAAACAGCGTCCTTTTTATGTAGTAAATTTAGCAATTTTCAGATTTTGAAAAATTAGTTGAAAAAAAGTTTAGTTAAAATAATTTTACTTGAAAAAATGATGGAAATTGAGAATAGTGACAGTGATATCCTGAATACACCTCAGGAGATGATTAGAAATGCTGCAGAAACTATATCTCTAGGTTTGTTGTTAGAAAAATTAAAGAAATTGTACAAGAAGGAATATAACCTGTTTACTACATAGTGTAAAGCGAAGGAAATTTATAAATATTCTGAAAACGTACTCTTCTGCAATTTTTGTGAGAAAACAAATACTCTAAAGTCCTTCATCATTGTGGTTGATTTACTCGATAGTAAGATCCACATTATCTGCCAAGGGTGTTGACTTAAGCATGTTCAAAAAGTTGACGGCATTTTTAAAGAAGCAATGAGTTCTATATAAGCCTGAGAAATCATAAACTTTTTCGCATGCTTGCTTATTGCTTATTAAACATAGGAAGTTCTGTACATATTCATTATTGTAAAATCTGCAACTTAATAGAAATATTTTATTAAAGGTAGTTCTAATAATTGGAATTACGGATGCCTGCAGACATGATGAATTAATAAAAATGAATATTGAAGATGATGAGAACAAACAATCTATTTTGATAGTTACTATTCCTGATTCAAAACCAAGAAGAAGTCGAATTTTTACTGTCACAAATAACATTCAAGATAATTCTATCAACTTTTTGTCATTCTATAGGAGGTATGTATCCTTGAGACTTAGAAACAAAACAACACCAGCACGATTATTCTTAGAATTTAATAAAGGCAAGTGTTTTAATCAAGTGGTAGAAAAGAATGTTACTGCTAAAATGCCGAATGATATTGCTAATTATCTTAACCTTCCAGAGTGTCATTTATACACAGGGCATTGTTTTCACCGAACATTGGCTACTTTATTGGTCCACGGTGGATGTGGCATTATACAATTTAAGCGATATGGGAGATGGAGGAGCTCACATAGATAATATCAATAAAAAACTGAAACAAGTAATAAAATTTTAACTAGGCCATCCAATAATGTACAAGTAATTAAATGTAGCAATCGCAGTGATGAAAATTTTACCATATTGGAATATAGCCCTAATATGCCTTCTGGATAAGTAAAAAATGTTACAAAAGCTAAGAATAAAGAATATATGGGTAGATATTGTGGGTGTAATTCAACGCTGGTTGGGGCTTTAGTCCACAGAGTAGTTAGTTTCACACAATATTGTTAATACCTAAAAATATATAAAAAACGATACATAAAGAGTATAATTTTGTTATTAACTTAGTAGGTCGTTATGATGTTTAAATTCATTGACAGATTAATCAATTTGACATTGTCGACATTTAATTTCAAATAATTTTAATTTATTGGTATAATAATTTTTACAGTTAGATATTTGATTCAACTTAAAGGGGGCCACCTGATGAAGCAATTCTAAAAATGCAGAAATAGGTCAGATCTCATCTATTGTGGTTGAATTTTCAAGTTTCCACTGTCAAAGTTAGATATTTATAGAGTGTTTTCATTAAACCAGATTAGTAAATTTAGATAGATTAATTTCTTTAGATATTTATTGAATAGAGTTTTGTCTGTGGAATTATTCATTAGCATACCTAGATTTTTAGTATCAGAGAACATACATATGACTTCATTGATAGAAATTGTAGGTGATTTGATATATATTAGCTTAAAATACCTTTCTAATACAGTATAAAATTTATAATTGAAAAGTTTTATTTTGTTGAGTGATTGTAGATAAAACTTTGTATGCACTACGTACAAAAAGTATTTCTCGCTCTTAATACAAAAATAACTATCGTCTTTATTATTAAAAAAATAAGATGAACAATTTATTCAAGTTGAAATGATATTGGAGCTCCTTGGGGTGAAATGATTTATTTCTAAGTTATCAATGAAGCATTACTATCTGGAAAAGCCTGAATTATTCCCAATATTTGTGGAAAGAGTACAGTATATCATTATTTGCTAATAAAATCCCGGTTTTTTACATAGGCACCCGGACTATCTACTACGAATCCGGTAATAAGCCGGGGTGAGCGCTGATTTATGCCGCGATGTCGACACAGCGGTGTTATTCTCTAGTATATTCCCGATTTTGCTGCCAAATTGAAGACGATCTCTCCCAGAAACTAGCTCCATTCCGCAAACTTATGACGGCCCATGTTTTATGCGGCGTCTGGCAGCAGTCGCCGCGAATTCCACACACACCATGTACGAGATATTTAAATGGATCGAATGAATAAGCCGAAATGCCGAGGGTGGAAAGAGAAACTTTTGCTCTATGATGAAGTGGCTCAATAATACTGTTTTGGTGAAAAAATGGTTTATCCAGTTTACTTAAACTTCAGCTGCTGAATCATACACATTTCAGCACTGACCGGAAGTTAATGAACCTCGCAATGAGCAATTCGCGGAAAAGTTTCCGTTCTATTCAACTGGCAATTGTTCAGATGTTATGAGCAAAATGTCAACAAATAGATAGATTTCTTCAAATAAACATATACAGGCTGTTCCGTATAAGAACCGACACAGAGCAGGTACATGTCCAAAATATTGCAATTTAACCAAACATACCTACATACAAAGTTGTACACAGGCGCAATTACAGACCTTCAAAGTGTGGCCAATTATTTCGAAAAAAAAATAATATCTGAATTACTATAACTTGGAAAAATCAAATTTGGTACGTGACGTAGGTTTATTAACCAGAACATTTACTATTATAGATGATAAAACTCCCATTCAGCAACAGTACCTTAAACAACTACGAGCTGAACTAGATACTCGTTTAAAAAATGGGGAAAGAGATCTGACCATTAAATATGTTCAAGGCTCTCCAAAAATTGTGTCGTTTCGCCAATAACTCCTCTGTTTTCCGCAATTCTTGTCTGGTTCATTTCATCGACTGGTGTTTCTTTAAACTAACTTAGACTCCATAATGGCTAAATACAATGAACTCTTAGCTACTGTGCATTTGTTAAAGCCTGATATAATTCCTAAAAGTGAAACTTGGCTTAAAACTTCAATTCCAGATTCGTTGGTAAATGTCAACGGGTAAACAATTTTCCGTGCTGACAGAGAGGATCGAGCTGGAGGGGGTGTCTGCATATACCTGTCCAATGTTATAACTGAAAACTTCTCTACATATGTAATTGGTAAATCAGTTCCAAATATAGACATATTGTGTCTTGAAATCAAAAAATACTCTATAGTGACTCACATCACTTGTATTTATCGACCAGGTGACACCATGCTTGAAAATAACGTCGCTTTACTGGAAAAGCTTTTAATTTCCCTGATATATCGTGGCCAATATCCAATATTCCTAACAACATCAATCCTAAAAGCCTCTTTATGGAATTCATTCAGAATTCAAATATAATACAGTTAATAAAGGAGCCCACTCGCTTTCGTGTGAATAACGAACCGTCACTTCTTGACCTTGTTTTTGTCAATGATGAACAGCTTGTTTCGTCGGTAGAAGTTTCTTCCCCTATTCGAATATCTGATCACGCAGTGGTCACAGAATATATTCAGATAAATTTACTACCATCTCATAGTTATTCCATTTATCGCAGTTACGATGTTCACTTCACTTGTCACTTTTTCTCATTAACTGATTGGGACTACGGTCTGGATGACAACTGTTTAACAATGTGGGATAGCTTTCACAGAGTGGTGACCGAATGTTTACGTGATAATACCACGCAACGTAAGGTTTATCGCATCAGTTTGAAACCCTGGATTAGTTTCGAAGTTTTGCAGATTCGGCCATCGAACACCTCCAGACATTTCAAATTTACCGCCTAAACATACTTTTTAAGCAGCGCTGTCATGTAAAAATATTCAATTTACAGTTCATTGTTGTGGGCAGTGTTGCTACGCCTAAGCTGTTTACTGGTGTCCGAAATATTTTAAAAAAACATTTCAAGTTCCACCTGTTGTAAGATTTGCTGTCCTCCCAGTAAGGTTTCCCTTGTTTTTGAAAGAATCAAGGTAAGCGCTATTATCATGACATAAAACCATAGCCATACATGTTTGTCTAACCACACTTATTTATATCTGTTGATAGTTTTGTGAAAGTTATCCTATCAAGTATATCTTTGTTGTATGTGGGGTACTTCCGGACTAATCATATGGGGCAGCTTTGGACTGTCCGAAGCTGCCCCATAGCGCGAGTTCAGATAGTCCGAAGTTGCCCCACACTTTGCCACTGACAAATCGACCCAAGGAAGCTATAAGATTAGCAATGAAATATGTAATAAATAAGAAAATGTCAGTTCGTGATGCCGCAACTACCTATGGTATTCGCAAGTCGACTCTTCACGATTATGTCTCCAAAGCAAGAAAACAGCAAACTAATATTATAGATTCAGGAAATGAGAGCGAAGAAAATGATTTCAAACCAAAATTAGCAACACGACAAGTTAAAGTTAACTTGTTATATTTTTCATTTCACATCATTTTAACTAGAAGAAAGAAGTAAATTTTTTATGTAACATATTTTCATAACTTTTATAGATTTTTCTGTAACAGGTGTCCCTTTAAGGGGACCCTATGCACAAAATACTACTGATGTAAGTTATTACAATTTTATTCAAACTTGTTTTTAATACATTTCAATAATTTTTATAAACAAAAATAAAAAACAATATATGTATATGTTTTATAAAAACATCACATTTTTAAATGAAATTTTTCAAAACATAGCTTTGGATGCAGCCCACAATCGCATTTTATACAAATGAAGTTGCTCTTTATCTTACAGACTCGACATCTTCTGTCAGTATAATTGTATCGTATCATATGCCCCACATTGTCAAATTGAGAAGGATTTACAGAAGACGTAGCTGTCCTTCCCCTGGCTGGCTGTTTCCCATAGGTGTTCAAAAAGCCAAGGGCAACATAACGACGAAAAATCAGTAGAGATGCGCAGTTTGAATCATTAGGGTTGAGTCTTTTCATTAGTAACCAAGCATTGGAAATGCTGGCATCTAGCAAATAAGCGAAAATTTGCCTAATTCTGCTTCGGTAAAGTTCTATGAGGCCATCCATTTTATCGACGCCTCCCATCCCTTTATTGTAATGTGCAATTGATTTTGGTTGCGGAATGCGTTTCTTGGATTTGGAGGTCCTACACCATCTTGTGGTATTGACAATATCGTCGTTTTCAAAATTAGATGCCAAAGTTACCACTTTATTGTCCTTCCATTGGACTAACAGTGTGTCATATTTTCCCACAAATTTATAAGCACCTCTAACTTGAGTTTTCCACCAATTTTTGTCAGGAAATGGGCATTGTCCTGTACAATTTTCTCGAACAGTCCCTATAGCACAGATATTGTTTTTCGATAAGTGACCAAGTAGGGGTAGGCTTGTAAAATAATTATCGAAGTAAATTTTGTATCCGTTATTTGGTAAAATATCTGATTTTTTTAATAACTTCAGTACTATATCACCTCCAAGCCCAAAACTTCCCTCTTCTGCATTATTTTGTGATTTACCAGTATAAACATCAAAAGAGACCATATATCCGTCGTTTGTGCAAAGTGCCCAGTTTTTATATCCAAAACGAATAGGTTTCCATTTTATGTACTGTTTTGCGTCAATGGAAATATGTTCCTCCAGTCCACCGTGTTTTCTAAATCTATCATTCAGTGCGTCTATTATAGGTCTTATTTTGTAAAGTTTATCGGAACGGTCAATTTGTAAATTATTATTGAAATGTATGTGATGTAGCAAAGTTTCGAATCGATTCAAGCGCATACTATTTTTCAAAATTGTGGGCACGTCAGATGTACTGTTCCAAAACATTCTTTTATTAGGATACTTTGCATAACCAGAAAGTAATAAAGCTCCAAGTACTACATATAACTCATCTCTGGTGAAACCAAGATCAATATTCTTTTGTTGTGAATATATAGTCTGGCACACTATCATATCTAGAAGTTCTTCGTCAAAAAATAAATTGAAAAAATCTGTTGGACTTTTTGCCAACTGCGCTTCTGCAGATGCCTGACGCGGTTTACAAATAGTGTTTATGGAAAAGCTAGGAATTTCCTGCAACCAGGTGTGGTTGATTTTTGCAGCTTTCTTTTTTTTTATTACCACTTGGTCCAGGTTGTGGAAATAGTTGTGCAAGCGGGATCAAATCTTCCGCTTCAAAGTCGTCCTCTACTCCACGTCTTATTTCACCTCTTTGACGTAAAATACCTCGTGGAAGATGGTTTATATCACCTATATGTTCGTCGTCCGACTTGTCACTGTCCTCTTCCGTGTCACCTTCGCCTTCTTGTGGAGGCTCTATGTAAATATCTAACTGCTGCTCTTGATCTGAATCTTGTTCAATCATTTCGATAAGCTGATCAAGTGATAATCTATAAAAAGAACATACATTTTTGTACACACACGAAAAGTATTATATGCATGGAGTCCCCTATAAGGGACGCCCGACAAAATTGTGTTTACAACTAAGAAAAAAAGCTTGAAATCAAGCAAAGTCAACATCAATACTTATATCAGTCATTTACAATAATAACCTACATATATTGCAATGATGATACATTTATACTACTGAAAAAAATATAAAAACTTACTCGCTAGAGTAGTAGATCCATGATTTTTTCAATCTTAAACTACAGCACTATACGGGGATATGATACCAACTGCCGATTGTCTGAACTGTCTCGAAGCAACTGAGTAATAGTATGCAACCAGCTTAACTTCTGTAACCGTGCAAATAATTCAAATACGAGCGTCCCCTATAGGGGACTCTATGCACTAATGGGTTAAAAGAGTCATCAAAAATTATGGCCTGAGATATAATGCTACTCGTGTTTTGGCCTACGACTATGCAAAACAATTGGGATAGAAGTATCCTACAAACTGGGACGACAACAAAATGGCTGGTTCGGAATGGATGCGTTTGTTTATGAAACGACACCCACGTTTGTCTTACCGAAAGCCAGAAAACACTAGTATCGCCAGAGCCTCTGCTTTCAACGAGACAAATGTTAAGCAGTTTTTTTCAAACTATATCAATGTTCACTCTGAGTACAAATTTGCACCCCATCGCATTTGGAATACGGATGAAACGGGCATTCAAACTGTGCTCCAAGCTCCTAAAGTTATAGCGGAGACTGGTTCAAGGGGTGTAGGTCAATGTGTCTCGGCTGAAAGAGGCACATTGGTCACAATGTGTGGAATAATTTCGGTGGTTGGTTCTGCGATTCCCCCAATGTATATTTTCCCAAGAATTCGAATGAAGGAACAGTTCATGTACGGTGCCGCTGAAGGAGCTATAGGCTGTGCTGAAAAATCAGGTTGGATGTCTTCAACACTTTTCGTAAAATTATTAGAGCACGTTAAAGAACATGCCCATAGTAGCCCCGAAGATCCAATTTTATTACTAATAGACAACCATGAGACCCACACCTCTCTTGCAGCCATAAATTTTGCAAAAGCCAATGGAATAATTATGCTCTCCTTCCCACCACATTGTACTCACCGTATGCAACCTCTAGACAGAGGAGTTTTTGGACCTTTCAAAGCCAAATGCAAGCAATCATTCAACGACTACATAATGACTAACCCAGGTAAACCTATTACTATATACCACATAGCTAAGCTGACTGCTGAACCCTACCTGCAAAGTTTCACCCCCAAAAATATTACTAGTAGCTTTCGCTGTACAGGATTGTGGCCAATTAATGCAATGATTTTCGCTGATGAAGATTTTAGTGGAACATACTCAACAGATCGCCCAACTCCAGAAGTGTCAAATTTTTCCTTCCATTCCACTTCTGTATAACGGAACAGAAACAAATATTAACAATGGTAAAGGAATATTAGAACAAATATTCAATGAGGTCACTAAATCCAAAATCAATATTATATCTTCAATAACCATTAAACCATCAGATATAAAACCCTTTCCCAAAGCCTGCGCTAGAAAGACGAACAAAAGATCAAAATTAGGGAAACCAAGAATCTATACAAGCACCCCGGAAAAAGACAGGATTGAGGAATTAGAAAATGCTAGACTTCTGAAATTGGAGAAAAGCAATGCTAAGAGAAAGATTACGATATTGACCGAAAAAAGCAAAGAAGAAAATTCAATTAAAAAACAACAGAAAATACAAAAATGATGAAATGATATCAACAGAAAAAATCAGAGAAGAAAATCCAAATAATAATAAAAAAGAAAAGACAAAGAAACAAAAAGAGGACGAAACATCCTCATCAGATTCAGACATTGATTTACCTACAAATCTTAAGAAAAAATCAAGAGCTAATATGTCTGATTCAGACATTGATATGCAGTCAGACTTAGAAAATGTGGAATTACTAGATGATGAAGAAATATCTGTGGGAGACTATTTGTAAAGTTTACGACGAAAAAACGAACACTGTGCTATGTAGGTCTTGTTCTCGAGAAAATTAATGAATAATACACGTTCAGTTTTATGAGAAAATCAATGAACGGTTTTCATTTTCCCGTCTTAAAAGATGAATCAACCATTTCGAGGCGAGATGTGATTGCAAAACTTCCTCCACCAACCTCAATTGCTGGAACTTCTCGAACGGCATCGTTTTTAAAATTTAATATAATTTTTATTAGATACAATTTACAATAATACTGGAAAAATACTATAAATGTTTATGCTTCAGTTTCTAAATAAAGGTACAAATAAGTAGTTGAAAAAATTACTTTAAAAAGGAGTGGTCGATTTTACCTCACTATAATATGTCCGGAGCTGCTCCTTACTGGGGCAGCTTCGGACAAATGTAACTTTTTGAAAAAGTAATAATTTTGTGAAAACTTTGTATAATATCTCACTAAAATTCTTGTTAAACCATTCGCATATGTCTATACTTTACACTGGTATTTTCATAATTACGAACTTCTACTAAAAAGAGAGATATAAGTACATCAAAAAAAGTATCCGAACCTGCCCCACCTTACCCTAAATGGATTATTTACCTACTTGGACTACCGATCACATTATAATTTACCAAAATTTTGTTTTCATTCTTTGAGATAATAGCTTTATTCACACAACACCAAAATCAGGTTTCGAATCGTCAGGTGCATGGGCATACCATCTAAAACAATACATTTTCAATCTTATGCGTGTATTAAAAAAAATTGCACGTGCGTCTGACGTTTCCAACTGCTTTGCGAAATTTCTCAGAAAATAATCACTGACTGACTCTTTTATTACCCGACCATAAAATCTATGAACCATATATTCTAGGTAGACCGAACCATTCCAAAATTAAAATGCCTGGCAAACATCTGTAATTCTAAATTCTTTCAATTCGATGGATTTTGTGCACAATATGCTGTTCTCTAATATTTAAAAAAATGCAAAATATGCGCTTTGCATATTTGTGTTATCCTATAACATTTATATTGGTAAAATACGCCGTTTCAGAAAAAACAAAATAAAAATGAATTTATTAACTTTCCATAATGAAGAATTTTAACGAAATAGTTCATACACAGGAAAAAGTGTTATATAATAAAAATTCATACAATTGTAACAAAAATAGATGCTGGTGCAACCTGTGTTAAAATTTATTGAAAAATAAAAATATACGATATTTAAATCTAATACTTTTGCAAAGTATTAATTACGATTTGTAGTTTACATGCCAGTAATATCCTAATAAAATATTCTCTGAATCTATTTATTTGTGGCATAATTCTAGTTTTTCTTTAGTTTATATGAATATTTTGCCACACCTCTGAAAAAAATAAAAATTAATTGAATAAACCAACCGCACACTAAAAAAGCAGATAGTAAAAAAATAAAAAAAAACAAATTACTATCTCGCACTTCCATATTTTTTGACATTTCGAAAAGCTCTTCTTTCTAAGTTCTAAGTGAGTGGGCCAAAAACTAGCGCTCCACTGCGACTCTATGGTCTATTGTGGCTCACATCCGTCTTTATACTACACCCAACAGGTTTAGCCTCTTTATGAAGTCACTAACCTTATTGGGTGAGATTCTGTTCAGATCTCCTGACAAGAGATGCATTTTGCCAAATATAGAAACTCTGGTCTGTTCTCCAGTTGGACAGTAACATAATATGTGTTCTGTCGATTCGTCACTGTCCAAATACAACCATCACTCGGCGTCCTCAGCCAGGCCTAACTTGTGCATGACATCTTAGCCGGCAGTGTCCAGTATATAGGCCAGTCAGAGTCTTTAGGTCAAGCCTATTTAACTCAAGCAAATTTTAAGTTCTTTTTGTCGATGTGCCCCATATGAACGCCTTCGAGCAAATCTCGACAGTACTAACATACTTTTTCCTCTTCCCAGGTCGAGATGACTGCTTTGGCATTAGCCAAAGCTAAGCCAAGAGCCGGTTCTGGGCCTATATAGTTGAAGAGGTACCTCGCCTTGCTAATGAGACCGCTGCCGCGTTCCTCTGGATAACTGCATGATAAGGTATCCAAACCAGGAGTTACCCTATTACTCAAATGGAGGCCATAAAAATTATATAAAAAGACAGGAATTTCAAAAATCAAAAATTTGCGAACACGCTTGGGAAGGATCATTCGATGCAATGGGGTTAGGCAAAAATTTTAGAGAAAGGGGATAATGCAAGAAAAAGAAAATTAAAAGAGACCGCGATTATTTTGTTGAACGGATGTAAACGTATGTCAAACTGTTCAACATTGATTATTCTTGGGTACAGTTGTATGAAGAAGGAGTAAGTAACAATAAAAAAAATAATTTAACATCTTTATGGAAGCAGTTAAACAAATATTAACCTGTCAAACTTACTTACGTTTAATGCATTTGCAATTTTTGAGAACGAAAATTTTGTTATTTTTTACTTATCTGCTAATTCAGTGTGCTTTACTTTCGTTAAGCAAACTTATTTTCAAAAGCAACCCTTGACTGATCCTTTTGGCGCAAGGGTGTACTCAGTTAATCTTTATTTTTTTAGAAATGTGGCAATTAAACTAAAGAAAAAATATCCTAGAAGACACTATATTTGGAGCTATATGTGCTACATTTGTATGAATTTTCATAATAACATTTTTTTCCGTGTAGTCCGAACGTGTTCACTAAATGAAAGGATTTGATACAGTTCATTTAAATTGAAAAAAAAATAAATAAATAACAATTACTTCTTCAAAATTACTAACCGAGTTCATGCAACCCTAAATTGCTACAGTATCCTGAAGCAAAAAGCAATATAAGCATAAACTAAAATTAATTATAAATCAATTACTAGGCCAAATGAAATCATATTAAATTTTATTTTCTGGTAAATATAAGGGCAATTTGGTCAACACATCGAGTGACTAATGGTGTAAATATGAAACGGATTCTATTAATGCAGAAATAATTAGTTATATAAATATTTTATATTTATGAGTTTAACAATAAATTAACAACGTAATCAATTAATAAAATGAAAATAGTTCAATATTGGGAAAAAGTTAAGGTTAGGTTAACCTACAAAACTAATTAAATATGATATATGACAACTGATTGTATATCTCATAATGAAAATTGGCTACTATAAGATTAATATTTTGTTTTACCTTTCAATAATATTACCTACAATTTTCAATTTAATTAGCAAATGAACATAAAAATTATTTTAGTTGAGAAGAGATTTAGTTTATATTTTTCTCATAGAAAATTATTACGAAAATACCTTCTAAATGTTAAAAAAAATATAGAGTTCACATCTAAAGTAGATTAAGAGAAAATGTTTGTCAAATTTGAAGAGTACTTATTATTATCTGAAGAGGGTGACTACAAATTTTGACCCAATACTGTTACAGAATTTGACGTCCACCATCCAAATCGGTGTCAGTTATATCTGAATTTTCAGCATGAGAATTTTTTTTACAAGAGAAGCGCCATAAAACTTCATCGAGTTGCTGCACAATTAGCATTAATGCAAGTATGTATAACTAAAATATGGTATATTGTATATTTCTTATTAACTTAAACATCGAGAACTCACATATAAAATTTACATAAATAAACTTCTAAACAAAATTAATAAATAACAAAATAAAATAAAAATTAAAATTTTATTAAAACCAAACAAATACACAAAACATAATTATATTCAGATCACAATAATATATTGGAAAACCCTTCTTTGATGGCTTCGGATTATTTAGTTAATGGTTATAGTATATTGTAAATTGGGGTTCAAATAGCAGTCTAAGGACAGGAGTCGAATTAGTTCCTCGAGTTACTTCAATTCATCCACAACATCAGAGGGCACACTCTCTTGACAAAATACTTTTTAGTTTCTGTTATATATATATATATATATATATATATATATATATATATATTAAACGAGTACATTAATGTGCTCACAGATGAACTGCAGCAGCACAAGGGGCGATTAAACATTTCTTAAAAAATAAAAATTAATATTGTGAGAAATAGACATTAACATCGCAATAAAAATCTAAATAACATTTAAATTCCTCAAAAAAACTTGCTATGAAAAAGTGTTTTCAGATTTTTAAAAATTCCTCTAAATAAAAAAGTTACAGACGATGTTTGAAAACGCCACATTAACTTTTATTCAAAATAACTTATAAACCTGATGAGCTAGGACCGGTCTGCAAAGCCATTACGTTGGCAACAGTCTAAAACTTTCTACATTTAATCATTTTCCTGTAACTTATAGTTTCTAAGATACCAACACATGCATCACCAAAATGGTCAACGCTTAATATATTTGCATTACCATTAAATATATAAAAAAATATTTCTTTAAATATATTCACTAATTTACATCAACATCAACATCAGTTTGATAATTTTCCAAATCATTGTAATCATATATTAGAACTTATTAGATCAATTTCTGAAAAATATGTAGATGTAAGAATAAATCATGAAACAAAAATATTCAATTCCTTAAAAGGCACAAAGCGACAAGTATTAAATAAAGTAACACTATTTAAAGGGCAATAAAGGTTTTAATATAACTAGAATTTTATTTCAAACCTGATTTCATAAAACTTCTCAAAATAATAAAATATTTTATGTTAGTATTTTAAAAATATATTCCATTCCATTTCACATTACTTTTAAATAAAAAAACTAACTACCTTTTCAAAATTTCATCAAATGTTATAATAATATATATTTTATTGAATCCGGCTCTGTCCTCAGAGGGCGGAGCCAAACTTCTGCACACACTCCACCGCTCCCCTGAACAGGCTTCATTGGTATAGTTGTATTGAATAGCACGGGTACAGTCTACGTGGTCTGTGGTATGAACATATCAATTCATCCTAACTACTAATCCGTAGTTACAGAATTTTCAAGAAATTACTTCTGCAATGCAATATTGAAAAATGTAGATTTCCACTAAATAAATTTAAAATATTAAATTTTACAGTGAAGGTTTGGAAGCTACTTTGTACTTTTGTAAATAGTAACTCTGACGTCGAAGTATTTCAAGTGATTTTTCATTTCCCAGTCGAAGACGTACTTGTTTAGTAATAAAATAAATGAAAGCATCCCTGGCAAAGATCTTTTTATTCCCCAAGTTATTGCCATAAAAGTAAGTAAGAAGACTTTCCGCGTTACAAAGTGATATGATGATTAGGTTAAATGGTGAAGAATAATACCTCGTTAGACATTCATTGAAAACTTCCAACTTATTCCATTTTGTTGGCCGGAGCGATTTGAGCTTTTCTAATTTAATGTTCTTCTTGGAAGTTGAAAGTCATTGCGTGGTTCAAAGCATTTTCTCGAAATTATATAAGGATTTTAATTAACTTTTGTATTTGTTACTTTATTTTACTTCTTTGCAGACTGAAGCCCTGGCTTCGTCCTGCCAGGACTGCTCTGTGTTGAGAATAATTTGTCTGATAAATTTAATTCTTCTAGACCGCATGTTTTAAATGTAATTAAAAAACTCTTTTGGGCATTCTTTTTTCCTTGGAAATGACAAAGGAGAGGGGAAGGCCAAGGACTCACAATAAAACATCCCCTTGTTACGTTACGTCGTTGCGTGAAAATAGGTTGAGAAGTAACAAATAAATGCCTTCTTTGGAATTGAAATGCTAAAATTGGAACAAAGTGTAACGAAATGAATTAAAATTAAGTAGGGTAAATGCGCCAGTGACTGAACAGTTAAATTTTTAAAATTAACATAAAATGTTTTCAATGTGATGTTCAAACTGTTACAGTGGTACGTAGTGGATGTATTTTATGTAATGAAATTATTGATATAAAAGTTTTTATATATTTTTAGGTATTAATAATATTGTGTGAAACTAACTACTCAGTGGACAAAAGCCCCAACCTGCGTTGAATTACACCCACAATATCTACCCATATATTCCTTATTATTAGTTTTTGTAACATTTTTTTACTGTTTTAGAAAGGTATTTTAAGCTAATACAAATCAAATCTCCTACAATTCCTATCAATGAAGTCATATGTATGTTCTCTGATACCAAACATCTAGGTATGCTAATGAACAATTCCACAGACAAAGCTTTATTCAATAATTATCTAAAGAAAATAATCTAATTTACTCACTCTATAAAAATCTAACTTCTCTTTTTTGGCAGTGGGAACACGACAAATTCAACCACAATAGATGAGATCTGACCTATTTCTGCATTTTTAGGATTGCTTCTTCAGGTGGTCTCCTTTAAGTTGAATCAAATATCTAACTATAAAAATTATTATAAAAATTAAAATTATTTGAAGTTAAATATCGACAATGACAAAAAAGTGACATCCTGCCAATGAATTAAATATGACAATACCTACTTGAAAAATGTTCACCTTTTATGTAAAAGTTTTTAGATAATTATTGAATAGAGCTTTGTCTGTGGAATTGTTCATTAGCATACCTAGATGTTTGGTATCAGAGAACATACATATGACTTCATTGATAGGAATTGTAGGAGATTTGATTTATATTAGCTTAAAATACCTTTCTAAAACAGTAAAAAAATGTTACAAAAGCTAATAATAAGGAATATATGGGTAGATATTGTGGGTGTAATTCAACGCAGGTTGGGGCTTTTGTCCACTGAGTAGTTAGTTTCACACAATATTATTAATACCTAAAACTATATAAAAACTTTTACATAAAATGTGAACATTTTTCAAGTAGGTATTGTCATATTTAATTCATTGGCAGGATGTCACTTTTTTGTCATTGTCGATATTTAACTTCAAATAATTTTAATTTTTATAATAATTTTTATAGTTAGATATTTGATTCAACTTAAAGGAGACCACCTGAAGAAGCAATCCTAAAAATGCAGAAATAGGTCAGATCTCATCTATTGTGGTTGAATTTGTCGTGTCCCGAGATAGTCGATAACCTTGCCAAAAAAGCAGCAGAAGATGGATCCAATATAATTTTTAAAATTCCCGCTAATGACCTTTTTCCAATTTTTAAATCGGAAATGAAATCCGCTTGGCAGCTCCAATATGAGAACTCGGTCAAAGGAACCTTCCTCAAAAATATTCATCAGAGAGTATCACTTACTCCGTGGTTTGTCAATATTACAAATAAGCATCTGATCAAAACAATTTGTAGAATGAGAAGCAACCACGCTCTATATCACCAGTATAAAAACAAAATAGGCCTTACCGATACCTCATACTGTATCTGCAACGAAATAGCTGATTTGCAGCATATTATACTAGAATGTCCACTAGAAAAGGCAAATATTGATATTTTATACAAGGACTTAATTCCCGAAAGGGTTGATTTTCCTATAAGTATTTCCACATTGTTGAGCACAAAAAATATTAGAGTATACAAGATCATATGTAAATACCTTAAAAATATCAATATAAAACTCTAGAGCTTAAGATTAACCGAAAACTAATATTGCATGCATGTTATTATGTAATTATAAATATTATTCATTCTATTCCATTTGTAACCCACTATAGGGAGACCGAAGTTGACTAGGCCAACGAGGTCTAGAGAACAATGTATCTAGTATATAGTATAGTTCAGAAAAAAATAAATAAAAAAAAAACTAAAAGAAAAAGTAAATAATAAATAAATAAATAAAAAATTAAAAAAAAAATAAAAATTGGTACAACATCAAACATGAAGCTGGTAAATACATTTTAGGGTTGAAATTGTAATATACATACAAAATGTATGAATATATAATATATGTACAAAATGTAACCTAATTAGTTATATAACAAAGAAGACTGGCTAGTTGGCTCTGTCCAGTGCCATAGAAACCTAAACACACACACACACACACTGCCAAAAAAGTGAAGTTAGATTTTTATAGAGTGAGTAAATTAGATTATTTTCTTTAGATAATTATTGAATAGAGCTTTGTCTGTGGGATTGTTCATTAGCATACCTAGATGTTTGGTATCAGAGAACATACATATGACTTCATTGATAGGAATTGTAGGAGATTTGATTTATATTAGCTTAAAATACCTTTCTAAAACAGTAAAGAAATTATTGATGTTTTTTTATTTAAAATTCCTAATTGGTTCTATTGAATAAGGGTCAATTATGGAAAAAAAATATAATATATTTATTAAGAATTCAGAACTCTAATGTTGTAAATTCTTGATATTTAATCACCATATACCTACTGTTCTGGATACATTTGTCAGATTTTGAAATATAATAATTTTTAGTACGCCTGTCAATCATTTGTAAAACATTTCCGAATCAGCTTATTCATTTTCGAGTTTACAAACAAAATTTCGACCCACCAACGTGGTGAGGAGAATGAGAATGAATGGTGAGGGAACGTCTTGTCTGTATAATTAAGGAACTTTTTCGCAGGAATCTAGGCAAAACATCGCTAACATAGGAAGAACTGTTAATTCAGTGTAATTTATTTTCTGCCAAGAAAGGAGTTTTGATTTTCGAATTGATATTTTTCAAGTCATATCAATATTCATTTAAGAGAGCAGACAATTTCCATTTATTCTGTTTCTTCAAATCATGCATCACACTAATTCTATATTTGTTTTGGCTAATTTCTAGCATTTTACCTGGATATGGCCCATATTTTATATACAGGGTGTCCCAAAATAGAAGGCCATACCATTAACCACATATTCTTTGGACAAAAATAATGCGACTTTTCTTATGCCGTTTTTTATTTGGGCGTCCCTGTTTCAATATACAGGGTGTTAAAGTTACAATTTAAAAAACTATTTTTGTTAATAATTCCATTGTTTTGTAAGATACGCACTTCAAATTTTGCACGTACTTTTATCTTGTTTCGGCATACTTATCATGTAATTTTGGTAAAAAAAAATCGAAGGACAAATGGTGGTAACTGAGGGATGCTGTATCCTTTATCCCCTCCAATTATTTCTAAGTACGCCTATGCAGCTTTTTCGTGAAATATCAAATGTAGAATTTTCTTCTGATCCTTTTATTTATTTTGTAATTTTTTGTTTAACTGCTCCGTTTTGGAGAAAAACGACATGTATTGATGAGTTACAAATGTCTTAGCGGCCGATAAATGTCAGGAAAAAATAGTCAGCTCCCTTATCCCAACAGATCACATCCTAAAAGTAAGGTTTTCTTAAATTTGGATCGACATCTTCGTGAAACCGGAAAGTTTATGGATCAGAAGGTCGGAATTTGCGGCCTACATAGAAAATTAAACCCTTAACAAAAGGAACAAATCTTAGCACTGGTAGAAGAAGAACCAAGCACAAGTACAAAGATTGTTTCTCGACAAACAGAAAATTTTACAAAAATGGATGATTATCGTACTTTAAAAACCCAATTTCTGCACCCGTATCACATCCAACCCTTACAAAATATTCTACCCCAAGGTTTTGCTTCTAGGATGCAATTTAGTCGTTGGTTGTTAACACAGAATGATGCAGATAGGGACTTTGTAAGAAAAATTCTATTCACAAATAGTGGATAATATTCTGTTGGGTCCCCTTTTCATATCAAATAATTTAAATTCAGCATCATTATTAAATTTTCTGCAGTATTTAAATACCCATTTATTTCCCAATCGTTGGCTTGGTCGAGGACAAGACTTACTTATTCAATGGCCACTACGATCTCCTTATTTAGGTAAAAAGTTATTATGTTCATTATTACCATTACTAAATGAGGATATTATTTTTTGGTTGATAAGAGAACTGTATTACAGATTTTAATGCCATATTATTTTTTCAATTCATAAGTAGTCCTGATTTTATAACATTTAGAATTACCCATTTTGTTTTAAATAGCAAATATTCATTCAGTTTGTTAAATTAGTAGTAATTAATTAATTATTTTATTTAATGTTATTTGGGTAAAAAGTTATTATGTTGATCGTTCATTACTACCATTACTAAATGAGACTATTATTTTTTGGTTGATAAGAGGTTTTAATGCCATATTATTTTTTCAATTCATAAGTAGTCCTCATTTTATAACATTTAGAATTACCCATTTTGTTTTAAATAGAAAATATTCATTCAGTAAGTATTACGATTTGCTAAGTTCCCAAGGTATTGTAATAATAGGTATATCCACAAAATTTCAGTTTCACTTGATATGATAGTGAACTATAGATTTATGGGCACTACAAATTGCCGTTTTTCTCCAGAACGGAGCATTTAAACAAAAAAATACAAAGGAGATAAAATGATCAGAAGAAAATTCTACGTTTGATATTTCAAGAAAAAGCTGCGTGGCGTACTTAGAAATAATTGGAGGGGATAAAGGGTACTGCATCCCTCAGTTACCTCCATTCGCCGTTCGATTTTTTTCACCAAAATTACATGATAAGTATGCCAGAATAAGCTAAAAGTACGTACAAATTTTCAAGTATGTATCTTACAAAACAATGGAATTATTAACAAAAATAGTTTTTTAAAATGCAACTTTAACACCTTGTATATTGAAACAGGGACGTCCAAATAAAAAATAGTATAAAGAAAGCCGCATTATTTTTGTCCAAAGAATATGTGGTTAATGGTATGCCCTTCTATTTTAAGACACCCTGTATAGGACACACTACTAATGAATTAGTATTAGATATGCTTGGTGTACAAGCTCTGACTAGTTTAGTTGTTTTAAATTTCTTTTCATTTTTAATTCTTTTACGGGAATTTTCATTTTCTTTGTTTGATTTGTTTGGATTTTATTTTGTTTTTATATTAAACATTATTAGACATTGTTTAATTTGGGACAAAACTGAACACCAGTCTCATCAGCAGTGAAACTTCGAGAAAGAGCGGCAAGAATATCTTACAAGTTTCTGACGTGAGACAATTTTGCAAGTCAGAAAACAATTTTCTAAATAAATCATCTCACTTCTTTCTATTATCTCTGAATGTCCGTAAAAATAATTGCAGCCAGTTTTTCCGGGTCGATTCTCATTAAATGGATTTTCAGGTCCAACAGTTATTATTTTCTGATGAGAATGAGAATTTGATATATTCTTTTCTTGGGAATTTCTTATTTTTCGTCCGTCCATTTTTTGTTATACTTTGCCGCCGGTGATGGTCGTCGACAGCATGATATGCCTTGCGCAAGGTCAGGTTTAATAGTGGGCCAGTTTCCAGTGCCGTGCAGAAGTGTGTTTTTAAATAATTTTCGAACTGCCCTTTTTGATTTTTTTTACAAAATTCTAATTGTATATTAACTTATTATGTTATGAACCACCCGGTATTTTAATACTAAAATATGTATTATATTACTCTTATTCCAACTATATTTCATATAATACCTAATATCGGATTTATGGCATACATATTTAATATCAACTAATGCATGCTAATTTAAGAGGATAACTTTGGGGATATGCATGACTGAAACATGATACTCGTTGTAGTAATTGGCCAGTAATTTAATTTCACAAGTCCGGCATGAAAATTTGAGGATTTTAGGTTTAACCATGTTTATGTATGCGCATATTTAGAGAATTCTAACGGTAAAAAAAACTTCTCTAACCGTAACTGTTAATTTCCTTTATTGATCCTAGATGTAGTATTCATTCACTACAAAATAGTAACTATCACCAAAAAATAGAGAAAATATATATACATGGTGTGTGGAATATGAATGCCTTTATTTTGTTTTATAAAGTCCTGGAACCCAATATTTAGCTAGAGGGTGGTAGCAGAGTTTAAAACACCCTGAACATTAAAATGTGCTCCTGTACGTACTTTAATAGAATTTCTTTTATTGCCCGACAATTTTTCTCCCTTTCACTCTCAGATAGTCGTTTTAAATGGAAAATTTTAATCAAACATTTTTTATGTATATATTTAATAATAATACCGTAGTAGTATACTTTTATTGCTTTTCGTCTTAAACATAATACTTGTAATAGTATTAATGACACTGGTTCGATATGAATACTATAATGAAATGCGTGTAACGTTAAATCACGAGGCGTCAGTTGATTGATTTAGTTACACAAATTTCATTAACAAAATTCATATCGAACGTATATCATTCAAAATTTAATCTACGACAGCTCACATAGATTTTATTTGCAGATTTGATTTAGCTTAAAATATTTTCATAAATAGAAATTAAAAATTATTAGCTGCTCTTATTTGACGGTGTCATGGTAACCACAGTACTTGTTTTAAGTTTGACTTTAACAGCTTCATTATTGGTGTCCAATTTTGTGTCATACATTCAGTTTTATTGAAAAAGAATATTAATATGGCTGATTCTGACTTCAAAGAGTTGTCGATTCCCTTATTCTCGAAAAATCATAACAGACGTACGAGGAATGTTATGCAAAACTGGAAGAGCAATGTCCTTCTGGCATATTTCGAATATCTTTCAAAACATAGCAAGCTTTTGTCGCTTTTGTATTATTCTATATAAAGGATTTCAGTCAAAAAGATCTAAGATTTGAACAAAAGAAAACATAACTCAATTTTTGCTGGAAGCTAACGATAGAATTAATTTAAAAGTTGCACTGATAGTGCCTGCAGGCACTGAATTGATAAATCTACAAAAAAAAAAAAAGTTACAGATGAAGAACAGTGCATTCATATCATTATTCCGTTTATGAAAACAAAGATGCCTACCACGAAATTTTTTTTATCACAAACGGAAACATTGATGGAATAAATATACTGGATCAAGATTCGAAGGTATACAGGGTGTTAAAAAAAGAGTGTAAAATATTTCAGGAGGTAATAGTATGAACCAAAATAAGCAGAAAGGTCTTAATAAACATGGGTCCGCAAAGTAACGGTTGCGGATATATAGACCACTATTCGTTTTTCAAACATTTTATTTTATTAGGAATAAACCGACAAAGGAAGCTTTTAACAAACAAAAAACAAAGATGTGGAAAAGTATGGTGTAAATGCTCTCTAACGGTCATGGAAAAATGAGGTGAAGCGCCATTATGCTGGAACTACATTTGTTGCCTCTGATTCAAAGGAATGTCTTCCAAAAACTCATACAGTGTGGATACAATAGGACCTAGAAACCTGTCACCTATAATACCCATCCAAATGTTTAATGAAAAACGTGCCACATAGATGGGTAGGCAGGGCCGGACCTGTTTTATGGCATCCAAGATCGCCTGATTTGAACCCTCTAGATTTCTTTGTTTGCGGATATTTGAAGACATTAGTGTATGGTACTCCTGTAAATAGCCTGGAAGAGCTGCAGCTACGGATTAATCAAAAGTGTCAAGAAATCCAAACCAAGGAGGGTGTTTTCGAAAGAGTTTGATTATCGTTGAGACGAAGATGTCGTGCCTGCTTGGAAATGGACGGAGAGCACTTTGAACATCTTCTGTAACTTTGTTTTTTGTTTGTTAAAAGCTTCCTTTGTCGGTTTATTCCTAATAAAATAAAATATTTGAAAAACGAATAGTGGTCCATATATCCGCAACCGTTACTTTGCGGACCCATGTTTATAAAAACTTTTCTGCTTATTTTGGTTCATACTATTACCTCCTGAAATAGTTTACACTCTTTTTTTAACACCCTGTATAGCGATGAGACCAAGCCACATAGATCATACTCAAGTTGGCATGAATACTTTTGGGAAAATACCGTGTAATATAGTATTGTTCGTGGGACTTCCAAATCCTCAACAATATACTGGACATTTTTTTGTAGATCATTTGCGTCATTGTTTGCAGATTCAGAAGTCAATTTATTAACTGTTAATAGACATGGTGGTTCGCGCTTTAACATAGTGGCATAAAGTTATATAGAAGATTCTAAAGAAAATAAGAAGAGCCTCTAATATTTTGGGTAAGGTTTCAGGCATGGATGGCCCTTCAATGAGATTGAGCACTCGGGAAATAAACTTATTCTCTAAAAATATAGCCCACTTATCATCTGCTGGAATTAATTAATTAATGCTTACATAAATGTTATTGAATTTCTTATAGTTAATATTAACAAGTAAAAGAAAAAACTTTATTTTTGTTTATTTTTTACTTTTTGTAATATGGCAGCAACAACACATTTTGTGTTTTAAAGTCTAGTGACCTACACCTATAGAACACTAGTTACAGCTGTAAGAATATTGTGGAGAAAAAATTTTAAAGCTTAATTTTTTGTAAAGTTTACTTTATCAGTTCTTATAGCTTCTATAACTTTCTGATACAACTCTATAACAGCTGATTGGGATGTTGATTGCTGCATAGGGCTTGTTAATTAATATTATTCCTTTAACTAACGTAAGCTTTAATGTATAACTTCGTCTTCTCGCGAACCATTGATTTCTATGTCATCTTTGCACTTAAAATACAAATTTATACTACGTGTGCAGTTTCATATACCTGTACCAAGCAAGATTTGTATATACAAGGGTAATAATGAGTAAAACAAATTTCTAATTATATCCCCCAGTAACCTTCTACATAATTCCTATGTAGCATCCTAATTATATTTGACTTAGACACACAATATCGAGTTTTGAGCACATACATTTCATTTCTGCTAATGCACGTACATTTGGGAGGATGCCTTTGGAGATTTGCAGGACTAAAACATGAAGTTCGTTATAGTAATTGGCTAGTTATTTAATTTCGCAAGTCTGGCATGAAAATTTGTGTCGAGGATTTTGACTTTAATGACGCTCTTATATACTTATACTTACAATTATTTAAGTATTTCAGACGGATGTAAGAACTTTAAGCCTTAACTGTTCATATTTATTTGCAGGGTTTGGTATTACAAATAAAATATCATCATTATATGCGCCATTGTAATATTTTGTTTTTTTTACACTTTTTTGTATTTCAAACTGATTAACAAAAAATTGATCTATTGGATCACATGCATTTTTACGCAGTTACTTAAATTACTTAAGCATATCTTAGGAAGTCCATGCAAAACAATAATAATAAGCCGTCATCTTATTTAATATTGTGTAGTGTCAAATTAAGCTTATTCCTAAAAATATTAAGTTTTAATAATGGCTTATGCATATTCAAATGCTGAAATTACCAATATGGTTTACATTTATGGCTTTGCAGATTGATAAGGTACTGATGCTATAGTCTGTTTGGAAATGAAAGAGAGTAATAAAACCTCGAGATAAGAATCGGCCATGAGCGTGGTAATATTTCGTTTCAGGTAATTATCAGGTAACACTAATGCTAACAGGTAATGGGTGTACATTAGTATATTTTACTGGATACATCATAGGGCAGGAGCCAGTGTATTGTGACAGATCAATCCAGTCTTAGAGCTGAATATACGAAGACATGCTAGTGCAGTAGAGTAAAATTCGACTTGTCTTTAGTGACTATTGTGCCAGTGGATATAATAGTGTTTGGGTAGAATGTCGAGCTTATCAGATTACGTACCTGCTAAACGCGTGAAAAGATGTGCGCTGTCTCAGAATGAGAAGATTATTATATTAAATGTATTTAATGCATTGAAACACCAAAATCCTACCAACAGTGTTGACGACATCGTGAAAAAGTGTTCCAAAATAACAGGGATTGGAAAATCGACTATCTACAGACTTTAAAGGAAACAAAAAATGAACAAGATACTGTAAATCCCCCAAAATCATCTACAGGGAGGTCAAAAGTCGTTATAGATGATTTCTTCAAAAATGTCATTCGCAGAAAAGTACACTCATTTTATTTTAAAATATGCCAAAGGAAGAAGATACCATAAACGAGGTGCATCAGAAGAAGACGAAGAATATCTTAGGGAAAATGAACCATCATCAAGAACGTCAGGAGCAATTAAAAAACAAGGTAATTTAGACACCAAAAAATTAGTTTATCTCTTACCTAGCTAATTCCAATTTTTAGATATTATTTGAAAGAAGAAAAATTGAATTCTAAATGAACAACAATTTCAGTTTTGTGGAGATATTTTATTTCATCAAAGTGTATTAAACTTAGAAAGCCCATATGATTTTTTTTTCTTATTTATTTAAGATATTTTTGACAGAATTGTACAGGAAACTAATCTTTTTGCGATTCAAATAGATCCAATAATAATAATTTTGTGTTTGTTAATGCACCTTCATACACAAAGTTGTAAATTTACAACAGTATATTTTTTCCCAAAATAAATATAAAAATTTGCAAATATATGTTTTCAATTATTCTTCCCATAAATTTTTACTTTCTCCAAAAACATACATTTTTTATGTAAAAATGAAAAATCATGCAGTGAAGGGATATTTTTTCAAAAGGTGTTCTACATAACACAATACATAAAATAAAATTACTGTAAATTAAACAAATTTAACTTAGACATTATTAACATTTTTTCCATTAATCAACGAGCAGACATATTAATTTTAAAAATAAGTAGGTACACTGTTTTAGTTGCGAAATTGTTAAACATTTTTATGTGCTATAAAATATTTTTTACCTTCCCGTATTAACCCCCCAGGAAAGAATTTAAAGGTCGAAGGACGAATGTTTCGAGCTAACGACATCCTTAACCAGCTTAATTATGGTCTATGTTCTAAATATCGTATTAGCGAAGATGAGGCTGCTGCCATTAAACAGTGTGTTTTGATAACAGCGTAATTTCCGACGGAGAGAAGCCGGAAGAGCCACTTTGGTTTAATGGTAAAAGTGTGTAGCGGTGGTGTTACATGTTTATACCATTTAACTTTGTTCGGTTTAGCGGAATAACATTTTAAATATATTGTTTATACCACCAACACACATTATAAAATAATATGCATGCATTCGATGCCATTCTGAAAGTCGGTATCGATATTAATAAACATGAAATACGTTATCGAAACAAATATGGAGTCATATCGCATTTTAAAAACACAATTCCTAGTAAAATATTAGGTGGTTTCACTTTTTTTATCAAACTTTATGACCAAATAGATTTTTGATTTCTGTACGGCCCTGACAAATATACAAATAATTAAAGTGAAGAAAAAAAAAATAAAAAGATCAAAAATAAAAAAAACAGCAAAAAGACAATGGTAAATAATAGAATATTAAAATAACAGAATGTTCATCGATCGTATAAGGTGCTCCGCCAAGCGTCCAGGCGATTCTTGGAGCATTGATGGAGGGTGCAGTAATTACGGAAGGAGGAAGAGAGTTCCATACTCAGAACACTCGGTTTGGTAGAAACGATTGGCGAATAGATGTCTTGAAGCTCTCTTTTCTCAGTTTCAGGTGATGTCCTCTTAAGCGACTATCCGGACTCAGGGTGTTGATAAATAAACCATTAAGCGCTCGAAATGTAAATATTAAATCGCCGCAAAGCTTCCTTTCGGCGAAAGATGACAAATGGGCAAGACGTAGTTTCTCCTCATAGGATGGTCGAATACGTCCATAAGCAAAACGAGTAACAAGACATTGCACAGATTCCAATAATTTCTGATCCCTTACTAGATCAGCACTCCACATTGGACCAGCGAATTCAAGCAGCGGTCTGACATAATACTTATATAGTTTCACGAAAGTTTCCAGACTTGCTCCAGTAAATGACTTCCTCAAAAGGTACACTAATGAATTTGCCTTTTTGCACCTGGATTGTATGCGTTCAGACCACGACAAATTCTGCGAAATTAATACTCCAAGGTCGTTTTGTGAGGTAACGGATTTTAATGTCGTATTTAATAGTGAGTACTGAAGCAAGGGGTTATTCCTGCCAAGACGGGGAAGAGAACATTTATCAGCATTCATTCATAATATCGAAGTATTTTGGGTATTATTCAGAACCCTTGAATTTGACTTAAGCCTGGTCATGCCACATTTGTCTAATAAAACGTTAAGTGTAGATAGCATGTTGGAAGTTTTACATGCACTGAAGGAGGTTTGGCAAATTTGCATAATACAGATGGGCTTTTGCCACAGGTTAGAAAACACTTTTAAATTTCGGTGAATATGTTCCTGCATTTTGACATTTCATCCATTCCGTTAAATGTGTGCCTGATTTAAATTATTGCATTCATTATTGTCGTAGGAACCTTTTTCTACTTTATTTTGCTATATATATTTTTAAAATATAAACGAATTATTCGCAAATTATTTTTTTTTTTGCCACAACTTTTCTAGAAAAAAAAAACTTTGCATTTAAAACTACTGCACTAATACTTTTGCAAACATTTCGGAAAATATATGTTATAATAATACAGTATGCGCCAAAAGTATGGAATAAATTCAATAAAAACGAAACAATTATTTTTTGGGAAAAATCCTCGAACAGGTCGATTTTTAATTTAAAAAATACATATTTTAGCGTAAAATGCGATTTTCAAATGTCATTTGTTTTCGAGTAATGACGTCATCGATTTTTTTTTAAATGGCAACACCATATTTTTTCCTTGATTCTGAAAGATCGTTTAATTCTCTATTAGACAGTATTAAAATTTTACCCTCTTACATAGGAAAGTTTTCGAGTAAATGACGATTGAATGTTAGAAAACGTAAATCAATTAAAATAAAGCAAAAACGTTATCAAGTTTAGTTTTTAGAATTCCATAGTTCTTTTATGGATCACGTAGGTGAAAATCTTTGCAAAGTGTCGTTGTCACACCGACTTTCTAATAAGTATTGTAAGCGACATAGAAATTATTATTCAATTTAAAGAATTATGGCACATTTAACTGTTACTCAAAGAATTGAAGTTTTAATTCTTATCGGATGCGGGAATATGACTAGAACTCAGCAGGAAGCGATTTATTTAATGAAAAATATCCAAATCGCCCTATCAGCCAATCAACAGTCAGTAAGGTAGAATCTAAATTTAGAGAAACTGGCAATGTTGTAAATATTCCAAAACCTGGACGTCCAAGCATTAATGAAAATCAGAAACAGAACATTTTGATAAGTATGGTGGATAATCCTCATAATTCTTCACGATTGGTTGCATTAAACAATGACACTAGTCAGAGCACAGTGCTACGTATCTTGAGGAAGGAAAAATATCATCCCTACAAAATTCAACTTGTGCAGGAACTCAATGAAGATGATCCCGATCGCCGCTTACACTTTTGCGAAATTCTAATGGATTTATGTCAAGGAAATAGAAATTTACACCGGCAAATACTTTATTCAGATGAGGCCACATTTTGTCTGAATGGTACAGTAAACCGTCAAACTTGCAGATATTGGAGTCGGGAAAATCCTCATTGGATGGCAGAGGCA
Organism: Monochamus alternatus; assembly: GCA_037114965.1. Lineage (NCBI taxonomy): Eukaryota > Metazoa > Arthropoda > Insecta > Coleoptera > Cerambycidae > Monochamus > Monochamus alternatus. The sequence continues at coordinate 25,703,640 of CM073429.1, forward strand.
CATACCCAACACCCTCAGAAATTAAATGTGTGGGCTGGAATAGTTGACGACAGAATAGTAGGGCCTTTCTTCTTTGAAGGAACCCTTACAGGACAAAGATATTTAGAGTTTCTAGAAAATTACCTTGTTCCTTGCCCTAGTAATTTTTCCTAACGATAATGACCCTGACATTCCTGACGATACCTTATGGTTTCAGCAAGACGGTGCACCTCCGCACTATGCGCGCCCTGTACGAGATTTTTCGAACTGTTTTCCTGGGAGGTGGATCGGCAGACGCGGACCGATAGAATGGCCTGCAAGATCGCCAGATCTTACACCTCTTGACTATTTTTTATGGGGATACTTGAAGTCAAAAGTGTACATTAATAAACCACGTAATTTAGAAGAACTTCAAAATCGCATTCGGGACGAAATACGCAGAGTTACAGACTTGCGCATTGTCAAGAAGTTGGTGGATGGCAATACGAACATTTAATTTAAATACAAAATTTAATCAATTGTATTTTATTTTACATACCTCAGAATTGTTACTTTTTTTATGGATAAAATTTACGTTTTCTAACATTCAATCGTCAGTTACTCGAAAACTTTTCTATGTAAGAGGGCAAAATTTTAGCACTGTCTGATAGAGAATTAAACGATCTTTCAGAATCATGGAAAAAAATATGGTGTTGCCATATAAAAAAAAATCGATGACGTCATTACTCGAAAACAAATGACATTTGAAAATCGCATTTTACGCTAAAATATGTATTTTTTAAATTAAAAATCTACCTGTTCGAGGATTTTTCCCAAAAAATAATTGCTTCATTTTTATTGAATTTATTCCATACTTTTGGCGCATACTGTATTTTTGTCGAATAGCAAAGCTACATCTAGCTGCCATTCGCTACTCCATTCCAGCGTTTTACATCGCAGTAGAAACTACTGAAAGCTAGCTACCTCTATCGCAAGTTGTCGATAACGATATGCTGCAAACACAGCATTTCAGGAAACAACTCGTCTGCAGGTTAATGCCCCAACCAGCATTGAATTACTCCTGGAGAACCTATAACAAAAAGCTAAGTAAGTTAGTTAGCTGTTAGAAGTTGATATTCTCTTCGTAATGTAAATGTTACATACATAGATTTTGTTTCATTGGTTTTGATACGCCTTATGTTTATCCCTTGCTGAATTTTATTTAAGTTTGACATAAACTTTCTTGACGCTGATGTTGGGTCAGTGTGGGATGTTAAGATCACCGTATCGTCAGCATATGTTACTACCATGGTAGTTCTGGTTGTTGGCAAATCTGCTGTATACAAGGAGTATAATATTGGCCCCAGAACACTACCTACCCAGATGTAAGTCGGTATATTCACTACCCTGATTTACTAAAAAATGTGTGTCTGTTAAATATGATGTAAATAATTGATAGTGAGGATGGGAAAGGAGCAACAAATATGCATTTTAAAAACACAATGCCTTGTAAAATATCAGGTTGTTCAATTTTTTTTATCAAACGTTAAGTGTAGATAGCATGTTGGACGTTTTGCATGAACTAAAGAAGATTTGACAAACTTGCATAATACAGATGGGCTTAAGTTTTGTGTACAAGCACGAAGGTAGACAAGTCAGTGGAAGAAATACGGGGGATACCGGGCACGTGGGTAAAATCCACCCCCAATTTTTCATATAAATAAGCCGCCAATATTCACATTTGCAACGTAAGCAATTAAAAAATAACGGTATTAGTCAGTTTACAGCACAAATCGGCGATATCTCAGCGCATCTTTACAAATGTTTTTGAATACAGAATTAGGTAAGTCAAAATATGCATATTATGTAAACCAATGCTTACCAATTATTGATTTTACGTAAGCATACTACTATATAATTACTTATTTCATTTTATATAGCCACACAGGAGTAGGGGAGACAAGGTACGAAAGTAACATTTTTTAAAGCCGGATAAATAAAAAATTAAAAGTTATATAAATTTACTTACTATAAAACGTTTCCTTGGCATTTTATATAAAGAAGAAACATATTATTAAAGTAACAGTCCATATTGATAAATAATTAATAAAAAAGTAGGGAGTGTACGTCGTTACAACCTACCCAATGGTATGGGTCAAAAGTAACAGAACATGGGGACGTTTGTAACATATGAATAATAGGTAATATCTAAGTATAGAAAGTTAGTATTTACAAGCAATTTGTTTATTGATTATACCTATATAAAAGTAAGTCGTAGTGCAGGTACATAATATATTTTTTTATTAAATAATAATAATAATAAAATAGAATAATGAAACAAAAATATAAAATAACAATAAATTCTTTTTGGTAATAATAATAAAGAATCCTGTCCCTATCTGGCTTTTGCACGGTTGTTACGCCAGACTTGTCCATATTCCATATTTGGGATGGACCAAGTTTTTCCATATCCATAACAATCTTCAAATTATCAAAAAACATTGATACATTATAACCATTAAAGCGTGTTGATCTGGCAAGACTTTGTAGCCTAAGAACTTCTTAAAGAAAGAGAGGAGTTTCGCTCCATAAATAAACTAAACTAGTATTGACCAGCCATTGCATTTTTACTCCAAGAAGTTGGCATAAGTTTTTCATATTTTTGAGCTAGCTTGCGTACATCCTTGGTGCTTAGCCCGTAATTTATTTGAGCACATTAAAGATTCTGCTAGTTTGACTTCCCTTTCCTCCGTGAAAACTCTCTTATTACCAACGTAGCCCACATTAGGTGACGCAATCCCACCATTTCGGTTTTTTTTTTTTACAAATCTGTGAAGCGACACATGACAAAGATTAGATGTTTTTGGCTGCTTCTCGTATAGAAATGTTGTTTTGAACATCTATATACGCGCTTTTCTACTGCTGCAAAGTAGCTTTCCCATGATATATTGTTCTTAGGCATCCTAAATAAAGAGAATTAATTTGTATATTCCCACACAGTATAACAAATATTGAAGTAATTATCTGGATATCTACAGAATTATCATTTTAAATATGACAAATATGATCATAGGTATTAAATATAAGAGACGGTTGTAACATGTTACAATCGTCCCCCTATAGCATTGTTATAATCGTCCCATTAGGTATTTTTAACGCGATGAATGATACTTGCTTAAAACGATTATTTTTAATTAAAATACCATGCTTAGGTTATAGCCAATATTGGCATTAATTGAACAAGCCAATTAAATAATTCAAAATAACGTTCAGTTCTAGGATTATGATAGATTATGATAAATAATGAAAACTTACTTTGCGTATCATTTCGCACCGTGCAGGTCTTAACTCGAACTAAAACCACCACCACCACTGATATTGTTGTTCAAATGAGTTAATGTAGATTTCACTGCCGACTCTATGATGAATATAATATCATAGACAAACCTCTTTAGAAAGACAATAGGCTTACTGTTACAATAATGTTACCCGCAAGAAAAGCAAAACAGAAAATGATTAAAGAAGCGAAAAAGCAAGAATAAATACATGCATTGCGACGGATTCAGAAAATTATGGTATTCCTAAACCTGCACTTATCGGAATATCTACTAAGAAGAAGCAATTTTCAAAATTCTAAGAATTTTTCTCCATTTAACTGATGATAACTGATCTTGTTGAGTGACGATCAGGACAGAGCAGGAGACATCATACCCAGTAAAAAAATCAAACACATATTTACGTTTTCCCCCAACCGAGATGAGGCAAAAAAAAATATGAACGTGCAGATTTAGTAAAATTCAATGAAGCCTGAAAGACCAAGATGTAAAAAAGCTATTAAAAAGAAAAAGGAAATGGCAATCGTACTGTTTCTTATGCGATGAATTTGGCAGAGATGGAGAATGATGGCTTGTATGTTTTATGTGTGCTGTAGCCTATGAGCAAAGGTTTCTGTTTGCTCGTAGGCTGTGGTAGTACTGGTTGCGATTGCAACGATGTTGATACCTTTTATGCATTTATTTTAGTAATCGGTTTTACTCAATAATGTCCGTTGAGATTTTTCTATTTTCTTTTTTTTACAATACTGTCAATATTATCTAAAAACAATCCTACAATATTACTACAAATATATGTTTTTCTATATTTTAATTATTTTTCCACTTCAGTTTAGATGGTTGACATTCTCCGTCTTTCTTCTACACACAGACATGAACTTCGATAGATTGTCAGTCTGTTAACCACTCTGGAGTACTATTTTTGAATAACGGAGAGTTAATGCATTAGAGGAAATGAAGTAAATTTCACTTTATACGCAAATAATATGATTTTTTAAATTATCTTGTGGAATATTGTGTCCAGATATCTAGAGAAAATAATTCAGGGTTTTGTCGGTGGAATTGGTGCTTTCTGCGAATGTCATCTCACACTCATGCACATATGATATTTTTTAGTTGGTACAAACTAAACCGACGACGTGGTGACCAGTCCGGAAATTGTTCTACCAAGGTTAGAATAAATTAGTTAGGTTGCGTTTCTGCTTTTATCTTGTATGAACGAAACATATAAGGTTTGAAATTACCGTTAAAGCAATATGACAGCTATGTTTCAATTGTTTTCAAAGCATACTTTGCTTAATCGCAAAAGAAATGATATTCATCAGTATGTCTAAAAAACCAACTATCAAATCTTAAAACATTAAAGACAAATAAGTTATGATCATTTTTTCATCTAGCACGTGCCATTTCTGCTCTTTAGGACCCTGCAATTTTAGAAATATGATACCTGCAACTGTGCCAAAACAAGTGTGCTAAATTTGAAAAAACCGTTCCAGTATTAAAAAATTTACAGGCAAAAACAAATTAAAAAAATTACAATTTTGCTTTGTGACCTCAGAATATTATAGAGTATGTATAATAAACACAATTTTCAAAATTGCCAAAGAATCAACTATTTATAAGCCTTCTTCAGGGCAAGTATAACAAAATAACTTTGAGGTTATGTAGCTCCATTAATGTAGACTTTTCAAGAATACGAGGGTGAATCAAATGTAAACGAGACATTTTTTATTTTTTTTATTTTTACTTTGAACACAAAAAAAGTACACATTCTTCTACGTAGTCTGCTGATTTGGAAACACATTTTTCTCAGCGCATAGGTAGTTTTCCAATCCCGTCTTCATAGAATGAGGTAGGTTGTGTCTCCAGCCAATTGCGCACATAGGCTTCAACCTCATCATTACTGTCGAATCTCTGACCTCCCAAAGCTTCCATAAGTGGCCGAAACAGGTGAAAGTCACAAGGTGATAAGTCTCTCAAAACTTCGCAGTAGTATGCGGCATTAATGGTCATGCGTTCATGAAAAAAAAAAAACAAAATGCAGCAAGCCACGCTGGTCAAAAAACGCGGTAGCCAAAACCTTCCCAGCTGACAGCCGTGACTTGACTTTGACTGGTCCAGGTTCCTCTTTCAGTCTCCACTTCATACTCGCTTGTTTTGATTCAGGGGTATAATGGTGCACCCAAGTTTCATCACAGGTGATAACGTGAGTGAAAAATGAGGCTCCCTCAGCCTGAACTCTTGCAAGAAGACGTTCACGCACCTGCAAATTGTTCAGCTTCTGCTCAGTTGTGAGAAGACGAGGAACCCACCTGGCACACACTTTACGAAACCCTAGCTCCTCTGTGAGTATTGAAAAAATGCTCCCATAGCTTATCCCAACCTCACTTGCAATGACACTGGTGACAGGCGTCTATGTCACCTTCAACAAGCTGTCGAACACGGCTGATGTTGTCAGCTGTGATGCTGGAGCGGGATCTGCGGTCATGGCCCTCATTCTCAACACAATCACGACCCTCCACAAACTGTTTATACCATGCAAACACTCTTGCACGTGAAAGTGTCTCTTCTCCGAACTGTACAGTCAATCTTCTGAAGATTTCGGCCGGTTTTACACCTTCAGTAGCAAGAAATTTGAGGGGGGTACCTCCTGCTCAGACATCGTCACGACGGTTAATGGTGCGGTTGAGAAAACGCGCCCGCCTACGTTCCCCGCTCCTGGCAGCCCTACCCAACACCCCTAAACGCGGGAACGCTCTAATAGCTACATTGGGCTCCCAGGACCAAAAGTCTCATTTTTATTTGATTCACCCTCGTATGTTATATTTTTTCGACTAGTACCACCACCCTATACATTTTTATGAATTCAGAGTTTTATGTAAATAGGTAACTTGGTAGCTTAACTACCGTAACTTTAGGTAAATTAAAATTGTTATTTCATATTTTTATGAGTGAAAGTAGACGAGAATTTTGCTATTTCATTGTCCCTAAGCATACTTGTTAGTTACTTTTTTGCTCTTCTGATATGAGAACGCACGCTTTGGCTGCAAGTTCATCATAGGAATATTTTTTGAATTTTTAAATATAATTTCTTAGAATTCAAACGCACTTTAATTCAGTTATCTTTACTTATATTTAATCAAAACAAAATTCTAATCAAGTGACTACACATCAGGGTTGCCCATAATGAAATGACTGACTTGATTAGTCAATTATTGTAAATATATACTTCCCGTTAACATGGAAGTATGTCCCTCTCTTCAATAATTGCTCCAGAAATCACAACGCACACACTTTAGTATTTTCATAGTGCAATTGTTGTCACTCTTTCTCCTCCATGACAATTTCTAAATTAAGAAACGATAGTTCGAATAGTGTAACCATACGATTTATGTCAGTCTTATTGGTCAGTTTTATCAGATCATGCAAGACTGACTGTTAAGCTTGTCTACACCATGTACTCATGATCCCTTATGTCGGGTTAGAGAGATTTATAACTGATACTGATGAAAGCTAATAAGCGCGAAACTGGTATATGTCTAGTGAGCTGTTGACGAGTGACTTTAGCTGTTTACTATAAATTTTTCAGGTGTAATTCAATGTCGATCGGAGCATTAGCCCGCAGAGTAGTTATTTTCCGGGAATTTCGTGTTTGTATAAAGTTTAGTGATTGATATTTAAAATTAGTTCATCGTCCATTCAAAATGTATAACATTTACTCATCATGGAAAAGGGGATATGTTACTTGTATTTAGAGAAGCAAGTAGAAATTCACATAATTGGCAAGGAATTTTCATACTGAACGATATCCAGAAAAAGTAACAGATCCAAAAACGTTTCCACAACTGGAAAGAATTTTACGAAATAATGAAGGTGATTGATCTTCAAGAAGGTATAGATATATAAACAGGAATAGGTATAATGTCAATAAAGAGGATCTTAGAGAGATGGTTTACAGCTGGACACATATTTTAATTATTTTAAATAACCTTTTGGCCTACATACGAATATTACATTATTTTATTGAATTGTAAACATATTTACAATCGGGTGTGAGTCAATGTTACACAAATGAAATTCAAAACAATTAAAAGTTTAAAGTTGCAAAGGTTACTATCAAACCAAACTATGTCTATCCTTCTTGCTCTCTCTAAGAACCAAGCGATAGACTTGCTGACTGTTCCCATTGTTTCAATAGATAGTATAATTCTGATGTACTCAGCATTTTTTGAATGCTTATAAATACTATTGAAACTGGGCTAATAGCAGCCAGAGCTAGTCCATGATCAAAGGACGGTGGTCAGCTGGTGGCTGACTCTGATCTCTAGAAAAGATGCTCTCAGCGCAAAGGTCCTCCTTGTTGTAAGTATGACTGGTTTAATAAATTTGTATTTGTATTAGAAGGTTGAGTTTCTTTATCTCTCGTAGGAGCCAAGCAAGTGCCCCAACACTAAAGAGAGGTATTATTTTTATATATTTATAGGTGGTGCAGGACAGCCGCACTTTCCGTGACATATGGTAGAAGCACCAGACTTCCCTACTATAGAGTCACGCGCTTTCCGTGACAATAAGATGATGCCAATATTATTGATTACTTTAAGGAAAATTTACAAAATTCAATTTGATAGGCTTCGACTGCTCTTCGTATTTCTAAATCGACGAATCGACTATAAAACATAAAATGTAATCTTTGTGACTCTTAGCATCACCTGCTTTCAGTCTTAAGTACACATTAGGCACAAAAAATGTTTAGACTTATGCCTAAAAGATATTGTCACTTATTTTCGACTACGAAAAATAAATTACTATATCTTTTAGGAATAAGCCTAAACTTTGTATCTAATATGTAGGTACATAAAATGAAAAACTGGTGAGCAAGGAACTTTGGTACACATTGGATAGATTCCGGTTAAAATAATATAATATAATCAACCACATGCATCGAAATGTGTTGGTCAAAATTATATAACATATAAGTAATTAGATCAGCAGCTGTAACAATAGATTTGACTCTCAACATTATCTTTTACACTCCAGCCCAATAAAATAGTTCCACAAATACATTTTGTTACTGTTTCAACACGTAAAACTCTAAAACGAATAGTAAGCTGTATTCACAAATGTCAGGTCGGTAAGAACAGTCACTTACCAATCGGAAGGCAGTAAGTTATCACATACGAAAAATGTGTAATTTTATTTACTTTTCTTATTTTTGATAGTGGGATTTTAAGATTAGTAATATTGTCACTTTTAACACAAATTTAAATCTAAAAATCATATAAACCATATAATTTAGTTAGGCTTAGGCAAAATTGATACCACCAAAATTAAACCTTCGACCAGAAAACAACCCTTACCGCTTTTGATGCTTAAATAACCATAATTTGACATGCGTAGCTTCGAACACATCTTTAATTTATTTAATGTAGCCATCCCCTATCAACATGCGAGAAACATTAATTAAACTAGTCACGCCACAGTGCCACCAAGCGCCGAAACGAGATCCCAACCATTCTCCGCTTTATTTACGTACCAGTGACAAAGTTTAATGTTAACCCATGTGTAACAATGGATTACAAAATAATCTTTTTGAAAAAAAAAATAAATTCGTAAGTATTTGTACTTAATAATGAAATGTTACTTGCGCGGAATTCATTTGCATCTTAAATCTAATCCAATTTTAAAATATATGTATACATTTAAAATTCGTCTAGTATTTTTTACATGATTAATACATATCATTAAATGCTACATGCCAATTTGCAAGGATAATACGTAGGTATCAATATTAATAAACAAGAAATACATTTTCGAATCGAATACGGATTCATATCGTATTTTAAACACATAATATCTAGTAAAATATAACTTTTTATAGATTTAAATTTTTTTTCGTCAGTTTAAAAAAGGGTCAGCCAACAGTTCCCAACTTGATGTATGCGTTATATTCAAAGAGGCAAAAAATGTAACAGCGCAGAGTATACAAAGCCACTTTAAGTGGATTTGCATATTCGTACCAGCTCCCTTTCAGGAGGTTCAGGAGGTTAAAATTTTCTATTTTATCTCACAAGTTTCATTGTTGGTGTCTCAGCCGTTATTTTCTGGTTTCTCATTGGACAGCTATGACGTTTTTTGTGTGTAATAATAGGTATAGTTGTTGATGTAATCCAGTTCAATGAGAATATTAAAAACTAGTTTTTGAATTGTAGAGGGTGTTTCAAGAAGACTTGGCGACATTATTGTTATTATTTAATCTTACCCAAAAACGTGCTCTTAGTAAATTTGTTAAAAATACACCGCTTTCAAAGAAAATGCAACAAAACTATGGAAAAGTCAACCAGACGATCCCTTTAAGTAGTGCTTATTTATCATTGATCTCTGTGTAATCACGTTACAATTTTATTCTTTTGAAGAAATTTCTAAGGAAAGAAATAAATAACATTCTATAACACTTATTTTACACAGCAAAGTCAACTGTTTTGCCGTTATTGTTATTAATAAAGCTCGCACTTCGTTCGCACATGACGTCATTATCAGGAGCGCACTGAGGACGATAAGTTAACGTTTGTAGAAACTGAGGTGTACCTACAAAAAAGATAAAATCAACATCTTACTTTGTAATGAAAATTTATAATATCCAACATTATTCATTAAGTTTATTTGTTTACAAAACACTCTAGATAACTATTAACTTGTATTAAAGTATATTTAATTATTAAAGTCGTTGCCAAATCTGGACCTGAGATCTGCGAACGAAGTATTTTAGTAGTTTAGGCTTTAGTTATTAATTATTGGTAAAATTAATTTGTTGCTTTAATTTAAAGTCAGGAGATCATGGCGGCCATGGTACCGGTTCCTTTTCGTCCAATTCCTTGGTATTAATACTTGAACACGTTGTACATGGTACGGATATAATTGATCCTCGTGTATGATACGCCGTACTTCTGCAATACGCCATACGCCAATAAGCCGTGGACATCTTGGACCTCCATCTCTTTGGATATGGTTTCAAATTTTTCTCACGTTGCACTACACTTGCACTTACTGCACACTGCGGCAAAAGTAGCTAAATTTGGCACGGGTTTACCGGGAAATCATTCTGCGAAAGCATTTTCGCATCACACTATATATTAAAACGATATCCATGAATTCCGAGTTATAGGCGTAAGTCATTTTTGACACTCGAAAAACTAATGTAAAGACTTGCATTAAAAAATATTAATACCTACAAAAAGTAATCGGATTTCAATATTTGGAATCGCCTGAGTAGAGATTACACTGGGCTATTGTAATCTCTATTGTGATGGAAAGGTTGACAATAATACAGCTTCAATAATTTGTTATTCGAACTATACTGCTATGGATTTCCCAACCCGGCTTTTTCTTTTACCAGAAAAACAAAGGTAACTTTTACTGTATTTATTAACACTCTGTGCACTACTGAATACTAATTACAACTCAACTAAGCACTATTTAATTATCACTGTCCAAATCGCTCTGAATCTCCAATTGATCTCACTAAAATAGCCAAATGAGAACTCTCATTCAAGACTCACTGACTCGGCCATTTATTTTTCTTTTATAGACCAATCGAATATTCCAGGTATTTTCTAGCATCTCTAGATCCATTTCTCGAACGATTCTCGTCGATTCTCAATATTCCAGTCGCGCCTCGATACATGGCATTATTTTGTTTGTTTACCAGCATCGCGTAGGGGCGATCAGGGTAATCTACCGTTTTGTGATATCATAGTCGTCGAATTGGGTGTAACCGGGGCAAATTCTGTGACAATACCATAAGGATTTTACAAAAAATTTTTTACGATATTGACTATTTTTCATGATGCATTTTTTTACAATTTTTTTTCAGATAAATTCTGAATCACTCTGTATAATTACAATGGAAACTTATACCAGCAGTGCAGATGTTGGCGGATAGGGGAATGTTAGTGTCACAGCAGTTAAATGCTCCTTAAAAATTCTTATATATTTCTGTAATAGTACGCATGCAATTGTTGCTTTTTTTTGTTTGCTCCATACTGTACTCATCTGTAAATATTTTTTTCTTACGCTAATGGTTGGGTTTCGGAGACCAAACAAATAAATATTCAAACTAGATAATACTTGTTGACTTTTCCACAGTTTTTTTATGTTTCCAACTTAAAAAAAGTAACTGAATAAAATGTCAGCAGAAATGCTAGCAACTAGCTTTCTCTACTTTGATAAAAAAAGACATAGCGTGTTCGGCACAACCAAAAACGTACCAGTGTCAAATTTTAATCAGATATGTTAGTCTTTTAAAAAAATATATCCAAACCCTAAAACATACGTTTCTTAAGCAAACTCTACGTCAAGAATAAAATTATATACCTATTTCTGATAGTTGCGTGTAAAAAGTACAAAAAAGTCACCGGAAAATATTCACAAAGGATTGTAGTAAAATGAACGCTCTGTATGATTTAACCTAATATAAACATAATCACTGCATACTTCATGAAAAGAAACTAAGCAACAGCAAATTTTGCTCAAATCGGTTAACTGGTTTCTGAGTTAAGGAGAATGCAAGAAATAAAAAAAGAAACTTTAACACCCTGTAACTATTTTCACAAAATTTTTCATTTAAGCAAGTTTAGTTAAATCAACGCCATTTGGGTTCTAGATTATACCGTCATAATGCCATTAATTTTAAGAAGAGATAGGGAATAATGAGTATAATACGAATATGCGATTACTAAAATCTAGAGGCATAATTACGCCGAAAAAAACAAATTTAAAATATTATTTAAACCCCCTTTTCAGACTGTCACTGACCGCTCACAACCTTGGTCGTTTACAGCTCACAGTTCAACTCAATGTCGCCTTGATGCAATGTTGCCAAGTTGAAAAATTTTTCTAGTACCTACCTAGGTTTTAGGCATCATAAATAAACAGTTGTACTGACTATTTTAAAATCTCATTTTTTCTTGCTCAATTCAAGTTCAGCCAATAATAATTTAATAATTTAAAATATTAATATCCAATGAAATCAAATAATAATTATAAAATAATTTTATTAAAAATTGCATGTAACAAGTCCATTAAGGTTTCTGGTAGAAAATAAGGTTCAATCAAACGATCCCCGTACACTCCTGTCCATAAGTTGACAACAAATCGCCTCTGAAAGCTAAACCGACGAGTAGCGTGTAGATTTTCGTCTGACAAAATGTGTCTGTTATGACTGCAAAGAAATTAGGTTAGATACAGTTATATTTAACATTGAAATCACAAAACTCCAATGTATCAATAATAAACCATTTACGTGCATGACATAAAAAACCCATACTCAAAGGGTAAATTATTAGGAGAAGCTGCAATGTGTTTCGTGTTTAAATATTAAGTAATAAAAAACCATCGTGTTGTCGACAAAAAACTGTCCAAGACCGAAATGGCACGCCTCTGATCTAATGCTCATAAAAGTTATTGAAAGTGAATCTTGACATACCGTATTATTAGGTCAATAACCTAGTTACCTAGTTTTTGTACTATTATTTAACAAGGAGTAAAACTATTTTTTTAATCCTAATCCTATAAATTTCCTTAAATATTTATTTTGTTAATAAAAACAAATTTAGATAATAAATAAATGTTTTCGAATGTATGGTTATTACAGTTTAATAATTTTGATATTACGTTTTCACTACGTTTTACAAATAAATATGGATTTTTAGTATTACTCGTAAGTACAATTCAGTTAGTAGTTACGTACATCTAGCATAGAAATTTATTGTTTTTTAAGTAGTATGATACTAACCTGTTTAAAATGCCACTTTGAGTAAAACTGTACTCATCCGTCCATAGCACTTTATTAATAAAATTATCCACAATTTGATTTTAATGCCAATTGCAATATTCAAGACGGCTGGGGAAATCACCAGGTTCTAAAGCTTGAACATTCTGAAAATGATGCGGTATTATATATGTAAACATGATATGGCAACGATGTTTCCTCCGGCATTCGATTGTCGTATGGTTGCGTCATCAGAAAGTTCGTCGCGTACCAGGAGCGTAGTGTTACCGATTTTTATAGGGTGATTTGTTTAATTTTTTAAAGGTCGAATAAATTTTTTTTTCGTTTTTCTGCATTTATTAGGCCTCCGGAATACGTGGTAAAATTAATGTCATTATTATTGACTCATCCTGTATATAACATATTTTTATTTTTAGTGTACCTATAAATTGTCAAATTTACCCTCATTTTACCTGTACTAACACGTTATTTACTTATATTTATATTGCTTATTATATTCGTTACACTAAGTTGTTTAGCTTATATCCGATGTAAAGAAGTTTATAAACTACAGAGTATAGTAATTGGGCACAGCAACATAAGATAAAATTTATTTAACGTGAAAATTTTCTTTGTATCTTGAGCAGGCTAATTTTCTCCTAAAAATTAAACTACTGTTTTAAAGAGGGTTCGAAAGGTTGGGTGAAGGTTCACATTTAATGTCTCTTAAAATTAAGTACGCAATTGTTTTTGCCAACATACCCTGCATAATTCTGAAGTCCCCTTTCTAAAAGATAAAAGAGAGCTGAAGAGGTCTTAGCTACTACTTAGACCACTTAGTTATATTTACTTATGCTAATTATGTTATGTGTGTTACTCCTCTTGCATTATAGATGCTAAGTAATATGTAAAATCAAATATTGCGGGAAAATGACTTAATTTTTACGTTACCTATACCAAAACAAACAATTAAATATGGATACAAACATGTTTTTAATGAATTAGTACAGGGAGTCTCAAATTCGACAGTATGCACCTACAGTGAGGATACAAAAGAAAAATAAATAAAATTTGGGACACGTGGTGTTAAGTGGCATGCGGTAAACTCAATTTCAGTCGAAAGTATTATCTTTGGGATTTGATAAAAACGACTAATGACATCATCAATTATATTTTTTCCATGTTAGAAAGGTGTCTTTTTTCTGATAAACTTTTATTAGAGAAATTTTTCTGTATCACTTCTCGTTTAAAATTTATAAGTAATATCGTCCAAAAGAGTCTCGGAAGAAATATCACCTAAAAATCACATTAGCGGTGGAAAGATCAAGTCGTCGTTGGAAAATAATTGAATGACAGATGTTTAAAGTGCATAAATGCCATTAAGAATAAATAAAAGGATTAAACTCTATAATTCATTAATACAGTTTAAACAAAAACTGATGATTACTAAACTTAAAAAATTAGGGAAACGCCCTCATACTACATACATATTACAGTATCACATATTCGATGTGTACATATGTACAAGCGTGAAATTTGGCTCCGTACTTAATTGGTAAATTTACTGGTTTTACGGTGACAGTTTGAATCAAATTTTTGGGACACGATTGCATTGCCATTGCATACTGGGTTTGTGGTGTATAACTTGCAATAAGTGCATGCATACGTTAATAGTGAATTTGTTACTATAAGAATCCGGCTGAACTAATAATTCAGTGTTTTTGTGAAGCATTTTTTGTGATGTCTTTTTTGTCAGCATGACTGATAATAGCGGTGTCTGTGCCGGGCTTATCAGCCAACACAAAGACAGTGTTCGATGTTTTGATTGTAAGGTTATGTTCCACACGCAATGTTTACAAAATAATTACCAGCTGATTTTCAAAAAATTCCCGGAGTGTTTTTTAAGTGTCCTGTTTACGTTAAATTATCCTCAGTTCCTGATAAAAATAGATCTACCTGTTTAAATTCTGACATTGCTACAATTTTGTCTAAGATGGATAAACAATTAGACGCCCTCCATGGAGATATAAATTTGCTAAAAAATCAACAAGTTGAAGTCCAAAAATCGTTACAATTTTTTGGGGATAAAATTGATGATTTTAATAAAAAGATATTGGATTTTGAAGTTACAGTAAAAGTGATACCTGAAGTCGAAAAAAAAGTACAACAAGTTGATGAAAAGATTGCTCATTTAACTACTGAAGTAGATTTATTGCAACAACAAGCTAGAATGAATAATATTGTTATTAATGGTATCCCAGAAAAGTCTGGTGAAAAGTTGGGAGATATCATAAATAAAATCTTAGAGACTCTTGGTATTTCTGACACAGTATTTTACGTGACCAAGTACTTGCTCAACTGTCTAAACTGGATATCAAGGGATCTGGATCGGACGGATTGCCTCCTTTATTTTTTAAGACTCTATTGTTGAACCTCTTGTATTAATTTATAATAAATCTCTTTCAGAAGGAATTTTCCCTAATATTTGGAAAAAATCAAATTTTATACCATTACATAAAAATGGCGATAAAAATTTAGTGTCCAACTACCGACCAATTTCCATGTTGTGTGTACCGGGTAAAATTTTCGAGGCAGTCATAACGAATGAGTTATTTTTTAGATTCAAAGGTGTTATACGTGTCGAACAGCATGGGTTTTTCCAAGGGCGGTCGGTTATAACAAATCTTTTACCTTTTGTACAGGAAGTGTCAGAGGTCATGGACAGTAGAAAACAAGTCGATGCAGTGTATGCTGATTTTTCTAAGGCATTTGACAAAGTTCACCATCAAACATTGCTTGGAAAACTGGAAAATCTCGGCATACACGGCAATTTACTCGGATGGATCAAATCATATTTAACTCACAGGTATCAATGTGTGAAAATAAATAACTGTACAACAAATTATATAAATGTTACATCAGGCATTCCACAGGGATCCCATCTTGGACCCTTGTTGTTTTCATTGTTTATAAATGATATTTATACCTGTTTTTCAAGTACAAAATGTTCCCTTTACGCCGATGATCTTAAAATTTATAAAGTAATTTCTACAATAGATGATTGTATAGTTTTAAAGATCTTAATAATCTGGCTTCTTATTGTCAAAATAATAGATTATTTTTAAATTTTAACAAATGTTATTACATCACCTTCTCACGTTTGTTTAATAATGTAAACTTTGCATATACTATTGATGGAAATGTTCTTGAAAATGTAGATTCTATTAAAGATCTTGGTGTAATTATAGACAAAAAGTTGACCTTTGAGTTACACCTTATACACTGTAGTGTGTCTACGGAATAAAGCTTATTATATTGATTGTATTGTTAAAAAAGCGTATCGGTTGTTAGGTTTCATTGTACGTTCTACAGTGTCATTTAAAAACCCTTGTTCAATTGTTACATTGTACAATTCATTAGTTAGAAGTCATTTAGAGTTTGCAAGTATAGTTTGGAATCCTATGTACTACGTTTATATAAACAGGTTAGAAAAAATTCAGATTAAACTTATACGTCACCTTAATTATCGTTTTAATAGACATTTGCAGTTCAAAACATATGATTTTTGTCTTCACCATTATAAAATGATAAAACTTTGTTCACGAAGGTATATAAGCTATGTTATATTCTTACATAAATTACTGAACAATAATGTAGATTGTAATGTCATATTAGAAAAATTTCAATTTAATGCTAGGCATTATTATGCTAGATCAAACTCCTTGTTTTATATCAATGCCTATAACACAAATTATGCAAGTAATTCACCTATATGTCAACTTCAAAAAGTATACAATTCATTATTTTCTACCATTCTATTTGCCATTGTCTTCTGTTAAGCGTTTAGCAACTTATACATTTTTATAATTTTGCACTTTATTTTTAGGTTAAGATTTACTTAGTTTTAAGATTTTTTGCCTTTTATATTCTTTCCTTTGTACACATAAATTTGTGCTGATTATCTGTGCAACCCTGTAAGTGGAATGTTAATCAGGCATGTGTTAGGATGCCTTGTTCTTTAAATAAATAAATAAATAAATATTACAATTTATTCTCTATATGACCTCTTTTTTCAAGGCACATATCCAATCTCCGCCTGACTTCTTTATGGGCTGCATTTTGTAGTCATGATATCCATTGGTCTTTAAAATTTGTTGATTTATCCAATTCAATTCCCGGCTAGCCTGCCGTATAGCATTTCGCGGATTTTGTACGAAATACTGTAGCAGTCTAGCGGTATTAACACTGTTTCTTACTATTCGGTCAATTATTTAATTCTTCCGAACAGAAAATGCACCTTCATTTCGTCGCAAGGTCGCTTCCAATCTTATAAAGGTTCTATGATCAGGAATGAGACGCTCTGGACACCTCTCTGGATATAACTTTACAGCTCTTCTTGAATTTTCTAGTGATTCGCCATAAATTAACAACATATCAACTTAAGTTACAGGTGCGTTTGACAGTAAACAAGTATTTTGTAACATTTATACACTTCAAGCAAAGAACATTCAATTATTTTTCAACGACTACTTTATTCTTCCACCGCTAATGTAATTTTTAGGTGGTATTTCTTTTTAGACTCTTTTGGAAGATATTGTGATGATACCTTTTAAACGGGAAGTAATACAGAAAAATTTGTCTAGTAAAAGTTTATTAAAGAACAGAGTTTTTTAACAGGAAGAAAATTTGGTTATATTTCTGGAAAAAATGTAATTGATGACGTCATTAGTCGGTTCTGTCAAATCCCAAAGATGATACTTTCGATTGAAAATGGAGCTTACCTCATTCTGTTTAACACCACGTGTCCCAAATTTTTGTTTAAATTTTTTGTATCCTCATACTATCGAGATTGAGACACCCTATACTATATTTCATTAAAAAAGTGTTAGTATCCATATTTAATTGTAGAGAGTTGCAGAATGGCTGTATATCTCACTATAAGAAGTGTATTTAAGAGATATGCCCAGCTAGAAAAGTAGTTCTATAAATTTAGAGTAACAGGAGCTTTATATTCTGTTAATATTTTATAGTTTTATTTAGAATACTAAATTGTTGCATTATTGTGGCACAGGAGACTATTTTGCCTTCAGAAACTGAATTGTTTTTTAAATGTGTTGGAAGATGCTAATGTAGTCCTATAAGTGTGTACAACAACAACACAATTTTACAGCAACGGTGCTTATAGAATCAAATTGCTGTAAAACCGGAGCAAAATAGTGCTTTATAGAATTATACCATCTCCTGTGACACTCTTATAAAATTATTCTGTAATGTCGCTTATAGTTTAATTATAGAACTATTGTGTAAGGCGTTGTTAAGTTACAATTCTGCTGCGGAAAACAAATTACAAATATGGATGCTGCTATCAAACTCAAGAGAAAAAGCTCTTTAAAGCAGTTATAGAGAATAATAATACAGTTGTTATAAAATCATTATAGAGTAAATACGTAGCAAAAGCCTTTTTGTTCCTTAAAAAACGCTATAGACTAACATTTATATACATATGTAGGTCTCCCATACCATCATCTGACGAGACCTGCCTATAAAAGTGCGAAATATTTTGATCAAAGTATAATGGGGAAATTTGTATAGCATTGTCGTGACTTGTAGAAATTATTATCTGCTTGCAGAAGAAAAATTTCATTACGATAGATAAGATTTATTTGATTACTAATAGAAACTGATTTCCTTATAGAAATTTAGTAACATATTTAATTTAGACCATTCCAAACCTTATTCATTTACACTTCTAGATGTTGAAGTTAAAGAATTTTATTAGCTTTATTAAATAAGATTGAAATAATTGATATTACCACAATAAAATATGACAACACTGTGGATATTAAGTGGCATATATCTGTTATAGTAGTTGCTTACGAAGCATATTTGCTCTATAATGATTGCAATCGACACAAAAATGTCATATTAGTGAGAATCCTTTGGAAGTACAAGATAAAGCCTTTCTTTCTGTCGCCATATTGTGAATAAAGAAAAAAAATCTTAATTAAAAATATCTACAATATAAATAGGTGAAATGACATCAATAATATGGATAAACTTACTTTCTGACTATTTTATATCAATTTAGAAAACATTTCCAGCATCATAGGAAATACAGGATGAACCTTAAGTACAAATATTTTAACCAGCAATGTAGTTCTCTGTGTAGAACACATAATTAATAGTTTTTTACAAAAAAATCATAAATAAAAAAGTCAAATTTGTGTGAAAACCATAGTGTTTCTTTATTCTTTATGCATGCTTATGCATAATTTTTTCAATATATGAACAAAATAACGTCATTAATTGTGAGTTGGTAGCAGATATCGAACTTGAGGAACTTCATTTTTTAATCGTTTATTGTAATGTCAGCTAAAAAGTTAAAATTTGGGTTAATATTACTGCGTAGTGTACTACCTACCCAATTTTATTTCTCTTATCACTTAAAACAAGTATTTTTTAATTAAATCTATGCAGATTAACGTTAAAAAAATATTTATTTTAAAGACGATGTGGCAACCTCGCCTCGAATTGATCATCTGGTTTATTATGTTACGTCAGTACTCTGTTTTATCTGATCAGCGACCCTACAGCTGCAGTTAAAATATTTGTACTTACTTAAGGTTCACCCTGTATAAGGTTAACTGAGGGCGCGTCAAAAAATTACCATTATGTACTACACATTTCACGATAAAACTTTTTCCACATTAAAATCTACTGCTCCCTGATGGACAAACCAACAAAGCAATTCGTAATGATGCAAGTACTATTATGCAGGCTGATTAGGTCATCTTCTATCTTGGTTCTTATTGGCTCATCCATATTATTTCTAATATGTGCGATGCAGAAACATTTTATTTTTAAAAGATACAATTAAACAATATTAAAGTTCTCTAAATAGAACACCATGCAACACAAAAATTGTATAACGAAGTGGTATAGAATTTTTATGAGATTGCTTTGTGACTGTTATAAAAATTCTTTAATACCTGTGAGAACGTTTATTCAACAATTCTATAAGTATATCCTGCAGACCTTACAGTATAGCTTAAAAAACTAAAAAGTTCTATAGAACGGTGCCCATTTTTATGATATAAGTGTTGTAAGAACGTTTTGAAAATGTTCTTAGAATAAACATTGCTCTATAAAATTTGATCTGGAAACGTTCTTACAATTTTTATAGAACACGAAATTGTTAGATGGGATGTAAACACATAAACGACGTATTTATTGTAAATTTAAAATGTTGAATAACAAAATTTATTTTTCTCATATTGGAATGTAAACAGTTACTAGTATTAAAAAGAATCATTGCTAGCATTAATAATCTCTTTTTAGCATCTAGGCATAATGCACGTTGCCTCTAACATATCTTTATTAGTCTTAGAAATAGATACATCAAACTTCATATCACTTTAATCGTAATGTAACGTTTCAATTACCTTAAGACAACGGCACTAGTCGCAGTAGCAGACCGCAGTACTTCGCAATATTATTTTATACGGCATCATAGTGCGAGCCAGGCAGGCTAAAGTACTATGATAAATGAATTATTTAGCACCACGGCAAATGGTGCAATATAAAACAATAGTGCAAAGTACTGCAGTCTGCCATTGTGACAAGTGCCGCTACTCAAAAGGAAGACTAGCAAGGTACTATTTACTAAGTAAATGAATTATATGGCACCAGGCAAATGGTGCAATATAAAATAATAATACGAAGTACTGTGATCTTCCATTGCCGTTGCCCCCTGCTGTATGCTGTGTTACTCTAAAGGCAGGCAGGCAGGTTCTAAGGTATTATGCCAAATGAATTATATGGCACCATGGGAAATGATGCAATATAAAATAATAGCGCAAAGTACTGCGATGTACCATTGCGAGCAGGGCCTTTGCCGCGCGAAAGTCTGGTTTTAAAGATACAGCACTTGTTTAATGTTCAAGTTGCTTTGTATGCTCATTTTATTCATACACTTTTTATAAGAAAATATAGAGTGAGACCTTATAGAAATGTTGCACCTAGCGCATTCATAAAATTTCTTAAATTTGACATATTTTATAGCTTTGATGCTGTAAATGGAAGAGACAAGATATGAAATATTTTAATAGTTTCACTAATTATTACTACAACATATTTTTTGTATGGTGTTTAAGGAATGGTGCTATTAATTCAGATAGTAACATTTCCAGATATTAAACTTTCTAAAATGTTTGCTATCAAGATCAATAAATATTTATTATCTTACTTGGTCGCCCAGTCCTTTCGTTATCATGAGTACTTTAATTATAAAATTTGGAAACTCCTGTTGCTCATCAAGAATGAATGAAAATAAGAGAAAGAGCATCTACTCTTCTGTGACAATTTACGCAAGTTTTTATCTTACACGTCCAACCGAGGCCTAGAGAGATAATCTAAATTTTGAAGTTATATCGGCTTTTCGCCAAATAATTCTTCCATTTTTATATTTATCGCATACTTATTAAAATACCTAAATATTTTTAAAATGAAGGGATAGCTATGATTTAAGGTTTTAATAAAACATGATTGATCTTTATATTCATCGGGATTTAAAATATCATTATTGGTTAATTGCAATTTTCTCAATTTTTTAAATTTTACGAATGCTTTCAATTGATTTAAATAATAAGGAATCGTTATTTTTAGAATTTAAATATATGCCATAATTTCGATAACTTTTTTGAGAAATTAACTTACAAATTTATAATTTGCTTTATTTCCTAAAATAGACACTTACAACAATAGTCATCTGTCATTTTTATATTTTGTTTAAATCTCAAGAAAATAAATGTCATCTATAATTTGATGTTTTTTGTGCTGAATTCTATATCCAGATTGTGCGACACATTTTTGGTGGTTAATATTGATTATTCAATTATGGGGGTAAAATTATGAAATGATGAATGAATGTTGTTGGCCTTACATTTTTCCACTCAAATGGCACCTAAATTTAAGAAAATGCAAATACACCCTTCTGTTACAACACAATCTATACGCTCCAAAATTCGAAAGTTAAATAACATTTGCATATACGCCTTTCTGTTATGATGCCCAGGATATAGTTAAATATTTATATTTAGATCTTTCTTAATTATATTTATAAACTACCTGAAAAAGCATTTTTGTAATACTGGGTGATTCTTAACTTGTACGCATAAACTTGGGAAATTACAGTTGAGGACAAATATGTCAAATTAAAACAAAGGAAACAGCAATGACAATGGGAAGAAATTGATAGAATTTGCACTTCAAAATAACATGAAAAATGTAAGTACATCATTTGATTATAAGAATATATATACAGTGCTTTCGAAAAGTAACGAATAAATTCATTATTTTTGAAATTGAGAAGTTTTTGAAAAAATCCCCAGACACGTCGATTTTGTTTTTAAAATAGTAACTTTTTGACATACGACCCATATTTGTGACGTTATCGTTGTTCGAGATATGACAAGAATTCGTCACGAGATACGTCGTATACCTCCTGAAGTTATTGATAACATCCAAAAAGAATTTATTAATCATCTTGGCTACTGTCAGGCAGAATTGTGAAAATTAAATTTTAAAATCTTCAAACATTATTTTCTTGAAATTTTTGTTATTGTAACATTCATGATGTATGTATGTAGAATGACACGCTCTTTCAATTGGCATGGTCAAAATTGGGGGTTGCTATTTAAAAAAATTGTCGATGGCGTCATATCTCGAACAGCGTTGACGTCAGAAATGTGGATCTTTTGCCTTCTCTAAAAACAAAATCGATGTACCAGGGTATTTTTTCGAAAACTACTCACTTTCAAAAATAATGAATTTATTCGTTACTTTTCGAAAGCACTGTATAAGGAAAGATGGGTATCCCCCGATGGAAAAACATATTAGTGGTAGCAACAATAAAACAAGAAAGACCGACTAAAAATAACATCAGAGAAGGGAATAAGCCGAAAAGTACGACGTAAGGAAATTAGAAGACGTATTCACGTCTTCTAATTTCCTTACAGTACAGTTTGAACATGAAATGAAGAAAATGATTGGAGACACACATCAGCAGAAACTTATACAAGAAGAATGGAGACAGATTACAACAGTAATGGAATAAGTAACAGGAAGAATGTTAGGAAAGCCAGGGAAACAACAAAAGAATGAATGGTTTGATGAGGAATGCAGGCAAAGTTTGGAACAGATAAATAAAGCGAGAATGAATATTAAAAACAATAAAGGTCACAGAAAAGTAAAAACAAATTGCATGATTTAATTGAATAGAGATTCGCTTTCAAATAAATAAATAAATAAATAAATTGTTAGATATATATCAACATACCTATATTGAATGCTCTATTCGTAGCTTCAATTAGTTAGATCTGTTATAATTTGCCTTGACGCAAAATTCAATCAATTAAAAAAATAATAGCGATGCAAATTTATCTTTTAAAAACTGATAGCATAATTACAAATACCTTAACAATTGTTAAATTATTTTTTTATATATATTTTTAGGTATTAACAATAATGTATGAAACTAGCTACTTTGCGGACTAAATCCCCGACCAGCGCTGAAATACACCCACAATATCTACTCATATATTCTTTATTATTAGCTTTTGTAACATTTTTTACTGTATTAGAAAGGTTGAATTTTTAAGTTCCCACAAAGGTGAACTTAGGTATTTATAGAAAGTTTTCAATGAACCAAGTTAGTAACTTTAGCTAAATTAATTTTTATCTTAGATAATTATTGAATAGAGCTTTGTCTATGGAATTGTTCATTAGCATACCTAGATGTTTGGTATCAGAGACCATACATATAACTTCATTGACACGAATTATAGGAGAATTGGTTTATATCAACTTAAATTACCTTTCTAATACAGTAAAAAGAATGTTAAATTACTACTACTTATTCATTCATTTACTAGAAACTTTAAAATTAATTTAACCAACTTCCCTTCCGCAAGTAAAAGACGTAGCTTTTTACTACTGAAAGATCGTAATCTATTTCATTGAGGAATTTTTTGTTATTTACATGGTTCTAGGCGACATCGTGAGATATGGGTCGGGTTAGGAAGGCAATAAAACTAAGATATTAGTAACATCTTTTTGGAACACAAGAAAATAGGCGATAATAGGCTAAAAGGGAAAATAAATGTAAGAGATTTAAAGAAACGGAGGAGTCAGAGGTCAACCATAAAGAAATGGCCAAATCCTTAGGATAACGAGACAAAAGAAGGATACCACACTTACGTAAAAAGACGACATGTCACAGGAAAGCAGTGTTTTTGTTAGTGATATATCTAGCAGCTGATAAGGGACGTATATTTATCTGGCGATATTTGTACCTCACGTGCCGTAGAGCTGCAATTTAGGTGGTAAACGTTTCTATTAGTTTTATCTGTATAACGTAAATTTTATAGAAATTTAAAAGCGCGCAGTAAAATTGTACGTAGGTAGTTAAAGTGCTGCATTTTACAATGGACAATTTACAGACTTTTTAGGCACAGTCGTAGCTAGTTGCACAAATAAGTAAAAAGCTAAAATGAAACGTCAATGGAACGAACTACCATAATTTTCAAACTTAGTTTCTATCAGTATAGTCCCGATGAGATGACTAACGAATTATTTAGCAATTTTAATTAATTAACAAACGGAGGCCTAAGAAAATGCTCAACGATATACAGGGTGTCTGAAATATGAGTGCCTTTATTTTGCAGTAGGTATGATAAATTATACCAAACAAAACATATTTAACATTTTTTTCTATTTACAGCAAACATGTTTTGAATATGTGACCACATCGCACACATACCATGTCAGGTGGACATACATAATAATTACAAATAAACCTAAACATATTTACTATGAATGGTTTTCTTATAGCTCTTTTCACAACACAAAAATAAAATGTGAAATAGTTGTAAGTAAATGATCATAATCACTGTATTGTTTACGAAAACAGCTCAAGTAAGTACTTGAGAAAAATGAAATGCACTAGCCATAATATTACTATGACTAATACTACTTCTAGGTTAACAACAGCAGCTGACAGATTGCAAAGGTGCAGTATGTTAGACTTTTAAGGATTTTATGAAAAATTTTAATTGTTTACTTTATTAATACTAATGCATAATAGTTATTTATGTATCAAGGGCGTTATGAGTTATGTTAATTATCGAGGACAAATATTGCAATTTGCTCGAGATTATTAACGTCCAATAACTCACGTGATAGATAAAGATTTTTATTTCATACTAATGAAATACGAAAACCAAGTTTATCAAATTTATTAATTTGTGAAAATGAATGAAAACCTGGAGAGAAGTGAAATTTCAGGCGATTTGTTACAAAAGGTTGAGAAAACTCGTGCCGCACTACTACCAACAAAGTCGGAACCAAATTATAAAAAAATATTCCTGCAGTGGCTGAGAGTTAACTGCATTGAAAACAAAAATATAAGTGAAACTATAATGTTGGCTTACTTTCAAGACATGTAAGTATTTATTCTTCCACGTTCTAGTATAAGTGATATTGATTTATGTATTTGCCTTAAAGTCTGAATCGTACAATCCTTATTACCTATGGAATAAGTGGTCAATGTTAAAATCAATGATGACAATTTATAATAATACAGCTGGAAGAAACTTTCATGAAGTGGAAGCGTTTTTCAAACCAAAAAGTAAAGGCTTTGAGCCAAAAAAGTCTAAAGTGTTTAGTCGGGATGACATTATCAAATTTTCGATGAATGCTTCCGATGAAGAGCATTTATTACATAAGGTAATGCATTAAACTATAAGAATTATACATTTAGTGCTCTATTGACTGGTTGGAATATGGGTAATTTTGGGGTAAATACATACAGGGAGTTAAGGATTTATTTATTTATAATGTTTATAATGAAATAAAAGAATTTAGGAACAAATTACGTGACAGGAGCTTTTACTTAACCTTAATTGTACTTTAGTTTGTAATTTCGTAACACAGTTTTGCATTTTGTTGCAGTTGTACTTTTATTAAAATATATTTGTAGAAAAACTATTCGTTTCAAATATTTTTTTCATATGAACTTTTTGTTACCTTTGGTTTAGTGTCAGGACATCTTGTATTATTATGAAACATCTGTACCAAAATATCTAGAAAAGTTGGTATCTACATGAAGTTCTGCAGCAATTTATATAAGAACATCACAGTATGTTCTCGGTGATTCTTTAAACAATTTATTTAATTTTTTTTATTAATATTCGCTGCAGGAATAGTATTATATGCTAGTCACATTAAAAAAAATGTAGAAACGTATCTTTAATTGATTCAATTTCATAAACATGACATGAAATAGCAACAACATTTAAGAATGGAGTGGCACAAAAGATCTGACTCTGACAATGAAACCTAACATATTATTACCCTTAAGCAACAATACAGCGCTATCGAAAAGTAACGAATAAATTCATTATTTTTGAAATTGAGAAGTTTTCGAAAATATCCCCTGGCACGTCGATTATGTTTTAAAAAAGGCACTTTTTGACATACGACCCATATTTGTGACGTCATCGTTGTTCGAGATATGACGTCATCGACAATTCTTTTAAATAGCAGCCCCCAATGACCATGCCATTTGAAAGAGCGTGTCATTCTACATACATACATCATGAAAAATTATGGTGTTACATTAAGTGTTAATGATAATTTCAAGAAAATAATTTTTGAAGATTTTAAAATTTAATTTTCACAATACTGTGCACATCTCCATTATGCAACACCTGTCTGTGCTTATTTAGAGATGGGGGGCGATTGAGTGGCCAGCCAGATCGCCTGATATGACACCCTTAGATTATTTCTTGTGGGGATACTTAAAAAGCAAAGTATATGTTACTAGACCGGTTGATTTAGAAGATTTAAAAGCAAGAATTCGTCTCGAGATACATCGTATACCTCCTGAAGTTATTGATAATGTCCAAAAAGGATTTATTAATCGTCTTGGCTACTGTCAGGCAGCCAACGGTGTACAATTTGAACATTTAAATTAGTCGTTTTTTACATAATCAATATAACAGTATTGTGAAAATTAAATTTTAAAATCTTCAAACATTATTCCTAGGTTCTTGTGCAGAAACTTGTTTTGGATGATTTTTTATTAAAATCACAATTAATTTAGTACTTATTAGTTTTAGTAATAGTAATAAACAAAGGAAGTTATACAACTATATTATTAAATAGCTTATTCATACTACAACGTTAAACAAATTAGTTGGGATAAGTGAACAATCTGCAATAAAAGGCAGTGGCCTGTAGTGGAAACCTTGGAGTATACTTCAAATAGTTACATAATTAATAGAGTGGAACCTAATTAATGCACATGTTTGTGACCCGTTGAATAGATAGGACGAAAACCAATGTACATCGATCTTCATTAACTTGAGTGTAGATACCCAAACATGTAAGTGAAAATATTACAAATATGCGCATAAACATGCACAGAATTTAGTCAAAATATGCACAAAATATTGTGTAAATAAATAAACAAATTTGGGAAATACAATTTTTTTTGTTTCACATAAAAATAAATATGAAATACAACTTCACTTAGGCACAAAACATAATCGACGTGATAACTTCAAAAACACAATCAGATATAAAATATAGAAATATATTATCTGCCTACTGTGTGTTTGTGGCATCATCCGATATGGCGTAGCGAATGACAGATGTAGCTTGTTCTACACTACGTATGATTGTTGTTTGCTTAGTTATGTGAACCTTTTAGGGATGTTTATGCTATATGTTGTCTTTTATGTGATTGTAGTTGTAGTGTGTTTTATGCCTGCCTTATAATTGGATGTAAGTCTGTCTGATCAGGTGTTCGTCCAAATAAACAAACAAACAAGCAAACAAACAAATAAATAAAAAATAAGGAAATAATTAAATAATTTAAGCAACTGTAGTTATTGAAATATATCGCATGATCTTTAGTTGTACTGGTTAATTGATAAAAAATGTTAAGTTCAATAATCATAATAATATATTAAGATTTAAATACTAAAGGTGGCTGCAAAATATTTTCTGAATAAAACAGTTAATGTCCGATACAGGATAAAACTTTTGATCGAGGCTTATTTACTGTACAGAATTTAACAAATTTTATCTTGATTTGTGAATCGGCAGCAGGTAGGACAATACAGACTAATTGTGCTTTGTTACAAGGCATATGTCGAAAATACAAACATTTTCGAGATACAGTGCGTTCAGTTTATAACACGAAAGCGATTTGAACCATAGACTTTTTAATTAGAATTCATTATTATTTATCGCATGTAATCTTCTTATCATAAGGTATGTAAGAACATAACAAATAGGGTAGAATGTTTTAGAGTATTCACCCCTCTGCCTACCTTTACAACACCTGTGACCATGTAATTTATATGTCGATAAAAAAATACTTTCAAATAAAGCAAATAAATCTTTATAGTTAATTAAATTGATATTCAGAATGACTGCTTCAAATATTATAACCAAATTTCGAACATCCTGTACTTCAAGAAGTATCTGCTACTGTGCGTTATCCTATTATCCGGTTAAAGCCGAATATATATATATATATATATATATATATATATATATATATATATATATATATATATATATATATATATTCGGCTATATTGCTTGAGATAAAAAAGTAAAAAAATCTTTAAGGACACATCGAACAAAAATATCATTGGAACGCAATCGTAAATATATATATATGTTAATTCGTAGGCTTCCGCGGGTGTTATATGTGGTTGTAAAATTTCTCCGGGTTCCTCTCCGCGATGAATCTGCATGGTCAAAAGAACCATTTGTTTGACAACGTTTCGGTAAAATCTCATTTACCATCTTCAGGTCTTCTTACTTCTGCTTCGCGTTACTACGTTCGGCTTACTGGAAGATGTTTGTCCACTTGGTGAGTTATATACATTGCCTAAAGAACACTTACTTTGTCTACAAAAACCAAAAGTATAGGCAAATAGAGGGAGCACCCATGGGATCGCCTTTGTCACCAGTCATAGCCAATCTGTTCATGGAGGAATTAGAAGAACAAGCAATAGAAACAGCAGAATATAAACCATCCATGTGGCTGAGATATGTCGACGACACCTTTGTCATATGGACACATGGCGAGGAGAAATTACGAGAATTCTTAATTCATCTGAACAGCAGACATCCAAAAATCAAGTTCACTATGGAACTGGAAAAGGACCAACAGCTACCTTTCCTCGATGTATGTATAAAGAAAAAAGAAGATGGAGGTCTAAGCTATACGGTATATCGGAAACCAACACACACGAATAGGTACCTACATGCAGAATCTCACCACCACCCATCGCAGCTACAATCAGTGATCAAAACACTAATGACAAGGTCAGAACGACTCTCTGACGACGACCACAAAGAAGAGGAAATTAAAAACGTTAAATTAGCCTTACAACAAAATGGTTTCTCCGGCAACAATATCAAGAGGGCTTTAAGACCTAGGCGAAACAAAGAACAGAAGGAAGAAGATAAGCCAATAGGCAAAGCTCTCCTGCCATATGTCAAGGGAACTACAGACAAAATAAGCAGGGTTTTAAAGAAATACAAAATAGAAACCGTCTTCAACACGGACAGGAAGATTGGTAATATGCTACCATCAGCCAAAACAAACATTCCTCTAGAAGACCAAGGAGTATATGAAGTTCCTTGCGGAGGCTGTGAGAAGACGTACATTGGACAAACTAACAGAAGAATCCAAACCCGGAAAGAAGAACATCGGAATGCTGTCCAGAAAAATGAAAAAACTTCGTCATTAGCTCAACATGTAAAAGACACCGGCCACGAGATTGATTTCGATAATACCAAGGTATTAGCAAGAATGGAGCATAAGGCAAAAAGAATAATTAGAGAAGCCATCGAAATTGAAAAACATCCTCAAAATCTCAATACACGTGACGATACCCAAAGATTACCAACAGCTTGGAAACCTGTCCTGGGAATCAAGAAGATCAATAAACCAGTGACACGCAACGGTGAGAGTAGGCCAAGCAGAACACAAGAACCCACAGCACCATTAAACGCAAGACCCGTGACGCGCAGCCATGCGAAGAAAACCACACACCGGAACGAAAGCACAGTATATAACTCACCAAGTGGACAAACATCTTCCAGTAAGCCGAACGTAGTAACGCGAAGCAGAAGTAAGAAGACCTGAAGATGGTAAATGAGATTTTACTGAAACGTTGTCAAACAAATGGTTCTTTTGAAGACCATGCAGATTCATCGCGGAGAGGAACCCGGAGAAATTTTACAACCATATATATATATATATATATATATATATCAGCACTCCAGGCCTAGTGGACCTTGGCTACGAGTTCTTTCACTCTCCTTTTCCATTTTACTCTATCTTTCGCCTCCTTTTCCCAGTCGGTAACTCCTATCTCTCCTAAATCTTTTTTGACTTCTTCTAACCATTTCTTTCTAGGTCGTCCTCTTCTTCCTCTCTTTCCTTCTCCTCTCATTAATATTTTTTTTACCCATCTGTCCTCAGACATTCTAGCTATATGACCCAGCCATCTGGCTCTTTGCATTTTCACAACCTGTACAATATTTGCTTCTATGAATAACTCTTCTAATTCTTTATTTGTCCGTCTTCTAAATTCACCATTCTCTTTTACTCCTCCATCTTGCATCTTCCTTAGAATTTTACGCTCCCATATTTCTTTTCTTTCTATTTGTTCATTGTCCATGTTTCACAAGCGTAGCTGACTGTGGGTCTTATTACTGTTTGATACATTCTTATCTTTGTAGCTCTTTGTATATGTTTTGCCTTTAAAATCCGTGATAACCCTCCTGCAGCCTTACTTCCTGTTGCTAATCGTTTTTCTATCTCTTTCTCTTCTTCTCCTTTCCATGTTAGTGTTACTCCTAAATATTCCATTTGTTGTACTTTTTCTATTATGTACTTTTTATTTCCTATACAATTTATGGCCAAGTTAGTAGTTCCATTTCCGTTACTATCGTTCATTACCATATATTTAGTTTTCTTTTCGTTAATACATAACCCATATTCTTTTGCTTTTCTAGTAATCTAAGTATATTTACTATTTCTTTTTGGACCTCGCCATTAGGACTACGTCATCGTAGGTATCCTGCTGCAGCTGCTTCATAATAAAGATTTGATCTACAGTCGATCTGCCAGCTTTAAATCCCCCCTGGTACTCTCCCACTTGTTCGTTGTGGTACTTGTTCAGTCGATCTTTTACTATTCTCTCTAACACTTTGTATGTTACGTCTAAGATTGCTATGCCTCGGTAATTATTGCAATCTTCCTTCGGTCGTGCCTTGTGTATGGGTATGATGAGCTGCTACTGTGCGTTATCCTATTATACGGTTAAAGCCTAATATCTATATAATTTGCTTGAGATAAAAAAGTAAAAAAATCTTTAAGCACACATGGAACAAAAATATAATTGGAACGCAATCGTAAATAGTGGAGGAGAAATATTAGTTCATATGTACATTTCATAAAAAGTAATAAGTTGTAATATCTCTAGCCTTCACTCTAATTACGAGAATTTACTCGGAAGTCGGAGACTTGTGCGGGAGAAGGAGCGGTAAACCTGGAAAACATTATTAATTAATAAGATGGCCAAACGCCGACCGGTATCAGTTTCTCACATTAATCCAAATCAACCATCTTCCACCCTACCATAGTCGCACAGGTGGAATGGCCACATCAATTCAAGTACTGACGCCTTAAGCAGGACGCCCACTGAATCGGCACAGCCCGGCACAGCACGCCCAGCGCGGCCGGCAGATTTTGATATGCTTGTAATCAAATGGAGTAGCGCCCACTGAATCGGAGCCGCTCAGCTCGGCGCCGTACGCTCGGCTCGGCACCGCTTCGTATTCTCGATAGGGCAAA
Organism: Monochamus alternatus; assembly: GCA_037114965.1. NCBI lineage: Eukaryota > Metazoa > Arthropoda > Insecta > Coleoptera > Cerambycidae > Monochamus > Monochamus alternatus. The sequence continues at coordinate 25,735,642 of CM073429.1, forward strand.
ATGTGCCGATCTGTGTCATGCCGAAGCAATGGGCGGTGGCTGTAAAACTGCCGGCCGTGCTGTGCCGTGCTGCGCCGGGCTGCGCGGATTCAATGGGCGCCCTCCTTTAATCCGTTCAACCACCGACCGCTCCACACATGTGAATTCTATAAAGCGAACTAATGCGGCAACTCAATAAACAGTTGTGGTCACTATATACGGATGCAAATAAAAACTCATGTTCACAAATTCATCTTCCACGTCAGCTTATTTTATGAGGATTTTATAGAAATTTTGTAATCATAAACTTTTATAATGCCTAAATTTTCTCCGAACCGCTTTATTCGTATATTAATTTTAAATTTTATGCGGCGGTTCATGCAGTCGCGAAAATCCCCTATTTAAAAGATCTGATAAATGGAACTCATCAAATACCAGATCCGAATCACCATTAAAGCTTCTCCGCATCGTGGACGGCTCCGTCGGATCTGAAATGAAAATCTCCGCGATACGAGATGGGCCAACATCCAAACAATATGTTTTCTTATCAGTTGTTAACAAGTTTTCTGGCCTGTAATCGGCTGGCTCCGCTATCGGCGATTCGATCCTACTAGGAGGCGTAAATCCATAGCAGACGAAGGAAACTTATGAAATAGAAATATGTAACAACAGGAAAACATAATGCCAATTTTACACAAGACTGGTTCTCACCATGGTTGACAGAACTTTTTAAACTGGTTCCATTCAGGTTTCAAATTGGTGACATCATTGCTATTAGCAGCGCCTTGGTTTAAACCATAAGTTAGTAATTTAGAATCAAATCCGATTGATCATATTTGGTTGAACTTACTCGGATGAAAGTTTCATTTGGCGCAGTTTTAAACTGGCAATTGAAAAAGATTAACAGCAAAACTAGAGAATGGACAGATAGAGAAAATATATGTTTCATGGAGTTGTACGACGTAGAGGAAGTGTTATGGAGCGTAAAGTAAGACAATTGTAAGAATAAAGATGCTCTAAATTCAGCCGTAGAAACAATAGCAGACAACATATTAAAACAAATAAATAAAATAATGTCATGCACTTATAAACAAGTTGTTGGTCGTAGATGGTTTTGAAATATATTTTTGTTCTCATTTGCTACTTCGCTAAGGAAATTCAAAGAAGCTCCTAAAGCCTGATACCCAAGATTCCACTGTTGAGTGCAAATTTTCCTTTTCTATTTTAAACATTTTTTTTGAGAATTCGAAGGTTTCAACAACTCCATTTCTCTATGTCTCTCGACTGCCAGTAGTGTTATTGATGTTCAAAAATGCCGTACGAACTAATTTGTACAATTTGATATATAGTGATTTTCTGGATTGTTATGCCGTGGCTTCGGTAACTGGTCACTACCAGTAATAGAATTAAAGTGCACATTCTTAGCTTCAGCAGGGATTCTTTGACCTGCCCTTGTTTTCTCGAGCTAAGGTCTGCCTCTGGGCTCGCCTATACATTTCGGCTCCTGTTGTTGTGCGAAAGTGTACTTGATGTTCTCATGTGAAGGCCTCTCGCCTTCGGAGTCTTTGGTCTCTAAGCGAACACCAGCACAAATCAAAGCGAAAACCTAAAGAATAGAATGCACTATGAGGTCGCGGTCCGTTCAGTGCCGAGCTGATCACGGCCTTTTATTTATCTTTTAAAATAGAGCAAATCTGACAGGAATTTTTTTAATAAATAGCAACAAATTTTGTTACTCTGAGCGAGCTTTTTACATCATCATCTACGAGTAAATTAAGATTATAAGCTATAAAAATGCTCTAGGATTTATTTAAAACAATTTTTAATGTAGTCCACATATGCCGTATCAAGTTACCTTTGTTAAAACAAGCCAGATATGAGACCTCAAATCTTACATAATAAAAACGTATTTAGCGGTCTACGCATATCTAAAATTCCTTTTTTTATTCTACCATCCCTAGTAGGTTGTTGCTCGAATGATATGCACTTGTTGCACTCTGGCATGGCTCGGCCAAACTTTACTCTGCAATTTTTAGAATTTTATCAGAGGAAACCCTGTCTATAGGACCTCTCTCACCAAAATTATAAAAGAAAGAAAAAAGTAGCAGATACTTGATTGATTGCTTCAATCCACCATTCTATTTTTATCCAAGGGTCTTGGATATTTGATGTCCGCGTGTCACGTTTTGCTCTGGAATGTCTTTTGTTCGGGTTGCCTCGACGAGTATGTACAGTCTGCATGAGATTCAGCTGTAGCAGTTGCAACAGTTTACGGTTATTTTTCTCCAAAATTCCTCCTACCCCCTAGGATGTTACACACAAATTAATCATACGGTGCAATAAAAAAGTTGGTTGCCATTTAATCTCTTCAGACTCACCAGAAAAATATCATTATTACTTTGACTCAATTAGTGTGCGTCGTCATATGACATTAAAAAAAACTTAAAAAATATGTTCAGCATATGGTGCGAGCGGTGGTATCAAACCTATTCGCATTGAAACAGAAGTTCAATCGTTTGCAATAATAATGACACTATTTAAAATGAATTTTGCAATTTCTTTTCATCTGCTGATGTATTTATAATGAAATCTACTTTCAACTTTTAACATTAGTTCTTAGTTGTTTCGCTCACCAGTAGAGATTTAATAAAATTTCTACTCAAAATTTTCAGAAGTTCAAAAACTGTTTTGAGGTCTTTATTATTACAAAAGCATGTACACTTGAACCTGCATCTCGACCTGGTGTTCTGCAAATATGTCATGTCTTGAGGATATACTTCTAATCAACTTCCCTCATTTCTTCTGGTGGAACTGGTAATATTTTTCTTAACTTAGCAGATGAATTATCATGGTCACTTCAATAGCTACTTTCATCGCTAGGAACAAGTTTTAAATGGTAAATTAGTAACTCGTGCAAGTTTAGTTTTAAAATCCAAATGGTCCATGATTTGCCTTCTTTCCAAACCAAGGGTACGTGTTTGCTCGTGAAATATTACAGCACAGTCCATTTTCTTATTTTCGCTTTCATTGTCTACTTCTCAATTGCTCGATTTAAGAGACCTACACTTCCCATATTTTTATTGTACCATTCGATAGGTGCAGGATGTTTGATTTTAATATATATACAGGGTGATTCAGGTTTAATCTTGATAACTTCAGGAATCGATAGAACAGGTTAAAATAATGTTCATTTGTGATATAAACTTATTTCCTAAAACGCATCGTTTGAACCACTTATCCGATTTAAGTGAAACTCGGAACACAAACACGCCTTATGATCTTACATAAGTTTCTCAAGTTTGAACTACATACCCCTCTTACAAGTGTATTTTGTATGCTATCCCCCTCTTACTTTATTTCAAAACTACACCAAAAATAATTAATTTCAATAAAACATCTGTACACCACTTTGACCTGATTAAGTTCGAAATTTTTTCGTCTCCCGTTGTTTTTCGGCGTTTGGTCTTGTTTCTGAGATATTCGAAGAAATTGGTGACAGTGTAGCACACCAGCCGCGTAAATTTCATTTAACGTTATAGCAACACATGAAAACAAAACTCAGTGATTTGTGTAAACTGACGTTTTGGGCGCCGCGATAGGCGAGGTGGTTGGGAGACGACTGCTCGTGGAACCAGTCTGGATCGGTTATGTCAGTGTGCGTTCGAATCTCACTGTAGTCCATGGACGTTTGTGCTCGTAGAGAGATGCACAATAAGTCTATAGATTGCGGTGCTTCCGGGGACACTGTCGGACGGCTCTCAAAAAAAAAAAAACTGACTATGAGAGAAAAACGAGAAAAATTCTTACTTCCGCCCTCTATCTCGGAAACGCTGAGTTATAGAAAATAAGTTTATATCAGAAATGAACATTATTTTATCCTGTTCTCGATCGATTCCTGAAGTTATCAATATTAAATCTGAATCACTGAATCACCCTGTATATTTAGTTTTTCGATCATCTTTTGCAAGTACCTTCAGAATACTCATCTGTTTCGATGCAATAAAAATAGAACCATTTTTGAACTACGATATGCTTATCTCGCCTTACTTGTTAATCATAAGAGCCTCTTCGTTTTCTAAGTTCGTTGTCACTTTTAAATGTGGCAATTTTATTAATGCGGCTCTTCATTAGTGTACCAGTTGAGTAAATTGACCTTTCTACAAGATCATGTATGAAAGTAAAATAACGGTAGGTATTCATTGGGAGGGTATTTGCTAGCTACGTTACCACTTTCCCCCGATGCCAAGGTTGGTTGGAACTGGAAATAAAAACGACATACCTGTATCTTTGCCCTCATATATTAAGAAGTCCAAGGGAAAGCCGCCAGGAGCACACATTACATTTTTTTAAGCCTACTGAATTTGACTCCCCCTTGACAAATTTCTCCATGACCACCGTTTTGTGAAACGTTATCATTTGTTCGTCAATGGAAACATTTGAAGGTTAAGCCAAAATTGCAAAGTGGCAAAATCACCAGTTTCCAAAATGCGTATGACTTTTGAGATACACCGTATAACAGTTTCGGGTTAAACTACTTAGATTTCGTTATTATTCTTTTAACATGCTTGGAGGATGCCAGCAAATAATAAAACGATAAGACAATTTAACCGTCAACTGGTCAATGATATTACGCCTCCAGGAAGACTACTGTACTTGTCAAGCTTTTTGTTTTATCAGGCACCGTTCGGGAGTATCTTTGTGACCCGCTAAACTGGGCGATATGGCGTTTATCTGCTTTGGTCGTCCGAAAACAGTTTATATATCCCTCCGAATTGTTCGACGTCATTATCAGATTTTTCTTATTGTCTATTTGCTAGCGAACACTATTTTATCTAGATTAAAAACAAACAAATAACTCGGAACGAAATGGCTTCGGCGAGACCGGCTTGATGTTTCATATCTACGTAAATTGCAACAGGAGGGAATGGGAACTAACTACTCAGAATGTAAATAAGAAAGGAGAGCACCGATTTAATGCATACTGCAGCAGTTACTACAACAATCACAGAATAATTCATTTAGTTCGCTTTGTTTCACTTCGCTTTTCTGGTATTGTACAAATTATCAAATTTTTGTCGCCTCTATTGATATGATTCTACTTTATATCAACAATTCTTTATTAGTACGATTTCCAAGAATAAATTTTAATCAAAGAGTGAGGATTTTGCCTTTGAATAAGTGAATGAGCTACAGAGTAGAATAAGGCTGACATTGCCTTTGATTAATTGATTGGAAAGCAATTTTAATCATTTTACATAACTTGTAGTCATCTTTGGTTTTATTGCACTTTGTTGTTTAGATTAAGAGTAAGGGTACGTTTACATCTGACATTAATTGCTCGATATTTATGTCGGATGGAAATTGTATCTAATGTAAACAGTGCAGAATTTCTGTCAGAGAGATATGCTTCAAGCGTCCGCGATATCTATCGACACATCTATACGATTAGATGTAAACACCTATTCGGAATTAACTGACAGAAATTACTGTAGCTGACTAATCCTCTACTTTTGTGGTAGTGTCGGCAGCAAATTATTAATATTGAGTTATAAAAAATAATGGATAAAAGGCGATATTGATGAATAGATTAATTTATATGACAGTAAACATTAACTATATGAATATTTTACAAATAAGCCTTTCAAACTAAGCTAATTACATCTCCAAAAAATTTTTAATTTACACTGGATCTTCAACATCTTCCATATTAATTGACCATAACCAAGTAATTTTTTTTTTCGTCTCAAAATCAACTATCAAATCCATACTGAACGATTTTTCATTCTCTGTCGGACAGAAATCGCATTTAATCTAAACAGCGCGAACATTTCTGTCAGAGTTATATGCATCAAGCGTCTACGATATGTATCGACACACCTATGTGATTAAATGTAAAAACATATTATTTCCATATTCGCACTCGCCTGACAGAAATTGCTCTAGTTGATTAGTAGTCTACTTTTGTGATAGTGTCGGCAGCAATTCAAAAACAATGATAAAAAGAGTCGGTATTGATGAACCGATTATTTTATACCACGAACCCGAACTCTGGGATGTTAAAAAAAATCAAATAAAGATAAAGTGAAGTCCAAAGAAAAATTCCTAATTTAAGAAATTTTTAAGTATATGAATGTTTGGAAAATAAACATGGAAGGGGTGGTTTATTTCACCTGTTACAACAAACCAGGAACATGGAAAATATTCCAGTAAAATATCTTTTTTTAAGTAAATGTTCCTGACAAAATTCATTTGTTTATATTCAACACTTTGTGAGAAAATGTTTTCGGGGAATAAAAAACTATAAATCTGAAAATTAAATCTGATTTAGTACTGTTCAAATTCAATATTATGCTCAACTTAAACTATAGATCTAGATATTTAAAACGAACAAATATTTGTTGGATTATCTCGAAGAATAAATTTTTGCGGAGCTGTATACAAATGAAAACATTATGTATAGTTTTTGCTAAAAAATCATACTTAGGGGTTTGAGGGGTCCTGATTAGCACCACTTATTCAAAAAATATCTGAGCGTTTATATTGAATTTCGCAGGTGTAAAAAAATAGCATGCCTTCGGTCGCCATCTTAAAATTCGTAATAGATCAAAAGAAACGATTTTCGATGCCATTTAAAACAAACAAATATTTGTTGAAATATCTTGAACAAAACCATTTTTACAGATTTATACACGAATAAAACTTTAGGATCGTATAGAAGAAAACACTATGTATAGTTTATATTCAAATTTCACATACTACATTTTGAGGGGTCCACCTGAATAACAACTTAAAAAATTTTAAATGCATCGTCGTCTTAAAAACTATAGTAGGATCAGAAGAAGTGGATTTTAAAGACATTTAAAACAAAAAAAATTGTTATTTGCTTCTAAGGATTTGTACACAAATAAAACTAGACATATATATACAGGATGTATCGCAAAAATGTGCATTAGGCGTATTTAGAAAACAGTAAATGATAGAAATCTGAAATTTCTATTTTAGAGGATTTTGTTTTCCTTTTAACACTGCTGAATTGATGCAAAATATTTACATTATACGTCAACTCGCTTATTTTGAATGGAACAGGTATTTTTTATTTAATTTTCAGATTTTGCATGTAATTCTAAGTCATTTCACTCACAAAATTATTACTTTTTAAGTGGTTAATTACCTGGAAGACTGAATAATTCAGTCAGATGAAAAAAAAAACAAATTAAGGAAACGAATAATTCAAAAACTATTGAGTTTGGACATATGGTATATTTAATAAAGTTGATTTAAAATTGCATAAAGAATCTCAAAATGAAATAAAAATACTATTTTTCGTTTAAAGATAACGAATTCACGTCTACTTCCGGTACTACCGCCACTTTTGAAAACATTATGTTTCAACTTAGCACTATTGAAAACTCCTAGAAACTAAAATTCAGATTTCTATCGTTTTCTAAATAGGTCTAATGCACGCTTATCGTAAGATACCCTGTATATATCTATATTATCAGTGTTTTTAACTGGGTATAGGTACAGCTAATCTTTTTCTGCTACGCTAACAGTTTTTCTGAATTTGGTATCTTCCTTATTTATTTTACAAACCAGCTTATCAAATTGAGTTGGTGTCATCCTCAAATAATTTGAGAATTGTTGCAAATTCTCGCCACTTAGTTCTGAGATTAAGTAATATATAGACACCTAATTCATCGCGTCTCAAAATTCATTCCCAAAACTATACTGAACGTTTTTCTTTCTTAAGTAACATATCCAGGGCATTCACACGGGTAGCAATTTTTTGTTTCGATAATCATCGTGATACGGCTGAACTTTGTCTTTCTACTATGAATTGATGTGTATGACACAAGTGTATTTACTTAATACATATGTATAAACGGTTCGTACACATATAGCGATGAGAAGTGTCATACACATATCTATGATATAAATATATAGTAACTTCTGTTTGTAATCTAAACAGTCACTAGCGATATATATCTGATGCTTGACACATATATCGCTACACAAGTGTCAGATGTAAACGTACCATAAGTAATGATATATTATATAACCCACCAGTTTAACAAAATAATTAAATAATTGCCTTAGAAGCTATACAGGGTGTTTTATAAATGAATGTCAATATTGAAGGAGGTTAATCTACGCATGATTTTAATACAAGACTTTCATATAAGCATAGGTTCGTTTCCGCTTTATTTTTGTTTTACAGGGTGATAAAGATTTTTTTAAATATATTTTTTTTAGATAAGTCCTAAACTGCATTAGATATTTGTGTGGAACTTGGCACCGATCATGTCCCTCATTTCGTAATTAGAAAAATCATTAGGTCAAGGAATTTTGCCAAATTACTTTTTAAGTATTAAAACAACTCAAAGTAACGCGCTACTGCTTGCAGTTGACAATAAGTTGTTTGATAACCTGAGATTTATTCAGTTGTTGTTCAAGTACACATAGCCTACTTACGAGAGCATTAAAAACATATTTTTTAAGTTTTTTGACGCGTGATGTTTTAACTGGAGAAATAGCCATTAGGTATTGGGGCTTGATAGTAAAACAATGGCGATTTCTATTCCAGATTTATTTAGAGTAAGACAACACTTAATTAATGGAGTTCGCAAATGTATTCAAGTGAACGGTGGACATTTTGAACATTTGTTAAAAATATTAATTGCATGTTTCAAATTTAATAAATTATTTATTCGTAATGATGTGCATTTAATAACTAAATCCTAATATTTTAATAATAATAATAATAATAATAATAATAATAATAATAATAATAATAATAATAATAATAATAATAATAATAATAATAATAATAATAATAATAATAATAATAATAATAATAATAATAATAATAATAATAATAATAATAATAATAATAATAATAATAATAATAATAATAATAATAATAATAATGCATTTATTGCCCAACAGAATAGACATTCCAATTACAGGACAAAACATGTTATAACAAAGTAATGAAGTAACAGTGTACTTAATTTTAATTACTAATAATATTTAACATTTACTAAACTAAATCAGTCTGAAAGCTATATCAATATAGATGAGACCAGTTAAACGCTTCCAAAAAATTGAGAACTAACTGATAATAATTGTTTGAGTGTATCAAAATTTAGGTCACATAAATGAGAAATTTGATCAAAATTAATTGACATGGTGTATACAGGGGATTTCGTAAGGACATTTGTTCTAGCATTACGACAGTAAAACATGTAATCATCACGAGATTCAGGCCTAGGTACACGTAAGTAGAACATTTTTAAAATTTCTGGTGAATCAATGAGGTTATGAAATAATTTAAACAAGAAAGATAGACTTGTGAGAACTCTCCTCAACTGCAACGATTTAAAATCGAATCTCTGCAACAGGAGGCCATGATCAAATCCTCTAGCAGGATAAATATTATCAACGCGATATGCCATGAATTTTAAAAAGCGACGTTGAACACCTTCAAGATGATGAATATTAACTTGATGGCATGGGTACCAAACAAGGCTAGCATATTCTAATCTAGAACGGACTAAAGAATAGTATAAACATTTCAAAGCACTAATATTGTTGAACGATGTGGAATTACGGACAATAAAGCCCAAAGTTTTAAAGGCGGTGCTTGAGATTGTATTAATATGTTCAGAAAATGAGAGTTTAGCATCAAATATTACCCCTAAGTCTTTAATATTACTGCTGCGTGTCAATGGCTTTGAATCAAGACTGTAATCAAATAAAATTATATTTTTCTTTAAACTGAAAGAGCAAACTTTACATTTATCAATATTAACGGAAACCATGTTTTCTATACACCACACCTGTATTGCATTCAAAAGTTCTTGCAATGCACGACAATCATCACAACAGTTAATGTTACGATAAAGCTTTAGATCATCTGCAAAAAAAAGGTGATTACACTGCAAAGATGACGATAAATCATTTATATAAAGAATAAACAGAAGTGGTCCCAAGTTAGACCCTTGAGGTACCCCAGAAGGAGCTAAAAAAATATGAGAACGGTATCCATTATATGACACATACAACTCACGACGGTCAAGATAAGATTTTGTGAGTAGTAGCAAAGAATCATCAAAACCAAATGATTTCAATTTCTGTATTAATATGGAGTGATTTACCTTGTCAAAAGCCTTCTCGAAATCTGTATATATTACATCTATTTTTCTATCAATATGGTCTGAAACAAACTGAGTAAATTCAACTAGATTAGTCACAGTAGAACGCCGTGCAACGAACCCATGTTGATTAGAAGAAATGCAGGTGCTAACATTGTTATAGATATATGCATATAATGTCATTTCAAAAACCTTAGCAAAATTTGACAAAATGGCTATAGGTCGATAGTTCTTGATGTTAGAAGGGTTACCACTTTTTAAAACAGGACAAACTCTTGTCACTTTCCACATAGCAGGAAAAGTGGCTGTTGACAACATGAGATTAAATGAAATAAGAAGTGGAGTACAAAATACGCCAGAACAATTCTTAATTAAAAAACTAGGGATCAGATCATTTCCGCAAGTCATTTTATTTTTCAATCTCTTAATAGAATTTCGAATATCCATCTCAGTAAATTTTTCCACATTAAAAACTTGAATGTTATTATACGGTACATCAAAGTCATTAGCTAGATCAGTAGAGTATACACTAGAAAAATAAGTAGCAAAATTATTTACTATCTGAATAGGATTATCAAAATTCTGTTCATCTAGGAACATGTTAGATGGTATACGTGTAGTACGTCTTTTATTCTGAATAAAAGACCAGAAACTCTTATTTTAACGCCTAGAATTAAATTTTGGTTTTTTTTTGGCGCATTTTTTTATTATGTAGGTACTCCTATTTCGTATGTCATGAATTAGGTTTAGAAATCGTTTGGAGATGAATATATCGAAAACGGTTCATTCTATCGGTTTCAAATAAGTATACCTTTTCTTCGTAGAAATAATTGGTCTATCGAATGCGTTACCCTAAATTCTGCTAGGATGCTCCATAAAACAGTTTTAGCTGAAAATAACATCAGAGTCACGCGTGACTAGCGCCCTCTAGCAGCTGTCGCAAAAACGACATGAAATTAAAATTTCATATATTCAAAATTTCATCTATTTTCGAAGAGGAGCGACATTTTATTAAATCATGTTTGGTGGAATCCTAATATTTTGACGTCTAGAATTTAACCTTGCTTTTTGGCGCATTTTTACGGAACACTCTGTATATGTTAAAAGGTTCTTCTCCTTTGCTGCTTGGAAGTAATGTTGTTTGGAAACTAAGGACATGTTATAAATTAAATTGTACACGTGTTCAAAACGTCTACCTACAGGCAAAATTTAATTGAATCTATACGACACGGCGAATATCTCTTTTAGAGGCGTGTTAACTGCTTCCCGATTCAGAATGTAGCGACTTTTTGCAGTAAACCATTTTTATCGTTATGGCCGAACGTAAAATTTATATGGCATCGATGACAAACTGAATTTCATAACACTATATTGAATCGGTGTGGAGTTGTACATACCAGAACACACATCAACTCCTCGCAGAGTCTGCAATTCAAGCCGATGAATAATAGAGATGAGGCCGGTGATTTATGCCCCGAAGAATTGAACTTTATAGTTAGATAACGAAAACAAATTTTAAAACATGACACCTATTAGATTTTTATCGGTAAAACGAATCTCCGCAAACAACCTGAATACATTTATCAGCCACCGGAACAGGATATGGATGAAAGGCGCTGCGCGATATGTTGTGGCAGGGGTTTTATAAATTTTTCGAAATGGTTGCGTTGTTAGCGCTGGTTGGGTGCGTGACGTGATATAAGGGGGTGCGCTTGCGACTATAAATATCCTTAAATGGAAAAGTTATTAAACCCCTATTGGGATATTCAACTAACTGGGTTATATATTACGGAATTAGTTGAATCAATATGAATTGCAGTTTGAAAGTATCAATAATATCACATATAAGACATATCGAGGGATACTTAAAGTGTAGATATACAGGGTCAGCTATGACTTAGTACAATTATTTTGAGAGGGGATAGGAAAAATTCAGAATTAACGGTATCACCCTTCAAAAAAATTCCAAACTTATTTATAAAGCGAAAAAAAATATTTTCAAAACCTTAGTAAGCCCTAATTTCTCGGCGACTATGCCGCCTGTCAGCTGCGAAGTTAGGTATATTCTGCCAAAGTCAAAGTTGTCAAAGGTAGTGACAGAGCACGGCGTTGCCACGTGTACGGCACTTTTAAAGAAAAAGTTTTATTTACAAAATACTAGATTATTTAATGAGAAATGCGATATGGCAGCACTAAGAGTAAAACCTACCTTACTGATACTTCCAGGACTGATATTTGGAGATTTCAAGAAAGTTGAGTTATTTTTTGTTTTCTAACTTGTTTACATTATAACTTGTCGTTGTAAAAATTGTTGTACTTGCTGGGGACCTCTTGGTTTCCTTCGACCATTTCATAAATAAAAAAATACTTTTTTTCTGTAGGTATATCTATTGTAGTTTAAAAATGCTTTATTTTTATGTCATTAAGTAAAAAAGAAGTTGCAAGGAATTTTAAAAAGTATGAAATTGGTTCTTTTTTATTTTCAAGTTAGGTACATACGTATTTAAAACTCCAGCACGTGTAAAACAACATTTGTGGACGTTCTACAATTCGTACAAATGTACGAGGATTTGGCATATTCTGTCTATTTGGAAAACGTCTTTGATATTCTGCTGCTGCACGATATGCACTTTCATCGCACTTCCCATAAATTAGTACCATATCCGTAATTTCCGCGATTGCACCAATTTGAATGTGCGAAAGGCAAATGCTGAAAACTAATGTCAAAATATTTGCGACGGATTTTCCGATGCTGGCGCCATCTGTAAGTCATTACTGAAAACTAATGTCAAAATATTTGCGACGGATTTTCCGATGCTGGCGCCATCTGTAAGTCATTAGCGCAAAGTGCACTAAAGCTCGGTCCAATTTTTAACTTATTATAGCATTAAATAATAATAATACTAATAATAGTAACGATATTAACAATAATCGACCATGTTTGCATATAATAATATTGTAGTATTATTATTTTAAATTTCCCGAGGCGTTTACAGTGCTCTGTAATATTACTTTTCTGACCACTACTGCTGTTTGACATTTGGGAAGTATTAGAAACAATGCAACCAATAAGTTTATATCGACCACAGTATACTGTGATATCGACTGACAAGTGCTATGTGCGTGTAACCCCGTGTCACGGAGGAAGTGCCAAAACAATACTTGGATGAAGATAACCCACGATTGTACACAAAAGAATAGAATAGTGATTATAATGATAGCCATAAGAATACTTATCTGAAGAATATTAGGTTCTCGGTGGTGGCAGACCGAAGACTGGACTGAACGGTTGTGTTGACATTGTAATTTTAATTTTCCATTTTTAGTGACAGTTTCAGTTTTAAACGTTTCATTTAATAAATAATGGATAGTTGCGATATATTGGGACATGTGTAGTTTTTCACAATTTTCTTGAAACGTACGTGGAGATATTTTCTAGAGTTGAGAGCAATGCAGTGGAGTTACAGTTATCGGACAAAATTTTCTAAATGAAAAACTGTCACGGGTGTATTCGAAGTTTTCTGTTAGTATTTCTTTCAATCCTTTTTCATAAAATACATAGGCAATTTATTAACTGCATCTACTCGAAGTGTGTATTTTGTGGCGAGTAATCCTGACGGACCTGTAATGAGTGAAAATGAAGGTTTGGCAGTTTGGAACGAAGGAACGAAAAACGAACCCAAAATACTGTAGCTAAACGGATTAACTGTTTTCTATCAGGTACTTAGGTATTATTATTAATAAAAATGTTTACTTTCGTTGTTTCTACATTCGGCAACGTTGTGAGAAACGACCGCATGGTAGTTGACATATGTAGCCATCTTGGACTATGACTGATCGATATAGGCGCCGACTTTCCGTAGGAAAAAAGAATTTTGCCCCAATTTTGTTTGTAAAACATCGAACTAGAATTCCAAAATAAATTTTGTATTGTCTTTTAGGCTTCCCTGAGCACGTGGTTAAAATTTTTGTACTTAGTTATAGTTAACCCTGTATACAGGGTGTCGAGGGTGTCTCAAACGCGATAGCATGGGTCTACTATTAGGATACAAGATATTTATGGAATGTGTTCATTAAACCAGGTTAGTAAATTTAGACAGATTAATTTTTATTTTAGATAATTATTGAATGAAGCTTTGTCTGTGGAATTGTTCATTAGCATACCTAGCTGTTTGGTATCAGAGAGTATACATATGACTTCAATGATAGGAATTGTAGGAGATTGGATTTGTATTAGCTTAAATAACCTTTCTAATACAGTAAGAAATGTTACAAAAGCTAATAATGAAGAATATATGAGTAGATATTGTGAGTGTAATTCAACGCTGGTCGGGGCTTTAGTCCGCAGAGTACTTAGTTTCACACAATATTGTTAATACCTAAAAAATATATATAAAAAAATACTTTTGTGGCTGATAATAGTTTAGTTTATTAACAACATCGATCGCAGATTATTATTTGTGACGCTAACTGGTGCCTTTATGTCAACATTTGGAAAAGATAAAAGTTGAATGGTTTAGGATAAAGAAACTTTTCTGGCATAAGCTGGTACCTATCTACTACGAATTGCTTCCGATTAATGTAATTATGACTGCTGACATTTTCTTACCAAAACAACCAACCCGTAAACCAACCCAAAATACATTATCGAATGATATTTCAGTATGATAGTGTTCTCTCCTATACTGCTAACATTAGAAAAATGCTGTTAATGAGCTTAATGAGGTGAACACATTTGTTTTATTTTCCTCATCTTTAATGGGGACATAGCACTTCATTCAATTAATTGTTCATTGTCAATTCATCGAATCCCTTCAACCATGGAACAAACATCTGATAGATCAAAAGGATGCAATCTATTTTCCAAATCAAAAAAGGCAATTGTAAATAGTAGAGAAGAATATGTCCTAAATTAGTCAATGTATTTTGTTTATTAAATAGAAATTTAAAATTCAATAAGCGTTGTGAATTTGTAAGTTAACCCGATATATAAAAATATGACTGTACAAATCTGAGCCTTTATTATTATTGCGGGAAATTAAATTCAACATTTTACTATTATTTCTACGTAGGAGCGGTTAAATATAAATATAGATTTTCTTTTGTGCGTCAATGTATGTGTTCGAGCACTTTCCACTTGATTACTGTTACCAAGACGCTCGCCTTGTATCAAGCCTTTCTACTTCGAGTAATTTGAGACTTTCTCTAAAAGCACTAAAATAGTATACTTGAAATATGTAATTCACCCTTTTATAAAAGTGTTCTGTATCAGCTTACGACGCTTTTCATTTATAATAAAAATAAAATTTTCAAACCGTGCGACAAATGTCAATGAACAAGACATTTTAGCAATACAAAAGAAAAACATATTTTTAATTATTGTCTTCTGTTTGCTTTATAATTATTATTTCTGGAAATATATTAATAAGCAAGGAAAACATTTATTGATAAGAATATTTTTGGACACTAGATGTTGCTAGTAACCAATTAGGAAAAGATTAATTTTGTGAAAAGATTGAATTTTGCAGGACGAGCAAAGTGAGACGAGTTATACAAAATATTTAGCAGTTGCCCAATATACAAGGTGATTCAGTTTTTAATGAACAAACTTCGAGGGTAAGTAGAACTTTGAAAAATAATGGCAGTTTATTATATAATAGTTATAATTTTGGGGCTTCATAAGGAAGATACAGTGTGTTAAAGTTTGAAGAAAAAATTTGATTTTTTGGTATAATTACTAACGTAATGGAGATATTCAAGCCAGGTGTCATAAAATGTGCAAATATGAACTTTGAACAACCAATGGAGGAAATATGGGCAGTTTGTTAATAATTTTCAGATAAGTAGTTATACAGACATTTAATAAGTACAATTCAATTAAAATAAAATACTGCAAATTACATTTACTATAAATACCTATAAATTCGAGTAATGCCATGTTTGAACGTCAATACAAGCCTGTCATTGCTTGAATATTGTGCATTATACTTTAAGGGAGAGAAATGCGTTACTTTGGCAGAGGTGCAATTTGAAGCCCGAGGGCTACAATGCACCGAGGACAAAATAGCATCTCTCCCGAATGGTATATACTATTTTTTTCACGGTCTCATTAACTTAAAAACACATATTTTGTCATTATGAAGTAAGTAGCACCAGAATTATTGTATTCGGATTTGAGCATTTATTTAGTAGTCGTTGAGTTATTATCATAACTACAAAAAGAATTCTCAAATTAAGGTGCTAGTTTGGTTTAGTTTAAAGTTTGTTTAGTGCACAATGAATAATTGTGAGTCGGAAGAGATTGTGGAGGCTGCAAATATTGCAATAAGCAATTTGCTGCCTACGAAGTCAAGATCTTTAGATGATACAATCAGTTCAAAAAGTGGTGCGTCTAGAAAAATGTTCAAGTATACAGCGAGAATGTTTTGTTGGCATACTTCAGTAAAAATGCAAAGAATTACAAGTCTTCCACATTATGGGCGCAATATTCTATGGTTAAGTCATGCTTGATAATTTACGACAACATAAATATAAGCAAATTCTCCAAGCTGATCGCATTTTTGAAAAGAACCGGTGACGGATATCAAGTGAAAAAATCGAAAATATTGACAAAGGGTGAAATCGACCGTTTTCTATCAAGTTCAGATGACAAAGAATTCTTAATGATTAAGGTAAGATTACTTTTGTTGTTAGGTATTTCAATTATTAAGTATTTTGATTTTTTTTATAGGTTAGATTAATTCTGGGGATTGCCGGAGCTTGTCGAACTGATGAACTAGTCAATTTAGCTGTAGATGATATTGAGGATGTAGGCTCTTCCTTGATTTTAAAATTCCAAACACTAAGACAAAGATTCCACGAACCTTTATGGTTACCGATGTGGGAAATATGCTTGAATTGTTTCGAAAATACCTGTCCCTTCGTCCTCCTCACGTCAAGCATAAGCGCCTGTTTTTGTACTACAAAGCAGGAAAATGTAGTTCGCAGCCAGTTGGCAAGAATACCATGGGAAAAATTCCGAGTGTAGTAGCTTCGTATTTAAAATTACCTGATGCTGCATGTTATACTGGTCACTGCTTACGAAGATCTTCAGCGACATTACTGGCAGATGCTGGTGTGGATATCACGACAATAAAGCGTCATGCTGGTTGGAAATCAACGTCAGTAGCTGAGGCTTATGTCGAGAACTTCATTGAAAATAAGACCAAAATTGCTAATCAGGTTTTAGTAGGTACCACTACTAGCGCAATCACAAAAACTGTAAATGTAAGCGAAAGTAATATTCCTTCTAATATTAATTTTGAAAATTGTACAAATGTAACATTTAATTTAAATAAATAATTCAATTCAATAAATAATTTCAATGTTATCTTTTTTTTTTGCATGAAATACGTTCTCCATAATGTAAACTCCCTTGGGAGCATTAGACTTCCTTGGGAATAATCGACTACTTCTGTTTTAATTTTGATATCATAGAAACTGATTTCTACTCCCGACCGTGGACAAAAATTATTTACTGCCGAGCGTTCACTGCTGGGTTTGTTTTTAGAATGTCACAGTTCTCTAAAATCTGCTCTCTTAGAAATACATCCTCCAATAACTCAATAAAATTGTGTAGAAAATAAAAAAATCCTTGTGCATCTAACCGTTGTGAGAAGAAGTGAGGTCCGCAGATTACATTGTCCATGATTCATATCTATACATTTAAACTGAATTCAGTTTGAAATAATACTGGATGCACATTTCCTGGATTTTTTTGGGCCCATGTAGATAAGTTATGGAACGTAATTGATCCCGCTCGCGTGAATTTTGCCTCATCTGTCCAGATAACGTTGCGCAGAAAATCGGGATGTGGATCAACACTGACGAGAAATCCATCGATTCTTTTTTGTGGATCATCTGGCCTCAAATTTTGTACGGGCTGCATATGAAATACATGTTGATGACCCCATTTTAATGTATTAAACTTTGGCTTACTTGCAAGATTCTATTATCGGGAGGGTTGTGATGGCCTATCGTTTCTTTTTCCTATACCATATTCGGCAAAACGTCCATGGGTTTCACTAAAAAGTTGGAGGTGGAGCTCTTCTATTTGGAAATCTTCTATATTCTGCTGCTGCGGGTTGTGCGTTTCCATTGCAGAAACCGTAAGTAAAATGTATATCGGCATACTCAGAATTAGTAAAATATGTGGGCAGAAGCTTATCCAACTAAATACGTACAAATAATAAATAATAACTACTACCGCAAAATTTATAAACTGACGGTTTGGGAATAGTTTAACAGATATAAATACTCGTACAAATAAATAAATAAGCCATCTTTTGTTTTTCGGAATACATGACTATTAATTCTTATTGCAGTATATTGACAGCTGTCACTCTTTTATTGACGCTCAAGGTTGGCATTTTAAGCAATTACTCTAATTTACAGGTATTGACATTAAACAGGGTGATACAACTTTTTTTCCTAAATTAAAGGTACGAACTGCCCATATCTCCGCCGCTGGTTGTTCAAAGTGCTTGATATTTTCACATTTCATAATACCTTAACTAACTGCACTGTGTACTTAGTATGGATTAAATATCTCCATTACTTTAGTAATTATACCAAAAAATCAAATTTTTTCTTCAAACTTTAACACCCTGTATTTTCCTTAAAAAGACCCAAAATTATAACTATTATATAATAAACTGCCATTATTTTTCAAAGTTCTACTTGGAATAGTTTATAGCTATTTAAAAAAAACCCTGTATAAAAGATATTCAGGCAAAAGTTTTTTAATTATTTTTTTGCATCCTTAGATAATCTTGAGTTTGTGTCGGAGCTAGTAATTTTGTCAGTATGATAATTGTTTACTGTATATAACTTGTAATCAAATTTATGTACTTCAAGTCATGTGACAACGTCCATCCAATCACCAAGCAACACGCTTTCAGCAATCTCAATGACAAAATTATATCGATATTATCAAGATTCTTGGTGCATTACAGGTGACAAATTTTTTACAGTTCTTAAATTTGTTAAGTTTTATCATGTGACAGTAATAATAATCTAATCATTTAAACATTTAATTGATAGCATTCAAGGGTGTCTTCGATCACTGTGGCACCAAGATTTCTTAAGTTTGACAGTTTCGTATTTCAAATAAATTTCAAAATATTTAATATATTAACGCTCTAATTAAAGAAGAAATTCCAAAAATTACCACAAACACAAGTGGGGATATTTATGGAGTTTTGCTGTGAACAAAAATATGAGTTAAATAAGCATAGACCCATAGAAGAACTAGCATTGATACTAAAAGATTGAGTGGTCAATATGGGGATGAAGAAGCAACAGCAAGCAACAGAAAAAGTACTATAACGAGTACAAGATTATAACTGACCCTTTTAACAATATAGTATTTAAATTTGTCCAAGATGCCTGCAACTCAACTAGGAATGAATTGGATCAGATCCATGTAACTATAAGACCAGTTCAGTTTCGTTAAGTTTGTCACAAGCAAACTGAATAATATTGTTGGGATGTACGTAGATGAGCAAATATCTTGAATATAATACATTGGGACATGGAAAATAAAAAAAAACTGACTATAATCCCGTAGTTTCAGTTTTAACATGCAGATTCAAGCTACATTCACAAGGTCAATAACTCCAGTGGCATCAGGTGTAAAATTGAACAATTATTCTAATTAAAAAAATGTAAGTAATCATTTACTAGATGGATTTATCTAAATAAGATAAAAGATAATTGTACTGTACCTAAGAATCATTTATTCCAATTTATCTATTATAATAAAATAATATGGGTCTATGCATCTAATATATTTTTTAATTTTAATATTTAGAATAATAGTTGCAACTATTATGTAGTTGATGTAAGATGTTGAGTATAGTTGAACTTATATTGTAGTGATGATTAAAATTAACACCTTATTTAGATAACTTGTTCCACTCATATATTCTAACATGAGGAGACAATTGCAATATTGCAAAGAAAATGTTGTATAACAAAATATAGAAAAGTCCCAAAGAATGTATCTATTTCACATTGTATTTGTTAACGTTAAATATTAAAATGTCATTTAAACGTTAGAAAACGAATGGATAATATACCATAGAATTAATATCGTTTGTTGGCCCTTCGATGTCAAATATTCGCACACATTCGTTTAAAAATCATGTTCAAACTTCTATATTCCCAAGAGAAGCGTTACTAAGAAAAGCACTATCACACTTTTATATTAGGAACTACTTGATTATGAAAACAAAACGTATTCTCACTGTGTCCTGATTCACTTTGCCGAGTAATTCCCAGTATTGCCCAAATTAAAATTTCACTGTTACTTCATCTCTGCCAAATGAATTTAATGTTTTTGTTCATAGCGTACCCGTCCCGGCAACAGTGGCATAAATATAACTGTATATTATCCCTTGAAGGGCGATGGAAATTCCTATAGTAATTTGTGGAATGCTACAGTGAGCACAACTTGATAATTTATTCCACGCCTGCAGTACAGGACCGTAGCAGGATTTCACGCTGAAATTTTTACGCGTCTGTATTTTAGTATGAGCCTATAAGTTATGGTGATCTTTCGTGAATAGTTGTTTATTTTGAAATGGAAATGGACATCCAGCTTTACGATGCGTTTTATGTTTTATTATTACAATTAAATGCTGGTAATAATTTACTCGTATCTCGTTTTTTACATGTTTCTTAAAATTTTATAAAAAAAATATCCACAGCACATACTGAATACCTAACAAATAAGGCAAATATTATTTTTTTCTTGATTATGGAAACGATCATTTTGATTTTAGAAATATCAATATTCACTCCAACTTTAGGGACATTATCCTAAAAACTGTTATATTTATGAAGCCTTTTGATTGTGTAGGTATTTTATAACATATTAGCTAGAAATTATATAGGTATTGTATATAATTAGAAGGATATATTTAATATCGGCAGTAAGCTTGAAGACAAAGGTTTAGAATTACATGCAGTATTCCTTGAAATGTTTTAGAGATGATGTTGATGGTTAATACAGTGTTTTTTTAAGATGCAACCTATACTATCAGTACATTTGTGTATATAAGGTTAAATATAGGTTAGATATGTCTCTTTCCTCTTGGTCTCAGGCGATCACTTGATGGTTCGTTCAGTACTTCTGTTGGTGTATCCATTTTCTGTGAGAACAGATAGTAGATGATGCAATTCCTTCTCTAACTGTTCTGGCTTACAAATGGTTTGTACTTGATGCAGTAAAGTATCTAAGTCTAATTAATTAATTTATTTATATAGTGTATCCAACGGGATATAATCCTTTTACATGATGAGTAAAAATAGTTACAAAGAACAAATCTAAATAAAAACAGTAAAATTTATTAAAACAAAACGGCCAAATGATATAATATAACAACAAATGAAAAAGTTAGACAAATAGTACAGATTAACAGCAAGTACAACAGTATCACTGTATAGGACAAATGAACCAAAAATTTATACTCAAATAAAATTAAAAAAAAAAATTCATTAAAATAGGAAAACGCGCTTTGTGTCTGTAAGTGTGCATCTAAATATTTGCTGTTGTACACAACCCGATATTCACAGTTAGTATTAGTAAACTGTAGGTGACTGCAAAACATTAATTAATATGTATGGAACAAAAAGATATATTAGGTTTGCTCAATCAAGTAATCGAGACCGGTTTCAAACTATCAGAAATATTTGACCAGTAATGTTATGAATTTGTTTTCAGTAATCATCATACATTAATGCTTCATTCACATAAGATTAGTGCGGTTGCATTGGTACTGTAGAAAAGTTATTAAAAAGGGCGCCGTATTCTTGAAATAGTGTTTTCTATAAAATAAAAATAATATTAGACATTTAATAACTGAATAATCTAGGGTTTAGCAAATAATAGGAATGTTAACTCATCCCACCTGCAAATATTCAAAGATACTCAAGTAAAACGGCGAGAAATACGGGTGACTTTTGTAACGTTCAGATAAACTTAACAGTAACGCCTTTGTACTGCAGTTGTATGGCAGAAGCTAAAAGCATTTTAGCTTTTACCAATCCTTTTCCAACAATCATGCAAGGACCAATCAGAAAACTGCTTTT
The DNA here is from genome assembly GCA_037114965.1 of Monochamus alternatus. Classification (NCBI taxonomy): domain Eukaryota; kingdom Metazoa; phylum Arthropoda; class Insecta; order Coleoptera; family Cerambycidae; genus Monochamus; species Monochamus alternatus. The sequence continues at coordinate 25,757,907 of CM073429.1, forward strand.
TTGACAGTAAACAGAAGATTCACTTTTTTGCAGGTTAAGTTCTTAAATTAGATTCTAATTTAGATATTTAGTTTAGAATTGATTTGTTTCTAAAAAAAATGGATGAAGAGGACTGTTTGGTTTAGAAACACTGACTTGCTAAAATTAGTGGGGTCTCATTTAGCCCACAGTATACTAGTATACTGTGATTTAACTAAACATTCAAATAGATAATCTATTCCTGCAGATTGTAGGCTTATATTTTATCTAGGGTAGGCTTTTAATTATTATTCGGCAAATGATAAAAACCAACATTTTCCGTAGATAGGGACGTAGTGGACAAAACATAAACATAACCTCTCTGAAGGTCAAGAATCTCGAGTTTTTGCATGTCGTCAACTTACAGCGGAAAAATTCCCCAACTTCTTAAGTCTACAGTAATTTTATATAAACAGAGTAAATAATATTTAACACCATACAATTACAATACAACAGTACAACTGCAGTGCCATTGCACTAACATTTATCTGAACGTTACTTAAGTAGTTGACAGTTTCGAACCAGTCTGGCTTCAACAAACCTATTATCAAACCTAGCGCATATTACAGTTAATACCGCTGTTAACAAGTATGTATAAGAATGTTACACAAATCATAATTCTCCTTTAAAAGTGCTAATCTCAAATCATCTTAACAAAGACCTTGTGAAAACCCTCTAGCTGTCATAACCACCATAAAACTTGAGAATTTGAAAAACCTTCTCTAAGGATGTAATACAATAGTTAAAACTTGAATACCAAATTATAGAGGCTTACTCCAATTTGGGTCTAACAAAACTGTTAAATAGTGGCAGTAATACAGATACATCTCTATAATTTTTTCTATTGCGTATTAATTTATGATCAAAAATAACTCTGAGGTCTGTGCCCTATCAAGTAGGTGGTTATTAAAGACATTACTTCATTTGGAACCATTTAAGGGAAGGCTGTTACAATTGCACCATATATTAAGCAGATCTAAGCTATGCTGTAGTTATATACAATACGATTTCAAGTTAATATTTAGAGATTTTATTGATTAGCACATAGCAAGTGCACATTAAGATCTTGAGCGATCATTAATAAAGAGACTGAAAAGCAGTGGATCCAGTATCGAGCTCTGTGGTACACTGGATTTTGATTAAATAACTCAGATTTGTAACTACGTAACTGTACAAATTGAATTCGATGAAAAATATATGATTTTATGAACATTGAAATACTGACACTATACGCTTCAAGTTCACAATAGCTTACCGTTATCTATCTTATCAAATGTTTGGGACAAATCAGTGTAATAGCGTCCACCTGTCGTCTCCTATCTAACACTTCGGCAATAAACTGGGTGCTACACATACATCTCGACACTGTAGATTTGTCTTTCATGAATCCATGCTCTTCGGGAATAACCAGGTCTTTGTATGAAAGGACTAATGTTCATGAACCAATATTTAAAAAATTTTAGATTTTTTCTGCACTACATAATGATGAGATCCGATAATCAAATATCTATCAATGAGTTTCCTGCATAACGAATTAACGCAATAAAATAGACCAAATCTAAAATATCATTGAGGCTGTGTAAGATGCCGGTTGTGACAACAGTAAACCATCCAACATAAAAGCAGGCAAATTAATTTTATGCACATTATAACAGAAATATAATTATCAAACAAGGCAAATTTATACTAACTCCGTACCTGTACATTTATGATAGTGCTCTGGAACTCATAGTAATATACCTACTCTAAACATGCAGATTTACATGATCAAAATATTCAAGCGAGTAATTTATTGAAGATGTCTAAATTTCATCTAAATAGATCCTCGGGAAACTCATTGGATTTTATGTTCCACGAGTATAATAAATTAACCGAACCAAATACAGCGCCTTCAAGAATGTCTGAAATCCACGTGATCACGAACGTTAAAAAATCAGACTTATATTTATATATTGGTAGCCAAACTTAAGCTGCCTAAAGCCTAGACAATTATCCTGTCCTGTGCATAATACATTTACTTTTTAAATGAAATTTTAATTTGCAATTTTAATTTTTATATTATTTGGAAGAACATAGCTTTACTTATAAAATAATCATAAGTATTACAATGACATTTTAAATTTCTGTTCCAATTTAAATTGAAAAATTATGTTGTTTGGAAATGATATTAACAATATTACAACTTTGAAATAACATTAGGTAATCTAAATTTTTAGAAGATGCCTGAAATCTTTTTATATATTTTTAGGTATTAATAATATTGTGTGACTAACTACTCAGTGGACAAAAGCCCCAACCTGCGTTGAATTACACCCACAATATCTACCCATATATTCCTTATTAGATTTGATTTATATTAGCTTAAAATACCTTTCTAAAACAGTAAAAAAATGCCTGAAATCATAATAACGAATATTTTATTTTTTAATATTTGGTAAATTACAGTTTAATTTTATAATCCTAAAGTAAACACAACTCACTACCTTTATTCAGCTTTCTAACAGTTATTATATTCAAAAATGGTCACATTCTTTTCTAAACATATTTTTTTCTATTTACTGAATGCTGGAAAAGTACACCTACCTAATATCTCATATCCTTTAAATTACCACTTACATATATGTATACCTTTTAACTTAATGTAACAATGTTTCAACAAAATTATGTTTCTTGTCTTGTGATCCAGTAGCAACAATAAAATCATAAGTTATTATATTTATCCCATAAATGACAGAGCAATAAACTGCGAGGACTATTTTTTTTAACAAAAACTAAATAGTGAAAATAATTTTAAAATTGACAATTGTTTTATAAAAAATTTTTCGAATAGGCACTTTTAATTTAAGAAATTTAAATAATATAAATTATGTGCGAAGTTTATTACAATACCTATTTAAACAAATAATTTTGAAAAAAAATGCGTCATTCATTGTAGAATATTTTCAACAATGTCTGTTAATCCAGTCGCTCTATCAGATTAAGTGTCCTCGTATATTTTAATAAGAATTGATTTATGAGTTTTAAAAATATTGTAACCTCTACGTTGACTGAGCCTTTTGTCTTACTATGGCGTGACTAGAGCCTGAATCAAGGACTATTTCACAGTCCCGTTCACATATACGTCCCAGTACTACCAAACTCTTTCCATTATTTTGCAGACGGGTTACATTGATCTTAACAATTGGTGGAGCTTAGTACTACCTAGTCAGCCTTCATCCCACAAAGCTGACTTGTCGACGTTCGATGTATTGTTAAAGCGCTGATTCCTAAGATGCCCTTCAACTCTACAATTCCAATACTGAATGGGTCTTTTCCTATTATATACAGTGGAATTAATACGGTTCTGTTCGTACTGAAAGTTACATCTGGCAAACTCTTCATAAATTCTTCCACACTCTTTTCACTTGGTCGTTGTTTGCAATTCTGCAGCCTTGCCTTGTTCTGCCTTGACCACTTCTACAAGCCTGTTGCACAGCTTCAATTTTCAGCGTATAAGCCAAAGCTTCGGATATATTCTTGTGTCTGGCTAACCTTAACGCCTATTAGGCTTTCTTCGATGACTTTGACTTCACTCTTTAACTTACAAATACTTTATTCTATGACCTGGTCTGCTTTATCTTGCATCTCATACTTCAATAAATTAATTTCTTATTCAATTTTTTCTTTAATTCAATTCTTCAAACTCTAAGATTGATCTTAACTACTTCCTCTAACTTTTAATTATTTACCTCTTGATTATTTTTCATGTCTTTTAAACTTTTCCTCTTGACTGTTTTTCATTTCCTTTTTAAAATCTTCTGATGTTTTTAATTTATTTCTTTAAGTCTTCCTTAATTTCACCTTGGCTATTTTTCATTGCCTTTTTTAATTTCATTTCGATTTGGCTATTCTTTATTTCATCCTGGCTGTTCTTCATTTGTTCTTTTAAATCTTCTTTCATATCTTTCATTATTCCCATTACCTGTTTCAATGTTACCTCCATTTCCGTCGCTCTTGATCTCGTTATTGGCATTCACTTGTCTACTATCTTTGTGGAACGTCGCTTTTGTTTTGCATTGACTTAACCTCAGCTGAAACACGCCACGTAGAAAAACAGACTTTAATTGTCACAACGAATATACTTCAAACAAATTCCGCTTATATATTCAGGGTTAACTCTGACGGAATCCTTATTTATTTATTTATTTATCGCATCACTGACCTTCTTTCACGCGCGAGGTTAGGTATATTCTGCCAAAGTCAAAGGTGTCAAACGTAGTGCCAAGTCACCGCGTTGATACGTGTATCAGTTTACGCCGCAAATTTCTCCGGGTTCCTTTCCGCGATGAATCTGCATGGTCTTCAATAGTAACGCGAAGCAGAAGTAAGAAGACCTGAAGATGGTAAATGAGATTTTACCGAAACGTTGTCAAACAAATGGTTCTTTTGAAGACCATGCAGATTCATCGCGGAAAGGAACCCGGAGAAATTTTACAACCACATATAACACCCGCGGAAGCCTACGAACTAACATATATATATATATATATTTACAAAATTAGATTATTATTTGTGATTTAATGAGAAATACAATATGGTAGCACAGGGAGGCAGCACCTACCTTACTAATATTTATTTCCAGGATTGATATTTGAAGAGATTTTAAAAATGTATCATTTTCTTACTTATTTAAGATTCATATCATTTTGTACTTGCTGTGGACCTCTCATTCCCTCTACCGCTTTTTTATTTAAAGCGAGGTACCTACTTAGTCCGGCAGTCAGGTCGATTACTTAAGTCAGGAAAAACAGTTGTTCAATGTGGTTCAAAAAGTATTCAGGAAAATAATTTGTGTATCCGGAAAACGTCTTTGGTACGTATTACGCTGCCACACGATAATATGCACTTGTCACACATTAAATCAGCACCTTATCCGTCATCTAGGCAATTGAATACAACATGTTTGTAATTACACAAAAAATACGAGAAAAATTAAATTTGCGAAGAGCAAGTACTGAAAAATTATTTCAAACTAATCAGAGTAACGTAGTCCTAAGCAATATTTTTTGACATCTGCAGACGCCATCTGTAGGTCACTAATGCAAGGTGCCTTTTACGGCAATAAATTTTTAAACTTCTTGTGTTGTTGGGGAATCACATTCAGTTAATACTAATAATATCAACAATATTAACAGTAACTGACGATGTTTGCATAAAATAATAATTAATAATATTTTAAACTATAACATCCCAAGATGTTTACAGTGTTCTGTAAAAATGTTTCTTAGACCTTTAGAATATAACTAAGCTTCGCATGTTCTTTGAGGTTTGGAGAGTATGCAACTGGCAATGCAGTATTCTAGGTTATGTTTTTTAGAGCATTTAGTGACTAATTTTAAACGTTTTATAGCAATTAAATAAAATATTTTAAGTCGGATATGTTAGTGGAAAATTATGACGAATCTGCAAGGAGTGACATGTTCTGGCGGTGTGCAACAAAAGAACGAATACAAAATGCTGCAATTAACCGAATTAACTGTTATCTATCATGTACATAAGCATTATTATTATTAATAAAAATGTTTATTTTCGTCGGTTTTACACTTTACAAAGCTGCAAAAAAGACCGCGCAGTAGTTGACATATTTAGCCATCTCGGACGACGATTGATTGTTATTGCAGGGAAAGTTCAAGAAAAATAGAGTTTTAGCCCATTTTTTAAGAATTGAGCTAGAAATATTTTTTTATTGTCTTTTAGAGCTCTCTGAGCATGTGGTTAATATTTGTGTACTTAGTCATAGTTAATCCTGTATTTTCAGCGTTCTCAAAGTTTCTGCGGTATCGAGAATGTGTCGAGGAACAAATCGAATATAGCCTGAAATGTTCTAAAAAACGTCAAAATAAAGGTATTACAAAAAATTATAAATGCTAACGCAAATAGAAACATAATCAACAAACTAAAAAGGTAGGTGATGTTACTACGAAAATACAACAATAAAATATCTTAACGCCATTTTCTCTATACGAAAATGACATGGTCAGTATAATGTGAATAAAGTTTTTTTTAATTCACAGCTATTTTTGGAATTCCAGCGTGAGGTATCAGTTCAAAGAATATTCACCTAAAAAAGGAAATTAAAGTCAAGAGGTCTTGCCAAGTTTCTGCACTAATTAATTAAACTAGAGACTTAATGTACGGTAATGTCTCCCTCAGTACATAAAATGAAAAGATAAACTTCTGCATACTCATTTGACCAATTAGCAACATTACCCACATGGTTGAAGGCACTGTAATAAAGCAATATGACTCTGTCTCTAGCATCATTGAGTTCTAAGTGAAAGGTCGTCACATTGGCTGACCCGGCAATTATTTGATGTGTTTCAGGAAGTTCAAAGTAGCCGTAACTGTTTGCAAGGCAATGCTCGTTAATATAATTTTGCATTGGACAATAATTACGTTCTTTATTGTATAACAAAATGTATGCAATATAAAATTATTTTGTAACTATTATGAATGTATATTATTGTTATGGAAGCTCACATACATGTTTAGCTCGTTAATTTTGTTCCTGTTTTCTAGAACATTCTAGGTTATATTAGATTTGGTTCTAGACGCGTTCTCAAATACCTAGGAAACTTCGAGAACCGTGAAACATATATAAGCGGATCGGTTTCGCCTTCACTGAGTTCAGTTATATATATTCAGTTCAGTTATGTATATTCCGAAGCCGAATGCTAGTGACAGAAACATCAAAGTAAAGATTTGACATTTGAAAATTATTTATATAAGTATATTTACTGTGTAATCAAGTACTGACAATAAAGTGTGTTTTTCTACGTGACGTATTACAAGGCCAAGTAAACATAAATGATATATAGGGTGTATTGAAAGCAACATACTAAATATATCAAGTGTTACAATATTTGTGATCATTAAATTTTTTAATATTTTTTAATGTAAACGTGCTTTTTTACAATCATTGAAGTGTAGAATAAAAACAAACCTTTTTATAACAAATATTTCTATACGTTTTTTATTATTAATGATTGGATTATTTAAATTATTTAACCAATAAAATCCAAAGTAGCTTCGCTACTTACTTAGAACATTATAAACAAGGTTTTTCTACTTTATAAAATGGAACAGTCAAATTTAAACGTGGATTTTATTTAAACCTTTGTGTGTCAATTTATTCAGATATTTTTAAAAACTTACCTAAGCTATGCTCTTTCAGTTCTTAGGAAAAGTTTCTTGATAAACATTTTAAAAATTAGGAAAATTAATCTTAACACGTTTAAGCATGCAGGGAGCACATTCGCCAAAACAGAGGACAGCCGTTTAGTATGTAATAAAAATGGTTTAAGAAATGAACACATTTGCTAACAAGAACGCAACCTTTAGAAAATATTGAATTTATTAAAATTCTGGAGGATTAAAAAACTGAATATTTATTTCAAGCAATGTTGCTATTAAGTAGCTTGGTATGCCATGAGAAAACAATTGTCCTAAGTTTCCATAGTAACCGTAAATGTAGATCAACTGTCAAACTATACGTTTGAATCTCAGTTAAACTGTACTATTCGTAGACGTTTATAAAGTAATGTTCAGATAAACGTTAGTGCAATGGCACTGCAGTTGTACTGTTGTATTGTAATTGTATGGTGTTAAATATTATTTACTCTGTTTGCATAAAATTACTGTAGACTTAAGAAGTTGGGGAATTTTTCCGCTGTAGTTGGCGACATGCAAAAACGTAAGATTATTAACCTTCAGAGAGGTAATGTTAATGTTTTGTCAACTACGTCCCTATCTACGGAAATTGTTGGTTTTTATCATTTGCCGAATAGTAATTAAAAGCCTGCCCTAGATAAAATATAAGCCTACAATCTGCAGGAACAGATGGTCTATTTGAATGTTTGGTTAAATCACAGTATACTAGTATACTGTGGGTTAAATGAGGCTCTACTAATTTCAATGTGAATCTTCTGTTTACTGTCAAAAAAGCAGTTTTCTGATTGGTCCTTGTATGATTGTTGGAAAAGGATTGGAAAAAGCTAAAATGCTTTTAGCTTCTGCTATACAACTGCAGTACAAAGGCGTTACTGTTAAGTTTATCTGAACGTTACATAAGTCACCCGTATTTCTTGCCGTTTTACTTCAGTATCTTTGAATATTTGCAGATGGGATGAGTTAACATTCCTATTATTTGCTAAACCCTAGATTATTCATTTACTAAATGTCTAAAATTATTTGTATTTTGTAGAAAACACTATTTCAAGAATACGGCGTCCTTTTTAATAACTTTTCTGCAGTACCAATGCAACCGCACAAATCTTATGTGAATGAAGCTTTAAAAATATTTGATAATGGCATCATTTTCAAAGGAGAAATATGCCGATATTCATCATGTTAACAGTAATGTCCCTAATTTTTAGAATGTTTATCAAGAAACTTTTCCTTAGAACTGAAATACCATGTTTATGAAGTTCTAGGTAAATAACGAAGCCACTTTGGATTTTATTTGTTAAATAATCCATTAATTCGTAATAAATGAGTACAGAAATATTTATTATACAAAGATTTATTTTTCTTCTACATTTCAATAATTGCAGAAAAGTGCAGTTAAATTAAAAAATTAATTATCACAAATATTGTAACACTTGGTATTTAGGTATGTTTATTCCAATCTACTCAAAATCAAGTATTCTATCACCTTCTAAAATTATTATAACGACTTGAAAAACACCCTGTATATATACATTTAAAAACATTTAATTTCGAGTATTAGCTACGTAAGAAATTTTGTGATTCCTTTTCTGCTTTGGTCATTTCGCTCTTCAATAAATATATTTCTCTGCGCCCAATTCGATTAATGCAAGACAGATTGTTTTTAAGATACATTAATAAAAAATGTACCTGTTGGAATCAACACATTGGCAAAGGTACCATCATAGTAGTTTCAGTCCTGAATATCGTTAATCCAGAAGCATATACTGGCCATTGTATGACGCGCACTTCAACATCTTTATTAGTCAATGAAGGTCCGATCTTAGATGTAGCAGAAAGTTACATTGAGGAGTCCATATCTAACAAACTTGATATTGCAAGAAAAATCCGAGGAAAATATAGCTGTACCTTACAAGAGACATCCGTAATTTGTGCAAATTCTTCACAAACTTCGGTAGATGTTCTACGTTACGAAAATGATGGCAACAATGCTACAAGGGCTATTATTAATGGAAAGGAAGTTAAATATAATAAAACAAAAAACGCAATGTTTATTACCATAAATGTTAATAAGTAAATAAATTAAATTTGATTTATTATAGGTTTATTACTTTTTTCATTATTGTACCAGTGAAATAAAGTTACTTTATTCCACTAGTGGATAAAATATCATTTTACACGGTTCATATGTGTGGATGAAAATCCGATTATAAGGTGATTGTGGATAAATATTATTAAAGGCTATCTAGCGCAATTTAAAAAACCAATATTAGTCGAGGCAATGAAGCACTAAAAAGACCAAAGATAGGAAATCTTTTAGGGTAGTACGTATCGGAATGCGGTTTTTTGCATTCACTTGCAAAAATTATTTATATCATTCGTACCTACTTTGTACCTATTACAAACCGGAAGTTGCATTGCTGCAGCCAAAAATGCATGCAAAAAATGCATCTTTTGAGAGGCCTTTTGGAAAATTTAATAGCTTCGTAAATAAGAGTCAGAATTGGCTCAAGTCGGGGACTCGGGGGTTTTCGAGGTCGCTGATCACGATTATGATGTTCAAATTGACCCCCCGAACACCTGGAGCACAGGAACGCCGACGAACGTCATCTCCGGGGTCTATCCCGAACTTTATGCGAGAAAGGAGAAAAGCTGGGCACCCGGGGGTTTTTTGGGTCGTCGAATTCGAATATACCATTGGCGAACACCCCACGGACACCTGGTGGACCCCAACCTGAACGCGGACGTCATCTTCGAGAATTTTTCTGGAAATATCGACAATAACGAACCGAAAATCGTTATGGGGGCTTTTTGTGTGCCCCGAAATCCGAATTTTATGTTGAAAACGACCACCCGAACACCTGGTGCGCCCTAACCTGGCCCTGAACGTCATCCCCAGGGTAGGGCGCACCAAGTGTCTGTGGGGTGTGCGTCGGTACTATACTTGAATTCAGCGACCCGAAAAAACCCCAGTAACGATTTTTGGTTGGTCTTTTTCAAATGTGTCTGGAAAACCCTCGGGGAAGACGTTCAGAGTCAGGGTAAGGCGCACCAGGTGTCTGTGGGGTGTTCGTCGGTGCTATATTTGAATTCAGCGACTCAAAAAACCCCCAGTAACGATTTTTGGTTGGTATTTTTCAATTGTGTCTGGAAACCCCTCGGGGATGACGTTCAGAGCCAGGTTAGGGTGCACCAGGTGTCCGTGGGGTGTTGGCCGGTGCCATATTTGATTTCAGGGAGCCAAAAACCCCCCGTAATGATTTTCGGGTGGTTTTTTTCAATTATGTCTGGAAAACCCTCGGGAATGACGTTCAGGGCCAGGTTAGGGCGCACCAGGTGTTCGGGTGGTCGTTTTCAACATAAAATTCGGATTCAACGCACACAAAAAGCCCCCATAACGATTTTAGGTTCGTTATTGTCGATATTTTCAGAAAAATTCTCGAAGATGACGTCCACGTCCAGGTTGGGGCCCACCAGGTGTCCGTGGGGTGTTCGCCGATGGTATATTCAAATTCAGCGATCCAAAAAACCCACGGGTGCCCAGTTTCTCTCCTCTCGCATAAAGTTCGGGATAGTCCCCGGAGATGACGTTCGTCGGCGTTCCTGAGCTCCAGGTATTCGAGGGGTCAATTTGAACATTATAATCGTGATCAGCGACCTCGAAAACCCCCGGGTACCCGACTTGAGCCAATTCTGACTCTTATTTACGAAATTACTAAATGTGCCAAAAGGCCTCTCAAAAGATGCATTTTTTGCATGCATTTTTGGCTGCAGCAATGCAACTTCCGGTTTGTAATAGGTACAAAGTAGGTACGAATGATATAAATAATTTTTGCAAGTGAATGCGAAAAACCGCATTCCGATACGTCCTATCCTAAAAGATTTTCTATCATAATGCTTCATTGCCTCGACCATATAGATGTATTATTAGTTTGGCTTTTCCAGGCGTCAACCATATTTCTGTTTTACGTTTTGCTAAAAAGGCCATAACTCTATAATGATGCTCCAGCTCTGTTACTTTTTTAATTTGGCATGGAAAGCCTTTCGGATTTATGCGCATACCGTCTATTTAATGCCCATGTATAAGGCGCCAACATCAGACTAACAATGATGCAGCGCCTCGCCATTTACATCACTTAACTAATTGTAATGACCGTCGTTATATAAATATTACACTGCACACAGTTCCGGGTGCATGCAGCATCCTCGGCATTAGAATGTAAGCCGAATATATTCCGCACATGGAATATTATTTCCCTCCAACGCTGCAAATTAATAATTTCCGAGTTCTCCAGTGGATAGATGGCAAACAAGATAAGTTTATTCAACTTCTCTGTACCTGTCTGAGCAGATAGCCCGGAGATATTCGCTGATACGGAGGAATTAAGTACCATTTACGGTGAGACGTGTAGGGTCAATCTTAATTACGCGTACCTTTTTATACCTTGAATATTCAAGGCTTATAAATCGTGTAAACGAAAAAGTGCCGTTGTAGTACACATACTAGTAGGTAGTTAGAGATACCTGTGATATGGAAAATATTTTTGGAAATAATTTCTGCATAATGTAGATATAATACTAATAATACATAATAATGTAGATAGGTCAAAAATCTAGGGACGTATTCAGTGGACAAAAATAAGGATTTTTTTGTTATACAGTGTGGATACAAATTGTGGAATATTGCTTATATTTCTTAAAATATTCGTTATATCAAAAAGATGTTTTCATAAAAATGTTAGGGGAAATTATTTCCCGTTTAGTGATATCAAGCAATCTTTCGTAGCACAAAAAATGTGGTTGCCAAGATAACCGCCTTAATTTTTTTAAACGGCACCATATACCTTTTTTGGTGAAAATTAATACATTGGACCTTTCTAAATACAATACAATTTGAATGAGGTCACAAAAGAAAAAAATACAGTAAATATAAGTTTGCTATTGTGCTTTTGACACTGTTTATCAAAATAATTATTAACATCAAGTTAGCCATGCCAAAAGCAGAACAATGCGAAACTGTCACTAGCTCTCAGTTGCTTGTAATTGTTGCAGCAAACATACTTTTTTTACTCAATTTTTTTGTATAATTAAGTACTTAGTAAGCTATAATGGCGCTTGTATTAAGTGAAACGGAAATAATACATTTTTAAATGATCTTGAGATATGACGACAGGAAAGGGACACAGCGGGAAGTACGCGAGTTGTTTAATGAACTTCATCCAAACAAACTTCAAATAACGCAATCTTATGTTTCCATATGTTAAAAAAATATTAACGAGACGGGAAGCGTTAAAGACAAACTATATACAGGGCGGCCAAAAACAGCTACTGGTGACGATACTACTTTAAATGTGCTTCCGTCAATACAAAAGAGCCCACATTTGTTAACCGCCGATTTTCGTATCTCTTATAGTTTCCAAGATGCCAGTACACGCATCACCAAAATGTTCCACATGGTATTATTTAAGAAACCATTAAATACTTGTTACCTCGCGAAGAATAATTGTTAAACATATGGGCACTAAAAAATACAGAGCCGATACTGGAAATGTCAGCACAACGCCTGCGCAGAGCCGTTTAATGCCATAAAACGTGTTCCATTATTTCTAATGAAATTTCATCAATATTCCGATCTGATAGGCTATTAGAATTGTCGACAATGCACTTCTCCATAATTATACAAAGAAAACTCGTATATTTCACAAAATAATTACAATGTTACCACAACGAAAGTCTAACATTGACTGAGAGCATGAGGCCAGCTGGGCCGAGGTTAGGCCGACGGAAGGCTTCACTGGTTTTGCCCTATAATTCAGTATAGGTGGTCTGTGGTTCACATCCGTTTACTGAAATGTAATTTTATATTATGACGACTGGAATGCGCTAAAAGTTGCGTGAATGGATTATTCATGATCAGCGCCATATTTTGTTTTGTGCCTCTAGCAATGGCGGAGCAGTAGGGGCTTAGCTGATTGTGAATTGAAATGAAATTGAATTCTGGATATGGAGAATTATTTCGTGCTATATGCTGGTTAATTTTACACTCACAACACAAATATGACATGTTTCAACAATAACACCCACAAAAATACAAAAAGAATAACGCTAACGACATACAAGATAAAATAAGAAACCACACTGTACGCCAATGACGTGTTTACAAACAAAATAATGGGAAATTAAGAACAGAATTCATATCGTACGTGCAGATGGTTGTCTCTCTCGCACCCACATACATAACCAATGAAGTATGTCCTTGATGAGTTTCATGTGCCTCCTTTTATCTGCTTCTAGGGTTGGTACCTTTATTTGGATGCACAAATGGACTAAACGCATTCCATATCGTATATTTCAGTGCATCCGTTCCATTTTTTCATTTATCCTATTAAAATTAGCTTAAAGCGTTGATCTTTTGATTTTTTGACTCCTTACTTTAGGACATAAAATAAAATTATAAAAATTGAATTTACTGTATTTTTTTCTTGTGACCCCATTAAATTGCATCGTATGAACAAAGGTCCAATGTATTAATTTTCACCAAAAAAGTATATGGTGCCGTTTAATAAAATTAAGTCGATTACTTTGGCAACCAAATTTTTTGTGCTACGAAAGATTGCTTGATATCACTAAACGGGAAATAATTTCCCCTAACACTTTTATTAAGATGTTTTTAATATGACGAATATCTTAAGAAATATAAGGAATTTTACACAAATTGTATCCACACTGTATAAATGTGGAATCTCAGGACAGCCATTGTCCAGCTTCAGAGTGTTAAAAATTTGAAGAGAAATCAGTTTGAGATAATTTAACCAAATTCGGTGTATTTAGTATTACAGTAGATATGAAATAAAAGATGACCAGCTTTGGAAACTTACCAGTGGCGCCAGTGTGGGTATTGTCAGTCATTATTTGCCAAAAAAGATATATATCATCTTGTATAATATTACAAAAAAAATAGGTCATCATATGCGCCATTGCATTGTCTTCATTTTTGGATTTTTTACATTATTTTATATTCGAAACCGATTAACAACAAAATTGATTTATTTCGTAAGTGCATTTTTAAACAACTTACCAGTGGCGCAGGTGTGGGTATCGTCAGTTATTATTTGCCAAAAAAGAAATATATCATCTTGTATAATATTACAAAAAAAATAGGTCATCATATGCGCCATTGCATTGTTTTCATTTTTGGATTTTTTACATTATATTATATTCGAAACCGATTAACAACAAAATTGATTTATTTGATAAGTGCATTTTTAAGCAACTTACCAGTGCGCAGGTGTGGGTATAGTCAGTCAAAAAAGAAATATATCACCTTGTGTAATATTACAAAAAAAATAGGTCATCATATGCGCCATTGCATTGTCTTCATTTTTGGATTTTTTTCATTATTTTATATTCGGAACCGATTAACAACAAAATTGATTTATTTGATAAGTGCATTTTTAAACAGTACCTAAATTGCTGAAACATGTTAGGGAGGTCGTGCAACACCTTATCTCTCAACATCTTATTTAATATTATGTATTGTCAAATTAAGCTCATTTTTTTTAAATATTAAGTTTTAATAATGGCTGAAATGGTCAATATAGTTTACATTTATCGCCTCGCAGATGAAAATGATACTGAGGCTAGACTAATTTATATGGAAACATTTCCAAATCCTCCAACTCCAAAAAGAATCTTCAGAAATGTTTTTCAACGTTTTTCGGAGTTAGGTTCATTTAAGAAATGTCCAATTCCTGAAAGAGATTTGAGTGTTAGAACTCTATTCTACAGGAAATTGAAAAAGTATTAGGAAGATCGCTGCAAATCTTAATGTGAAACATAAAATAGCTTGGTCCGTTCTTAAGCATCATCAGTTATACCCGGATCAAATAAAAAGGGTTCAAGCTTTACTATCACAAGGCTATCCTGCTCGTCTACAATTTTGCCACTAGATTATGAAAAAAATTGAGCAAAATGTTGACTTTGCCGCTGGCGTATTATTTCTTGACGAAGCTAATTTTTCCAGAGATGCTATAATGAATTTCCACAAGAAACACGTTTGGTCTGATGTCACAATGGAATCTCTATTTCGATATTAGTTTTTCTTTTTTAATGTATGAGTGGGATTATTGGAAATTGTTGGGCCTTACTTTTTACCAAGAACATTAACCGGTGCTTTCTACAGACATTTTCATGAAACCATTTTACCTGAACTACTTGACGATGTTCCTTATGCACTAAGAAAAATAATGCAGTTTAAGCACGACGGGGCTCCCCCTCATTTTAGTTGAACTGCTCGTGAATTTTTAAATGAAGGATTCGAGACTAACGTTATTTGACGATAACTCAAGAACTAGGTTAACCTTGGCCACCCAGATCATCAGATATGAACCCTACTGATTCAAGACATTAGTTTACAAGATTCACATTGAATCTGTGAAGCACTACAACAAATTATAGCTGGTTGTGATGTGATAATAGCTGTTCCTGGACGAGCAGGTGTTCGAGAAGATCTGAAGCATGTATTTTGGCTGAAAGTGGCAATTTATATTTATTATATTAAATCATAGTAAAGTAATTCTATTGTTAATTAATTATTTTGCTATTATTTTAAGTAATGTAATGAGTATCGTAAAAATGCACTTGATCAAATAAATCGATTTTACAAAAAAGTGTAAAGAAACGAAAAGTGAAGATAATGCAATGGCGTATATGACGACCTATTTGATTTGTAATACAGGGTGATTTTTTTTGGCAAAAAGTGTAAAGAAACGAAAACTGAAGATAATGCAATGGCGTATATGACGGCCTATTTGATTTATAATACAGGGTGATTTTTTTTTGGCAATTAAGGATAGCCACTAGTAAGTTTTACACGAGCCGCTGTGGCGGGTGAACTACTTATACCTCGATCCAGATTGGTCAAATCGGAAAGAAATATTTTAAACATTAATTTATATAATAAACTACCCTGTCATATAACGGATATGAAGGAAGGATGTTTCATGGTTAATATTAAAAAAAGTCTTTTATCCCACTGCTTTTACTCTGTAGATGAGTATTATCAATCTAATATTTTCTAGATTACGTCGGTTCTGCTAAGTTCGTCTATCTTTTTATTTTGTTTGAATTTTTATTAGGTTCTATTTATTTTATTAGTGTTCTAAATCACTTTAATGTTGACTGTTGTGTGTATACAAACTATGCCTTCTGTTTTCTTGTATTGACTATAAACCATGTACTTGTGTAAAATAGTCAAATAAACTATCTATCTATGTATCTATCTATAAAGCTGGTTTTTATTCATATCTACTGTCATACTAAATATGCAAACAGAATTTGGTTAAATTTAAAGCGGTTTACAAAATAAAACTATTTTTTTAAATTTTTTAAAGCGCTGTAGCTGGAGCTATATATCCCAGATATATAACAAAAAATCCCTTATTTTTGCCCACATAATATACTTCTGGATATTTGACCTTTACTTAAGAAACACCCTGTATAGTAGCATGGATTATAAGCGTTCCTCCAGGATACCCAATATGTATAGCATAATGTACTGTTTTTAAATACCTTGTATAAAAAAATTCTTATTAAAAATTAACACCGTTTGATAGGGTGTACATTCAATAAAAAATGTGATGACCATCTTTTATATCCTGCGGCAGGTAGACCGTAGACCAGCTCTATTTGCGGAGAGAATTAGCAACCTCTCTGTGGGTACGGGTGTAAGAATGTTGGCTTGGGTTAATATTAGAAAATGATACCGGTCGATATTTGACCACCCTCCTACTTAATGAGGATTTTCAGGTTTCCCTCATTCTTGCACTAATTGGTAGTTAGGACCTACCTTGGCTGAAATGCGGCCTGCATAATAATAATAAGCCTTCCTCTTTCCCGCACAAGTCTTCGACTTCTTGGCTGATCCTCGTGATTAGGATGAGTGGTAGAGATATTATTATTATGTCATATCATCTTCCATATTATCGTTGTAAGCAGAAGATTCTGTTATTTTTCATAAATCACTGACGCAATAAACACAATTTTCAATAAAATATTATAACTATAGTTACTTGAGCTATTTTCAAAACACTATTTAAAAAAAATCTAATGTACAACGCGTAGGAGAAGTATCGTTTCCGCACATGACCTATGCCTAATTGCATAAAAAGTTACTTTTTCTAACTTATTATACAAATAGCTATTTTTTAATAAGTGCGGGAGTGGTCTTTTTCTATAGTAAATTCAATATCGGTATGTTTTAAAATGCCAGCATAAGGTTGAAAATGCAAAATTTTAGTTGAAATGCGCATGCATCTGACGATTGGAAACTCTTTTGTACATTGTGCGAACAAAGCTATTGCATAGGTTGACATAGTATGCGACTGCAATATGGACAAAGGGCAGTCATCATGACAATGTTATCATTCTCTTATGTAATTTTTTATGAGATATAATAATAATTTTATGTCTAATTACGTTTTTTACACCCTTGTCTCCAATTTAATCAAGTTACGTATCCAACATTTTTTACTGTTTTAGAAAGGCATTTTAAGCTAATATAAATCAAATCTCCTACAATTCCTATCGATGAAGTCATATGTATGTTCTCTGATACCAAACATCTAGGTATGCTAATGAACAATTCCACAGACAAAGCTCTATTCAATAATTATCTAAAGAAAATAATATAATTTACTAACCTTCTAATGAAACACTCTATAAATATCTAACTTCACTTTTTGTCAGTGGGAACATGACATATTTTGATTTTTTTTTTTTTTTTTTGGAAAATACCCAAACGTAGATTTTTCTATACAAGGTGAACCGTTAATAATGGGCATATAGCAAGGACATCTTTGGAACAAAATATGAAGATGTAGCTAAATATGGCTAAGTAAAATGTCGTTGTGGAAAGGCACAGGGTGCAAAAATTCAGCTTACATGCGACTTGAATGCAATTGAAATTTATTTTGAGAAAATCAGTATTGCGATATTTATGACAAATTAATCAATTATCTTATTTTATAAATGTTTAAATTAACTGGAAAAAAAACTGAAATTTACCTATTTCTATGCATTTTTTAATTCTCATGAAGAGATTACCATCGAAAAATACATTTGGTTATCCTCTAATAAATATTCAAAAATTAAATATGTAGTTGGTTTTAGTAATTTATCATTTACAAACCATATAAAGTTGCTTTTTATTTGGGATGTTAAAAACAAGATTTTCTGGGAATAAATTTCAACAGCAGTTTGTGAAGCTTCCAAGAATATCTTTTTTATGTAGAAATGACGCTCAAATAAGATTTTAAAGTCAAGTCATCCGAATCAAAACGTTTCGTCAACAAAAAACTAGAACATTATTTTCTTGAAAATTCATCCACCCACATGCTACAGATTTTATTTATTTTTCAAAATTTTAAATATTCGTTAGTAATGGATAAAACGCATATGGAAAGTCGACTTCTGAAATATTCCTATAAATATTTATCTCTATTTTCCCTATATTTAATTTAATGAAAAATTATAGTCAGTGCTGTAAGAAAAATGCATGTAATATTATGTGATTTATCTTGTAACGTTTGACTCCTACGACAAATTTATTATGTGAAATGTAAATATTACAAATACATTACTTTGAGATGTTACTCTTTAATCACTGATCTCTTCGGTTTCCTGAAAACTTATTCGTGAAATTTACATCTCCTTGGCATTACCCCGTCGATCAGTAACTAAAGCAGAATCTAACAGCTCCTTTACACCTCATTCGATTTATAGATTAGTTCACGATTCCGCTCACTTCTTGTATCGGACCGGCTCGGAAAGTGAAAAATACATTTAATTTTATGGCTTGCAGTTTCGTTGGGATCTCTGGTAATAGTTTCACAGTGGTTAGCTTTAACATATATTTATGTGAGGCGGCGGTCTCGAATCCAAACTCCCGCTGGTTGAGTAAATGTAAAGTTTAGTTCTACCTGCCGGGTGAGTTAGACATATTTGCTCAAACGTAGTCGGAAGCTAAGTTGCTGAAAAAGGTATTTGAATACCTGGTTGGTTTAACTAGATCTGGAATTTGCTTAAGTTGTGGATTTTTATTTACTCTGGCTGCTGCTCTACAGAAATTAATTTTGATTAAAAATATTATAATCGACTCCTGCATCTCTAGTTGTTCTAATAGCTAGAATTTTACTACTCAAAGTTTCTTACAATGTTTGCCTACTCTTAATACCTATCTGAATAATTTAAAAATATACGTACGAGGATCGCACAAAACAGAGCAGATAATCCAAATGTGCCTTATCCAAATGTTTCTTTTCAATCTACAGTAATAACTTTTTAAAAATGCATGCAATCATTTTGGAGATCAGGGTTTTTTGAGGGTGAGAAATTCAGATTTGTTTCTAATTTTGATGTTTGCGTGGACGTATTAACGTTTTTGGGATACGAGTATTTACATTGATTTTTCAAGTGTCAAAAATGGCTTATGTGTATAGGAGTTGTGAATATCGTTTTAATTTATGGCGATGCTTAGCAGAAGAATTTCCTGGTAAACATATACCGAATACAGCTACTTTTACCGCGGTGTGCAGTGAGTGCAAGTCTAGTGCAACTCGAGCATGACTCGAATGACTTGAACCCGAATCGTGGAAGAGATGAAGGTCCAGGGCGTCCAAAGCATATTGCAGCCGTGTGACGTATCATACATGAAGCTTAATTATATCTGTATCATGTACAGCATTAATACCAAGGGATTGGACGAGGATTTTTTGTTGTAACAGCAGGAATGTTAAACTATTTTATTAATTAAGATCTCAAATTAATTCTATTAATAATTGATAATAATTGCAACAAAAGTTGTTGAACTGCTCTTTTTGATTTTTTTTTTACAAAATTGTATTTATGTCCCCTGTATGTTCTGATTCTATTTAGATAAGTTCTTATTTATCCGCAATAACTTTGTTTTCAAAGAAATACTCAAAGGAATAATTTATAAACAATTAACTGAGGTTTTAATTGCCCTAATTTTTTTTTAAGAAATATGGAAATAGACCTGCAGAACTGCTTGAATTTCGTTAAGGAAAAATATGACCACATAGTTCTATGTGGGGATCTTAACATCGATTTTAATTCAAATTCTCTTAATATGCAAATATTATCTGACCTTTTCGACTCGTTTAATATCAATACTTACCTAAATAAACCCATACGCATTGTAGGTAATATACATGGTGTGATATCGAAATCTGCCATTGATTATATGGTAACTGATCTCCGGCAAACCTTGATCGATGTTTACATGTGTTATCCAACAATCGCTGATCATATTGCCCAAATTATATGCGTTAAAGATATTCTGTCACCAACCAGTCAACTCAATAAACATACTATTAATACTCGCTTCATCAGCGAAGAGAATATAGCTAAATTTCAATATCTTTTATCTAAAACAAGCTGGAATTTTATATACAACACGAACCTTAATTCGGCTAATATTAACGATGCGTTTAAGATTTTCTTAGACGTCTTGTTAACCCAAATTGATGCCTCCTTCCCACATGAAACTAAAAAGATCATTCCTAAACATATCAATGTGACGGATTGCAAGAACTGGGTTACGCCTGAAATCAAACGCGACAGTGAATATTTAAAATATCTGCATTGGCTCGTACAACGCTATAATACCCCCGACCTTACCTATTTTTATAAATGCAGAAACCACGAGTATAATAATCTTATAAAGAGCGCTAAACGAGAATATTTTTCCGCTAGAATTTCAAACGCTCCAAATTCCACCAAGGAAGTTTGGAGGCTAATTAAATCGGAGCTACAAACTGAAAATTCACAGAGGTCTAAGATCGAGTTAAATATAAATGGCAAGGTCACTCGGAGGAGGTGGCGAACTACTTTGCTAACTACTTTGCTACGGTTGCTGTTGACAAAGTAAATGATCATTTTGGTGCTAATTTATCTAATGCGCGCACTTCTTGCGGACTTGGTGAACAATCCATTTTCATTTATCAGGTAACTCCTGAAGAAATACGGCAAGTTACAGCCGATTTAAAAAACAGGCAAGGTTGTGGCCCCGACGGATTGTCTACCAAGTTTGTCAAGTACTCAAGCGACTACATCATTGAACCTTTATGTATCCTAATTAAGCATCCTTACAAGCAGGTGTCTTTCCCTCCATATTTAAGATTGCAAGTATTATACCGATCTTCAAAAAAAAAATGATCCTTTGAACGCTGAAAATTATAGGCCGGTATCAATCTTAAGTGTAATTTCTAAGATTATAGAAAAAATTGTATTTAATCGGATAATGTCTTTTCTAAGCTCTTTTAATCTGTTAACTGATAATCAGCACGGGTTTCGAAAAAATAGATCCACTGACACAGCTACCATCCAGTTTTTGCAATTTATTTATGATGAATTGGACAAGGGAAAGCGCGTCATAGGTTTATTCTTTGACCTATCACGTGCTTTCGACTCACTTAATTTGTCTTTTATTGAAGAAAAACTTTCTAAGATTGGTATTCGTGGCACTCTGTTAAATTGGATCATGTATTATCTAACAGAACGATCTCTTCAGGTAAAAATCGATGAATGTGTATCTAATGATTAACAGGCCTTAGGTCTTGGCGTTCCCCAGGGCTCTGTGCTAGGTCCACTGATCTTTTTACTCTTTGTGAATGATTTACCATCATATATGTCTAAAGGTAACGTAAACATGTTTGCGGACGACAACTCTTTTGGGATCTCAGCATCGAACCTGGTGGAACTCCTTGACAGTTCAAATACCGTTATGCGTGAATTCGGCGTGAATTTAATATTAAATATTTATAAGACGGTGTGTATGTATTTTTCGCTGAGAAAACCTATACCGGATGATACTCAGTTACATTTCAATAACACTTCAATTCCTTTTAGCCAAAACACAAAATTTTTGGGCATAATATTAGACACAAAACTGAGCAGGGACAACCAGATCGACGAAGTATGCAAACAACTTAATAAAGCTTACTTTTGCATTCGTAAACTGAGGGAGACGTTAAGTACAGTAGCTTTATTAAATTTCTATTACTCCATGGCATATTGTCATATCTCTTATAATATTATATTATGGGGGAGAGCAAAAAACTTGCAGCGTGTTTTTGTTTGCCAGAAACGTATTATAAGATTAATCTTTAATATTGCTCCCACTACTTCTTACAAATATTCTTTTGTAAAGTACAAAATTTTAACAGTCCTTCCATCTATCTTTTTTCTTTATTAAAATATATTAAACTCAATATTACCAAATTCAAAACAACCGCTAGTTATCATAACTATGACACCCGTCATGAAGATCTGCTGACTATACCTCACTACAATACAAATGTGTTTATTCTTACAATGAATTTTAATCTTTGTTTTCTGTCTACTATGTTTTTTGTCGACTATTCTATTATTTTAACTTTACATTATCTTCTAATTATTGTAGGAATTGTATGACGTTCACATCTGTTTTATAACAGCCTAAGTGATTAAATAAATAAATAAATAAATAAATAAATAAATAAACAGATTAGATAAACACACTTATATATTAAAAATGCAGTAACAGGTTTCTCCTAGTTACTTTATATCTAATATTTTGAAATATCTGCGGTTCTTGCCAAAACTCTTCAGTTGTAATTATAAGAAGCTCTTTTCAATTGATTAATATTCTCCATAGATTTAGAATAAACATCGTCTTACATAAAGCCACAAACTAAACTGCTGAAATTCAATAGACTAATATTAGAGCAGTGTATTGGTCACCATCTATTAATTTGAAAAAAATATTATTTTCTTGCTAAAATGTATTTGAAGTAACTTAAAATAGTCATTTAATCATCTGAGTGGGAGTATACAAATGATGTAGAAGAATTTAGACAAAAACATTTTTCTTATATCCAATTATAAAATCACGTTTACAGATCGCGCACATTATGCCTGCACGGACCAGCACAGACCTGCACAGCATGAACCTGCAAGGCCTGCTCATGAAGGTTCCCATGTTATTTAATGGAGCATCGTACACTAGACCAGCACCTACACGAATCGTCACCTGCAACGACCGTCACTGTAGGTCGTGTCGGTGGCCTGCAATTTCTATGCTTAGCCGCTCTAGTCCAACGTAAGTTCTGTTCTCACAAAAGTCAGGGATCGGTTTCATACTGTTAGAATTATTCGATCAGTTAAGTTGTCAATGTATCGCTGAACTGTCGAGCACCCTAGCTTATCAACAACCTCTATTTACTTACCTTACGTTAAGTAAGTAAGTTTTTGTGGCTTGCGGAAATACTGAAAAATATTGTTGATCTCTCTACATAAAATAAAAAATTCACCATACAGATTTCTCTTTGTTTATGGCTTCTTCCCGCTTCTCCTGTTCATACATCGTTAAAATAAAAATTTCTCCTTTCCAGTCAACTACTACTTAAAAACTTTAAAAAGCCTGGTTCATGCTGGACAAGTGTACGAAGCTATGCAGATTTGCAGATCCGCGCTGTGCTGGTGTGGGTCCATGCAAGCATAATGTGCGCGATCTTCTATCCATTGCTAAATCAAGCGGATATGCATAGCAATCACTGTACACAATAAGTGTGTTTAACTAATCTTAAATTCTGTTTCAATTTTTCTCAGTACGAAATTACATAGCAAAAACATTTATTTATGTAAAAATGGTAAAGCTCTGTGTTCAGAAATACCCTGTATAAAATCAGTTGGCTTTAGAATTTGAAATTTAAAAGTATAGCACAATATTGTGCGTATGTTTCTAGTATTGCTTTCAAAAATCTAGGTTATCTCGAAAAATTATCAAGGGCTCTAAAGTAATCCAAATAAAATATGTTACGATATTGAGAGAAATTGCCCATGGGCGTACGTAAAATAGAAGGACAAAGTACCCCCTTCGCCCAGTCTCTACAATTTTAAAAGTTCAACTTTAACACTCCGTATCTTTTAAGGGAGGACTTTCTGTATTGTGTGTAGGGTTACATCTTCATATTTGTCACCAAAAATGTGCAGGTAACGGAATGGCCTGCTTTTTTGGTACTGTATATGAAAAGAATTATGCTGACATTACTTATACTCACTATCTTTTCTACTCACTTTATTCATATCAAGTTTAAGGACATCGTGTATAAAATATAAATGTTTTATGTAAAAGTAAACTTGGATTATTTCTGGGTTCATTATTGTTACATAGATTAGGTATCGATTGTTTATAATTTACTCATTAATATATTTGTTTTACAATTATTGTAAATTATTCAAAATATTGATTCCATTTGTTTTGTGTCACTGTAATATTTATTTAAATAAAAGATATATCCTTTATTTAAATGGAATAATTTTTCCTTCATTTTCAGTACGTAAATTTGTTTTAAAATAGTGGTTCTCGATTAACTTATAAATATTTTGCATTTTAAATTCTAGTCGATAATAGCAATATCACATAATGATCATATCTGACTAGAATATTGATTCTACTGTTTTGGGAATTGTTCTACGATTTCAACAGTCTTCATTAACATAAATATTACAGCTGCACTTTGTTCATCGCTTTGGGTATTGTGAAAGCTTTAGAACGAAATTTTGCATTTATATTATATTTGTATGTAAAATGTAGACGCATTCATTTGCTAGAAGTATCAGTTAATTCCCATAGCAGGTTATTAAATTTAGTAGAACTCATATTCTAATTAATATTATTTAATAGTATGCAAAATGAATGTGTCCCTATCATATTCAGTTATTAAGTGACATGTCAAAAATTGAAACTAGTACGTTATGCAGAAAATCCAGAGGAAGAAAATCAAATAAGAAGTAAAAATAGAGGCGAACACAAGAATAAATCTTTCAGTATCTCTGTATATCATTGCAAATTTAGACCACTTATTTTTTGTGAATAACACAAAAATATTTTATAAAAATTTCATAGCGTTTATTGTTAATTTTAGTTATATAAATCTTGAATTTCATTACACCTGTAAAGGCGATGATCCAAACTCCCTTCCATTCTTTGGAATAGCTCTGGATCATGTCGAATAAAAATGCATGCGGCAAAAATTCGACCAATAAGCTCCTGTTCGCCTCATATAACCGCACAAAAAAGTCCATTGTATCAAATCACGGCTTTGAGCTGGCCATCTAACAGGTCTTCCCCTCTCAGTATCCATCTATCAGTCTATTCCACGTTTTCCACGTTCCAAGTGATTACGTACTTTAAATACAAAATAATCTCTGACTTGGCCAAAGGCCAACAAGTAACACATTGTAACACACAGGTAACACATTTTTTTATTAAATTTGTGTAAATGTTGGCATCTACAGAAGGTGGTAACATATAGAGCCCAATCAGATTGTTTCCAATAATACCAGCCTGTTAACTGAAAACTGACGATGATGTCTTGTAACGAATGGTGGTCGCTTCAAATGTGGTTGTTCCTGCTATGAAAAAACCATCCCTTGGTTAACTCAAAATTACTCAAAAATGGTTACGAAGGTAGCCATTTCATACTTATATTTTATAGTTGTTTATTTTCACTTGTTTTTATTTTGCTAGTTTTTGGTTCGTATTTAGTTTTGAATCTACCATGGTCTAAATTTTTGCTCATTGGAAAATTAACTATCCTTTTTATAAATATTATTTTGCACCTTTCCAAAGCTCAAAAGATTGGCCAAGGAACTAATATAACGTTAATAATAATTATTTATCGTGCTTACTTTTCATGTAACTTTCTTCGTATACCTTTCACTGCTAGTATAATAGCAAGAAAATATATTTTTATATAGCTTTGAAAGTATTGCAGACAATATTACTTATTCTATTCTTGGGGTATCTCATTTCGAGCTGCTAAAGTCTGTGGGGGGTATTGTAAATGCAGCAATGTGCGGCCAATCATGTCCCAGATATGTTCAATAGGTGACAGATCCGACGATCTTGGTGGTCAGGGTAAGCAGTGTGGATGTTATCCCAAAAAAACTATTGTTTGTCTGGCAACGTGAGGTATGGCATTGTCTTGCTGGAAAATGACAATTTGAATAGTGTAAATATATGAAATGACATATAGCTCCACCACTTCCTAGATGTAGCGTTGGGTTGTCATGTTGCCTTTAATGAAAACCAGTGGTGGTCTGGAACTATACGCGATAGCACCCCATGAAATAACATCTACTGTGTGATGGACAAGACGCTCTCTGTTAAATTGTGTGTCGCGTCTTTCACCACGTCACCTTCTCATCCTTGCCGGACTATGGTGCATCCCCAGACAGAAACGGGATTTGTCCCTAAAAATCACCGGATTCCATTATTGGTTCCACTGAATTCTCTCTCTACACCATTGTAAATGGACCGCTTCATATTGTCGAGTGAGAGGCAGCACCCAATGTGAACGATAAGACAAGAAGCTAAAACTTCGTTTTCGACGATATACTGCAAGCACACCAATCATCCCCCTATGTTCTTCAGACCACTAATTTGCAATGATCCGGCTGCTGCTAAATCCGTCTCTGAGGGCTAAAAGTCGCAATCGACGATCTTCACGCTCTGTGGTTTTTCTAGAACGGTCGGTGCCTGTCGCCTTTGTCCACCGTCTTCAATAAGCTTCACAAGACTTGCAATACAAATCTGAGCAGAAATTATTAAAACAGCTTCGCTTCGATATAGGTGAAAGTTATACAGAGAGTTAGTAAGTAGAAAAAATACACAGGATAATAATGATAAAGAGAAGACATAAAGCCCAGCCATTAACTGAAACCTGACGCTGACGTCTTCCGATGGCTATGGAGTGAAATTCTGAAATTCTGGTCGTTCCAAATGTGGTTGTTCCTACTGGTTAAATAACCATCCCTTGAATAACTCGAAAGGACTATCAAGGTCATCTATTTGATCAAGAAACTGATATAACGTTACTAATAATTATTTACAGTCATGCTTACTCCTTATATGCATAAACTATTTTCGTTCACTTTTCAGTATTAGTAGTAGTTAAAAAAATTATGCTTTTATACAGTTTTAAAAGAATTGCAGACGTATCAATATCGTTTAACAATTCAAATCCATCTTCTCAAAATGTCTGTATGCGACAGCCAGTTTGCGCAACTTAAACTTAATTTACATACTCATACTCTTTATTGACAACATTATATACAAGTAGTACATTTCGTGCCACTAATATAAAATAAAAGAAAGTAAATGAAAATTTTAGTTAACTCTTATTGCCTTGATAACTTTCTGGACTCTATAAAAACAATTCTCGCTTAAGTATCGTTTAATAAATGGTTTAAAAGAATTAAAATTAATTTCTTAAGTTCATCACCAATTTATCACCGTAGGAGTCGTAATACCAACAATAGAAACCGAAATCAATATATGGACGGGCCCAGAGACACCGATAGCGGGTCTGTCCCCACAGATCCTAGCCCGAGAACAACCAGGGCAGATAAAAGACTCTGTTTCTGGCAGCTACCAGTTACCGAGGTCGCGGCACAACAACCCGGAAAATCACTATGTATCAAATTGCAGCACTGGCCGTGAAAGCCTGAAAACCACTATAATTAAGAAGAAATCAAAGTGTCGTGAGGCAAACAATTTATAAGTTGTCTTAGTACAAATCCTTGTGAAGCTAATTTTGAACACGAAATATCAATATGTACTTTCCAATTAAGATTACTGTCTAGCATTACGCCTAAAAAAATTAATTGTTTGAGTTTGAAACTTATTCAACTTAAGTTTGTTGGCTGAAAAGTAAAAACCAATTTTTTACTCTATCAAATGTGGAAACATCAAAAAGTGCGTCACTATTTGATAAAATCGTAGTGCAAATAATACACAATTATTATTGTCAAGAGCATTTGAAAGATCGTTAAAATAAATAAGAAAAGTAAGGACCCCAAAATAGACCCTTGAGATACAGTGTCATTTACATGGATGAAATTAGTTATTACCTTAATAACTAACAAGTTCGTAAGATAAGAAGCAAACAAATTTGACGCATTTGATTTCACTCCATAGTACCGACACTGAATCAAAAACATTGGATAAATCGCATATAATTGCTTCAGTAGTGGGACCTTGATTCAAACCATTCACAACTGTACCCACAACATTAGGTGTAGCACTAATTGTTGATTTGTTTTTGGCGAAAACCGTACTGATCACTAGATAGAAACTGCTTAGATTCTAGATATGATGATAACTTTTCCTTAATAATAATTTCAAATACTTTGGATAAATAAGGTACAATAGCAGTCGGCCTATAATTATTGGTACTATCAATGTCATCCTGTTAGTTACTTTAAGGTCATCCTACCAAATTCCATCCTAGACCCATTTATTAAACAGGTAGGTAAACCGCTGATGCGATATCATAGATTTTAATAATTTACTATTAAATATTATAATAATCTGATTCAAGTATGTTAGATATAAAAAAAGAAAAGGCAGGTTTACATATTTTTCTCAAATACAAAGTGGAATCTAAGTCAGCGATATCAAC
Organism: Monochamus alternatus; assembly: GCA_037114965.1. NCBI lineage: Eukaryota > Metazoa > Arthropoda > Insecta > Coleoptera > Cerambycidae > Monochamus > Monochamus alternatus. Next base: position 25,786,658 of record CM073429.1, read on the forward strand.
AGAATTGTATATAACATTCGAAATGTTTGCAAAAAATGTATTGCCACGGGTTTCCCAACCCGACATTTTTTTCTTTTACCAGAAAAATAAGCAGTTAATTTTTACTGATATTCATTAACACTCTGTACACTACCGAATACTAATTACAACTAACTAAACACTATTTAATTAAACACTATCTAAATCGCTCTGAATTCTAACTGATTTCTCCAAAATATCTAAATAACAATTACAACTCTATTTCAAGACTGACTGACTCGGCCGTTTATTATTCTTTTATAAACCAAACGAATATTCCAAGTATTTTCTAGTATCTCTAGATTCATTTTTTGAAAGATTCTTGTCTATTCTCCATATTCCAGTCGCGCCTCGATACACGACATTATTTTGTTTGTTTACCAGAATCGTCGAATTAAACACTATCTAAATCGCTCTGAATTCTAACTGATTTCTCCAAAATATCTAAATAACAACTACAACTCTATTTCAAGACTGACTGACTCAGCCGTTTATTATTCTTTTATAAACTAAACAAATATTCCAAGTATTTTCTAGCATCTCTAGATTCATTTTTTGAAAGATTCTTGTCGATTCTCCATATTCCAGTCGCGCCTCGATACACGACATTATTTTGCTTGTTTACCAGAATCGTGTAGGGGTGATCGGGGCAATTTCGTGTTTCGCGATACCACAATCGTCGAATTGGGTGCGAGCGGGGCAAATTCTGTGACAGTATTAAAATCCTCTGGAGAAATAGATGTAACGCTTGATTTTGGGCTATAAACTCTCTCCGAGTTTATTTTCCACCACATTTTGGCTTTATTGGAACAATTCACAATTGCCGCAAAATAACATTTCTTCTTCTTAGCACGTTTATGCCTATCTCTACTGATTTATAAATTGACCAATCATGTTCTAATTTGGCAGTTACAACTCTACTTTTAAGATGAAATAAATTGTTGTTAAACCAACGAATTTTACCACTAAATTTGTTTTCACTGATCGAACTGGGAAACAGAAATCAACGTTACATAATATGTCATACAAAAACAATATCAATCTATTTGTAAACTGCAGATACAAATAGATTTAAAAAGATGAATAAGTCTTAAACATTTACTTGTTAGTAGGTATCTTTTCAACACAAACATATGGTGTAAAGGGAAGTTCAGATTATTCCATTCTGTATGCTCGTACTAACTAAAAAATATTTAAGGGTTGTTTTTTATTAATTGACTAGTTATAATTGATTGTTTCAGTTTAGATGGTAATTATACAGAAAATAATAGAAAAAATACACAAGATACACAGGAGGCGGAGGCAAAAATAGTTTTGACATGAAACCATCTGAACTACATATGGAGCATGCAACCTCGATCCCTTATTCATCGCCCTTATTCACTGCGTGTTGATTGTCCATTTTAATCGGTACATTTCCACCGGATCCTATTAATCTTGTAATTGTGCCTTCAAAGACAAATGATAAAAGTGACGTCGTCACTTGTTAGGTCAACTGCAGCCGCAATGGGCCATTGCACTTATTAAAACACCCCATTGCCTTTCTGTGCCGTTACAAATTATCAAGATTATTCGGAAACTGCGATCCCTTCTTCTGCGACTAACTGCTATTGGCTTGGCTGACTGTATCACAAATCAACTGGCAATGTTTGATGCTCGCCTACATTTTTATCGCTAATGGTTGCCGTCAAATAGTCGACCACAGCTGTTATAAACACAGATATTTGGCACTGATAAAAACTCGTACGAGTTTGCTGGTGGATGTAAAGATACAATCTACTTTAGAAGCAATTTTTGAGAACAAACATTAACATTTAGAAATTTGTTTTGTTGTACTTCACATGTATCAATAACGTACTTAATGAAGTAACATAAAGAACATCATTATTTTTCCTTTATTTAATTCAGTACGCTGTTCAATAAATAATATTCAAACAAAATATTTATAAGCAAAAAATAAAAAGGAAAAGTATAATATTTACAAACATAAATTAATAACAAGATCGTTATAAACTATTGCTTTCTGCAAAAGTCATAATTGGAAAGGTCAAAAGATATCAGATGTTCCAAACATGCCAAGCTTGTAAAGTAAAATTGTGTAATGAAGCCTATCAGGTGCTTTGCTGAAATCCCTATATGTATATATAACATTTATTTGCCTGTGCCATCAAAAGAATTAGTTATACACCGCGTTAAGGAGATCAAATTAGTAACAGTAGAACGTCCTTTCATAAAGTCGTTGACAAGATGTTATTAGTCAAGATTAGATGATATGCAATCAAAAATCTACAATGTGCCCATATAAATGCGTACTTTTTTAATTCTAGTAGGCCATACACAAAATCCATAAATATATGCAATAAATATATAGCTAAACTACTCGTATATAACAACTATGACATTTCCTTTGATTATTTTGAAGTTGTTATAAATAATTGGGCACTGAATAAAAACTATTAAAAACAAGCTAATAGTGCGTAAATTTTATTCAAACAAGAAAAGTTATAAAACGTTTTGGATATATGTGCTTCAAGGTTTAGCATTTTATTACTAAGGATAATATGTTTATACAATGATTTTTCCACATCTACTGGAGTTATACAACAAAACTAGGATTGGTCCAATTATTTTCGAATTTTGATTAATCAAGTTTCACTCATCCAGAGTATAAAATTTTAAATGTTTTAAAAAAATAATAATAATAAAAAAATCTTCCCGTTCCGGTTGGTAAACTTTTATGAATATTAGCGGCTGAAAGCCTTCTGCACACTGTTAAATTTTGACTAATCATAGTTTTCATTAATATAAGTATGCCTCGAAAGGCTGCTTCAATAGCGAGTGAAGAGGATCAGAATCATCCTATTAAATTCAACAATGTTAAAACAACTCTCGGAGAAAATATAATAGCCATCAAAAGTTCTGGATAAAATTCACGAGGTACATTGAATTTTTGATATGTTTTTTCGCTTTTCATTCACTTTGTTTGGACGTATTTTAGTAGTACTAACTACTTCAACCACAATGACCTGGTAACCCTAAAATTATACAGGGTGATTCAGGTTTAATCTTGATAACTTCAGGAATTGATAGAACAGGTTAAAATAATGTTCATTTGTGATATAAACTTATTTCCTAAAACGCATCGTTTCCGAGATAGAGGGCGTTGAAGTAGGAATTTTTTTCTTGTTTTTTCCTCATAACATTTGAACCACATCCGATTTTAGTGAAATTCGGAACACAAGCACTCCTTATGATCTTACATAACCTTCTTAAGTTTGAACTACCTACCCCTCTTAGAAATGTAGTTTGTATGCTACTCCCCTCTTACTTTATTTTCAAACTACAAAAAAAAAATAATAATTTCAATAAAACATCTACACAACACTTTGACCTGATTAATTTCGAAACTTTTTCGTCTCCTGTTTTTTTTTCGACGTTTGATCTTGTTTCTGAGATATTCAATTGGTGGCAGTGTAGTGCACCAGCCGCGTCATTTAACGTTATAGCAACCCATGAAAACAAAGTTTGGAATTCTTCTATTAGGGAAGCGTGTTCGGTACGCCCGAACTGACGCGTTGGAATTTCCGTCACAGAAACCATAAACATAATGTATATCGGCATATTCAGCATTTGTAAACGTTCTTGGCATTTCTTCTTAGCACTAAAAATGCTCTTTAAATAATACTTTTGACAATGATTTTCACAAACGTCAGTTTACACAAATCACTGAGTTTTGTTTTCATGGGTTGCTATGACGTTAAATGAAACTGTCACCAATTTCTTTGAATATCTCATAAACAAGACCAAACGTCGAAAAAAAATAGGAGACGAAAAAGTTTCGAAATTAATCAGGTCAAAGTGGTGTGTACATGTTTTATTGAAATTCTACCGCAGTGTACAGTGAGTGCAAGTGTAGTGCAACGCGAGGAAAATTTGAACCGGAATTGTGGAAGAGATGGAGGTCCAGCAGTGTGGCGTATCATACAATTATATCCGTACTTTGTATAGCACGTCTAAGCATAACTACCAAGAGATTGCACAAGCAGTTTATTCTGCTGTATAAAATAGGTGTTCAAAATGTTATTTATTTCTTTCTCCTTGGGAATTTCTTTCCATTTCTTTCCAAGCTTTTATTATGTTTTACAGTGAACCAGTTTCCAGTACCGTGCAGAAATGTTTTTTAAAATCATTTTCAAACTGCCCTTTTTGATTTTTTTTTACAAAATTGTATTTGCAAGAGTCCCTTGTGCATTCCAAATTTATTATTAAGTTCTGAATCAGCGTATATAGAATATTGAGTCAACCTTCAATATATTTTTATTTCAGCATGCTGCTATTGCATTGTTTTCAAAATAACATTTTGTACAATTTTAATAACAAAATGCCATTTCCTTTCAGCTGTGCCTTATTTTGTTCATTAAAATATGTAATATTTAACAGAAAAAAACTACAAACACTTTGTTTTTACTACAGCAAAGTATTTAAAAGTTTTTCTATAACTTTATCCTTGTCCAGAAAAATGTGAATTTCTGAATACTGAAAAATTTGCAGAAATTTCATTTTGAAAATAAGCTCCTCATTTCCATTGCCTATAAAATAAAAAAATAACGATCGATTTGCCTCAAATGTTATATTTACGTTTCAAAGAGATTTGCCTCTTTTTTAAATATTGCCATTTCTGTTATAATTTTCTGGTAGTTGAAATATTTTCGAATTAATATTCTCCTCGTATTTTCACGCATTTTCTGTAGACGCACTGAAAAAATACAAAACAAGGGGGTGAACGTTAAAAAATGTATCGTATATCACTTGGAAAAAACCGGAGCCGCAATATTTCAAGAAATAGGCAACGAACAGCGATAAATCTGGAAGGACCTAAATTAGCAAACTGTGTAATGTCAGATATAGAAGAGATTAAAAACATGGCTCCAGAGGCACGAGAGTTTGTAAATAACTACCGTAGTTCTCGTGGCGCGGTTAGATTGCTTATTATAAAGTTTTCAAGGGTTTAGCCTGCTTTATTACTACAATAAATGTTCCAAGTTGCCAGTGTGACTGGCGATCGCTGAATTAATGGCCGACTGCTAACACTGTCTCTGCATCATTCACGTACCGTTTTGTTTGTTTTAGGAAATTAAGAAATTGCGGAGAACCGGCGGTGGAGGAATTAATGGATCGCACTGATCCGTTTGCATTATCCAAGTGTTTATTTCCTGAGGAAACAGGACGTATTTGTAAGATTTTGTATATACAAAATTCATACTTTTTTTCTAATTTAAATTAAAATAAACCGTTGAAGGTAAATTTGTTACAGAGACTGTCACTTTCTTGCAATATTTTCTATTGTTTAACCATCTTTGACACAGTTATAACATTACCGACATTTCTTTTAAATAGGTCACTCTATATTACCCAGCAGTAATTCAGCAACACAAAATTTTACTTACTTTTGCCACTCACATTTTTTTGACGCAGTTGTTAAGGCAGGAATTAAATAAAACCAATAGATTTGTACCTACCACTTTTTATTTTATTAAAACAAATGTTCAATGTGGCTCCCATTAATGGCACAACATTTTAAATAATATCTGATAATATGTTTCGAAGTCTGATAAGATTTTTCAATTTTTCGATAGTGTTGAGTTTTTTTAAATACACCTTGATTTTGAGGTAACCCCACAAAAAGAGCTAGTGGGGTGACATGTTTCAAGTTTTGATTATTATGAAGAAATAATTATTCTTTGAAATTTTCTTTAAAATGCATTGTATTTAAGTATTTAATTGTTCATTTAAAAGAATAATTATTTTTTCAAAATAATCTAACCTAGTATATACCAAAGTAAAGTTTTTTATAATTAAGATTTATCGTAAATAAAAGAAGGATGACACATGATTTTTACGCCACTGGCGAGAATGAGAAAATTTATATATAGAAGATACCAGTGACACCTGAGACACTCTGTTTAGAGTAGGTAATTGTTTAGGCACAAGTACATCCACTGCAAATACTACTGTAATATATACTTATGTACTACTTATTTATGTTTAGCTTACTACAATTTAGCAACGTTTTAGTTGTGAATTTAACAGTCATATAATTATGAATTTAAATATTTTGCAATATTGATAAATCCATTTATTATAAACTAATTATTATTACATATTAGTAGGTACTAGAGATGTCACTCTGTGGTATAAATACACATATGGGCCCGTCTGTTTCTACGAACTAACACAAATATTTCTGGTTCTTGTCCCTTTTGAACTCGTTAATTATTGGCATCAGTTATGATACGTTCACACTTCGGAGCGATGCACTTCATTTTTTAAATATCTCCACAGAAAAGTCCAAAGAATTTAAGTTAGGAGATCGTGATGGTCATGGTACTGGTACTCCTTGTTCAATCCATTGTACATCTTGAACTTCAAAGGTACCTACCCGGACATTGGGTATCTGACAGCTAAGGGCAAGTCCTGCAGAAGTACAGGCAAATTATTTCGAAGGAACTCAAGATACTGAACCACATCAATTCGATTTGGCAATATGAATGGTCCAATCAAGCGATCATCGAGAATCTAAATATTTAAGGGAAAACGTTTTTAGATTTTCAAAATTCTAAACATGGGTATTATGAATTTTATACATCCCATTTCTTGTAAAAATAGCTTCATCACTAACACGTCAGTTGTAAATCTGAGGTTTTGATCATTTGGTTACAGCAACCATTTACAAAATCTGATTCGTAAGAAATAATTCCTAGCTATTAATACTTGGACACGCTGTACGTGGTGATATAGTTGAGCCTCGTGTATGATACGCTACACTGTTGATTGGGAGATTGTTGCACTTATTGAGCAATTTGCCTAGTACGTATCCAGGAATTCTCTTCAACAATCTCTAAAATGTGTTCCTCAGTTGCTTTAATACGCCGTGGACACCCTGGACCTCCATTTCTTCCACGACTCGGTTGCAAATTTCCCGTATCACGCCCGCATTGAACTACTGCGGTAAAATTAGCTGCATATGACATATATCCACCGATAAATCGTCCTGCATACAGATGAGAAGCTACTAAAGCATTTTGTCTTACTTCACCATAAATTAATTATTATTATTAATGTAAATACTACCGTAAAAACGTTAATACTACAAACGGATTTGCGATGAAACTAGAGACTACAGTAGCCCAGGCAATTCTTCGACCACATACCTATCATCATCAAGAACTTTCGTAGCAATAAAGGGTCCCTTATAACGTGGTTCAAGCTTTCTACATAGACCGTCATTTGAGTTCTTATTTATTTGATCCAGTACATTTTGGCTAACCTTAAAGGTTTTACCATCAGTGTGACGCCATACTGTTCTTTTTGACAACGCTGTCGTTCGTCAACCATTTGCGAGACGTGATCTTTCACCTCCGTAACCTTTCGTCACAGAACACCTCTACTGATAGACATCGTTCACATTTCGTGGGTGATATTAAAAAAAATGTTTCGTAAAAAGATTTGCTTGTAGTGGAGTTATCCGTCGAGTTAAATTCCCATATTACCCGAGGTGCTGTCTCGACCCAGTGTCTTTCATCTTCTGCCGATGCTAATAAGGCGAACAGAATGGTTCTATTCATCCTTTTTACTTGCTCATTGGCTCACAGAGTAGTTGTAGTACAGAGTACCTTTTCAATACCTAGACGTCTACAGAAATCGCAAAAATCTTTGCTCGTAAAGCATAAGCCTTGATCTGAAATTATTCGTCTTAGTACACCAAATGTTTCAATTATCTCTTCTATAAATACGAATTTTGTAAATGCATCAACGACTACTATCAGATATGATTTTTTCTTGTCACAAATGGGCATAAAACATACTTTCTTTTTCAATTGGGTGAGACTTTCCTGCCTTTTTCCCAGCGGGTCTTATTGTACAAGCAATCGAAACAAATGTTGGTGTAATTTCTTACGTTATTTCTCATAGCTGGACACCTGTATGCGTGAGCTGATAATTTCGATTGTATTATTGATTGCAAAATGTCCCATTCCGTCATGATAATACATTAATATTCTTCGTCGATATGTTATCGGTATTACCCATCTACATCCGTTAGATGTTTTGCGATATAGACGCTGATCTTTCATGCAGAAATTCTTCCTGATTTCTTTATCCTTGTGATATATATCGAGGAGCTTAGACAAAGTTTCAATGATGTTTCTGCATTTCGGGTCTTGCATCTGAGCTGATAGTACCCAGTCATCTTCACTTACATTGACAACGGAAATATCGATCACATCATTCTCTGTATTCACCGGGTCTACTTAGTACGTCCACGTGAACTATCCGGGCACCTATTTGGTATTCAGCAACGAAATTAAATTCTTGGATGATCAGCGACCAGCGTGCTATTCGTGGAATTAAATCCCTTTTCATCGAAGTTTGGCGCAAAGAGTCTGTGACTACTTTAAATTATGTACCCAATAAATAGATCCAAAATTTCTTTAAACTTTCAACCTAAACGAGTATTTCCAACTCGTAAGAATAATAGTTTTGTTCTTCTTTTATGATGGCTCGATTATAATATTGAACAGGTTCCAAATCTTCGTCCCATTGCTTCTGTAGTAACATATCTCCAAAACCAATCTTGCTGGCATCACAGTGTACCTCAGATTCAGCGTCCCTATTGTAAATTGCTAACACAGAGGGATCTATAAACTTTGCTTTTAATACTTGGAAATCTTCCTGCTGGACAGTCCACTCGAATACTACGCCTTTCCTCGTCTTTCGAAAGTAGCTGGCTAACTCCAGAAAACGTCGAACACCATACACTTTCAGTTCAGGAAAGGTTGTAATTGCTTCGATTTTATTAACACCTGGTTCTTGTCCCGATATCTCATGACCCCGATACTCAATATTTTCTTATAGGAAGTAAATTAGCAGATAGGCGAACCCTACATCTGAACTGTAAATTATTATAAACTATGCGATTTCATGAAAACACCAATTTCCACAAAAATACATATCCCTCCAATATCTAACAAAATACTAGATGTACAACGTATGCAGTTGTATTACAGATATAATTTATACGTTAAAAATGAATTTGCTCGACCACATTGGCTCCGCTTTAATAGGCCTGCGTTTTTGTGTTGGTTACGTATATCTCGCGATAGGTTCTTTCCAATAGGTATTTTACAAAAATATATTTTAATTTCCTACAAAACTGTTAAAAGTCGGCTTTTTAATTGTCATTTTTGATGTTAAAAATGTCATTTTTTGACACGCCTGTTAAAAGTAAGTTACTTTTAACACTAGCGACAAAAGTAAATCAAGGTTTATTTAAATTTTGTTTTGAAAATTAATAAAACGTTTTAACAAACACATGAACACCTTTTTATTTTAAATAAGTACAAACCAACATTTTAACTAGTTATTACTATTAACATTTATAGCAAAATTAGAACAATTTGAAATTGTAATTCCCTGCGGAGTCATCATACTTAAGTTGGTGTTACTGTCAACATGTGTGACACATCTATTTTCTGTAGAAATACTACTGGTAGTACTGGTGATCTTGCTAGTAGTTGCAGCAGTAGGAAGTATTTGACACGCAATTTCCTTCTTCTGTTCTAGTGAATTTTCAATGTAGCCTTCAGCTACCGTCGAAGATTTCCATCCTCCGTGTCTCTTGATGGTAGTAAGATTTGCACCAGAATCTGCTAACAATGTAGCCGATGAACGACGAAAGCAGTGTCCGGTATAGAGTTGAGGATTTGGTAGATTCAAGAACTCTGCAATGTCGGCAGGCATTTTACCAAACATGTAAATTCCGACTGGATTCTTTACACATCTATTTTTCATATATTTAAGAAAAAGTCGTCTATGGTCAGCGTTGGGTGGCCGGAGTGCCATATACTTTCTAAAAAGTTTAAATAGAATTCACCAACAACACTGAAAGTCCGAGGCACTTTCGGTTTAGTATCTGGTATGATCACAACAACCGAAGTGCCCAAATATTCGATATTGTCGATGGTCATCTGACACAATACCTCCCGGCGACAGGCCCCGAAGACACCCACTACTGCTGCGACTTTCATCATCAGATACTTTTCGTCTTCTGCTTCTGTGAGAAATTTGTCGATATGCGTCTTCGTCAAAACTTTTGACTTTTTTGCTTGATATCCTTCACCCTTCCGTTTTAAAAAAGCAATAAGTTTATAATGTTTGCTTATATCTTGATATTGCTTTATTTTTAACATACCTTTGATCATGGAATAATTTAACCACAGCGTTGACGATTTCCATATCTTGGCTTTTTCCTCAAAATATGCCAGTAAAACACTTTCGTTACATTTCCCAGGGACCTTTTTAATGTTGCACCATTCCGAAAAGCGTCTATAAGCGATTTCGTACTGTTCCTTTGATTTCGCCGGCAATAATTCCAATGTTGATCGACTGGCGGCTTCTTCGATTTCAGCAGGGATGGATTCGTTACGCTCATTATCGAGATTATTCATTATAGGTACTTGTAATATTACTAGAAAATGCTGTCAATATTTTTGCGTTTTTTCCGTAACTAACAACAGCACTGGTTGCTACGAAAATTTTGGTTCATAAACATTGCGATCTGTGTGGTATTTTTTGATTTCTTATTTTTATTGAGTTTAAAGTTCTTCCGATTGTTTTGTAGAAAAAATAGTGTATAATATACGTGTTAAAAGTGATTTTATTTTGTTCGTGAAGTTAAAAAACTCGCTACGCTCGTTTTTTAATCATCTTCACTCACAAAATAAAATCTTACTTTTAACACTATTACGATAGGTATTGACTTTATTTTTCATAATGCATCCATTTCCAAAATTTGTTGTGATAAATTGTGAGTCACCCTGTATAACCACTGTAATATCTGGCAGAGTGAGAGAAAATGAGAAGGAAGCTTGATTTGTTTTTCTGTATTTTTTTTTACTCGCAGTTGTTACCTTCTCAGATGTTGTATTCATTTTGTTGCGGTATTGCAGATAGTGTCCACATAAAAATAAGAAAAAACACACTTTATTTTCTTCGGCAACTAGTTGCAGTTTGTTGATTCTCAAATTGATTTTATTTTATAGTCTAAGAACAATTTTTAAATAAAATGAAAACCAGTAAATTGATAATGTAGATAGAATATTCTACACTTTCAACACATTTTAATAGAGCTGTTTCGATATTACTTGGTGTACATTGGAACAGTACAGTGGAGATAATTAAAACATTAGTCAAAATTATGAAAGAATTAATAGAAATGAAAGAAAATTAACAAAAATTTATTTATTTTTTTTACAAACTTATGAATGAAACAAAAAAAGAAAAAGTGTAGATAGTTTGAATTTGAGAGAGAAAAATTTTATGCAGCCATGATTTTTTATTATCTATATGTGAACGAGATTTAAAATTTCAAAAGTGTTATTTCAATATTCCATTAAGTTATGATTCCAGACAGTTATTAATGTTCTTATTATTTAGCCGACCATGTTTTGACATTGACCTAATTGTGCGCGTCTATCATATGGAGCCGTTACGAAAATTTATTTTTCCCGAGAAACGAAAAACACACTAATTAGACGTGTACACGTTGAATGAAATTAGTGAGGGTTCCAGGAAATGCTTCCTCCTAATTACTATATCGTGTCCAATTAGATGTTTCGGAACAACTCTGGCATTGCTAATTAAATATTCATCCAGGGGCCAATTATTATTTTCAGCCAGACTGGGCAAATTACAACTTTTATACGTGTGATGTTAACATAGCGGCCCGTATTGTTTTAACAATTCCGTTTTGAAATTAATTTCGAAATGTGATTAGTGCGCGAGAAGCGTGCAGTTCCAACCGAATACCATTTTCAGTTTTATTATTTTAGCGCTTGTTAACGCTTTTGGCAGCGATAACCCATACAATACTAATTGTAATTAAAATATTAATTGCGATTCTAAAAGTAGCCACATTTTTTAACTATACGCAGGTTTACGGTTGCTGAGTGTACTGACTGCGTGTAAAAATGTTTCAAGGGAATATTTTAAAAAAATTGTCTTTATACACGATCCGGCGTTAAAACACAGGATTTTTGCAAAACAAAGTTTGTTTGAGATGACTTGAAATAATAATAATATTGAACGTTGGTGTAGCACCTGGTCCTTATTATTGAACACCACAAAAATATATAATACTACATATTGGAAACAACAATCCTCTTCGAGCTGAATGGAAGATGCATAAGATCAATGGATGAACAAGTTGGCTTAGGTGTAACTGTAACTTCTAACCTTCCATGGCCTATATTTCAAATATTGTCAAAAGAGCCAACTCCAAATCCTACATAATTTTTAAAACGTTCCGAAATTCTTCTCCTAGACTATTCCATCTTTTATACAAGTCATATATAAGGTCTACTCTTGAATATGCTAATATGGTCACCTCGCCTAATTAAAGATATAAAACTTTTGGAGACTGGCCAACGAAAAGCTGTAAGGCAAGTAATGTCTCTTAAAAATCATATATATCAGGACCGCTGTGCAACGTTAGGTCTTCCACATTTATCCGAAATAAGAACTAAAGGAGATTTTATATTTACATATAAACTGTTGCCTGGTCAGTATTAACTCTAAATACTGATGAATGACTTCGTGGCCATCCATTTAAACTTCGTAAAAAAACGACAATAAGACAGATTTTTTCAGAAACATACCATTCATTTACAGATATTGAAAGAACTTTTCATCTTAACCTGTTTTTCTAAATAACTTTTTCTTGCATTTATAACGCAAAATATGCAGACCAGATGAAAGGTCCTTCTGTTTCTAGAGACATATGATAAGGTTAAAGTAAAGTTTCAATGGATGGTTAGAATAAATTAATTAAATGTATATTTTCTAAAAAAGGTTCCGTTTCTGCTTTTATCTTGTATGAACGAAGCGTATAAGATTTGAAATTACCGTGAAAGCAATATGACAGCTATCATTCAACTGTTCTCAAAGTATACTTTACTTAATCGTAAAAGAAATGAGATTCATCAGTATGTCAAATCAAAATATTTAAATGTGGATTTTATCGCAAATAGTTTTTTTTTTATTTGAAACATGAGTGTTAAATTTTTAGAAAAACTTTTATTCTTTTAAGAAATTCCATTGAAATATTAATAAAATTAGACACAAAAAAAGTTATAATAATTTCTTCACCTAGCATGTGCACTTTCTGCCCTTTAGAGTGCTACAATTTTTAGATATATTTTACTTGAAATTGTGACTCTATAAAACTAGGTAGCAAGTGTGCCAAATTTGAAAAAAAAAATTGTTCCAGTATTAAACAAGCAAAAAACGAATTGAAAAAATAACTGTGAGGTTACGTAGCTCCGTAGATATTAACGTTTCGAGAGTTAATACTTACAAAATGTTTGTGATAACTGATGGCGAAGTACGATATTTTTTATTTTCATTGCTCAGATTTGTTTGTAACAGCTCATAAAAAGACGAGAGAGTAATAAATTATTCATTTATGATAAAAGTATAATATCAAATAAATTATATTTTAATGGTGCTGATCAGTTGGTAATTTATATCATATCTTTGGAAATATTCTATCTAGATCCACTTACAGTGGTGGCAACATAAAAGTTTCCAGTCTAACACGTATACTACATTTAAAACGATGAGCCGTTGTACTATTAGTAGAAGTTTTGGAATAAAGGATCAAATTAAGGAACAAAGAGTTATAAAAGCTAACATAGCCATTTACTCCGTTTTGATTTTGTGCGAGTGTCAATCTTCAAAAATTTTTGAAATGATTCATGTGTACAGCAATGTTGAGTTAATGCACATTATTCTTATTTATTGTGAAGTTAAGAAAAATGCATTGGTAGCTTCGCGCTTGTATTAGGGTTCCCAACCGTCCCGGTTTGGCCGGGATTAATCAGGAATGAGAAAGTTTGTCTCGGCAAAATTTTTGCCTTGGCCGGGACATAAAAAATCCCGGAAATCCTTAACTTAAGAATATTTGAACAATATTCAGAAATTTTCGTGTATACGGCAACGCTGCGAACTTTGACGACGCCGTGCCGTGTCTTGGTCACAGTTTATACAGTTCGTCGAGTGACGGTTCCAGAGGTTCTGGCTAAATGCGCAATGAACACTAATGAAATTCATTTGTACACGACGAAGTGGGAGAAAATCTATTTCTTGACAAAACTCCGTGCCCCTTGAGCACGTGAATGTGCGCGGCTAAATGCGCAGTCATCTAAAAAAAAAGCGAAATCTGAAACCTCGACATCAAAGAATCCGACGTGAAGACGACGAACTGTAATAGACTGTGTCTTGGTAGTCTGAGGTATATTTTTGTGTGTATAAGACGCTTCAAAGCTTTTAGTTGCGATTGGTTGACCTTGTCATGACAACCAAAGAAAGAAATCGATCGATATCTCAAGTAAAATCGGAAATACAAGTGAGACTAAATTTTGACTTAAAATGTGAGGACTTTTTGGCTCTAGTTAAATCAAACCTAAAACTGCTTCAGACTGCTCGATCTCAACAAAAATATAGATTTAAGTAGCAATGGAAAGTAAAAAGGGTTTATTTTGTAGTTTATTTTTGTCAATAATATTTATAAGTTTTGTTAAGTAGGTACTTACTTACCATTTACCTACTTCCTAGTCCTAGTTACCAAAGTTATGTCAATTTCTGATTTTTTTATTTCAATTATTTGAAAACGTACAAAAAATTGTTCCGGAATGGCCGACGCTCAAGTTGGGAACCCTAGCTTGTATGCGTATCGATTTCCCGATCGATACACGCCAAATTATAAAACTTTTACGGCAGTGGTGAAACCTGGATGTGATACTGGTAATCGTGGACGATATGGTGGCCCTGGGTGACTAGAACGAGTTGTAGCCGCTGAAGAAGTACCACGCTGATTGCTAGACAGGTGCCTGGAGTATCTCAATCAACGGTTGGTGCTTATTACATAAAGCTCAGTTATACCCACATCATATCCAGTGTATTCAAGCACTGTTACCAGTGAATAATTACAAGTTAGATCTGTGAGTGATTGTTGCAGTAAAATACTGAAAATCGTCAATTTACTGCTGATACATTAATTACTGATGAAGTTTTATTTACTTGCAATGGAATATAAAACACATATGCACATGTTTAGAAATTCGAAAATCCGTAGGCAATAGGACGGAACACTTCCAACACCGTTTTTTTACTGAATTTTTGGGCAGCAATTGTTGATGAGTGACTAATTGGACAGTTTATATTGCCCAATCGTATGAATGGTTTACAATATCTCGAATTTCTTCGCAATGGCCTGCCCACCCTTCTTGAAAATGTACCCATAGGTATACGATAACACTAGTGGTTTTTACAAGATGGAACACCTCCTTACTTTCGGCTAAATGTTCGAGATCATCTCCCTCAAGTGCACGGTTCTTAGTGAATAAACTAAAAACTGTTCAGTTTTCTTATGAAGCCAGTAACCTTGTTGGATAACGTATTGACTATATCCTTCGGTAAGAACTGAACTTTGACATTTCGTTTTTCCACTTTTTACGCGTTCTATGTTTTCTTTGACCAAACCCAATTTCTGAAGGTATCTAAATCAGACAGTATATAGACAGACTAAAGTTCGTAAATGTTCGTTATTCAGTAGTTGAACAAATTCCGGGTTGGACGTCACGTCGTCTGTTTTGGTTTCTTAACGTTTCCTCAAAAGGAGTAAGCACGGAGTGTCAAGCAAACCGGAGAGTAGTCGGCAATTCCCAACTGCCACGGAAGAATGCAGATTAAGTTTTTAACTAACTGGGTAATTGAATCAAATTTTTGCTATTTATTTTCTCCGTCTAAGTCAAGACTGCTACTTTGGCAATAACTCAAATTTTCTGTGCTAGTTTTTTTACTAGTTAAAATGTTGGCATCTCTGTAATTTTGTTCATCAACCATTAAATATTGTCTAAACTTAACTCTTGCTTCCTTAAATAAATATCAAACGGGCACATCGAAGTGTCCAAAGATTAAGTGCATGTCTTTCTTTCAATTAATTTATTGCCAAAATATGATGTATCTAATTGGATATGAAATACAGGACTTGACTGGAAGCTGCCTGCATTATGATGAACATAGATTTGTCTTTTTGGATAATGGCATTTCTCTCAAATATTTATTTTCATGATATCGCTCTTTCCGATTCATACATATAATTACTAAGTTACATCATATATTTCACAAAAAAATGCAGAGGTGGATATATATTGTGATAAAATAAAATTTCACAAGACTAAAATGCTATGAAAATTTATTTTACTAACAAATATAAAAAAATGTATCATTGAGATGGTTATTATTATTAGTGTAGAATATATGTGAATTATTAGTTTTGAAATTATGTAGTATAAAGTATATCTTGAGAAACCTATTATCATATTTAAAGACCAAATTTTGCAAATTTCGTTAAAAACTGTTTCTAAAATTCTATCAAATTATTATACATGACTATATAAATGGACAGTACATAAAGTAAATTGATTAGAAACCCAGGCATAGACATAGGTATTGATAAAATGCATAAAGATCATAGATTAATCATATATGCATATCGCTAGACAAAAACATCTGTAAATGAAAATATTTGTATAAAAAGTGAAATTTTCCAATGGTAGAATATATGACAAGTCGAACTGTCAAATGTTAAGCTGACTACACAATAAAAAATCAACACATCTGACAGGAGTCTGAAAAATACAAAATAGTTTGTAAGTTTTAAAATAAAATTAGTGAAGTGCAAAGTGCAACCTAAAGAACAATTTTTTTAAACAAAGTGAAATATGTGTATTTGCCTTAATAAAAATTATTAGCAATCAAGACGCTAAAATGCATAGAAACAAAATATTATTTACTTAGTTACCAAGAAAACTGTGAAACGAGAAGCATGTACTAAATTTTGGGCTGAGAAGAAATTTGGTTATAAAAAGCAAAAAAGCAAAAAAGCAAATTCAAGAATATTAGTGGACATCATCCATAGCTAGAACTGGGTCTGCAAAAGGTTCACATACAGGTCTTCAGTGGAAGATAACTTACAACAACATTCCAAGATTACCTTCAGACAGAAATTCCGGCCTTGGAACATCATATCCAGTCCAGGTTATTAACCTGCATACTGAGAATTCCGCAGCTTCCAGAGAGAGGAAATCAATCTTCTAGGCCTCAATGCTATAGCCAGCATCGTCTATAGAAAGCGTAAGACAAAATATGTATGTGCACATAAACAAATAATAGCTAGGCTAGCATTAATCACAACGGATATCCAATTTCTATCATGATATGAATAAAGTATAATATATAAGGACTTACCTATATAAATTTTGAACAATAATTAACGTTTAAACTTTAAAAATTTTATTAGGAACTGTTCACAAAACAAGTATATTCACAGGCATCCATTTTACTTGTAGAATACAAGGTTCTGGAATCTGGAATTAAGAGGAGAGTAGCAAAAAGGCTACAGCACTTAGGCCCCATTGGGCCCCTTGTACCTCCTCCCATTAGGAGATCAGTCCACCTGAGCCGCCAGCCAGCCTAATAAGGAGAAAAAGGTGGTGACGTTGCTCAGGGGGATCTCTCTAATGTAGGCCATACAAGGCCATCGCTCTCCCAACACGGACTCTCTTATTGACGAGATGGCAGTGCACTCACAGAATGCATGGAATATTGTCTCATCTTCCTGTTCGCAACTCCTACAGAGAGGTGCATCACACTTCCTCATGTAATGGAGGTGCCTCCTTAGCCAGCAATGTCAGAATACAAGGTTATAACAAGGCAAAAATAGTAACACGCTTGTATATTTCTGGTTGCATAAGGCTAAAGAATGTATAATTGAAATATACAGGTATGTTAATGGAAAACGTAGAATAGGATTTCTGGTTAAATATTAACATTAGTGTATAAGAATTGTTGAGAAATAATCCTCAATGTCTTTGAAACCGTGTTAAAATTGGGAATTTTCAATTTGTGTACGAATAAAAAACGTTAATGTACAGTTCATATGTATTATTTTGTTGTGTATGAATAGAGCTTTGTCTGTGGAATTGCTCATTAGCATACCTAGATGTTTGGTATCAGAGAGCATATATATGACTTCATTGATAGGAATTGTAGAAGATTTGATTTATATTAGCTTAAAATACATTTCTAATACAGTAAAAAATATTACAAAAGCTAATAATAAAGAATATATGAGTAGATATTGTGGGTGTAATTCAACGCTGGTTGAGGTTTTAGACCAAAGAGTAGTTAGTTACACACAGTTAAACACAAAATATACAATCATAAAAAACCAAAACTACACTTCTAGACAAAATCAAATAACAATAAAATAAAACTAAACAAAACATTGGCGCCCAAGAAAAAATTAAACTTATAAAGACAGTACACAAAAATAAACATCACAATATATACCTTGGATACTGTGATATCTCAATTTCATCAATATGAATTTGTATTTATAGGGATTTGTGGAACAAAAATATTATAAGCGTGGTTATTTCTGAAATAAGTGTAAATTACCTATTGAAAAATTAAAAAAGAACTGCCAACATTACTAGATGAGATATAACACTGCCACAGAAAATTTAAGGAAACTAGAACTAAGTGGCGTTAAAGAGATGAAATATTCAAAATATTTTTTTTTCTTTTCAATACGTATTGTTTAAAAACAATTATGTCAAAATTTATACAGTAATGTGATTCTATTAACAAGATAACCCGATATATAACATATACTTGTTACTACTAGGGCATTGCAGATACAAATTAACATATTGTACATGTTACCACTCTTTCTCTTTTTTTTTAAAAAAATAAATCTTGCACATGTATGGCAGTATTGACAAAACCGTAAAAAATATTTTTTCTTACTAATGTTTAGAACCTAGTTAAATAAAAATAAATTGGATATTTTTTGAAAGTAATCTAAAAAAAACATAAATGTAAGGATCGTGATTCACTATATTTTGTCACCCTGTTATTATTATTTTTATTTTCAGTATTTTAAATAAATGTAAAATACAAAAGTTTCACAATTTTTTATAAAGTTTTTGGAAATGAATGATGAAAATGATATCAGTTTTGTTTATTTAAATAGAACATCGCCCTGTACACAAATTTAATAGAAGTCAAATTAATACCAGCTTCGTGTAGCATCTAATAAAGGATTTCAGAAATGTCAATATCAGATATCCATACAAATATTTGAAATTCATGTTCTGTTCTGTTCATAAGACCCCAAACGGAAGTGTTAATTGAATTTTCTGGTTTATTAAAATATTCATTACAGGCTAATTTAATTTTACGTTTTATTGACTGCCTTAATGCCTTAAATTGGTGAGTGTAAATTTCAGTGTTACATGTTTGAGGTTTTCATGAGTTTTATTGTTCTCTTTTCTTTGAATAATAATTTCCTTTGTGAACCAAGATGGATATTTTCTGATATAATTACGAGCAACTGAAATTTAAATCTAGTTGATTACCAAGGAAATGCCAGTCTATTACCAAGATGAAAATATATTATGGAAAACTTAGCGAAAGGTAATTTAAGGTTGCAAAATTACCTGTACAATGTCACTGATTGTGGAATAGGAAATGATAGCATGACTTTCAAAAGTAGATAATGATCTAGTGCTACAAATTGATATTTGCTTTAAAAGTTATTTGCACAGTAAATGGGTTATAGATATTACTAACGTACGCAATAGTAATGTAATATCCCCCGTATTGTGTACAACATTTTATCTACAACTGTCTAGATTAATAATAACAATAATAATTAGTATGATTAGTATATTTCAACGAACAAAACACTGGTCTTCATTTCTTTGGTGATATTTACTTAATTATAAGAAGAGAAATGTCATTCAAGAAGAATATCGATAATTATCAAAAAATACACCGTTCCAAAAAAACTGACGCACTTGATTTTTGACCTGACTTTGTTTTCTTTTTACTTCTAAACCAGTCGGCCGATTTTTAATTTTTTTTATGCGTTGGTAGGTAATTCCTTTGTCTTTCAAAGAAAATTAAAGACGTCGATTTCGGGGAGAAATTTTCACTATCATACATTTCCATCCGAACAGTTCCAGGAAAAATCAATCATTTCTCATTAACAAAGAACTATTATATCCAAAATGACCACTTTTGTCAAAAAATTGAATTCCCAAAAAAGTGTTTAAAATCATTTATGGAACCTTTCTGACCTTTTTCAGAATTACGGAAAAATTCGGAAAATCTATGTGGCCATTTTGGTAAATGTCCAAAAATGTGTCCAAAAATTCGGTAAATTTTTTTGCAGATTTCTCGAATGTGTACAAATAATTTTTGTGAGATGAGATTTTTTCCAATACTTTCTCAGTTTCTGACATGTGAAAATTTTTGAATGACTGTGGCCATTTTAAGAACAACGGAAAAATTCTCCCCGAAATCTAAGTGGACAGTCTTGTAGAGCTTTCCAAGACGATCATTCCCCCATAAAAAAAAGTCCGGCAAAATTTCAATCTCGTATTCGGTAGGGTCATTTTTGTGCGAATAATCTAATTTTTTCCATGCAAACCCATTTTTGGAGTCAAATTCCGCGAAATTGAAGACCCAAAGCGAAAATTGAGAAAGAGGGATCGATAGGGAATTTTATGACGAACACTTCGCGCCACTGTGCGGCGGCCCTGGAAACCTCCTACTGTACTGGCAAGTCCCGTCGGCAAGGGCTTATCTTCTGGCGCTCTTCAGTTTTCTGTTCTTTCTTCGCCGACTTGTTAACCCCCGGGGGCAGTCATGTTTTGGGCGCGGCGCAAACGCCTCCGGCCAGGTAGGGGTTTTAGGTTAAGTCAGGATTAGCACTGTGGCTCTAAGGAGACGCTAGAACAAAGAACCGTAAAGACCCTGTCGTCCAGCGTCGCGGAAAGGATAGGATAACGGAGCAAAGTTAGTTGCTTTAGTAAACGATGGACTTAATAAACGTTACGCCGCACGTGCAGTGGGAGTCCACGAAGCCACTGCAAGTATGAAGAAACAGGAAGTACTGCTTGTAAGGCGGGTTCTGGTCGGTCTCGAAAATCTTCTCCAAGAAGAAATGATCGTTTTTTGAGATTGCGAATTTTACGGAATCGATCAAATACTATGTTCAACAAGATCTTTGGCAACTTCGTGGTGTCATACTAAATATACAGACGGTATGTAGACGTCTAAAAGAAGTAAATTTAAAAGCTAGAAGACCTGCAAAGGTTCCTAAATTACTGTCCGAATATCGTGGTGCTGCACGAAATATCGTTGAAAATTATGGAAACTGGAATATTCCTGCATGGTCGAATGTCTTGTTTACGGATGAGTCAAGGTTTTGTCTTAATATGGTTGATGGAAGAAAAGAGTATGGAGATGGACTGGTGAAAGATTTATTGCAAATTTAATAGCAGGATGCCAAAGTTTTAATGGTGGGTCGGTTATGATGTGTGGAGGTATTTGAATGAATGGACAAACACCCCTTCATGTTTTTCGTTTGAGGCGGTTGCTGATAGCCTAAATATACATTGAAATTTTAGAACAGTATGCCTTACCTCGTGCAGAGTTAATGGGTAATAATTTTATATTGATGCACGATAATGCCCGACCACACTCCGCAGTAATAGTGCGGAACTTTTTAGAAGCTACGAGTATCACCACATCACAGTGGCCTGCGAGAAGCCCCGATATGAACGCTATAGAGCATTTGTGGGATGAAATAGGGAGAAGGATACGCTCTTGCGAGAGGCCTCCGGGAACTCTCATAGAAATGGCAGATACATTAGTGGAAGAATGGGATCGTATACCAATGGAAAGGATAAGAAATCTAATGTCCAGTATGCCACGTAGATTAGAAACGCTTAGAGTTGCTAGGGGAGGCAATACATGGTATTAATCAGTTACCCCAGTTGATAATATTGCGTTTAATAAAAGCGTTTCGTGAAAATCGTATGTTTATTTCACTAGAAAACTTTCTCGATAAATTAAGAAAGTTGCAAGAGTTGAGTAAAAAACTATAATTTGAACAATTTTAGAGATAAATCAATGAATAAAAAACAAAATGCCCACAAAAGAAGCATCTTTCATATAGAGTGTAAACACCTACTATGCCATTACTTGATTAATAGGCAGAGTGCAGAGAAATCTGCTTCTAAAATACCTATATGAAAGAGGTATCAGGTCCTGATACCCAATATTAAAGCTCTAGAGAGTTTTTTCTAACGTTTGAAAATACTGATAGCTTGAATATATTAGAACTGGTAAGAAAATACATCAAATTAAGAAATGCAAGCTGTGATCATATTCGCTTGTTTCTTCGAAATAAAACTAGCAAATGTACCAAACAACCCATTGGTTTAAATACTAATGGCAATGTGCCAAAACTGATTGCACGATTTCTTAAAGTGTCTAATACAAGTGCATATATTGGATAGTGTTTTCTCCTAGAGCAGATCCTTTCAGTATAAAAGCACATGGCTGGAAGTCCAATTCAACTGAAGACCTCATCGAAACTTCTTCTGAAAACCGATGAGCTATGAAAATTTTAGGTGAAAGCGAGGATATTGCCTTGGAAGCCGAAAATATTCCCTTAAAATAGCATGTCAACATCTGGTAATAATGTATCCAATTGTAAAGATTTTACTGTAAATATAAATGAGTTTTCATATGCTACAATTGTTTATTTAATAAATGTCTAATGAGTACGTTAATAAATTTAGAAAAGCATATGTGGGATAAAGTATTGATTGATAATTATTTGCCTTTAGGGAGAAATAGCTACTAATTTTAAAATCTTTGAAAACTGCTGACGAACACTCATATTTCACGAATTTTTTATAATAATCCTCTAGACATGTGTAGGAAGCACATTCTTTTATGCTCACAAGATGACGAGTTTATTATGACGCGACAAAATACACGTATTTCCAGAATGGTCAACACATGCAATTTTAGTCACATCGACATTTATTTTCTGTTTTATTTTACTATTTTCCTCCAATTGGTTATTTAAGACTCATATATATTTTTCATATTATGTACTTGTAATGTTTACACCTAATGCTATTTTTTTTACTCAAATTTGAGTTGTAAATTTACGTTTCATATGTGGATACATGTTTTGGGTTTTTTACCTGTTTTGTATCTCTTTTGAAGTATTGAATAAATAAATATGCTTTGTCTATTAAAACGAAATAAATTTTGAATTTTATGAAAATGCTGGAAACTTACCAATCAACCGAATATATCTCAAACCGATAAAATTTGAACATTTTTAATTTTTCAGTTGGGACCCATAAACACTAGTACCATATAATTTATAAAATAACTAGTGTTTTATTAGATTCATTATATTGCAACGCCTACGTTGACATAGATTTGAAATATATCACGTAGAAATACAAACTTTATTGTCACTACTTGATTACACAACAAATAAATATCCTTCAAACAAATTCTCTGCGGGGGAAATCGATCCGTTTATACAAGGTGTGCAAAAAATTTAGGGCTTATCTAAAAATGTAATATTCTTGTTTGAAGTCAAACAAATCAACTGTTTGCGAGAAAATCGACACTTAAATATTTTGAACATAATGATGAATCCCATTTATTTTACGATTAAGCAAAGTATACTTGCTTTGACGGTAATTTCAAACCTTATATGCTTCGTTCGTACAAAATAAAAGCAGAAACGTAACCTTTACTAGAAAATAGACATTTATTCTAACCTTAGCAGGACAATTTCCAGACTGGTCGCCACGTCGTCGGTTTAGCTTCCTTGATGTTTGACATACCGTCAGAAGTAACTTTGGAACCTTACTTTAACCTTATCATAACTCTCTAGAGATGTAAGAAAGCTAAAATGACACCGTGGCTATCAGTCCGAATTTTCTCTATGAGGTTTGAAATTACCGTCAAAGCAATATGACAGCTATCATTCAATTGTTTTAAAAGTATTTTGCTTAATGGCAAAGGAAATGAGATTCATCAGTATTTCCCAAAAAAAAAATAGATAAACTATGATACCTTAAAGGAATGCCATCAAAATCTTAATAAAATTAAAGACAAAAAAGTAATAATTATTTCTTCACCTAGCATGTGCCCTTTCTGCCCTTTAGGGCGCTGCAATTTAACAAATATTTTACCTGAAGCTACGTCTCTAGAAAAGTAACAAGTGTGCCAAATTTGAAAAAATCGTTCCGGTACAAATTAAAAAAATAATTTTGAGGTTATGTAGCTCCGTTAAGATTGACTTTTCGAAAAAATGTTACATCAACTTGGCACATTATTGTTTCTAGTAGTATCACCTCCTAAATTTTCTGCACGGGGTTTCCGGACACCCTGTATATATTTTTAGGATTCTCTAGGAAGTGTTCGCGTCCTCGAGAACGTATCGAGCAGGAAATCGAATATAGCCTGGCATGTTCTAGAACATGTTAAAATAAAGGTATTACACTATTACCTTTGTTATAAAGAGTTAGGTAACAGGCGAATGGCAGCTACCGTGTTGGAGGCATTAGGTTGGGATTTGACGGTTTGAGATTTAAGCAATCAGAAGAATCGGGTACTTGAGAGGCATTGAAGGAAGATAAATTAATTTAGACTTTAGTTTGAGGGCCAACCTATATAAAAATAAGAAATTACTATTCAATAATTATGTAAAAATTAATATAGTTAAATTTACTAACCTGGTTTAATGAAAACACTCTATAAATATCTAAGTTCACTTTTAAAACTGTGAGAACCCGAAAATTCAACCACAATAGAACTTTGTCTGTGGAATTGTTCATTAGCATACCTATATGTTTGGTATCAGAGAGCATACGTATGACCTCATTGATAGGAATTGTAGGAGATTTGATTTATATTAGCTTGAAATACCTTTCTAATACAGTAAAATATGCCACAAAAGCTAATAATAAAGAATATGCTTTAGTCCGCAGAGTAATTAGTTTCACACAATATTGTTAATACCTAAAAATATATAAAAAACTATTACATAAAGAGTAACTTTTTTTATTGTTTAAGTAGGTCATTGTTATGTTTAATTTAAAATTCATTGACAGATTAAAATCTCTTTTGACATTGTCAATATTTAATTTCAAATAATTTTGACTTATTGGTATAATAATTTTTATAGACCATAGACTCAACTTAAAGGAGGCCACCTGAAGAAGCAATCCTAAAAATGCAGAAATAGATCAGATCTCATCTATTGTGGTTGAATTTTCGAGATCCCACAGTTTCAAAAGTGAACTTAGATATTTATAGAGTGTTTTCATTAAACCAGGTTAGTTAGATTAATTTTTTTAGATAATTATTGAATAGAACTTTGTCTGTGGAGTTGTTCATTAGCATACCTAGATGTTTGGTATCAGAAAGCATACATATGACCTCACTGCTAGGAATTGTAGGAGATTTGATTTATATTGGCTTAAAATACCTTTCTAATACAGTAAAAAATTGTAGAGGTCTATTGTTAAAGTGTAAAAATATTGGAATATTCTTAAATCCAAATTAAGAATGTCAAACAAAAAAATTATAAACTCTAACGCAAACGAACATAATTAACAAACTAGAAAGGTAGGTGAGTTTTTGTAACAATACGTTTAGAAATAGTCAAATTATAGCATTGTAGCACGTCGATTCTGTATAAATATATTTTTTTCAACAGTACCAGGGGAATATCGAACAGACGGGCATTATTTAGTGCATCCTGCACCAGTAGATGCCACTGGGGAGACACCAGTCAGTGTACGTGGCTAATTCATGTTGCTGCGGCGATGTAAACCAATGTTGTGGGAGTTCCTTTACGGGCGTTTTCGGAGCTTACCAGTTCACTCCATCCTAGATCAAGATTTGCGTATTAACTTCATATTTTTTTTAACCATTAATAACGCATGCGGTCGGGGAGAGATGCCGTGTATGGGTTTTTGCCCCTTAATGCGGTTTCATAAGAAGCGCTTACCCTGTATGGATGCGGCTGAGATTTTTCTCAAAAGTTCACAGTGTCTTGAGAATAACATCAACCCACGGCGTTGTACCGCAAAGTGGGTGTACGTAGTTTTGGAATTATTAGTATTAATTTAATAATTATATTCGAATAGTATGCAGGTTGATTTAGAACTTACTTAAAGAAAATTATTTATTTGCATGTACTCTTACAAATACAATTTTGTAAATATAAAAAGAGCAGTTCAAAAATGATTTAAAAACACATTTCCGCACGGCACTGGAAAATGGTTCATTGTATACCCTGATAAGGCGTGTAATCGGCGACCGATCAAAAACATGAAAGAAATCTGTTTTTATACAGCAAATTCAACTGATTTTGCCGTTATTGTTATTAATTATTAATAGAATTAATTTGTTGTTTTAATTACTAAAATAGTTTGGCTACGTTACACGATTTTATACATTTTTTAAATAAAATAACACATATACTGATATAGTAATTGACAACAAACAAGCTATTCAATATCAAGTGAATCCTTATACTTTAGAAGAAAAAGCAAAATAGAAAAGTGGAAAAGATGAAAAAGTGACGAGGAGTGAGTGCAAAGACAAGTGGACTATATTTAAATAAAATATTAGTACATTCAAAATGTCAAACATTTATTAGGCAATTATTTCATGAATATTAATTCTACCATATTGTATTATCCTATTTAGTAGTCCATTTTTTAAATAAAGGGAACGATTGTATTGCTTTTATACATTCAGGGAGCATATTAAATATCTTGGGACCTAGGTAAGTAAATGTTCTTTGATCTTTTCCCTTTTCCTTTTGGCCTTTTCTCTTTTAGGTATTACTTTTGATTAATTTCTGTACCTGGTAGCATATGGATGGAAGATATCCTGCGCAAAATGGTTAATTTTAAACTGTTTCTGAAGTAGAATATGACAAAATAACTGTTTCTACAAACTAACAGAAATGTTTCTGCTTCTTGACCGCTTTGAAGTTGTATGTTATTGGCGGCAGCTATGATACGTTTGCATCATTAATATTGTCCACTTCAGTGCATTATATGTTGTATGAAACAGCTACGTTTATTTCTAGGCCAACTCAACGTAGAAATCACATTTGTCACAAGTGCGACGTTTCACAAAGAAGGAGTACAAAACTGAATGCTAGTGATGAGATCAAAAGCGACGGAAATGGAGGAAACATTGAATCAGGTAATGAGCATGATGACAGACATGAAGGAACATTTAAAGTAAGAAATAAAGAACAACCAGGACGAAATGAAGAATAGCCAAAACGAAATGATTAAAGAAATGAAGGAAGACTTAAAAAAAGAAATTAAAAATAGCCAGGACGAAATAAAAGAAGATTTAAAGGAAGAAATGAGAAATAAACAGGAAGAAATGAACGAAGATTTAAAGCATTAAATGAAGAACAGACGAATTAAAGAGGAAGTGAAGAACAGTTTAGAGAAGATTATATATATTGACAGGAAGAATTAAAAAATTAAATGAAAACCAATTTACAAGTAAACAATTTGAAACTACAAGAGAAAATTAAGATTAAACTCAATGAATTTGAGGAAACCGTTGAAGTCCGAATTGTGTCCGAAGGAGTGCAGTAACACTGAAAGTAGTTTTCTTCCTCTTTCAAGGATTAAGCCAGCACTGTTGGATGTAAAAATATTATGGGGGCACTTACCTTATGCAATTCGAAGCCCCCTTGGCAAACAATTTATGCATACTTTAAATCAATAATTAAATTCTAATTTCACGAAGAGTTAGTAAATTTACATATTATGTACGAGTACACGAAATTTCCATGGTAAAAATACATATAATTTTTACATGTATTATCTATTTAATTACAATTAAATCATTAGTAAATTTAAGAACCGTAAGTAAAATTGCCATAAAAGGCCAATGATAATTATGGTAAATTTACATAAATTATTTTTTTAGTGTAGTCTGGTTCATATCCTCACTCTATATGCTTTCTTAATTTCTAGATTTAGCGTTACTATTTAGTATAAACATTATAATATTGCAGCATTTTTTCGGATAACACATTCACATTTACATCAGTGAGTTTGATTCTGTAAAGAGCCGCGCTTCCCCGAACTCTAGTAATATGTTTTACAATCGACTTAATGCATTCATAAAACATAACGTAAAACTGCAAGCATCAACGCCGACAAATTTGCATGACACCTTGGTGAGAAAACGCACACGAATAAACGAAAAGACGAATTGCGGACAGGCACTTAAACTCCCTAAGTCCATTATCAGACAAAAATCCGTTGTGGTCTCGTGGATGCTGGTAGCTAGTGCTCCAAAATAAATCGCCATCATAAAGCAGAAGGAAAAGTTCCCTGAAAGACTAGCCTTGTGGAAATTTGGGAAAGCCGCTCTCCAGAGCCGAGCAGGCGATCCCAAGATAAGGTGGCGCCGGTGCAAGCGCTGCAGACCATTTATTAGCGGAATTTATCGCTAACTGGGGTCAATAATGGCCCCCAGAGTTAATTTTCTGTCCTGTAAAATTTTAACGGTATTAATTTTACTACCTGGTTAGGGCGTCCTTTAGCCCCAGCGGAGAGGATTAAATTTTGAATTCATACCCAAATTTTCATGTTAACGAATCTTATCATTTATTCCTAAGTTGTTGTGAATTGTCAGCTGGAATTTAATTGCCATTTTCTGAAAAGAGTAAGCATATAATATGATTAAATATTCATAATTGTTTTTTAAATAATCTGCTTTCATTTTCACTAAAAAAGAACTTCATATGATTTTTTCTATGCATCGTTTAAAGATATTCTAATAATTCTATGCACCTTTCATTTCTCGTTCAATGTTCCCCTCCTGCGGACACAGTTCAACTTTCCTGAGAATCCCATATCGTTTATCGGCGATTTGTTGCATCAATTCTATACGTAGTGGCCTGCGTAAGTGTTGTACTAGATACGCCCCATAGATTTCGAATGGCGTTAATTATATTGAACAGTGACAACGACTTTCCGCTGATTTTATTATTGTGCTGTAAAGATAATGTGCAGGAAAATATTTTGATTCACATAACACTAAAATGTTGTGAAAGAATTTTCAAACAAAAGATAAATAATAATACTATTCAGTCTGATTCCGAAAACTTTGAGGATATGTGCACCCTTAAATGAGAAGTTGATATCACCAAAAAAATTAAAATCAAAGTCTAGTAGATTTCGCGTAAAAATGTATTTAATGTTCTAACATTATAAAAAGGTAGGTACGTAGTTGGATAACTGTACTTCAAGGGCATCTGATATATACAAACAGTAAACAAGTTTTTGCGCCTGGAGCGCATGTCAGCACGCCTGATTGGCGAATAGGGTTGGAGTGGGGATATGATCTCTAGGTGGTAAGTGAACAAGGTGAGTAGTATTATTTTATTTATCATGTCTCAAAAATTTTCAAAACAGCTCATTTGTACAGCAATGCTGAGTTAATGGATATGATTCTTATTTATGGTGAAGTTAACCGCTGTTACCAGGGTATTATCCATTACGAGTTACCTAATCGTATGGATGGTTTACATTATCTCTCGAATTTCTTCATAGTAATTTGTCCGCCCTTCTTGAAAATGTATCCCTATCTGTCCGAGACTATCTCCACCGCTAGCATAGCCTTCGCGGTCTCCCAATTTAAACATTCTTGACTTATTTTTGTTAGGCCATTTAAAAAATGAGTTGTACCATACCGAAGTGGAAACCGTCGAGAATTTGAGCAAGCGTATCACAGTTGCCGCGAATAATTTGCGTTTAGAAGAACAGCACCTAGTAAAAACATTCGCTTTAGTTGGCGTAAGGCGTGCCCAAATATGTGTCGAGGGACAAAATTTCGAACAGTTTTTGTAACAATATTTTTCAAATTTCGTGTTTCTAATAGTGATCAAGTACAGCAATTCTTCTTCAAAATTAGTGTAAATTTTTTTTATTCATTTTAAAGACACGCCAGTTTAGTAAGATGAGCTAATTTTGACAATTTCTGTCAGCCGCTCAAATTAGAAAGACTGTCTAGGTTTGTCAAGAGTTAGTTATGGACTAATGAAGTTTGCACCTTCTCTAAGCTAGAAAACCTGCTCTGTTCTCTTGTTCTATTGGCAATTTGAATGACCAGGTATCCAATTGAATGTCACTTTGTAGCTTGTAGCTTCTAAAGTTTAGAAATTACTTCAGAATTTTCTGACAATCCCATACGTTCTTGAATCACTTTTATAGGATCCAAGACTTCCAAAGCTGCTTAGATATTTAAGAAAATTTGCGACTTGCCTGTATGGTGCAAATATTTATGAGACGAAATATGTTTATGACGAAAAAAAAAGTAAGAATTGGTTTATTACCTAAACAGGGAATGAACTTATAACGTATGAACTTACTAAAACTGTTCCATTAACACTAATAAGCATTCTTATTACTGCTGCTACTAATTTTCCAAAAACTGTTCGACATATTTCTTCTTTTAATTTATTTGAAATATATAATAAATCAAATGGTTAAATTGGTAGCTTACTGATTTTTATACTAAGTTAAAATCATTTCACTAAATTGCTTCCGCTATGATCACATTAAGCACATTAAAATGTGTTTATCAGTAAAGAATCTTTCTACACACATCACTATAGTAACTGAAGAAACATTACTGCGTTTCGTGTTTATATATCATTATACAAAATTAAAAAAAGTGTTATTAAATTATCCTCAAACGCAAAGAAATCGTATTGTTATTCGACTATTTCAGTGTCGTACATTAAGATAATATACCAATGCGGATATTTAGCTATTATACATAGAAACTAATTCTCTTGCGTGGAAGCCAACTGCTAAGGGCACAGTGACATCAAAGCGCCAGCTTACGACAAATTCAGTTAGATGAAGGATTTCGCTATTATTATTTACATATCGGGGATGTACAGCGGTTTCATGGGCGAGTGTTTTGTCTGTTGGGAACATCAATATGCAATTATTCACCAAAGAAGGGCCCCGGGCGTCAGTATGAACATGTCCGACCACGGTTTATTTGATAGTACGTGGTGCTGGTGCCCCAGGACATCATTCTCTGTGCAGTAAAAGGGTTAGCTGTGTCAGCAAGGGTTGGACCAACGGCTGTCCTATACTTTGGCATTTATTACTTTTGGCTAACTGTTATTTTTTTTAATCACAAAAGGTTGCCAGATTAGTGTTGGATATACGCGTATTGCAAAGGTTTATTTATTTCTTAAACAATATTTTCAATCCTACGATACTTCCCCGAATCAATTTGCATTGGTATTATGAAAATACTATTTGGAATTAACATGTCGAACTCTTCCATATATCACACGAAATGTAGCATCTATCTGTAAAGATATTTTTCTTGCCCTAATGGTTGGACCTTTGAAAATAAAATCTAAAATATCTTTTTATTCTTGAGCAGTTCTAGCCAATCTTGGTCTACCATAATTAATTTCGTTTTAGGCCAATTTCTTGACAACGCCTTTCTACCACTAACAATATTTTTGTATTTGGCATCTGCTTCTCAGTTTTTTTCGGAATAGCATATAACTGCTGAATAACTCAAATCATTCCCCTCATTATATGCACTACTGGTATGTTTTCATAATTATTATGTAGTAGTGCGTAACAAACATAGATCAGTATAAAGTCTTAAAAAGTATACAATATTCACTAAAAGAGAAAATCAATTCAATTTTTGTAATCTAGCGCATATATATATATATATATATATATATATATATATATATATATATATATTGCCTTTGTCACCAGTCATAGCTAATCTATTCATGGAGGAATTAGAAGAACAAGCAATAGAAACAGCAGAATATAAACCCTCTATGTGGCTGAGATATGTCGATGACACCTTTGTCATATGGACACATGGCAAGGAGAAATTACGAGAATTCTTAATTCATCTGAACAGCAGACATCCAAAAATCAAGTTCACTATGAAACTGGAAATGGACCAACAGCTACCTTTCCTCGATGTATGTATAAAGAAAAAAGAAGATGTAGGTCTAAGCTATACGGTACATCGGAAACCAACACACACGAATAGGTACCTACATGCAGAATCTCACCACTACCCATCGCAGCTACAATCAGTGATCAAAACACTAATGACAAGGTCAGAACGACTCTCTGACGACGACCACAAAGAAGAGGAAATTAAAAACGTTAAATTAGCCTAACAACAAAATGGTTTCTCCGGTAACAACATCAAGAGGGCTTTAAGACCTAGACGAAACAAAGAACAGAAGGAAGAAGGTAAACCAATAGGCAAAGCTCTCCTGCCATATGTCAAGGGAACTACCGACAAAATAAGCAGGATTTTAAAGAAATATAAAATAGAAACCGTCTTCAACACAGACAGGAAGATTGGTAATATGCTACCATCAGCCAAAACAAACATTCCTCTAGAAGACCAAGGAGTATATGAAGTTCCTTGCGGAGACTGTGAGAAGACGTACATTGGACAAGCTAACAGAAGAATTGAAACCCGGAAAGAAGAACATCGGAATGCTGTCCAGAAAAATGAAAAAACTTCGTTATTAGCTCAACGTGTAAAAGACACCGGCCACGAGATTGATTTCGATAATACCAAGGTACTAGCACGAATGGAGCATAAGGCAAAAAGAATAATTAGAGAAGCCATCGAAATTGAAAAACATCCTCAAAATCTTAATACACGTGACGATACCCAAAGATTACCAACATGTTTAGTAGTAGGAGATAGTTACATTGAGTAGTTGTAGTGATTGCCTATATACATTGTTTCTTTCTCTAGCAATGGTAGTAACATAATATCTCCTTCTCCTATATCATCCACACGTTTTAGTTTTCAAGATGTTGGTGTTAAATTTTTTTTATAAATTATTCACGTTTAAGGTACTTTTAGATTTTTGATAATAATCTTTTTCAAAAATTCGCTTATAATTTTGGTACAGTCAATTTGGCAAAATAGGATCTTTCTATTCGAAATGTAATAACAGCGCTTCAAAAAGTATTTCGGTTGAGCAGAAAGAAGGCGTTTTGGTTAGAGTGACCGACAATACAGATATAAGTACTTGTCTTTGACGTCCTGCAACACGCATTAGTCATCCTACGATTTGGATAATTCTAAATAAGGATAAATTATAATCAATTTAATTTTACTCCTATATAAAATTTGTTGCCTCGTGCCTGTCTACGTATTGATGATTTTCTACAAGAACAGGAAACCAACGATCCTACTTTTTTGAAGAAAATCTTATTTATGGATGTTTAATCGCCGTGGAGTCTCTGATAATACGTACACATGATTTGAAAGCAAGCAGATACCTGCGCAAATTTAAACTGAATGTTTGATGCGGTGTAATTGGCAATTTTTTTATTGGGACTTTCTAACTTTCCAATTTAAATAGCCAACTGCATATAAATTTAATTCAACATTTAGCCGAATTGCTTAAATAAATTCCACTTTATTTAAGAAGAGACATGTGGTTTATACACGATAGACTTCCAATGTGTTCTTATCGCCCAGTGCATGCATATTTAAATGCAGTTTTTCCAAATTGTTGGATTGGCCGTAAAAGTATCTTTGCTTGGCCATCTAGCAGTCCGGACATCAATCCTCTTGATTTTTCTATTTGATATCGAATGAATGATACAGTTTACAAAGAACTTATTGAGATGTAAGAGGTCTGCTACTTCCTGCTCGGCCTAAACGGTTCGATTTGCAGAAAGTGACCTACATTATAGCAGGTACTTAAACGCAGACCTCTCGCCCTGGGCGACGAGCCATTAAATCTATAAATGATACTGCAGGAAACAACTACTTTGCGGACCAGTTCCCCGACCGGCATTGAATTACAGGGGGCTGTTCACGCAGATACTGCAGGGGTAATTCAATGCGAGTCGGGGCATTAGTCCGCGGAGTAGTTGTTTCCTGCAGTATCATTTATAAAGACCCTATTGGTTCGCATGAAGAGTTGTAGCAAAGAATTCAAATCGCTGGCAACCAAGTCAGGCGCAATCTCAAATGTTGTTGCAAACTCGGAGATATCTTAGAAAACGCTGTGTATTAGTATCAACAGTGGATACTTCGAACAAGATTTTTGCAAATATAATTGTTTATTGTTCGATTGTTGCAGCCTCGCTAATTAACAAATTAATAACTCTACTCCCGGAACCGTTAGAGAACCAGATTTTTTTGCAATAACTCTGGGATCATGGGGAGAACCATCGGCACAAGGTTGTTGCACGCCATTGTTTATTTTCCAATTGTTGCAACCTGGCTAATTAACAAATTAATAACTCTACTCCCGGAATCACTAGAGAACCGGATTTTTTCCGGGATTGGCTTTTTAAGGCGAACCATCGGCACAAGAGTTTTGCAAATATAATTGTTCATTGTTCAATTGTTACAACCTGGCTAATTAACAAATGAATAATTCTCGTCTAACGAGCGTAAGAGACTTTGAACTTCTTCCCAACGATTCGTTGTAGACCCGGTCTTGTTATTGCAAAAAAATCTGGTTCTCTAACGATTCCGAGTAGAGTTATTAATTTGTTAATTGGCGAGGTTGCAACAATCGAACAATAAACAATTATATTTGCAAAACTCTTGTGCCGATAGTTCGCCTTAAAAAGACAGAAATCCCGGAAAAAATCCGGTTCTCTAGTGATTCCGGGAGTAGAGTTATTAATTTGTTAATTAGCCAGGTTGCAACAATTGGAAAATAAACAATGACGTGCAACAACCTTGTGCCGATGGTTCTCCCCATGATCCCAGAGTTATTGCAAAAAAATTTGGTTCTCTAACGATTCCGGGAGTAGAGTTATTAATTTGTTAATTAGCGAGGTTGCAACAATCGAACAGTAAACAATTATATTTGCAAAAATCTTGTGCCGATGGTTTTCCTTAATAAGCCAGAAATCCTGGAAAAAAATCCGGTTCTCTAGTGATTTCGGGGGTGGAGTTTTTAATTTGTTAATTAGCCCAGTTACAACAATTTAGCAACAAATAATAAAGCTAACACCAAAGTGATAAAGAGGGACCTCGAAAACCCCCGAGAGAACATTTTCCAGACATTTTCGTTGAATCGTGTGTGACATTTGCCATATGTTCAACAAAAATGGGTCATTTGTTAAATAAAAAATTAAAAATTTGCGAGCGTACAGAGGTTAGATGTACCTTTTGTTATAAAAAATTCGCTGAACATTTTGCAGAAAACCGCATCTCAATCGGACCTCTCCGCAAAAAGTTACAAGTGAAACGCTAATTTGACGCGACTAATATACCGGTTTCGAGCTCTCATCAGTATGCCATAGGTAAGGTAACCGACGAATAACCTTAGTTGTTTTAAGTACGTAAAAAATCTGTATTCGCAACATATTGTTATTACCAAATCATGATGTCGCTAATATTCAATGGTTTTTTACTGCGATGTAGAACGCTTTCTATTTGTGGTTTGTGGTTTGTGTCCGGCATGGAGCATAGTCTTTGTTGTCGAGTTAGACAGACCTAAAACAGCTAAAGTTATTTGTCGGTTATCTTATCTATGATATACTGATGAGATCTAATAAGTTTGAAACCGGTATATATCTGGTGGACTGCTAATTAATGACTTTAGCTACTTGATTTTCCAGATGTAATTTAATGGTGGTCGGGGTATTAGCATGTAGAGTAATTATATCTGTAATTCGGTATTTGTAACATATCGTTATCGCCGAATCACGATAAAGGTCGCAAGATTTAAATGGTTTTCTACTGCGATATGGAACGCTTTGTGTCTGTGGCTTGTTAGTGCGACATGGATTAGCGAATGGCCGTTAGAGATAGCTGTGCTACTCCGCGTTATTATTAGAATACAAAGTTATTAACTGAATGTTGGTGAAATTGATCGTAATTGATGCCCTCTATGAACAAAGCTGAAATTACAACAGGCATCTTATTCGCCGTTTAAAAAAAATATAGTTTCGGAAATTTTCGAGTTCCTAACCTACATATTTTCAGAATAATTGAAAAAAAAATAAAATATATACTTTCAACACCCTGCATTTCCAAAACTATCAACTTTTGGATAAGGCACATTTTCGCCAATGATCACCATTTAGTGTGTAGTAAAGGAGACTATAAAATGTACCTGAAAATGTCAAGAAATTGCAATAATAAAGTTGCAACGTCAGCCTTTCACGAATAACGGTATCCCTAAGTTATAAAATTACGTTCTTTACTAGGCCATAAGTTAAAACTTCGACAGATAAATAGGGGCAATAAAGTTGCTAAAAACTCATTGCAATTCTTCTGAAACATTAAAAACAACAAGCTTAATATACGGCCCATTAATAACGTTGCAGATTTTCCTGTTTCGCAGAGAACGCCGCTACAACCCCACCAATCCCATACACAAGGGTGCACCCCGTAAAATATATGACCCGTTGGAGCCGGCAAGATGAGTTCTAATAAAAAATCAAGCAATCCAAGCGGCCCGATTGCCAACAAATCAAATCAGATTCCAAGTGGAACTATGAAACTGAAAGCGCACCTTTGTCTGTGATTTTCAATATGTCGAATAAGTCGATTGCTACGGCCGTTTGCGTTTGACGATTCATTGTGCCCCCCTCGAGAGTCCAATCCAATATTTTACACGGCTCTATTTTATTTTTAGAAAGAAATTCCATCAAAGACGCCCTTATCTTACCAGCTTCGGCTTAAATTGAAAGAAATTATTTGCCGTGGATGGATGAGCGTTGTTACTCTTTTTATTCCCTTCTGTTTCGAGAAGTATTACGTACGTGAAGGAACATAGATGTCAGGCAAAAGAAAAATAATAGAAATTTAATGAAATTGCAAAAAGCTAAAAATCGGCCATCCTGTTATAAATTGTTTTCAGATATTGAAGTCTCACAGTAAAATGCTGTTCTCAGATTCTCAGTTTACGTATTTATTATACAGGGTGGTCCAAAAGTCTGGAAACGGTGAATTTATTTTGCGGGCGGGTGGAAAATAGGAATTCTGATACTCGATACTCGAGAAATCAAATGAGCCCATCATATTTTGGGCCTGAAGGGGCTTTATACGAGATATGAGGCCCAACTTTGAAATTTCAAATGCAAACCCATCTATTTTATTGCAGATTCGGATTCAGCGGGAAATTTTACATCCGAATTGATTAAAACCCAAAATTTTTTCGTCCATTTTTGAGTCCTATGCAACGTTTTTTGTTCAAGACCAGGGGGCACAAATCGATGTTCTGGTACTGAGGTCCTTAGTAATTTGTCTCTGGCAATCGATTGGGTCCATTAGATTTTGACCCGATGGGGCCTTTAACGAGATATGAGGCCCAAATTGGGCCTGTAGATACAGTGTGTTTAGTTTGGTTTGGAGGTTTTTGTGGCTCGTTTGTTCCCCTAAAACTATTATACAGGGTGTCCGGAATATGAGTAATTTTGCCATATGATAAGTTGTACATCAAAATATATTTGACAACAATTTTATTTCTTTGACCAACGATAACAGAATTATGACAGCAAATAGGTCTTGATTATGTGGCAACATCGCTCACATACTCTTAGGATTGTTATATGTATTTATACATAGGTATTACAAATAGGTTACTGGTACACCGAAACATAGGTACTTACTGTGAATAGTTTTCTTAGAGCTCTTTTCTTCTTCTAGAACATAGTATTCTATATAAACATATGAAATTATGTGTTGAGAAAATCTAAAAATGTTTAGCTGTTTAGATTATATATAAAGCTGTTTACAGGCCTTTTCGGCCCAGAGCTGTGTTATTCTCCTCCATTCCATTCTGTCCTTCACCTTTCTTTTCCAATCCGTTATATTTTTCTCCCTTAGATCTATTGCCACTGCCTCTCTCCATCGCTTCCTCGGTCTACCTCTTTTTTTCTTGTAGTTAGGTTTACTCTCTACTATTTTCTTAACTGCCCTTTCATCTTCCATACGTTCTAGATGCCCTAGCCACTGCACTCTTCTGGCTTTTACAATTTGGTCTATTGGTGCCTGGTACATTGCATATATTTCTTCATTATTTCTCCTTACATAGCCTTCCTCCGCCTTCTTACCCCCTAGAATTCTCCATTTTTTCATTTCGCACCTTAAAAGGTTTGCTCTTGACTTCTTATTGAGAACCCAGGTTTCACTACCATACAACGCTGTCGGTCTCAAAATTGTTTTATACAAATTTTACTCCTCTGGACAAATTTTTTGATTTCAATAAGTGGTTGACTGCTGCCGAACTTCTGTTTGCTTTTATTATTCTCCTATTTATTCCTTGTTCCTCATCACAGATAGCTGTTATTAGCGCCCCCAAATATACATATTCTTGAACTTCCTCAAACGCCATCTCTCCATGCTCTGTTCTCAATTTAAAATTGGTATCCTTTTTTGTTCTCCTATTCTCAAAAGCTTACTTTTCTCTTGATTTATCTGCAATCCCACTTTACGTGCTTCCTTCACAAGTTTTCTCGTTACTTCTTCTAATTCCCTACTATCTCTAGCAATAATAGCCACGTCATCTGCATAACTTACAATTTGATGACTTTTAAACAATATGTGTCATTCTCTGTTCAACTGACTATCTTTTATGACCTTTTCTAGTACTAAATTAAAAAGAAGCGTTGAGAGTGGATCTCTTTGTCTCAGTCCTGTATCAATTAGTTTAGATTACCATTAAATAACTTTTTGGTTTAAAATGCTACGACAAACATTTATTTTTTCGGAGTATTGCCTTCTACACTACTCCACTTGTTGTGAAAGTTGCTTTATCGGTCATGCTTTTAAAGTAAAAGTGCAAGAGCTGATAGCAAATAAAATGTTTAATTTAAAAGTAGCAAGATATAGATATCTTAAAATAACCTAAAATTTACACTCCCTTCATTATTGAAACATATTTAAAGGTCACTTCGCATATTTAGAGTAATGAATTTATCCATATTCAAAATGATTTGGATTTCTCTCGTAAAACGAGTAAATTTAGAT
The DNA here is from genome assembly GCA_037114965.1 of Monochamus alternatus. Classification (NCBI taxonomy): domain Eukaryota; kingdom Metazoa; phylum Arthropoda; class Insecta; order Coleoptera; family Cerambycidae; genus Monochamus; species Monochamus alternatus. The sequence goes on from CM073429.1 coordinate 25,825,721, forward strand.
TCCTTATTTATTTAACCAACATGCTGAAAAGAAAATGTATGAAATAAGAGTTTTTCTTTTAAAAATACAATTGTTAATTAATTGACTTGATAAAATTTCAAAACTAATGATGTAGAATTTGTGTAACTTCAATCCAAACTTTCTTACTTTTTTAAACATGAGAATATTTAAGTAAAGTCCTCTCCTCGATAGTTGTATCAAAAAACTCTCCAATCCTACCGAGTTTTTTGTTTCATTAAAAATATTTAAGCTTTCGATTGTACCATACATGTAAACTGTAAGACGTATACGTTAATTAAAGAGTCCAAATAATTTAATAATCAGCCTTTTATGTAATTTAGAAGTAGCTCCTGCAGCTAATGAGATGGAGGTTTTATATAATTATTTTAATAATGCTTCCTGTTTTAAATAAGGTTTAGTAAAAGCATAATTTGAAATTTTAGTAAAGTTTGCATCAGCAAAAACTATAGGTAAAACAAGTAGACACTCTAGACTTCATTATGATATGAATTAATAATAACTATACCTTCTCTCTATCCTAGAAATTGTACAGCTTCAAAGAGAACTCTGGGTGGGAGTGCACATTATTATTTTAAGATTGAGATCCAACATAATATAACCTTAGACTATGTATGTAGGATGTATAGTAAAAACATAATAGAATCCTAGAATATGGGATGTATGGTAAAAATCGAGGTAGGTGAAAACAAACTCACATCGATAACGTAACTTTAGGCACCAAAACTTGAAAATTGCTTCGGAGGCAAATGAAGGTGTCGTGTAGAAAGTCCTTACATTACGTTAGCTTATTGCTGAATACCGCAAAAAAGCTGCTGTGTTAGTGAGATTTTCAAGTGTATAATTTAGGATATGTAAAATTTCCGTGTTAATAGTTTTACATAAATTGTGTTAAAATTACTATTATTATAATAAAACATACTGAATTTGTGTTATATTTACCAATTATATGTTAAAAGTGCACTTGTACATGTGTAAACTTAACACATCTTTGTGTTCTATCTCCCTACTGCTGACTTGTTGAGCACAACTGAGCAGCTGCAGTCACTCACTACGCTATGTTGGGCGTCGATGTGTTCAGTTACCTCTAGTTTGCTGAATTCAAATAGAGAACAATTAAATTTAAACTGAGATTTGATCAAGGGCACTGTAGCAAGTATTGCTGTTGATTGTGATAAAGTTGAAACTGATTAGGACGATATTCTTAAAAATATTAGGAGTTCACTTTGACGGTTTAGATTACTCTAGAAAGAAAATGATATATTTAGATCACTATCAGCTAATTTTCGGAAATCTTATTACATAGTGCACATTACTATACATCTTACTTTAATGTTTGCTGTTGGCAAATATAATAGTCGTTCTGGGACATTTCGGTACAATACAATATCTAAGTTTGATTGTTTTAATGTATCTGGTAACACTTTCAATATTTGAATTTTTTATGGTTGAAATAAAAACCGCAATATTAACGATGCAACTAAAGCGAGCACAACCCGGAAGCAGTGACGTCTCACAAAATTTTACGCGAATCCATGTTCTTAAATCATTTTAAAGGCTTTAGAGGTATAAGAAAATTATAATGTTTTTCAGATTGCACTAAAAATATAAAATCTTCATCATAAAATGTAGTATGATAGAAATGATAAATGACCCAATTGTTTATATTATTATTTATTTTTGCTTTAGATAATTATTATTATTAAAGTAATTAGAATTATCTTATTAAATTTAAGGTGACGTAAAAATGCGAAAGCTAATACACTATACAGGATTAACTATGACTGAGTACAAAAATTTTAACCACGTGCTCAGGGAGGTCTAAAAGACAATAAAAAAATTATTTCGGAATTCTAGCTCGGTGTTTAAAAAATGGGGCAAATCCCTCTTTTCCTACGGATAGTCGGCGCCTATAACAATCAATCATCGACCGAGATGGCTAGATATGTCAACTACTGTGCGGTCGCTTTTTGCAGCATTGTCAAGGGTAGAAACGACGACATTAAACATTTTTATTACTAATAATAATGTCCAAGTACCTGATAGATAACAGTTAATCCGGTTAGCTGCAGTATTTTTATTCGTTCTTCGTTCTCTCGTATAATTATCCGCTAACATATCCGATATAAAACACTTTATTCAATTACTATAAACCGTTTAAAACACAAATACATTAGACGTTTAAAATTAGTCACTTGAACATAACCTACAATACTGCATTGCTAGTTGCATACCCTCCAAACCTCAAAGAACATAGGAAGTTAGTTATTTCTAAGGGTCTAAAAAACATTTTTACGGAACACTGTAAACATCTTGGCATGTTATAGTTTAAAATATTACTAATTATTTTATGCAAACATCGACGATTACTGTTAATATTGTTGCTATTATTAGTATTAACAAAATTTAATTCCACAACAACACAAGAAGAATTTATCTCCGTGAAGTGCACCTTGTATTAGTGGCCTACAGATGTCGTCAGATGTCGTCTACCCTGATTAGTTTGAAATAATTTTTCAGTACTTGCTTTTCGCAAATTTAATTTTTCGCGTATTTTTTGTATATTTACAAACATTCTAATGTCTAGATGACGAATAAGATGCTGATATATAGGAGTCTGACAAGTGCATATTATCGTGTGGCAGCGTAATACCAAACACGTTTCCCGAGTATACAAAATACTATGTTGAATACTTTTTGAACCGAATTGAAGTACTATTATAATGCCATGTCGATAAACGTGTGGCAGTGTTTTTATGTATTTGTGTACATTTGCGTGTATTTTGTTGTTATCCTTTGTGTTTTTTTCCGATTTTAGTAATCGACCTGGTCATGACCGCCAAACCAAGTAGGTACCTTGCTTTACACAAAAAGAACGGTCGAGGGAAGGAGAGGTCCACAGCAAGTACAAAAATCATTGCAGGTTTTAATTTAAACAAGTAAGAAAAGAGAAAATGAATGAGCTGGTTAATGGATGAAAAGTATTTTATATCCAATTAAATATGTCAATAAATATATTGCAAATGGGTTGTCTAAAAAAATTCAGTCCAGAATATGATTAATTACAATTAAAAATTATTGTTTTTTAAAACATTTTACTGGTTTGGTTAATAGAAAAATTCCATACCAATTGAAAGTATGAAGCCCACAGAATATGCAAACGTTAGATTTACCATTTTTTTCCCGTCACAACTCTTGGGTAGGCAGGTATAAGCAGGTAAATCGATACTAGTAACTTGCACCGGTGTGGTTAATAAATTAAAGTTAAATTAAAATAAAGATTATTTCATTACCAACACGGTGGTATAGGGTTGTCTGCGAAAAATCAGTCCTGAATTCCAGTTGTCGAGTTTTAAAAAGTCAAATATTCCCCAGCGAACCATTCCATGCGATAGAAGAGTACACAGCATTGCAGCTGTGTGTAGTTCGTCCATACCGAAAATGAAGACGATCCGTTTATCCGTTTCTCCAAAAAATCGAATAAAGTCAGGGGGTGGCGATATTATTATTAATCTTCCCCTAGGAACCCCTAACGCGAAGACGGATAAATTTTTTCGATTCCGCGTCTCAAAGAGTACGTGTCTTTAAAATTTCGTTTCGATCGGATGGGGGGTGGCTCCAGGGGGCGGTATCCCGTTTTTTAAAATTTTTTCGGTACATTACCGGATGCGCCCCCGCCTTATAGCGAAGTATACGTACATAAAATTTGAGATCGATCGGATTCGACGAACATGAGGCTAGGTAAACGGGGAGGGGTGGAGTCTCGAAGTCACGAGTTCGAGAAATCGACTTTTTCTGTTTCATTTCGAATACATATTCAAATGTTTTTATGAAAATATGAAAAAATGCTTCTATAGAATTTTTTGTACAAACAACGGTTAACGAGTTGGGCGGCAAAATACTACCGCCCCCGGACTTTGTTAGATTTTTTGGAGAAACGGATAAACGGATTATCTTGATTTTCGGTGTAGACTATTATTACTTGGTAGTGACTTAAAGTGATATTACGACGTTCTTGCCGCCCCTCCGGAGGCGGCCTTTGAAAACACCAGACTTGTCTAAAATAATTGAAATTTTTTGTGGTCTCTTCTCCACCTCACCTATCGAAAAGTCTAATAAAATTTTTTGATTATATGTATCGTTTCCTTAAAAAAAAATTAAACGTAATTCGGAGCGGCAAATGGATTATTAGAAAATTTTATTTTTTACGGGTTTTCGATCTCGACATATCATTAGTAGGGTCAAAAATGTTGTTTTATTGTCATTGACGGGCATTAAGGGTTCCTAGGGGGCAGATTAATGATAATAGATACCGCCGCCCCCGGACTTTATTCGATTTTCTGGAGAAACGGATAAACGGATCGTCTTCGTTTTCGGTATGGACGAACTACACACTGCTGCAATGCTGTATACTCTTCTATCGCATGGAATGGTTCGCTGGGGAATATTTCACTTTTTAAAACTCGACAACCGGAATTCTGGACTGATTTTTCGCAGACAACCCTATACCACCGTGTTGGTAATGAAATAATCTTTATTTTAATTTAACTTTAATTTATTAATCACACCGGTGCAAGTTACTAGTATCGATTTACCTGTTTATACCTGCCTACCCAAGAATTGTGACGGGAAAAAAATAGTCAACCTACTTCACACTTTCGATTGGTATGGAATTTGTCTATTAACCAAACCAGTGAAATATTTAAAAAAAATAATTTTTAATTGTTAATTCTGGATATTCTGGACTGAAATTTTTTAGACAACCCATTTGCAATGTATTTATTGGCATATTTAATTGGATATAAAATACGTTTCATCCATTAACCAGCTCGGTGAAGGTTGTTTTATAGTGGGATCCTATACTATACAACATTCTTAAAATCTTTCCAAATATTAATATGGAAATAAATATTAGTAAGGTAGGTGCTGCCTCCCTGTGTTACCATACCGTATTTCTCATTAAATGATTAAATAATAATCTACATTTTGTAAAGATTTTTTTTTCTTTCATAGTGGCTTAAAGTGATACACGTGTCAATGCGGTAACCTGTCACTACTTACAGAAAGTCAGTAACGGCGATAAATAAAGATTGAATATAGTTTTGAAAATAATTTTTTTTTCGTTTTATAAATAAGTTTGGAATACTTTTGAAGTCATAGTTAACCCTGTATAATTGAAAGTACATAATATGACTAGGATAGCATAGAAAACATTTCTTCGGAAATCTTTCCTCTCAAAAATTTGTATTACCTTCATTAAAACTTACACAAACGTAGACTGCATCTGGATTATTTCCAAAGTCACTCTCCATAAACAGGAAGAAGGATATTTCCTTATTACCTACGTCATATTACCAATAGTATTTCATAACACCAGCTTCAACGATTTCTTCCGAATTTCATTTCTCTCATATTTTTAGGGCAACGATATCTAAAGGTCTACTTCAGGTTGGCACTATTGTTTTACTTCGCAGGGTCCCCAGAGTACTAAAATCTCGGTAATCATTCCCAGGGTAGTTATGACTCAACTGGAGTGCATGGTAGAAGGGCTGTGAGTGGTCGGCGTCGTAAAACAAAGATTCCTGCTGCCCGAGGCCTGCAACCCCGCTCCAAAGTGTTACAACATTCTCTTCACCCTTTTAGTGAGTTTAGTACGGGAAAAAGTACGACAAAAGTAGGCCTACGAAATCCTGCAAAAATTGTTTATAATACTGGCCTACTCGCTATATGCACATCAGCGCCGCGTAGCTTTCACAACTTTGTAGTCTGTCAGGTCTGTCATGTGCCCATCAAAAGTTCTGATAAAATTGATAATATAAATTTGCATGTGAATCGCATTACATTTGAGTCAGTTAATCAGATAACATGTAATTATGTAGTTAAACATATTTATAAAGTATTAATGTTGATTATTCATAATACATATTTATTTTTAATAGTAAAATGATTTATTTATTTAATGATAACCCTACTAATTTTAGTGGTTTTGCGTTATAAATGTTTATTACTCGATCACGCATAAACGGCTGAACCTATTTGGATGAAATTTGACAAACACATGGATCATGATCTGGATTAACACAAGGGTTCTTTTTACCTCAGGAAGACAAATAGACCAGTTTACTTATCATTTTTAACAGAACGTCAACGAATTTGGAAAATTACTGGAAGCAGTACTTAATGAAAAAAGCTAGGTGACGTTCTATATCGTTTTCTCATTGGTAGTGTTAGTTATTCCTAAGTTAATCATTTCTATATTGCACTACAAAATAGCAACTTACTCTCAATATTTCAGCGAAGATTTCCGGCGATTCAGAATGCACTGAATTTTATACGTTTGAGAATATCGTGATGTTGCTTGCTGATTTTCTTTGTTTAGTTGATTTATATATTGTTGTGGTCGTGCGTTGTTGATTTGTATTTCAGTAATTCAGTGGAAATAAATATAAGTAATCATGTCGATGGTGAAGCAGAAATGCTAAATAAAAATCTATTTATCTGGTCTAATTAACGTAGCTGTATTTATCTAAGAATTTTCATTAAATAAAGTTTTACTTTTCTATTTTGAAATTTTGATTTATTTCAAAAAATAATTATTGACATAATTTGGACATGGTCCTACTCCAGAGCCCGGTTATTTATTATCAAAAAAGTTGCAATTCTAATTCTGACACGGGTAATATTCTAAGTTTCTTAAGTTTCCTCTCTAGAAAATTCATTTGCATCCTGTAGAAAAGATGGCACAACTATCCTCCCTTTCTTTCGTTTTCGAAACTTTTATAACACACAGATCACAAAGTATAATCTAGTTTATGTTTTGTGACGCACACATATGATCTGATGCGACATCCGACTACTGATAGCCTACTTTAATGCAATTTGCCTCCACTGCAAGCGCTGCCATTGACTTTATCATTCCCACCTCATAATCTGCGCGCAGCAAACAGGGCATGATTGCAAGAAATTAGTACAAAGTGTAGATTAGTTTCCTAATGTTGCCCATAGATCAAGAGAATTTCCAAAATTTTTATGTATTTAGAAAGTGCTCAAAGAAATTCGTAGTGTAAAGTTTGAAAACTCATGGTTCTTGTATCATATTATTGATAAAACATAAATGGTTTTGAGGGTTCCACGACCAATTCTGTTTATATGTAACGATTTTCTAGATGGTTGTGCAGTGACCTAAGTAACTGGTATTTTTTGACTTGTCCTTATTGTTCTTGGGCTCGCTCCTATATTCACCAACCCGACAACAACAAGGACAAATCAAATAATCCAATCTAAGACTATTATTGGCAGTAAGCAAGTTACGGCATTGCTGCTTGGAAAACTACTATACATAAGAAAAGTACATGGGTAAATTGTTGTCAGTGTAATACAATGCTGTCGCGCACATTATTGTTTACACATTTTTGGCATGTAGTAAGTCATGTGCTTCTGTGTATAGCCATCTTAAAAAATTTATTTTAAATTACTCCTCCTAATGTGCCCCTTTAATTTAAAATCGACGGGTCTGAACGTTTTTCTACAATCTTGGCGCCTGAAAATTCGCACGAATAAATTAGCACACTTTGATCTGTAGAGATAAATAGTTAAGATTTATCATTGTAGCTAGGTAGTTAGTTACTAGTTTTATTGTGTAAATATAGATTTTAAATACGTTACCTCAACGACGTCATTCTACGTAAAGCAATATTTTTGTCCTGAATTTACTCATAATTTATTGGACTACATAGCGGAGCGAAAGAGATGCCAGAAGAGCACTTTTAACGCTACAAGCGAGGGCATTATCGAGACGAGGCTATCGATACGGTTTTATCGTGTTGCTTTTTTGTATATTAAGTAGATAATGAGACACTTTTCGCAAAGTGAATAGTCTATTTTGATGAATTTAAAGTGGTTGATGGGGAGAAATAGATAATAAAATTTATCGCGAATGGAAGAGATACTGACTGGATACTTGATATTTTAATGAAACTGTAATCAATGAGGAAGTAGAGTGTGAGTGAGTTTGTCTACACATTAACTAACATAAATTAAGAGATACTTAGTTTTACAAAATCTTCTAATCCATTCGTTGTGGTCTTTATAACCGTCTGAGGAGACCGATGGGTCTCACTCTGTATCCACGGCCTTTCTGAGTCCACGTCTGGTAACACCGTACTGTGGTACGTAAGGATCTGTTAGCTTTTCTAGAAATTTCTCTCACCGACACACATACTTCGCTCAACCTAACAATCAGCCCTCTCGCAATGTCACTAAGCTGGGAAATCTGCCCAAATCTACGTAATCTAGGCAAAATCAGCAAAGAACGTCGTTTGTAACAAGCTTTACAGCACAAATGGGTGCAGATGTTTGTAAAATAGAATGCTACGTTATCAAAGTACCAACTATGCAAACTCCAAAAAAAAAATTACAAATGAACCTGATCATTTAATCATGTTTTACTTTCACCTAAAAATTATAAAAATAAAATCTAATGGGTGATTACTTTTCTTTGTCACGTAGTATATAGAAAGTTCTTGCTAATTAATAAAAAATATGTTTGAAAAATGCTCGAAATGTAGAGTGATCCAATTAAAAAATATATATCACCTTTTAAGTTTTCTCTATTATGGAAAATTAGCGTTATTTGTCTATAGCTAATATGATTTTCATCATCAAGAAAAAGTGAACGAAGAAGTTATGAGACAGATATGTTAAAATAGTAATATATTAATATTTATTATTAAAAGATGGATCACTCTCCAATTTTCTATTTTTATTCCTCTATCTTTTCACAGACAGGCTATTCCACGGTCAATACATCGAGAATGGGGAATGCCACTATGTTGGAAAAGTTTTTGGAAACTCAGTAAGTTACATTGTTTTGGAAATATATGAAGACCAAATTCGTTGTTTTTTTTTAAATTAAATTAAATTTAAAAAAAATATTGGCAAATTAATGTACATGTGACGTCAGATGTACATTTTTAACATGCGGCAACAGAGCAATAGCATGCAACTTGTCTTAGAATAAAATAAATCAAATGCAGTACTGTATAAATAGAGAGAGATATAGTGCCTGTAAACACCATTTGTCACTTCCATCAATACTTCCATAACCTATTTTTCTGCCGAGACAAAACTCAAGAGATTTCAGAGTGTAGAAATATAACTAAATTACAAAGAGGTTATGTTCGTTTAGGAATATCACGGACCATAGATCAGGACAAGACAGAATTCATAGACTATGGCATGGCATAACCTCAGTTTGAGTTTAGTGGTTTTATTGTCATGCATTGTTGCCAGCTGGTAAAAATGTACGCGTGACGTCATGTTGTTTTAATTAATCTCTCATAAAACTGCATATTAGTCCAAATTCTATGACACGTATCCAACGTTTTCTAGAGTACTCTCTAAAAATGCAAAGTACCAAATTTAGGGGTATTCCCCATTACTCCGCTGTGTTCACAGCTGTATTAGCGTGCGGTGTTTGATATATAAGAATAAATATGATGACAGAGGGTGACTGAACTTATCCATTTGTAAACTTTGATTAAAAATTTAATAGATAAGAAGGATTACTCTCTTATTCTAAATTCTTATTCACCTATCGTTCTTCGCCTGGCAGGTGTTGGCAAGCGCAATCTTTTTAGCTTCTTGCTACGCTGGCTCATATGTTTGTATAAATTCAGAAAAAAGTGAAACTCTAAGAAAAATTTAGGTTAAAAATAGAAATCCTCATAGTCATATGCCACTTTTGAATTTCGAGAAATAATCCTGAACATATCAAAAATTACTTATGAATAGACAACTTAACATTTGGGTCATTTTAAATTTAGTTAGAACATATATCTCAAAACAGGACACAGTAATGAGAAAATGCATACGTGCAGAAGAACATATAATAACAACTTTATGGTTCTTGATAACTGGGAAGTCTTTTCAATATTTAAAATTTTCTACTTGTATGTAAATGGACCTAATATCTAACATCTCTTAAATTTTCATATGCTCGATTTTTTTAATTATTATTTTTGTAGTCGTCACTTTTAATATTCCATAATCTTGGAGTTTCTGAAAAATTCGATAAGGAAGGAAATTCGATAAACTTTTCTAAATTATCCTTCGACCTTTATTTTGTATATTTTATTAAAACCATTGACTTTAAAAAGTCAATGGTAAAACTAATAAAGCAAAATGAAATGTGTAACTTACTAGACAATATGTAATAGTAAGCGTGTAAATGATAATGCGAATTTAAACCCGCAGTTCAAACAAGCGAGACGAGAACGCATTCCTGGCCTGTCTTGCAGGGAATATAGACGCACATATTTGACATTTGCGGTTGGAGTGTACGGTCCAAAACTCTGAGAAAATCCATGCGTGTAAATTGTCCTTTTATCCATGCACGGTTGTTCGCGATGATATCTGTAGCAGGCGCCTTTAGATCGGCATGGATTAAAGGAGACAACAGGGAGTGATGTAACTTACATTTTCCGTAAATTTAATAATTTTTACAAAAAGGAGTGTATCTCCAACACTGATTGCCTAGGGGACTTGACATTACCACAAATTTAGACCACTTATCTAGATATTATATATACTAAATATTACTTAGTAAAATATATACAGGGTGAGTCAGAAAGAATGGGTCAACACTTAGCTGCAGATACTAGACACCAAAATATTATGTTTGAGCTCATTACGCCTTATAGGAATGTCGCTGGTTTAAGAAATACAGGTTGTTCAAGAAAAATTGTGATGTGGAATTTTTTGATCGCTAGCTAATAATTTAGCACAAATCACACGCACCAAAAATAATATTAGCATTTGACATGAAAATTTGACTGCCTATAGTCTGTTTAGAAATGAAAGAAAGTAATAAAAGCTTATTATGTATGCAAATCGTAAATAAATGTAGTACTGGTGCTTATATTCAATATTTTTATATTATGTATTATCGGTATAGATGAGGTGTACTTTTAAAAAAACTTTGTGCGATCGAACCGTACTAAATTGTAGCAGGTAGCTAAAATTTAATCCCCGACAATATGTCTTTGTCGATGCCGCTTCAATTTCTCGGTCCATTTCTCTTATAAGTAAACAATATAAAAACAGCATTTCAAAACTAGAGGCTACTTTAAGCATCATAACCGAGTTAAGAGGGTTTTTAGTACTTCAAATAAAATTATTCAATATTATTATCAAAATATTTATTTAAATTTAATGAATTGACTTTTATTCCACACAAAAATATATGTATTATGGTGAGTAAATGTAGTGTTGTGTAAATGTACAATAAAGAAAATAAAAAAGTATGTATATTAAAATTCATCCTCTGAATATTCTGATGAATTATCTTCGTCTCCTAGATTTTCTCCTCTTCTTTTTGTACATGATGTATACATCTTTGCCAGTCATCTGCAGTTACTCGTTCCAAGGAATTTTTTAACAAAATTTTCACGTTACTCTATTTTACTCGTCGTATTATTTCGCGCTACATCTCCTTTTACCTGCGCCCAGACTAATTTGATTGGGTTAAGTTCACAGTGATAAGGTGGTAACCGTAGTACCGTTATTTGGCGATTTGTTGCCATTTCATCGATAACATATTTTTTCTGATCTTTATTAAGATTGACAAGTGTCAAATGTTCCTTTTTCACCATATTTGTTTCAAAAGAAATGTTTTTTCTGGATGACCATTGAATTATATCGGCTTTAATCCAAGTAGTCGTAGGCGTCCGCTTGGTCTTCCGTGAATGGTAACTGGCATTATCCATGACAATTACAGGCCCCGGAGGAATAAGATCCAACATCTGTGTAAAATACTCTTCGAAAACATCTGCGTTCATGTCTTTGTGATAGTCACCTGTATTTTTAAATTCAAATAAAAGTAAACCGCCATCTACAAAACCACTGGCACTACCTATATGTGTCACTATTAATCTTCGCCCTTTACCTGAAGGTGCCTTGAACCCTGTTGAAAGTCCATCCAAAAATGCTTGTCGAAAACTTTTTACATTTTTATCTTGCCATACTTTTCTTACAGTATATCCTTCGTTGACCCAAGTTTCGTCTAAATAATAAATATTCCTCCCTTCGTCACGGAATTTTCTAATTGATCTTAAGTAGGATCTTCGCCAACAAATAATTTCATCTTTATCAATAAGAACTGACTTCCTGTTCTGCTTTTCCCAGCAAAAATTCAACTCTCGTAAGACGGCCCATAATTTGCTTCTACTGATTTTTGGCAAATCGTTGTCCTCTGAAATTTCACTTAAAATTTTGATTATCGTTGGTATTTCTTTTTTAAAATAAAATGACTTTTCTGCGAATGACATTTTTGAAGAAATCATCTATAACGACTTTTGACCTACCTGTAAACACTTTTCCACGATGTCGTCAACACTGTTGGTAGGATTTTGGTGTTTCAATGCATTAAATACATTTAATATAATAACCTTCTCATTCTGAGACAGCGCACATCTTTTCACGCGTTTAGCAGGTACGTAATCTGATAAGCTCGACATTTTACCCAAACAATATTATATCCACTGGCACAATAGTCACTAAACACAAGTCGAATTTTACTCTATTACACTACCACATCTTCGTATATTTAGCTCTAGGACTGGATTGATCTGTCACAATACACTGGCTCCTGCCCTATGATGTATCCATTAAAATATACTAATGTACACCCTGTTAGCATTAGTGTTACCCGATAATTACCTGAAACGAAATATTACCACGCCCATGGCCGGTTTTTATCTCGGAGTTTTATTACTCTCTTGCATTTCCAAACACACTATAGTTAGAAAATCATCACAAAATACATTAAAACTTTTAAATATAAATAACTCAGAAACCAATAATATTAGGCGACATAAACAAGAGTATAGTTTGTATGTAGAACTGAATTAAGTATAGCTCAGCAGATAAAAATGTTTTGCTTTACCTAAATAATACGGTGACACTAGCGCCCTCTAGGAACAGCATCAAAATAAGCTTCAAATTCGTAATTCTCACACCAAGAAACCCAATAATATCAGTTTTGAGAGTCATACTATCGAAACTTTCACAATTATTGAGAAATTTCAGAATAAAATTTAAACATTGAACACGCTGTATTTCTTAAACCAACGATATTGGTATAGGGTATGATGAGCTCAAACATAATATTTTGGTATCTAATATCTCCAGCTTAATGTTGACCCATTCTTTCTGACTCACCCCGTATAAACATTTCTTCAAACATTGTCGTGTTGTATCTCGAAAAGGAAGTATATTCCTATGTAAAAAATAAATTATTGGTTTTCCAGTGATATACTAAAACAATCGCGGTTAAAGTAATCCGCCACGAATATTTCCTCTTATATTAAAGGAAACATATTTCACTATTTTTTATTTGAACAGCTGCTTTTGATACTGATAATATTTGAGATACAGGGATTCAGGAGACAATTACAATAAGTACTAAAAAATGTTTACCTCTCTTTTAGATCTTTTTTTGTTATTAGCAAACACAATTTTATAAATAATCAACCTCTGACCTTTTATTTAACTGAGCCTTCTGATGTTATTTTTTTCATTTACTCTCTCAAAGGGTAAAATGCCCATTTCACTTTATTACTTCACAAATATCTGATATTTATATTTGCCAAGTCTTCTAAAATTAGAACACAATAATTAGGTGTGTATTAAATAAAGTAGAAGTCAATATCGAAATGTTATCCGGTAAATAATGATTCACGTCAAGAGAATATTCTCTTAACGTCATATTTCAATAAAAGTAGGTTGATAAATAAAATGTTGGTTAGTATAACAATTATTATTTATGCTTAAACATTAATTAACCTTACTGACAAATCTTGAGACTTTAAAAGTTGTTCAAAATGTTCGCCCCCGACTCGAAAGAATGCAAGTCTCACATCGGCGAACTAAAGGACGGATGAAATTTGGATCATGTCTTATATGGTTAGCTGCATCCTGAATTCTTTCAAGTAACTGCTGACAGGTAGTGATTTCAATATGGTAGACCAGCTGCTTCATGTGTCTCCATAAATAAAAGTCCGAAGGATTTAGATCCGGAGAACACTGTGACCATTTTACCTGGTGATTTATCCATTTATTTGGGAAACGATCATTTAGCCAAGCAGGTACTTGTCTCCTGCTATGTGGTGGTGCCCAATCGTGCTGATGATACCACATATTTTGAATAATATTAAGCTATACTCATCAATGAAATCAAAAAGGATGTTTCTAAGAAATTTCTATATATAGGATGTCCGGAAAAGACGTGTACAACGAAATACCACAGACTCCTGGGTTTAAAATAAGCCGATTTAGCCCAATTTACTTATTCCCAAATTGCCTCGTTTAGCCGCTTAAGAGCGCTAAAGTTCGCGAAAAATGTTTGTTTATTCCGAATATCTCGAAAACGACTTGATCGATTTTAACCATTTTTGGGCTACGCAGTTACAAATCTAACCGACACTTTTTGACATTATTTAAAATCTTTTGCAGTCATCAGAAATATAAGAAAAATCGTGTATCATGCAAATATTAGCACATATTTTTTAACCCCCTGTATAATTACTCTTAGCTTTTTTCTTTTAGTAGCTGACTTTATTTAGACACTTTTTTTATACTTTTAGAATTTTGAATAGATGAGTAGTTTAGGCAGAAAAAATATTTTTCTTATGTCAAATATTCCAAAACCCTCATTTATATTTTATTTAATAAATACAAGGTAATGAGATATTAATATAACAAATAAAATATAGTTATGATATCTTTACAATAAATGCTCAGTGACCATCGTTCTCTTGTATGCAACAAGTAATCCGTTTTATAAAGTTGTAGTGCAGCCTCTCCATGATTACTGGATTACCTCGTAAAATTCCTCTTTATTATTAACTGCATAGGCATATGCTTTGGTTTTTACTGCACCCCACAAAAAATAATCGCAAGGGGTTAAGTCTGGTGCTCGAGGTGGCCATTTTATAAGAGCATCGTTTCCTCTTCCAATCCGCCTGTTAGGATACAGATTATATAAATACTGACGAACGGGTATTATAAAATGGGGGGTGCACCATCGTGCATAAACCACATGTTACGACGAAGTAGTAACGGTAAATCGTCCAATAAATTAGGTAATACTTGCTGTAAAAAATTTAAATAGTTGACCCGATTTAATCGATGTGGAAGCACAACCGGGCTAATAATAAAGTTGTCTATAATTCCCGTCCACACGTTTACTGCGAATTCATATTGAAAATATCTTATTGCTGTACAGTGTGGATTTTCATCAATAAAAACGTGTTTGTTATGGTTATTAATAATTCCTGACCTAGCAAAACGTGCTTTATCTGTAAATAAAATGTTTTTGCTGAAATTGATATCATGGGCTCTTTGATCTTGTATAAAATTACAAAATGCTAAACGTTTTACAGAGTCAATGGGTAGCAATTCATGAACCGATTGAATGCGGTATGGATGTAGTAACTGCTCCTTCAAAACATCATGAACTATGGTTTTTGGTATCCCTGTTTCATGTCCAATGCGTCTTGCACTAATTTTTGAGTTCTCTTCTATCTCATCTAAGATTTGTTCCTCTATCTCTATAGTTTTCGTGACACGCTGACGCCCTTGAACCGCATTCATTTAGTGGAAGGACCCAAATTCGCGAAGTCGCCTTTCGAGGTTGGCAAAAGTTTGATGATTTGGCACTCGTCGATGAGGGAATCTGTCCATGTAGACCCTAACACTTTTGCGGCCGTTACCTTAACAAAACCAATAAACCAAAAGCATGTCTACTTGTTCGGAATATGTATAAGTATCCATGATGAAATATTGAAAAATGAGGAACAGAAACAAACACAACAATAACAACAACAAATAAAGTGACATCTAAAGTAACTAAGTAGTTGAGCAAGAAGAATAAACCGAGAGACTAATTTCAGTAGCTGGTTAGATTTGACACACAACTGATACTTAAAATATCAGAGTCAACTTCTGGTACTTCGTTATTTGTTGCAGAATGAATGTTGATATTGTTGACATACGAAAAATATTTTTTCTGGCTAAACTACTCATCTGTTCAAAATTCTGAAAGTATAAAAAAAGTTTCAAAATAAAGTCAGCTAATAATAGAAAAAAGCTGAGAGTAATTGTACAGGAGGTTAAAAAAATATGTGCTTATATTTGCATGATACATGATTTTTCTTATATTTCTGATGACTGCAAAAGATTTTAAATAATGTCAAAAAGTGTCTTACTTATAACTGCCTAGCCCAAAAATGGTTAAAATCGATCAAGTCGTTTTCGCGATATTCGGAATAAATAAAAATTTTTCGCGAACTTTGGCGCTTTCTAGCGGCTAAACGAAGCAATTTTGGAAATAAGTAAATTGGGCTAAATCGGCTTATTTTGAACCCAGGAGTCTGTAGTCTTCCGTTGTGCACGTCTTTTCCGGACACCCTGTATATCTGCATTTTAACGTTCATTTAAAACATGTATAGGTAGTATATTATTATTCTACCGCTAACGTTGAAACTGAGACATTGCTGAAATCGTTTTGATCTTTTTACATACGGTCAGATATGTTCATTATGATTATTATTTTTGCCGTCCCTAATAAAACACTCTTCATCAGACTACATGAAAGCGAAATGATTGTATCATTTTATACATGTTGTTCAAGTAACCAGCGACAAAACTTTAACGGCGAGGAGCATATGCAGCATGTAACGCTTGTATATTTTCGCAATGAAACTAATGCAATATTTCTCTGTTCAATACACGTCAAACAAAATTGTAAATAAAATAGTTATTTTTCTACACCCGTATTATAACAATGCACTTATATGCCCATAATCCGTTTCATAATGATACTCATTACGATACAGATTTTTCATTACGATACAGATTTTTAATCAATAGAAACCCATAACTTTTCAATCAAGCATGCTGTGCATTTGACGTGTATCCTAGGTTCCTATGTAATTATTTTAGATGTCAAAATCAGTACATATTAAATTTTCGTAGATACCTAGCTAAACTTCGATAATTTATCAAAATGTCTGATATCAGCGATATAGAAGAATTACCATCGACTCCTCCACACATATCGGAGAAAGCAGAAAATGCAGTTCATACGAATAATTACTGTTACCTATTGTGTTCAATAAAAATATAAAATTTATGGTTTTTGATTATTTATCGGGTGTAGAAAAAATAGCGTATGCAACTCTCATGTAATGGTTATTAATACAATCGCATAAACCATACGAAACTCGCCTTCGGGTCGTTTCGAAATGCTCGTGTATTAATAACCATCATTACATGATCGTTGCATAATATACTATTATGCAACAAGTACAAAAAGTAAGTTAAATTATCCAACGAGGCCGTCAGGCCGAGTAGGACAACACGTCGAGTGCAATGAGCACTTTTTGTACGAGTTGCATACAATATTTTTCTACGTTCATGCAATAACCAAAAAATGTTTTATTTAGGTGACACTAACTCTAGGAAAATTGACGTCGATTTGAACGTTTATGTTTGTCATGATGACAAAACACTGTAGTAGAATGACATATGAATGCAATAAACATTTTATTGCACTGGTGCAATAAAGAACCACTTTTTACACTAAATATAATTCAATAAAGTTTTGCTTTTTGCATGAACGTAGACAAACATTTTTTATGTAGTACTTTAACACTAAGTGTTAAATCAATAAACAGAATGACACAAATAATAATTATTGTTATAACAACCACCATTTTTATTTGTCAGCCTACTTTGCTTGCAATATGACATTATATTTTTTAAAATGCTTGTACCTTTTAAATAAAAACGAATTGAACCTATGATCGCATAAGAAAAAATGTTTGAAATTAAAACACCTACCATCTGCCAAAGTTTGTCATATAGTTTGTAGAACACTCTGTATTGATATGTAAAGAAATAACATAAGGTGCTAATACTCAAACATGTCTTGTTTCCACGGAAATTTAAGCCAGTTCTGAATAAAAACCTGGTCCTTACCGACACCCCACAATTATTACTTTTATTGTTTCTTGAGGACTGAACTGGAATCAGTAACAATTAATTGCGGTTGGTCAGCAAGATCTAAAACAAGTGTTTTTTCAACAATTCTAAATTTCCACATAATAAAGATATGCAATTCAAAATCAGAATATGGACACAAATTAATAATCTTAGGAAGTAAGATTTCTCATTTTAATAAAGAAAAATAAACTATAAAAGTGAATTAGTTACTTCTTTGTAAACTGTAATATGTGATCCGAGGTAAGACGTTTGTAGAAACAAAATACAGGGTATTACAGAAAAGATATTATTTTAGCACGTGATTGGATTTCTACAGATACAATTAGGCGTCAACTTACCACTTTTACAAAAAATGTTGAAAATGATATTCATTAGCACAGAGACAGATCTAGCACTATTACACACTGTTATGTTACTCAAATCAAAACAATCACAACAAATGCAAATAATCCATAAATACAATAACTCCGATATTTTACACAGAACTTGACTAGACAATTTAAACATTTTCTCGCATAACAAAAACTTCAATGGAAAAGCAAAAACAGTTGGAATGCTTAGTAAAAAGTAAAGAAATTATAGTTTACAGAGGCCTATTTTTCAAAATTATCTCAAATGTCATTTAACGATCACGAATCGAAAGTCTACTCTACACTAAACAGTTCTAGTAACATTTTGCTATGATACACTACATTAGAACAAAAGGCGTGATATTTGACTAATTATACATCGAATAAAAATATAATATAGAAAGCTTTAAAACTAAATAAATTTGAAACATATTACGTAGCATTGTAAATATTTATTTTACCTTAGAAACAACCTATAGCATTCCTTCAAAACATATTAACAACATTTATGTCTTCAATGTTACCATTTCTCTTTATTTTTATCAGAACCGCAATAGTTTAAAAAAATTAAAATCGTTTCCAAAATTTGTTTGCACTTCATAAACTATAACATTACCCAAGCGTTTCGAACATCTTCAATAAAACTACGAAATACTGAAACCAAAATATCTTATGATGTGCAAACTGGCACAGAGACAACCTAAACAATTTATGAGATAAGAGAAGTTGCGTATAAATAATTTAGAAGTAAATAGCACTTGGGAAGTGGCGTCTGAAACGTGCTTGATGTCAAACGTTATTTAGAGCAAGCCTTAAAAGTTGAAATATGAGTACTATTTAAACGTAGAATACAAAATGACATATAAATCTACATTATGGTTTTGAATCAATAAATTACAGTAATTGGTACTGAATGTTATTGAATTGAAAATGGTGAATAATGAATTAAATGTGGACTAACATAAAAATAGGACACATTTAGCCTGCACCTGCTAAACTGTCATCAATAATTGATAATTTTCTAGAAGCGTCAAATGTTCAATGAGCATAAAAAGAGAAAATTATATTGAACAATATTTACGACACAGCTCAAATTATTTCATTAAATATATTCATTTCAAATTAATAAGAATAGGGAACAGTCATGAATTTTGCATAAGAAATTAATATCTATTGGCCTAATAACTATGTGACTCATTAATAGTTTATTTTTTAATGTATTATTTTTTTAAAGTTATCATAACATAAAACATATTTGACGTCACGGCGACCATATAGTTCTATATATTGGGTTTTTCAATAAGAACGATATAACTTTAAAATGATATAAAATTTAAATTATTTTAGATACAACCAAACTTTTTATATTACCTTAAAGTACAGTCAATAAGATTTATATTTTGAATAACACATCGTTTAAATGTTCACCTACATGAGCGAATTGAACGAACCGACTTTTTGATGACTGTACAATAAGTCGGGCGCGATCTGATAAATGCAGCGCTCAATATTCAATCTTAATGCGTCAAGTGTTTGTGGTCTTCTTGCATAGATCTTAGATTTCAAATAGCCACAAAAGAAGTAATCTAAAGGAGTTAAATCAGAACTTCTTAGAGACTCCTGAACAGTTGCATTCCTTGAAATCATCCTTTCGTTAAATTTTTCTTTCAATACGTCGATAGTTTCATGAGTAATGTGATATATGGCACCGTCTTGCTGGATTCACATATCCTTCAAATCAAGTGCACCTAAATTTGACCCCAAAAAAATTCTGAATATCTGTAGGTGAACGCCACCATCCACTATAACTGCATCTCCTACCTCATTTTGGGGAAAATGATCCGATGATCCGATGATCCGATCATACCATAAATCACACCATACAGTGAGCTTTAGCGGATATAAAGGCTTCTCGTGAATCTGTTGCTTGTTAATATATCCACTTAATTAAAAACTAGGTTCATCTTAAAAGATTTTTTTTTCGCAAAATTAAGATCCTTTTCAAGTTTTTATATATTTTTAGGTATTAATAATATTGTGTGAAACTAACTACTCTGTGGACTAAAGTTGTTTTAAACTCCAAGCAGCAAATTCTCGACAGTGATGATGGTCCAGTTGCTTAAGTTCTTAGGTCAAAACAATCACTTTAAACATATGAATCAAAATGTAAAAAATTATTTAGTAACGGAAAACAGTGCTAGAGACGCGCATCTATAATTATTAATGTCACTACTTTCTAGACCTAAATATTCCTGATTCAAATAGTAAAAAATAATAAAAAAATATGGTTTAAATATTGTGGGCGTAATTCAATGCTGGTCGGAGTATTAGTCTGCAGAGTAGTTAGTTTTACACAATATTAATGATACCTAATTAAATTAAAATATTAAAAAAATAAAAACATGAGAGTGTTCCAGAACAATGTTTGTTTTGGGTATATAGTACTAAAAAATTGGTTCTTATTATTATAAATTATCATATGAAAGAAGGCTATACTATTCATATTCGTATACAAATAAATGTTTTAAAACTTTAAATTAAATGTACATAAAACATTTTTTGAAATGGCTACTAGAAGTTTGATAGTGTAATTAAGAGACATTATGGATATACAGGGTTAACTATGACTAAGCACAAAAAATTTAACCACGTGCTCAGGGAGGCCTAAAAGACAATAAAAAAAATTATTCCAGAATTTTAGCTCGATATTTAAAAATTGAGGCAAAACCCTTTTTTCTTACGGAAAGTCGGCCTATGATAAGAACCGACTGAGATGGCTTAGATCCATAGATAAAACTAACATCTGTCAATAATATCTACTACCATCGTCGTTTTTTGCAGCACTTCTAAATGTAGAAACGAAAATTAACATTCTTATTAGTAATAATACCTGATAGATAGGTAACAGTTAATCCACTTAGTTCCAGTATTTTGCATTCGTTTTTCATTATTTCGTTATAAACTGGTAGAACTACATATTCGCTCATTACAGCCACTCACTACCGATAAAAAACACTTCCCGTAGGTGCAATTAGACAAAATGCATATTTATTATAACAAAATCGAACGAAAGGAATAGATAATAGACGTTTTAATGTAACCGCGGCAGTCTTGTCCCATAATCTAGAAAACCAAACCGGCGAACTGGGAAAGTATCTGCACCCAACACAAATGTCTTTATTCAATAACTATAAAACGTTTAAAAATTAAAAAAGGCACTAAAAACTGAAAAAGAACACAAAATTACAACGTAAACACAGGAATTCAATTACCTATGACATGACAGCGATACCGACTGACCGACTGTTGCATGCTTGTAGAGTATGCAACCAACAAGCAAGTTAACATAAGGATTTAAAATAATATCGAAAAAAAATTTTTTTTGGCTTTATAAATAAGTTTGGAATTTTTTTGAAGGGTGATTCCGTTAATCCTTATTTTTCCCTATCCCCTCTTAACATATGTGTACTAAGTCATAGTTAACCCTATATATACATCAGTAATATTCCTTTTAGAAATTATTTTAGAATATGAAGAAAATATGATAAAATCAATTTTTTATAAGATCGTTTGTAACTGTGAATTTATTCAGTCCAATTTCAGACCAGAATTCAACAGTACGGGAAAGTTTCTTTTCCGGTCTAGAGCGGGAAAGTCGATTAATTTGTACCGTTTTTTATATATATTGTACACAGTAAATACTCGCAAATACTCACCAACTCACATCAAAAATGCATTATTTAGTAAATATACACTTATTCGACGTATTCCACATATTAAACGTTTATTATAACTTAGCTTAGTCAGCGGAGAAGCTTTTTCAAATCCACCATTAAAGATGCCGACAGTGAAGAGCAGCGAAACGTTTGGAAGCATGAGATGCGAATGGTTACAGAGGCAGCAGGGATGTCTCGGAAAACCACCATTATCCGAGAAACGGTTTCCACCGTAGGAGTCGTAATACCAACAATATAGTACACTTTAATTCTATTACTGGCAGCGACCAGTTATCTTGGACTCTGCATAACAACCCGGAAAATCACAAGCTGTTACAGAAATATGTTAAGAAAATCTAGGGGCAGGTTCTATGTTTAAAAGTAAGAAAAAAGGTTTATATAAATTTGGGTCCGTAAATGCCTAGTTTTCAAGATACAAGTTGATTAAAATTTTCTGTCTTAAATACTAGTTTGCAAAGAGTTGGTTCTTCTAGTGGGTTTTTAGGTCAAGAATAATAAAACAACAATGTTGAATTTCAAGCTAACATTTCGAAAAATTTATGTTTTCATCTTCTAGAGCAATACTAAAACAAATTGGAAAAAAACATTTTGTAACCAACAAAAATACAAAGTACAAGTCATTTTCCTTTTTATTATTTTTACCATTGTTATCAAATTTACATTCATATAGTTGTTCTTTTGTTCAATTTGTGTCGCTCTTAGCTATAACCATCCTTTACTATAAATATAAACATAGGTAGGGTGTTTCTCAAGAACATTACAGTACAAGCTCAAACATTATCTAATCATCATAACAGGACAACATTTAACAAAAAGGTGTTTACCCATAACCCATTCCTTGCAAATTTTACGGAAGGTCACTATCCTACTCATTTTAAACACTAGTCTGCAGTTTGCAGCAAGACGTTTCTATGAAGATTTGTAAAAACAATATTAAAAACTCACTTAAACACTCACTCGCGACTTTGTGTTATCTTTTTTAGTTCGACGATTTTGGTGTATCTGCTAAAGGATTTGGAACCATTTAAATCGCTACGACTTTTTTGTGCTACACTGTATCTCATTTTGGACTGGAAAAATTTCCTTCCCTATCATTTCCAGTTAAAAAAGGTACACCTTGTTGATGTCGCTGGAAGCAATGGTTTCTGAGAAAAACGCATCTAAATCTCATGATGCATGCAATTTATCTAAAAGTCAAATTGTTGCGTTAGTAATGGGCCATACTGTAATCATAATACGCTTATTTTGATCATAATACTATGATCAAAATAAGCGAAATTTCGTGAAATTTGCTTCAAGCGATCGAAAGATAAGAAAGAAAATGTGATTTAATTCTTCAATTTTGACACCCTGTATCTTTGTTATTATTGATTTTAGTCGATTTTTTTAGGATACGTTAAAGTAAGTCGACTTATTTTAGTAGCAGTATTATGCTGCTACAGTATGGTCCATTACTTACGCAACTTTACTTTTAGATAGATTGCATGCATCATGAGATTTAGATGTGTTTTTCTCAGAAACCATTGCTTCTAGTGGCATCAACAATGTGTAACTTTTTTAACTAGAAAAGATAGGGAAGAAAATTTTGCCAGTCTACAATGAGATACAGTGTAGCACAAAAAAGTCGTAGCGATTTAAAGGGGTTCAAACCATCGTTGATGGCGCCCTCTAGCAGATACACCAAAATCGTCGACAGTTTCGAATTTCTAGTACCAAAAAACCCCCCTATACCAAATTTCACAAAATACGGTTGATGCGATCGAAAAATAATAAAGAAAATGTGGTTTATTTTTTCAACTTTAACACCCTGTAGATCGAAAAGGAACAACATTCGGATAAGGCATATTTGACTTAATCGCTCTATTTTGAGGTCAGAAACATGCCCTTAAGCTCTGTCCCATTATTAATGAATCACCCTGTATATCCTTCGGCAACGTTTGAAGATTTCCATCCCTCTCTAAAATGCAACTAAATCTGCTTCAGCACAACGGAAACAATGTCCTGTGTATTTATCTTCATTTGACAAATTTAAAAATGTCTTCACAATATCAGCCATTTGACCAAGCTGATATATTCCCACTACTTAATTCAAAATCATCTATATCATTCAAATGTCATTGATACACCAAATATTAAAGCAATCTAAAAATGAAAATTGCTAATATTTAGATTTTAAAATTTTTACAATTTTACCTTATTCATTAAATATATATTTCCTTGTACAATAAGAGTCTCAAGTCGTTCATTTGACAAAACTTTTGACTTCTTTAGTTTATAGTTGTCATGTTAACGTTTCAGAAAAACACGTAATTTCAAATATTTTGATATACAGTGAAAATCGGTTATAACGACCTTGAAAGAACCATTTGTTTACGGTTGTTAGAACCGATGTAAAAGTATGTATAGAGTGATCACGAATAATGTGTAAAAAATTTGAAGGTAGATTGTGACCCATTTTAACCCCTAGATCCGTCATATGAAATTTTTTAATTTAAGCCTTACTGGAACATAACACAAAAAAAAATATACAGGGGATACTTTATTTCGACGACTTATAACAGGACGAGGACAATAAAAAAATACTCGTCCAGATGAAGGTTCGTCAGTCTAAATATTTTACCAAATTTCACTTCATTTCAAAGCATTTGAAAGAGACTAAATAAAACTTCAAATATGTCATTCCTTGCTAAGGGGTCATAACTCCTTCGATGAGGCTTAGATCAATAAATTTTATATGATGAAGCGGTATTAAAATTGGCCATGTAATGACTCTCAAATTTATTGCACAATATTTGAGATCACCCTATATATAACGTATTACACAAAAAAATATGTTATTTTTGTTTGCCTTTTGCATCTAATTTTGTAGGTATTTTGGATATCAGGTTCAAGTTGTTACAGCCATTGGCGCGTTACTGACTCCGATATGTCGTTGTAAACGGTGTCGTAGTAAGCGATAATATGTAATATGGTATTTATATAGTATTGAAACAGGACTTCAGAATTTGGTCGTTATATCCAATACGTCGTATAAAACGATGTCGTTATAACCAATTTTCACTGTACCTATCAATGTTTTCTTTTCTATTGAGTGTTACTCTCAATATGAATTAATTGGACCCTAACGTAGTCTTCAACTTTGTAGATAAATCGGAAAAGTATGCAACTGTAACATTTTAGGATCGGGAGGTCACATTTTTTCAAGGCAATAAGTGTCGAAACGTTTGTAGACGAATTCGTTCTCTTCCCTAAATTTATTTGGTAATAAATTTAAGGCTAACGGTGAAACACGTGATCAAGTTTTGTTAAAACCAGATATATCGCTGCGCAGAGTAATACTATGTTGACGTGTTGTGACAAAACGCTGAAATATGTGCTGCTTAGAGGCTAATGCATTTGGGATGGAGATAAAACGAAAGATACACTGAAATAAAGGTATCACAACTCTATTAGTGGAGTAAAATCGATTCTCAATTATGCCGTTGTTTTTAAATAAATATATAACTAAATTAAACATTTACCATCTTGTAGAGGGACAATTTCGGTATCTGAAATGGACTTTTACAACTTTTTTCAGGATCTAACTTTATAAATTCAAATTGTCGGTGCTTCGGACGTTATTTATTTGTCAATTATGTTTTACGAAACATATATCGCGTTTGTAAATCAACGATTCAAGTTATGTTCATAATTTTTTCACAACATATATAAAAAACTACAGCGGTTCTAATGGTACATACCAATTTTTAATAACTTAAAGCCTTTTCGAAAAAAATTGTTCTAAAGTCAATACCAGTAAATTTGTGCATTAAAAACTTTACTATGCGGAGAGCTACATTAATTATTGAAAATAGAACTATATTTATATCGAGACAAATGTAGTCGACAGTATGAAAAAGTTTTTTAAAAAAAGTTTACTTCGCTACGTGTTACGGTTTTCAAAATATTGAATTTTACATATGCTCGTGTTTCGTGTGTAAGCTAAGTTTATACTTGCGGTGCAGTATACGTTTTCAGAATAGGACAATGCATTCATTCGGAAAGTCAGAAACATCTATATTTTCCATAATTTTTATGTCAAATAAGATTAAATTTTAGTTATTTATGCTCGTATTTTTTTAATAAAGAAAACTTATCGTAGATCATAGAAAATACATACGAGATATTAACATAAATGTATATTTATTTATGTCCAAAATGTAAAATATAAAGACTATGTATGGATTATTGAAGAGAAATATGAGAAATTAAAGTGTAAACAGGCCAATTAGATTAGATCAAATATTGAAAACATATACCTTTGTTTTGTTAACATTTGTGCGTTACAAAATACATATGTGGCGTACAATGTTCTTAATTATAAAGATATAACACTGGCTTAAAATTGACGTATTCTTGAAACAATGTCTTCTACAGACATACAATTTTAAATATTTAATAATTCGATAATGTAAGTGTTAGCAAATAATAGGAATGACACCTGGGTATTTTCAAAGACACCGAAACAAACAGCTGCAAAAAGCTGTCTAAAATTTTAGATGCATAGATCTACCAAAATACTTACTTATTTTAATTATATCTGTAGATATAAATATTCTTATAATAAAAATTTACTTGATAATAAAAATTGTTCAATATTTATAATTAAGTGTATGAAAATAATGGTTAAATGTGGGGTTAGGATAGCTGCAAATGCGTGTCTTACAGACGCTTTTCAAAATTATTATTTTATTTGAGTAAAATTTAAACAGTAACTGTTCCTGATAGTTAATTTTATTTATAAAAATTCATAAAATAGAAAAATGAGCAGAATGCTTTGTATATGCTTGTAAACAGTGATTTTTTATTTTTCTTCGGTTTTGGGATAACTATGTTGATTGACATTTTTCACAAAATAATAAAGATGAAAAATTTGAACATTGTTTACTTTCGAACACCATATTTTATCATAAGTTGGACTACAGTTTGTAATTTCTCAAGACAAGCAACATTTTTCTTAAATCAAGAATGATCGTTGATTAAATAATCGACTTTAAAATAGTTGACCAGAATGCGTTACCCCATCTGGAACGGCACTTTCTAACAAAAAAATATCACTTTTAACGGTAGGATCCAACATAGTTCCACTAATTGCGATGCTTAATTTTTTGTTTGTTCCTTTAATACTAAAATATAAATACTTTCACTTGATATAGGGCTCAACTTAAATCAGAAAATATGAAATAAAGAGATATTTTCATTTGTAGAATAAAATGCTTTTGACACATTTTTTCTTTCTATGTGTATTTCTACTAAGTTTGGATTTGCAACAAATAGTATATTATTATTTACTGAAGTGCTGAGAAGCAAACCATCGATGCCATGTAAAAAAATACTATGCGACAAAAATAAAATTAGATAAACAAAACCATATTTCAATAACTTTTTATATATTCCATAAATCTCAACTACCCATTTGCATTCCCCATTTTTTAAATATTTATTAAAAATATTAATTATATTTTAATGAATACGTCTATTTAGCAATGTCTTAGCTGGTGTCTATTATTCAGTAGGCAGACCCAGAATATTATATTAAAAATAATCTATTTTTCTGTATTTGAAAAACATTATATTTTTAGTTTCAAGATTTAACAAATTCGTAATTATAATAAAGCTATTAAACTACAGTACGTAATCATTTCTCTTAGTCTTTTATAAAATCCGTCGCGTTTCAGTCCTTTTATTTTAGTTTTTCGGTTTTCGTTCGGTAACTATATATATATAGTAAAATATGATATTCTATTTTTTATATACTACAAACATTATTTTACATCGAGTGAAAAATTTTAAATAAAAAAAAAATTACATTACTCAACATTTTAAAAAACAGCATTGATGTAAAATAATATTTGAAGTCTATTAAAAAAACCGCTTATTTTTATCATTTTCCGTTGAGCAGTTATTCAGCGAAAACGTGGCGAAAACTATATTCCGTATGATGGAGCATTTACCGTTAGCCTGAATCACTTCTCTCAGTGTTGGACATTTAGAATCTAATGTGATCGTCTCTTTTATCAATGCCACCGCAAGGTGGCAGCATTTTATTGCTAAGAAATATTTTTTTAGTTTTCGCTCAGTAGCTCCTCAAGGGATAATGATAAAAATATGCGTTTTTTTAATAGACTACAAATATTAATTTACATCGACGCTGTGTTTTGAAATTTCGGAAAAGAGCAAAATTCATTTAAAAAAAATAATTTTACAGTTTTTCAAAATTTCAAAACACAGCGTCGATGTAAAATAATATTTGTAGTCTATTAAAAAAAACCGCATATTTTTATCTTTATCCCTTGAGGAGTTATTGAGCGAAAACTTTATATCGTCTTATAGAGCGCTCACCGTAAGCCTTAAAGTCACATTTTTGCAGCTGCTACTAACTCTGATGGTGTTCCAGACACGTGAACATCATCATATTTTTATAATATATCTTAGCGCTTATAGGTATTAAAATGAATTTTATTTTATCACAACAATAAATAAACACATCAAACACGATTGCCAAGGAAACGAATTCATAAGCAATTAGATGGTAATCAAGAAATGCTAGGTATGTGCTAATAAAAATAGGTAGAATAATATTATAAAAGATAATAATAATAATAATAATAATAATAATAATAATAATAATAATAATAATAATAATAATAATAATAATAATAATAATAATAATAATAATAATAATAATAATAATAATAATAATAATAATAATAATAATAATAATAATAATAATAATAATAATAATAATAATAATAATAATAATAATAATAATAATAATAATAATAATAATAATAATAATAATAATAATAATAATAATAATAATAATAATAATAATAATAATAATAATAATAATAATAATAATAATAATAATAATAATAATAATAATAATAATAATAATAATAATAATAATAATAATAATAATAATAATAATAATAATAATAATAATAATAATAATAATAATAATAATAATAATAATAATAATAATAATAATAATAATAATAATAATAATAATAATAATAATAATAATAATAATAATAATAATAATAATAATAATAATAATAATAATAATAATAATAATAATAATAATAATAATAATAATAATAATAATAATAATAATAATAATAATAATAATAATAATAATAATAATAATAATAATAATAATAATAATAATAATAATAATAATAATAATAATAATAATAATAATAATAATAATAATAATAATAATAATAATAATAATAATAATAATAATAATAATAATAATAATAATAATAATAATAATAATAATAATAATAATAATAATAATAATAATAATAATAATAATAATAATAATAATAATAATAATAATAATAATAATAATAATAATAATAATAATAATAATAATAATAATAATAATAATAATAATAATAATAATAATAATAATAATAATAATAATAATAATAATAATAATAATAATAATAATAATAATAATAATAATAATAATAATAATAATAATAATAATAATAATAATAATAATAATAATAATAATAATAATAATAATAATAATAATAATAATAATAATAATAATAATAATAATAATAATAATAATAATAATAATAATAATAATAATAATAATAATAATAATAATAATAATAATAATAATAATAATAATAATAATAATAATAATAATAATAATAATAATAATAATAATAATAATAATAATAATAATAATAATAATAATAATAATAATAATAATAATAATAATAATAATAATAATAATAATAATAATAATAATAATAATAATAATAATAATAATAATAATAATAATAATAATAATAATAATAATAATAATAATAATAATAATAATAATAATAATAATAATAATAATAATAATAATAATAATAATAATAATAATAATAATAATAATAATAATAATAATAATAATAATAATAATAATAATAATAATAATAATAATAATAATAATAATAATAATAATAATAATAATAATAATAATAATAATAATAATAATAATAATAATAATAATAATAATAATAATAATAATAATAATAATAATAATAATAATAATAATAATAATAATAATAATAATAATAATAATAATAATAATAATAATAATAATAATAATAATAATAATAATAATAATAATAATAATAATAATAATAATAATAATAATAATAATAATAATAATAATAATAATAATAATAATAATAATAATAATAATAATAATAATAATAATAATAATAATAATAATAATAATAATAATAATAATAATAATAATAATAATAATAATAATAATAATAATAATAATAATAATAATAATAATAATAATAATAATAATAATAATAATAATAATAATAATAATAATAATAATAATAATAATAATAATAATAATAATAATAATAATAATAATAATAATAATAATAATAATAATAATAATAATAATAATAATAATAATAATAATAATAATAATAATAATAATAATAATAATAATAATAATAATAATAATAATAATAATAATAATAATAATAATAATAATAATAATAATAATAATAATAATAATAATAATAATAATAATAATAATAATAATAATAATAATAATAATAATAATAATAATAATAATAATAATAATAATAATAATAATAATAATAATAATAATAATAATAATAATAATAATAATAATAATGTTTATTCATATTAAATACAATATGATAATTAAATCAATACAATAGAAAATAAACTATAATTATAATATTTGAATAAACATAGTTGATCACAGAAGTAGCCTTATACAGGTTACTTGTACGTGATATAACCAAAAGAAAACATACTTGACTTAAGCATATCGTAACAAAATTGTAATCGATACATACATGCAATTTTGCAACTTTTTTCTGTTAGTATTATATGCTGATTCTTTTATATTTTGAGGTAATATTGTATACATTCTCGGCGCTAAATAGTTTGCAGACCGCTGACCGATAGTTTTATTACATCGAGGAAAGAAAATTGCATCCAGTCTACGCGTATTGTAGTGATAATTGCTGTTTAATAATTTAATTTTAAGTTGTTTTATAAATAGAACAATTTTTAAATAGTATAATTGTCTTAAATCAAATATCCCTGTCTCTTCATATAATGTGTTACTGTGATATAATATATTTTTTTTATAAATTATTCTCAAAATCCATTTTTGAACTACGTTTATGTTATTTAAGTAGCAGTCATATATCCTTCCCCATCCTACAATTCCATATACTAATATGGATTGTACTAGTGAAAAGTAGAGAGTAGACTGTATAGTTAAGAAATCCCTCAAGTACCTAAATTTAAGCAAAAGCCCTCTAACCTTCTGTACCAGTTGCTTTGCATGTATATCCCACCTCATATGCCTATCGATAAATATACCTAAATATTTTACTGTGGAAGATTCAGGAATATTTTCCGTTAATCCAACTTTTAAGGGACCTAGCGTTGGGAGTCCTGTGTTATATGACGTAAATGGCAAATATGTCGTTTTTTTATAATTTAAAGTTAGTTTATTAAACTGAAGCTTATAATAATAATATAATAGAATATTTATAAAGGTCTGAATTTTCACTGATTTTCATATAAGGTAAAGATAAATTAAGTTCTTGTTTGGGAGGCAGGACGACTTATTTTTTTATGGCTTTAAACCTTAAAGTAGGAAGTCCTCAGTTATGTCCAGCATGACAGGAAAGCATCAATACGAACGACTCTCAGAGAAGTGTGGCTCACAGTTCAACGAGTCGACACAAGGTCAACATCAGACCATTTTCGAATGTGGCCCTTTCATGCGTGCCCTTTCACTAATAAATACTCCCATTCCGAATCACCTGGAATTTGCATTTGAGGAATTTGGAAATTCCACTTCGAATACCACTTAGATTAAATATTGAATTTATTGAACAAAGTAAATTTTTTAGTGCTTCATTTTAATAAATTACACATTTAAAAGCATTTTACCCTTCGGAATTTATAGACCTAATAAAGATTAAAAATTCGGAGTTAGCTACTGATTAGAGACTGAAATAGAATGTCATTTAAATTAATTATAAAATTTTAATAACAGTTTTGATTATTTCAAAGCGAAATAACCATTAACTATAATTGAGGTTCAAAATAATACAGATTGATTCATTGTATACAGGGTGTCCCGAAATTAATGAAACACAGAGCAAGAATAAATTCCTTACATTAAAATAATGCGATAGAGCCAAACTTACCTTGGTCCATTTGTGGCTAATAAAAGTTACAGGGCGTTAATGTTCTAATTTTGTATTCGAAATTCTTAAAATTCTTAGAAAGTTTTCAAAGGATTCTTTTGAAAATTTAGATAAGGGGACTTTCTGACAAGAAAAACGAATCCGTACTTAATTTTGCTGTAGACGCAAGAGGGCGCTACGAAATGTAATTTTGGTTGATAAAAACTGGTTATAACTTTTTTATAAGTGTGTGTACGAAAGTTTTAATAAAAAAATATTATTTATTTATTTATTTATCTTGTTGTGGACAAAAAAGGATTATATAACAATGGTCAAATAAACATATAATAACTTAACCTAAGACACAACAGCAGAAAAAATAAAAACAATTATCTATTAAAAATGATTTCAGTTTTTGTTTAAATTCACTCGGTAAATGGTTATATATCTTAAATCCCAAACAATCTGGTGAATTAGCTGTTATGGTACATTTTGCAAAAGGAATTCGGATATCATAGCATTGTATGTATATCCTTATTGAGAATTAAAGACTCCTTATTATTATATATGTACACAGACATTTCAAAAATAAATAATGACACTAACGTAAGAACATTAAAATTCTTAAATATATCTCTACATGTACGATGTCTTGGCACGCCAGCAATTATTCTTAAAATACGTTTTGCATGACAAAAACTTAATGAGACAAGGTAGAGTTACCCCAAAAACATATTCCATAACGCAATCTAGACTCCACATATGCATAATATAAATTTAACAATTGTTGTTCGAGCAAAATTTCTTTCATACACTTCATTAAGTAGCTTACTGAACTTAATGTAGATATAAGATTATTGCAATGCATTTTCCAATTTAATGTATCATCCAAAGTAACTCCTAAAAATTTGACACAGTCTGTTTCATCACTGGT
Source organism: Monochamus alternatus (assembly GCA_037114965.1). NCBI lineage: Eukaryota > Metazoa > Arthropoda > Insecta > Coleoptera > Cerambycidae > Monochamus > Monochamus alternatus. The sequence goes on from CM073429.1 coordinate 25,859,079, forward strand.
AATAGTACAGTTGTTAATATTTGCCGCAACCGACTCGCATTTTTTTTGCCTATTGTGGAATCTAATTAATTTAGTTTTGTCGGTATTTAATTATAAGTTATTACAACTGAACCACTTAGACACATTGTACAATGTATTTTCTAGATTAGTAGTCAGGTCTTTTGTTGACATATTTGAAATAATTAATGATAAATCATAAGCATACATTGTGAAAAAATTGTTACCTATCGAACGCTCCAATGAATTTATATAAAGAATAAATAGTACAGGTCCTAGGACTGAACCCTGAGGAACACCCATGTCAATGGAATTAGATTCAGATTTAAATTCATTAGCAAAGTCATCACTTGTAGAAGTAATAGACACATATTGTTTTCTATATTCTCTCCTATCTATTTTTCACAAATAAGATATACTTGTTTTATGTCGATAAATTTAACCGTTTTCGATTTATTTCTTGTTTTTTCTATTGAATGCAATAAAATAAAATAAAAGTTTGTAGATACTTACGTAAAACTGTCATAGTAAGCTTTGATTATTTGAAAACAAATTGCACTATTGACAATTGGCTGATTGACAAGTAACTTATGTTAAATAGTGTATTTCTTAAAGTTTTTGTTTACAATTAATAATATCGCGTGAAATATGCCTCGCCATAATTTATTTTCTAATGAAGAAATGCGAGATATGGTATGTATTTATGCAAAAGAAAATTTTAATGGACGTCGTGCGTGTCGCAGGTATTTTGAAAGTTACCCAAATAGATTACAACCAAATCACAAATTATTTAAAAATCTCTATGACCACTTAAGAGATACTGGACCGTTTCGTTCTAAAAGACGAGATGCTGGCCGCCTAACAACTGTTACTCCAAAACAAGAGGAGGATATTTTGCTTCGTGTAACAGAAAATTCTGAAATAAGTTTACGACGAATGTCTGTTTTTAAATTTGATGCTGTTGCCTACTAATTTAGTCACTGTGTTATATATCAATGGTATTGTAAACATTTCTTTTTTTGTGTAACCTACCCTGTAATTGGGCTTTTGTCTGTTTGTATTTAAATAAATAAATAATTCTTTAAATAAAGCAGCTTCAAATATTTGCGTTGAATATTTTCTATTTTATGTTTATAAATCTGATAGAATATTGCTCAAATATATGCATGATAGAAAGTCTTAAAACAATCCATGTGTTTAAAATCTTTACAGAATCTTATAATGAAACTTAAGAGCAAAAGCTATTATTTGAATATATAGTTATTTATTGATTTAATCACGATATGGTAGAACAAGGAGGTAGCACCTACCTTATTGATATTTATTTTCAGGATTGTTTTCTCACTTGTTTACTATAACATTTGTCGTTGCAAAGATTTTTGTACTTGCTACATCTTGTTTTTAAAGACCTTTCCTTCCCTTGGCCGTATGTACACAAATAAATAAAAACACTACCACACTTTTACAGCCAAAGCATTATAGCAGTTATTCATTGTGGTTCAAAGATGATTCGGCATAATATTTGGTTTACTCGGAAAGCGTCTTGGTATTACGCTGCCACACGATAATATGCACACCAAACATTATTTCAAACTAATTACCGTATACGATATTTTTGACAGAATCTGATACAAGTTTTCTTATCTGTGTTGATGCAGTCTATAGTCGTCATCTGTACACCACTAGTGCAAAATGTACTTCACACCGATAAATTTTTAAACTTCTTATGTTGCTGGGAAATTAAATTCTGTTAATACTAATAATAGAAACAATATTAACAATAATCGACGATGCTTGCATAAAACATTTAGTACTATTTTAAACTATAATATCCTGAGATGTTTACAGTAAAAATCCCTTAGAAAATACAATCCGAGCTTTGAACAGGGCTCTTTGATGTTTGGAGAGTATGCAACTGGCAATGTAAAATGGCAGTTGTCATTATCGGAACCTGGTAAAGTATTGATGACTAATTTTTAGTTTTAAACGTTTTATAGTAATTAAATAATGGAATTTGTATCGGGTACAGATATTTCCCTATAACATAGTTTACCGTATGATGTGTACCGTTTGTTTTTCTAGAGTCAAGGGCAAATCTAGCGGAGCTACGGTAATCGTTCACAATTTTAAATTTTGACAATGCTGTAAAAAACGACAGGTAGGCAGTTGACATTTCTAGGCCATCTGGGACTATGATTGTCATAGTCGTAGATTTTCCGAAAATAGAGATTTGCGCGAGTTTGTAAACATAGAGCTAGAATTCCAAAATCATTTTTTTATTGTTCTAAAGGCCTCCCTGAGCACGTAGTTAAAATTTTTGTACTTAGCTGTAGTTAACCCTGTATACATCATATATTTATTCTTAATCATCGAGTGCCTTTGAGATAAACTGGGTGAAACAACACAAATTAATTACTGTTGATTATTGATTGAACGTTATTATAAGTGAATGCAGCACTGATTCAAATACCTACTTTGATAATATCATAATAAATCGATAATTAGAAATAAATTCTATATCCCCTCCCTTCAATATAGGACAATTTTTTCCCTCTTTCCGTATATCAGGAAAGGTACACTATTTTAGTGATATTGTATATTTTAAGCAGTAGATTAAAAGTGAAGACATATTTGTTATAAAGAATTACTTTTTTCCTGCTCGTGTTTCGCTTCTAGTAAACCTTGCTAGAAAGTACTCCACTGTATTAATTAATAGAAACTCGTATATCAACACATAATAGCGGTTGAAGCTGTCATGCCGAAAATAAATGTAAAAGTCTTTCTGTAAATGTTCATGAAACACCGGCTTTGGAAATCAGACCGTTGTTTTTAAATTGCCCCAAATGAATCATGTGAAGTGGCTTCCAAATTAGAGCTAATTTAATTCACTGCTTAATTACTAGCACGTAACCTGCAGCTATTGCCGTTTTTTAATGCGTAAGTGTCAGACCGTTCCACGAACAAAATATTTCCTGCTGCATGAGAAAGTGGTGTGTTTTCGCTTTACGCTTTGGCGCCCCTTCATTTTAAGCGGCAGGGAACCCATGTCTCATCGCCAACAACAATAAACCCCGAACACACCGCTTCCAAATGTTAAATTTTATTTCTCTTTTATGAATATAGCCGTAGCCACTCCAAAAACAATAAAATACCTATACGTATGTATACACAGGAAGATCCAGATTTTCATCGCAAGACTTGACATGTGACAGAACAGATGAGTTTGATCGTTTGAACGTTGAACACATTTATAATGTTTAGTTTTCTAGAACAAAGATTGTTGAAATAAAAAAGTATCCTATCTTCTCAGATGTTCATGAGGCTGCTTGACGTAAACTGACGAAACTTGAACTAATTATACAATTTTGCCTTTTGAACAAAATAAAACTTTTAAAGTAAACATATATAATTCCATTTAAACTAATTAATTATGTACCCAGGTGTTCCGACACATTTATACAGGTTGAACTATACGTTTGATTGTGAATTTCTTAGACGTATATTAGTTGTATAATCAAGTAGTGACAATAAAGTTGGTTCTACGTGTGAAGTATTTCAAGGCTATATCGACATTACATTGATGTCAGAAATGCGATGTATTGCGAAGGAGTTGAAAAGTGAATACCAGTAACGATATATAGAGGGACAAAAATGAAGGAAACATTCAAACTGTTAATGGAAATGATAAAAGATATCGAGAAGTCAAGAAGATCTGCAATATGAAATGGAAAGTAGCCAAGATGAAATGATGGAAGATTTAAAAAGGAAATGAAAAACAATCAAGATGAAATGAAGATCAGTTTAGAAGAAATTAAAAATAATCAGGAAGACCTAAGAAATTAAATGAAAACCAGTTTACAAGAAAACAATAGGCAATTAGAAAATGAAACTGAATTTAAGTTCAATAAATTTGGGCAGGCTGTAGAAGAAGAAATGAGTCAATTGACTAAGATACAGAGTAAAGTCTCAACTCTGAAATTCCAGTTGTTCGCAAAGGTACCCATTAAGACGGAGAGTAGTTTTCTTCTATTGTCAAGGATTAAGCCACCTACATTTGACGGAAAGGTGTCATTGAGTATTTGTCTTAAACAATTCGAAGCACTTGCCTTGGTAAATAAGTGGATAGAAGAAGAAAAGCCCACATCACTAACAGTTGTTCTGAGAGATAAAGCTGTGAAGATTTTAAGAACGCCATTCAAGGATAAACAAAAGGATTATCAAACGCTGAAGACAGTTGGAAATAAGGTATGGTAAAGCCCATCTGCAACACATTTACCAAGCACAACTAAAAGGCCGCATACAACGCGTCGAAGAAAATCTGCAGCAATTTGAGGCAGATGCAGCACATATGATGAAGCTAGCCTATTCCACCGCAAGTTCCAAGAGCAGTTAGTAATGAGTAGTTTCATCGACGGCCTGCGAGACTACGAAATCAGTCAAGTGTTAAGGTTAGTCAGACATAAACATCTATCCGATGCTTTAGCCCTGGTGTAGGAAATCGAAGCCGCTGCACAAAGGTCTAGAAGTGGTCAAGGTAGGAGAAGCCGATTTAGGCTTCAGACAACAGCAAATAATCCAAAAGAGTGTAGAAGAATTTGTGAGTAGTCTGTAAGATCTATTGAATAACTTTTATAAAGGACGAAACCATGCTGATTCCACCAGGAACAGGAAGCGAAGACCCATCCAGTGTTGGAACTGTGAGCAAAGAGCCATCTCAGGAATCAGTGGCCTAGGAATATATTCAATCAAGATCAGGAGAAACCTGACAATTGGAGAACAACAACAAAAGAGTTTAGCCAGAACTGAGTTCCAATATTGAGACAGAAAAACCAATTATTAAAATTGATATTGGAACTGGAAAAAGGGAAGAAAGCAGTAATTGATCTGAATAATTTTCAATGCCAAAATTCTTCAACCAGATAAAATTAGTTCAGAATTAAATTAAATAAAGAGACGCTCAGTGGGTTAAAGAAAATGAGGAACTGTCGAATAATTTAAAACAAAGATTAGCTACTGCAGAAGTTAAATACCGACAAAAACAGGTTAGAAACCCTGTTGAAATAAATAGAATGGAAAAAATCATTAGTGGAAGAAAAATTACAAAATAACATAGTAACTATAACAATTGACCTGAATACAGTAAGAAAAAAAGACAATTTTTTGTGCCAAAGAACTAAGTTGCAGAGCCCAGATGAATGGGATAATAGAATTCTCGCTAAAGAACAAGGTGAGGATATCAGAATTTTGGACCAATTTTCCAGTGGAAGATTAAAAACTTGGATAAACCTAACTGGAATGACATTTCTAACTCAATAGCAAGGAAAATATTTAGCAATCTGTATTACCTCGAAAAAGAGTGCCATAAGTTCTTAAAGTTCTTCATAGTGGTATAGATGGCCACACTCTCCACAGCAGCCAAATCAGTTGTGATAATCTTCAGATCCATATATTGCTTCCTGGAAGCGAGGTAAGATCTGAAGAGAATTAATTACATTAGAAATGTCATACTGAAAAGTTTTTCAGTAAGAAGGTCATGAGAAATACAATTTAAGGCCTTGCTACGGTCGCATAATGTAGAACTCAACTGACTTACTCTTTTCAAAATCTTCAACTACACAACTCATAACTTCTCCTTCTCAAATTGACAACTGCATAACAACTTAGACGAAACAAAATAATTTACCAATCACTTCTTAATTATAATATCAAATAGTACAACTGAAATGTGATCCTTTTTAAAATCCCTTCCTTCGAAATTATCAAAAAATAACAGGAAAAACGTCAGCCGATATGCATTTATTATAAAGAGCTGTCAGAGGTCCTACAAGTAAACTGCAAAATTCCTTAATAAAGAACCTGGAATCAGTCATGAAAAATCAAAGCAATTACAGATTCTGAATTCTATTATCGCATCATCAAAAACACCATACTAAGGAATAGGCAAAAAGACAAAGGAGAAAGAAACCGTTGGAATTTTATCCTAACATTCTCTGATAACAACATGGTCACAAGTAAGTGAATTAGTTACTATTTTAGCCACAGAAAAAAAGTAGTTGTTACATTCGGTCACTGCGATGTTACTCTCTTTGGTCTTAGAATTAACCAACTTCTAGATATTTTTATTTATGTACTATTATATACTATTGTAATATACTATTAATATAATAATCAAAAGATGTTCTTCAGTTAGCGTCATTTTTTTATAATCCTTATAAAGAGCATTAAAAGCCGCTGTGTATCTTGCAGCATGAGACGGTCGCACATGATTTTCAAGCATGTATATTTCTTCTGTCCAATTACATATATTTTGTCAAGTCAAGTGTCAACTTTACATTTTGGGCTTTGTTGGCCAGCTTTAGAATATTGAAATTATGCTCTTTAGGTCTTCTTGCTTCTATGTTACATTTACTACAAATCAGACTAAATTTTAGTTTAATTTATCAGTCTAAATAGGCAGCACTGTACCACTGAGCTAATAATTGTCTTGCTATTAAGTAATGCTTAATTATATCGTTATATACCTCACCGAAATTTGCTATTTTGTAAACTTCGGTCATAATTACTTAGAGACTGTGGTGTATGAAAATTTATTGTACCATTAATATACATCTGATATATATTCCAGCCTAGCTGATATAATTTACTTTAGTAGTCCCTTCAGGGTAAGTTTCGTTGGTGAACAACTCCATGGACGGGACGTCAGGACATAGTAATTAGATACAATCCCAATTATGAATATTATATCAATTTTAAGTATTTCAGACATAGTTCATCAAAAAGTTTTAAAAATATCGAAATAAAATGATCTGATACAGTATTCTATATGTATTTCATCTCATATAAATCAATTTTCTCCAACTTCTATTAACAAAGCCATATGTATGTTAATTGATAGCTGATATTTAGGAATGCTAAGGAACAATTCCACAGAAAAGGTTAGATTGAATAATTATGCAAAATAAAAATGAATCTAGTTAAATTTACTAACAAAAAAGACACACCTGGCTTAGTAAAATCGATCTATAAGTCAAAATTTTAGTTTCACACAATATTATTAATACCTATGCGGGGTGTCTTAGGTAATACTGGCATCCTTGGAAAGAGTTTGAAATTTTAATTATATCTTTTATTTACTTGGAAATCTTTCGTCATAAAACATTAATAGTTACAGATTTTAATGAAACATCTTTAGTCCAATTATTCAGTATGTTTAAATATGCAATGGGAATATGAATCATCAGTAACATAGAAACCCTGTGACACTCTTCTTTTATTTAAAATAAAAATGGTACGCCATTGTCTTAATTATAAAAACCAATAAGATACTTTAAATTTTGATTATTTTAATTATTAATTATTAACAAGTAATTATTCTTTTTTTTAATGCATTGTATTTACGTAATTATTTTTTAAAAATATCTCAGGGTGTCAAAATTTTATTTTCGGAGATTTCTAATTGTGACACTACTAGTAGCCACTTATGTCATATAATGCTTCTTTTAAATGGCAAAACTTTTTACGGCATCCATCTGATTATAAAAATAATCAGTTCTTCTAATTTATTTATGTGAAAAAGGTATACCGTGTTGTAGTTGTTGGAAGTAACCGTTTTCGAAATAATCCTATTTGATGCCTTACTCTTCTGGATTTTAGTAAAGCATTTGACACACTTGATCATAATATTTTACTTTCAGTATTACATTTTGTAGGTCTTAGTAATGATGCTATTTCACTATTAAAAAATTATTTAACTAATCGAACACAATGTGTTATTTATAATAATAAACTTTCTAATCAAATTGAAATGCTATCAAAAGTCTCTCAGGGTTCTATTTTGGGTCCTTTACTTTATACTGTTTATACGTTAAATTTTGAAACTTTCATCACTTTTTGTAAATTTAATTTTTATGCGGACGACACACAATTATATTATTCTTTTGCTCCTTCAGAGATAAATGATGCTTGTAACAAAATTAACGCTGACTTGTCCGTTTTAACTAAAATTGCTGCTGATCATTCTTTAAAGCTCAACAGTTCGTCCGTATTATTAATAGGTCAGCAAAATAAGGTTAACGAAGCCATAAATTTAATAAACATACATATCAATAATGATCAACTTAAAATTACCAGAGAGGCAAAAAATCTAGGTGTAATATTAGACTTCAACTTGAGATACAGGTTATTCGTAAATCATATGTTGAAGAAGTCTTACTGTAATTTAAAATTGTTATATGATAGTAGGCATATTTTAAATAAAGATACTAAAATTATGCTTTGTGAAACTATGGTACTATCTCAATTTAACTATTGTGATGTTTTATATAATGGTTGTATAGATAGTGTTGATTGTAATAGAATTCAGAAAGTACAAAATGCCTGTGTTCGTTTCATATGTGGGATGAGAAAATTTAATCACATATCTAACGCTTTTAAAAATTTAAAATGGTTATCTATGGAAATAAGAAGAGATTATCATGCTTTATGTTTTTATCATAAGTTAATTTTTACTAAGACTCCCCCTTACCTTTATGACCAATTAATATTTAGGACTGACGTGCACAACATTAATATACGTAGCAAAAGACTATTAACCATGCCTACACACAAATCTGCTTTCTTTGAGCGATCATTTTCATACACTATTGTTAAATTGTTCAATAAGTTGAATCCTGAATTAAAATCATTGTCGCCATATACTTTTAAAATGTCTCTAAAAAAACTTTTTCTTGATGATTATTTATAGATTATTATTAATATTCATAATTTTGTTGCTCTTGCATATCTTCTTATCCAGGCGCTTCTGGGATACGCGGAAGATCAGGAAACTACTTTGTGGTGTACTGAGCGTATTTCCTTTTTGTCCTACTGCATGATTATAATATGTATGTATACTAAATATGTGTAAAACAAAAAATTTTTATTTTTTTGGGCAAATAAACTTTATTATTATTATTATTATTAAATATTCAATACGCTGAGGAAAAATTGTTTTGGTTTCAGGTAAAGCGCTTTTTCCGCTGAAAATGCAGCAAAATGTTACTTGAAAAAGTTACTCAACAATGAACAATTACTTGAATGTAATGCATTTTAAAGGTAATTGTAGAGAATAATTATTTGTTCAAAATAATCAGAACTTAAAGCATCTTAGTTTTTTTTATATAATTAATACAATGGCTTACTATTTTTATTGTAAAGAATAGAAGATTGCACAGGGTTTGTAAGCCACTGGTGATAATGGGAATATTTAAATATACCTTAGGTCTACTAAGGTATTTCATTACAACCTAGAATTATTGTTGTTTTATCAAGAAGGGTTTCCAAGTAAATAAAAAATATAATAAAAATTTCAAAATCTTTGACACCTTGTATTTCGGAAATGATGAACTTTTAGGGTATATTTGGGTAAATCTCATTTATTTTTACTGTACAATCATCCCTTCCAAGGATGTTAGTAACACCTGAGACACCCTGTATAATAAATAATTTGTAAAAAAGGATCAGATATCCCAATGAGTAAAAAAAATATGACTATAAAACAATAAATTTTTACGTAACAGTCCCTCATAGATATATAATGTTTGGTCCTGCAGCAGCTGGAAACGGTTTGAAACTGTCAGAAATACTCGACCAGTTAAGTTGAGAACGAGTTGGCAGTCAATTTAACAAAAGAAGTAGTTGGACGAACATTTCTAGTACTTTAAAACCGTTTCTAACTGCTGCAGAAACAAACCTATATATATTTCCTAGGTGTATCATTTACCTATTCATACTATTTGCCAATCTACTAGCAAATTTTAATGTATACACAATTTCAGACACATCACACTCAATGGTGTTTCAATCTTCCTTCATATCAAAGTAAATGAAATTTCAAAAGCGTTGATATAAATATAATTGTAATTTTATGTTAAACTATTGCAGCAGAAGGTATAAGGGTATTAGGTAACCGAATCTTAATTGAAACCCAAAATACTGATCCTGTTATCAATCACTGTATTTAATATAGTTTTCACCAGGGAACCCTATTATGATCTCCTTTTGTAATGTTGAACTTATCGACAAGAAATAATCTAGCAACATAAAGATTAGACTGTCGTATATGATGGATGGGATGGGAAAGTTAAAAATGTTAACAAAAAAAAAAAACAGTCGAGACAGATTTATTTAGAAGAGTAATATATTTTAGAATATTTTATATCATCAGTGTTACATTTGACTGGAATTAACAAAATTTAGCTCAAATATTATCATAAATATGTAATATTCAGTATTAAGTAAAAACTCATGTACCTACTAAACAATTGAAACCAGTGAATTCACTCAGTACTTGTATGGCTCGTTCATACGGCATCATCGTGTTTCCTGCAGGATCGTTTTTTGCAAGATACCGCTTAGTGGCCCATATGTTTCCATAAGAGCATTTGCCCAAACATCCTGTTGGCAGGATCTTGCAAAATCCCGATACGGAAGAATTTTGCCATTCGACTTGATTACTGTTTACTAGATCCCGTCGTACTCTAAAATACAGAATTCAGCTCTAGGGGCATGTACATTTCAACTGATAATATTCACATTTGCGTCTTGCATACGGTTTTTTGCAAGACGAGGTTTGGATCGTTTCTCATCTGCAGTTTTGATGCAGAATCCTATATAAATTGGTTTGGGTAGCATAATGGTAAAAAAATGAAAAGTGAAACTGTGGGTGGTATGCATAAAACGTAGTACATGCTAATGCTTCTTGACAAAGTATTTACTAGATACATAATAATTTCTTCCCTCCCTCCTTGTCAAAGAAATCTTTTTGTCAGAAAAACCAAATACATTTATAAAAGTATGTTGTTTTCTGAATCTTTTTTTTTTTGTAAGAATAATATGTTCGATAAACTGAGTACTTTAAAAAATAAAAATCAGCAAATGTGTGACATATTTGACAAAATTTATTAAATCAAAAAGAAGTAACAAAGCAAGTTCTTTACTTGACTAATAGTCTGTATGACCTCCACCACGTTCCAATAGTATATTACCACGCTTGTGCATTGAGATAATCAGGCGGTTAATGATCTTTTGCGGAATATTGTTCCATTCTTTTTCTGCCGCCACGACTAACTCATAAGCAGTCTGAGGTGGAAAAATATGATTAGGAATGACTTTAGCAACGAAATCCCAATCTAATCTCTTGATATGGCCTGCTTCGAGTGTCTCTTGAACCCTTCTTGCGCGATGTGGTCGACCGTTATCGTCCATAAACACAAAATTTTTACCTAATTCATTACGTAGGGGGTAGGGCGTAATAACTTGTTCGATGTAAATTTAACTGATCATATTCTGTGGTATGTGAATTAATGGGGTGCGGCCGTTGAACATTATTCCACCCCCTTCATACGGAGCAACTTCACAGGGAAAATAAAGTCGTTGTTGACGACTTAGTTCACCCAGACTCTTTGTCGATTGTCATCAGTAACCAACTCAATTCTGGTTTCGTCTGCAAATAAGACCCACCACCACTGACGTGAAAGCCAACCCCTATGCTCTCGCGCCCACTGGAGACAGGCAGCAATTTGCGTTGTGGAGTCATTTTCGAATAGTAGGTGTCGATATAACATGGCAAAACGTATCTTGAAAGTGGGCCCTAAGAGCTGAAGCTGAAGATGTGCAGTGTCTACGGGCTTATTGCACCAAATACCGATTCTCATTCATTAGGTACTCGAGAACGTCCATTACATGGCCTGTTTTCCACTGTATCAAATTCTTCATATCTGTGTACTATTCGTACATGTTATATATCTGATGATTAGAATGTCCTGCATCATGTAAATCAGTCATTCTAGCTCGGTTAAACGCAGAAATTTCACGTCCAGGCATTATAATGTACAAAAATTCAAAGGAACACTTGGCTGAATACACTGCCAAACTGATTTGTAAAAACATTAGTAATAAAGTAAAGGTTCATGGTCTGCAATTTTTTATTGTCTTTTTTGTTCCTTAAGTACATGTACTTTTACCACATTAAAAAAACCACTAGGTTTAATCGAAGCATGACGTTGTGTGTATATACAAGTACCTAATCTACTTCAAAAGGACAGAAGAAGAACAGAAGCATCTATTATATCAAAGTACCAGCTATCACTTCTCCACATCTCATAGAATCGCATTTTAACACTCGATATGTATGTATATCCATAACGCCAAAAGTATAATAAAATAAATACAAGATATAGACGAGGAGACAAATGAGCAACTATGCTTTGCTGTTCTTCTAGAGGATTATGTCTCGTTGGAATACAAGATTCCTGTAAACCAGCATAGTATACATTTTTATATTTTACCAATGCCTCACTAAGTAAAACTAGATATCTAAGGTTCTCAAAAACAGTTCCGTTTATTGAGTAGGTGATAAGGCTCCACCTCTTGTTTCTACGGCATCATCAAGAAAATTTACAATCCAGTCAACGTTAACGGCTCAATTTATAATAAATGCTTGATTGATTTAGATATACATCGTCATTGTACCTTCTTCTCCGATTATATAATTTTCTAGGACCTACATTCATAAAAGCTGCCATTTCTTCGAATTTAAAATCTTAATTTGCAGTTCCAGAAGTCAGAGAGAGAGAGATAATATAAAGGAAATTAAAAAAATTAGTGCGTTTAGATTTGCTTAAAATGTTCCATGTATCCTTGTATACATTTCAGTATGAGTACAAAATGAATTTTAATATACTTAAACTGATGTTTATTCTTATTTTCTGAAATAAAAAGTACAAGTACAAGTAAATACAATCGTTAGTTATCTGGGTCAGTGGTCGCGCGGTTAAAGACGTCAGTACTTGAATCGATGTGATTAGACCGCTGTGGGTTTGAGCTCCGCAGCCGGTAGACCGTATATCAGTTATATTCGTGGCGAGGATTAGCACCCTCTCTGTGGGTGTGGTAGAGTGGAACAATGTTAGCTTGGGTCGATGTGAGGGAATGATACCGGTCGACATCTGACTACTCCCCTAATTAATGAAATTTTTCATGTTTTCCTCATTCCTGCATTGAATGGTGGTTAGGACATACCAACGTAAGACGTTCCTGGGCCTAATTCTGGTTAATAATAATATGCCGCTCCCTCTACCGCACAAGTCTTCGACTTCTGGGCTAATCCTCGTGATTAGAAGTAGAGATATTATTATTAATATTTATGGAACAAGTGCAAAAGTAAGTGTAAGTGAGGACCTACCATAAATAATCTATATAGAAACATCTATTTGAAATAACATCGTCAAAGAAAAAAATAATATCTTAAAATGACATCTATATTACTGTGATATTAAAATACGTTTATCACGAAACAAAAATTCATTTCTAACGATGGCTTGACAATTTTAACAGCACGAAAAGCACAAAAACATATTTTTACTATAGCTGGTAAGACATATGACATTGTTGAGTTGATGGTCGCATAGTTAAAGTGCAGGATAATGTTTGACATTTTGATTGGCATAATATCAAAATCGAGTCTTGTTGAAGTGAATTTCTTATAGAACAAAGAAATTAAAAATATTATGCCAAGTTTCAAAGCACAGATTTTTTATTACCACAATTTATTTACAGAAAGAGATGCATTGTTACGCGGAGAACATATTAGGCATGCCTGATTCATGTTTAGCTTGTTTACTATCAAATAGTAATCATCTTCAGTTTGTAAATAAAATTTCTTTAAATGCGTGTATATTGATACTTCTGACCTATTACTTAAATTCTCGTCTGGCCAGCAGCCATGGGCGTCGATAAATATGAGTTTGTTATAGTTTTGAAAAAAAAATTGTAAATGCTTTATAAATAATTGTAGAAATTCTATTAAGGATAATTTCGTTAATTCTTATTTGTATCTACACTCTTTTAAACTATTCATATTTAGTCATAGTTAATCCTGTATAAATAAAATTTAAATTTGACCTTTTTAGTACTATAAATAGTGACTTTATAATGTTATTTAATTCAAATAATTTTTATACGGTTTCGAACATTTCGAGAAAACAAATTAGCCTTTAATAAAAACTGTAAACCTTTGAAATGTGAGTTTTTTATGTTATATTAAGTAGGAAGATACAAGAGTATGTGGGAGAATATAATTTTGGGAATAATGTCAACATCATTTATATTTAAATTAAGTGCGCTGCTACGTCTTCTGAGAAATGAGTTTGTCTAGATCGTTTTTTATAACTTTATATTTATTCTACACGAATAATGTTAACCTTTTATCTTTAATTTGCATAACATCATACAGTTTGTTTTAAAATCGATTAGATCAGGGCTGTCCAACATAAGTCACGCGGGGAAATCTACACAAATGAGTCATTTCTACACTAACGATAAAACGATGAAATAAAATAACACCTACATAGGCTATGTGACGCCACTGGCGCTGGATGAAACACCGCAACGAAGGTACTGGAACATTCGAGATCTTGTTGGATTGCTCTCGAACGTTCGAGTGACCTTGCGTGCTGAGGCGAAGCTAAGCGGTATGAGCAGAGTTAATAGTTAATAGTGTGGAAAGGGAGTCATTGATAGAAAAACGTTGAATACGGTTCGTGAAGTGAATTGTTACGGTTAAGTGTATATTTGTTTATAATTGTAGTTATGTTGTTCTGGTGTATGGTACGCAGGAAGTCAATTTAAGGTTTTGAAGTGAAATATGTCTATTCAAGTACTTGTACTATCCGTTTTTTAAAGAATATAATATAATACAACATTACGCCACGTTACACGAGAAAAAAATTTGACAGTATACAGGGGAGTCTAGAAATGCTATCATTATGGATTATAAGAAAAAACTAAAACAACAAGTCTGACAATGATAATAAATTCTTCCGCTCCTTACCGGAGTAGCGCTGGAATTGTTAAAGCAAGATAATCTTTTAATGATAGAGTGCTTATTAAGAAATGTGCAATCACAATGTATAAAAAATCCGATGGAACGAAAATTGGTTAAAAATTCGAAACAATCGTCGCAAAGTCTCGCATCAAATAATTGCAAGACGTGTAGACCACATTACATAATAATTGAAAAATGTAAATATTTTTCACTCCGCCTGAACGAAAGCACTCACTTATCAGACATTGTTACGTGTTTGTTTCGTCTCGATATTATTGTTTTGTTCGGCACACACATATAACTAACATGGGTTAAAAGGTAGCTAAAATCACTTCAAAACATAACCAATAGCACTTTATTATCATTTCTAAATATTCAAATATGTAGGGTTATATTTATTTTATTTTCATTTTCTTGACAAGGTTCTGTCCTCTGTCATTGTCATTTGTATTCAACAGGTTGGCCATAAATTTAAAAAGGTTCTAGGTTTTCGACACTGGTTCCTAATTGTTTTTTTGTATACTTTGCTCTCTCTCTTCTGATTTTTGGTTATTGTGGAGTTGTGAACTCAAATACGCTTATGCGGATTTATCTGGCAAAATTTGGGGTAATCTTCTTAGTTGTTGAACTCAGCTTACGTTGGATCTTCTACCCTACCCAGAGGGCATATAATTTATATATTTTTAAGGCCGCATTCCAACCTAGGTAAATATACAATTTTAACCTAACTTGCATGTGCTAAGTATTCTGTATTCTTTTAGGCCTTTTTGCTTTTCCCTTTTACTTCTTCTATCAAGCTTACTACTTACTACAGTGCTTAACCAGTACCAGCGTTCCTTGCACGATGAGCACCGATTATTGACTTGCACGACTAGCATCGATTGATTGCACTCGGACTCGACAACCCGCTACTTCGGCACCCTTCCAGCCAACCAGACGCTCCAGTGAGCCTCTGACAGTACGAGCCAACGAAGAGCAGTTCGGATCTCAGATAAGCTAGCTTAGTCATTTATTTGTCAATTTGCTTTGCTGCACTACCTGCATGGCTTTCACCTGAAATATATTTTGATTATTCAGCCTTTACCTTTGCTTAAGAATTGCATGTTAACATACATTTATTGTACTGCTAATAGTAGTGCCCAGCTTGCACTCATCAGATTGGCTTTTGTAGTTTTTCCCTAAATTATTTTGTTCACTTAGTACAGCTTCCACCACTGCTTAGTCGCATTGAATATAATCTTTTCTTTAATTGTGCCATTGCTTTGTATCTCCATACAAGTATACGAGTATTTATTTATAGTTTATAATTATCATTATTTACACTGTCATCACAGCAAGGTCAAGGCTGTCAAACTTGTCAAAGTGGGAAGTGTGACCACGGAACAATCATAATAATTTGTCATTTCTTGTCTGACGTGCCGTGGAACACGGAACTCTAAGACTCATAATACGGCAGATAGCTCCACTGATCGGATCACTCGACACTACTCTGCGCTTCTTTGTATTCAGTGCATTGACTGCTTGTCAGTTGTTAATCATTTTTGTCATAATTATTGTTGCATATGTGTTGTGTATAGGACAACAAAAATATATTGTTTTGAATGAAATACGCTAGTGGTCATTGCCCTTTTCCCGTTTTGTCGCGAGTAACGCCATTTCTAGTTCAAAAAGGGTACATTACCACCAGGGGGTTGAAAAACGGGTGGCGCCTTATTTTAATTTAGATTTTCACGTTTCCTACAGTTTACCCACGCCCATCTCCATCGAGTTAGCGGCCAACCCCATTCACCTAGGAATGACGTTACTCACTGCGAGTTTCCCTTCCAGTTCCTTTGCCACCTATTAAACTTTAACTTTACCCGTTTGTAAGGCTGAGGGTTACTACCCTCGATATTGGTATTTTTCCTACCCTTACAACATCAGCAATTGTAATTTTTGTTCGAACTATTAAAGAGGACTTCACTCTAGCAGAGGAAATGTTTGATCTTATTCTTCTCTATAGTACAGCTAAGGATACGGATATATTTTAAGCTGTCAATAAGGTGGTGTCCTGTGATATACAGCATTGTTCACCAAGAGGCCCTAGGTATGTGAAATGTTCTTACATCAAATTAATGTCATGAAAGTGGTTGTTAAATTAACTAATATTATAAGAGGAGACACTCATACTTTGACTCACAGAAAGTTTCGAGATTTTCGAGTCGATGCTACAGATGTGGATTTGTTACTTTACACCGATATTCGTAGGTGAAACTGTTTGCAACGTTTCTTCGCTCTACGCAAGGAGATTCCCAGTTTCCTTATAACCCTTTGTGGACGGATTTTTTTTTCTTTTAATTAAAACTTACTTCACCGGTATTTGAGGCATATTGGAATAAAAGATAAATATAACTAAAAATTTTTTATTATTATTGTACATATTTTTGGAAAAAAAAGGTGGTACCATATGGAACCACTAGGCATGAAATGGAATGAAACAGTTTTTCTTTTCAGATAGGCATAAACCTACATTACATGCAGTACAGTGCCATCTTGTGCGGTGAGGTACCGCTTTGGTACTGCAATGTGTACAACGTACTTTAGATCCATGTTGAGGCATATGAGAAGCCTTATCAGTTCTTATTTCTAGAGGAATTTGTTTTTTGAACCTGTTACTGGCACTAGGCTTGTCCAGGCTTCTTCTTCCTAATTTGGGCATTTGTGGTTTAGCTCCAATCAAACCAGTGGCCACAGCAATTTTAAAGTCTTTCAACGATATATCGGCACCTGTTGTTAAATTTTTGAAAATTATAAAAGAGTTTACCAGTGTTAGGTCAACAAAATGGAAAAAAATTCTGTGCCACCACTTTTTAGATTTTCTATCCAATTCGTAGCAAGATTTTAACATATCAGACTTATCTACAAAGCCCATATATCTATTGTAATCTCTCACTAATTGTTCACAATTTATTTCTACCGATCTTTTTGTTTTCTCTTTACGGTTCCCTTTTCTTCAGGATTATGGAAATTGCTCAGGAAAAGAATAGGTTTCTTATCCATCCATTGCAGAGCTAGCACACCATCTTCACTCATTCTCCAATTTGAGTCACCTCTTTTCATCTTTTTATTGGTTTTGAGATGATTCGGAACATCTACTCTATCTTTTCGAGCTGTTCCACATGCATAGATCTTTTCTTTTAGCAAGTCGCGCTGTAATTCCACGGAATTAAAATAATTATCAAAATAAACTTCATAATGTTTCCGACTAAGTCTCTTGTAAGGTCTTTTATAACTCTTGATCCGAGGTTACGCTCCCTTATATCTTTTACTCTTCCAGTGTATATTTGAAATTGCAGGACATATCCTGATTGATCAGCACGTACCCATACTTTATAACCTCTTATATATATAATCTTATCATTGATTCGTTGTGATGTAATAATTTGAGCACTACAACCTTTATTAAATAAATAAATTTAGTACAATATAACTGACTATACTTAGTGTACTTCAAGTCTCATTACTTCAGCAACAACTTCATCTTCGTAAGTCTTCTGCATCTAAAAAAAATAAAAATTTAGATTAATAAAGTTATTATTTTAGCACCTCCGAATTTTATTAATGAAATCATTAGTATAGTTTAGAAATATGTACCTGTTCAATTTATTCGTTTCTTTTCTTTCCCCTCCGTTTAGACATCTGGAAAATAAGAAATAAACAATTAATTTGTAAACAAAACGCAAACTTGTTAGGTTATATTTTCGTTAATTCTCAACAATTACCTCATTTTATTGTATGTCAATTTTGAGTGTTCTCCTAGAATTAATTAGTATTTACTCACCTTAGATTAGTCGTTAGCTCGCTAATTAATTAATTTTTAGGTAAATATTCACTATTGTTAATTATTTCGAAGTCATTTTTCTTCGCCCTCTTTATACATCTATTGAAAGTGTTTATTTGCTTATCTTTTTAAATCCAATGATCTTGGTATAGTTGTCTGTGAATCTTTTATTAAGTCGGATTCTCGCTAGTAGGTGGAACTATGTGTCTCGTTTTGAGAATATATTTCTTAGAATAAGTTTTTTTGCGGAACGATTTCGCTAGAGGCTTCTGGCAGTTTTTCGATAAAAATTTCTGGTGGTAACTTCTAGAAAGTGCACGTGGTGATTCCTAAGGCAATTTTTTTTTTATAAACTTGTTGCGGTGCATTTAAATAGTATACTGGTATACTCATCCTTTTGAATAAGGGAAAATTTGCCCGCTATCAAGAATTGGTGGTTCCAGTTTCGATTTGGATTTTGGTATATTTTTTTTGGAGCTGCATTTGCAAGTTCTGGGAGCCTCCTGGCCGCTTCTGCGGGAGAATTAACGCCTTTCCACACCACGAAAATCACCTACTATTTTAACCTGCCACCTTATACATCTGCAAGTCAGTCTAAAAGCCGTTGGAAGAAAACCCTCTAGACGTTGTGAGGTATGAATATATTTTTTTTTGCTGCTGATTTATAATATTGCCTCATGTAATTTCTTTAATATGTGTAATTTTCACATTAGTATCGATTTTTAATTTAATTTCTAGAATTTAAGTTATGGTAGATATATAAACTAGTCGACACAATTTAGGACCTCAAGTTTTTATTCGTATTTTAATTGAATGTAACCATTTTTTTTGTTACTTAACTTGATCGTTGCTAAATTATTTTTTTTATCGTCGTAATATCAGATCATTTTAGTATTTTTTTTTGTACTTCTGAGAACATGTGTTAATCCGACGTAACCTACTTTTAGGGTTTTTTTTTACAATCTTGGAAACTTCAACGATTTTTGATCTCGTCGGCGAGTAGTCCAGCTGCTGTAGAAGTCTCTACCATAAAACTTACCGAAAAAAAAAATCTTCACGTCCACCGGTCGCAGTTGCTTCCCTGTCCACTGGTAGTTCGACTTACTGCTTGTTTATTTGCTTGCTTGCTGCCGTCTGAGACCTTCTGCTTGCTATCTTCAGCTAGGTTTGCATGTTTAAGCAATTATTATATATTCTTTTCAAATATTTTGCATACTTTAATTTACCGATTACTTCTTCATATTTAGTTTTAATTATTGGTAAATAATCTTTAGAAATTAGATTAGTTATTAGTAGATATATATATTTTTTTTAATGTAGAATCACTTTTAGCCTTTAGCTTATTGATACCTCTAGTTTATTAATATCTAGCTTATTATTATTAATTGAGCCTATTGATACTTACTTATTGTTTATTTCATTAGTCTACAAGCCATTTTGATATTTCGCTTTTACCTTTAAAGTTCTGATTCGATTAAGTCATCTATTTGACAAGGTAAAGATGTTTTTTTTTTATATACGTATGCAATTTTCAATACTGTCGTAACCTGATTTGAGGTTTCTATATACTTGTGTAATATATATATATATTCCTTTCTTTTTTTTGTGATACTCACGCTCTACGTGGTACTTTGCCGAAAGTTCTTCGGCACACTTTTTTTAATTGTCATTTGCCAAATATACATCCATATATCTATTTATTCTATATATTATCGCTTGTATGTGAACTGCGCGTGTATACACGTTCGGTAAAAAAAAAAAAACTACAATTTAAAATTTATTATTTAATAATTATCCGAACTTATACTTATACATACTTACCTTTTTTTATCGTATAACAATTGGCCGAATTGTCTAGCGCATAAATTTTCTATACGATCTATTAGATGTTTGGCAAATAAAGTAATATAATTTAGAATATATAAATTAATTTGATTTTCAACTAACGACTTACCTACCTAAAAAAAAAGAAAACGAAAACTAATAAAGAACATTTATACCTTAGTTTTCTTGGTTTAAACTATAGTGTGTGGTATTAGCGTAAACCAAGTGGCGCTCCAAATTAAATTCTATTTTACCCAGCCCGTCTCCACTGCAGCTGGCAAGCCGCTGGTACTACTTATCCGATCAAGGTAATCTATCAGTATTTTGAGTAGGTAATCATTTGGGAACGTCACATTTCTGGCGCCCAACGTGGGGCATAAAAGGTTTTTTTTGAATTTGTGAGTTTTAATATTAAAAAAAAGGATATTTAGTAGACTTAGTTACTATTTATAACTCTATTGTATTATTATTATTTTTTATCGATATACGGCAATATTTGGTAGCGTTTTGTATATTAGAATTTCAATATGTCTGTAAGGACAGTATCCAGGACGATGAAGATAAACCGTCTAACTCAAGACGAGCTCATATATGAGTCAACTATACGCGGCATTGGTACAGGAACTTGTGAACGAATGCGATCATCTTTAGCTAGAGCTATTCAAATGGAAAAAGAAGGCGTCAGTGTGAAGAGACCTCCGTATCCTTACAGTTTTTCTGATGATGTGACTGCGGTAAATGAGAAACTTCAAGATATTACCGCCGGAATTTCTACTTTTAGAGAAGGTAAAGCTAGTGGACAATATGCAAAGTGGGAGACAAAGCTGAACCATATTTTGGGCAGAGTTGAACAGATGAATGTTTCGGATGGTGATGAAGAAAAACAAAAGACTAAATCAGAATTCGTTGCAAAAATTTTGGACTTGATGGCAGAACTTGATCGCAGAGTAGGACACTATGAAACACAGAATATTACTCCAGCTGAAATATCTATTCTACAACTAGATGGATCTTCAACAAGCGATGAGAGTGACGGTGAGGCGGTTCAAAATGTTTCCAGAGCAAGTACAACTGGAGCTGTCAGAAGAGTTGTCAAATCTACCCCGGTAGCCAAGTGGGATTTACACTTTACAGGTGACAAGAAAGGTATGTCATTAAATGCTTTTCTACAGAGAGTAGAGGAACTGCGAGTTGCCAGACATATCGACAAAGATGAATTGTTTGACACTGCTGTTGATTTATTTAGAGAAAAAGCCTTAATCTGGTACAGAGCTGTGCGCAAGGAAGCCAACAACTGGGAGGAATTGGTAAAACTTTTGAGAGAGGAATTTCAGCCCAACGACTATAACGAAAAACTACTCGAGGAGATAAAATCTCGTACTCAAGGGAGTGACGAGTCTATTGGCATATATCTTTCAGTAATGTCCGCTATGTTTGGTAGGCTCACCTGTTCGGTTTCGGAGGATGTCCAGTTAAAAATTATCATGAGGAACATTGCTCCATTTTATCAGACGCAGTTGTGTCTAGTCGACGTTACATCGATAACGCAATTACGTACCTTGGGACGCAAGTTAGAAGCTCGACGTGAAACTGTCGAAGCATTTTCACAACCCAACAGAAGACGTACCAGTACTCTCGAACCAGATTTAGCTTATGTAGGAGTCGCTAGTTCTAGTCGGACTGATGGTTGCAACACGATTGGTAATAGTGGAGGTAACGCAAGTTCTAAATCGACTTTCCTCTGCTACAGGTGCAACAAACCCGGCCACAAAGCAATTGGTTGCTTAGAGAAAAGGAGAGTACATTGTTATAGATGTAAGAAGGAGGGTTATACGACCCGTAATTGTTCTAACTGCAACAACCAGGGAAACGACCATCGACGCTCCTAAATGGTCGAGTTAAGAGTGTCGACATGAAGACTTCGACCGGACGAATTAGGCCTGTTTTGGATTACATTCTTGATCAATGTGAAGGTGACGAACGTCCCTATTTGAAGATTAGTGTATTAGGTAGGACATTATTAGGATTATTGGATAGTGGTGCGTCAGTTACAATTTTAGGCAAGCAAGGTTGGAATCAACTGAAGGATCTGAAGTTGCCAGTATTAGAAGAACCAACAGATATTAGGGTGGCTAATGGAGAGACTTGTAGGAGCATAGGAAGCTGTGAGGTACCGTTTGCACTTAGGGACAGGGTAAAGCTAATCAAGGTTTTAGTCGTTCCGGATCTCCCCCACACATTAATTTTGGGAGCAAATTTCTGGAGGGAAATGGGCATTGTACCGGACCTGAGACATCACGAATGGTATTTTTCTAAGGAACCTCATCTCCTGGAGATGACAGATCATTTAAGGGACGAAACTGTGTTGACCCCTAAACAAGAAGGTTTGTTGAAGGAATTGGTTGATCGTAATATAGCTCTTATGGGAAATGAATTGGGATGTACAAGCCTGGTACAACATGTTATAAAAACCAACGCAACACCAATAAAACAGCGTTATTATCCAGTTTCGCCTGTTATACAACGACAGATTAACATCGAACTCGACGAAATGCTCCGGCAAGACATAGTAGAGCCCTCTACTAGTGCATGGTCATCGCCTATTCTACTTGTGAAAAAGAAGGATGGTGGTTATCGTTTCTGCGTTGACTATAGAAAATTAAACGCGGTGACGGAACGAGATTCATATCCTCTCCCATATATTTCGCACACTCTAGATAAATTAAGAGAGGCGCATTATCTTTCCACGCTCGATATAAAAAGTGCATTTTGGCAAGTGAGTGTAGAGGAAAATTCGCGACAGTATACAGCCTTTACCGTGCCTGGTCGTGGCTTGTTTCAGTTTAAGCGGATGCCTTTTGGCCTCCACAATAGTCCAGCAACTTGGCAACGTTTAATAGACTCCGTATTGGGCCCCGAATTAGAACCTTTTGTATTTGTTTATCTTGACGATGTAGTGATAGTTACCCAATCTTTTGACAAACATGTGGAAGTTTTGGAGGAAGTTTTTAAAAGATTAAGAGAAGCGAACCTTACCGTTAGCTTTGAAAAATGTCAGTTTTGTCGGCGTAGTATGCGATACTTAGGATATGTGGTGGACCGACAGGGACTCCATGTGGATGCTCAAAAAGTTGAAGCTATGCTGAAGTTGCCAGTTCCCAGAACTATCAAGGAGGTCAGACGTGTGCTTGGAACATTTTCATGGTACCGTAGATTTGTGCCAGATTTCGCGACGATAGTGTCACCGCTGACCGCTCTTTTGAAGAAATCCCGTAAGTTTGATTGGACACCAGCTTGTGACGAAGCATTCAGAAAAATTAAGACTTGTTTAATTTCTGCTCCAGTACTGTGCTGTCCTGATTACGAATTGCCTTTCATAGTCGAAACGGATGCTTCAGCATATGGAATCGGTGCTGTTCTTTTGCAACCACATTCCGACGGAGATAGAGTGATAAGCTACTTAAGTCGATCTCTCACCAAACAGGAGAGAAATTTTTCAACAACAGAAAGAGAGTGTCTTGCAGTTCTTTGGGCCGTGGAAAAATTGAGACCGTATCTCGAAGGAGTTCCTTTTCAAGTGGTCACCGATCACCATTCTCTGGTTTGGCTTCAGAACTTGAAGGATCCTACTGGCAGGTTAGCGCGTTGGAGTTTAAAGCTCAGTAACTTTGACTGCAAAATAATTCATCGTAAAGGTAAAGACTTAGTAGTTCCCGATATGCTGAGTAGAAGTGTTCCAGTCATCGATGAGATCATCATCAATTCCGAAATTTCAGATAAATGGTATAAGGGGATGTGTAGGAAAGTCCAGATGAAACCAGCTAAATTTTCTAACTGGAGACTGCAAAATGGACGCCTCTTTAAATACGTAAAGTCGCCTTATGTCAGTCTACACGACTCTAGGGATCTGTGGAAAGAAGCTGTTCCTAAGGAATCTAGAAAGAAGATAATTGCCAAGTTCCATGAACCTCCAACATCGGGTCATATGGGAGTAACTAAGACCTACGCCCGCATTGCTGAACGTTTCTTCTGGCCTAAGATGAAGTATGACGTGGCGCACTTTATAAGAAACTGTACGGTTTGCGCAACTCACAAACCTGATCAACGAGGTCCCCTTGGGCAGATGGTTCAACAACCAAGAGTATTTAGACCATGGGAAATGATATCTACCGACTTGATGGGTCCATTACCTCGATCTATGAAAGGACATCAATATATTTGTGTGATCACGGACTATTTTTCTAAGTACTCACTTTTGTTTCCATTGAGAACATCTAACACTGAGACCGTCTGTAGAGTAATAGAGGAAGGAGTATTTCTGGTTTACGGAGTTCCCCGTATTATTATATGTGACAATGGACCGCAGTATCGCTCCCGTCAATTTCAGTCATTAGCAGAGAGATACGGTAGCAAAATCCGATATAATTCGAATTACCATCCACAAGCAAATCCAACCGAACGAGTCAACCGAACTATTAAAACGATGTTGGCTAGTTATGTCACCGATAAACATAGAATGTGGGATGTTAACCTTGCTAAAATAGGGTGCGCTCTAAGAACAGCTAAACATGATTCTACAGGAGAAACACCCTATTTTGTTAACTTTGGAAGGAGAATGGTACTCAGTGGAACAGAATTAGATGGCGTACCTGAAGACGTCGTTGAAACAGGAAATACGGAGAGACAGGAAGATCTTAAGAAACTTTTTATAGATGTTAGAAAAAGGCTAGATATAGCGGCAAGGAAATCTGAGAAAACGTACAATCTTAGGAGGAGGCCTGATGAATTTTTCCCACGTCAAGCGGTATGGAGACGCAATTTTGTCCTGTCAGATGCATCAAAATATTTCACAAAGAAACTTGCGCCTCGTTACATCGGTCCGTTCTTTGTGAAAAAGAAATTTTCACCATGGACTTACGAGCTCGAGGACAAAGACGGAAAACCAGCAGGTGTATGGAATGCCAAAGATCTCAAACTTACCGCTAGCGCGGAAGAAAATTCACCGCGGTAAATTTTCTTCTGGTAAGGGGGACATTGTGATGTAATAATTTGAGCACTACAACCTTTATTAAATAAATAAATTTAGTACAATATAACTGACTATACTTAGTGTACTTCAAGTCTCATTACTTCAGCAACAACTTCATCTTCGTAAGTCTTCTGCATCTAAAACAAATAAAAATTTAGATTAATAAAGTTATTATTTTAGCACCTCCGAATTTTATTAATGAAATCATTAGTATAGTTTAGAAATATGTACCTGTTCAATTTATTCGTTTCTTTTCTTTCCCCTCCGTTTAGACATCTGGAAAATAAGAAATAAACAATTAATTTGTAAACAAAACGCAAACTTGTTAGGTTATATTTTCGTTAATTCTCAACAATTACCTCATTTTATTGTATGTCAATTTTGAGTGTTCTCCTAGAATTAATTAGTATTTACTCACCTTAGATTAGTCGTTAGCTCGCTAATTAATTAATTTTTAGGTAAATATTCACTATTGTTAATTATTTCGAAGTCATTTTTCTTCGCCCTCTTTATACATCTATTGAAAGTGTTTATTTGCTTATCTTTTTAAATCCAATGATCTTGGTATAGTTGTCTGTGAATCTTTTATTAAGTCGGATTCTCGCTAGTAGGTGGAACTATGTGTCTCGTTTTGAGAATATATTTCTTAGAATAAGTTTTTTTGCGGAACGATTTCGCTAGAGGCTTCTGGCAGTTTTTCGATAAAAATTTCTGGTGGTAACTTCTAGAAAGTGCACGTGGTGATTCCTAAGGCAATTTTTTTTTTATAAACTTGTTGCGGTGCATTTAAATAGTATACTGGTATACTCATCCTTTTGAATAAGGGAAAATTTGCCCGCTATCAAGAATTGGTGGTTCCAGTTTCGATTTGGATTTTGGTATATTTTTTTTGGAGCTGCATTTGCAAGTTCTGGGAGCCTCCTGGCCGCTTCTGCGGGAGAATTAACGCCTTTCCACACCACGAAAATCACCTACTATTTTAACCTGCCACCTTATACATCTGCAAGTCAGTCTAAAAGCCGTTGGAAGAAAACCCTCTAGACGTTGTGAGGTATGAATATATTTTTTTTTGCTGCTGATTTATAATATTGCCTCATGTAATTTCTTTAATATGTGTAATTTTCACATTAGTATCGATTTTTAATTTAATTTCTAGAATTTAAGTTATGGTAGATATATAAACTAGTCGACACAATTTAGGACCTCAAGTTTTTATTCGTATTTTAATTGAATGTAACCATTTTTTTTGTTACTTAACTTGATCGTTGCTAAATTATTTTTTTTATTGTCGTAATATCAGATCATTTTAGTATTTTTTTTTGTACTTCTGAGAACATGTGTTAATCCGACGTAACCTACTTTTAGGGTTTTTTTTTACAATCTTGGAAACTTCAACGATTTTTGATCTCGTCGGCGAGTAGTCCAGCTGCTGTAGAAGTCTCTACCATAAAACTTACCGAAAAAAAAAATCTTCACGTCCACCGGTCGCAGTTGCTTCCCTGTCCACTGGTAGTTCGACTTACTGCTTGTTTATTTGCTTGCTTGCTGCCGTCTGAGACCTTCTGCTTGCTATCTTCAGCTAGGTTTGCATGTTTAAGCAATTATTATATATTTTTTTCAAATATTTTGCATACTTTAATTTACCGATTACTTCTTCATATTTAGTTTTAATTATTGGTAAATAATCTTTAGAAATTAGATTAGTTATTAGTAGATATATATATTTTTTTTAATGTAGAATCACTTTTAGCCTTTAGCTTATTGATACCTCTAGTTTATTAATATCTAGCTTATTATTATTAATTGAGCCTATTGATACTTACTTATTGTTTATTTCATTAGTCTACAAGCCATTTTGATATTTCGCTTTTACCTTTAAAGTTCTGATTCGATTAAGTCATCTATTTGACAAGGTAAAGATGTTTTTTTTATATATACGTATGCAATTTTCAATACTGTCGTAACCTGATTTGAGGTTTCTATATACTTGTGTAATATATATATATTCCTTTCTTTTTTTGTGATACTCACGCTCTACGTGGTACTTTGCCGAAAGTTCTTCGGCACACTTTTTTTAATTGTCATTTGCCAAATATACATCCATATATCTATTTATTCTATATATTATCGCTTGTATGTGAACTGCGCGTGTATACACGTTCGGTAAAAAAAAAAAACTACAATTTAAAATTTATTATTTAATAATTATCCGAACTTATACTTATACATACTTACCTTTTTTTTTATCGTATAACAATTGGCCGAATTGTCTAGCGCATAAATTTTCTATACGATCTATTAGATGTTTGGCAAATAAAGTAATATAATTTAGAATATATAAATTAATTTGATTTTCAACTAACGACTTACCTACCTAAAAAAAAAGAAAACGAAAACTAATAAAGAACATTTATACCTTAGTTTTCTTGGTTTAAACTATAGTGTGTGGTATTAGCGTAAACCAAGTGGCGCTCCAAATTAAATTCTATTTTACCCAGCCCGTCTCCACTGCAGCTGGCAAGCCGCTGGTACTACTTATCCGATCAAGGTAATCTATCAGTATTTTGAGTAGGTAATCATTTGGGAACGTCACATCGTCTATGGATTGTTGCCTGCTACCCCGAAATGAACTTTTATAAGTGGCTGAAAGTTCATCTAGCAATGGTCGCACTTTGTACAATTTATCGTAATTCACGTGACCTTTTTACATTCTAATAAATTATCGTTTAGATGAAGATGACTCAACAGCCATCCAAACCTATCGCGAGGCATGCATGAAGAAATAAACTGATCGCGAAGAACATAATTGTAAGACCAGAAATCTCTGTAACTGGGCATTTTTTTTACTCCCATCAAAAGGTTTATGCCCAAGAAACACTTTATTTCTTCAGTTGTGGTGGGGCTGTTGTTTTTGTTGTGCTTCTGAACTGCATATAAATTTGTTTGAAAAACAAGTGTATTCAACAAATTCTCACTAAACAAATGCAAAAAGAAATCTAGCGGTGTCTCTAAATTGCCAGGAACATTAGGTGCAACGTTTTCCGAAAAGGGAAGGGCTGGAGAGGCATTATTTGGGTCGGTGGTCCACTTGATTTTATTTTGACGAACAAAAGTTATGAGCGGTAACTCGTCTTCACTATCAAAGGCGTCATTAGCCTTACGTACATCGTCTTGCTTATCTAAAATATCATTTTGTTCGTCTAAAACATCCAGTACTAAAGTCATGTCAGTCATATCATCCTCGTTTTCATCAGATTCTGATACGTCAGACCCCCCCGATGAAATATCCTCCAGTAAAGCGTAAGCATCATCACTCGACAATTTAGTCAAATTAATATTTCTCTTCATTTTGAAGAACTGTAACAAAAATTCATCAATTACCTATCGAGCGGCGTAGTGGCACCAATCGGAACCACTAATAAAAATATCAAAAACCACTTGGTTATTTTTATATCTCATTACGATGTAATACAGCAATACAAAAATACGCCTATTTATAAACAAATCAAACTATTATTTACCTGATAACAACCTCAGAAAGTTTGTTTATTTTATGACAAATAACCTCACTTTTATGCACCAGTGAACGTGCCATGTATTAGCTGTATACTGTTCCTAAAACTCCTACTCCGATTCCGCAAACGCATGGTGGGTGAAATATGCAGTGTATACCTCGCTTTGCGCTTGGTGGTTCCATCGCTCGACTACTCCGCCAGTATGCAAAAATTTATGAAAAGGTGGTTCCATTATGGAACCACGAAGCGGCAAAGGGATAAATGAAATTAAATCAGACACTACGGAACTGGAAAGTCAAATTGTAGATGCAAAATTTCTATCAGATCGTGTATTTTTAACAGACCTGACATCTCATCTTAACAAATTAAATTTGCAGCTTCTACTAGAAGTGTAGAAGAATATTGCCAATTTATGTGGTCAAATAAATTTAAGCATTTCCAAGTCTTCACTAAAAAACACAGTTTTTCATTTTTCTAAACTGCAAAGAGCGCTTTGAAGAATAATTTTGAGAAAGTTTCAGATATTCATAAACAGTACATTGACATAATTGCAGAGGAATTCGAAAACTTAGCGATTTTTAAGAAGGAAATTGAAGGAGTAGTTGAAGTTTTTACTCAGCCACTTACTATTTCCATAGACTATTTAGTCTATGCTATTTCTGTTGAGAACGTAAGCAGAGCAGATTTGGAACTGGAATTGTGTAATTTGCAGTCAGATCCTTTTTACCGTGGAAGAACCGAAATAGGAATGGACTTTTTTAAGTTACCCCTAGACAATGTTACCCCAACTTTCAAAACTTCGGCATTATGACAGACGCAATACTGGAAAGCACTTATCTTTTCAAAATCAGCTTTTCAACATGAAATTTATAGTCAAAATATAGATATCCTGTTTATTAATTATAAATCACTTACTCAGTTGCTTCGTTTGTCAACAACAAATATTAATGTTAATATTGATACAGTGATTAATAAAAATCAACATCTCCAAACTGAAGTAAATAAGTGATTTTCACAGAATAATGCGTTTACATAGCATCCGTTTTCACTTAGCGATACTTAATATTCTTAACAGGACAAACTCCTGGACAAAATTAACGCATCCCTTTGGACCTTCTCTGACGTTTCAAATACATACTGCTTTCTTTTAAAATTGTAAACGATAATTAGTCACGTGTGACCACAATTGATTTAATCTAATGTTATTATCGGTTCTACCACATACTATGTGCTCTAAAATTCATTTATGAGTGTAGAAAAAGTATAAAAAAAACACCAAAGTTTATCGGTGGGGGAGGCAGACATCAACTCTGCTGAATGAGGAACACTGGATACTCTATGTTGTTTTGAGACGAAACCATTGCAGCATAAATTGCATGGTGAGACAATTTAACGAAAAATAATTTTATATTTGATGGTCTTGCCCTGGCAAGAAGAAAAACGTTGTACCAACAAAAGGGATGACCGTTCTCTGAGACAAATCGCTTAGAAATTTGAGAATCACTAGCAATATGATAAAAATGAGGTTATCAGCGGTTCGCCAAAATACGAAACAGTAACCGTTACTTACCAGAAAGCACAATATTCAAAGATTGCGTTTTACTAGAAGTCATCAACATTGTCCTATTAATGATTGAACGGAGAATTTATTCTCAGAGGAAACGAAATTTAAAATAGGCATGAGCGTGTCCGACGAAGGAACACGCTCATGCCTATGAGGGAACTTATTCAAGTTGCATTATTTTTTCGGCTCTGAAATATTTTTGAAGGCATCTGCTTCGGTACTTGTACATATGTTTTCGGTCTAGGAATGTGGATTATTGCATGGAAAATATCGTACTTGAACAAGCAATGCCATTTGCTCCTTTTGTGGCTATTGATGCAGGTAGCATGCTGTTGATAGTCTGTTGATGGAATGGCCGTCTTATAGTCCCGATCTTAACCCCATTGAATATCTAAGGAACTATCTCTATAAAAAGTCAGGGGTCATAGACCCCACCTGCTAATAACTATTAAACTACTAGTGGATGCAGTAATTGAAGAGTGAGAGAATATTGAAAATTTAGTAAGAATACAGTAATTAGTGTAGAGGAGCACCTAAAAGGTACTAACTTTGCATTGGATCCATTAATTCTATTGCTTTAAACTTTTCAAATGTTTTTCATTTTGATTTTCGTTTTCATATCACTCATTTTTAACGAAATAGGTGTTTAATAATTTGAAATAAGCTCATGTCTCGTAGTTTGCTTTCTAAAGCGATTGTATATGATTAAATCAATTTGCAAATTTTCATTATAATTTAGTTTAATTTTATTTTAATCTTATTCATTCATTCTTCATTTTACGTCAATAAAGTTATGTGTTAATTTTGTCTACGATGTTATGATATTTAAGTAGGTACCTACTGTTATTTAGTTAATTATGCATATTTGTAGATGTTTAATATTAATTCTATAGCGGTTTCAAGGTTATATATATAAATATATATATAAATATTAATTGCCCTAGACCTTTACCGACTTATAAAACCTATCGTGATTTCTCTCATTTCTGCGGTGATGATTTTGTTCGGGATCTACATTTGATTAATTTTGATTATATTTTCGAATTACGAAGTGTTGATCAAATGGTGGACTACTTCAATGCAAAACTTCTGTCTTTGTTTGATAAGCATGCGCCATATAAAACTGCGAGAATTTCCAAAGCCCCGGCCCCTTGGTTGACTGACAACCTCAGAAGTATGATGCGCTTTAGAGACAAAGCTTACTTGAAATATAAAAGAAACAGAACTGACGCTAATTGGGATGCATATAGAGACCTCAGAAATATTGTCAACTCCGCAATTAAGGCAGAAAAGAGAGGATACTTACACCACAAATTTTCTACTGATCCTAAAACGTTTTGGAAGACCTTGAAATATTTAAATATTCATGACAATCATCCTACACATTACGCCTCAACAATTGCCAATGCTCATGAATTTAATAATTTTTTTATCAATGCCCTCCCTAAAGTAACTGTAAATGACAAAGTTGTCGAAAATTTGTATCTAAACAAATTTCAATCTAAGTTCTCACAATTCTTTTACCTTCGTCCAGTCTCCTCTGCAAGGGTAAGCAATGCTATTAATTCGTTAAAATCTAATGCCAAAGGTGCTGATGATATTAACTTGAAAATGTTTGATTTAATTTCTGTTTACTTGATTGAACATATTACTTTTATTATTAATAAATGTATATCTTCTTCAGTGTTTCCTAAATGCTGGAAAGATGCTATTGTTTTTCCCGTTCCTAAGAATTCTAATCCTTCTATCATCTCCCACTTTCGCCCCATTAGTATTCTCTGTACTTTTTCCAAAGTCCTTGAAAAAATTATACATGAGCAACTTACCAGCTATCTAGAAAAGTTCAATGTATTACCTTCCACTCAATCAGGCTTCCGGGAACATCACAGTACTTCTACAGCCCTTTTACACGTGACTGATGAGCTTTACAGAGCTTGTGATGTTAATGAAGCTGCTTGTCTTGTCTTATTGGATTATAGTAAGGCCTTCGACACTATCCATCATGCTACCTTGGTTACTAAACTTAAATATTTTGGCCTTCATCATAGTGTCCTTACTCTCATCAATTCAGGGGGTGCCTCAGGGTAGTATTTTGGGTCCCCTATTGTTTTCTGTTTACACTGCTGACTTCTCCAATTTCATTAAATTTGCAGGGTCTCACCAATATGCTGATGATTTTCAGGTATTTTTTAAATTTTCGATTGATAATTTGGCAACTTCCGTGGAAAGCATAAACACTGATTTAAAATCCATTTCAGAGATTTCACAAGCGCATGGACTGATTTTGAATACATCTAAAACACAACTACTTGTTCTTGGTCATCATAAAAACGTCATCACTCAAAATCCCGCGTTCTCTATTTTATTAAATAGAGTTGTACTTGTTCCTACTAATTCTTGTAAAAACCTTGGAGTTCTTTTCGATAGGGATCTCCGATTTTCCGAACATGTTAGCTCGTTAATTCAAAAATCGTTTATGAAGCTCCGTACTCTTTACTTTCACCGAGATTCGCTAAGTACCAACATTAAATTAAAATTATGTGACTCACTTATTCTTAGTAGTATCGCTTATTGTGATTCAGTTTACTGGCCGGCTATCATTAATAGGGACAAAGAAAGCCTTCAAAAGATCCAAAATGCTTGCATTAGATTTTCTTACGGTCTTAGAAAACATGATCACATTAGTTCTAAGCTCAATGAATCCAAATGGTTAAATCTCAATGAGCGTTATTATTTGCATATGTCTAGTCTAATTTATAAAATTAACATTCATAAGACCCCCAAATATCTTTTTAACAAGCTTTTAAAAAATAGCGATGTACACAGTTGTTCTACTCGTCACAAAGATTTATACGTAGTTCCTAAACACCGCACCGCTTTATTTCAAAGATCTTTCTCTTATAATGCTGCTGTACTTTATAATGAAATACCTTCCAGTATTAAATCATCCAAAACTGTACATGCCTTTAGAGCGCAGGTCAAAGCCAGTCTATTTGCAAAACGCCCTCACTAATGTCTGTCTGTGCCCGAGTATTTAATATAAATATTATATACTTTGTTAATTTGATGCAATCCTTTGGGTGGTTAGGTGGAAGAGCAACTTCGTTGAACCTCGCCATCCATAATATTATTTTTGTTGTATCTTTTCTTCTTTTGTAATAAAGTCATTTTATTATTATTATTATTATTATTATTATTATTATTATTATTATTATTATTATTATTATTATTATATTATGCTTTTTTTTATTGTTATGCCATGACCTAAGTAACTATCGCTATACTTTATTTTTAAACTAAGATAAGTGATTTAAATTTCTCGCACTTGAACACTAGCTTGTTATTATTGGTTAATTTGTCGCCAAGTTTATACAGCTTCACATAAATTCATGCTTATTGTCAATGTCAATACTGTCAGCTACTATTATATAAAATGTCAGTTATATTTGGCTAAAATTAACGTTGCCACTTCGTTGATTATTTTGTGTTTATTCTCACTTCTTGTTAATCCTAAAGCAAATGAAATAGATCTTTTCATAACTCAGCAACGAATTGCATTCCTTTTTGTATATTTTCTCTATTTTTTTTTCAAATTTACTGCCAAAATGATCTAGTTATATGCTCTAGTTACTTTTCCTAATCTTGTTACTTGTGTATATATGACTTCTTCATTTACTCCTCTTAGTTTAAAAATAAAGTTGCAAATTACTCCTTGTTTGCCTAATTTTATCTAGGAACTTTTACTTATCCTTGCCGTTCTCGGCATAGGTGACCGTATAGTTGCAACTGGGGCTTAGATAACAGTAGTCTCTTGCCATAATAGTTTATGTAACTGGTCGTTATCTGAGGAGAGGTTCTGGCCGTACAACCTTAGAGCCAACTATATGAATGAACATAAATATAATGGGCTAGCCTAAGAGTTCTGTAAGCGAATCCGCTCCCACACAGCTTTTCCCTGAGCACAGGGGCAGGTTAACGAGACAAATGCAAAGCAATTATGATCATAACAACCATAACATTTTCAATAACTATTAATGCAAAAACTTTCAATGGCAAAGCAATCAGTTAAAAAAGATGTGGTTTAAAGATTTTCAAGAATTACACCACATAGCTCAATTAATTAGGGATAATGTATTTTAAATTTCATACAGTTGTTCTCAACTACTTTGAAGCTAGTTTACAAATATTGTAACAAGATGAATATTTCAAATTAACCTTTAAACGGCATGGGACAGCAAAGCGAAGTCAACAAACATGTAGTTGTGTCCCTTAGAGGATTAACTATAATTTATTTACTACCCAACTTTTTATTAAACTTCTAATATCCGCCACCATTCAACAACATTAGCCTGCCTACAATACGTGCAGGACATGGCACTTACAATGAAAAATAGATCCTAGATTTTTTGTCGTTACCGTGGTATAACTATAATACTGTTGGAGCTATGTTGACATTATAATATTGTCACGGATTTCCTAACCCGAATTTTTTACTACTGCCAGAAAAACAATCCGTTAATTAATTACTTATCTTTATTAACTACTCAGTACACTACTGAACACTAATTACAACTCAACTAAACATTTATTTAATTAATCGCTATCTAAATCTCTTTGATCTCTCCAACTAAACACTTCAATTCAGACTGTAATACAAGACTAACTAACTCGGCCGTTTATTCTTTTATAGACCCAACGAATATTCCAGGTATATTCTAGTATCTCTAGATCCATTTTCTAGCATCTCTCGAACGACTCGAACGCTTCTCGCCGTTTCTCAGATTTTCTAGTTGCGCCTCGATGCCCCGGCATTTTGTTTGTTTAACAGAATCGTGTAGGGGCGATCGGGGCAATATTAGCGTCGTCGATTTGGGTGTGAGTGGGGCAAATTCCGTGACAATATTAAAGATTATTACAGCAATTATTATTTTGGCTGCAAAAATTCCAGCTTATATTTAAAATATCAAGTAAAAATTTTAATTTTATGTTATTATGTAGTAGCACAAACACAGAGGAGAATTCAATGCTAAGAAATTTGCAAAAAAAAGAAAAGAAATTAATATTCAAAACAGTAAATAAACAACACCGAAATTTTAGGTTTGAAACATGCTTACTTGATAAGTACTATTATACAAATCGCCTGGTTGAATTTATCCCAGTTTTTGCATATTCTTCTCGAAAACAGTACATTAATAATGAATTTATCAAGGGCATATTTTAAAAGTTTAATTTAAAAAAGGTACAGAATAAAATACCAGCGACAGTGGTAGTAACTAGCGTCCTCTACTTTGTATAGAGAAACTTAGAGAAACAGCGTATTCAGCACTACCAAACACGTATCTATATCAAATTTTGATCAAATATGTTGTACTATAAAAAATGTGGGTACATCTAACATTTGATTTTCTAAAATTAGATATCTTACACGCCCTATTTCTCAGAAACGAGTGGGTCTAGGACATACAAAAACACTTTTTTACTTCTATAATGTATACATAACACAGTATCTTGTTGGTTATTATTACCTGTATTCAGGAAATAGACTAAATCCAAGACTAAAATGCAGCGCATATTTACACACAACGTCAAAAGTCTTCGACTTACCCTCATGCTTGTTAAAGAAATCTTTGTGTCAGAAAAACCAAATATATTTATAAAAGTATATTGTTTCCTCAATCTTTTTTTAGTGAAACATAAACTGAGTACTTAAAAAATGAAAAACCAGCAAATGTGTGATATTTTTGACAAAAGTTGTTAAATCAAAAAGAAGTAACAAAGCAAGTTCTCTACTTGACTAACAGGCAATATGACCTCTACCACGTTCCAATAGCATATTGCCACGTCTGTGCATTGAGATAATCAGGCGGTTAATGATCTTTTGTGGAATATTGTTCCATTCCTCTTCTGTCGCCACGACTAACTCAGAAGCAGTCTGAGGTGGAGGAATATGATTATGAATGACTCTAGCAACGAAATCCCAATCTAATATCTTGATATGTCCTGCTTCCAGTGTCTCTTGAACTTATCTTGTGCGATGTGGTCAAGCGTTGTCGTCCATAAACACAAAATTCTCACCTAATGTCCTGCAGTCATTCTTGCTCGGGTCAATGCAGACATTTAATATCGTGGCATTATAATGTACAAAAATTCAAAGGAACGCTTGGCTGAATACACTGCCAAACTGACCAGATTTGTAAAAACATTGGTAATAAAGTAAAGGTTCATTATCTGAAATTTTGTATTATCTTTTCTGTTCCCTAAGTGCATGTGCCTTTTTTACCACAATAAGAAAAACCACTATAATAAATAGTCCATGCAAGAGATTGGAAAAATACGCTGCGCCAGACTCCGTACCAAATAGCAAACTGTCTTCAAGTTACAAAAAATAGTCCTGCAGAACAAGTAGAAAATGGACAGAAAAAATTCTGTCCTGGAATTATTTGGGCATTGTTCTCGACGTTATTCGGATACTTTATTAGTCGACGCTGGAGTAGGTATAACTGATAATAAGCGCCATGGTGGTTAGAAATCAACCACTGTTGCTCAAGGATAGATAGTCTTCAACTAGTAGGTGCTTTGAATCTTCCGCAGAATTGTCCAAAAATACCAGTGTTACTGAAGTTATAAAAGATAGTCCTACAGAACAAGTAGAAAATGGACAGAACAAATTCTGTCCTAATATTTTTACGAGTAATTCCATTAATTATTGTATTTTAAACACAAAAATGTAACATAACTATATTAGTATGATTAAATTGTAATTTAGTGTTTATATATAGTTCTGTAGACCTTTTTCATAAAATGTGGTACACAAAATGATATTTTCCTTCAATAAAAATAGAGTAGCCACCATTAGTTAAAGGAGAGTGAATATTTCTTGGTGCATTGCAGTAGCTACAGTAATTAATGCCCGAGAGCGTTAATAGCGCCTTCAGACGTTAGTGACATTTATCGCCCGAAAATTTTTACTATAAAATGCAATTTAACACCCGGCTGTGTATAAAATATTTTTTTTCTAATTTTGACATATAAAGTGACACTTTAAAACTGATTGACATTATGAAACGTCTTATTTTTTGTAACTAGTTGCATAAAGTAAAATTTTATGCAATTGGTGACGAAAAATGTATTTCAAAATTAGTGACAAAAAGAATTATTCTATTTATTAAACTGTTATAATACAAGTTAAAAACATAAATTATAAATTAATTAATTATTATAAATATTGATAACACAACTATTGCAATTATTCAAATTAATTCCCGACGACATATTTTTTTCAGTGCTCGAACTTGCTGTTATTTGGGAAGCGGAGCACATTGCATTAGATGTTTCACCAAATATTTCTTGCGTTATAAGTTTTTTATTATTCATGGAATTTTCAACATTGCTCTCCGCAACAGAGCTAGATTTCCAACCTCCGTGCCTCTTTAATTTTAAAATATCAGCGCCACTGTCTGCTAGAAAAGTGGCAGAGGTTCTTCTGAAGCAGTGGCCAGTATATAGAACAGGATTTGAAAGACCAAGAAATTGTGCAATAGCTTTTGGCAGACTGCTAAATGTGTTAATTCCCACAGGATTTCTGGTACATTTTCCATTCGCATATTTTACAAAAAATCTGTTGTGTTTAAGAACCTGGGGACGCAACTTAATATATTTTCTTAATATTTCAACAAGATTCGTATTTTCAATGTCTCCAGTGGTAATTGCAAACTGCCGTATAACTTTTGTTTTTGAAGGTGGGATATCAACACGAAAATGGCTTCCTTCGTCTATAACATTTTCAACTGGAAGAAATGTTAATTCTGCTTTTCTGCATGCTCCTGCCATTCCAATTATCATTGCAACCTTAACCATTAAGTATTCTTTGTCATCAGCTTCCACTAAAAATTTGGCAAAATCTTCTTTAATAAAAACTTTTTACTTTTTAGCACTGTACCCGTCCGGTTGCCTTTTAATATATGCTACCAAATTTGTATATTTTTTAATATCAATATTCCTTTTCAGATTTAGTTCAGACCTTAACATTGAGTAAAGTGTCCATAATGTGGAAACTTTTAGATCTTTCTTACCCTCAAAATATGCAAGTAAAACTTTCTCATTAACATGTTTAATTTTCTTCTCATCACACCACGTAACAAATTTTTCGTATGCCAAATCATAAACTGCCTTTGACTTTTTGGGAATTACTGATAATAGAGCATTACCTGCTGCCTCTTCAATATCGCTTGGTAGCTCTTCAGAACTTCATTTTTTAAAAATAAAACTAAAAATATATCAATCTCGCTAAAAACCTTCCGTCTAGACTTTTTTACAAAATGTCAAACTGACAACTAACATGAAGTAACAGCAACAAACTAAATTT
The DNA here is from genome assembly GCA_037114965.1 of Monochamus alternatus. Lineage (NCBI taxonomy): Eukaryota > Metazoa > Arthropoda > Insecta > Coleoptera > Cerambycidae > Monochamus > Monochamus alternatus. Next base: position 25,898,056 of record CM073429.1, read on the forward strand.
ATGTTTTCCAAATTTTTGTCAATTATATTAAATTTTATTTTTTTATTACTTTCTTCAAAATTAGAAAAAATCTTATATGCAATACGTTACGAAATGAAATTTTGTGTAACTTGTGAGTTTTTGCGAAACTCACTTCGTTCGTTCCGCAAAAATCTCACGCGTTACACAAAATTAGGCATTTCGTAACTGATGGCATAAATAGCTATTATTGTATTTGGTCTATGATATAATATTAACAATAACTGCTTTTGATCTTAATTAATGCCACTGTACGTTTTAAAATTTAGTCCTAAAAAAGTTAGATTTACCTTTTCAATTATCAAACTAAAATAACTTTACAACTCAACATAATGTGATGTATTTTTTAAACAGGTAGGAATATAATATCTCAAAAGCTAACTTTAGATTAGAATGAGAACTATAAAAGTACTGTAAAATGTGATTCAATTATGGACTGCATGTTTGTGCCTACTATAGTCCTTAATTGAGAAACCTTGATGAAATATACCCCATTCCTGTAATGATATAGCTGTGGTCAGTTCTCCTCTAGCAATAAAACTGTTCCCAAACAAAGAGGTTATTGTTTGAACTAGTTTCTGTTGGATGGATAATGTTTACTATATAGAAACGGCCAGAAATTTGTTTAATACAAATCCGGCGGACTGGGTTTCTGTTGTGAAGCTGGTCTATTTGTCATTGCCTCGAAATTTTCATCAGGGAATGTGCGCCATAAATAGCATGACATCGCAGTAAAAGAACAATTACAATACGAATTAAATCTAGTTTATGTTAATTAAGCTGCCGGTTAATAATTACCTACTACAAACGCAGATGGCGAGTCGCAGGCCTGGATACAATGTTGTTTAAATAAGTATCTTGTAACGCTCAGTGCTGATTTCAACGCTAATGTAAAACAACGGTTTATACGAAGTAATCCTTAATTATCATTTTGTTGGATTTGATTGTAAATATATCTGAAGATACATATACATATCAAAACATACCAAAAGGATGGAATCAATCAACTAATTAAAAAAGATGCAGCTTCAAGAAACCATCAACTTGTTTCTCCTAAATGGCAAATTTTCGAAGACTCTTCGAACCTTAAAGTGGCCATATTTGTGGTCCAAAATGGTCTGGTGGCATGTTGATGTAATTTTAAAGTTAGAAATTTTGAACCCTGTCAAGGTTATTAAAAATAATTATACATTGGATCATTGGATCATTAAAAATATTTCATTCTCAGAAAAATGTCAATTTCAGCTCTAGCGAATATTGTTGTCTTCTTCGGTTTGTAACCATAATTTTTTCTTTTAAGAATGTTATTCATTTAGAATATTTGCTAATGTCGATGTACTCGGAATATCTTCTGTACTACTACTATCACTATTGAAATCCATATTTAATCAATTATAGCATTATTAAGATTTTGTATACTTGTTAGGTGCACTGTATTATATTACTATTGTGTTTTATTATATTTGCACTTTCTACCGCATCCTGTAATTGGACATGTAACTGTTTGGATAAATATGAAAGAATCTGCCACTTTTTAGAAGTCTTTCGCGTATTAAACGTGGCACACGTGAAAACCGCGTTTGTTGATATTATTGCTAGGCATCCGTCACAACTGTCAATTCAGCTCCAACAAAAATTACTTGTTTTTAGTTATCAAGACACTTATTTCCACAAACATATAATATATATATATATATATATATATATATATATATATATATATATATATATATATATATATCAAATTTATAAATGTTCTAAAAACCGGCTGTGTTTAAAGTTTTGTATAAATTTTGTGCGCTTACTTAACAACTTTGATATATAAATAACTATTAACACCAGTGCCTTAAAGTAAAAATTTAGCCATTGACAGCTTGATATTTTTACTGACAAACGGTATTATTGAATATCGAAGTAAAATTTTATTTTTTTTTAACATCCACTATTAATCGACCTAAAAACTAACTATAATAGTTTTTGAACAAATATTGACATAAGGAAGCAGCAAACTAGTAAAAAGTTATTGAAAAAAATTAATAGAAGAAGACAGACTTCAAATTCAGAAATAAGCGGTATGATTGTTGATCAAGCGATAAAGTAACGGATAAACAAGTTGCAAGTGTCGCCAAGGTAGACATTTTTTAAAGATTTTAGAAAATCTTCATATTCGTAAATAATTTTATAACTTTTGTTCGCTAGTATACGCTAATGTTTATATGGCTTGGTGCAAATTTCCCAGCCGCTATAAAACAAAATTTGAAAATTTGAATACTCCGTTATATACATTATTATTAGAGTCCCGGGGGCTGCTTTCTAAGCATTCCCCGAGTTTGTTATGAAAATAAGTAATTTCATAGCTTGATACGTTTTTGTTTAAAGAGAGATAGACAATGAGTTAATTAACTCGGTCGTGTTCGGCGGGGCGGTTGGCTGTTCCCCTGGTAATGTCGTTATATTATGCCCGGTAATATTTTAGGGGTATATTATGGGGGCTGTAAACGTATTGAGCTCCGCGCTGATACCCTCTGCCCGCTGGGATAGTGTGATGGCCGTGTACTCCAGAGTGCTTTCGGAATCAGGGCGCAAGTTGACTGCAAAATGGAATAAAGCATTTTACACTTCGCCTAAAATATATCTATGCTAATGAACGGAATCTGAACGCGGTTGTAAAAAATACAACCAAGTTAATTGAGTTCTAAAAAGGATGAAGTTTTGAGGCAGAGGTGAAATTAAATTTTAGAGACGTATATAATGAATGAAATGATAAAATATTTAGTCGTCGTTAATGTCAAGTTGGCTCCACATTAAAGATACTAAATATTTAAAATTAATTATTTGCATAGTTTTAGTCTATGTTAAGAATTTAATAGGTACAATCTATATCATCGATATAAACGAACAAAAAAAAAGACATAAGAAACTGCCATAAAATCATCAAAGGCTTCCGCGTCCAACTGGTAAGAAGTAGACACGACCGTATTTATTTTAGATTTCGCCAATAATAATTTAAAATAAAATGAAGTATATAATAATGAATGTAAATGTGACTATTAGAAAAGAAAAACAAATGCTAAATACATATTTTGATTAAATATTGAATGTTATTGTGAAATTTTAAATTATTACTTCCCAACAAGGATTACGAGGAGGTAGGAGCGTTCTCTGCCAGGAGAGTGGAATTATAATTTGGAAGGGTAAGGGTACATAAGGGGAGCAAAAAAGCAGAGAGAAAAACATAACTGATAAGTTAAATTATACCTCTTTAAAACAAAAATAAAATTAAAAAAAATATAATAGAAAACACGTATTTGTTATACAAAACACAATATATAACAAAAATAATATCCAATATACTTTTCTTTTCTTATGCCATTTCTTATTTGGGCGTCCCTGTTTCAATATACACCCTGTTAAAGTTACATTTTAAAAAACTATTTTTGTTAATAATTCCATTGTTTTGTAAGATCACTTCACTTGAAATTTTGCACATACTTTTATCTTATTTCGGCATACTTATCATGTAATTTTGGTGAAAAAAATCGAAGGGTGAATGGTGATAACTGAGGGATGCAGTACCCTTTATCCCCTCCAATTATTTCTAAGTACGCCTATGCAGCTTTTTCTTGAAATGTCAAATGTAGAATTTTCTTCTGATCATTTTATATCTTTTGTAATTTTTTGTGTAAATGCTCCGTTTTGGAGAAAAACGACATGTATTGATGGGTTACAAATGTCTTAGCAGCCGATGAATGTGAATGTGAATGTGAAATAGTGAGCTTCCTTATCCCAACAGATCACATCCTAAAAGGAAGATTTTTTAAAATTTGGATGGACATCTTTGTGAAAACGGAAAGTTTATGGATCAGAAGTTCGGACTTTGCGGCCTACATAGAAAATAAAGCCCTTAACAAAAGGAACAAATCTTAGCACTGGTAGAAGAAGAACCAAGTACAAAGATTGTTTCTCGACAAATAGAAAATTGTACAAAAATGAGTGTTCATCGGACTTCTGCACCCGTATCACATCCAACCCGTACAAAATATTCTTCTCCAAGATTTTGCTTCTAGGATGCACTTTAGTCGTTGGTTGCTAACACAGAATGATGCAGATAGGGACTTCGTAAGAAAAATTCTATTTACGGATGAGGCAAGCTTTACAAGAAATGGATTGACAAACAATAGATTGGCATAACAGCCACGTATGGACTGATTTGAATCCCCATGCAACCATTGTAGCACACCATCAATCATGATTTTTAAATTTTCTGCAAACTGAATTTCGAGATGTTTGACATGATTTACCTGTTATCGTACGGGACGGTATGTGGATGCAGCTTGACGGTGCTCCACCCCATTATGGTAGAAAAGTCCGGCAGTATTTAAATACCCATTTATTTCCCAATCGTTGGATTGGTCGAGGACAAGACGCACTTATTCAATGGCCACCACGATCTCCTGACCTTAATCTATTGTTTTTTTTTTGGGTTTATATTAAAGATATTGTTTATGCTGCAGAAATAAACGACATTAACCATCTCAGAGAGACAATAGTAATGGCAGCTGGTAAACTTGCGCAAAACGAGAATATCTCTCAAAATATAAGGTTTTCACTACTTAAAAGAATACGTACATGTATTAATCAGGAGGGTGGGCAAGTAGAACGTTTGTTAAATTAGTAGTAATTAATTAATTATTTTATTTAATGTTATTTAGGTAAAAAGTTATTGTTGATCGTTCATTATTACTATTACTAAATGAGACTATTCTTTTTTGGTTGATAAGAGAACTGTATTAGAGATTTTAATGCCATATTATTTTTTCAATTCATACGTATTCCTCATTTTATAACATTTAGAATTATCCATTTTGTTTTAACTAGCAAATATTCATTCAGTAAGTATTACGATTTGCTAAGTTGCCAAGGTATTGTAATGATAGGTATATCCACAAAATTTTAGTTTCACTTAAAATGATAGTGAATTATAGATTTATGGTCACTACAAATTGCCGTTATTCTCCCAAACGGAGCATAAACGTACTATGAAATAATTGTAGGGGATAAAGGGTACTGCATTCCTCAGTTACCTCGATTCGCCGTTTGATTTTTTTCACCAAAATTAGATGATAAGTATGCCGGAATAAAATAAAAATACGTGCAAAACTTCAAGTGTGTATCTTACAAAACAATGGAATTATTAACAAAAATAGTTTTTTAAAATGCAACTTTAACACTCTGTATATTGAAACAGGGACGTCCAAATAAAAATGGCATAATGAAAGTCGCATTATTTTTATCCAAAGAATATGTGGTATGGTATGGCCTTCTATTTTGGAACACCCTGTATAACAACAATACCAAAACAGCAAAAATTTACTTATACATCATAATAAAAAAAAACACTAGCGCTAACATTCGTTAGTAACTACTAATGTCACTTCTATCCGATTATTTATCAACAGTTATGATGAAATTACTTTTATTTAGCCCAATCAATTGCCGCTTTATATAGTCTCTATCAATTTTTATGACATGTTTGGCACATTTTTTCCAATTATTTGATGTCATTTTATTCACCTCACTTCTTATAATATCTATAACTGTTTTGTCAAATTTTGGAAAGGTATTATTTCTTTGAATGTCTCTTTTTAATTTGCTAATATTCATTCAATGGGATTAAAAATACAGCAGTATGGATGCAACCGTAGAACGGTATGTCCCTGAGCCGTAACCATTTCATCAATAACGTATTTCTTTGCAAAATTATTTCACTTGACTATATGCAGTAACTCATCTTTCTTCAAAGTAGCATCGGATGCAATTTTATGGATTTTGAGGAATACTTGAACATTATTTTCTTTGTGCCGGTATCGGAATCCTTTCTGAAAGTATTGAATGGTATGGAACGTTCTCTGATATTATTATTAAGCCACTTTGAGGTTGTAAATTCCATAACTTTAAAATGTTACTTTTAATGGCTCGGTATCTAACTCGGCAATCGACAAAATAAGATGTTGTGATACTTTATAATAACTAATTGTTTATTAGTTGAATTCAGGTGTGATTCATGTCAATATTCAATATTTTCGTCTTGAGTGGTTTTAAAGTAAAAGTGTCTTGAAGTAATTGAACAATATTCAACATTATCAGATTGTGTACTGGACAATGTATTATTAAAAGCAGAAACGGCTTTATGCAAAGTAATTCTGGAAAAGTACACTGTATGAGAAAGAGTAAATGGCTCAACAAAAAGCAAGCAAGTATAAATGACAAAATAATATCATTATTGTCTTATTATTTACAGCTTTTATGTTATAAAAAACGTGGACATATGCAGGTAGGTTCACATTTTATATAGGAATCTATACGGTCCCAGATATCAATTATTTATTGCTACTTAATTATAGGAGTTTCTGGAGGTTGTAGAAGTGGGGAACTTGTAACTATAGATGATATTAAAGACAGAGGAAGTGTATTAGCTGTCACAATTTCGAATACTAAGACTATTTACTGTTGTCAGTGGAAGTAATGTTATCCATGCAATTGACGTATTTTGAAAATATATGGAACTGAGGCCAAAAATTGATCTACTTCTACGATTCTCTTTAACCTATAAAAGTTAAAAATGCACAGGGCAGCCTGTAGGTTTGAATATATTCTCGAAGATGTCACAAAAGATATCAGAGTTTCTTGGAATTAAAAATGCACATTAGTATACAGCATGCGCCAAAAGTATGGAATAAATTCAATAAAAACGAAACAATTATTTTTTGGGAAAAATCCTCGAATAGGTCGATTTTTAATTTAAAAAATACATATTTTAGCGTAAAATGCGATTTTCAAATGGTCAAAGGGTAAAATTTTAGTACTGTCTGATAGAGAATTATACGATCTTTCAGAATCAAGGAAAAAAATATGGTGTTGCCATTTAAAAAAAATCGATGACGTCAATATGTATTTTTTAAATTAAAAATCGACCTGTTCTAGGATTTTTCCCAAAAAATAATTGTTTCGTTTTTATTGAATTTATTCCATACTTTTGGCGCATACTGTATACTGGGCACTGTTTTAGAAGATTTTCGGCGACTTTACTTGTTAGAGCAGGTGATGATTTGTCAATATTAAAAATACATTGTGATAATAGCTAACAGAATTAATCAAATATCAGAAGATAAGTTACATGTTTTTTTATACAGAAAATTAAATCGTTACTAACATTGTTTCTAACGTTTCGGAGCAAGTATCCTTTCCAATTGGTAGTGGTATCAGTTTCAACCTCACTGGTTTAAAAAATTGCAGTATTAATCTTAATTATAAAGATTAATTATGTATTTTGTTGGTGTATTTTGATAATAAAAGTTTCCTAACTAAATTGCAGTGATGTAAAACTAGTGTTGGAAACACGGAATTCCAGGAAACAACTACTCTGCCGGCTAATGCCCCGAATAGCATTAAATTACACCTATAAAACCTATAGCAAATAGTTAAATACACTCGTCAGCAGCCTGCCAGACATATACTGGTTTGAGCTTATTAGCTCTCATCAGTATGCCATAGGTGAGGTATCTGACAAACAATCTTAGCTGTTTAAGTTTGTCCAACCCAAGAAGTACGCGGTGTAGATAAGCTACATATAGCGGTGGTTTGCTACTCCATGCCGGACTGACAAATACTTCACAGTAGAAACCACTAAGCGTTATCATCACAGCAGGAAGCTAGCGACCTCTACCGCGATTCGATGTTAACGATATGTTGCAAACACGGAAGTCAATGGTCGGGGCATTAGCCTGTAGATTTTGGAACATATCATTATCGCAAATCGCGATAGAAGTCGCTAGCTTATAAAATACCAATTCAATTATAACTGCATTACAGTCAACTAACCTTTAATGTACAGTTGACTTGTCTGTAATATGTCAAAAGTACATTTAGTTAAAAGTTTTAATAACTGTAGCAACACAATTCGGTTACTCCAGCCAGAAATTTCAGTCACTGTTGGTAGTCACAGTTAGATTACCTACCAGTTTATTTGTAACTAGCGACTGGTTTTCAGAACTCAATTGAATTATTTATCTGTCCTCTGTTTTATACAATTCGTAAAAAACTTCAACTTCAAAATAATCCAACAAATAATTTTTTCGATGGCTTCGAAACAGTAACCCAAGTCCTGCTATAATTTGTTTATACCACTGACTTTAAATAAAAGCAGTCGCGTTTTATTTAATTAAAATTTGATAAGGTGGTACTAATCAGGATAACTCAAAACCCAAAATGTGTGACTATACAATGTTTTCTTCCACGCCATCACAGTTTTATTTGTGTACAAATCCGTAAAAATGGATTTAATATATTTTATGCCTACCTCTTTTATAATATAGATATCCTTTTCTGTCCTTGAAATTTCATTTTCTGTTATTATTATTTTTGTTGTATTTCTGTCTGTATGTTTGTCTCATTCTACCTTGTGATTAAGTTTCTTATATATAGCTACTTAACATTAATATGTAACTCCACATTGAGTCAATTCTTCTCGTCTAAGAAATTTGCGTATTAAAATAACCTTTATAATAACCTAATAATAGGAACATCTTCATTTCATAATATAGGTTATAATTAGTTCCTTTCTAAAAATATGTCTATGTTAAATAATTATTATTTAGTTACTTGCATAAAATCATTCTCTCGATTAGGATCCAAATAAATATCCAATTACCACAATCAGTTCCAAACACCTCCCTTAACAAATCGCCACCATCCATCAGCTTCAACGTGGCGTCTGACCCTGTGTTGTTCTCCAGCGTTAATATACCCGAGACCAATTGACAATTTTCGTGTATAAGGTGCAACGTAATTTAGTCAGCAATCTGTAGCAATATATCCTCCTATTCTGAGACCGTGCAGGCGGCTCAGTCGGTAAGTTGGACGCCGCTATTTACTGCTTCTGGTTCGGGCCCTGACGTGACGTATTCATTCTCATTACTCGACGTTTCACCGCGCTGCCGCCTATGCCGGCGCTTCTATATTACTGTGCCCCGAGGAAGGGTTGTGGGGCGAAATTTACAGCCTGCAACTTTGCAGGATTGCGCTTTTTGCCACCTCGACCGACTTCCGGCAAGAAATTTTAATTTTTCCGGAAACTTTCATCATCCACTTTTCGCAGGGGCTTAGCATTATTCATTCCCGTAGCTGTTTTCCTGGCGCGATAGCAGCCTGCTAATTATCCGGTTGCACTTCGTGCCACACAACAATAACAGCAGTGAAAATAACAACTTTATTGTTAATAATAGCAATAACAATATTTTTATGTAGCAAGTTTGTACAGGAAGAAGCTTTGCGCAAGCATGTGATAATTGGAGAAGATTCTATTAAACGGGTTTCTGTTTCTTACAGAATACGTAAAATGAATTTATTTAGTGTTCAGTATCTTCCTTCGCCTTTGTCTTTTCTGTTTCTGAGGGTGAAAATAGTAATCGTTTTGCTATCAGGGAAGAACCACACCAATTTCCGGATCCTCAGTTTTTGGCTTGCAAAAGATTGTTAGATCGGGATTTTCTGTGGATAATAATAAGTTAATTTATTGGTAATAACAATATTTTTATGAAGCAATTTTGTACAGGAAGAAGCTTTGCACAAACAATGTGATGTTATTTAGTGTTTAGTATCTTCCTTCGCCTTTCCCTCTTCTGTTTTTGAAGGTGAGAAAAATGATTGTGGTCGTTTCGCTGTTACGAAAAAGCCACACCAATTTCTGAATTCTCAGTCTTGGACTTGTCGGATTTTTGTGTGAATCATAAGTTAATTTATTAGCAGCTTTAGAATAAATGGAAGTCAGCAAGAAGATATGGGACATGATATGCCTAATATTGAGCAAGTTTGAGAATCGAGTAAAAGAAAATAATAAAACCAAGTGTTTGAAGTAAAAAAACGGGTTGAGGCAATGAAATCCATTATTATCAGTGCCATTTAGCTTAGGACTAGAAACAGTCATAAAAGATGCAGGATCAGGCATTATATATTATAAAAGGCATGAGTGTCTGGCATTCGCAGATGGTCTTGTAGTACTAGCAAGAAATCAAACAGACCTAAAGGAGGTAATAAAGAGATTAGATAAACAATCCATTAAAAGGGGGCTATATAATGAAGAAATCAGTAAGTTCATGGAATGGATGGAAAAGGTATATCACAAAAGGTAAGTTTTTGAAAATTGACACAAATCTGGGCAAATATACAGGCTTCAAGAAGTAATTCATGTATTTATTAACTGTATTTACCAGATAACCGAAAATAGGAGAAGAAATTGAAGCCAGAATACTGTCAGGAAACAAATATATAGGAGGAACGCAGGGAATACTAAGAAATAAAAATATTTCTAGGCAAACAAAGAACGCACTATATAAAATAGTAAGACAATTAGTAACATACGCTAGTGAAACATCGACAATAAAGTAAAACAAACAAGACTGAAAGTGTGGGAGAGGAAAATATTGACAAAAATTTTTAGAGGAAAATAATAGCTGATGAGTGAGTTAGAAGAACAAATGAGAAAATAAAAATATACAAAGGGCAGGCATAGTAAACGTGGTAAAAGCACAAAGGTTAAAGTGGCTAGGGCATATTGAGAAAATGCTAGAGACAAGAATATTAAGAATGGTAATGACACGTACAATTGGGAGTAAGAAGAGGAGTGGACCACCGAAAGCAAGATGAAAAACAGACGTGGAGAAAGACCTGGAACCACTACACATTGTAAGATGGAAATAAGAAACAGAACGAAATTGAGAAGCATAGGCAACCAAGCCATGGAGCTTTCGCAGTGCTGGATTATATATGTTAATTTATACTAAACTACCCCGGACCAACGACCAAGAGTTGAACCTATCTCCGTTTATGATAGTAATATCCTCAAAAATAAGGATTTGACAAGATTTTTTAGAAATCTTCAAGGGCGGAAATCACGACATACACACAAATGTCGTCATAATGTCTGTTCTCACAAGAACCAGAGACTAGTTTGAAGCTGTCAGAAATGTTCGACCAACTACTTCTTGAGTTATATGCACTGAATACACTTTCACAATCGAATATTTCTAACAGTTGGAAACCAATCCCTGACACCTATTGGAATAAACCTATTAATCAAAATTTTATTATGTTTTACCTTTAGGATCCCGCAACTTCTAAATCATTAATAATTAAATATGTGCTTATAAGACATCTTGAACGATTTTTATGTTTTATTCCTCTATAGATTTTTAGAGAGAAGTATGAATCACTCTGTATATTAAAACAAAATGGCATCAGATTCTTATGAAAATGATATGAAAATCTCTCTGTATACATATGCTAACGCACAGATCATAGAATTTACCGGAAAATTTATAGCGCAAGCGACCAGCGAGGGACAGTCTCGATTTAATAAAATTTGATAACACTATCGGGCCCCGGTTATCCCAGGCAAATGTAAATAACAAATTCATCTCAGAAGCCACTATATATTCACAATGTTCTCCTTAAAAATGTATTCTCATGCGGGGCACGGCCTACTGCTTGGCTGACGCGAATTTGACATTCACGGTTTGTCGCCGCGGTCGACACAAATAAGCAGAGCTCCGATATTTGAAAAAAACGAGGACTAATATTAAGAGCGCCTATTCAGTCCATGATGCATAATCCATAAAGCGGGGCCTTTCTGTGGAATGGATACAAGATGAACGCCATTATTATTTGTGCTAATACTTCCATACCAAGTCATCTTGTTAATATTGTATCAGCTCCATCACTGCGTAACTGCTGTTAAATATTCCCTTCTGTCAAACGTACGTTGTACGTTTTAATTCTAAACGATTTGGTGCGTTATCTACATCCCTTGTAATAATATGAATCGTTTTTAATTTTATCTGAAATATAATTCAGCTGGCCGAATCTACGCATAATGTGAATATGATTAAAGTATTCTCCGTTAACTCTTCTATGTCTTTATTTTCACTTGTAATCTCCCTACGGCTTGGATTATTACAGAAAATTTTTTCGAGGTCATGAATATTTTGAAAATTATCCCGAGTCAAAATATTCGTGAATGTGGAAAAATTTCCGGTTATTAATTCAAGCACGTGTGGGTTTCAGTAAGAAAACTTCACACCTAAAAAATTTATCAATAAATTTTATTTGACAATGAAATTATTTAGAGACATTGAAAAGGTAAGGTTAGTTGGCCATGAATGTTTATTGAAATGTCAACAATTGTAGCACGTTAATTTTTCTCATTATAAAGTCGAGTGAAGTGTTAAGTAAAAATGTCGCGTTTTGGAAAAGAAAATCAAGACAATATTAGAAAAGCAGTTGAAAACTTAGTACCGCAAAATACGAAATTTCAAGTCTATGCCATGTGTCATTATTTTGACATAAATATTTCCGCTTATTAATATCGTTCAGGGTACCCTGGACGATGAATATTTCCGGAAATATTTTAGTGTCCATGGCAACCAAACAAACGAATCTCTGATTGGCTTAAGAGTATAGGTGTGAAATTTTCCCCAAATAAATCATAGTTTGATGATACATGTAAAACAATTAAAAGTAAACCTAGATCTAGTCTTTCTAAATGTAAAGCAAATATTTTTTCCGGACACTTTAAAAATGTAACTGTTTAAGAAATACTTAAATCTAAAAAATATTTGTACGAGAGATCGGTTGCTTCTGGTTTGGCCGCTGCTAGTAGTCAGGGTGTATTTTCGAAGCTTCTTAAAAAATGTACCAATATTAATTTTACATCTCTTCCCATTTCTGTTTCTGTTTTATGTTAGTATTTATTCCAAAATAATAGTCCGATCCGATTCTTGATGAACCAATTACTCTTCGTGAATTTGAAGGTACTCTCATTCGTTATTAAAATGGTACATCTCCTGGTGAAGATCAAATATCCTATAAATTCCTTAAGAATTTATCTCAGAACTGTCGGCTATATATATACAGTACATAATGAAACCCTTGCTGAAGGCAATACAATTACAGCTTGGTCTAATGTAATTCTAACAATGCTTCATAAAAATAGACCAGCCGAAGATCCTTCATGGCATTGCACTAATTAATTGTCTTGGTAGTTTCCACTAGTATTTCACATTCTTGAATAATGAGTGTCAGTCCAATTTTAAATAAAATAGAAGTTGTATTAATAATATTTATTATCTCAGTTCTCTTGTGCATCGCCATTTAAGATTAAAAGACCGTTAGATCTCTTCTGCTTTTATTAATTTTAAAAGAATATTTGACTCTGTTGACTACGTTTTACTTTGGTCTAAGTTGTTTCATATGGGTATTAGCTCTACGCTTATATTAAAAAACTTGTATAATAATGTTGCAAGGGGCTGCCCGCAGGGAGGTATTCTATCACCACTGCTATGGAACTTGTTCTGGACAATCTCCTGTGCCAACTCAAATTGGCATCTACACCATCGCTTACGCCGATGATCTTACCATGCTGATTAGTGGAAGGTACGAAGGTATTCTTTGCCAATGAATGCAAACTGCCCTGAAAGCCATTGAAAAGTGGTGTGAGGACCATACTCTGACCGTCAAACCCATTAAGACAGAAATGGTTCTTTTCGCGAGAAAGAGGAAAATGGGGCCCATAAAGGCACAAACTCTCCTAAACACTACGTTAAGCTTCGAAGCGGACGTGAAATACCTTGATATCAATTTTAATTCGAAGTTAACCTGGGATCTTCACTTGGAGGTAACTAAAAAAAGCGTACATATCCTGTGAGCAGTGCCGCAGGACTGTTGGTAAAACTAGGGGAATGAAACCAAAGGTGGTCATGTGGATATTTATTTAAGTCTTATTTTGTATCTACAGAATTAACCCAAATGATACAATCGAAAACAAGATAACAATTGTTTTAAACAATAAATTCAACATTTACAATAAATTAAATATTATAATCAATATAAATAACTTAAACATAAATTCCACATCGTAAGTACTAATTAATTTGCTTTATAAATTTAGTAAGTTGACTCCACGATGCCTCAAAAATATCAAAATTTCGAGGCAACGCATTAATCGCCTTACAAACTTCATTTATAGGAGACCAACATTTGTACGAGATTGACGTAGATAGAAAAAAACATCTATTCTGGTGGTATAGTTCGGAACTCTTATATTAAATAACGAAAGTACTTCACTACAATTTATTTTATTATTAAAGAGCTTATGGGCAAATTTTAAATAGGAACAATGTCTTCTATATTTTAGAGATTGAATACTGAGTATAAAATTACATATTTTCTTTTGAACACATTCTAAACGATCTGTATAACTAACAAAATATGGATTCCAAACAATAAAACAATATTCTAAAGTTGAACGCACTAGAGAATTATATAAAGCAAAAATAGATGTAACATTAGTGAAATCTCGAGTTTGCCGTTTAATGAAACCACACATTCTAAAACATTTGCTCAAAATATCCTCAATGTGAAGGGCGAATGACTTTACATTTACTATGATTCAACTGCATGTCATGAAATTCGCACAACTTAACTAATAAATTTAAATCACTTTGAATTGCATCAGTATCCTTAGAATCCTTAACACATAGAAATAATTTTAAGTCATCTGCAAACATTAAATATCTACGTGATATTAAATTGTAAGAGAGATTATTAATAAAAATAGAAAACAGAAGGATATATAGGATATACACTGCCATTGCGAGACCAATGTTAGCCTATGGAGCTGTTGTCTGGTGGGCGAAAGTCTAACAGATGCCAGCTAAACAAAAGCTCAGCCAGGTACAAAAGATTGCCTGCCTAAGCATACCTGGAGCGATGCATACGACACCTACCATAGCAATGGAGGTGCTATGTCTAACCACATTTGGATATTTACCTAAAAGAAGTGGCTGCGACAAATATGCTTCGCCTCAAAAATACTGGTATTATACCTGATGTAGGATGTGGAGAAGTTAAGAATCGCCTGTGGACTGGGGTCGTCAGGAAGATGCCCCTTTTGCAGACAGACACTGACAGTATTTCGCCCAAGTTTGTGTCTGACAAATCCTACACGGTGCTTTTCAAGAATGAGGAGACCGCCAGTGAAGATATAATCAACATCTTCACAGACGGATCAAAAAAGAAGGAAGGTGCAGGATGTGGGATTTATTCCAGATCCTTACATATTTGATACAAGTGGGCAATGGATAGGCATGCTACCGTGGTACAAATGGAATTAGCAGATATAACTGTAGCCGCCAAAGAAATTACCCGTAGGCATACAACGGGCAAAACTATTATAATGTACTCAAATAGTAGACAGTCGCTAATGTTCTAACGTAAACATAAGATGACAACTAGATCAGCATGGGAATGCCATCAGGCACTGTTAGTGGCCTCAACCAACAACAGCATATCTGTATGCTGGGTAAAGGGACACGACCGGTGCAATAGCAATAAAGTAGCTGACAAGCTGGCTAGGAGTGCATCGGATCTAGTCCCTCCAGTATGTTTTCCTTGTCAGCATTTCTTGAAATCGTCGAAGAAGACACCCACAAAGAGCTTAGGAAACGTTGGGATGATACAAATGGCTGTAAATTTGCTAAGGAGTTCCTAGAGTACCCCTGCAAGGATACAGCATTTCAACTGGAGTTTTGCAGAGCGAATCACTTAGTCCAATTTTATTCTCACTTTTTATTGCTGATATAGATCCAATCGTGCATCTGGCCTTGATGTTGGCAATATTAATGACATACTAATGTTGTTATAATATGCAGATGACTTGGTAATTCTTGCTGATTTACAGATTAACTTGGTTAATAAACTTATATGCTATTTGGAAAATATACAGAAAAAAATAAACTAACAGTAAATACTCATAAAACTAAAATACTATTTTTCTTTAGAGGAAGTTATAACAAGGTCTCAATTTCTCTTCAATAATCAGTGAATAGAGTGAAGTATTCTTATTTGGGAGTTCCATTTGTTTTTTCTGCTTTATTCCGTGAAACAGCTGAATCCACAGTTGCAGAAACGAAACTATTGGATCCGTTCTTTTCATTATGTTGTGGTCTAAAATAAATTCTTGGGCATCACGCATACAGCAGTATAATCGTTAACTCATTTACAAATTGTGTTGTTGTTTGGGATGTACGCTATAATGATATATTGGAAAAAAGTAGTTTCCCTTATTTAAAAAATTGATTCTTCTCCCTAAGAATACAGCCGATTATATAGCAAAACTGGAGACTGGGGTTGTAGGCCTTCCATTAGGTACTGGTTATGAACAAAAAGCGCCTTATTATATTATGTTTTATGCATCAAATGCAGTTATCAAATATTAACTCTAGATTTAACTGGGTGTCACAAATTAATCAACTATATAACCTCTTAGGCACAAATGATTTGTGGACTAACTTAACAGCGTATTGATATGAGGATTTCCTCTACCATAATAACCCTTTATCGGTAACAAATTCTACTTCCTCAACATTATATAAGTATTTTTAGTGTAACGAAATGCCCGAAAAGTTATTTAACTTTCCGTTTACCAATATACAGGGTGTCCCAAAATAGAAGGCCATACCATTAACCACATATTCTTTGGACAAAAATAATGCGGTTTTCCTTATGCTATTTTTTATTTGGGCGTCTCTGTTTCAATATACAGGGTGTTAAAGTTACATTTTAAAAAACTATTTTTGTTAATAATCCCATTGTTTTGTGAGATACACACTTGAAATTTTGCACGTACTTTTATCTTATTCCGGCATACTTATCATGTAATTTTGGAGAAAAAAATCGAAGGATGAATGGAGGTAACTGAGGGATGCAATATTCATTCAGTAAGTATTACGATTTGCCAAGTTGTCAAGGTATTGTAATAACAGGTATATCAACAAAATTTCAGTTTCACTTGAAAATGGTAGTGGATGATAGATTTATGGGCACTACAAATTACCGTTTTTCTCTAAAACGAGGCATTTAAACAAAAAATTACAAAAAAGGTAAAATGATCAGAAGAAAATTCTACGTGTGATATTTCAAGAAAAATCTGCATAGGCGTACTTATAAATAATTGGAGGGATAAAGGATACTGCATCCCTCAGTTACCTCCATGCCATAATAAGATAAATGTACGTGTAAAATTTCAAGTGTGTATCCTAGAAAACAATGAGATTATTAACAAAAATAGTTTTTTAAAATGTAACTTTAACACTCTGTATATATACAAAGACGTCCAAATAAAAAATGGCATAAAGAAAGTCGCATTATTTTTGTCCAAAGAATATATGGTTAATGGTATGGCGTTCTATTTTGGGACAGCTCAAATTCGACTTTCTTTTTAATGTTTGCATTTAATGGTATTTGCTATTTTATAAACCCTACTGTAGTATGTACTACATTTGAGTTAGAAACACTGAAACACTTTCTGTAAAATTGTAAATAAATAAATAATAATTTAGCTGGTCATTAATACATCAATAGGAGATATAGTTACATTTGTATTTTTACCTACCACTTGTAGACCAGTGCTGAAGCCTTTGAAAATGGTAAAAAGTAAAAAAAAATAATAGTAGCATGAAACCCATTGGAAAAGGAAGAGAATATAACAAAAATGAAAGGAAAAATAATTTACGGGTGATCTGAAGTCGGGAAGTGGAAGGGGGTGAGTTTTTAAGGGTAAAAAAACGGTTTATCTTGATCTCCGGCAAAACTACAAGTCCCATGAAAAAAGTTAAATAGCAAAGTTGTAGGTAATAAAAAGATCGACAACTTTTATATTTACACTTTTTTCACATAAGCTCAAAATTTATGTGAAAAATTCAAATAACCAAGTTTTTGGTTTTTTATTTTTATCTTTTATAAAAAATAATCTTTTCTCAAGATATTTGGTGAAAACTTACCTTTTTATGTCCCAAATACACTGTAATTTTTTTGATTTAAAATATACATTTTTTCACCTTATTTTGACATAATATCGAAAAAGCACCCTAATTTTTAATCGAAAATTCTCACGTCAAAATATCTGCTTTTTTGAAAAAGTCGGTTGGCTTTTTGTTCGTTGGAATCTCTACTATCTTATGGTGTAAAAAAATATACATTACTATGGTAAATGTTCTCAGAAAAAACAAAGAAATGATGCGACAAACTCGAATCCGAAAATTTTTTGTTAATCATTATGTACAATTTTGAGCTATTTATTAAAATTTATACTTTAATTACTCGAAAAACGTAAGATTCCATATTGCACTGATAAACAAAAAAATTGCAAGTCGAAATATACTACTATAATTAACAACTAAATAATTTAATAAAGTTAATTTAATAAAACATCTACAATATTTTTTCGTCTCTTTGCATTTTCTTAGAACGTTTACCAAAATAATAATAATAACAAAGAGCCCACCGATTTTTTTTAAAAAGCAAATATTTTGACGTGAGAATTTTCGATTGAAAATTAGGGTGCTTTTTCGATATAAAGTCAAAATAAGGTAAAAAAATAAATATTTTAAATCAAAAAAATTACAGTGTATTTGGGACATAAAAAAGTAAGTTTTCACTAAATATCGTGAAAAAAAATTATTTTTTGTAAAGGATAAAAATAAAATACCAAAAACTTGGTTATCTGAATTTTTCACATAAATTTTGAGGTTATGTGAAAAAAGTGTAAATATAAAAGTTGTAGATCTTTTTATTACCTACAACTTTGCTATATAACTTTTTTCCATAGGACTTGTAGTTTTTACCCTTAAAAACTCACCCCCTTCCACTTCCCGACCTCAGATCGACCGTAAATTATTTTTCTTTTCATTTTTGTTGTATTCTCTCCTTTTTCCAATGGATTTCATCTACTATTATTATTTTTGGTTTAAAAAATTATCGACCCTGGTCTATTGCTCCGTTGCTAGTTTGGATGGTAATAATAAAACTTGTGTACCAAACTCCTTAGTTTCGTTTAGGGTTGGCCCTAGCTCAGAAAGAGGGAAGTGGGCAAATATTATAAATTATTTATTTGGCGCCACCCGTTTTACAACTTATTGTTATAACCTACCCTATGCTTTAAGGAGTTTATACCTTATATTCTTCAATAATAAAAAAAAAATAAAAAACGGGGACAGGCAGCAATTGATATACAATTATTTGAATTTACTAGATAGAACAGCGGCAATTTGTACACTGTAAGGTTATGATATTATAGATTATAGTACTATACAGGATGCTCGGAATATGCCTTAATTTTGCCATATGATAAGTTGTTCTAAACAAAACATATTTGACATAACAATTTTCTTCTCTCACGAACGGTAACCGAATTATGACAGTAAACAAATCTTGGATATGTGACAACGTCGCTCACATACTATCTTACGATTGTTGTGTATTTATACATAATAATTACAAATAAGTGCACTTAAACATAGGTACTTACTGTGAATAGTTTTCTTTGAGCTCTTTTCACAACACAGAATAATAGTAACAAGTATTTAAAATGACTCCTGTTCCTTGCAAGAAGCGTTTATCGTACAAACGTCTCGTAGCCAGAAAGTGTTGGCTAGGTTTGCCATAAATTAACATGTTATGCAGCTGGTCATGATTACTATCAATTGTTCCATTTTTTGTTTCTGTACACTCACAAACATCAAAGAAAAACTAGACAAAAATAAATCGCACTATCTATACGCACTACCATGACTAATATTACTTTTAGATTATCAGCAATAGCCTGCAACCTGACATATTGCAGCGTTGCGAAACGTTACAGTACGTTACAGTTTTAAAAAGTCTCTCGAAATCCTCAACTGTTTACTTCATTAATACTGACGCAAAAAACAAATTATGAACAAATTACGTTAAAGACGCTTTTACTTAATCTTAATTGTACATTAGTTTGTAATTTCGTAACATAGTTTAGCATATTATTGCAATTGCATTTTTATTTTTGAAATATATTTGTAGATAAACTATTCATTTTAGACATTTTCTTGATCAGATATATCAGTTCTTAAAATTACGGCTCTCATATTCCGGACACCCTGTAGATTGACATACATTACATGTACACCGTTATCTCTTAGCCTTAGATAATAAATATTCTAAATATGTAAAACAGTATAATCAGCACAAATGAGAAGAAATATGCAAATGACTGTTAATAAAAGGGTGTCAGATGACCATTTAGATCAATGATTCTTAAAGTGGTCTATATCGACCCCTAAGGGACGACTCCGAACTGCAAGAGGTCCATGTTCGCAAAAACAAAAATTGGGGGTACATGAGATATGAATAGGGGTCCACGAAAATGGATCCTATTTAAGCAGATCGTGACCAAAATTTTGGCTTTCCGTAAATGGTATAATATGTATAGTATCTATGTACTTAATTAATAGATATTTGATATCTTATAATAGGCGTATAAATTACCTATGAAGTAACATTTTTTAGAAATATAAATGCTTCTAAAACATGATGAAGATCTGGAGCGAGATTTGGGGAAGTTATGGAGTTATAACCATGCTTTAATCATGGGAAAATTCGATAATGGAATCATTCTCCATCGACGGGTGAAACAAAAAACTGAATTGTAATTAATACTAATTGTTAGAATATTATTTAGTTAGTTCAGTCAACCTAGGTATGTTCATTATTGAAATTTATGTTATTTTCTTATACATACACTTATCAAACCGTTTATAAATAATTATTAATTTCATAGTAAACAATTATTTTATTAACTACACATTTAATATTCAATATTAGAAATGTGGGGTTCTACCAAAACAAATTTGAGGACCAATTATTTAGATCTTAGACCTCTAGTTTTAATTCAATGAAAGCGCGTTTCAGATCGCCCAGAAAATTATGTAAAAAGCAAGCGAACACGTTGCAACTGACAAATTGATCTTCCTCAAATAGGTGGTGTACTACGACATTTTGCTTCGTATAACAAACAGCCAGCAAAAGTTGAAATACAGGTACTGACAACTGTGACCTTATACGTGGAGTTTTGTCTCGAAGAGCAAATCTTATGACACGGAGATGATGAAAAAATGACAGACGAGGTGATATAAGATAAGGCCTAGATCATATCAAGCACATAGACTTTGTTCTTGAGCCGCCTCATAGTGAAAATCGTAGACTATTTTCCAAACTTTGGGAATGAATCCAGCACAATGTTGAAACAATCGCAATAACCATTATGGACAAAATTGTATTTGCAACAAAATTAACAACAATATCCGTATGTAACGCAAATATCTGCTGTTCACACACCAGCATAATTCTTGTTAGGAAAACAGAATTTAAAGCCGCCTAGACACTTGTAACAGAACCTCGTCGTGTAACTTCAAAATGACCGTTTGGAAGGGACTCTATAACCTTTTCGGGTCACATCACACCGAACATAGATGTTTGCATCGAGATTCGCAGCGTTCCCAACATTTGCCACTATTTCTGCGTCACATCAAAGTATGACACGGTATGAGATTCCGCAAAGTATGGAAGTGGCACTTTTTCCCAACACGGTTGAGTGTACTGCGCACAACATTGAAACAGAAAAATGTTCGCGACATATTTCGCTAATATGATATACAAGGTGATTCAGGTTTAATCTTGATAACTTCAGGAATCGATAGAATAGGTTAAAATAATGTTCATTTGTGATATAAACTTATTTCCTAAAACGCATTGTCTCTGAGATAGAGGGCGTTGAAGTAGGAATTTTTTTCTTGTTTTTTCCTCATAACTTTTCAACCACCTATGCGATTTAAGTGAAATTCGGAACACAAACACTCCTTATAATCTTACATAAGCTTCTTAAGTTTGAACTACCTACCCCTCTTAGAAGTGTATTTTGTATGCTACCCTCCTCTTACTTTATTTCAAAACTACAAAAAAAATTAATTTCAATAAAACAACAGTACTTTGACCTGATTAATTTCGAAACTTTTTCGTCTCCTGTTTTTTTTCGACGTTTGGTCTTGTTTCTGAGATATTCAAAGAAATTGGTGACAGTGTAGCGCACCAGCTGCGTAAATTTCATTTAACGTTATAGCAACCCATGAAAACAAAACTCAGTGATTTGTGTAAACTGACGTTTGTGAAAATCATTGTCAATAGTATTATTTAAAGAATTTTTAGTGCTAAGAAAAAATGCCAAGAACGTTTACAAATACTGAATATGCCGATATACATTATGTTTATGGTTTCTGTGACGGAAATTCCAACGCGTCAGTTCGAGAGTACCGAACACGCTTCCCTAATAGAAGAATTCCAAATGCACAAGTTTTTGTAGATTTTGTACAACGTCGATTTTCGGAATATGGTTTGCGCCGCTACAATGATCATAATCGTAATGTACCGCCAAGAAATAACTTTAAGCACACGCCGAGCAGCTCGGAAACTCCATTTATCTCAATCAAAAGTACTGAGAGAACTCAAACAAGATCATCGAAGTTCTTTCCATCTACAAGCATTTCAAGGTTTGTTGCCAGAAGAAGCTGAAAAACGTTTAAATTTTTGTAGATGGGTTTTAGATTCAACATAAATTAATCCACAATTTCTGTATAAGGTTTTATGGACCGACGAATCTAATTTCACAAAAGCTGGAATTGTGAATTACCACAACATTCACATTTGGAGTGAAGTCAATCCTCGATGTGTCAGACAATCTTCATTTCAGCAACAGTTTAGTGTAAATATGTGGATAGGTGTTTTAAGTTATAACCTCTGTGGGCCTCCTAGTTTAAATGGGGATTTATTTCATGAGTTTCTACAAAACTCTCCCCGACGTGCTTGACGATGTCCCCTTAAATTTACGCCAAGGGAACTGGATGCAATTAGATGGTGCCCCTGCACATTACGGTAGGCAAGTACGGTTGGATGAGAATTATCCTCGTCGATGGATTGGACGGCAACCCAACAACCACCCAAATATGTGGATTCCTTGCAAAGGTCCAGTGGCTCAGCCTCCGCGCTCGACAGATCTGAATCCTCTGAATTATTTCGTTTGGGGCCATCTGAAAGCAATTGTGTATGACACGCCAGTACATACCCGTGAGGAATTGATCCAAAAGATAAAACATGCTTGTGATGACATAAAAAACAATCCTGTTCAAATAGCAGCTGCGGTTAATACACTAGTTCATCGATGCGAAATGTATTGAGGCTGGAAGAATGCACTTTGAACAATTATTGTATTTTTTTAGTAGTTGATAAGTCCGTTGTAAATATTGTAATAAGTAGTTGTTACTAAATTTATGTTTGAGGTTATTGGCATTTTTTCTTAACACTAAGAACACTCTTTAAATAATACGTTTGACAATGATTTTCACAAACGTCAGTTTTTGTTTTTTTATTTTGAGAGCCGTCCGACAGTGTCCCCGGAAACACCGCAGTCTATAAACTTATTGTGCATCTATCGACGAGCACAAACATCCATGGTACTACAGTGGGATTCGAACCCACACCGACATAGCCGATCCAGACTGGTTCCACGAGCAGTAGTCTCCCAGCCACCTCGACTATCGTGGCGCCCAAAACGTCAGTTTACACAAATCACTGCATTTTGTTTTCATGGGTTGCTATAACGTTAAATGAAATTTACGCAGCTGGTGCGCTACACTGTCACCAATTTATTTGAATATCTCAGAAACAAAACGAAACATCGAAAAAACAGGAGACGAAAAAGTTTAGAAATTAATCAGGTTAGTTTTGAAATAAAGTAAGAGGGGGGTAGCATACAAAATACACCTCTAAGAGGGGTCGGTAGTTCAAACTTAAGAAGCTTATGTAATATCATAAGGAGTGTTTGTGTTCCGAATTTCACTTAACTCAGATAAATGGTTCAAAAGTTATGAGAGAAAAACGAGAAAAAAATCCTACTTCAACGCCCTCTTTATCGGAAACGATGCGTTATAGGAAATAAGTTTATATCACACATGAACATTATTTTAACCTGTTCTATCAATTTCTGAAGTTATCAAGATTGAACCTGAATCACCCTGTATAGTGATTTTACGAGTTGTTCGCCATGTTAGGCATATCACGACATACTCTACCCTGTTCGAGACGAAGTTATGCAACAAGATTCTGTTACAAGTTAGTACACGGCTTAAAATCATCCTAATTACTTGAATACCTAACCTAATTACATCCAACTATTAAACCAATAGAAATATGGCAAAACCTAAGGCCTGAACCCACTTTGTTTCCTAAGAATTTCTTCTTATCGATCTAGGAAACCAAACAGAATTTATCCCTATTAAAAATTGAAAAAGTTATAGAGTGGTCATGAAAAATAGGTTTGACATTTTAGTTTTTCCCAAATTTTTCGACAATCTAATCTAACAATATTCATAACTTGAAACTATTAGAAATATTGGAAAACAAAAGTTAATTTGTAAATTTGTATGAATACTTGAGAACACCAAACCATGGCGACGTTCGTTGAAAAAGATTGAATATTTCATATTTTCTAAAGCAATATAGCCACATCCATAGTTTTTATTATCCAGTTTGGTTATCCAGTCTTTTCCGGAATAGTTGACAATGCTATTTCGGGTGATATTTTTCATTATTAGGTATTTAGTAGGTATAGAATATTGAATTTTTTATGTATATCTATATGAATATTTTAATTTAATAAGTTCAATAAATACGTTAAATACAAATAAATACCTAATTTAAACTTTCAAAGCTAATTTTTATACCAATTGCTTTCATTTACTTTTTTATTTAACTTACTTTTTTAAAATGTATACTTTTCTAAGCATTTTTCCAACTATAAATTTTTCCTTATTTATCCGGTCTCTAGTAATGAAACAAAAAATACTTATTTATAATTAACTTT
Organism: Monochamus alternatus; assembly: GCA_037114965.1. Taxonomy (NCBI): domain Eukaryota; kingdom Metazoa; phylum Arthropoda; class Insecta; order Coleoptera; family Cerambycidae; genus Monochamus; species Monochamus alternatus. Next base: position 25,922,912 of record CM073429.1, read on the forward strand.
CAATAATCGATAGCTTTAATTAAGACTAGAAGATTTCTCCACTGGAATATCCTGTTTCTTTTCTTTATTCTGTCTGATTAGACTATATGTAAGTCAGTTCCCACAGAGCGTCCTGAAGTTTAATTTTAACAACGTCTTTGTGTCTTCACAGGACTCAAATTGCTCGTAACAAATTTAATCTGCTTTTAATGAGCAATTTCGATTTTTCCGTCGCAGCGATAATCTTTCAGTCCCAGAACGTCGTTTATTACCATACAACAGTCGTCCCCGGCAAGATAAAAATTCTTCTTGCGGCAATTTCGGGGATGGCTTCGGATGCCAAAGTGAAGGAAATTGCGGCACCATAAATTGGTTCGGAAGCACCGCACGCCGCGATTGATAGTCCATGACGCGGCGGGTGTTAAGCGGCCCAATAAACCGGGTCTGTGCTTTTGGCCGACTTGATGCACTTCAATCTGAGATCCAATCAAGCGTGGGATCTTAATCAGCAGTCATCGCGGGACGTGTAGGTTGGGTGCCTGGTATGTTCCAACTCTGGAATTTGTCAATTCATCTACAGCAGGAGATATTACATAATGTACAGGAAGGAGAGGTAATAAAGTTGTTTATATGGGAGTTGAAGTGCAATAAAAACCAACGATAAATTCTCAGCGTGAGTCATAAAAAACAAGTCGAAATCTATATAGTACTTTGATTGGCACTATAGTGCATTGAATTGTTTTAATGTATGGACAAGAGGCACAAGTTAAAATTATTATTCTTTGATATCGTTTCTATTGAATACACAAGAACTGATAAACAAAATATATGAACTGATAAAAGATATATTGTTTAATGATCACCTTCCAAAGACTTATAAATTGCTCTATGCCATGCCTGAACAGCGTAAAGTTCAAAATGGTTTTAAGTGCAACGTCATTATAATTCATTAAAGGCAATTTCTTGAAGGTGAATATATAAGTTGCCAAAATATTTGCATCTTCCGATTTATTTCTTGAGGTGGGACCTAAAGACAATAAATTTATTGACAATAAATTTCAGATGTGATGTGATGTGAGTTTCATTTCTCGGAATCAATTCATAGCAGACGAGGTCATCTTTGTTTCATCAGATGGGTATCAAGTTTGTTGTGCTTGGAAAGTTGCTTTTATGTTGCAGCTAATCTATTCTTTTCTGTTCTTGGTATATATAAAGGTATCATTCTTTTTTCACCAGTACGAGTTAGCAAAAAGTAACAAATCTTAACGCAATTGTTAGAGCCCATCATATTGGTTAATTCTCGGGTTTATTAAAGTAGACCGTTGTGAATTAAAGTGTTCAATGACATTCATCAGTCTCAAATTGTCGTTCTTAAATATATAGCATTGGTCATGACAAAATTATCCTCTCAGGAAAGCACCATTTCGTGGTGTACTTGCTCAATGGTGTTTCATTCATCAACTACATAAATAGTACATCGTCCGATGCCTTTAATTTATCTATTAAACTCAAACAAAAAGATATTTTGAAAATGTTAGTTTTCTACTTAAAACTCTATTGCTCCTACAAATAATTTACATAATTACTGTACAAATTTGTATGCTCAAAGGCTATCGAATTAAACAAAAGTATGAAATAAACACTTTAAGGTATATATAACAATTAATTTCAATTGGTTGAACAATTTCTGGGGTGAGAGTTACTTCTGAGAAAAAGAACGATAGATCTCACAGAATATAAAGAAACCAAAACAGATGACGTGACAACCAGGTCAGAAATTGTTCAACCATTGACAACTGCCACGGAATCATGCAGACCAAATCTCAATGCAGACTATCCATAGACTAAAAACTTTGATATTAATATAAAAATAAATGGACAATTTGCAAATGAATACACCGCTATAATATAAGGTTTAGATCTGCGAAAGATATCAGATTAACTGTCTCAGTATTTGCTTAAGATGGGCATTCCAGAAGTATTTGGGAATTTGATTAAGAAATCAAAAACCAAATCAAACGATCTTCAGAGTAACATTTAGTACGCATGAGTACTTCTTCAGTAAAATGACTTTTATTCTTTGCAGACGATTTAAAATTATTGTCAGTTATAAACAGTGTTAGTTATTAAGTGGATACTGACAAAATTCAGCATGACATTAGGAACCCATCATACTGCTGACAAAATTATTATGGGTCTTTATTTTTGTGAAGGTAATGCAGAAAACGTACTCTATTACTAATATATAATATGAGATCCAGCTCAATCCATTGAAATCTTATGAAATACTTTTAATCCACCTCTATCATTTATACCTAAATTATATAGTTGTTATAGACCTCTTACTATAGCATACGTAGCATTATTCTAAAAAAATAACAAAGAGCACAAAATTTTTGATGTCTACATCAATCGTTGACTTATCTATGCAAAACCTGTATTTCACTTACAGCTTATAAAGTATCTTAAAGATACAAGAAATCGTTTGAATTGCATTACACCGGTTGAATGAAAAAATACGCAGGAGCAATTCGACCAATTAGTTCCTCTTGAGACTCCACTGGCGTTTCATAGACAATTGACTTCATGTAACCCAACAGAAAAAACTTTATTGATGTCAAAGCAGAACCTTGAACTGGCCATCTAACAAGTCTCCTTCTCCGTATGCATCTATCAGGGTACTCGTGATTACTTCAAGCGCGAAATGTGCAAGGGCTCCATTATGGTGTAACCACATTCCCCGAATTGTAGTTAAAGCAATATCTTCCAATAAGTCAGGTAATACATTTTGCATAACATTTAAGTAAATGTGTCATTTAAGCGAGGTGGTTGAGTACAAAAAATGTTAGCACTTATAAGACTCTCGTACCAAAACGGGAAATTTTCGGACATGAGATCTTATCTTATATTTTGATGTCTTAACCTATACTCTGTATTATGTCCCATCTACTTTACTGTGACATAAGTTAAGGTTTTAATATTAGTTCCGTACGTTGTATATTCTGCATTTGTCTCCAAGTGCCAGAACGATCCCCTGCAGGTGGATAAAAAGCATCTTACCTTGATTTATTAATCTATATTTGACATATCTTTTATTGTATTGAAACATGCCCTTGGTCTTCCATTCATGTTTACTTTAAACACTCGACGATTACTTGTGCTAACAATTCCCTCCTAACCACTGTTTTAATATTTTTGAGTATCCTTTTCTAGTTGGTCCAAGTTTCCGAATCTATTTGTCCACGGCTTCGTCATTCCTTCATTTATTTGCCCGATGGAATCTTCTACCGCAAGATATATAAGATCTGTATCTCTGTTAGTATTTAGGAAAGACCTGTACCATGAATGCTCTTTTATATCTTCTCTGGTCACATAGTCTGAACAATTTTTTCAAAATCCTCGTTGACATTTACTCTTCCTATGTCATCTTCCTTTACTGTCCCGAACGTTTCCATTGCTTCCTTCTGAGTCCTAATAATCTTGTTATCGTCTCCCTCAGTCGTCCTTAAATCTTCAGTCCTGTGTTTCTAATTCCATTATCTTATTATATATTTTTCGTTCGTGTAGGTTTTTCTCTCAAGCATCAATAACAGGTTTTGTGCTTTTATCTCATGAGTTGAGACGCAACTTTTAATGTTCGCTTCTTTTCCCTCTTTGTGTTGCACTTTAAAGCTACCGATACTATTGTCCTGGATTCTTACTGCTGCCATCAGTGATTCGGGATGCACTGTTTTTTCCACTCTCCGGTGTTTACACTTGCTCCTGTGTTGTCTCCTTGTCTTAATTTTCTTTCTTTATCTTTATCGATCTTGTGCCATCCTCATATTAATTCTATATAACCGTCATTCACCGCTGTTGAAAATCCCTCCATTCCCTCCTGCCTAATTTGCACCCTACTACCAGCTGCCTCTGGTCTGATTTTAGCAGGTTGCTTGTTTGAAGTTACCTTTTCCCTCAGAATATCTCCATTCTGTTGCCCAATCCTTGTTCATGTCGGTTTGTCATTTGCAAATTTCATCGCGATTTCATCTGTCTAGTTCCGAGGTTTATTTTGATTTTTTATCAATATTTCGGGTTTTTACGCTTCCATATCCATTGCCAAGATCGTTCTCCATATGTCCCGTAACATATATATAATTTTTCCTTTATGTTCTTAGTTTTCTTCACTCATTCTGCGTCATTTCGGCCACTTGAGGTTCCCGTCGACATAGCCTGTGAGATCATCGTGAATACTTAAGCCTTTCTATCATGTCAAGGTGTCATAGCTTATAGGGCAATCCAACGAACTATCAAATCACTTTAAAAATGGCGGCTGTAGGACAAACAACTCGACATATGACAAGCAGAAATTTGTGATTTTATGTAGAACTGTGTGTTTGGCTCATTATATTTTATGCCAAGGATAATTCAGACTGTCATAATGTTGTTGTTTTGTTGTGTTATGAATTTGTTGTGTTATGAATTGTTGGAGTAGAAGACAGCGAGAAGATCAAGTTAGATTTTTTAAGATTCCTGCTGCATTGAATTATAGACATAGAACTAATTTCAATGAACTCTCTCATATAAAACGGCAAAAGTGGCTTTGTGCAATATAACGGCAAGACCTAACTCAAGAAAAAATTAAATACAGTGTCGTTTGTTCAAAACATTTTGTATCGGGTTAGTTAATAAAAAGTTATATACAACAATTTAAAAGCATATATTTCAGGTAAACCGGCTGCTTTAACAGATAACTTACATCTTGATTGGATTCCTACATTGCATTTGGGTTATCAAATTACCACTGCAACGTTGTCAGAGACCAAGATGGGTAGATATAAACGAAAATATAGTGTTGTGCTAATGTTTTCTGAACTTTTAAATATCTGCAATATTTATATGTAAAAGTAATATATACCTACCTATGCAGGCCCCTATTTTCCATTCGGCACCGGGCAGGGCCCTGCGATTAGTGGGACCCCCTAGTTCCTGCCAGATCAGCAACTCTTTTATATCTCATATTAGAAAGTGTAATATGAGCCTATTTCTCATATATTTTCATTATAATAAGAAAAAGTGGGTTTATATTTTAGGTAAAACGTTCTAGTTGCTGAATATTCGTAAAATTATTATTATTCTCAGTATTCACTGCCCTTCGGTATATCTACAAATTTTTTCTTTCAAATGGGCCGAAATAAGAAATAGTTGACTAATCAAAAATGAACTTGGTGCATTAAATTTTGATTTTCCCTGCTGCTAATGTTTTCTATTGTGCTGTAACAAACTTTAAATTATTATTGCAATGCCGCAATTATTTAAAATATCAAAAAACCAATTGATTATTAAACATTTTGTACTATTTATCTATGTACCCAATTTGTATATATAACTTATTTTTAATATTTTTTATTAAATATATTTTAGATTTTTCCTATCAAATGGACTTTTATTTATTATTTATAATTTTTGTCAATTATATGTGAATTGGAAACAGTGGCATTATTAAGAATTTCAAGCCCTAGCAGAATTTTTCTTGAACTGAAAGTAAATTCTGCCATGAATCTATGCATAAATAATTGTTAAAATCAAATTACGTACCTCTGTAATAGTTTACTAATTAATTATATATAACTGTCAATATTGTTATCAATATATTTTTTTATTAATATTATATATAGTATTCTCCAAGACCCTGAATTGCTAGGGCTGGCGGGGGTGTAATTATGCTAATAGTTGGAGAGAAAAAAGAACTTGGGTACCTATTTATAAATAATATATTTAAAACTTGGACACTGTATTTAATTTTTTCTTGAGTTATGTCTTGCTGTTTTATTGCACTAAGCCACTTTTGCCGTCTTATATGAGAGTTCATTGAGATCAGTTCTGTCTATAATTCAATGCAGCAGGAATCCTAAAAAATCTAACATGATCTTCTCGCTGTCCTCTACTCCAACAATTCATAACACAACAAAACAAAACCATTATGATAGTCTGAATTATACTTGGTATTCCGAAATAGGTATAAAATATAATGAGCAAAACACACAGTTCTACACACAGACCAATAACTAAAAGTTCTACACAAAAGCACAAATTTCTGCTTGTCATATGTCGAGTTGTTTGTCCTACAGCCGCCATTTTTAAAGTGATTTGACAGTTCGTTGGATTGCCCTATTGGAGGAGACCTAACCCCAAAGTTTCTAACCTTTTTTAAACGTTCCGCATAAAAAATATTGTTTTCAGATTAGAACTTTCAAGTCAAATTGAATTGCATATGTCTGTTCTATTAAGCACATTTCTTAAATGTAGTAAAATTTTAAGACTTCTTAGAAGTTCTGATCTCAAGTCAATGTATTATATTTATTATAAATTATTGTGAAACAGTTTCTGACGTTATTACCGAATGTCTTAAAGTCAATCGACTAATAAGTCAGTAGCTTAATGAATAGGAAAGAATCCTAATCTTCACAATACATTCACAACAAAATGAGACAATATAAACATACATAGGATTTAATTTCATTTGGTAATGAGTTATATCCAATTAGACCTCGTATGAATAATGAATTCATACCCCTCTTGGTTTTGGATCTGTCTACATGAAAGTTGTTTGCACTTCTAGTACTGCATGAATTTTATGATTGAACCTAATAAACTGATTGAAATAGGTTGGCATCAATCCTTTGACTATCTTGAAAATGAAGATCATTGCAGAGGAAGTCAACCTCTTGGTTACTGATTGCCACTGTAACATCTCTTGCATGTGGAGTATAGGCGTACATCTGTTACACTTTAGAATCAATCTCATACCACGATTTTGAAGTTTTTGAAAAGAAGTTTTACCATTATTATCTAAATCTAGAAAAAGTACAATCATTATTAATAGCATCATTACTAATAGTATTGTAGTATTACAATAAAGTGTCATCCAGGTAAAGATTTACAAATTCACAATTTACAGAGCAGTTTATGTTATTCATGTAGAGAATCCATAGCTGTGGTCCAATGACACTACCTTGAGGTACACCTATATTTGTCAGCCTTGTAGTAGAGAATTGGTTATTTTCACAATCTCTTTTCTATCACTCAGGTAACTTTCCAACCTTTTCAAAGCGATGAATTGAATACCATATGCTTTTAATTTCTGTATGAGAATATCTCTATCGATAGTATCAAATGCTCGTTTCAGGTCAATGAACACTGCAACAATATACTTTCCTTTATCCACCAACTGGTTCCAACTAGTAACAGTAAGTTGTAAGGCTGTTTCACAAGGGTGTTTACTACGAAAACCCGACTGATTTCCTAGGAATATGTTGTTATAATTTATATGTTCAATGATTTAGTTATATGCTGCCCTTTCAATCACCTTCTCAATATCAAGTAATGTGTTGATAGGTCTGAAGTTCATTGCATCATTTGTATTTCCTATTTTTGGTATAGGTATAATAATGCATGCTTTGAACTCATTTGGAAATGTTCCTGTTGCAAAGGATGTATTAATAAGTTTCAATAGGTGGAAACCACAAGTATCAGTAGTATTTTTTAAAATTTTACCATTCATGATATCATGTATCGCACCTTTATTTTCCAAATTAGATATTATAGTTCGAAGTTCATTTAGATTCATAGCACTAAAATGTTCAAAGATAGTTCTTATGTCTGGAAAATGAATGGCAGACCATTCTTCATGATTATTTATACTATCCATTATATCCTCTACACTTGATATAAAATACTCCCCGAAATAATCGGTAATATCATTTTCTGCTTTTGCGATAACCCCTCTATCTTTAAATTCAAATTTTATCATAGTGTTTGTAAAAGCAAAATTCTCATTCCGAATCAACTGTTTTAGCGTCTTCCACATTTGCTTGGAATCTCCATAATGGGAATCAATCACATTATCGTAATATAATTTTCTTTTTAATCTTAGACTTATTAACTTCATTTCTATACATCTTGTGATATTCAAAAGATTTTGCTTAACTTGCAACCGTACTGTCTGAAGTTTTTGTAAGTATTATCACGATCTTTAGCTTTAATATGAATTTCTTTATCATACCAAGGTAAGCTAATTCTATTATTTTCAAATATTTTTAATGGACAAATCTCATCAACAACTTTTTTGAAATATTTTGATATTTCATCAAATATAGTGATTACATCAATGCAATTTGATGGCCAATTGCAGTCAATCAATCTCCAATTAATCATGTGAAAGTTATCTTCACTATAACTTCTATACATTTTTAAAATATCATTTATTGGTCTGGTGTTACTTCTAATGTTAATTGTCATTGTATCATGATCGGTTATTTTTGGAACTTTGTGTACCTTGGCAAAAATATTTGGATCATTGGTAATCACATACTCGATCAGTGTTTCACTTGTAGATGTATATCTTGTTGGTTCCCTTATGACTTGTTCCAGCCCATATTTCATTATTGTCCTTTATCTCTATAAAAGTTATTAACCAAAAAATCAAAATTAAAATCTCCTACAATAACTAAATTTTCACTTTTTGTGGTAATCCTGTCACACAATTCCTCAAAATCGTTTATGAACTTTCCATGGTTACCCTTAGGAGAATGATACACAACACCTAAGTTCATTTTGTTTTTACCAAACTGCACTTTCGCAAAGATGCGCCAATAATTATAATCCTCAATTATTATTTTGGTGTTCGTAATGATAATTCCCTGCCTGACATACATAAGCACACTATCTGTATGACGACTACTTGAATCACATCTTAGATTATAATTTTTTATATTCAGATCAATTTCTTCAAAGTCTTCCGTAGTCCGGATTTCACTCAGAAGTATTTTTGGATTATAACAGATTAGCTCTTCAATAATTTAATCCTTATGGGTTACAATACTCTGCGCATTAATGCATATAATATCTGTATGGTACTGAATATTAAACTACTCAAAATTTTGGCTCTGTTCAACAATTGTTGGCATGTTGTTTATGTACCTTATTGTTTTATTGGTGTGTCCTGGCTGTTTCAGTTCCTCCAATTTACCTTTAATACGAATAAAATATTCTCTTTGCTTTTTTGTTTGATCTGCATATATACGTATGCTCGGTAACCTGATTGCAACCTCTTTACTTTCAAAGCAAATTTTAACTGGGCGAATTTTTTGTTGACTAAATTTCTCCAACCTCTGGAATTTGAATTCTTCATTACCATAATACTCCACATTGCTTACAATTTCTTTTAGGGCCTTTTTCTCAACTTCAAACCTAGCTCTGCTGTTAACTGCATTCACTTCATTTACGTTAAAAAGAATGACATTTGAAGCTCTATTCTGCCTTTCTAACATTTCATTTATTATAGTTTCTGGATCCACTTCATTCTCCAGTTTCTCTACACGCCTTCTGAGTTCTCTGTTTTTCCTCTGTTAAAGTCTTGAGATGATTATTTATTTTTTCACTTGTCTTGTTTTGTTGCTCAAGACCTTTCTTGAGTTCACGCAATTGGTCTACCCAGTCATGTTTTATGGGTTCAAAAAACTCTTTCAGCACTTCCTTCATCATATTTTTCATTGCATTTTCACCAAATAACATTTCCCACCTTTTTGGTGTCATAACCTCACTTTTACTTTTATCACACTGTCTGCAGCAAATAATTTCCTCACTGCCGCTCAGCAACTTTAACTGTGCTGGACAACTAGGATGCAATGTTGCCTGACAAACAATGCACTCTTCCGCATTTATTACTTTCTATTTACATGATTTACAATGCTTTTCTAGCTGTACATTTTTAGATGTAGTGCCGGTCGCCATTTTAATTTTTGAATTGAATAATATCATAATACTTTTTCTTGCTTCATTGTTGAACTTTTCTAAAAATATGTATTTGTATCAATAAACATTTCTTCTAAAAATTAAAAATAAAAATGTTTTCCTCTCGTTCATTCTAACCTTGAACACACTGTATCTTTCTTGAAGATTTCTAGAAACTGTTACTATATAATAGGTTCCATTTTCTTGTGTTTTTGTTTTCAAGAAAATCTATATTCGGTTTAAATAAAACATGAGTACTTCTACATATTGTACCAAGGCAACGACAAAAATAAAAACAGTTTCGAAGCTCCGCAGTCTTCAAGTTTCTTTCAATTATAATGGCTTATAAATTTGCGATACATATTTATTATGTTATCTGCTACGTCTACCAAATTTAATAACGTCGTTAGACGAATCGATACTTTTATATGCAGCTTTGGTTATGAAATTTCAAATAGGGTCTAGATTACAATCAATATAATGGCGTGGAATAGAGCGGAAAGCTATGTGGATGCAAATTTTTATCAGACAAATTCGGATCCCCAGACTTTACAATACAATTTTCTTAAACGTGGTGTAAACTGAACAATGCAAGATTTAATTTTTAGATGTGTTTGAAAATAAAAATATAAGTGTTTCAATTCAATGAGATTTTTTTTTAATCAGCAATTTATACAATATGCTACGAAGTGATTTCGTTATTGATGTGTAAGAAAGCAACCTAAATTTAAATTTGACAGTAAGAGTTTCTGATCTTGAAACAATGTCCAGCTTCTTACGGAAGTAGCTATCAACTTCCTTGCTTTAAATGGAGCACTGTAGAGAATATTTTTAAAGTAAGTGCGTTTTTCAACAAATATAATAGAGAACACAAAAATAAAAAATATTAATTAAACAACATCTCGTCATATTTTCAAAATGAAAAAATTGTCAAAGAATTAGAACATTTTGGAATGGAGTTTGATCCATACAATGTATGTGGTAATGTTAAAACGTCATCTCACAAAATTATTTGTTTTTGCCAGTCAAAACGTTTACTATTAAAAACTGTTTTTAGGTTAGAAAATGTTGAATCGCGACATTAATTGAAGCTAATTAATATTTTAATTTAAATACTTCAAAAGGAATATTAAATTGATCACTGTTGTTTCTTTCAACCGGCTTAGTGTTTTCTTTTCAAGTTCAAGATTATTTTTTGTCAAAAATATCTATCATAATAGACATATATAATTGTATTAGGTAGTTATACACAGTATAAGGTTACGGTGTTTTTCTAGAAAAGAAAGTAATAATAGCCGTAAATTTAATAAATTAGATTTTAGTATCTGCATTGAGGTTCTCCCAAAAATAAACGGTAAGTTAATGTGCATGTTTTTGTGCTGAAATATTCAAACTGTTTAAATTTTTTTTGTGTACTTATCAAAAACCTTGATTCTACAGGGAGTTGCGTATGTATATATAAAAAATTACAGCCTCTTAAAAAGGGGAAGTGAAATCTGCTTTTTTCAATTTTTCTCAAAAATAGTTGAATAGAAACAAACGAATTTCGGCAGGAGCGCAATACTTATAAAATTATAAATTACTTACATATTTCACGTTTCCCTAATTGAAATGAAATACGAGTATATCACCTTTTCCATGTTTATTTTCCAAACATTCTTATATTTTAAATTTCTTAATCGAAATAAAATTCAAAAGTTGTTTTGTTTATTCAGAAACTTTTTTCTCTCTTACAAACATTTCATATTTTTAGTTTTTGAGAAAAAAACAAATTTTTCGAACTATATAAAATACGATATCATCAACTTTTGAGCTTTTGTGCGATTTATTCTTAGTAGGCTGCTGTAAGAAGAAAAAAGTTCCTGAGTAAACAAAGTTGGCTTAGAATTTCACTGCAATTAAGAAAGGGTAAGAGAGTTTGTAAAATAAACATGGAAGGTGGTTTATTTCACCCTTTATAGTAAACTAAGAAAATGGAAAATACGTCAGTAAAATGTCATTTTATAAGTATTACGTTCCTGTCCAAATTTGATTGTTTATATTCAACTGTTTCTGAGGAAAATAGAAAAAAGTCGGGGTTTGCATCCTTCTTTACGGGGCTGTAACTTTTCAGGGGAGGGTCTAATTAAAAATATTATAGAAAAAAACCTTTAAAATGTGCTAAATTTTTGTATACGTTACGGCTAAAGTGTAAACTTAGTTGGCTAGAATACAAAATAACTAAACCGTTGTTAATTTTTATATAAAACTCATATTCCACAATATTAATGGATACTCTTGACTTCTTATTGAGAACCCAGGTTTCACTACCATACAGCGCTGTCGGTCTCAAAATTGTTTTATACATTCTAAATTTTACTCCTCTGTACAAATTTTTTGATTTCTATAAGTGGTTGGCTGCTGCCGAACTTCTGCTTGCTTTTATTATTCTCCTATTTATTTCTTGTTCCTCATCAGAGTTAGCTGTTATTAGCGCCCCCAAATATACATATTCTTGAACTTCCTCAAACTCCATCTCTCCATGCTCTGTTCTCAATTTAAAATTGGTATCCTTTTTTTGTTCTCCTATTCTCAAAAGCTCACTTTTGTCTTGATTTATCTGCAATCCCGCTTTACGTGCTTGCTTCACAAGTTTTCTCGTTACTTCTTCTAATTCCCTACTATCTTTAGTAATAATATCCACGTCATCTGCATAACTTACAATTTGATGACTTTTAAACAATATATGTCCTTCTCTGTTCAACTGACTATCTCTTATGACCTTTTCTAGTACTAAATTAAAAAGAAGCGTTGAGAGTGGGTCTCCTTGTCTCAGTCCTGTATCAATAGTAAAGCCCTCCGAACATTCACCTTTTATTCGTACTTTGGATTTGGTATTTTCTAAGGTCATTTTCAATAGCCTAATCAGTTTGGTTGGTATCCCAAACACAACATAGCCAATTCATATTAACTCTGCCAGAAATTATTGAATCACCAAATCAAATAAAGTGTAATTTATTACCAGACGAAAGTATATCAGCAAACATAAAAAAATATTGATTACCAAGTTGAGAACAACATTATGTCTTTTTCAAAAAATGTACTTTTGGTATATTTTTCTGAATTAAACAGAAGTGTGAAATCATCTTAATGGTCAATATATGCGATTATCAGAGCTACTTTGAACGTCTACAACAACATCGATATTGGAAAGTATCTAAAATTATAAACATTCTTACAACGGCAATCGGATGGATATCGTGCAAAATAATCCCGCATTTTAGAAAATGAAGAAGTTTAAAAATGTCTAATGGAGGCTTCTGATGGTACGTATTTAGGTACAAAATATTTTTGTAAACGAAGAATACTAACTGTTATTATTTTACGAAGCAATTATTTTTGCCATATCTATTTTTCTTCTCTTTACCGCGATCGACCGACCTAATAGCCGTGATCGACCGGTCGATCGCGATCGACTATCCCTGACCTAGGAGGTAAATAATAATAATATCTCTACCATTCTAACCATGAGAGGGAACGGTATATTACTATTATGCAGGCCGCACTTGCGACCAGGAGCGACTTGCTTTAGTAGACCTTAACCACCGTTCAGTGCACACTTTAGTACCTGACAGCTGTCACTAAAACTACGCATTTCATGTCAATTGGAAAAAAAAAATATAAACTTTGTATGCACCCCGTAAAATTGATGCCAGTGTGTAGCAGTTCTAGAGTCATTAAATCCAATAAGTTTTGTTTTTAAAACCGATCCAAAAATGAAAGAGCTTACCTTGTTTTACATGACAAATAAAAAAGAAATATATTTACAATATGTTGCGATATACAGATCAAATGTGATGGTAATTTGCAATCATCTGGGAAATTTTAGCTCAATGTAACTAGACTATCAGCCAATGAAACAGGATGCCTCAATCAATGGCCACTCTAGACTCACCCCTCCAGGAGCGTCATGGCTTTCCTGGCTTTTCGGGGAAAATTTCCACCGAGCATTTCAGCCAGTATGATAATGGAGCTGCATAATGTTGACGCCTTGATTGTTTCGAACTATTATCAGTCTCACAGCCGAGTAACTGTTCACAATACAGCCCATTCTATATCCATAACCGTTGACGCCAACTTATTCGACACTTGAGGGGAAATTAACGAGTATCGATTGGGGTCTCTTTAAATATAGCAATCGTCTATTTTCAGATAAGAAAGTTGTGCGAATATATTTTATCGCAGTTTAAAAAATTTCAAACTTTGCTCAAAAAAGAATTTCCCACTCAACCAAGCAGAACAATTAGGTATTACAAAAATGCACCGTCATAAATTAAGATTAAATATACATTAGATTGATTTATTTTGTTTAATGTAAAGATTATTCTACAAAGGTAAACTATTTATTTTTATACCAAGGAAAACAAGCTGAACAATTGAGTACGTATTACAAAAATATACATAACTAGCGAACCCGGCGATCTTCGTTCCGCCTAACAATCAATGAATGAGCAGATTTAGGATTTTAAAATTAATGAAACATTATTAAGTTCAATTTTTTATTATATTAGTATAATAAAATATATGGGAATTGGTGGATTGCACTCTTCAGTGAAGCACCCTGCGATATACGACATTTTTCGTTTTGTTATCAGGCGCAAGAACAAATAAAGAAGAATCCTAATTGGAATACGGCTTTGTCGGGAAAGATTAGATCTTCTCGGTCGCGGCATAGTATACCGGTCAACTTTGCGATATTTTTAAAACAAACCATAGACAACATTACGTGAACTGTCAGTTGCATTTTTGTTATAACACATGCATTTAATGTATGGTGTAGCTTAAGGCTTACGGTGAGCGCTCTATCAAACGATATATAAGATCTGTTCCAACAACCGTCGAGAACTGGTTCAGTACCGCGAGAAATGTTTGACCAACACCGTCTTACGTCGCATTCACCGAGAGTACGTTAACAACTGAACTGACTGACTAATTCTGGACGGTTCGGAATCGATTCTTGCTGTGTTGGAACAAACCCATAGTTTTCGCTCAGTAACTCCTTAACGGATAATGATAAAAATATGCGGTTTTTTCTAATAGACTATAAATATTATTTTACGTCGACGCTGTGTTTTGAAATTTTGAAAAAGTGTATAATTAATTTTTTTTAAATGAATTTTGCATATTTTCAAAATTTCAAAACACAGCGTCGACGTAAAATAATATTTGTAGTCTATTTAAAAAAAACCGCATATTTTTATCATTTTTCGTTGAGGAGTTACTGAGCGAAAACTATATCCCTTTGGATCGAGCGCTCACCGTAAGCCTTAAGAAAATGCTTCTGGTTCAGCTTTCTGCCACTCAATTCCCTAACACGAGTCTTTCAAATCGTAGAACAGTTATGATAAGAGGTTACACTAAACTTGTAGATACTCCTCTTAAATTTAACACTCTGCTTTTTTTAAAAAAATTGCTTAAGATTCTTTAAACCAAAACATGCTGGTGGAAGACCGTTACATGCTCAAATTATTGACGCTGAAGGACAGATTTTGAAATTGGTGGAATGAAGTGGCAGAAAATTATCAGTGGGGTCCAATATTCCTAAAACTAAAGTACCACATACTCCAAGTACATCACGGTAGGTATTTTCCTACTACCCTTATATCTTAACTAATGAGATTTAGTTTTGACGTAGGAATTTGTAGAGCCTGTTGGCACAAGGATGGTCTGACAAATTCGCTCCGTGTAAGAGGGGTACCTGATATTTTTATTAGTGGATGTACAAGTCCAGGAGCTTTGATGGAGATAGCAGAGATCCCTCTTATTCTATTCAAGGTATTTGACACCTGGGTTATGTGATATAGCATCAAAAAATATGATTTGGAGCATCCTAAGAACTAATTTTTATTAAATAAAACTAGTCTAAGCCGTATTGAAATCGGATCATTATAAGGAAAGTTATTTTGAAACTAGTAGAAATACCTAAATAGGCTTCATAAGATAGGTTTGCCAAACCACATGTAGATGTAGACTATAATTGCATTTTTCTACACTTGTATTATAACAATGCACTTTTATGCCCATAATCCGTTTCATAATGATACCCATTACGATACAGATTTTTCATTACGATACAGATTTTTAATCAATAGAAACCCATAATTTTTCAATCAAGCATGCTGTGCATTTGACGTTTATCCTAGGTTCCTATGTAATTATTTTAGATGTCAAAATCAGTACGTATTAAATTTTCGTAGATACCTAGCTAAACTTCGATAATTTATCAAAATGTCTGATATCAGCGATATAGAAGAATTACCATCGACTCCTCCACACATATCGGAGAAAGCCGAAAATGCAGTTCATACGAATAATTACTGTTACCTATTGTGTTCAATAAAAATATAAAATTTATGGTTTTTGATTATTTATCGGGTGTAGAAAAAATAGCGTATGCAACTCTCATGTAATGGTTATTAATACATGATCGTTGCATAATATACTATTATAGGTATATTGTTTTGTTATGTAATTGGATTTGTATATATCACTAATTATGCATTCACAGACATGCGGTTTCTGAAATAATCACGTTTTTTTAAATAGTTTGCAACGTATTCGCCATTTTCTGATATTTTCATGCACAATAATTCATTCCGTGGCAGTTTAAATGAAGTACAAATGCCGCTAGCGCGGCACATAGATTTGATGGTATTATTATAGCCAAGGCACGGTTCTATGCACTGAATGAGTTAAAAATCCATAATATAATTTTGGAGATATACAAAAAACTAATGAAAAGTAATAATTATTGACATTCTTTCAAATGCTGAACTCGGCTAAATAAAACCAATCTAAGCTTGCATTTTTTTAGAAAGTGACGGTAAAATCAGTCATTTATGGATTAAATTTGGTAGCTATGATTTTTTTTTTATATTTCAGCTTTAATTCTGCATTAAAGTAATCCGTTAGCATGAGCACAACGGCTTTCGCAAAATGTAAACTGATTTTATTTTCAATACTATGCTTTTACCTCCGGAATAAGTATTTGTTGGAATATTTTTTTTAAGCTTAAATTGGACTAAAAATTACAAGCTACCCAAATCCCACATGAAAGCATCAGTTAGCGTACATACTGGCACATTATAGGAAATACCTATAACCACGGGTTATTAAAATCGCAGTATACAGAGTTCAAAACTATTTTGTTACTTTAATTTTTATTAACAAATTTATAAATTCACTTACTATTAGTAACCAGTGTGGAGTTGCCGTAAGGCTATCTTGCAAGATCTATTGATGACTGAATAAAACGTGATCAAAGGAATGTTTATTGGGCACACCATATTTATTTTTTATAGAGCCTATGAGCTGACTCAAACCGAAATTTTGTTATGCTTAGTAGAAGCAACATTAAGATTCTTCACAGATATCAAATGAACCTCCTTTATAGTATTGGCTTAAGTAATATTGTGAAGTGCAGGGTTTGCAACAGCATACATGAGGATTCGGTTAACAACCTCTACAATCGTGTGTGTTGAATGGTAAAGTGGCACAAATATCTTGGGGCGGCTTTTCTGTATCCTTCTAAGTTATTAGAGAGATTCCAGCACAGTTAGTTCTAGCCTTTGCACACTCTACGGATCTTTTTTAAAAACCTACAGCCTGCGGCATGCACAATGGGTCATCAAACCTAAATCCTGCGGTCAAAATGTCGTTTTTTATATACAGCAGATATTTAGATTTATATTTGCCATGTATCATTATGTATTTGTGGAAACCAATGTATCTATAACTAAAATCAAGTAATTTTTGCCTAAGGCGAATTGACAGTTGTGACGGATGTCTACGCCTCCTGAAATTTTTAAACGGCGTACAAAGTCTGTTCGCGGGAAACACTACACTGAACATTTCTAGCAAATTTTTTGGAAAAAACACACATTACATTATTTTTTATTAGGCGATACTGATTTTTGGCATATGTGGAGCTTGTTGTAGAGAAAAGTTATGCAACTTAATAGATGATATTCAGGATTTAGAGAAAACTTTGATAGTAACTATAAATGAATTCAAGACTAAAGTACCGCGCATATTTAGTATAATTGATAATGAAAATAGATCAAGATAAGATATTTGGATATGTGCAGAAAATATGCATCTCTTTGTCAATGGGATACTGAGAATCGACTTGTTTTTGTATATTATCACAATAATAATTGCTCCAAACAAAGTACGAAACTCAAAAGAATATACCTGGCATTGTTTTCGGCGTTCTTTGACTACTTTATTAGTTAACGCTGGAGTAGGTTTAAGCGTTTAAGGTGGTTGGAAATCAACCATTGTTACTGAAGACTTTTGAAAATTCAGTGTCCAACACAGTGGAAATAACAAGAAAACATATTGGCACAAATATGCATTTAGTAGTAGATGCTCTGGATTTTCTGCAGAATTTTCCCAAAATACTAGTGTTACTGATGTTACAAAAAGTAGTCTTGCAAAACAAGTAGAAAATGGACAGGATAAATTCTGTCCTAATAATTTTATAAGTAATTCCGTTAAAGGTATTGTAAACATAAAAATGTTATTCATAATAATTGTATTAGTACGATTGCATTGAAATTTATTGTTTGCAGTCCTTTACCCTTTTGTGGTCCACCAATTGATATTTTCCTTCAATAAAAATATAGTACACACCATTAGTTAAAGGCGAGAAAATATTTAGGTCATTAAAGTAATTAGTTAACGGCCGAGGGCGTTAAAGTAACACTTATGGCCCGAAAAATATTACTATAAAATGCAATTTAACATCTGGTCATGTATAAAAGGAATTTATAGATGCCCCTATTATGACAATTTAAGTAGTAGCAGTATTCTTCAAGAAATACTGAATATGAAATGTTTGATAGCAAAAAACGATTTTAAACGTCATTTTAGAATGTCTCAAAGTTTCATAGTGAAATTGTGCCATTTGAAAAAAATGCAGTGGCGGATGTTTATGTTATATTGTCTCTCATCTCTTTTTTCACCGTTTTCACATCTCCTTGCTGTCTCCTGACCACAAAATATAAAATTCGTGCGTATCCATAAACAACCTGCGTTTAGGCATTATACAGTATGCGCCAAAAGTATGGAATAAATTCAATAAAAACGAAACAATTATTTTTTGGGAAAAATCCTCGAACAGGTCGATTTTTAATTTAAAAAATACATATTTTAGCGTAAAATGCGATTTTCAAATGTCGTCATTTGTTTTCGAATAATAACGTCATCGATTTTTTTTTAAATGGCAACACCATATTTTTTCCCTTGATTCTGAGAGAGATCGTTTAATTCTCTATCAGACAGTACTAAAATTTTGCCCTCTTACATAGGAGAGTTTTCGAGTAAATGACGATTGAATGTTAGAAAACGTAAATTTTATCCATAAAAAAGTAACAATTCTGAGGTATGTAAAATAAAATACAATTGATTAAATTTTATACTTAAATTAAATGTTCGAATTGTCATCCACCAACTTCTTGACAATGCACAAGTCTGTGAAGAAATTCTTCTTGAACATTATGAATGATTTCTGGGGTAACTCTGCGTATTTCGTCCCGAATGCGATTTTGAAGTTCTTCTAAATTACGTGGTTTATTAATGTACACTTTTGACTTCAAGTATCCCCATAAAAAATAGTCAAGAGGTGTAAGATCTGGCGATCTTGCAGGCCATTCTATCGGTCCGCGTCTGCCGATCCACCTCCCAGGAAAACTGTTGTCCAAAAAATCTCGTACAGGGCGCGCATAGTGCGGAGGTGCACCGTCTTGCTGAAACCATATGGTATCGTCAGGAATGTCAGGGTCATTATCGTTAGGAAAAATTACTGCAAGGGCTGGAACAAGGTCATTTTCTAGAAACTCTAAATATCTTTGTCCTGTAAGGGTTCCTTCAAAGAAGAAAGTCCCTACTATTGTGTCAACTATTCCAGCCCACACATTTAATTTCTGAGGGTGTTGGGTATGTGCCTCTGCCTTCCAATGAGAATTTTCCCGACTCCAATATCTGCAAGTTTGACGGTTTACTGTACCATTCAGACAAAATGTGGCCTCATCTGAAAAAAGTATTTGCCGGTGTAAATTTCTATTTCCTTGACATAAATCCATTAGAATTTTGCAAAAGTGTAAGCGGCGATCGGGATCATCTTCATTGAGTTCCTGCACAAGTTGAATTTTGTAGGGATGATATTTTTCCTTCCTCAAGATACGTAGCACTGTGCTCTGACTAGTGTCATTGTTTAATGCAACCAATCGTGAAGAATTATGAGGATTATCCACCATACTTATCAAAATGTTCTGTTTCTGATTTTCATTAATGCTTGGATGTCCATGTTTTGGAATATTTACAACATTGCCAGTTTCTCTAAATTTAGACTCTACCTTACTGGATATTATTTATTAAATAAATCGCAAACTTCCTGCTGAGTTCTAGTCATATTCCCGCATGCGATAAGATTTAAAATTTCAAGTCTTTGAGTAACAGTTAAATGTGCCATAATACTTTAAATTGAATAATAATTTCTATATCGCTTACAATACTTATTAGAAAGTCGGTGTGACAATGACACTTTGCAAATATTTTCACCTACGTGATCCATAAAAGAACTATGGAATTCGAAAAACTAAACTTGATAACGTTTTTGCTTTAGTTTAATTGATTTACGTTTTCTAACATTCAATCGTCATTTTTTCGAAAACTTTCCTATGTAAGAGGGCAAAATTTTAGTACTGTCTGATAGAGAATTAAACGATCTTTCAGAATCAACAAAAAAAATATGGTGTTACCATTTAAAAAAAAATCGATGACACCATTACTCGAAAACAAATGACATTTGAAAATCGCATTTTACGCTAAAATATGTATTTTTTAAATTAAAAATCCACCTGTTCGAGGATTTTTCCCAAAAAATAATTGTTTCGTTTTTATTGAATTTATTCCATACTTTTGGCGCATACTGTATAGTTCTATATCTTGCTTGACAAAAATGTCAATTTTAAAAGGTGTAGTTATAGCAAACTGATCTGATTCAAATGATTGAAGAAAATTTATGTACTCGAGGCATGCGGGGAATTCACATCTCGATCACATTCTAAGTTGAAGCGGGGACACTGACTGTAAATTAACACACAACAAATTATCATGTCAAATCCGTTTATGTTACTAAATTCAATTTAATCATAATGAAAGAAAGCTAGTACTATTTATCTTAAATACTTTGACGCGACTCAAAAAACAAATCAAATTATTAGACAACCATTTTCTTATTCAACTAAATTTATCTTTAGTCTCAATCAAATAGTACCCTAAATTAACAATTTAAACGCATCACACGTACTATCAGATACGGCTCGCGATAAACTCGGCTGTATTTAGTCAGATGCAATCAAAAACCGCCATAAATCACTGCAAACTTCCTTTCCCGCCGTCTTGTGCAGGTACGTTCCGGCTTGTAATATATGCCTAAAATTAAGTAATATTATAATGCCATTTGGCAGCGATGGAGTGCAGAATGGCTGCCGGTGAAGTCACAGACAGGATATTAGAGAGACAAAGACACACGGGCCGTCCTATTATGCACGCTCGCTGACGTTATTATGTACTTAGGGGGCGATAAGGATAATTAGTTTTGTGTGTAGTCTTGGAGGGTATCGGGCAAATACCTCTTAAGCATCTTAAATCAGATCGTTAAAATTAACAATTTCACAGCGTATTAATGTTACGATGTCAGCAGGAGTTTCCACTAACACGTAACAATGGAGACGGCGGCGGTTTTATGCCCGTTTAAATGAGGAGTATCTCGCAGGAGCTGCGCCTTTATTTCACCTCGCCAGCGAGACTGTTAATTATAACGTACAAGGTAAGAAAGTAATTTGACGTGACGCAAAAATTAATGCATAGAACGGTAAATACCAATTTGATGCTCCACTATCAAGTTTAGAGCTTGCGTTAACAATTAATATTTATTTGTTTACTTATTAAATTTGCCGTACAAATAAGTTAAAACCACAGCTTTAATTAGCTAACGGATCATAACGAACTATTTAATTAGAAAAGCTCAAAATCGGTATATGTCTGGTGTCAACGCTGAAGATTAACCGTGGTTGTTTGATATAGATTTTTCAGATAATAATAATAATATAATAATAATAATCTTTATTTCTGCAGACAACTGTAAAACAATTGTATAGAAATCGTCAAAAACTTAGCTACATTGTTTACATGAAAAAGTCATTAATAGAGTAGAAACACTTTTTGACCAAAAACTGCTTAAGAGTACTTTTAAATGAGGTAATAGATTTACAATTTTTAATATTATCAGGTAATTCGTTAAATATCCTTAAACCAAATACATTAGGAGATTTATATAAAACAGTACATTTGCCATGTGGCACATGGAAAAACTCATTATATCTAGTGTTCACATTATGAAAATCTTTCTTTTTTTTTAAACATTTTTTCATTATTAAAAATATACACAGCCATCTCAAACAACAACAATGAAGGTACCGTTAAAATCCGATACTTCGGAAACAATGCTTTGCAGCTAAAAGTACTGGCTACACCAGCAATGGTTCGCAGTATACGCTTTTGGGCAAGAAAAACAGCATCAGAATGTGTAGACTGGCCCCAGAAACACACACCATATCGCAAACATGGCTCAACCTGACCATAATACATCATGAGTAACTGCGTCTCTGTCAAGACAGTACGTAAGTTTTTAAACATAAAATTGAGCGAATTCAACTTTGAAACGATATGCCCACACTGAGATCTCCAACTTAGGTTTTCGTCCAAGTACAGACCCAAGAACTTAACATATGATTGAGATGTGTTGTTGACAGTCGTTGGGGGTATTAGCCAGCAGAGTAGTTGTAAATCCATTTCCTAAAACATGCTAGCAAATAAATTTCTTTTGACATATATGTATGTGCCTTGTAATCAAACACGGAATTCCAGGAAAGAACTACTCTGATCACTATGCCGTAGGAGATGTATCTGACGAATAATCCTAGCTGTTTTAGTCTGTCTAATCCGTCAGAAGGGGCCATAAGTACGCGGTGTAGAATTAAACAACTACTCTGCGGATTACCGCCCCGACCAGCATTGAATTACACTTGGCTAGCCAGCAGAGTAGTTGTAAATCCATTTCCTAAAACGTTATTTTATAAAACATACTAGCAAATAAATTTTTTTTGACATATATGTATGTGCCTTGTAGTCAAACACGGAATTCCAGGAAACAACTACTCTCATCACTATGCCGTAGGAGATGTATCTGACGAATAATCCTAGCTGTTTTAGTCTGTCTAATCTATGAGAAGGGGCCATAAGTACGCGGTGTAGAATTAAACAACTACTCTGCGGATTACCGACCCGACCAGCATTGAATTACACTTAGCTAGCCAGCAGAGTAGTTGTAAATCCATTTCCTAAAACGTTATTTTATAAAACATACTAGCAAATAAATTTCTTTTGACATATATGTATGTGCCTTGTAATCAAACACGGAATTCCAGGAAACAACTACTCTCATCACTATGCCGTAGGAGATGTATGTGACGAATAATCCTAGCTGTTTTAGTCTGTCTAATCTATCAGAAGGGGCCATAAGTACGCGGTGTAGAATTAAACAACTACTCTGCGGATTACCGCCCAGACCAGCATTGAATTACACCTGGAAAACCTATAGCAAACAGCTAGAGTCACTCGTCAGTAGCCCACCAGACATATACCGGTTTCAAGCTTATTAGCCTATTTTAGTCTGTCTAACTCGACAGAAGTGACCATGAGTGATAGTCATAGGCCTTATCTGTTGTTTGTTAAAAGTGCAGAAGCTTCCATAAAGAGCAATCCCAATAAATTTTGGTCATTTATTAATTCTAAGAAGGGCACCACAAATATATCACAATCTATGCATTTTAACGGATAGCGTTTAGAAAACCCTAATGATATCATTAATGCTTTTGCTAATTTTTTCTCCAACTCTTACCTACCTACGTCTTCTAGTAACAATGATTTATTGCATAATACAAACAGCTGCACTAATAATTTTTTATATATTCGTAATTTCACGGAATCTGAAATTATTTATGCCTTAAAAAGAATTAAGCCAAAGATGACTACCGGTCCAGATGGTATACCTGCATTTCTTATTAGGGACTGTGCCTATGTTTTCTCTTGTCCCTTATTGAAGTTTCTTTAAGTCATATTTCCACAATAGAAAACAACACGTAGTCTATAATGGTATTGAGTCAGTGGAATATGTAGCTACATCTGGAGTTCCCCAAGGTTCCATCCTTAGGCCCCTTTTGTTTAATATATTCATTAACGATTTGGTTGGTGATCTGAATGTAAACTATCTTCTTTACGCCGATGACTTAAAGATATATAGTTCCATACACGACATTTCCGACTGCATTAATCTTCAAAAAAATCTCGATGCGGTCAAATCGGGGTGCATGAATAATGGATTAATGTTGAACATCGGCAAATGTAATGTCATGTCTTTTTCTAATAGATTGTTTCGCGTTGTATTTGATTACAGTATCGATGGTAATATTCTGTCAAAACCAAAAACGTTTCGTGATCTTGGTGTTGTGTTTGATGATAAACTATCGTTCAATGACCACGTTGATGCCGTTGTTTCTGAGGAAAATAGAGCATACTGTTTTATAGTTTGTAATTGTCGCGATTTTACAAATTTAA
The DNA here is from genome assembly GCA_037114965.1 of Monochamus alternatus. Lineage (NCBI taxonomy): Eukaryota > Metazoa > Arthropoda > Insecta > Coleoptera > Cerambycidae > Monochamus > Monochamus alternatus. Next base: position 25,947,389 of record CM073429.1, read on the forward strand.
AAGTCATGAGGTTACTTTATTTCAGTTTTGTTAGGTCAAAACTGGAATATGCGTCACTTGTATGGCTCCCGCACAGCATGGCTCAAATTAATAAGTTAGAATCGATTTAGTGTCGATTCCTAAAATTTTTAAGTTTCAAATCAGACGGTTACTATCAACATGAGAGCCTCCTCAGTAGACATTCACTTGCTAGTCTTGAAACCAGACGAAAATATTTTTCCCAAATATTCCTTTTCAATATTTTACATAATAAGACCGACTGTCAACAAATATTGACAAACTTACAGTTTTCTGTCTCTAGATTTAACTCGAGAACAAATTCAACTTTTTATTTGCAGACGCCTCGAACGAATATACTGAAGTATTCTCCACTACACATAATTTGTAACGGCCGTAATACTAGTTTTGTTGATATTTTTAATTGCAGCGTAAATGAGTTGAGAACGTTTTATTTTTCTTGATACACTTGTTGTAGACTGTATAGTTGTTGTTTTGTAGCAGTTTTGTTTTCTTGTTTTTTTTTCTTATATGTATTTCGATTATTGTATTTCTTTTAATGTTTCTTTTTGTACCTGTTCCATAATTGGGTAAATTTGTACCTGTTGACCAGTAGATTTAAAATAAATAAATAAATGAGTACGCGGTGTAGAACAAACTACATTTGTCGGCCATTCACTACTCCAAGCCAAACTGAAAATCCACAGACACGAAACGTTGTACATGCAGTAGACACTACTGAAATAAATGTTGAATTTTTATATAAATTAGACGAAATTATTGAAGAAAAATGCTAATAAAACCATTTGATCTTTATGAATTATTGTTAAAGTTTATTTAGTAACTATTGTGTGTACTAGTGCTTCGATCAACATTGAATGATATTCTCAATATCTACTATATGCCTACTATGATTTGTTAGTACCAGAGACATGCCAGTAACAATCGTCTTTTAGATATAGCACTTTGTATGTTATACCTGAGCCACACTAAAATGAATAATCAACTTGGCTTTTATCTGAAAACTTTGGGAAGGGATATATATATTTTTTTCAAACTGCATAATGTTGATTCGATTAAATGAATAGAAACTTCCTAAATCGTTCTCGAAATAATTAATGTGGGTATTTTTTTGGAGAATAATATTTCATTAATATATGTTTTTCATGCAATAGAATGACGAGTTAATAGAATTTTGCCTGATTAATAACTGCTCTGAATGTTATAATGACTTCATCATACCACATGCGTTTTTTAAATTTATTAGACCACCTTAGTGTAACAATGACATTGTAAATTAAATTAGACTCAAAGTAGACATTTATTGAATAAACGGAATATGTATGATCATATGAAATTTCGTTTATTAAATACATTTACAGTAAAACGTTTACAATTGAATCAATTAATACTAGATGCCTAACGATTTGCTTGAATACATGGACATATTTTGAATGTGAACAAAATTTTTAGCATTCGCTTAGAATTTTTGTAACCGTTCATTTTTTGTTTTTATGTAGAAGTTTTGATGTAGCCTTCAATGATCGAAAACAATGCCAAATATACTCATTCGGATTAGGCAGTTCAATAAATAGTGTAAACAGTTTTGGCACGGTACCAATAGTATTTATACCAATAGGTTGTGTGGTACATTTACATATCGAAGAAACAAGCGAACATTTGACGGATTTTCTTAACAGTTCTGTCATCCCAATAATCACAATAAATGTTACTTATAAAACTTTTTTTTCTGAAAACCATATTTTAAATATACGTACCTTCATAAGCAGAAATTCATTATCGTCCGCATTAATTAAAAATATTTCCTTCCGACCACTACCTGGTAGTAGCAAAAATTAAAGAATCCATAGTGAAACGAGAAAACGGAAAGACACAACAAAGAAAGTAGAATTTAAATCTATAAGAACATATAAATTAAAAAATAAACAGATAGCAGGGAAATTAAGGCAGAAAGTGACTGAAAATGTGAAAATAATGTACACAAATCTGAAAGGAAGTAATGTAAATCAAAGCTGGAAAATATTTAGAAATATAATCATATAGGCTGCTATAGAAAGTTGTGGAACATCTAAAACAAGAAATGACAGAAAACAAACTGTATGGTGGACAAACGAAATAAAAGAAGTAAGATAAATGGAAGAAATATATAGCAAATAGAACAACGGGAAATTATGAAGCATATAAATAGGAAAGGAAAAAAGTAAAAGAAATGGTTGAAACAGCAAAAGAAGATCCGTGGTGTGAATTTGGAAATAAAATGGAGATTGATAGAATAGGAAACCAAAAATTATTTTTTAAGGTACTCAAATTCTTTATGAAGGAGCAATCAGTAAATTATGCCATCTATAAGTAACTTAAACGGAGAAATATTGAAAGAAGATGTAGATATAATGAATAGGTGGAAAAAATACTTTGAGAAAATGTATTAAATAAGTCTTGGAGGGATAAATAAATACCAGAAGATTGGAAAATTGCACTAACAGTACCAATTCACAAGGAAATCCTAAAAAATGCAGTAATTACCGAGGCATAACATTATTAAATACAATCACAAAAATATATGAACAGATAATTAATTAAAGCTAATAATAGAATCAACCCTAGAAGAAACACAAAGTGGATTTGGACCTGGCAGAAGTACACAGGACAATATTTTTACCCTCAAAATGATAATTAATAAACAAATGGAACAAGGGAAAAATGGATTTTTTCAATTTCTGGTTCTTGAAAAATCATTTGACGCGTATAGAAGTATGGAAAATTTAAAACCAGAGAAGTGAATAACAAAACAATTAGAGTAATACGAAAAATGGATAACAGTAATATGAATTATGAGATATGCAAGATTATGAAATTGTAAGGGTTTAGTTCAAACGAAGGGTTGAGGTAGGGAGGGGCATTGAGCCATGTACTGTTTACCATTTTCATGGACGATATTATAAAGAGAGCGACATTAATATTAAAGAAAATGATAACATAAATAAGACAGAGGTAATGAATACTGAAGAAAAGGAGATCAAAATAGAATTGGAAGGAGTAACGCTGGAACAAGTTAATACTTAGAATATTTAGGAGTAAAATATATAGCAAAGAGAAGCAAGATGGTGAAATAAATGAAAGGATTGAGAAAAAAGTGAAATTATATTATTCAATTAATATGAAAAAATATCAGGAAAGACAAAAATTAACATTTTTAAAACGATCTATAGACCAATTGGATGCGAATCTTCGGTGTTTATAAAGAAGCAACAAAGTAAACTGTAAGCTACGGATATGAGATATCTGAGAAGAGTTAAAGGTGTTACAAGAAGGGATAGAATCAGGAACGAACATATAAGAAATGAACTGGGAGTAGAATCAATTCTGGAGTTTAAAGAACCGAAACAGCTTTGTTGGTGGGGACATTTACACAGAATGAATAGCAACAGATCAGTGAAACAAATATGGGAAGCGAAGACTACCAAGAAGAGGAAAAGAGGGAGACCGAAACAAACATGAGATAGGATGTTACGAAATATTATCCAACTTGGAATAAAGTAAAAATGATAGCAACAGACAGAAAACAGTGAACAAATTTTGTATAGGGAAAATAAACTATATAACCTGACAATCTCTATCTAAATCTAATGGTCTGTTTTTGTTAATACCTTAGATTTTTTAGGTTTGTACCCTTCTGATTTTCGCTTAGGAATACTATCAAATTTAAGTATTTTTGATATCGATATTCTTCTATTATTATTGAGTACTAGCACCACAAAGATGAAGGCTTCTGTGTCCTTTCTCTTTTTTTCCTACACCGTTTTTCATAGCGGACAAATGTTTGTTCGTATTGCTTCCATATTTCTTTGGCACGGGATTAGAAACAGCACTGAAAGCTTCATTCTCTGATGGCAAATCATTGCTTGAGATCATATTTACACTTTCACAATAATTATGAGAAAAGAGGAGGATTTTTTATAATATAAATTTGAATACTACTTATTTTTATTATTATCAATAACCTCAACAGTTGTAGATAAAACGTTGTACGCAATATGTGGGATACTACATTATTACCACATGCATGTGATTATACGACAGCTTACGGACTCGTACAAACTCACATACGTACGGTAATAATATTTATTTCCCACTTATTGCATAAATAACTATTATACTTAGTATCATGCTCTACTGATCAACAAAATTTAATAGCCTCAGTATATCTAAAGTTAAGTTGAGGGTTTGATGCGTCTGTATTGTTTAATGAAGATATTAAAAACAGCAGCATCTAAGTATTGGTGGTCCAAAAAAGCTGCAAGAATGGAAGTTGTACGATAACAAATATATTTAAACATATACGAGTAAAGAGGGCGTAGTTAAAGTTACATGAACTTGCTCTACTAGAAGCTAGACAAGATTTCTCACTTGAAAACACGCCGTCCCCAGAGATTTGCTGCATGTGGGGTATATCTAGTCATGTAATCGCTGGCATCATGTTAGTCAACTCTAAGAAAATATTCAAACCATTTAGTGACAGGAAAAAGTGTAATGTCTGCGGTGACAATAACATTTATACTTACATGGAATAACCATTTTACATAAAAATTAAAAGTTCAGACAAAAGTTTAAGTGATGCTGATTAAGCCCAACCAAAACTTCCTCGGTACAGTAGGTACATTCAGATAGTTGTTGTTATGTACAGTTATAGAAAAACTAATGGTGTGTGCACAGAAAAAATGGATGAGTATCCTGCATTTAATGAATCACACTTCATGGGTGATATTACCTACACCCAACGTAACTGTTCTTAAATTAAATTTGAATATAGTTAACGTTTATTGTACTGTTTGTGGTTTATTTATTATTATTTTATTACTTTTATTTTAAAAGTATTATACAGCGTATTTAAAAAAGGCAATATTGCTAGAGCTGATAGAGCATTGAAAAATCAGTGGGGTTAGCTTAATAAACGTATATCATATAGTCAATTGTTTTTGAGATACAGGGCGTGTAAGATAATTTTAGAAAATCGAATTTTGGATGTAAATTTTTGAAATTATTACATATTTGATCAAAATGTGACACCTTTCTCGTTATTACCGAACCCGCTAGTAGAATCAGTTGTTTTTATACAAAATAGAGGGAGCTACTTGCTAGTTTTTCTGTTGAAATTTTATTCTGTAACTTACTGTCAAGTTGGGTGGTGTTCACGTGGTATTATGTAAAACTTAATTTATTTATTTTCTACTTTAAAATTTGCGTGAGGCCATAATGGCATCCAATTGAGGATGCTAAATGTATCATAATGACACCGTCGTAGATTATAGTTATTAATATAAGTGAGCTAACAAACTTTTAATCCAGAAAAAATGGACACTCGAGGCGCAACCAAGTGTTACATTTTTTTCCAGAGGATTAAAGGCTGGTTAATTTCCCGAATGTAATTCAACGCTTTATCCACGACCACGGCGAAAACCGGTCAATTAGGAGAGTGAAAGCCATGTGACAGCAGGTGAAAATTTATGATTTTGAAATATGTCATACTTGACAAATTTATTTTAATCAAGAATATTGATTGTCAGCTGAATACTAGCCATGGAATCTTTTCTATGGCATACGTTTGTTTATTTGTCAACTAGAGTGAAAAATTTTGCAAAATCGACACAAAAAAATAGTGAAACTGCTGAGAATTTCTTCATTCCGACGGAAATCCAGCAAGAAGCAACAAACATCTAGGTATTCTAATGAACAATTCCACAGACAAAGCTCTGTTCAATAATTATCTAAAAAATAATAATCTAGCTAGATTTACTAACCTACTTCATTGATAGGAATTGTAGGAGATTTGATATATATTAGCCTAAAATACCTTTCTAATACAGTAAAATATATAAAATTTTATCTAGAACTGCAAAAAAATTTATCTACAACTACCTTAAATTGAGAAAAATCCAAAATGAGATCCAGCAAAGACCGAGGGGTCAACCACTAGTGGAAATCGATGTACATTTTTAATTGTAATCGTTGGGAATCGTTTGGAAATCACATGAAAATGAGAAATAACTAGTAATTACTGGGAATCAGTTGGCAGACACTGGGAATTAGGCGTAATCACTGGTAATCGATAGGGAATCAACTGGAAATCACCTGTTGTTTACAGCAGGTTTAGGTAGGCGGTATTTGAAGAACGGCACGAAGCGAAGAGAAGCGTCATTTTGAACCTGGTTCACTCATTAGGACAAAGCGATGGAACAGAAAATACTACGTAGCTTTTGATTCTGATCGATGTGGATGTATAAAAGCCATATGGTATTTTTTCTTTGGTTGCTTGGTGTCAATGTATGGACCCAGGATTAACATGATGCGTCCCTTCGCTTTGCGCTGCTTCTCCTCAGTGGGTGTGCAGCATAGTAGTACACGCGTTGTCGGAATAACTAGTGCCTAGACTCTTAGTGACTGTATGTTTACATTTTGCGAATACCTACTTAGCTGTGGTTTTGATTATATCACAGCTAAGTTCAAGGGTTTATGAATGCACTAACTGTCAAGTTGTAACTTTGCCATCTTCTGAAACATTTCCTTAGAAGTCTAGCAACGGGAATCCAGATATATAAAAATATAAGGAAGTTGTTTCTTTTGGAGCGAATATATCGGTTCAGACTATTTTTTCGCCCAAAAGCACGATGGTTTCACCTTTTCATATTTCAGTGCCTATTACATAAAAGGAAATACAGGTTTGCACTTCGATAGTTATAACCTCCTGCTCATAGAAAGACAACCTAAATGAAGTCATTGCACTGAAATCAAAAGTTGAAGGTGCTACAAAAAACATTTTCAGCGGATCTATGATGAAAAAAATTAGAAAAAGTGCACCATCAAAAAATTGATCGAAAAATTAAGAATATATAGTCAAGCCAATATGAAATATCATCGAAAAGTAGTTCCTCCATGAAATCATATTAATAGTGATGATGCAATCTGCATTTTTTGTGAAAGAAGATATTTAGAAGATGCCAGAGGGAAACTTCAGTGCCTTATGTGCAGACTATGGGCTCATGTAAACTGTTCTGGTGCTTAAAATGGCACTATGTGTGCAATTATTGTTCTTAATTTTCGTAAATTATGTTTTCTGTTATCTTCTGGTTGAGAATTTTCAGGTTTAAGACTAAAATCAGTTTTTTCCAGTGTTGAAAGGTTTGTAAAATTTCAAATAAACTTCTTTTGCGTAATTTTATCCTTTTTTTTGTTTTGTTCTTCGTGTGCTTCCTCTAAAGTCTAAACTATATACTAGCCCATAATTAATCAAACTAAGAAGTGCATTGCTTTAGTTATTCGCTGTTACAGAAAATATTTGAAATGAGAAGTTCACAGTTCAAAAATGAAATGGTAGCCCATATTTGTATCAGTTCCTTCATTTATTTTTTAATGGCAGCCCTATATTTGTACAGTAAAAAAAAACAAAAAATAAAATTGCAAAATACAAATAAAGTACAGGGAAAGCATCACATACACATATAAAAGAGGCTTTATTGAAACTAGAAATTTCATTTAAATGTGGTATGAAATATGAATTACTATTAATTTTATCAACTTTTAAAAACTGGAAATCATTCCATAATTGACTGGAAATCATATATCAATCACCTAAAGTCTTAGAAATCAGCTAGTAATCATGAGAACATTTGAGAATCAGCTAGAGATCATAATAATATGGTAATACTTGGGAATCATTGAGAATTACTGGTAATCAAAGGAATCACTAATTATAATAAGATATGATTGCCAAAAATGGAAATCGGTGTACATTTTTTGAGGTAGTGGTTGACCCCTCGGCAAAGACATTGTTATGAAAACCTGTCAAACCTGTTATAAATAAAATTGTGTTTTCGTTTTTACATTTTCTTGTGAAAATAGTGTTGATTGAAATAATGAAACAGAAAACTTACCTCTTGAAATTGAAAGAGCTGATGGAACTGCAGTAGCTTCACTTTTACCAGATAAACCGAGAACCAAGTACGAATATGTATAACAAGTAATTCAATTTAATTTAAGTTAAATTATCTATTAATTGTCAAATTGCAGTGAATATTTCACTAGAGGAGTAATATGTCACATTACTGCACTGGTGGTGTAATGATCTGCATTATTCAACTGAAACACTGCCAAATATATGATGTAATGAGGCTCTTATAAAGAAGTTGTAGATACAAATATTAAGGTTTGTCCTAGCATATATTTTATGCACCAACCCCTCTGTATGCATAAGCACTCAAATAGGCAACAATGTATCATACCGCGAGAAACAATGAAATGGTACTTGAACTATATTATTATTCAATTCGAACCCCAGTTTAACGACCGCAGCTCGACTGTACGTAATCTTTTCCCTAAAATACAGCTCCATATCCTTAATCTCTCTCTAAGTACCCATTCGTAATACGACCCAGTGCACACCGACTCATCCCATGCGTGCTCGCAGGTCCACTGGGACAAATACCGATGTGGGCATGTCAATTCGAAACGGAGCAATTGACATCCCCTGATATATGTCCGTATCGCCGCTGCACGGCCTGCGGCTTACTGATAATGCCTTTTAGTTCATTTTAGTGTTTACAGGACGCGGTAACTTGTGATAAATGGGCGCAGGGTATTATTGTTTGCGGTGCGCTGTAAGCTGTACTAGATGTGGCTAATGAGATAAAGGCTGTGTGTTGGACTCCTTTCTTTGATTAGGTTTTAAAGCAGGATTTAACAGTGATTGAATTAATAAAGGTTCATTGATTTTCGTTCTTGCAACACTCTGTTTAAACAAGATAATTTTTGTATTTTCTGTATGTTTGTAACTGTTGGGATATTCTCTAAGTAATTGTAACTAGTACAAAGTATTCAACATACACATAATTTTGTTATGAATATTGTACCTCGAATCAATAATTCAGTAGCGGAATTAGCAGGTCATGAGGTAAGTAACATACAACTTAACATTTTATTTCTTCTAAAATTACCAACGTTTCGACGCTTTTATTACGTCTTTATCAAGGCTACAAATAAAGCAATTACGAGAATTACACATTGTAAGATAACAGAAAGAAAAAACAAACATTATTACATATAACACTACCTAATCAAAGAATATGTCCAAATACCTATCCTAAGGTAATACAGGAAGAGGAAAGGAGGAGAATGAACAGAGAAATCGAAGAGGCACTAGAAGGAGAAAAGAAAGTAAAATACATAAAGTTACAACGTTTAAAATGGGTAAGACATCTACTAAGAAGAAATCCCTCAGAAATGATCAGAAGAATAACACCCATGACCCATGAAAAGATGGTGGGATGAAGTGGACGAGGATGTAAAAAAGATAGGCATAACAGACTGGAAGGCAGAGTGCAGAGATCGGAAAGAATGGAATAAAATAACTGTAACAGCCAGGACCCACAGAAGGTTATAAAAACGGGAAATGAGGAATAATCCACCTCTTTAATTGGATTCTAGAATGCTTTCAGCATTAGCTGATGATGACCTATCCTAAATCACAATTTAATAATCAACATTTTTGTTATTACTATAACCTGTCACACAAGGTCAATGAACAACGCAATAACAATAAAATCATTAGTTATTTTTACTACATAATAAATGCATACGAAGAACAGGACCAACAATAGTGGTTTTTGCGGCCGGTGCTATTTTGATACATAGTATTTATCCAGGTTTATCCGTGACCTCGGTAACTGGACGCTGCCAGAAACAGAGTTAAAATGCACATCCCTAGCATTAGCCGGGATTCTTTTACCTGCCCTGGTTGTTCGTTAGCTTTTAATAGAATTAGAAAATAAATATTTCACTAAAACTAAAGAAATTCCTAGGTGAGGCAGCAATTTTTTTTAACTTTTTTGCAAACTGCAAAAAGGTTCTGCTTCTAAGAAAGTTGCCTATATGGCCACAATACATATAGGGTGTCTACTATTATTTGTGTACAAATCCGTAAAAACTTTATTCTTCAAGATAATCAAAAAAAAAATTTTTTAATTTTAAATGACATCGAAAACCGCTTCCTCTGACCCTACCACAGCATTTAAGATGGCGATCCAAGACCTGCTACGATATTTTATACCCCCCCCCCCCAATTCAATAAAAACGTTTAGCGATTTTATTATTTAAAATCTGATAAGATGGTGTTAATCAGGCAACGTTGTGTGTTCAATTTGAACAAAAACTATACAGAGTGTTTTTTTCTACACGTTCATATAGTTTTATTTTTGTAAAAATTGATAAAAATTTTATTTTTGAAAATAATGCAACAAATATATTTTTGATTATGGTTAATTTTATAGCCCCCGTATTCAATAAAAACGTTCATATAATTAACATTTAAAAAAAAATTTAATTGGCATCGAAAACCGCTTGTGCTGATCCTATTATGGTGAACCAAGGCCTGCTATAATTTCTTATACCCCCATTTAATATAAACGTTTAGCGAATTTTTGATTTATAATCTGATAAGGTCGATATTCAATGGTCGATTTCGGAATACTTTATTTTTTATTGTACCCCCCAAAAATAAAAATCAATTATGATTCATATTTTTTGACTTACTTCTATCATCACTCTTGATTCTAGCGCCTTTCAAATTCAGTATTTTGTATTGAGGGGGATTGTGATCAACCCCATCTTATCATATTGTAAATCAAAAATTCGCTTAACGTTTATATTAAATTTCGGGGGCATAGGAAATTATAACAGACCTTGGGTCGCCATAGTAGAATCAGAACAAGCGGTGCTATTTAAAACATAAAAATAGTTACTAGTGCGTTACTTTGGAAAATAAAGTTTTTACAAATTTTTATAAAAATAACACTCTTATCAGATTTTAAATAAAAACAATCGTTAAACATTTTTATTGAATTTCGGGGGTATAAAAAAAATCATAGCAGGTCTTGGATCGCTATCTTAAATGCCGTGGTAGGGTCGAAGGGAGCGGTTTTCGAAGACATTTGAATCAAAAAAATATTTGTTGCGTTATTTAAAAAAATAAAGTTTTACGAATTTTTATAAAAATAAAACTTTAATAACGTTTAGAAGAAAACACTCTGTATAGTTTTTGTTCAAATTTCACACCTAGGGGTTTTGAGGAGTTCTGATTTACACCACCTTATCAGATTTTAAATAAAAAAATCGCTAAACGTTTTTATTGAATTTCGGGGGTATGAAAAAATCATAGCAGGTCTTGGATCGCCATCTTAAATGCCGTGGTAGAGTCAGAGCAAGCGGTTTTCCATGTCATTTAAAATAAAACAAATTTTTTTTAATTATCTAGAAGAGTAAAGTTTTTATGGATTTGTATACAAACAAAAGTAGACACCCTGTATATCTTAAAGTTTGGTTTGGATACCATGGTCTCGTTATTGAGGTATGGAAGTATGATTTACCTAAAATCTCACCGGCCGCTCACCTGATATGCAGAGACGTGCTTCTGCGTACGTGTTTCGATTAAACTGACAACAATATTTTATACAACCATTAATTGAATTAGAGTTTTTTGCTTGATAGTGACAACGAAAAGCTGACGTTTATTGAGGAAGTCACATGAGTGTCACTTTATTGCTTGCCGAGTGATATCAAACGCTCGTTGTCAATAGCAACAAAGTATTTGTTGTAATTAATGTTCTCGAAATAAAGTTAATAGTTGAACAGTTTTACTTTGTTGAGTGATGGTAGATAAAACATTGTATGCATTACGAGCAAAAAGTGACATTACTTACTCGCATGATTACTATCTTTCTTGAGCAATAATGTATCACTTTTCGCTCTTAATACAAAAATAACTATTTATTGTAAAACATGTATTATTGTTAACATAAAAAAGTGTAAAGTTTCATTGTGTACGGTTTCCACAATATCAATAAATTTAAATTGTTTTAATCAAATTTTAACACCCTGTATATAGGAAATTATTTACACAAATTACTTGTGTTATAGACTCCTGCACCGAATGCATCGACTCACTAAACACTCTGTATATTGTAAATAAATATTACCACCCTCATCGATCATATCATTTCCCTGTGACTGATTAAATTTTTGTGAAATAAATCTAATAAATTTGATGCATAAGAAGATGAATATCTTGATCTTTTATAAAACATCTTTGATGAAGCCAATAGTAGTCTATTAAAATTGGCAACTGTGGAAGGATGCTTCAGAGTAAGGAATACTTTTATGGATGGCATAAAAACATTTAAGTATGAGCTATATATTCAATATACTCTGGATAGGATTTTTTAATTTATTATTTCGTGTATTGTTATTTTTTTTTATAGAAGGAGCATCTGTCTTTCATTTTTAATAATGCATATTATTAATTTCCTTATATACACAGTAATTAATAGGGATGTCACATAGACGAATTTTTTGCTGGATGTCTCAAGATACGTTAGTCGACTATATATACAGTATGCGCCAAAAGTATAGAATAAATTCAATAAAAACGAAACAATTATTTTTTGGGAAAAATCCTCGAGCAGGTCGATTTGTAATTTAAAAAATTCATATTTTAGAGTATAATGCGATTTTCAAATGTCATTTGTTTTCGAGTAACGACGTCATCGATTTTTTTTATTAAATGGCACCATAATTTTTTCCTTGATTCTGAAAGATCGTTTAATTTTCTATCAGACAGTACTAAAATTTTGCCCTCTTACATAGGAAAGTTTTCGAGTAAATGACGATTGAATTTTAGAAAACGTAAATCAATTAAAATAAAGCAAACACGTTATCAAGTTTAGTTTTTCGAATTCCATAGTTCTTTTATGGATCGCAAAGGTGAAAATCTTTGCAAAGTGTCATTGTCACACCGACTTTCTAATAAGTATTGTAAGCGACATAGAAATTATTATTCAATTTAAAGTATTATGGCACATTTAACTGTTACTCAAAGAATTGAAATTTTAATTCTTATCGGATGCGGGAATATGACTAGAACTCAGCAGGAAGTTTGCAATTTATTTAATGAAAAATATCCAGATCGCCCTATCAGCCAATCAACAGTCAGTAAGGTAGAGTCTAAATTTAGAGAAACTGGCAATGTTGTAAATATTCCCAAACCTGGACGTCCAAGCATTAATGAAAATCATAAGTATGGTGGATAATTCTCATAATTCTTCACGGTTGGTTGCATTAAACAATGACACTAGTCAGAGCACAGTGCTACGTATCTTGAGGAAGGAAAAATATCATCCCTACAAAATTCAACTTGTGCAGGAACTCAATGAAGATGAACCCGATCGCCGCTTACACTTTTGCGAAATTCTAATGGATTTATGTCAAGGAAATAGAAATTTACACCGGCAAATACTTTTTTCAGATGAGGCCACATTTTGTCTGAATGGTACAGTAAACCGTCAAACTTGCAGATATTGGAGTCGGGAAAATCCTCATTGGATAGCAGGGGCACATACCCAACACCCTCAGAAATTAAATGTGTGGGCTGGAATAGTTGACGACAGAATAGTAGGGCCTTTCTTCTTTGAAGGAACCTTTACAGGACAAAGATATTTAGAGTTTCTAGAAAATGACCCCTTGCAGTAATTTTTCCTTACGATAATGACCCTGACATTCCTGACGGTACCATATGGTTTCAGCAAGACGGTGCACCTCCACACTATGCGTGCACTGTATGATTTTTTGGACAACTGTTTTCCTGGGAGGTGGATCGGCAGACGCGGACCGATAGAATGACCTGCAAGATCACCAGATCTTACACCTCTTGACTATTTTTTATGGGGATACTTGAAGTCAAAAGTGTACATTAATAAACCACGTAATTTAGAAGAACTTGAAAATCGCATTCGGGACGAAATACGCAGAGTTACCCCAGAAATCATTCATAATGTGCAAGAAGAATATCTTCACAGACTCGCTCATTGTCAAGAAGTTGGTGGATGGCAATTCGAACATTTAATTTAAGTATAAAATTTAATCAATTGTATTTTATTTTACATACCTCAGAATTGTTACTTTTTTTATGGATAAAATTTACGTTTTCTAACATTCAATCGTCATTTACTCGAAAACTTTCCTATGTAAGAGGGCAAAATTTTAGTACTGTCTGATAGAGAATTAAACGATCTTTCAGAATCAAGGAAAAAATATGGTGTTGCCATTTAAAAAAAAATCTATGACGTAAGTACTCGAAAACAAATGCATTTGAAAATCGCATTTTACGCTAAAATATGTATTTTTTAAATTAAAAATCGACCTGTTCGAGGATTTTTCCTAAAAAATAATTGTTTCGTTTTTATTGAATTTATTCCATACTTTTGGCGCATACTGTATAAAGTCACTTGTTTACTGGACTTTCAGTTTAACGGCGAATGTCTAATTGATCGCAGAGTTTCTTCTTTGTTATTTAAAATTTTCTCTGGAACTATCTAAAATGAATTAGTGTGTTCCTTGTTCTCTGATAGACGAATTGAAAGTAAATTTATACAGGAGATTACAAATTACATGTACACCCTATGAACGAAACAGTACCTGCTACTTTCAATTCATGGAATGCATAAAATATCATATTATCCTTAACCTTCCGGGACTGGCGTGAAATTTTTGTCATCCGGCGATGGCGGCGGACTATGAGTCCGCATACTAGATTTGAGGCAATTATAAAAAAGTTTGCGATTATTTTTGTTTATTTATATAAAAGCATAAAAAGTAATTAAACAACATTAATTTTGCAACGTAAGAACATATAGGAACATATATTTTTGGTATTATTAGAAATACAGGAGAAAAGTTAACATTCTTAAAACTAGATACTGAAAAACATAAAATCAACATACGTATTTACTTCAATATGAACAGAATATAAACTTATCATAAAACTAGATAAAACTATTCACTATGACAATCCAGACATATAGGCGTCAAATGTTCCAGACACATAAATTTTCCACATGTTATGCAAGAAAAACGCGTTGGTCGGTTTTTTATTCTGTCGCAGTAACTGCAGCGGCCTCTTGCATTTGATGGACCAGGTACAACAGCATTATCAATTTGAAGAATTTCTTTAATTCTTGATCTTATAGTTTGAGGTAGACAAGTTAAAGTTGCCCGAAAACGAATATGATTTTCAGCCAATTCAGAAGACAACAGGTGGATAAACTTTCGGCGTGTCATATTTTTATCCACATTTTGTAGATTGTATAAAACCATGCAATTGACTCCAGCTATATTTAACATAGAATAAAAGATAACCATTGGCCACCTTCGTGTGTTTCTAGCGCAATCATAGGCCGCACACATTTTGTCCAAGGTGTCCACTCCTCCTTTGGTATCGTTATAGTCCATGATCATTTCAGGTTTGCCCGTTTGTCGGTCAATTTTATCGTCGTGATGAAGGGTTGATACCAGTAGCACATTTTTCTTTTTCTTAGGAATATATGATACCAAAGTTATATAATCATTATAGGCAAACATACTTGAACCTATTGGCCTTGTTGCTGGGTTGGAAATTTCTGGAGGTAACTCCCGTTTATTTTTTCTTATGGTACCCAAAAATGTTAGTTTGTAATCGTTGTATAACGTGCGTATTAGCGGTATACTAGTGAA
This sequence comes from Monochamus alternatus, assembly GCA_037114965.1. NCBI lineage: Eukaryota > Metazoa > Arthropoda > Insecta > Coleoptera > Cerambycidae > Monochamus > Monochamus alternatus. The sequence goes on from CM073429.1 coordinate 25,962,998, forward strand.
CCAGTTATCACAAGTTACGTTACGCTTAGAATCCCTAATTGGCTCTACCAGTCTTTGTACTAAAGCATATGCAGAATTGTCAGAAGCATAGGGGCCATTTGGTTGTGTTCCAACATAGACTTCCAAGTTCATGGTATAATATGTTTTGGAGTCAACGAGGGCGTACACTTTCAGACCATACCTGTTCGGCTTACTTGGAATGTATTGCCGAAAACTACACTTCCCACGGAACGCCTCCAATTTTTCGTCGATTGTAACATTCTGAAATGGCGTGTATGCAGATTTACATTTTTCAACAAAAGATTCACAAATATTTCTAATCGGTGCCAATTTATCTATTTGTCTTCTTTCCTCACGAGTATTCAGATCATCAAATCGCAAATGCTGAAGCAAGAACAGAAAACGAAATCTAGACATTGTTAGTCGGAATATCTCAACACCGGTTCCATTGTTGTTCCATAATTCACTTACATTTAGGCGGCCTGACTTTAGCACCCCTGCCAAATATAGTAAACTTACAAGTGCTTGGATTTCAACAGCGTCTGTTGGCTTTGTATTTCGCTCACGGGAATAATTATATGAAGTTTTCTGAATGTGTTGATTTGTATACTCCACGATCGTCCCTAGCATTTGCAAATCAAAAAAGTGTTTCCAAATTTCAGACGCGCTTTTAAATTTTTTTACAGCTGCCTTTACTCCTGGAAGTCGTGTGATCAAGTTCTCCGCCCGAGTCCTGCTTGAATGGGGAACATGCCTCGACCATTTAGATGTTTTATCTTTTCCAACGAAAACTGGCCTCCTCGGTGGCGCCACTGGCATTTGCTCTTCAGTTTCAACATCAGAAATTTCCTGCTCCGTATCTGAATGTAGTTCTTGGGTTTCCAATATATCTTCTTCTTTATCGTCTTCATCTTCGTCACTCAGAAACTCCTCTTCCTCGTCCTCGGCAAAACATTCCAACATAAGCTTATTCAATCTTTCCTGCTCTTTTTCATATGAACCCATCTGAAAATTTACAAAAAAATGTAGTTAGACCAAAAAGTTTCCTTACCATGTAAATTATATGGTAAAGTATATAAAGACTTTTTGGACTGACTGTATGTACGAATATGACACATAACAAAAATCATGTACCCTATGAAATCAGCATCGTAATTTTAAATTTCTAAATTTTAACCAACATTATTTTATAAATAATCTTTGAATCCGAAAACGCTCGAAACAAACAGGGCCATAAATACCAAAATCCACACATTCACATTCCCACAATTTCAAATCAAATAAGGCCACAAACCACAAACCACAAAATATATACCCCACATTAACTCCTAAACTCACAAATATCTATCTTATACCACAAATTGTGCCACAAGATTTGTAAAAACGACTACGTTACCCAATAAAACAAAAAATACCTTACTTACCTTCAAAAACGTTTAAAACACAAATATTAATAGTCAGGTCAAAAATGGGATTGGGGACTGGCGGCGGACTCTCACTCCGCAATATTTTATAACATAAAAACAAAAACACATCCACGCTTCAAGCTTTGACATAATATGACTAATTTGATGCTTGAAGAATACCACAATGCTCCGATTCGAGAAGGGTGGGGTTACGTGGCAAACGGCAAATGAAAAGCGTTGCGGATTGACAGTCCGCGCGCCAGCCCCGGAAGGTTAATTTTCACACTTTGTCCTTTTCTATCTCTGCAAACTAATTTAGTATATTGTACTTCCACATATATGCTTTGGCATTAAAAAATATTCGTTATAAAAGACACATTCCGCTCGCTGTTTCTGCTTATTCCATTTTTTAACACCAAGTCCATAAATAACGAAGCAAGCAGCCTAGCTAACGTGCATATGGTATGATCCTTATTAGCTTACTTCGTAACAATTAACGCACGCATACATAAAACGCCATTAAATGGTTCATAACGAACGCATATCACATGTCATGTTATGCTTACGAACTTGGACCACAAAGCGGTGTAATCAACATTTAATTGCTTCTTGTAGGCATTGTTCAGTTCGGTTCAAATTAGAGTCATGTTTCAGTTCTATCGATTAGAGGTGGAACGCGGTTAAGAGTTTCATAGAATTTTGATTCATTATGAGAAAGGTTTGTGGAATACTATCTTCGAGAAAAACTTAGTGTAACTGCTTTTTGTAATGTACCTAAAATACAATGCAGTACCAAAGCATCCTAATCCTTTGAGAAAAACTTTCACGAATAATATAACCTGGCATGGTCTGAACTGTAATATATGAATATTTTCCAAGACTTTTTTCGATCTGCTGCTACAGTTTTAATTAACGTTTGTACTACGAAAAAGCTTTCCAAATTAACTCTGATTAAATTTTTTAACTTTGCCAGACTGTTATACATTAATTAATTTGTTTTGTGGGTATAAAATTCGTTTATTACTAACTGATAATAATATGTAGATATCACTTTTCTATTATTGCGTTCATTTTGTACAGAGTTATTCACAAATTTGGAATGTTTTACATATATGTACAAATATGGTAATGCATATGTTTTCTGTTAATTTACAGAGAAACAACTCATTATCATTAGTGCGTTGACGACATTTATGTTAAAAATGAAAAATATAGACATTACTGAAAATATCGTAAAATATAAGGAAGTGATTATAAAAGTAGATTTTGAGAACGTCACATTCCGTTAAAACATGCAGTGTTCCATTTGAAAAAAGCAAAATTTTTACCTATGTAGAAGATACATTTTGGTACGATTTTGTGAACACTGTATGACATTTAAAATATATATATATTGTGATAAAATAGAATTTACTAAAAATTAAATGCTATGAAAATTTATTTAACTAACAAATATAAAAGAATTATTATTGAAATGTTTATTATTATTGGTGTAAAATATAGATAAATTGTTAGTTTTGGAATTATATAATATAAATCTAAAGAAACTTATTATTATATTTAAAGATATAATTTTACGAATTTTTTTGTTAAATTTAATTTAAAAATTCTATCAATCTTATTGGACATGACAATACATAAATGCCTACTACATAAAGAAAATTAATTAAAAACTGAGACATCGATATGTCAAAAGAAAGGTTAAAGAGCAAAGATTTATCATATATATCGCTAGACGAAAACATCAGTCAAATAAAATATTTGCAAAATAAAATGAAAGTTTTCAGTATTAAACTTAATGACAAATAGAACTGTCAAATGTAAAGATGGCTATACAATAACTAATCAATATATCTGACAGAACTCTAGAAAAACTCAAATTAAAGAATATTTGATAACAAAGATTAATTAAAACTGTTATATATTTGTAAAATTTAGTTTATATTACGAAAGACAATTAGTGAAGTGAACAGTGCTTCGAAATAATAATTTAAAGTAATGTGACACATGTGTATTGACCTTATTAAAAACTACTAAGAATCAAGAGGGTAAAAATACATAGAAACAAAAGTTTATTTCATAAGTTACGAAGAAACTGTAAAACGGGAAGGTGTACAAAGTTTGGTCAGAGAAAAAATTTCGTTTTTAAGTAGTAAAAATTTAGTTCAAAAGTATAAATTCATGCTTACCAGTTTCACATAATAAGTCAAAGTAAAGTAACTCAAATTCAACATCTATCAAGACAAAATTTAAGAAATTTGGTGGAAATCATCTCCATAACCAGAGCTGGAGTTTGCAGAAGGTCCAAGACATCGGTCTCCAGTGGGAAATAACCTCCAAATTTAAAGCAAGAATATCAACAGGTATAAATTCCAGAATTTGAACAGTATATCCAGTCCGGCATCCAGATACTACTACGACTCCCAGGCAGAGAGAGGGAATACATTTCAAGGCATCAGTAGACACGTGTTTAGTGAGCTCCTGATTAAAGTTATAAAAACAGTGGTTTTTACAAATAATTTTGTGATCAAAATTTCTAAACATATTGTGTTAAGGCTTTCCTACTAAACTGTGAAAAAGGGGGAAAGAAAAGTGGTTTTAAAATGGTCCTAACTGAAGAACTTTGTGATGAAATTAAATCCTTAGTAAATGACACTGTGATAAATAGTTTAAAAGACCCACAGTTCATAAAAACCCTAGCCGATACGGTCGCAGAGTTAGTGACAAAAACTATAAGCAAGAGAATAAAACCGCTTGAAAATAAAATGTCTGAATTGGAGAAATATGTTTCTGAGGAAAAAAAGGAAAATGAAACCAAATTAAATGAATTACGTAATGAAGTTAAAAATTTGCAAAAAGAGAAGAATATGATTGAAAATAAGTTAGACATTATGGACCAAAGAGAAAGATGTAATAATTTAAGAATATTTAATTTTAATGAAAAAGAACATGAGAACACTGAACAGGAAATTATTCTTCTATTGAACTCTAAAATGTCGATAAACTTAAAGGAAGAAGATATTGCAATATGTTACAGAATGAATCGAAAAGAAAGGAATCGAAAACCAAGAGGAATATTTTTAAAATTAAAAGAATCTGAAATGAAAGAGGCCATCTATAGCAAAAAAATACTTTTACGAGGAACGGGGGTGACAATAAGAGAAGATCTCACACCAGTACGGGTAGAACTAATGTCCAAAATCATAGAAAAAGTTTCATTAAAAAATGTGTGGACAAGTAATGGAAAAATCTTCGTGAATCTGCATGGGAAAATTAATGTAATAAAATCTTCCTGTGATTTTGAACTGTATTTTAGAAAGTAGCTTTCATGTTAGTTTTATAAATATTTGTAGAAATATATATGTATTGAAATAGGAGTACACTTTCAATTGTTTTTGAATTTGCGCATATTCATTTTTGCTTTTATTAGTATATTTTTTTTTTGTTATTCTGTGTTTTCAGGATTTTTTTCAGGAATTATTAAAAACAAATTTTGTTCTATTTGGATGGACACATATATTCGTGATGTAAATTACACACCAGTGGATACACTAGAAATTTCTAATGTAAGCGAACACGATGAATGTTGGAAGGAGGCGGGGGAGAAGGTATTTTTTAAATTATACCATCAAAATATATGCAGCCTAAGTAAACATTTAGATGAACAGAAAATTTTATTTAACCAAATGAAATGTGAGTATGATTGCATAGTTTTCACTGAATCGTTTGAATTGGTAGATACCAGTTTGTTTCAATTAACAGGTTATGAAATGATATATAGTGGAGGAGATTTTAATAAAAACGATGGGGTAGTAGTATATTTAAAAGAAGGGTTTGATTATACGTATAAAATTTGTTTTATTGGATATTGTAAAATAATACAATTAATTATATCTCTGAAAAATCATAAGAAAATAATCATAACTTGTATATATAGGTCGCCGTCTGCTGACGAAGATATTTTCATAGACGAACTTAACAATTATTTAGAACAAACTAAAAATGTTGATGTTTTCTCTCATATTATTGTAGGAGATATAAATATAAAAATTAATATAGAAAATGATGTTGTATTTAGATATCTGAACATACTTAGTGAATATAATTTTACATCAATGATAAATAAAAATACGAGGGTACACGGTAGCACGGGTAACTGTCTGGATCACATTTTTCTGAAATGTAGTTTTCCTAAATTTGAACAGCAGGCTATTTCCATGGTATTTGAAAATCATATCGCTGACCATAGAGCTACAATATTAGGTCTACCTATAATAACTCATAATAATCAGTATAATTCTACAATTAGAGATGTTTATTATATAAATTATAATAATTTAAGACATGACCTAAATAATCACAACTGGGATAATTTTTATAATGAAACAGATACTGACATCTTAACAACGGAATTTATTTGTCTATTAAAATCTTTAATCTTAAAAAATACACATAAGAAACAAATAAAAAGGGGTAATATTAAACGCAAGCAATGGATTACAGCAGGTATGGTAAATTCGGTTAATGAAAAAAATAGATTATATCGTGAATTTAAACGAGTACCTGAAAGTGAACAAAAAAAAACAGAATATCTAAATTATAAAAAACTCCTGAGCAAATTGATAAAGAATGCTAAACATAAATATTACAATGAACAAATAAACATCAATAGAAACACCTCTAAAAATCTGTGGAAAGTAATTAAAAACATTTGTATAACTGAAAATAAAAAAGAACCTAAAGAAATACTTAGTAATAATAATATCATCTGTGATACTCCAGATAGTATCGCCGAGGCATTTAATAATTTCTTTATCAGCATTGGAGAGTCGTATGCAAACAACATTGAAAAACCTAATACTCCGCCACCGCAAACTAAATTAAACCACAATTCTTTTTTTCTGCTACCAACAAATCAAAAAGAAATAGTAACAATCATTAATTCATTAAAATGCAAAAAATCTCCTGGTATTGATAATATAAAAACAGAAGTATTTAAAGAAACATCAGAAATATTATCTATGCCAATTTGTCATATTATAAATAGAATTTTTATTTCAAGTAAAGTCCCAGAACAATTTAAAGTAGCAATCGTTACCCCTATACACAAAAAGGGAGATGTAAAGATTATAAACAATTATAGACCGATTTCAGTTATAACAACCATTGCAAAAATCTTTGAGAAAACTTTGAAAACTAGAGTGCTAAATTTTTTTTCTGCAAACAACATCATTTCCGAAAATCAGTTTGGATTTAGGGAAGGCTTATCAACTAATGACGCTATTGCAAAACTTATAAATTCAATTACAAAACACCTAGAAAAAAGTAAACCTACAATATGTGTGTTCCTGGATCTAGCTAAGGCCTTCGACACAGTAAGTCATACTCAGATGTTAGAGGTCTTGGAGGATGTAGGAATACGGGGGGCGCCCAAAGAATTATTTAGAAATTATTTGTCAAATAGATTACAAGTTGTGAAGATTGATAATGTACTAAGTACAGAAAAGAAAATTAATTATGGCTTACCTCAGGGGACTGTGCTGGGACCAATATTGTTTACAGTGTATATTAACAATATTCTCACTTCTTCTACTTCTGGACAAATATTTAGTTATGCAGACGATACTGCTATTTTATATAGTGATGAGAAATGGGATATATTAAAGAATAAAGCAGAGGTTGACTTATCAAAGATTTTTAATTGGTTTAATCATAAGTTATTAACAGCAAACTATGACAAAACATTTTTTATGCCGTTTTCTAACAATGCAAGGTGCTTGCCAGAATATCAGTTTTTATCAATAAAGAATTCCGTAAATAATATCAAATTAAATTCTAAAAAATATTATAGATATCTTGGAGTCACCATTGATTCTCACTTGCGATGGGACGCTCATATTACCAATACAACCCAAACTTTAAGACAACTACTTTACCGTTTTAAACACCTAAAAAATATTCTAGATTTAACACATCTAAAAATATTATATTATGCACTAGTGGAATCAAGACTGCGGTATGCGATATTGAGCTGGGGTGGTACAGCATATTGTCATCTCAGACAACTTGATATATTACAAAAGCGTTTTCTAAAAATCATTCATAGTAAAAAATTAACTTACCCGTCTGAAACATTATTTCATGAAACTGGAATACTTGACCTGAGACAGTTATTTGTGCTGCAACTTATCCTTTTTATTTATAAGAATAAATCATTTCAAAACGTCAATCATGGATATAGTACTAGGTATAAAGAAAATAATCATGTAAAAGTCGAATTTTTACAAAAAAATATTAGTTTACGCAGCTATACCCACTTGTCACGTAAAATTTATAACCATTTACCTGATATGTACAAAACTTATTTAAATAAACTGAACTCAGTAAATTTGATAAAAAATATATTTAAAAAATATATACTTACTTTAGGTAGGGCAGAGACCAGAAACCTAATAGAATTCTTTTAAGTGAGATCCTTCTTATCCCCCAGCATTCCGCGTGTTTGCATTATGTGGACATTCATGTGTCACATTTTCGTTTTTTGTGTCATATTATGTTAAAATGTATGTATATGTTTGTATATTTAGCGTATGTATAACATTGTATGCGTAAATGTAGTTTAATTTTAATGTGTATATTGCGTACGTTACCGATATTACACAGGCATGTCCATGCACAACCATACTTTGGTTTTAATGGACATATATATATCTTAGTTGCTACTTGGACTTGGACGTTCATGTTATATACATTATTATTGTATTTCGATTGATGCAAATAAAGTCCTATTATTATTATTATTATTATTATCAGTAATAGAAAATATCATCTATAAAAAAGGAGTAAGAAATTTAATGTGTACACAAAACGAAAATCTAGCTAGATAGCATGCAAATTAATCAATATTCAACTTCTCTAAAGATAAAAAGTAAAATATAACAATTAAGGACTTACCTATATTAAATTTCAAAACATATTAAAAGTTTAAACTTCAAAATTTCAATGATTAACTGTTTCATGAAATAAACAGCCACTTAAGACGGCCATTTTTGATTTAATACATATAGAGAACTTATGATAGTATCTAGGCAATTTTCATTACACACGTATATATTTCTGGCTGCCTAAAATTAAATAGCATCATAGAAATTTATTAAAATCATATGAAATATGTAGGTAAATGAAAATAAAAATACATTTTATTGTTCAAATATTGTAAGAAATTATTCTTTAATGTTCATTGTTTGTTGAACGATTCCGTAGTTAAATTGAGATTTTTTCATTTTACGCATGAATAAATTAATGTAGTTTCATAAATTGTTTCATAACACATATAAGAATATTATATACATATTCACTCCTGAGATAAGAGCAAAAACATAGCCAGGGTATAGCAAAAACAGGTAAAACAATATTATCTAAATAAAAATCATAATTTAAAATTATAAAAAAAATAAAATTATATTTATTTACATCTTATCATATACACACACATACTCGCATACTGCACAATAATATATATGACGTCTGTGAACTCCCACAAAACAGTTATTATACTTTTTACAAGTACAAGTAAATTAGTCAATTTAAGACCCGTTAATTTATTGGCAGATGCAATACCATATGCGGAGGAAGCGAAATATCTGGGAATTGTTCTGGTTAAGACGCGCAATTGGAACTTCCATATAAAAAAAGTCATCCATAAAGTCAGAATATCCCTATGGACGTGTCAACGTATTTGTGAAAAGTCCTGACGCGTAGGCCCTAAACAGCTATACTGGCTGTATATTTATCAGACCTATAATCATATACGGTTCGAGAGTTTGGTGGTCTAAAGGTATTCAAAGGATAGTTAAGGCTAAACTCTTTACTTTACAGAGACAAGCGTATCTGGCGATAACTGGAACAATCAACTCCACACCGTCGGTTGGAAATCCTCCTGGATTGACCACTTCTGCATATACTTTTGGAGAAATAAGCCAGTATACAGATTGAGGCAAGCGGCTATTAGTATGCCGAAGGCATAATAGACTGGAGGACATAGAAAGTCACAGTACTGTGTTAATGGTCTCACATGCTATGCCTATAAGAATCAATTATAGAATAATTTTTGAAATTCTCCTTCCTCGGAAAGAGGAGTGATAGTGTGGTAGAATCGACCTTCTGGAGACAGATAGTTTCAGTACACCGACTTGAATATATAGTTTCAATCCAAAGATCAGGCTGTCATTAAATCTGGGTAACTATGCAACTATATTTTAGGCAGAAATTCACGCCATTGAATTGTACGTATGAAAACTGGAGAAAATAAAATAAAAAAACAAATCGATAAAAAAATTTCTGAGCCAAGTGACATTGAAAGCATTTTAATTTGAATCATAGCATACTTTCGGCTACTGCCAAACCAATGATCTTGATCTAGACGGAGGAAAAATTGTATCAGTACTGACAGGGTTTCCCAAGATTAGCTCAATCAAAGGCATTCATAGGGGCTCCCTCGACAAAGAGAGCAAAAAACTTGACGGAGTTATTAAATGGGCTAAAGACTCTAGTTGGCCTATAACTGGACACTACCGGTTAAAGCATTACATGCAGAAATTGGGCTTAGATGAAGATCGAGTGCCGATTGTGTTTGGAGAGTGAGGAATCGGCAGAACATATTCTGTGTCATACGGAACGTATACATATTTGGCAAGATGCATCTCTTGCCGTAAAATCTCGCCCCATAAGAATATTGGCTTCATAAAGAGGTTAAACTTGTTACAGTCTGTTTAGAAATGAAAGAGAGTAATAAAAGCTTATTATGTATGCAAATCGTAAATAAATGTTGTACTGGTGCTTATATTTAATATTTTTATATTATGTATTATCGGTATATATGAGGTGTACTTTTAAAACAACTTTGTGTGATCGAACCGTATTAAATTGTAGCAGGTAACTGAAATTTAATCCCCGACAATCCTTTTTTGTCTATGCCGCTTCAATTTCTCGGTCCATTTCTCTTATAAGTAAACAATATAAAAACAGCATTTCAAAACATGAGACTACTTTACTTTAAGCATTATAACCGGGTTAAGAGGGTTTTTAGTAATTCAAATAAAATTATTCAATATTATTATCAAAATATTTATTTAAATTTAATGAATAGACTTCTATCCCTCATAAAAATATAATTATGTATTTTGGAAATTCAAATTATGGTGAGTAAATGTAGTGTTGTATAAATGTACAATAAAGAAAATAAAAGGCATCTGTGTAAAATACTCTTCGAAAACATCTGCGTTCATGTCTTCGTGATAGTCACCTGTATTTTTAGATTCAAATAAAAGTAAACCGCCATCTACAAAACCACTGGCACTACCTATATGTGTCACTATTCATCTTCGCCCTTTACCTGAAGGTGTCTTGAACCCTGTTGAAAGTCCATCCAAAAATGCTTGTCGAAAACTTTTTACATTTTTATCTTGCCATATTTTTGTTACAGTATCCCTCGTTGACCCAAGTTTCGTCTAGATAATAAATATTCCTCCCTTCGTCACGGAATTTTATAATTGATCTTAAGTAGGATCTTCGCCAACAAATAATTTCATCTTTATCAATAAGAACTGACTTCCTGTCCTGCTTTTCCCAGCAAAAATTCAACTCTCGTAAGACGGTCCATAATTTACTTTTACTGATTTTTGGTAAATCGTTGTCCTCTGAAAGTTCACTTAAAATTTTGTTCAGCGTTGGTATTTCTTTTTTAAAATAAAATGAGTGTACTTTTCTGCGAATGACATTTTTGAAGAAATCATCTATAACGACTTTTGACCTCCCTGTAGATGATTTTGGGGGATTTACAGTATCTTGTTCATTTTTTGTTTCCTTTAAAAAGTCTGTAGATAGTCGATTTTCCAATCCCTGTCATTTTGGAATACGTTTCTACGATGTCGTCAACACTGTTGGTAGGATTTTGGTGTTTCAATGCATTAAATACATTTAATATAACAATCTTCTCATTCTGAGATAGTGCACATCTTTTACCCAAACAATGTTATATCCACTGTCACAATAGTCACTAAACACAAGTCGCATTTTACTCTACTGCACTAGCACGTCTTCGTATATTCAGCTCTAAGAATGGATTGATCTGTCACAATAGACTGGCTCCTGCCCTATGATGTATCAAGTAAAATATACTAATGTACACCCATTTCCTGTTAGCATTAGTGTTACCCGATAATTACCTGAAACGAAATATTACCACGCCCATGGCCGGGGCTCAGAGTTTTATTGCCCTCTTTCATTTCCAAACAGACTATAGGTGAAGTATAATATGGGAGTGAGCTATAATAGACCATAAGGTCGCAGAGGAGGGCTACCCACCCATTCTGCATAACCCATAACCACGACATTTATAAACAGTGACTACTTTAGAATTTACGGTGAACTTAGTACAATATGTGTAAGGATTACTTATATTGTATCTTAAAAACGAGTATATCAGTAACGATCGAGTGTAACTACGAAAATGTCATTTTCTGTATTAAAATTTAATATTCATAAAACGGCTGATTTTTGGCACATAGTACCTATTACAAACAAGTTGCATAATTCTAAGTAAAATATAAATATTAATTCAAATACAACGTGATCCATTAAAAAAAAATAACTTTTGTCTGCCCTTCAAATACGAATCACCCTGTAACAGTCATAATACTTTTAAAATGCGCCCTCGCTCTAACCATTTCGAAAATTTTTACCCCAATTATATTTCAGCAATAAATCAACTTTGCCAATCACCCAATACAATCAGTATGCTGATATTTTTTTTCAATAATGTTGTTAACAGCACTTCGGATAATTCTTGAACTACAGGGTATTAAATTAAATTTATTTTTTAGTAGAGAACCGTCAACTCCTTTGGTCTATAGGTTCTCTATTACTGCTGCAGAATTAAATCTGGGACAAGCCGAAAGCAGTAGCGTGATAACCCTTTCTCATTAAAGGCGTACTAAAACAATTTCACTTTTCGATCACACCCTTCGAATTTATGGTTTTATGGCAAGGCGAAATACAGCAATGGTGACGGGGTGCTAGTTTATGACTCAGATATTAGCTGCAGGCTTGTCGATGAAAGGGAGTGTTGTGGAACATTTAGGCGGGGATATATTTAAGCTTAGAGTCAGTAAATATATTTTTTATACACTACGCGCCAAAAGTATGGAATAAATTCAATAAAAACGAAACAATTATTTTTTGGGAAAAATCCTCGAACAGGTCGATTTTTAATTTAAAAAATACATATTTTAGCGTAAAATGCGATTTTTAAATGTCATTTGTTTTCGAGTAATGACGTCATCGATTTTTTTTAAATGGCAACACCATATTTTTTTCCTTGATTCTGAAAGATCGTTTAATTTTCTATCAGACAGTACTAAAATTTTGCCCTCTTATATAGGAAAGTTTTCGAGTAAATGACGATTGAATGTTAGAAAACGTAAATCAATAAAAATAAAGCAAAAACGTTATCAAGTTTAGTTTTTCGAATTCCATAGTTCTTTTATGGATCACGTAGGTGAAAATCTTTGCAAAGTGTCATTGTCACACCGACTTTCTAATAAATATTGTAAGCGACATAGAAATTATTATTCAATTTAAAGTATTATGGTACATTTAACTGTTACTCAAAGAATTGAAATTTTAATTCTTATCGGATGCGGGAATATGACTAGAACTCAGCAGGAAGTTTGCGATTTATTTAATGAAAAATATCCAGATGGCTCTATCAGCCAATCAACAGTCAGTAAGGTAGAGTCTAAATTTAGAGAAACTGGCAATGTTGTAAATATTCCAAAACCTGGACGTCCAAGCATTAATGAAAATCAGAAACAGAACATTTTGATAAGTATGGTGGATAATCCTCATAATTCTTCATGATTGGTTGCATTAAACAATGACACTAGTCAGAACACAGTGCTACGTATCTTTAGGAAGGAAAAATATCATCCCTACAAAATTTAACTTGTGCAGGAACTCAATGAAGATGATCCCGATCGCCGCTTACACTTTTGCGAAATTCTAATAGATTTATGTCAAGGAAATAGAAATTTACACCGGCAAATACTTTTTCAGATGAGGCCATATTTTGTCTGAATGGTACAGTAAACCGTCAAACTTGCAGATATTGGAGTCGGGAAAATACTCATTGGATGACAGAGGCACATACCCAACACCCTCAGAAATTAAATGTGTGGGCTGGAATAGTTGACGACAGAATAGTAGGGCCTTTCTTCTTTGAAGGAACCCTTACAGGACAAAGATATTTAGAGTTTCTAGAAAATGACCTTGTTCCAGCCCTTGCAGTAATTTTTCTTAACGATAATGACCCTGACATTTCTGACGATACCATATGGTTTCAGCAAACCGGCGCACCTCCGCACTATGCGCGCCCTGTACGAGATTTTTTCGACAACTGTTTTCCTGGGAGGTGGATCGGCAGACGCGGACCGATAGAATGGCCTGCAAGATCGCCAGATCTTACACCTCTTGACTATTTTTTATGGGGATACTTGAAGTCAAAAGTGTACATTAATAAACCACGTAATTTAGAAGAACTTCAAAATCGCATTCGAGACGAAATACACAGAGTTTCCCCAGAAATCATTCATAATGTGCAAGAAGAATTTCTTCACAGACTTACGCATTGTCAAGAAGTTGGTGGATGGCAATTCGAACATTTAATTTAAGTATAAAATTTAATCAATTGTATTTTATTTTACATACCTCAGAATTGTTACTTTTTTATGGATAAAATTTACGTTTTCTAACATTCAATCGTCATTTACTCGAAAACTTTCCTATGTAAGAGGGCAAAATTGTATTACTCTCTGATAGAGAATTAAACGATCTTTCAGAACCAAGGAAAAAGATATGGTGTTGCCATTAAAAAAAAATCGATGACGTCATTACTCGAAAACAAATGACAATTGAAAATCGCATTTTACGCTAAAATATGTATTTTTTAAATTAAAAATCGACCTGTTCGAGGATTTTTCCCAAAAAATAATTGTTTCGATTTTATTGAATTTATTCCATATTTTTGGCGCATACTGTATTAATAACAACCGGAACGAAATGCACATAACTATAATTATATGTTTCATTACTGTGATGAATACCTTTAATAAAATTTAGCCGATTAATACTTTAATTGAATTAAGACTGGCCTTTGAAGGAAAAAGATTCGTATCTAAAAATGCAGTGACGATACAAAAAATTTAAATAAAATTTGGAGCACGTGGTGTTAAATGGGATGAGGTAAGCTCCATTTTCAATCGAAAGTATTATCTTTGGAATTTCACAGAAACAATGACGTTATCAATTATATTTTTTCCAGAACCATACCCAATTTTTTTTCCTGTTAAAAGCCTTTCTTTTTTCTAATAAACTTTTATTAAAGCAATTTTTCTGTATTACTTCCCGTTTAAAAATTATAAACAATAACGTCCTAAAGATTCTCAAAGGAAATATCACCTAAATATCACATTTGCGGTGGAAGAAATAAGTAGTCGTTGAAAACTAATTGTCATTACTCAATATAAAAGTCAAACACACATAACACTTGTGGTCAAACATAACTTTCGTGCTTATAGTCGAGGCAATAAAGCATTATGATAGGAAATCTTTTAGGATAGGACGTATCGGAATGCGGTTTTCTGCATTCGCTTGCAAAAATTATTTATATCATTCGTACCTACTTTGTACCTGTTAGAAACCGGAAGTTGCATTGCTGCAGCCAAAAATGCATGCAAAAAATGCATCTTTTGAGAAGCCTTTTGGTAAATTTAATAACTTCGTAAATAAGAGTCAGAATTGGCTCAAGTCGGGTACCCGGGGGTTTTCGAGGTGGCTGATCACGATAATGATGTTCAAATTGATCCCCCGAACACCTGGAGCTCAGTAACGCCGACGAACGTCATCTCCGGTGACTATCCCGAACTTTATGCGAGAGAGGAGAGAAACTGGGCACCCGGGGGTGTTTTGGGTCACTGAATTCGAATATACCATCGGCGAATACCCCACGGACACCTGGTGGGTCCCAACCTGGACGCGGACGTCATCTTCGAGAATTTTTCTGGAAATATCGACAATAACGAACCGAAAATCGTTATGTGTGCGCTGAATCCGAATTTTATGTTGAAAACGACCACCCGAACGCCTGGTGCGCCCTAACCTGGCCCTGAACGTCATCCCCAAGGGTTTTCCAGACATAATTGAAAAAACCCACCCGAAAATCGTTACGGGGGGTTTTTTGGCTCGCTGAAATCAAATATGGCACCGGCCAACACCCCACGGACACCTGGTGCACCCTAACCTGGCTCTGAACGTCATCCCCGAGGGGTTTCCAGGCATAATTGAAAAAAACCAAGCAAAAATCGTTACTGGGGGTTTTTCGGGTCGCTGAAATCAAATATAGCACCGACGCACACCCCACAGACACCTGGTGCGCCCTACCCTGGTACTGAACGTCTTCCCCGAGGGTTTTCCAGACACAATTGAAAAAGACCAACCAAAAATCGTTACTGGGGGTTTTTCGGATCGTTGAATTCAAATATAGCACCGACGCACACCCCACAGACACTTGGTGCGTCCTACCCTGGCTCTGAACGTCTTCTCCGAGGGTTTTCCAGGCACAATTGGAAAAGACCAACCAGTCGTTATTACAGGACTAAATCACATTTTTTGAGGGCCCCGGGGGAGAGTTACCCTTGAATGAATATATGAAATTATGGGATGATTTTTGATTGGTCTTTTTCAGTTGTCTCTGGAAACCCCTCGGGAATGATGTTCAGAGCCAGGTTAGGCTGCACTAGGTGTCCGTGGGATGTTGGCCGGTGCCATATTTGATTTCAGCGAGCCGTAACGATTTTCGGGTGGTTTTTTCAATTATGTCTGGAAAATCCTCGGAGATGACGTTCAGGGCCAGGTTAGGGCGCACCAGGTGTTCGGGTGGTCGTTTTCAGCATAAAATTCGGGTTCAGCGCACACGAAAAGCCCCCATAACGATTTTCGGTTCGTTATTGTCGATATTTCCAGAAAAATTCTCTAAAATGACGTCCGCGTTCAGGTTGGGGCCCATCAGGTGTCCGTGTGGTGTTCGCCGTTGGTATATTCGAATTCAGCGACCCAAAAAACCCCCGGGTGCCCAGTTTCTCCCCTCTCTCGCATAAAGTTCAAGATAGTCCCCGGAGATGACGTTCGTCGGCGTTCCTGAGCTCCAGGTATTCGGGGAGTTAATTTGAACATCATAATCGTGATCAGCGACCTCGAAAACTCCAGGGTACCCGACTTGAGCCAATTCTGACTCTTATTTACGAAGTTATTAAATTTTCCAAAAGGCCTCTCAAAAGATGCATTTTTGGCTGCAGCAATGCAACTTCCGGTTTGTAATAGGTACAAAGTAGGTACGAATTATATAAATAATTTTTGCAAGTGAATGCAAAAAACCGCATCCCTAAAAGATTTCCTATCTTTGACCTTTTTAGTGCTTCTTTGCCTCGACTATTACAAAATATTTTCTCATTCAGAAAAAGTTGATAAAAATTCAAGAAGAGCTGTAGAATTATATCGAGAAAGATATCCAAAGCGCCTCATTCCTGATCATAGAACCATTACAAAATTGGAGGCGACAGACTTAATTTTATAGCTCAAATTGTAGTAAATGTAGAAACTGTTACTCAGAGCCTTTTTCGGCATGACGCACAGTGGCGCAAAACGCCACTGTGCCACTCAAATTACTATACACCCCTTAGGGTTGGGCCGTTTGAGATGATTTTTTTTAGAATGTTCGTCATAAAATTCCCTATCGATCCCTCTTTCTCAATTTTCGATTTGGGTCTTCATTTTCGCGGAACTTGACTCCAAAAATGGGTTTGCATGGAAAAAACTAGTTTTTTCGTACAAAAATGACCCTACGGAACACGAGATTGAGATTTTGCCGGACGTTTTTATGGGAGAATGCTCGTCTTGGAAAGCCCTACAAGACTGTCCACTTAGATTTCGGGAAGAAATTTTCCGTTGCCCTTAAAATGGCTACAATCATCCAAAAATTTTCACGTATCAGAAATCGTTTTACTGAAAACTAGGAAAGTGGAAACTGGAAAAAAATCTCATCTCACAAAAATTATTTGTACACATTCGAGGAATCGGTAAAAAATTTTCCAGGCACATTTTTGGACATTCACCAAAATGGCCACATACATATTTTCCGAATTTTCCCGTAATTCTGAAAAAGGTCAGAAAGGTTCCATAAAGAATGATTTTGAACATGTTTTTGGGAATTCAATTTTTTGATAAAAGTGACCATTTTAGATACAATAGTTCATTGTTAATAAGAAATGATTGATTTGATTATTTTCTTCCCAACACACAGAGATAACATAAAACAACGTCGAAATTTGCTTTTTTATATCTAGAGCTGTACCAAAAAAAATAAATAAATAAATAAAATATACCCAAAAACAATATCTGTCCTAGAAAAACATACACTATTCTACATTAATTTATATACAAGGTGTTTATAAAATATATAACAATAACCCTTCAAAAGACTGAGCTTTTTGAGAATTTGTTTGGACAGCTAAAATATTTAAACGTTTCGGGAATGCCAGATGATTTGCCAGTATTTTTGAACATTTTTGGATTTTGAATCAAAATGACCAAAAAAAAGATAGATCCACATAAAATCTTATGGTCTCGCAAGTTTAAAGCATCCAGTGCTGAAGACTTTCACTATCATACATTTCCATCCGAACAGGAAAAATCAATCATTTACGGGAAAATTCGGAAAATCTGTATGTGGTCATTTTGGTGAATGTCAAAATATGAGTCCAAAAATTCTGGAAAAATTGTTACGGATTCCTCGAATGTGTACAAATAATTTTTGTGAGATGAGATTTTTTTCCAATACTTTCCCAGTTTTCAGTAGAACGATTTCTGATATGTGAAAACTTTTGGATGATTGTGGCCATTTTAAGGGCAACGGAAAATTTCTCCCCGAAATCTAAGTGGACAGTCTTGTAAGGCTTTCCAAGACGAGCATTCCCCCATAAAAAAGTCCGGCAAAATCTCAATCTGGTGTTCCGTAGGGTCATTTTTGTGCGAAAAGTCTAGTTTTTTCCATGCAAACCCAGTTTTGGAGCCAAATTCCGCGAAAATGCAGACCCAAAGCAAAAATTGAGAAAGAGGGATCGATAGAAAATTTTATGACGAACATTTTAAAAAAAATCACCCCAAACGGCCCAACCCTAAGGGGTGTGCAGTAATTTGAGTGGCACAGTGGCGTTTTGCGCCACTGTGCGACGGACAAACGTCGGTTTGTCAAGCAGGCGCAAGGACCAGATACCTAAATTTCCTACAAGAAGAATCTCCTACCTATGGTTTCAGCACGACGGAGCTCTACCCCACAAGGTCAGGATTGTGCAACAATATTTAGATAACACTTTCCCAGAAAAATAGATTGGGATTAATGGACCTATTCAATGACCCGGAAAGTCACCAGATCTAACACCCCTCGAATTTTGTTATGGGCTATTTTAAAAAATAAGGTTTAAAAAACACCTTCGCGAGATATTAATCATTTGAAAGAAAAATTCACAAACGCTTCTAGTACCTTAAACTGCGAAATGTTTCTCTAACAAAAATTTAATAGAAAAAATAGAGTTTCTTAACAGGTAAAATATTTGGGTGGAAAAATACATCGTTTCTGTCAAATCCCAAAGATAATACTTTAGATTTAAAATGGATCTTATCTCATCCCATGGCCCAATTTTCTTGTATGCTCACATAGACCCATACTATCGGGCTTGTTACACCCTGTACATAGTAGCATTAATGACAGTAATGGTTCAACATGGATTTAGATGACTTTTTCTCTTTATTATTAACGTTATAACAGTACTTATAGTGTTAATTCTACTTATTTTGTAACACTTGAATTTTTTTGTCTAGATCAGTGTAGGTATTAAATTTAAATTTTATACCTATAAATTGCTATTGCAATTTTTCAGTTTTTCTATACTTGAATTAAGTAAAATCATTTTAGGCAGATCTAAGGTTGCATTGATCAATTGTCGCTTTTCTCTTAATTAAAATAATGACAGCCATATTATCCTTCAATAGAATTATGAAATCTTAAAGTTATGAGTAAACTTCAATGGCTAAACATTCTCTACTGCCTGAACCATAGTCAATTTAAAAAAATAATGGTCCTTATTTCATGACCTTATGCTACGGTCTATGAATTGGAAGTTGATCTGATTGCATCAGTTATATTTTCCCCTTTGCACCATTAAGTATAATACTCCATGAAATTGCTTATACGATGTAGGGGAGAAACTTGGTACTTATAACAATACAGTTTCTATTTAACGAAGAATAATTTAGCTTTAATCAACATTCGAGGTAATTTGCTGATTGTATAATAAAACCAATTTAACCTACGAGTATTTAAGATGTAAGAGAGTAAGTAAGATGTCAATAATTATTTACAGGATGTTATGACAAACTTTCAAGGTTTACTTGTGCACTTAAAATAAATAATTTTCAGAATCAATTTCTATTATCAAAAAAAAGGATTCACTATTTTTTCCTAATTGTTCCATAGAATGTTACGAAGATTGTACAAATTTTAGTCAAAAATTATACAAAATATACTACGCGGCGAAGAAAGGCAAATACCCATTAAATATTATTTTATTTTGATAATTCTTTGTATATTTAATTCACTTGGTGAAAGTAAAAAGTTATAAAATTTTCAGGTTTATCTGTTAAGTTTTTTTGAGTTTGCATAGGTCATATTTTGGTAACGTAGCATCCTGTTTTAGAAATTTCCGCTCACATTTGTGTTGCAAGTGTTGTGAAGTTGTGGCAAGTTACATTTCTTTGCAGTTGAATATGGCTAGGGTACGTAGATTTGGGCAGATTTCCCAGCTTAGTGTCTTTCAGAGGGAGTGGATTGTTGGGTTGAGTGAAGCAAGTTTATCGGTGAGAGAAATTTCTAGAAGTATTAACAGACCCTTACATACTATAGCACGGTGTAGAGCGAGAGGTACCGACAGTCGTAAAGGATCCACAGAGCACGAAGATCGTCGATTGAGACTTAGCAAAATTCTTTTATTTAGATAATATGAGCTATTTGAGACAACAATTGTTATTATCAAAATAAAGTTATGTTTTCTTTGTTTGAAGTTTTAACTGACTTACTTAAAGACTTACTGAAAATATTTGAAATAATTTTGACTAAAGTAAATTGTAATAACATTGCATTCAAAAACTGAATTAATATTTTAGTATTCTTGCTATATTTTATTCATTTCTAGAGTAATTACCTACTGTATAAATAATATTACTCACTCAGTAGTATTTAATTATCTATATAAGGAGAGAATGACTTAGAAAGGTGTCAAAGTCATCCATTAGCGGCACAGCAGACACATACCTCTTTTGTGCTGGTTAGCTCTCTTCAGTATGCCATAGGAGGCAAGGCAACCTACGACTTATCGTACAGAACGGAACCTGAGTACACATGATGCAATATGGAACTACATCTTATGTCAAAGTCATCCATTAGTGGCACAGCAGACACATACCTCTTTTGCGCTTGTTAGCTCTCTTCAGTATGCCATAGGAGGCAAGGCAACCTACGACTTATCCTACAGAAGGGAACCTGAGTACACATGATGCAATATTTAACTACATCTTTTGACCACATACCAAATCTGACGGTCCACCTGCACACACAACATTAATACAGTACGCAGTAAATATACACTAAAATTATGTCTATAGATTTGATAATGATCACTACTTACACGTGTTATATTAATATCATCTATAATATTATTATTTTGTACTATAGCGCATTTTAAAGTTTACAGTATAAGAATGACATTTATTGCAAAATAAGAAAAGTGTTGAATTAAATATACGAATGGTTAGATGTCAAAAACATGTAAATGCATATATCGCATATACTTTATTACTGAGTTAATACAGATACACTTGAATGGGGTTTAAAATTTTATTATTATGTTATTAAGTATATTATTATACTTCAGTACAGATTAGATTTTTTTCCGTGTACTAATGATA
The DNA here is from genome assembly GCA_037114965.1 of Monochamus alternatus. Taxonomy (NCBI): domain Eukaryota; kingdom Metazoa; phylum Arthropoda; class Insecta; order Coleoptera; family Cerambycidae; genus Monochamus; species Monochamus alternatus. The sequence goes on from CM073429.1 coordinate 25,984,537, forward strand.
ATCACTACATGATTTGATGAACAGCAACATAGTCAATAAATTACCTTAATATCGTTCCACGTTTATGATTTTCCTGTACATATTGCCGGATAAATTCCAAATACATTTTCTAAAATAATTTATACAAAATCAAATAACAACAGTTACTAATTTTGAATTAAATTGCATTATTTGTGCAATTGCCACGAAGTGAGATTATAGGTAATTCCGTTATAAAATTTATGCATATGAGAAAAATATAGCTTCCACTTCAATGTTTCAAACTGCCTACTTAGAATACGTCATTAACCTTCCATTAGACGCGTGGGTATTCGTTACATGGATAGTCGTGTTGTACCTTACAGATACATTAAAACACATTTAATGTTTTAGTGAAAATATACATTCTGAGGGTTGTAAAGTCATTAAAATATTGTTTATCGTTTACAGTAATACACGTATTTGGTATAAATTATAACAATTTTATAAAAAAAAACACTAAAGCGACTAATGGTATATATAAATCTAATACAAATTTCTGACTTGAGCTGGAACTTTTTATAGCAAGTGAAAAATAAAATTTCAAATTTATTTTTTTATTTACGCAGCATAACAAACATTCGTTCAAATTATATAAAATTAGAAGAAGAATCATATTTCTCTACCTCTGGACTCAGACACTTGTCGCATATTGTCTTTGCGTGTAATTTAAACATAAATGCACATCGCACTTTTGACATTTTTATCCCTAAAGTGAATTTCTACAACATACCTGTGATTTCTCTGGGCAAATTTGTCATTTGAGCTCTTCTATGTAGCTGTAGATTCAATAATGTTAGACTCAATTTTTTAGATAGTCTCGCCGTGTACAAAGTTTGCTTTTATTGCCCAAAAAAATTACTCGCGAATTGATACCTGCTACATTTAGAAAGTGGTAAAAATAAGCATTGACCATCTTCTGCTATATCTAGCAACGTTATAAGTGGCACAAAGCGTATTAATAGTATTAACGCCAGATTTGGTTGAGTTATAAAACTGGATAATTTTTGGCTTCTTTTCTGTATCATCTGCAACTTCATTAGAACCAATTTGCATACTTGACAAAAGTACAACAGTTCTACCTTTTTTTGGGACATATGATACTAAAGTTTCATTTTTTATATAATACTTTCATATTGGTTACGTCCTGCGGCTGACACAAGTGCAGGTGGAATTTCTCTTTTGTTTTTCCGAATTGTTCCCACATATGAAAGTTTTTTCATTTCTAATTTTCTAACCAATTCTAAACTCGTAAACCAATTGCCTGCTGTTATGTTACGACCAGATTAAAAAATTGACTTTGACAATCTTATAACTACAGCAGAAGAATTGCTTGTTCGGAAAGGTCCTTCTAGCTGTTGACCACAATAAATTTCCACATTGGCGGTGTAATATAATTTAGCATCGCTCAGACAAAATATTTTTATGCCGTACTTATTTGGCTTGAAAGGTATATATTGTCTAAAGCCACACGGTCCACGATATTCAGGCAGCATTTCATCTATCGTAACATTATTTCCAAGACGATAATGGGTTCTACAATTATCAATAAAGTAGTGTAATGAACCACCCTGGTTCATTCCGAATGTAAATTTATTTTCAATTATTTTATTGTTAGTTCAAGTCCAACGAGCGCTCGAATTTTTTATCAGTAGGGACTAGTTTGTACTAAACCGTCGATGCCCTACTCCGAAGTCACGCACCGCACGCGCATCTCCCATCGTGACTTGTGATTGTCAGGTGGGGAGCAAGTTGACAAAAGTCGAGAGCCGACAGGCTAGAAACAAGAGTTGTTGGAAGACAGCTCCATCCAGCAGTCCAGAGGTGTTCATCGACCAGCTCCAGAACCAGCCAAGAAGACCAACCGAGCCAGGAGAAGCCACAAAGCCCAGCAGTGCCCAGGAAATAAGTAAGCAATCTACCTTTCTCTGAATCCTATCCTTTTTCACGCCGTTTGGGTGTTTTGAACTCATACGGGCTGGCTTGTACTTTTGACGGACGAGGTAGTTTGGCTGTGCATAACACCGCTACCTGACCGAGCCGTCGACTGTCTGCCGTTTCACGACATTGTTCTCACCCAGTTTGGCTGTGAATAACACCGCCGGCGAGTGATAAACGCCAGTGAGCCCAACGACGTTTTCCGTTGCCGGTTTGGCTGTGAATAAGACTGGGGCTATACTTGCGACTCTGCCGTTGCGACAATGTGTTTCCATTTCTGCGACACGACCGCAACGACAGAGTCGCAACAGCAGAGGCGCAAGTATAGCCCCAGTCTAACACCGCCGACAACTAATATACGCCGTTTTGATACACTGAACGTACACCAAGGTGTTTGGCTGTGAATAACACCGCACTAAGGAGTCATTGGTGACTAAGTTGTACCGGGTTGTTCTCACCACAAACCAACTAGACTGTACCCATGCTATTCAATACAACGATACCAATGAAGCCTCGACAGGGGAGCAGTGGAGTATGTGCAGAAGTTTGGCTCCGCCCCTGAGAACAGAGTCGAATTCAGTAAAATGTGTATTATTTTAATATTTGATGAAATTTTAAAAAGTTAATAATTTTTATTTAAAAGTAATGTGAAATGGAAAGGAATCTATTTTTAATAAACTAACATAAAATATTTTATTATTTTGAGAAGTTTTGTGAAATATTTTAAATCGGGGTTTGAAATAAAATTCTAATTTTATTAAAATCTGTATTGCCCTTTAAATAATATTACTTTATTTAATACTTGTCGCTTTGTGCCTTTCAAGGAATTGAATATTTTTGTTTCATGATTAATTTTTACGTCTAAGTACATATTTTTCACAAATTGCTCTAAGTTCTAATATATTACAATTGCACAAAGAAAACTCGTATATTTTACAAAATAATCGCGATGTTACCACAACGAATGTCTAACACTGACTGAGAGCATGAAGCCAGCTGGGCTGAGGTTAGGCTGACGGAAGGCTTCACTGGCTTGGCCCTATAATTCAGTCTAGTTGGTCTGTGGTTTTGACTGACAAGTATTTGTTTCCATTTTACCAAATAAAATTTGTTATAGAAAGAATATGTTGTATTCATTCATATCAGTAACTTTGATAAAATTCCGATCTAACAAAAAAGGACTTTAAAAAGATTTTTACCATTCTACACTGACAATTCTGTTTAGTTGAAAAGTAAAAACATCACTACACCGATAAAACTAGTTTTGTTGTTCCATGGAATAAAATAAATATAACATACTCCTGGAATTTAATTTTCTTCACTGTAGCTGCCCGAGTACTTATTCTAACCGAGGGTGAGTTTACGTGGACTAACCGTTAAAAATATCTTGTATTGAGTTGAATTTGGAGGAATTTTGTCCCATTGAGTTCGGTTTTTACTTACAATACGTAATTATTTTTATAATATACCTACACAAAAAATATTTTTATTTACTCACCAAGAAAATAATTCTGTGGTTGATCGTCCTCTTCAGCTTCACTATCGCTGATCTAGTGGTCCGTGTCGGAATCTCTGGATCTAGTTTCCACGTAGTCATCTATTTTAGAATTGTCTGACTCGCCAAAATCTTCGTCTGGAATTTTATCAAGTTCTTCTTGGTCCGTAAAAGCTAAACGATTCAGTTCTTCGATATCCTCTGGATTATTTATATCATATATTCTTGCACTCTTTTTTACACTTACTTGTGAAAACAACAAAATATTACTCGTTAGAAACATTAATACCACGAGGCCACTGCCGTCGATCGACTGTAACAAGAATGGGCGCATAGTATCTAGCAGATACATGTCCCAAGGCATGCCCAGTTTTGCCTAATTAATAAAATTTCCAATAAAGGTCTGGGTTTATAATACTATAAAACTATTTAAAATACGATACCTGAGGATTATGCCAATTAGAGAACTCTAGAATTAGTAGTTTCTGAGTAATTCTCATAAATATTAAGAATGCATCTGTCAGATACATACTCGACTAGTGGAGGGTTAATAGCTAAATATTTAATAATAATATGTGAAATAGAAGTTAGTTATAATCTAAAAGATTTATGTTAGGAACGTTTTATTGACTGCGACTGTATTGAACTTGTCTTCACACCTCGAATAATAAAAAATTATTTTACAACTGGTCGTTATATTCTTGAGGGTGTGGATACAACATAACAGACGTTAAGTTTCCAGAAAGACTATAAATGTTCCATTTCATTATCGTGTCACACAATTTTTCCGTTCTTGTAATTAATTAAACCATTAATTAGACAGGTGTTGCATTTATATTTTAAGTTTTTAATAAAGAATAATTTTTCCTGAACCAGATATTATATTTTGTTATTTTTAAGGCGACGTTTACAATAATACCCCTTTCGTCCAACAAAATTGTTAGTTTTCAGAAACCTTTTTGTATCAAGGAATAAAATCTGCTTAGTTGCACCAACATTTGTGAGCTAGATGCGTTGGAATTGCAGAATGTGGTTGAATGAGACACTCTATATTCAGTAAACTTTTCATAAACCAAATTACAATGCAATATACTTCTAAAAACAATATGTCTAAAATTTTACATTAGATAGTAATTTTTGGTGCTATACAGGGTGTCCCTAAAAGGTCTTTACAATGCTCAAACAGATACAGTGCGGCTCAATATAAGTCGATTTAGCTAAACTTACATTAGCTCAAAGTTGCCCCGTTTAGGCGCTATACGACCCTGAAGTTGCAATTTTGAAATAGTTTTTTTTTTATAAATTTAAAAAACCTTATACCATTTTGCTAAAATTTGTCGACCTTATCAATACAATAAACCCCATATCAAAATTATTAGTAATATCAATCCATGGGCGTGGAATTAGTTTTTTTTTTTTTAGTAATTACGCCTTCGATAATTCTACGCCAATGGAAGAAAAGATTTTTCAGTATAAAATTTAGATTAAGTAAATTATTTTCTACAAAAAAGGTACTCTTGATAAGACTCGATTACTCTCGTGGTTTATTCGAAATTTAAAATTTTAATCATTGGCAGCAATTTTGACGCAAAAATTAAATTATAAATTCTTGAATTCCTGAATTGACGGCAATTGCCATTTACGTCCCTATCAAGACGTTTGAAGAAAATACTATTTCATTTTTTAGTAATGGATTACTATTCATCACTTTAACTTTACATTCTACATATGCCTTACTTTTAACTCTGCACAACTTTATTAACTTTTTAAGGCACTCACAGAAAATTCCAGAAATAGATGATGCATTGTTGAAACTAGAATATACTCGAGAAATGCAAATTGATATTCATTTAGAAGTTACCTGGATGTATGCGCTTTCCGCTGCAGATTCAGAAATAATTCCGTGACTGGACCAAGAGGTAGCAGTAGGGCATACTAATTTTCAAAATTAATAAACGTCCGTGTTATTGTACTTTTTGAATTGCAGCATAGTAACATTCCAACTCATGCTACCGCGGCGGAACTTTTATATTATGTGACATATACAGGATCACTCACGACAGTCTTAGACTGGCTGATTTTGAATGAGGAGTATTAATTTTAACTGATGGCAGTAGGCTTTAAAATACATTATTTTACAAAATATTTCCCTAATAAATGTTTTGTTACCTATCGTTTGTTATAAACAATAAATGTACAATGTTGCGGACGGCTGCTCTTTTAGTCGGGGCACTTTTTTATAGTCGTGGGTTCTTGACTAGCAAACTGTTTAAAAAGATGTTATAATTGGGCGCCACCTACAGAATAATCTGTTCGGTTTGCCTTTTCACCCCTGTAGGAGGATGATAAATTTTGCTGAAGTCAAACAGTTGAAATAAAATACATACATAAAAAAAATAAACACAGTTTATTAACTTGCCCACCAGTTGATACACAGACGTGGAATTGAAGAAGTTGACATACAGAAGTGGAATTGAAGCCAGTTGACAAGTTCATCCGTTGTTGTTAACGTTGGAGATGACTCCGAGATGGGCAGCTTTCCTCTCGTACCTGGATAGTGCCGCTTACAATCTAGATTTCTAAACTTTAGAATGGCCTTCTTATTTCAATTTTGATTTTTCAACAAATAAACTTTCCAGCAACGGTTAAACAAAATATTCCAACTTAGGAAATAGAAATTCTCGAAATTCAATCGATTATTGAATTAATTGTTCATTTAATTAATTATCTGTTTAATTAATTGTTTATTTAAATTGTTTGTTAATTAATTAATTAATTATTGGCCTCTAAAGTTAAGAAAAATAACAAAAGAAAAGAAAAAAAAATAATTAGCATGTGCTTTAGCAAAGATCAAGGTCAGGTCAGGTATTTTATATCCTTAGTTTCAAAAAAATAACATAAAATATTGTTTAAAATGAAATCTACTATCGATAATAATCTTAATTAATTAAATATATTACCTCCATCCTTACTGATGACTTCAATTAAATTCAGATTTATTTTCAAAATGTGGCTTCGCACTATAACTAAATCTGTAATATGGAAATACTTCAATCGACCAAAATCAGAACGAAAAGGGACTAGAATTTAGGTTCCTGTAGGTTTTATACGCTACAAAGATCTAAAAACTCACTGAAATCTGATTGGTTCGGTTTCTATGTAATTTCGGGCTAATGTTCGTTCGAGATCTCAGCACATTGTTCCAATAGTTCGAATCGAATTGAATTATTCTGACAGTTACCTTAACCTTTTTGCCAAAACAAAGCTTATTACAATAAGTGATACTAATTAAATAATAAACTGTTAACAAATTACTAGAGTGTTATACAGAGTAGAAAAATATAACATAACGATGTACATCGATGTAACTGGTTCACAGTAATGGTAAGTAAATAAATAATAAAATATTTATCGTACAAAGTGTTTAGGCTAACTTGAAGAAATCTAAAGTTACATGGTACACTGGATATGGTTTACACTTACTTAATCTACCGACATTATACAGGATGTGCAAAATACCTTGTTACTAGACGTTTCATATTGAAATTGTGACATTCTTAATTTTATAATAAAAGGAATGTTACAGTTTATTAATAACTGAGATAACTAAATTTAAAGTTATTGCAAATTCTAAAACCGCCTCTGTATAACCTACCCTAATAAGTCAAGGAACTATTTCACAATACATCATCAATAAGCGACATGTAATAAGTTGCGCATAGTCTTTGATGAAAGTAACGCTTCTTTTATAACCTGAACCCTAAAGTTCGTGGTACTGTTACAATTTTTGATATTTTATAGTTTGTGCGTAGTATAATTTTGTGTTACACGCAATTAGCTGAAAAGTGATATAACAATGACCCAAGTGTATTGATAATAACGACCTGTAACTATGGACCATTTTTTGTCAATGGCAATTTAGTGGATTTATGAGATAGACAAACCTCAGTAACAAAGTTTCTCAATTCGTTAATGAATGAATGTGTGAAAATTTATAATATACTAGGAAAAAGTTGAATAAATGTTTTTGCTTTTTTGTGACTTTAGAAAAAGAGAATGACATACTCACATCACTATGAGTTCATTTTGTAAATTCCTATTTAGTAATATCTAAATATGTTATGTACTGGAATATTATTTGTTTCCAGGTCTTTTGTTAGAAGTGAATTCAAAAACTGACTGACATCTTTTTTATTTTATTAGAAAACTTATTTGTTGACTATTATTTGAACTAAATTATAATTATTTCTTAAATTTACATAAAATATATTATTTAATTATCATTGTAACCCCTTAATGTTATACAATAAAATCAATACTTTAATGTATAAACTCTACATCTTTCATAATACAAATAACACTGAAATGTGTAAAAGTCAAAAATTCTAGCCTCGTGCTCAAAAGGCCTAAAAAACAATAAAAAAAATTATTCCAGAATTTTAGCTCGATATTTAAAAATGGGGCAAAACCGTCTTTTCCTACGAAAAGTCGGCGCCTTTGATAAACATCGATTGAAATGTCATAGATCCATAGATAAAGCATATCTGTCAACAATATCTACTAACATGCGGTCGTTTTCTTCGCAGCATTACTAAATTCCGAAACGACAAAAATTAACATTCTTATTAGTAATAATACCTGATAGATAGGTAGGTAACATTTAATCCTAGCTCTACTATTTTGCATTCGTTTTTCATTATGTCGTTAGAAACTCGCAAAACTACACATTTTCATTCATTGTAACCACTCACTACCGATAAAACACTAAATAAAATGCCTATTTATTATAACAAAATCGAACGGAAGGAATAGATAATAGAAAACTTTTAATGTACCCGCGGCAGTCTTGTCCCATAACCTAGAAAACCAAACCGGCGAAGTTAATTGTAGGAATTTCTTTATTTAATAACTATAAAACGTTTAAAAATTAAAAAAGCACTAAAAACAGAAGAATTATGACATGACGGGAAATTTTTACTGTCGTGTTGCTAGTTGCCTACGTTGCCTACTTTGATTCTGTAAACGTGTGGTGGACAAGTCGCATAGGCGGCGTTAAATAAGGATTTAATATAATTTCGAACAAAATTTTTTTTTCGTTTTATAAGTTTGGATTTTTTTTAAGGGTGATTATGTTCATTCTTAATTTTCTCTATTCCCTTCAAAAATATTTATGCTTAGCCATAGTTAATCCTGTGTAATGTTTATATTAACACTGTAACATTCCTTTTAATATAAAGTTAGGAATGTCATAATTTAAATATGAAACGTGTAGTAACAAGGTATTTTTGCACATCCTGTATAATGTTGGTAGATTAAGTAAGTGTAAACCATATCTAGTGTATCATGTAACTTTAGATTTCTTCAAGTAAGTCTAAAATGTAAACACTTTGTACGATAAATATTTTATTAATTATTTACTTACCATTACTGTGAACCACTTGCATCAATGTATATCGTTATGTTACTTTTTTTCTACTCTGTATAACATCCTGGAGTAATTTGTTAACAGTTTGTTATTTAATTATTATCACTTTTTGTAATAAGCTTTGTTTTGGCAAAAAGCAAGGTTAAGGTAATTGAAATAAAAATCAATAATTCGATTCGGACTAAATTATGTGGGTGAGATTCCGAATGAGTATTATCCCGAAAGTTCATAGAAACCGAACCAATCAGATTTCAGTGAGTTTTTAGATCTTTGTAGGGTATAAAACTTACAGGAACCTAAATTCTATTTGCTTTTCGTTCTGATTTTGGTCGATTGAAGCATTTCCATAATACAGATTTAGTTATAGTGCGAGTCACATTTTGAAAATTTAAATCTGAATTTATGGAAGTCATCAATAAGGATGGAAGTAATATATTTGATTAATTAAGATTATTATCGATAGTAGATTTCATTTTAAACAATTTTGTATGTTATTTTTTTTTAAACTAAAAATATAAAAATACCTAAATTAACCTTGGTCTTTGCTAAAGCACATGCTAATTGTTTTTTCTTTCCTTTTGTCATTTATTAACTTTAGAGGCCAAATAAATAATTGAATGGTCAATTAAATAATCAATTGAAAAATCAATATAAAATTAAATAATTCATGTATAAATCATAAGTTTATAATGAATTAATTGGTGTTACGTCGAGTAACGTAAATTTTGAGAATCCTTCCATTTCCCAAGTTGGAATATTTTGTTCAACCTTTGCTGGATAAATTTTATTCACTCAAGAATCAAAATTGAATTTTTTTTTTCGAGCAAGTAAATATACACGTTGATGTGGACTGAAATTAAGAGTGTAAAAGTTACTCCAAGCGGAAAGCAGTCAATAATATAACCATACTAGTAAGGGAAAACATGCTTATCAAGACTTTACATATGCACAAGAGAAATCCATAAGATCAAAAATTCCGTAAAAGCAAAAACTAGAACATCAAAAGACATTCAAATTTACCTAAATAGCTACTAGAAATCATAATTTTCAGTTTTACAGTTTCTTCTGAAGATGGGAACGAAATGTTTCATTGCCAACTATTACGGAAACTTGCAAAGCAATTGACACCTTCTGGAGATCAGCATCAGCTTTCTATTTCCAATATAATTTGCTTATTTAAGTAGGTACATCAAATTTTACCTGTTGTATAAATTGAATTAATTATTAAATAAAATTTATTGACCCAACAGCCACTATTTATACAATTATTATTCGCATGCATACATACACATAAAGGGAAGAATAACACAGGGGCGACTTATAAGTCATAATACACTAGTGTGTAGCTTTATTTATAAATTGATTCAATTTATTTACTTGATGACAAAATCCACTGTCCAGATGACATCTTCGTTCGTACCAGGGGTGTGAGACTACGAGATCATGATTTGAAGTTTGAAAAAGGAGCATTTTTACACCTGCACAAGAGAACACTTTTTATCGAATCGTATTTTTGACATGTAGAATTCATTACCAAATTATGTGATTTCAGCACCTTCGATTAATTACTTGAAACATAGACTTAGATAATTATTTGCACCCGATCTATACATAGACTTATTTTTGTATATTTTTTGTTATTTATTTTTATTCTTGTTTTATTTGCTTTATTATCTATTGGTTCTTTGTTGAACTTTATACTAATAATTGTATTCATAATCATGTTTTGATTTAATTTTGTAGCTGAGTGATATAATCTACGGCTTCCACTTTAGCCACAAACGTAATAATAATATTAAGTAAGAGTGAAATGCAGTTTGAGAATTCAGAAATGGCGAAACGTTGTACGCTTCCAGTACTTAAACTAGGCTCTAGTATTACATCACCTCGCTTTGGACTACTTGCAGCACCCTGGATTTTGTCTGAACTCTCAATTTTGCTGTTGATGGATTCTTCTTTATATCCTTCCGTAACCGTTGTATATCTTCATTCTCTATATCGATTTAGTGTTGTGATGTTCTCCAATAATGTAGCGGATGATCTTCTCGTACAATGACCGCAGTATAACTCAGGATGTTGTAAACCTAAGTACGAAGCAATTTTGGGTGGTATTTTCTGTTTTCGTTCTCAAAATCGTAGTAAAAATATTAAACGATTTTGAGAACGAAAACAGAGAGTTTTTCGAAACGTCAATAATACGGAAGTGCGCGATAGTGATGTGATTTTTGTTATTTTTTACTTATCTGCTTTTTTCAGTGTGAGATTTTTTGGTTAGGCAAACGTAGTTTCAAAAATAACTCTTGACTGTTCCGTTTGGCGCAAGGGCTTATTTAATTAATCTTTATTATTTTTTCAGAAGTATGGCAAAAACCCAATAAAACTAAAGGAAAACAAATTTGGAATATTGGCATTCGTTATGAGGATTTTAAAATATCTATTCGTGATTTTATCCATATTACTTACGTAAATTTCGTAGACAAATAGAAATTGCCACGTCAGCGGGTTTATTGCGGCAATAAAAACATTACACAAGAAAAGGTCGCCGACCAAACTTTTATATTTCCTATAACAAGTGAAATACAATGTCGCATGCAAAGCGAAAGCATTAAAATTTGGAATCGTTGTACGTATAATCAAGTAGTATGTGTATGGATCAGATACCGTTATCCGAACATACGTGCGTTGTGCATTATTTGTTCATGTAATAACTGAAGGCACGAAGGACAATTCGGTGTAGGCTTTATTGACATGCGTCCCTACGACATGTTTCACGTATGTTTTAATTCAGTTGTTCATGCAATATAAGCCGGAAAGATAGTAAATAATTTAATAAGGATATTATAGTTCATATTCTACAGGAAAATAGTGATCAGTTCATTTAACTTTTGTGCTAGACTTTTCAAAAGTCTTCTATTGAATCCATACTAAATAAATTAAAATGTTCAATTTCAATGTTGATTTTATGTGAAATAGAATGATAAGATAACCACAAAACTTTTACAATATCCGTTACTTTATACTTTTACATTTTGTTGTGCATACTAGATTGTAGTGCTTTAAAGAAATTTGTACGGAAAGTACAAAGACAGAGAAAAATCACCTCATTTGCCAAACTATGCAAATATACATATGCTTGCTTGATATTAATTTGCTCGTTTTTTCTAGATTATTTTCGCTTGGGCTATTGGGATATATCTTAATATTAATTGATGTTATATATATATATATATATATATATATATATATATATATATATATATATATATATATATATATATATATATATATATATATAGCCCTGAAAACCTGAAAACCTAGAAGGTGGAAGGTTGACTATACTTATCCATTTTGTTCTATCTCTTGCTTTTTTCTTTCCATCTTACAATTTTGTTCTAGTTCTGGCATTCCCCTCTATCTCCTTTTTTATGTATGGGGCAAATTACAGCCTCCATCCATTCCTTTGCCAATTCTTCCTTTTCCTAAACTCTTTCTAATAGTTTTTGTAACTAGTCTATTAATTTTTGTCTTCCATATTTAAATAGTTCAGCTAAGTTATTTCTTTCATTTTTTTTTGGCTCTGGCACCATATCGCCTTCTTCTGTATTGCCATTGATTCCTTCCTTCCCGTTTCATTGAATTCATCTCCACTTAATAACTCTTCAAAATTCTTTCCATCTATTCAATATTTTGTCCTCTATCTTTCCATTTTTGTCTTTATAAAATACTGGCCTTGGCTGATATCCCCTCCTCTCAAGAGGAGGGGTATGCCAGTATATATAATATAATGGCTTTTAGAACGTTTACAGAACGTATTTTATAAAACAGCCACTGTTTTATACACACTTTCACAATGTTCTTACAGCTCTTATAAGCATGGAATTGGTGCAGATTATAAAACAAATCGCCTGTTAGACATGCTCTATAGATGTTGTTTATTGCTATAATAAAACAGTTTTTAGAACATTTATAAATGTCTAATAAGAATATAAAAAAACATTTATAAAACTGTTTTATAACAGCTCTGTTACTAGGATGCAATGAGACATTTAAAGGACTTTTTATAGTTGAATATGCAGTTAGTCTCTTTAGTTGTTGTAGAAAGATACTAAAATCTGTTAACGTGGTAGCAAAAATAAAATAAATGACAAATGGCTGATTTGGTATAAAAAGTACTTAATGAAAAGAATGATTTAAAAAAATTTCACCCATGGAGCAGATGTGGCTGCGAAATTAAATTTACTGATAAGTATATGGTACAATCCTAATAAAATTTTAACGCGCCTCCCGAATTATGATAATTAAGGAAATTTAAAATATAATTTAATTAATAAAAAAATATATTATATCTATTTTTGGTAAATAATTTATCAGGACCTTCTGCATTATAAACTAGCCAGCTCAGCATAATTATCTTTTATGAAAATGTTACGATAGACACGAAAAAATATAATTTAAATATGGCCTGTCGCTTTAAAGCCTGACAAAATGGCCACTTTCTTATACCATCCTTATAAATCAAACTTGTCCGAAACAGGACAATTATGCTCTGTATGTAGCTGTTATAAAAATCAAACAGGATTGGTCTAGGCAGAGGTGTACTCCGTATAAAAAGTAAATCACATATGTTTTACCTATTATTTCCTTTTTGTCACGAACATCTCCTGCCTAAGAGCACAAGGATTTTGGTTTCTTCAATGGGCCAAAACTCGTTTTTGCTGCTCTTAAAAATTGGGAATCCATCTACATTAATATTAATTGAAATAGTTTTTGGAATGTCACACTGTCCTTTGTGCAGTGTATTTCTTAAACTTGATTCCAATCCATTATGCCAGTAGTTTTCCATACCAACTTTCGTTAAAAAAAATTGTTTGTTTGGTTTTTAAGGGAGTTCGAGGATCTTGAGGTAGATAATTTGGTATACGTTCATTAAGTATAGTAAAAAGTTTCTTTTGGGATAAATGGGAAATATTATTTGATAGTGCCCATGACCGAATGTCTTCTCTTAGCTTTGCATTTGGTTCCCCTCTTTTATAACAGTTAATTAGTATAATTATTGTTGTGTTAACATTTTAATGTTAAAATGCCTCTTTATGCAACATATTTGTATTTTAACTGTTTTTTGTAAAACTATAAAACAACAATTTTATAATTACTCGCTTTTATACCAATCTGTTGCAGAAAGCAATTCACTTTTATTAATAACAATTAAAAATCTATTTCCGTAACAAAACAGTTTTATTATTGCTTTTATAGCGATAAATTAATCCAAAAAAGCACCATTATAAAATGCTTTTAGAGCAAAGTATCATTCAGAGCTAATATGCTCTATAAAAAGTATTTTATAAACGTTTATAAAATAGCTTTATAACTTATTATATAATTATTTTATAATTTTGCTGTAAAAACGTTTTCAAAGCAATTTTAGTGATAGAACAGTTAAGTGCAACAAATTTATCGCGAATTAATACTTTATAAAACATAAAAGTTTTTACGAAGCGTCAATAAAACAATTATAGAATATATTAGTTCGCTAACGATGTCGAATTACTAGTTGGGTCCTATAGCACCCTGTATACTTCTCAGAATACCGAGTACCATTGGAGTGTACTTGCGATAGCATTTACATAGATTCAGTTGAAAAAGTCAATTACTACATTTTTTGTACAAAATTATGTCTTCAGTAATTAACTTTATAAAACTTTAACACCGTGCGGCTTCCGCAAAGGACAGAACTCGTAGGTAGCCCTCGACTGACAAATTTAAACCAGCCAACACTGGCGGACTTAACGAACTTTTAACGATCTAAGGAAAGCCACAAGGGGCGAGGGTATTGTAACAGTTTTAAATTTCACCTTCCTAATGAAGGTTTTAATCTTGACGTCGGGGATATAAGGGTGAACGACGCCATGTAAAATGATACCGGCAGATAATTTTTCCTTCGTTATTATTTCTATGGAAATACAATTTTAGTTTGCTCAATATTTCGTCATGCTAGTATTCTTTTGCCCTATATCCACCTTTTACATATCCGGAAAGCTTAAAATGCACTTGGCCTAGATCTAGTCTTATTTTAGCAATTATATTCGATATAAAGTAGTATTTCAGTAAATTTTTGCTCTATATCATAAAAAATAAATTATAGTTTAAAAAAACTAAAAAAACACGCTTTAATAGTAAACCGAACTAAAAAGTAGAAAATAATTTTGAAGTATCAAGAGTTTGTTACAGCAATAGAAAATTCCGACAATCAATTACGACTAATTAATTGGGAATAAGATTAAATTAGAAATTAAATTATTAATAAAATAATTCAATTATAGTAAAAAAAAGCGTGGGGTGCAATTTACTATATTTTCATAATGACTTTATTTTTATAAATAGCTGCACTACTGAAATAATGGTAACATTTAATATCAAGCACCCCACGCTTTTTTTTTACTATAATTGAATTATTTTATTAATAATTTAATTTCTAATTTAATCTTATTCCCAATTAATTAGTCGTAATTGATTGTCGGAATTTTCTATTGCTGTAACAAACTCTTGATACTTCAAAATTATTTTCTACTTTTTAGTTCGGTTTACTATTAAAGCGTGTTTTTTTAGTTTTTTTAAACTATAATTTATTTTCTTAATTTTTAGTCTCAAAACAATAACAAAAGTAATTATAATTAAGAGCCTTAATTTTTAAAATATCTTATATTTGACAATAAATCTAAATTCATTTCATTCATGTTTACGTAACCTTTCCATTTCATATAGTTTTTCTATAAATTTTTTTTTCTCCAGTCTCCTCTTTCTTTGTGTTATAGTTTAATTTTTCATTTTTGTTTGTTTCTATAAAATATGCAAATTAAAATTTTTGTCAACGTTCTCGTATCAAAATCTTTTTTTTTTTCTTTCTAATTTTACAAAATTTTAGATTCAAAACTTTCTTCAAAATTCTTGCCAAAATTTTCAAATCAAAATTTCTTTGAATTTGAAAATTTACGCTCTTCAAAATTTTAAAATTCAATGTCTTTTTAGAAATTTTTTCTAAATTTTTGGATTTTAAAATTTTTCAATTGAAAATTTTTTCCAAAAATTTTTATTTGAATTTTTTTATAAATTATCAAATTTTTATTTATTTCTAAAATTTTTTAAATTTGATTTTATCATGTAATTCCACAATCCAAAATTATTTACAAAATTTTGTATTTCAAAACTTTTTTAAACTCCAAAATTTTATATTTAGAATTTTTTTTTTTTTAATTTTGAATTCTGTATTTTTTCGAAATTTTTTAAATCAAAATGTTTATTTGAATTTTGTTATAAATTATCAAATTTTTATTTATTTATAAAAATTTTTAATTTAAAATTAGGCGAAAACCGAAAACTAATTCTGTCAGGTCGCCATCTATACGTGAAAAGCAAGAGCACGAATCTATTACAGTCCCCTGCCCCTGCCTTGCCTGCTTGGAAACAACACTGATGGATTGTATACACTTAACCTGCAAAGTAATCTAAATAGTTTTTATTCTGATGATCCTAGTCAGGACATTAGAACAAAGTTATTAAATAATTGTATTGTCATCAGTCCTTGACCCCTGTGCAAATTTTCAAGCTGATCAGACTTCTTGAAATTGGTGAAAATTACGCTGAAAGATTCCGTTACATACATACATACATACATACATACAGGTGAAGCTAATATAAGCGTGTTAAAAATTGACCATGGAGAGTGTGTTTCTGGTTCTATATCAACGTAGAGTAGCTTTTAGCCTATATCCATTTGTAACAGTGCGTAAAATGCTCTATATCCCAAAGGTTAATTCAATGCTTTTACATTAGTTTTGACCTATATCCATAATAAAATATATATAGTTGCCCTAACTTTCTAAAAAAATTGTTATAATGCAGTTATCCTATATCCATTGGAAACTACATTTGACCCATATCACGCGAAAGCCCCGTGTTTTATTTGTTATAGTATGACAGTAATGCTTATGCTCTATATCCAAAGAGCATGCGCATTATTACTTACGCACTGTATTCAGTCGTTTTGTTTATGTTACGAAGTAACCGTGTTCTGTGTTTTCCTGGTACATTTTATATTCTTTTTACAAAAACTAAATAAAACAATGGATTTGGAGGATAGTAATGCTTCCTCAGAACCACCTTTACTGCCAAAAGATGTGCAAATGTAAGTATATAATAATTTAGTTTAAATATTTCAGGTAAATTGACCTATATCCATAATAAAATATATATAGTTGCCCTAACTTTCTAAAAAAATTGTTATAATGCAGTTATCCTATATCCATTGGAAACTACATTTGACCCATATCACGCGAAAGCCCCGTGCTTTATTTGTTATAGTATGACAGTAATGCTTATGCTCTATATCCAAAGAGCATGCGCATTATTACTTACGCACTGTATTCAGTCGTTTTGTTTATGTTACGAAGTAACCGTGTTCTGTGTTTTCCTGGTACATTTTATATTCTTTTTACAAAAACTAAATAAAACAATGGATTTGGAGGATAGTAATGCTTCCTCAGAACCACCTTTACTGCCAAAAGATGTGCAAATGTAAGTATATAATAATTTAGTTTAAATATTTCAGGTAAATTGACCTATATCCATAATAAAATATATATAGTTGCCCTAACTTTCTAAAAAAATTGTTATAATGCAGTTATCCTATATCCATTGGAAATTACATTTGACCCATATCACGCGAAAGCCCCGTGTTTTATTTGTTATAGTATGACAGTAATGCTTATGCTCTATATCCAAAGAGCATGCGCATTATTACTTACGCACTGTATTCAGTCGTTTTGTTTATGTTACGAAGTAACCGTGTTCTGTGTTTTCCTTGTACATTTTATATTCTTTTTACAAAAACTAAATAAAACAATGGATTTGGAGGATAGTAATGCTTCCTCAGAACCACCTTTACTGCCAAAAGATGTGCAAATGTAAGTATATAATAATTTAGTTTAAATATTTCAGGTAAATTGACCTATATCCATAATAAAATATATATAGTTGCCCTAACTTTCTAAAAAAATTGTTATAATGCAGTTATCCTATATCCATTGGAAACTACATTTGACCCATATCACGCAAGAGCCCCGTGTTTTATTTGTTATAGTATGACAGTAATGCTTATGCTCTATATCCAAAGAGCATGCGCATTATTACCTACACACTGTATTCAGTCGTTTTGTTTATGTTACGAAGTAACCGTGTTCTGTGTTTTCCTGGTACATTTTATATTCTTTTTACAAAAACTAAATAAAACAATGGATTTGGAGGATAGTAATGCTTCCTCAGAACCACCTTTACTGCCAAAAGATGTGCAAATGTAAGTATATAATCATTTAGTTTAAATATTTCAGGTAAATTGACCTATATCCATAATAAAATATATATAGTTGCCCTAACTTTCTAAAAAAATTGTTATAATGCAGTTATCCTATATCCATTGGAAATTACATTTGACCCATATCACGCGAAAGCCCCGTGTTTTATTTGTTATAGTATGACAGTAATGCTTATGCTCTATATCCAAAGAGCATGCGCATTATTACTTAGGCACTGTATTCAGTCGTTTTGTTTATGTTACGAAGTAACCGTGTTCTGTGTTTTCCTGGTACATTTTATATTCTTTTTACAAAAACTAAATAAAACAATGGATTTGGAGGATAGTAATGCTTCCTCAGAACCACCTTTACTGCCAAAAGATGTGCAAATGTAAGTATATAATAATTTAGTTTAAATATTTCAGGTAAATTGACCTATATCCATAATAAAATATATATAGTTGCCCTAACTTTCTAAAAAAATTGTTATAATGCAGTTATCCTATATCCATTGGAAACTACATTTGACCCATATCACGCGAAAGCCCCGTGTTTTATTTGTTATAGTATGACAGTAATGCTTATGCTCTATATCCAAAGAGCATGCGCATTATTACTTACGCACTGTATTCAGTCGTTTTGTTTATGTTACGAAGTAACCGTGCTCTGTGTTTTCCTGGTACATTTTATATTCTTTTTACAAAAACTAAATAAAACAATGGATTTGGAGGATAGTAATGCTTCCTCAGAACCACCTTTACTGCCAAAAGATGTGCAAATGTAAGTATATAATAATTTAGTTTAAATATTTCAGGTAAATTGACCTATATCCATAATAAAATATATATAGTTGCCCTAACTTTCTAAAAAAATTGTTATAATGCAGTTATCCTATATCCATTGGAAATTACATTTGACCCATATCACGCGAAAGCCCCATGTTTTATTTGTTATAGTATGACAGTAATGCTTATGCTCTATATCCAAAGAGCATGCGCATTATTACTTAGGCACTGTATTCAGTCGTTTTGTTTATGTTACGAAGTAACCGTGTTCTGTGTTTTCCTGGTACATTTAATATTCTTTTTACAAAAACTAAATAAAACAATGGATTTGGAGGATAGTAATGCTTCCTCAGAACCACCTTTACTGCCAAAAGATGTGCAAATGTAAGTATATAATAATTTAGTTTAAATATTTCAGGTAAATTGACCTATATCCATAATAAAATATATATAGTTGCCCTAACTTTCTAAAAAAATTGTTATAATGCAGTTATCCTATATCCATTGGAAACTACATTTGACCCATATCACGCGAAAGCCCCGTGTTTTATTTGTTATAGTATGACAGTAATGCTTATGCTCTATATCCAAAGAGCATGCGCATTATTACTTACGCACTGTATTCAGTCGTTTTGTTTATGTTACGAAGTAACCGTGTTCTGTGTTTTCCTGGTACATTTTATATTCTTTTTACAAAAACTAAATAAAACAATGGATTTGGAGGATAGTAATGCTTCCTCAGAACCACCTTTACTGCCAAAAGATGTGCAAATGTAAGTATATAATAATTTAGTTTAAATATTTCAGGTAAATTGACCTATATCCATAATAAAATATATATAGTTGCCCTAACTTTCTAAAAAAATTGTTATAATGCAGTTATCCTATATCCATTGGAAACTACATTTTACCCATATCACGCAAGAGCCCCGTGTTTTATTTGTTATAGTATCACAGTAATGCTTATGCTCTATATCCAAAGAGCATGCGCATTATTACTTACACACTGTATTCAGTCGTTTTGTTTATGTTACGAAGTAACCGTGTTCTGTGTTTTCCTGGTACATTTTATATTCTTTTTACAAAAACTAAATAAAACAATGGATTTGGAGGATAGTAATGCTTCCTCAGAACCACCTTTACTGCCAAAAGATGTGCAAATGTAAGTATATAATAATTTAATTTAAATATTTCAGGTAAAATTTGATATTTTGGATTTATAACCTAATTTTTAATTTTAAGGTTTTTTAAATTTATTTACGCCTTATACAAATTAACAAACGAAATTGAAAACTCCGAAATAATGCTATTTTCGTATCGACTTAAAATGTTAAATCAACTTTAGTGAATGAGGAACTTGGAAACTACTATTTTTTTTAGGATAATGGACAAAGTAACAAATGAGATTTTTAATGACCAGAATGAACTTACTGCAAACTTAGAAATATCACTGATTATGAGAAGAGATGAAATAGCAAAAAGTCCTAGATATTTTGACATAGAAAATGTACCTATCATAATTCTTAATGAAACTAGTGACGTAAATAGTACTACTATATTAGTAGAAGATAACAGACATACCCTAATTGAAATTCAACAAGAAGAAGTTGACAATAACAATTCAATTAACAAAAAAGCTAAGAAAAGACCCAGAAATACTTCAGAATGGAAACAGAATGTAAGAAAAATAAAAAGGCAAAGAGGTGAGCAATATACAGATAGAAAGGGAAAAATACATTTAGCAAGAAACATTAGTGCAAGTTGTAGAGCGTCTTGTACTTACCAATGCAAAAATATAACTCAAGAAGAAAAAAAGATAATTTTTGAACAATTTTGGAAGATTTCAGCTGAAAAAAGGGTCACTTTTACGCAAGATTTGTGCAAAGAAAAAATATTGCTCGACGACGTGTAAAATCAGATAATATTACAAAAAAAAGTTGGACATATAATTATAATTTAGAAATAAATGGTTGCAAATATAGAGTCTGCAAGGAGTACTTTTTGGGTACTCTAAATATCAGTGCAAAACGAATATATTATTTTTTTTTAAATATCCAGAACCCTGTAACAAGTATACCAAGATCGCCAAATAAAGGAAATAATCAATATCTGATACAGACAAAGATTTTGTTAGGAGACACATAACCTCCTTTGATTGTATTGAGTCTCATTATTGTAGGGCAAATACGAGTAAAAAATATTTGGATGCCTCCCTTAATTTAAGCCGAATGTATGATCTCTACGTAGAATGGCTTCCCAAAGAAATATCTCCATTAAAAAAATCAAAGTATTGTATATTTTCAATACTGAATTTAATTTGTAATTTCATCGACCTAAAAAAGACTTATGCGATAACTGTGAGGAGTTCAGGAAGATACAAGAACCTAACGAAGAAATAAAGAGACAACAAGACATTCATTTATAAAACAAAATAGCCGGAAGAAATGAACGCCAACAAGATAGACAATGCAAAGATAAGGAGACAGCAGTAATTACTTTTGACCTAGAAAATGTATTTGCTTTTCCTAAAATAAATGTTTCTAATGCATTTTATAAAAAAAATTGAATTGTTATAATTTGCAATATCAATGGTGTTACTTACTGTAGCATCTGGCATGAATACATAAGTGGTCGAGCAGGTAGCCATTTAGCCAGTGCCTTAATTAAGATATTAACCAATGTGATGAACGATAACAATAATTTGAAAAAAATAATTCTTTGGTCAAATAGCTGCGTACCACAAAATAAAAATAGCATTATGTCTGTCAAACTACAAATTTTTTTACAGTCGAATGAATCAAAGAGTTTAGATGTAATTGAGCAAAAATTTAGTGAACCCGGACACGGAAATTTGCAAGAAATAGACGCAGTTCATAGCGTAATAGAAAGATTTTTACGTCCTAAGGAAATAATGAGTCCAGTTAGCTAATTAAATTATTGACACAGATACTAAATAGTTTTAAAACCAAATTAAAAGTTTTACAGATGAACTTAAATGATTTTCAAAATTATCAGAAGGTAACCCTGCACTATACGTACAATATATTACCCTACACTAAAGTAAAGCAAATTATTTATAAAAAAAACGGAGCCCTTTAATATTGCTTTTAGAAACTCATTTGACGAATTTCACAAATTTCAGAACGTTGATATTTGTAAATACAAAACAAATAAGTTAGACCAATAAGCAAGCAATAATATATTAAGCATTTGTTGAGAAATACACAAAATTCTAACCACCGAAATGTTGATTCCACTAGTTCTAGTACGACAACGCCGGATGGTAATTCCTTATTTTGTAGTCCAAAGAACATAACAAATACTAAGTCCAAACCATATCTAAAAAAACACTGTGTCCAAAAAAGGGTCTGAGCCAAAGTCGACACAAGATTTGCCAAGGCGATACCCAACGAGATGCAATAAAGTAAAGTAGTAGTAAAAAAGAAATAAATGCAAAATGATATAGAAAATTTGGCGGTAAAAGAAGATTATGTTTATTTAGTTTTAATAACTTTTATATTGAAGTTATAGTATATTTTACTAATTACTTAAAGAAACTAAATATTGTTTTACGTAATATGCGTCTTATTTGATTTATTTCTTTATAATAAAAATATGTTAATAATGTTTATAATAGAATAGATTTATTTATCTATTTGCTATTTCACTATACTATTAGGTTTTATATCTAATTTAACACTATGAGGACATTTTCGCTTCGCACTATATCCTACAACAGTGTTACATTTGTCATATCCTATGTGAAATTTGCAACATGGCTTGATATTAGACTCTTTGGAATACATCCAAAATAAATTTTTGTAAATTTCTTTGTTATTTTAAAAAATCCTTAAAAACTTTAAGCACATTTCAAGTGTCTAACGCAGTATTTAACCACTTTAAAGTAAAAAAAAAATGATGAAAAAGCAATAATAATTGTAAGGTGGTAAGTAAAACATCTTTAACCCCAATTATCTCAAAACGTGATTTTGGATTATAGGTCAAAAGAATACTAGCATGACGATTTATTCGCCGCTCAATTTGATTAATAATTCAATGTAAATTCCCTTTGCAGAAAAGTTAAGATAAAGTAAGCAAGTAAATGGCACTCACAACACAGGCAATTTTATTCTACAGGGTGTGTATAAATACGTGAGAAATATTTTAGGGGGTGGTTGCCGAAGTTATTTTGTGAAAAAAAGTTCATATAAACGTAAATCGAAATATGCTTCGTTTTCGAGATACAGAGTCTTTAAATTTGATTTTTTTTATTTATTTTTATTAATTATTTCAAAGAGTTTTAAAGATATTGACTCGAAATTTGAAACACGCTTTGGAGGGATAAATGTGCATTTTTAGGACGATCCCAGTGAAGTTCGTCTGAGAATGCCACAACTTATTTTAATTTAAAAAAAATTAATGAATGCCTTTGAATTTTTTCCGTTTTGATATTTTTTCAGAAATCGGCCATCAATTCCGAATGAAATTGGTCTCTTCCTTTTTTTTCGTAGGATACACCGTTTTTGAGGAAAAAATTAAACCTATTTTATTGCATGTTCAGTATTTTTAATGTCTATTGATTGAATATTTCTAAATAAAATACAACCAGCTCGCCATAATTTTTCATTACTTGTTTGCTACAAAATTAATGTCAATAATTCTTGTGTCTTCAAAAAAAATTAAAAATTTTACAAATGCGGAAATGGCAGATATGGTCGAAGTAATGGAAATGCTCTGCAAGCTCGACGGCTGTATGCTGAGTTGTATCAAGAATGTAGAATACCTCGTCACACAATACTTGCTCGTCTTCACCAAAGTTTGCGCGAAAATGGTACATTTATGAAACCAACTGCTGACTTTGGGCGCTCCCGAGCAGTAGCACTCGAAAAATTGTCAACATATTGAATATAAGCAACTTCACGGTATTTAAAATTCTAAAAGAGCAGCAATTGTCCGTTTCACATTCAACCGCCACGATTAACTGGCGAATGTTATCATCACTTCCTACAGGAAGAGTTACCTGCTCTTCTTGCAGAAATTCCTCTTCTGCTCTGACAAAATTTATGGTTCATGCAGGATGGTGCCCCAGCCCATTTTAGCATTAATGTACGTCGTCACTTAGATACAGTATATCCAAATCGTTGAATAGGTAGGGGAGGTACGCAACAACGGCCAGCTCGCTCTCCATATTTAAATTCCTTAGATTTTTAAATTTGGGGTTTCTCAAGTCATTAGTTTATTCTAATCTTATAGTAAATGTTGAAGACCTGAGGAATCGAATTACAACCGGCTGTGAGACAATAAAAAATACAGTAGGATTATTTGAGTGACAATCAATGAGGTGAAGAGTTGACTCTTGTATCATTTGTGAGGGAGGTCAATTTCAACATCTGTTATAGGTTTGTCACTATTAAAAAATATTTTTACTACTCTTGTTTTGTGTTATTGTTTTGGTTTAATTTTTCTGTATTAGATACCTAATAAAATTTTTTAAAATGTTGACCTTTAAACTGCGAATAATGCTACCCTACTTTTAAATAATTTTTTAGATAAATATGGATTAACACAATGCATTGATTGCCCTACTCGAATTACTCCTACTTGTGAAACGCTTCTTGATCTTATTGTTACGTCATGTAATGACATAATTGTAAATAGTGAAGCCATTAATATGGATGGTATTTCTCATCACAAATTGGTTACATGTAATTTGAAGTTTGACAAAGTTAAACAACCTATGCTTTTTCATACCTTCAGAGATTTCTCTAATTTTAATTACGATTTATTTTTATACGATCTTGGAAATATTAATTTTGACTTGATATATAATCAATTTTTGAATTTAACTATTATTCATTTGAAAAGCTAAAACTGAAGATCACTGGGAAGCTTACAAAAGGCTTAGGAATATGGTTAACTCAGCAATAAAATCTGAAAAAGAAGCATGCATTACAATTTAAAATTGACCCCAAAGCTTTCTGGCGTACTTTGAAATATTTAAATATTAGTAAAAGTAGTCATAAAATTAATTATTCTTTCTTTGGTAATGCTAATGATTTCAATGAATACTTCCTTAATAATATTTCTCAAAGTACGGGTGATCAAAATTTTCTTACTAATAATTACGTTAATAAACATTTTGGCACAAACAGAAATTTTCAATTTTCAGAGGTAGATGTCAATGGAGTGGAGAAAGTCTTTGCTAGAATCAAGTCAAATACTAAAGGATGTGATGGTATTAACTTAAAAATGCTCACGTTATAAAACTTTTTTGATTAATAAATGGCACTTTCCCTGACGTTTGGAAAGAAGCTCATGTTATTCCAGTCCCTAAAAATAATAATCCAAATAATATTTCTAACTTCAGACCTATCAGTATTTTGCCTACGCTTTCCAAAATTCTTGAAAAAATAGTTCACGAATAGCTTTCCAATTTTTTAAATAATAACAACATCTTGCCTTTAACTCAATTGTTTAGGTGAATTATTTTCTGATATTTCTGAAATATACAGAGGTGTGGCTCAGAGAAGCATTTTGGGACCGCTTTTGTTTTCAGTTTATACTGCTGACATTTTTGCAATATTCAAAGTCATCAATATGCTAATGATTATTAAATATTTTATCATTTTTCCATCTCGGATATTGATTTTGCAATGGAGCATATCCACTCCGATTTAAATATTATCTTTACTGTGTCTAATGCTCATGGTTTAGTTTTGAATGAGAAAAAGACTGAGTTACTAATTTTCGGATCGCGTCGGGATGACATAGTTAATTACCCTAATCTTAACATTGCCCTAAATGGTAAAGCTTTAGTTTCGTCTACGTGTTGCCGGGATTTAGGTAGCTACCTTGATACTGACCTCAGGTTTAGAAACATGTGTCCAATTTGATTCAGAAGTCTTACTGGAAATTGCAAACACTTTATCTTTTAAAGAAGTTCTTAGCATTAATGTCAAATTAAAGTTGTGTGATACCTTAATTCTTAGTTATGTAGTCTACTGTGATATAGTTTATTGGCCTGCTATATTAAATAGAGACAAGGAAAGTCTTCAGAGGCTACAGAACACTTGTTTAAGATTTGCGTATTGTGTTAGAAAATATGATCACATAAGTGACAAGTATGAGCAATCCAAATGGTTAAAACTTAATGAGCGTTATATGGTTCATATGGCGTCTCTTGTCTATAAAATTAATAAATTGGGTTCTCCTGAATATCTTTCTGATAAACTTGTTAAAGGTCAGCATGAACAATCTACTAGATTTTGTGATCTGTACACTGTCCCACGTCATAGTACTGCTCAATTTCAAAGATCATTTAGTTATAATGCCGCTAAAATTTATAATAAACTCCCCTCTGCTATTAAGTCTGCTTCTAGTTGCCAAGTTCTAGTCAAAACAGATCAAATCTTATGTTACCAATTTAAGTTAAATATGTATGTATTTATGCTTCTTTATCATGTATGCTTTTCATTTATATATAGTTTGTAATTTCTCTGTTTTTTTTATAGTTTTATTTTGTATCGTATACTTTAAAGGGAGTGGTTAGGTGGCAGAGCAACAATTATGTTGAACTCCTTTAACAACATTTCTTCACTATGTATAGTTTGAATGTTAATAAAGAACATTGAGTACCAAGTCGCACGTTGCTACGTCGTATCCATGATACGCTACTTTGGTGTGAAAGCATCCATTTGATAATATAGGTTTTAAAACAAGTAGCATGCTTCCTGCTTTCAGGTAGCAAGTCGCGCGTAGCATGCATCTGTCTAAAAGCCCCCTAAATGTTTTAATAAATATGTGGTTGCAGGTGCCTCTTTCACGAAATAGATACAGGATAAATCTACATATTGTGAGCTTCAGACGGGGTAGAGAAATGTTTTCTGCTAATAGAACACTAAATCGGCAAATGATTGATAGTATTGATAGATTGATAGATGATTAAAAGACACAGCTAAACTAAAAATGAGAAATTAATTCTGGATGACAGCCCTATCTATAACTCCAGAATTAGAGGTCCTGAAAACAATATACTGCTAAGAACTAGGTGGCGCAAAATCAAGTCCTTTATAGAATGTTGCTATTGTTTCGTTTGCAAATGATATCTGGCAGTTTTTTTATCAGTTGTAAAGTAGACACTTGAAAAAATGATTATGAATGGTACACGCCTCGAGAACGCACTGAAATCGTTGAAATTTTTCATCTAAATTATATCTAGAATATCGATATATTGACAGACTTCGCTGAGCTCGTTCAATGGAGGATATAGACCAGGTACGTAGAGATGCGTTGGAAAGGCTAAGAACATCAACAAGAAAACGATCTACACAGTTATCCATTAGCTTACGTTCAGTACAGCGAATTTTAGTGAAATACTTACAGTTGTTATTCTACAAGATACAGGTAAACTATAAAATTCTGCTTGTCCATCTTGAAAAACGACTTCAATATTGTAATGCTGTCGTGAACTCTGAAAATAAATTTGAATTTTGAAACAAAATCATAATGATCGACGAAGCTCATTTTTACCTGAATGGAGCTGTAAATAAACAAAACCATCACTTTTGGGGAAGCGAGAACTCACAAGTTATTGACTAGAAACCACCATATAAGCCAAAAGTTACTGCATGGCGGCGTTAGTGTTGGAAAAATAATCGGGCCTTAAGTTTTTGAGGACGTTCGAGGAGAACCGTTAGGGTAAATGGATACCCTTACAGAAGCATGCTGCTGAATTTTTTAATTCCAGAAATGGAAAAATTTAATCAGGAGGATATGTGGTATCAGCATGATGCCACAGCACACACAGCGCGTGAAACAATAGGCATTTTGAATAGAATGCTTCCTAGGTGCACCATCAGGTAGGGAAAATCTTTGCAAATCATCCTCATATCTTAAACATACTACAAGGCAACATACAGGCAGAAATTGGCTCAATAGCACCTGAAATGCTGAAGAAAGTTAATGGTCTAAAAAGAACTCATTATTGCATTACTGATAGGGGTAGCCATTTGAATTTCCAACTTAACACTCCAATTTAAGACTGACTGACTCGGCCGTTTATTCTTCTTTTATAGACCTGTGGTGTAATCAAAGAGTATTTAATCTCTTTACAAATTTATTGTTTGACTTACATAGTTAATCTAATCTTTAATGTTCCCCAAAAGTTAACGAGGTTGCTGTTTTATTTATTCAGCAATATTACGTAACACTATTACCACAACTAATAACTTATTTCATACGAATCTAAGTGGGTCGGTACAATGTTCAAGCGTGTTAAGCTATATAGGATGATTGCTTTGTCTTCACTATGGCCACTTGTGAAGAGCATTTGTCTGAACATGTACAAATACCTAATAAATAATAATTAAATCTAATCTAGACAATAAAGAACATATTTATAAAGTACCTTAACTATTGCTATGTGCACATATTACTAAATATTAAATATAAAATACACATAAGGTGGAATGGTGGTGGAGTTTTGTAAGCGATTTTTGTGTATCACTAATTGTTCACCTTTATTGTCTAGGACACAATTAGCACCATCTGCCTTTATAATTACTATAGATCCATTTTTCGAACGATTCTCAATATTCCAGTGATTCCTCCATACACGTTGTTTGTTTACCAGCATCGAAGGGCGATCGGGGCAATCTAGTATTTTGCGATACCACAGTGGTCGAATTAGGTGCGAGCGGGGTAAATTCTGTGACAGTATATTTGATTCATAATATGAAAATCGGGGACTGCCACCTTGCACCTATAACATTTATGCTAATTTAAATATGTCAAAGTTATCTGTTCGCTCTATTTGAAATTATAAAATATATTCTACTACTTGAGTTGTATATTCAGGATCTACGAGTAAATACAATATCTGTGAGTAATTTGCTTTAATTTCTCAAAAATTAGAACCTAATTAAGAAAATATTTAATTTATACCTTTAATTCAAATAAAAATGCAAAATAAACTAACAGCTAACGTTTTATTAAAAATTGTCTACTTAAAAGGTGCTTTCTAATAACTTTATGACTGTTAGAACCCCTCAGGAACTTTCTTCGAAGTCTCCGGTTTTTTATCATCAAGTTTCACATGTCCTATGAGAAAACTGGTCTGTACAAAATCGATATCCTTATTAGCCCTTAATTATCAAAAACTGTCGTGGCTAATTCTCACTGTCCATTTTTGATGGACCATGGCCCTATAAGGATGCAAAAAATTGTTGCTCTTTTATTTTATCTGTTATTGAAAAGTTTTTGATATCGTTTCTGTTACACACTATATAAAGTTTGGAAGTATGATGATTTGATTGTAGAAAGTTATGCTTGAAGAATTATGTTGTATAAAATTCAAATCTCCTTGAAAATGTAACTTCAACGTAAATATCCGTCTGTGTCCAGATTGGCCCTAATCATTCTTGATAGATAAGATCCGACGAAGGTGAAAAATACGAAAGCAGAGGAAAATTAGCGCCAGCACAACATTGACTGCAGCATCTCGACAAATTCCGTGTTCTTCGCCGGCTTTGCAGTAAGCGGCTTATCTTCGACGGCACAGAGGAGTGCAGTGAACGGTTCCGTTGCCTTGGACTCAAATCCGACATCGGCAGGGATTATTAGCCGGCCGTTCGTATTCCGTAATCTGAGAACAATGATCTTCCAGTCTCTCCATCCGACTACCCCGATCGTTAGTCGCATTATATTCAAACGATATTTTAAATCACTCACCTGAGATGCTGCTGAAGTTTAGTGTCACTTTGGGCATTACAGGCTGACGGTAACGATGTAATTATACGAGCTGCAGATTTATTATTTGCGACAGGAGGTCAAATAGAGTCATCTCTTCAAGTTTTAATACTTTTTTCCAACGTTGTTATGGTATTGACTTAAAACAACAGATTAACTAACTTCAACTACTACTAACTTCTAGAAAAAATTTAAAGGTCTCATCAAATAAAGTACTACAGCGCAGTCATGAGGATCGAGAGACAGATGGATGAAAGGTAAGGAAAGAAATAAGTATTTAAACTTAATGACGAATTTATAGCAAAGAATGTTAGTAAAGTAAATGGACTTTGCTGACGCCAAATCAGTGGAGAAATCTCTATGTGCGAAATACTTAATATCATCTAACAGTAACAGTAAAAACAACTTTTGTTTTGTATATACTCTAGGAATATAAGAATTTTATTTATTTACTAAATTATATTGCTACTAGTTTTAAGCTATTGTGGTTCTTTTTTTCTATATATAATACAGGGTGTTTAAAAAAGAGTGTAAAATATTTCAGGAGGTATGAGGTATGAACCAAAATAAACAGAAAAGTCTTAATAAACATGGCTCCGCAAAGTAAGGGTTGCGGAGATATGGACCACTATTCGTTTTTCAAACATTTTATTTTATTAGGAATAAACCGACAAAGGAAGCTTTTAACAAACAAAAAACAAAGTTACAGAAGATTTTCAAAGTGCCCTCCGTCCATTTTCAAGCAGGCACGACATCTTCGTCTCAACAATATTGGAACTCTTTCGGAAACACCCTCCTTGGTTTGGATTTCTTGATACTTTTGATTAATCTATAGCTGCAGCTCTTCCAGGCTATTTACAGGAGTACCATACACTAATGTCTTCAAATATCCCCAAACAAAGAAATCTAAAGGGTTCAGATCAGGCGATCTTGGAGGCCATAAAACAGGTCCGACCCTTCCTACCCATCTATGTGGAAAAGTTTGGTGTAAATGCTCTCTAACGGCAATGGAAAAATGAGCTGGAACACCATCATGCTAGAACCATATTTGTTGCCTGAAATTCAAAGGAATGTCTTCCAAAAACTCATACAGTGTGTTCTGCAGAAAGTTGAGGTAAGCAGCGCCTGTTAATCGGTTTGGTAAAACAACAGGACCTAGAAACCTGTCACCTACAGTACCCATCCAAGTGTTTGATGAAAAACGTGCCTGATGTCCAGATTCTATTAGAGCATGAGGATTTTCGTCGGCCCAAATATGCGTATTGTGAAAATTAAACACTCCCATTTCTTGTGAACCTGGCCTCATCAGTAAAAAGAATGTTTGTAAGAAAACGAGGGTCTTCAGCATCATGACGTAGAAACCAGCGGCAGAAAATCAAACGTGCTTGATGATCATTTATTGGATTTAAGGCCTGTACTCGTTGCACAGGGTATGGATAAAGCAGTTGCTCGTGAAGGATTCTCCAAACAAGAGAACTACTAATTTCTACCTCGGCTGACATTCTCCGCACACTCGTACCTGGATTCGGCTCTACCAGTGCTAGAATTTCTTCTTCTCCTCTAGGAATGGATACCGACCTTGATATTCCGCATAAATGGCACTGTTTGCTCAAGGAACCGGTATCACGCAATCTTTGGTGAATTCTTCCAAACATGCGTTGTGAAGGAATCTGGCGATTTGGATAAGCGTCAACATAGAGATGTCGCGCTTCGGTGGCGTTCCCATTAGCACGACCATACTTGAAATGCATGTCTTAGAGTAACCAGCCATAGCGAGAGAAAACTTGTGCACTGAGAACAACTGTCAAATACGTATTGTTTATTTCACTAAACATCAACCAACTATTATAAGAAAATACACAACGTTTTTGCAAAATAAAAAGGAGCTAAACATAAAACATTCCATATCTCCGCAACCGTTACTTTGCGGACCCATGTTTATTGAGACTTTTCCGCTTATTTTGGTTCATACTATTACCTCCTTAAATATTTTACACTCTTTTTTAACACCCTGTATAATGATTAAATTCTTCATATTCAAGAAACGTTAATCGAGGAAACTGAATCTCAACAATGAAATTGAGGAAACCACTGAATAGGCGAAAGGCTTGACTTCATGCACGCGAAATTAGTGAAAATTTTTACAAATTATTTAGTGGCAGGAAAAGTCAACTTTTAACCAATTTTGACAACTGCAATATTTCCTACAATTTTCATCATAAATCTGTCATTGACGGTCATGATAAAATATTAAAAGCTCAAGTTAAACTTACTAATCCCACATAATGATAAAAATAACGATAATATTCCTATTTTGCAAAAATCGCACCAAATTGACAATTTCGCGTCCATGAGGACAAGGCTTTATACGAGAAAACTTATTGAATATACTAGCTGTATTCTGCGCGCGTTGTTACGCCACCATATATATAGAATCGTAAACTGATTTTTATTTAATTTTTATTTAAGATAATATTGTTTTACCTGTTGTATCTATACCTGGCTATGTTTTTAACTCTTATCTCAGCTATGTTTTTAACTCTTACCTCAGGAGTGAATTCTAGCAGAGTAACTAACACCTTTTTTATATATAATATTCTTATATCTGCTATCACTCAGTATACATGAAATAATTTATGAAACTGTACATTAATTTTTATTCATGTATAAAATTCTCAATTTAAATACGAAGTAATTCAATAAACAATGAAGATTAAAGAATATTTTCTAACAATCTTTAAACAATCAATTTTATTTTTATTTTCAGTTACCTACTTGTATATTTCATCTAATTTTAATAAATTTCTGTAATGCTATTTAATTTAGGCAACTAGAATTATGTAACTGTGCAATTAAAATTGCCTAGATACTATCATAGATCCATAGACATTATAAATCATGGACGCGCCCGAAAACGTTTTCTGCGTATACAAATCGTTGATGCTCAGATGTGTGTGACAGAGATAGAGCTAGTCTGGGCAAAAACCCACAGATCATTGGCCGAAAAAAAAAACAAAAACCGTAAATGACAGACGTATGACATTTACGGTGACAGACCGACTCCACCATAGTTTATGAGTCTTTCGGCATCCCCGAAAACCCCCGAGTATCGATTTTGGAGTGATTGTCATGGACGCTGCCATTTCCTCCCCAATTACCCCCAGATAACCCCACAGAGGGACCCCCGGGGAAATCTAATGCTATAATTGAATTCGGCATCCTCGGAAACCCCCGAGTAACAAGTTTGGAGCGCTTCCCATGGACTATGCAATTTCTCCCCCAGAATGACCCCCGGATACCCCCGCAGAGCCGCCCCCGAGCGCCCCCGGGTAATTCCAATGCCAGAATTGAATTCGGTATCCCCGAAAACCCCGAGTAACGAGTTTGGAGCGATTTTCATGCACTCTGCCATTTCTCCCCCATTTTACTTCTCGCGTACTCCCACAGAGCCACCCCCGTGCATCCCTGGGTAATTCTAATGCCAGAATCAAGTTCGGCAGCCCCAAAAATCCGCGACGAAAACGATTTCCGAGCGATTTTTCCGAGTTTCCAGTCATTTCTATAATGATGTAATGCATTTTCCGGCCCAGAAGACATTTTTCAAAAAATGGCTAAACCAGACGATATAGACTTTTTTCCTGGGGCCTTCCTGAACACAATGCAGAAAACCGCATCTCGATATCTGCTGTGCCTAAAAATTTCCGCTATTCCGGTCGATTTTGATCTAAATGCCCTGAACTATAAGACAAATCTGTGTCTAATCTAGTGTGATATTTCTGATCAGATCAAAGTAATCAAATAAAGCGACTTTAGTTGAATGCTAAAAAAACTGTTTCTTCATTAAAAAGATAAAAATGGCATTGTTGAAATCGTCATATAAGAAGCAAAGTAAATAGTTTTTTCGGTGCATTGACTTGACAACGTGAAACACGTTGTTTATTACCTTGAACGACTCTAACAAAAAACTTCTTTAGTAAAAGTGTTTTAAGCGTTTAATTAATGGAGTTATATAGACTCAAACAGTGTACTTTAGGAAAAGAAACTAGAAGTTTGTTGTTTGAGTTTCATAAAGCCCTAAGTTAAGTTTAGAACAGTTGTTTACAATCAGACAATCATCGTCTGATAAGAAAGGCGTTTTTAATACAGTACTGCAATTTGTACTCATATAACAAGTTTTCAGGAGTCAGTTTGAGTATTTATTGGCTTGCATTATTCATTTATTTATTTATTTACTTATTGACAATATAAGGATAAAACACATTTCTTGTAAATACACAGGATATCCCATAATAAATTGTGCACAGAGTGAAGAAGTAATTCGTAACGTTAGTATAATAAGATCTAGCCATATTTACCATAGACCAAAAGCTTATAGTCGGGCCTATGATCGAACACATCCAGTTAGCATTAACAGGCCTGTTAACGGTAACTGGTAGGTTAATCAGAAATTCGTATGATTGACACACCTGTCAAGTTTATTTTTCCCAGTTACTTAACTTGAGAATGATCACGTGACCCAGTTATGAAACTGCTTGAAATAACCTGCCGTTAAATGTAACTGGAGCTTTTTATTGGTCAGAAATTTTAATTTTATTTCTGGCAATTGACGTATGACATTTGGCATATTAATATAATGTATAATTTTATTATTATTTGTATATAGCACAATTCAGTATCAATTTATTGCCATATCATAGTTTTACATAATTAGTAATATACGGTATTAATAGTTTGACAGTAAATACAACCTAAAAAAAACTAAAGTTTGTTCTAAGTGGGATTACAATTTTATACAATTAAGATTGCTATTCTGAGTATGATAGTGATATCTAAATGCATATTAACAAACAAAAAGAAATATATTATTACCTAATATTATTAATAATTAATTTATGAATAGGAGAAAGCCACAATGACAAAAGTTAGGTACCTAGTTTTTAATTATTGGTAATAATTTAGATTCTATAAAGAGTAGGTATAAATAATACATTTTATCTTTTTTAAATATTATTTTTATTAAATAGTTATGTGTTTTTGACAATAATTTCTAATGGATTACTATTAACACTGATATGCTGCATCCTATACTATCCTCCTATAATTATAATATATTGCAACATGGACTCCACGACGGCGTAGTAAATTGTAATTAGCACAGTAGCACAGATCGCATGCCTAAAGGTACATTTTTGATTACCCACGTAAACTGTGTATAAATATTGCATATGTGCATCCAGATTTTACAAGTTTTTGATCCTGATAAAGTTTTCTGCTCTTCCTTTTTACATTCTGCTTCCACTCTGCATGAATCTAAAATAATTTAAATAATTGTATCAATAAGTTAATATGAAATATTTCACTTACCTACCACCACTGTTGGGGATTTGTTTGCAGTCCATACACTAAAGAATTTATATGTACTTCAAAAATTTGCCAAGGTACCTACTTATATTAACATGCGTTGAGTTTACTTTGCTTCGTAACAATATTTTCTTACAGTTAATGAAATTTAGCATTTCTTCATATTGGCATTGGTTCATGTGCCCTAAACTTCTTGCCACTTGTACCCACTGTTAAGTACCTATGATTAAAATTTTGGCATATGAGTGATGACAGATGACGTACGTTAAAGAATTAACTGCCATGACAGGGTTTTCTGGCCATAATAACAGGCACAGATAACTGGTTGTTCGATCATAGCGATCTTTCCATTTCGGTTAAGAGCTCAGTTATGCCCACCCAGTTATCGTAACTTAACTGTCATCGGTTACGCTAACCTGAATGTTCAATCATAGGCCTGAGTAACCGAGTTACAGGGTGTAAAAATTATAATTTTAGTTTCAATTTTTTTTTAAATAATCTTCGAAATAATTGATGTATTTAAACCAAATTTGGCATCCCGTGGTTTTTACACCATACAAAATTTCTTAACTTTAAAAGTGTTAGTAGCCTCTGCCAATTTTATTTAAATCGGAATCGAATTTTGATGACGTAAAAAATGTTTAGAAAACTGCCTCGTAACAAATTTATCCATTAGGTATGCTCAGTTTTGAAAATTAAAAATTGAAGAATTTTGGAAACGTATTAAAATAAAAACTTTGAGGCAATAAAAAATTCCAATTTTCTTCATAATTTTTATTTATTTGCTTAAGCAAAATAAATGTAATATGAGAAGGTATTCTAATTGTTACAAACAAATAGTAACTACAGTTAATTGTAGGTACTTATCTGTTCAATTTTGTGTCTACATTGATCTTATTTAATTAAATAATTTAAAAGTACATTAGTAACTTGAGTTTCTGGTGACCATTCTTATCTTATTGTGGCTTTCAACTCCGGAAGTTCACTTACTATCTTTTTTATTCTTTTTGTGCATGGTTTTTTGGAATGCCTGTGTATTGATAGTAATATGTGATGGAGCAGCCTTCACATAGCAATTGCACGATGTATATTTCAGATTAAGGCAAAATGCTGAAATAATTAATCTAATGTAATAGCTGTATATAGCACATGACAATAATGTATACCTGTAGTTATAATTTCTTTGTTTCTGCGTTCATTTTCTTTTCTGCAACATAACTTTAATTCTTCTGCATGAAAATGCTTACTGCTAATTATTTGCTCATACAGAGTAATTCAGGTTTAATCTTGATAACTTCAGGAATCGATAGAACAAGTTAAAATAATGTTCATTTGTGATATAAACTTATTTCCTAAAACGCATCGTTTCCGAGAAAGAGGGCGTTGAAGTAGAAATTTTTTTCTCGTTTTTCCCTCATAACTTTTGAACCACTTATTCGATTTAAGTGATATTCGGAACACAAACACTCCTTATGATCTTACATAAGCTTCTTAAGTTTGAACTATCTACCCCTCTTCGAAGTGTATTTTGTGTGCTACCCCCTTCTTACTTTATTTCAAAACTGCAAAAAAATTAATTTCGAAACTTTTTCGTCTCCTGTTTTTTTTTTCGACATTTGGTCTTGTTTCTGAGATATTCAAAGAAATTGGTGACAGTGTAGCGCACCAGCCGCGTAAATTTCATTTAACGTTATAGCAACCCATGAAAACAAAACTCAGTGATTTGTGTAAACTGGGCGCCGCGATAGTCGAAGTGGCTGGGAGACGACTGCTCGTGGAACCAGGATGGATCGGCTATGTCGGTGTGGGTTTGAATCCCACTGTACTCACTCTCTTCTTTTAAGTAATAACACGGGACATAAACGGGAATACTTCTAAAATACAAATAAAAACCAAAATTTAATAGCAAGCCATATTTGACATTTTTGTTTCAAATACTAGTGACATTACTCATGAGTTTATGGGCCGGCGCAGAAAAGGAAATCATCAGTTTGTAGGCAACCTCCTCTGTTTAGGGATCTTGCTGTGTAATAACATAAAAATCAATATTAAAAAAAATTATAGGTAGGTATAGGAACATAACATTAGTCCGTTCTTGACAATACTCTTAAAAAATTATATTAAAATTTCTGTAATGGTTTCTGCCTGATTCATGTCATATGTTTCAGTTAATTTTTATATCTAAAAAAAAGAAATATTGAATACTCACTCAATTCTAGAAACCTAAGTGCAATTTTAGGGGATTACATTTCAGCAATATGCTCATGCAATTTAAAGCATCTGTCATTTCTCATACTGAAACATAGCATCCTACTGCCTACCGTGTTTGTGTTAAATATCAACCTACTATTAAACATAATTTGTAAGTCCCTAATTACAATTGGTCCAAATTAATTTGACACAATTGCTTTATGATATTCTTATTAGTCGGATTGAGACGGGCTATGGTTTCTCGCATCAGCGGACGATTTAGATTTTGTTATCAATAGGATTAAAATTATAGTCAAATGAATACTTATCGTTTCCAGTAAAACTAATAAGTAATTATGTATCTATAACTAAATGGCTTATTATATCTTTTTACACTAAATAAAAATCTATTGAGAGCGGTTGGAACAAATGAAGGCTATTATAGTATTTATTTCAGTGAATATATATCATAGCATATAGTAGAAAGTTACTGTTGTAGAGTATATCCACCAGTAGTACAGCAATATTGATGACATTGCTATATATTAAGACAACTGCTAATTAGCTAATAGGTAATTAAAATTTTAGAGCAGGACTGGTTTTAAAAAGTAAAGAATAATAGCATAATGAGCACAAAATTGTAAACGTAGATGTGTTTAGATAACAGAACAGTATTACGAAAAGATATAAAACTATATCATTCATTTCTTAGAAGAACCGATATTTGAAATAATTTATTTCATATTTTTAATAAAATTTCATCTAATCAGGATGCTGTTTATAATAATACTGCATTCTTGAATTATAACAAAGTGAAAAGTTTTAAGTTTTATCCAACTAAAGAATAAAACCCTCACCGACTTTCCGGGCTTGTATTTACTTATAATGAAAAGTTTTGGCAGTTTAACTGATCACAATTACTTTTGTTTGAATGGTTTGGACTGCTCAAAGTACAATTTCAATCCGAGACTTTGTTAATAAGTTATACTGTAGCAAAAATATAAACGTACCAGCTTCGTTATTTAACTATATATTTCTACAAAAAGAATCAATTTTCTCCCAAGGTTGAGCTGGCTCAAAAGAATCAACAGAATAATTTCTTCTTTAATGCATTTATAAAAATGTTTTTGGGTATCCACTTTCCATTTTCAGATTAAAGTAATCTCATTTAATTTCTTACAAATATATAAATACTGACATATGAAATTATGCACAGTGTGAATCGGTTTTAGCAATCACCTCTCGTGTTGTCCTAGAATGTGTCAAGGCTCTTTCCGTCTTGAGAAAGGAAAGTCATAGTGATGTAACAGGGAATGAGAGGCCAGACAAGACCACGTAGTCAATTTGTGGGCCCTGAACCAAAATTAGGATTACCACATCGCTATCTTGCAAGATCCATCGATGACTGAATCAAAGAGCAATCAAAGGAAGACTGATTGGATACAAAGCCAAAATAATAATAATATCTCTACACCTCATTCTAATCACAGGGATTAGCCCAGAAGTCGGAGACTTGTGCGGGAGAGGGGGCGGCATATTATTGTTAAGCAAGCCGCATTTGCGCCCAGGAACGACTTACGTTGGTAGGCCCTAACCACTATTCAGTGCAGGAATGAGGGAAACCTGGAAAACCTCATTAATTAGGGGGGTAGTCAAATATCAACCGGTATCAATCTCTCACATTGACCCAAGCCAACATTCTTCCACCCTACCATACCCGCAGAGAGGGCGTCAAACCTCTCCACGAATATAGCTTATATACGGTCTACCGGCAGCTGGGCTCGGAGCAACACCGATCTAGTCACCTCGATTCAGGTACTGACGCCTTAAACCGCGCGACCACTAACCGACCAAAATGTTATTATGCTTTGTAGAAGTAACATTAGGATTGTCACGGGTCACCTTTACAGGACTGACTTAAGTAAGATCGCGAGGAGCAAGTTTTGCGACAACGCAGATAAGGATTCGGTTCACATACTCTGCAACTGCGTCTGTTTAATTGTAAAGAGATGCAAATATCTTAAAGCGGTCTTTTCTTTCTTCTCGATATATTACAGAGATTCCAGCAGAGCTACTGCTAGTCTTTGCACACAGTATGAGCCTGTTTTGAAGTCTACAGCCAGCGACATGCACAATGGGTCTTCAGACCTGAATGCTTCAGGTAATCCACGCCGCTTTTGAACAACAACAAGTAGTGAAATATTATGAGAAAAATTAGAGAAATATGGTAAAACGACGGTAGTATAGCAAGAGCAATTCCAAACCACTTTGGAATCTGTCAGTTTGGAGCTGGTAACGATGGTTACTGCAATGACCTCCAAGAACCTTGTAAGGACACACAATTTTCTTTGTTACTACTAACGATTTTACTTACAATTGGTCCAACCATACGAAGGCCATACAGACACATTGAAAATATCAGGTAATGTTGCACACAGAACACTATAATAGCAATGTTTGCTATAAGGATCATTGATTGTCCTAAACGTTGCCACTATCACTTTTAAAGAACGTGCTCACACACAGTGTGCTTGATACCGTGCTATATTCAAAACACAATTGTTTGTAATACGTAAAGTAGAATTTATTAAAAATAATTATTATGTCGGTATTGGACCACTTGATATGGGAAAAAAAGAAGAAAACATTTTAAACGTTTTGCCTATTTTGCCTTATAGAAAAAAGAAAGAAGAAAATAACCATATAACGACAATATCGTGAGATGCCCCGATAGCTCAATTTGTAGCCTTTCGACTTACTGACCCCAATATCGGTGGTTCGATAATCTGGTGGGTCAGTTTTTATTAATATTTCGGTCGGTAGTCGAGCGGTTTAAGGCGTCAGTACTGGAATCGTGTTTGTCACTCACCGCAGGTTCGAATTCTGTGGCCGGTAGACCAAATACAATTGATTAAATTTTATACTTAAATTAAATGTTCGAATTGCCATCCACCAACTTCTTGACAATGCGCAAGTCTGTGAAGAAATTCTTCTTGCACATTATGAATGATTTCTGGGGTAACTCTGCGTATTTCGTCCCGAATGCCATTTTGAAGTTCTTCTAAATTACGTGGTTTATTAGTGTACACTTTTGACTTCAAGTATCCCCATAAAAAATAGTCAAGAGGTGTAAGATCTGGCGATCTTGCAGGCCATTCTATCGGTCCGCGCCTGCCGATCCACTTCCCAGGAAAACAGTTGTCGAAAAAATCTCGTACAGGGCGCGCATAGTGCGGAGGTGCACCGTCTTGTTGAAACCATATGGTATCGTCATTATCGTTAGGAAAAAATACTGCAAGGGCTGGAAAAAGGTCATTTTCTAGAAACTCTAAATATCTTTGTCCTGTAAGGGTTCCTTCAAAGAAGAAAGGCCCTACTATTCTGTCGTCAACTATTCCAGCCCACACATTTAATTTCTGAGGGTCTTGAGTATGTGCCTCTGCCATCCAATGAGGATTTTCCCGACTCTAATATCTGCAAGTTTGACGGTTTACTGTACCATTCAGATAAAATGTGGCCTCATCTGAAAAAAGTATTTGCCGGTGTAAATTTCTATTTCCTTGACATAAATCCATTAGAATTTCGCAAAAGTGTAAGCGGCGATCGGGATCATCTTCATTGAATTCCTGCACAAGTTGAATTTTGTAGGGATGATATTTTTCCTTCCTCGAGATACGTAGCACTGTGCTCTGACTAGTGTCATTGTTTAATGCAACCAATCGTGAAGGATTATGAGGATTATCCACCATACTTATCAAAATGTTCTGTTTCTGATTTTCATTAAAGCTTGGACGTCCAGGTTTTGGAATATTTACAACATTGCCAGTTTCTCTAAATTTAGACTCTACCTTACTCTCTGTTGATTGGCTGATAGGGCGATCTGGATATTTTTCATTTAATAAATCGCAATCTTCCTGCAGAGTTCTAGTCATATTCCCGCATGCGATAAGAATTAAAATTTCAATTCTTTGAGTAACAGTTAAATGTGCCATAATACTCAAAATTGAATAATAATTTCTATATCGCTTACAATACTTATTAGAAAGTCGGTGTGAGAATGACACTTTGCAAAGATTTTCACCTAAGTGATCCATAAAAGAACTATGGAATTCGAAAAACTAAACTTGATAACGTTTTTGCTTTATTTTAATTGATTTACATTTTCTAACATTCAATCGTCATTTACTCGAAAACTTTCCTATGTAAGAGGGCAACATTTTAGTACTGTCTGATAGAGAATTAAACGATCTTTCAGAATCAAGGAAAAAAATATGGTGTTGCCATTTAAAAAAAATCGATGACGTCATTCCTCGAAAACAAATGACATTTGAAAATCGCATTTTACGCTAAAATATGTATTTTTCAAATTAAAAATCGACCTGTTCGAGGATTTTTCCCAAAAAATTATTGTTTCGTTTGAATTTATTCCATACTTTTGGCGCATACTGTATAACAGTTATATGACCACTTCTAACATTTGGAATTGAAATGTCTTATATGAAATTGTAAAATCTTTAAGTATGTTCATGTAAATTTAATTTCATTTTTTGCAATGATAAATTGTCTTTAAGGTCTTTCATGTAATATGACCTTGTCTTGATTCTTTGTAGACAGTAGATATACGCAAAATAATAGTAACTGTAACTCCACACTCATAACGATTAAAATAGAGAGACAAACAAATCGAGATAACAACTTATTCCTACAGATATAATAGCCAATTGCCTGGCGTTACCGGGGAACCAATTCGCGACTCCTCGCACACCGGCCGGAGACTCTAACCACTAGGACAACTAGCTATGTTTCTTAAACTTCGTATACCCTTCCTACATGGCACCGCTGCACCCAATTTTATAGATTTTCCTAAATTCCAGGAAACCACATACGTTATAATTGTATACTTCATAAATGCCTCTTATTGTATATGTCTATTAATAACCTTTTCTAAAAAGTGATATGTACGTTTTTGTGTAAAAATTAATCTGTAAGCCTCAAAGATGATACAACTTTTAATCATTTTTAGATGTACTATAATTTTAATTTACCATATATGGACCTAACCTAATCTAATTTTTTCCCAAAAAAAGCTTCATAAGTTATTCAACTCTTAATCGTGTGTACTGCAATTTTGTTTCATCCTGAATAGAGAAGATATATAGCCTGACTAAGAAATAGTTTTAAAAAGAAAATTATTGCTTTTGCTATATCTAAGTTTCTATAACAAGGGATCTTTCTCTATGTTCAGAATCATTGAGTAATACAAACAGTTCATGCTTATAATAAGAGACGCTGCAGATATTGATTAACTTTTCAGCTAATATTCTTTCAGTGAGCAACGATGCAGAAAATGTGATAAGCGTTCTGTAAAAGTTTGTAGGTAAACGTATCATTGATTTTATATGATACTGTGAAAATATTAAATAAACATATCAGTGATTTTTCTTTAGTTTTATGGGGTTTTTGCCACACTTCTGAAAAAATAATGGAGATTAATTATAAGCCCTTGTTCCAAACGGAACAGTCAAGGGTTATTTTTGAAACTACGTTTGCCTAACCAAAAAATCTCACACTGAAAAAAGCAAATAAGTAAAAAAATAACAAAAATCACATCACTATCGCTCACTTCCGTATTATTGACGTTTCGAAAAACTCTCTGTTTTCGTTCTCAAAATCGTAGTAAAAATATTAAACGTATGTCATGTTTGACAGTTTAAAATTTGTTTATCTTGATTTTGAGAACGAAAACAGAGTTTTTCGAAACGTCAATAATACGGAAGTGCGCGATAGTGATGTGATTTTTGTTATTTTTTACATATCTGCTTTTTTCAGTGTGAGATTTTTTGGTTAGGCAAATGTAGTTTCCAAAATAACCCTTGACTGTTCCATTTGGCGCAAGGGTTTATTTAATTAATCTTTATTATTTTTTCAGAAGTGTGGCAAAAACCCAATAAAACTAAAGAAAAACTAAAATTATGCCACAAATAAATAGCTTCAGACAATATATCAGTAATTTCATAAAAAAGACATTTGGAAGCAAACGTCATCTATTCGAAGATAAAGCCTAAAATACTTGATGATATAGGAAGTATAGTTTTATAAAAAAGCTCCACAAAAAAAGATCATGACTCTTGGACTAAACTGGGTTATTTACATGTTTTTGGGATTGTTGAACATGAATCTGGTGTCAAAATAGCACCCACAAATTGTCTACTAGTACAAGAACTCGAAATCGGCAAAATTAACATTAGTTTAGTAAGTACCAGGTCATCTACCTATTTTTTGGGTCGCAGAATTCAAATTGATCTAATTGACGGCACAGGTGATTTGAAGGTCAACATTTGTTTCTCAAATGAAAGAGAATTTTAGACTCCGGATTCTTACAAGCTAAAAATTTTACATTTGGATAAATTTCTCTGTTCAACTTCACATGCTGATGCCTCTACTGAATAGGTAGGTATTGGGAAAATGACCTCTATAAACGTTGTTCAGATCACCAAAGATGATCACTTGAATCATCTAGAATCAACTTCCTTTATCACTTCATCGTCGGATAAATCGCAGTAGCCCTGCTTTTTCTATTCTGTTCCATTGCCCGTTTGCAGTGACTTACCGCGCGTGGCAGCACACTACAGCACAAATGACGTAGCCGGACATAGTGGTCAATTGCTTCATAAAAATTATGACAAATGTTAAATATCTGTTAAGGTGTACGTTTCTATTTACGTGTCGTCTTTGTATTTATAAATTCGTACAACTTAAAACAACAAGTAAAAATGCAGGAGTTGCAGTCCATTATTAATAATATATATAATTGATATGTACCCAGTTTTATAAAATACGTCAAATAATGAGACACGAAAGCTTTGTATGAAGTATTGGAATGATATCAGTGCCGCGT
Source organism: Monochamus alternatus (assembly GCA_037114965.1). Lineage (NCBI taxonomy): Eukaryota > Metazoa > Arthropoda > Insecta > Coleoptera > Cerambycidae > Monochamus > Monochamus alternatus. Next base: position 26,028,740 of record CM073429.1, read on the forward strand.
ATTTTAATATTTTAAAATGGTAGGCAAAAAATACGTAAATTTTTGAAAACCAAATTGAATAAGTAGGTTCTATTAAAAAATAAGCTATTATAGAGTCAATATCAAATGTCAAATTGTGACATTTATGGCATGATGTGTATGTTTCCAAATACCAACGTTGGTGTCGCCACACTACAGCATATTACAGAATTTTGTAATGAAATTCAAGTATTACAGATGTAACGCGATTTAGCAGACAATGATTACATACACACCTATTTTTCTATTATCTAGACATTTCTTGTAACAAAGTTATTTCTTCACCAAAATATCCGTTTTGCGTTTTGTTCCTCTAATTACGGTTCTCCTCTACAACATCCAACAAAAATTTGCCATAATGTTCTCATTTGTTCTACCTTGAAAAAGAGTTAACAAAAGCAAACATTATTCAATATCAAAGAACATGCACATCACTTCATTCAGTAATAGGAGTTGTAGGAAAATTAATTTATTAGACACTTTTATTGACTATTCTAAGCGTGGAAAGTTTCCATGCGATAACTAAGAAAGAAACGAATTTTAAATATAGATTGTAAGATTGAATCTTTAACTTATTTTACTTTATATATATTTAATTATTGTTACCATATATACGTCCTTGCATCTATCAAACAAATGTTTAAAATTTGGTGTCGCGTCAGTTGACAGTGACGGAAGACTGACAATGAGTGTAAAACATGTAACGCAATAATTTGAGAATGTTTTATTGACATACTTTTCAAAAATGACACAAAAACTGTAGAGTTCTAGTTTGTGAGCTCATTAATCCTTATACAGGGTGCGGAGATATGGACCACTATTCGTTTTTCAAACATTTTACTTTATTAGGAATAAACCGACAAAGGAAGCTTTTAACAAACAAAAAACAAAGTTACAGAAGATGTTCAAAGTGCCCTCCGTCCATTTCCAAGCAGGTTTGGTAAAACAACAGGACCTAGAAACCTGTCACCTACAATACCCATCCAAATGTTTAATGAAAAACGTGCCTGATGTTCAGATTCTATTAGAGGATGAGGATTTTCGTCGGCCCAAATATGCGTATTGTGAAAATTCATCCATTTCTTGTGAACCCGGTCTCATCAGTAAAAAGAATGTTTGCAAGATAACGAGGGTCTTCAGCATCACGACGTAGAAACCAGCGGCAAAAAACCAATGATGATCATTTATTGGACTTAAGGCCTGTACTTGTTGCACATGGTATGGATAAAGCAGTTGCTCGTAAAGGATTCTCCAAACTTCCTACCTCGACTGATATTCTCCGCACACTCGTACCTGGATTCTGCTCTACCAGTGCTAGAATTTCTTCTTCTGCTCTAGGAGTGTATACCGACCTTGGTCTTCCGGATAAATGGCACTGTTTGCTCAAGGAACCAGTGTCACGCAATCTTTGGTGAATTCTTAGAAACATGCGTTGTGAAGGAACCTGGCGATTTGGATAAGCGTCAACATAAAGACGCCGCGCTTCGGTGGCGTTCCCATTAGCACGACTATACATGAAATGTATGTCTGTTAATTTTGCATTAGAGTAACCAGCCATAGCGAAAGAAAACTTGTGCATTGAGAACAACTGTCAAATACGTACTGTTTATTTCACTAAACATCAACCAACTATTATAAGAAAATACACAACATTTTTGCAAAATAAAAAAAGGGGCTTAAAAACAAAATATTCCATATCTCCGCAATCGTTACTTTGCGGACCCATGTTTATTGAGACTTTTTTGCTTATTTTAGTTCATACTATTACCTCCTTAAATATATTACACTCTTTTTTAGACACTCTGTATATTAAAAGCTCTAGGTAACTCTCGGTTGCACATTTGACTCGAAAATTGCCCATTTTACTGCCACAAAGGCGTTTTGCGAGTCGTGCGGCGCCGAAACGCTAGGCCTTTCGCCGTCTTTCTAAATTTCCGTCTTTCTGGTGGGTTCTCGTGCCTAATCTACGATTTTCTGTGTGGAAGCGAGGCGCAAGGCAAGATGGCTACCTTGAAGGAAAATCGAGAAACGTCATACGAGTTGACAGATGCGATGTGAGGCAAACAATGGAAATTCGAGATTTTTATGTATTCCTAAATTTCTTTAAAATATTATATAGAAACTTTAAATTTAAACCTTATAACATGTCCAGCATGCCTTAGGTCTGGGTTTAAAATTTGATTTTATAACGAAAATTACTTAAGTTTTAGTCAACTACGAGGCGCACCGCCGACAAAAATCACCGAAACGTCAAACGTATGCTCCGGCTGTGACATCTCGGAATAAAACGTAGGAAATTTGGAAAGATGGGCCGACTGTAGGCCGGCAAAGACCAAAAACTGTAAATTTGAAATATCTAGAAAGTTTCCCGTACGCGAGCGCTGGCGTTTGAGGTCGTTTTTACATTGAATTTTGCATAAATACGAGTGAAAACGTGGTAAAAATGAGCTAGACAATATGGCGGTAGTCATTTCATTGCCGTGTCGCTTCAATTTATACAGTGATACAAAAAGGCTTGATAGACAATGTTAAAATAAAAATTGACAAAAAAATTTCCAAATTCTAGGAAATTTTCGGTTTTTTCGCTTTGAAACGGTTGTTGAAGGAGCGAAAGAGTGTTTCGTATACAAAGTGTTAAAAAAGTTACCGTTAAAAAAAACTCAAAATTAAGGGAAATAAAAAATTTTTTTGATGAAACTTCCATCAAGGATCTATTATGGCACTAACTAACGGAGCAAATACAGTGTTTAAAAATTACGAACCATTCTCTAAAAACCCTTTAAATTCATGGAATTAAAAAAAATTTTTGATGAAACTTTTAGCATCACATAAAGACCACCCGATTCAATATTTAAAATACGGAATATTGAAAAAAAATAACCAAACTCGAGAAAACACTAAAAATTACCAAAATATGCCAACCACTCTCCTAAATTATAGAGCGCCGGATTTTCCATACCATAGAGAATTCAGCCAAAGTCACGTTTACATTTTATTATTCACAGGCGTAAAGCCGCGCGTAGTAATGGCAATTAAGTAAAAGGCACTACGCAGCGATAGCCAACTTACCACCTTTCTAGTCAATGGTAAAATATATGTTAAGTTTGAAGCTTAATGCGAACATCGACAAATACAACAATTTGCGTGCATTTTTGAAAAAAACAAGAAGGTTATAAGAAAACGAGTCTTGTTAAAAAAAAACAGTTCCATACATTTTTGTCTGATGATACAGATAAAAATTATTTGGCGATACAAGTACGTTAATTTGCGTCCTCTCGATTTTAAGGAACGACGCTTTTTTTAAATATCAAAATGGGAAATGTTATTAAGCTGTCATGTGTAGGAAAGGATGTGGCATTGTATTTAAGGCTTCTAAATTGGGGAGACATGGCGTTGTCTGAGAAGAACTTCCTCCACAATGCTTGTGAATAGCGGAGGGGATATTGCTACGCTAGAAAGGCATGGGGATTGGTCAGATGCGGTTGCTGAAGGACACATCGAAAATTCTGTAGACAGTAAGACTAAAATTGCTAAGAGAATCCTTCAACCTAGCTCTGCGGTGAATATCGAACAATATTCATTTAACAGACTCACTACAAGCAATAGATCTTTAAAAACAGTTAACCTTAGAAATATTATCATGAGTACTGATATCGCAAGAAGTGGAGGATTCTTAAATGATGCAAATCTTCACAATTGTACTTTTACTATAAATATTAGTAATAAATATAAAAAAATAAATGCTAATAATTAAAATTGAATTCAATTACTTCGGGCAAATTCATTCACCAAAATAAATTAACATCATACGTAGTCACATGACATAATTTAAACTTTGAAAAATAACTTCTAGCGGAACTTAGTTCTTAAAGTTACTAACCAAGCAGCAAAATATCCTCATACAAAAACACGGCTATCATTTCCTTCCGCATATCCCACCGGTTTCTTTTATGTACATCGGCGACAGATGTCTCAGTGAGTCGTCTCCCGCATGGGCAACCTCCTTTCATCCCCAACGCTGGCAATGCTGATCTGCTCGAGCTAATAACTCTAATCAAACTAGTTATTCTCCAATTGTGCTTAATTGGTGTATTGTGCCAGACAATGTCTTCGAAACGAATTCCCAACATGCCACCGCCGACTGTCTGACGCGCTACGTGCAGCTCGTGCTTATTGCATGAATACCTAGTGGCGCACGCGAGGGAGGGCATGAAGGTTCCGGGTTCGGTACTTAACAGAGACGCATGCCTTGGGGAAATTTCATTAGAGCCTCCTAGGGATCCAGATAAAATAAATAGAGGATTCTGTTGGCTAATATTTTTTGTAAGGCGTTGGGTTAAAGTCTGGATATTGGATCTTGTTTAATGAACGTTAGGTTTTTTTTAAGCCTGAACTAATAATAAAATAGTTTTTCCATTCCTTCACCTTCTTATTATGTATTAATAATATTGTTTGAAACTAACTACTTTGTGGGCTAATTTCCTGACCAACACCAAATACAACATTTTACTCATATACAGGCTGATTCATGAAGATGGGCAGTCAGAAGTTTTTACGGTTGCAGTGATTATTTTTTTCTGAAAATTTGACATCCTGTACAGGGTAACTATAAGTAAGTACAAAAAATTTAACCATGTGCTCAGGGAGACCTATAAGAGAATAAAAAAATTATTTTGGAATTCTTAGAATGGGGCAAAATCCTCTTCTTGAAATCTCTCCAAATATCAATCCTGGAATAAATATCAGAAAGTTGCCACCTCCTTGTGCTACTATATCATGTTATTTAATCATTAAATAATGATCTATATTTTCATCGCGGCGCCCTGTCTCTCCCTTTGACATCTTTGACTTGTGGCGTATACCCAGCCAGCATGTAACGTAACTGGGCACTTTTGTGATGTTCTTTTTAGGTGACAAAGATACATTCATTTGTAAGGTGCCATAAACCGCTCAGTTACATAGTGCCTAGATGCAGAATGTACCATAGTGACTTTTTTGCTACATACTTGTGTGATATCTATGGAAGATTAATAAAATGTGGAAATTTGAGGTTTTATGAATAGCATAGATTTTATATAACATGTATGTATTTTTATAATTTTAACTAAACGTGCCTTATTCATGTTACATATAAGTACTTTTAATGTTTCCAATTTTTCCGCTCTCACGACGCATAGCGTAACATAACCTTAACTTTGTTATTTCCTGGCGTTCTGGCAGTCTATTAGTTCTAGTTTATATTTTGTGCCTGGCGTCATTGCTTTATTCAATTAAAACCACCCAAGATTCAATAGCTGTTTTTATTTTATAGTTTTATGCAGTTTTATGTTTGTGTTTGTTTGACTTGTGTGTGAAGTTTTGTGAAAGAATATTTGTGTAAGAAATCTTTCGGCAAGACACAGGAGAAGATACTGCGGCAGCATGTATTATAAACGATTAAGTCTCCATCACCCTTTTCGATCAGAAAAACAACAGTCCCTCTTGAACTGAATCAGATTAATCCATTACCCACCACCTCTTCAATTCCTAATTTTTGAGAAAACAACAACAACAAACATTTCAAGTGATTTTGAATTTTGTATCTTGAGTGCAACTCCAAAGACATTATATCACCCCTATATTCCTAAGTTTTTTCTTCACCTTCTTACTTAAAATAAAATGGATTTATTATTATTTTTTTAATTAATTGTTAATTTATTAAAACTTAGTTTTCTGTGAATAAAATGTTATTTATGAAAGCCACATTATATTATGTTGATACATATCGGTAATTAATTTAAGGAATATGTTTCTAATATTACTATTTATCACAATTATTTTTATTAGCGGAAACCTCTCCAGAAATTTTGATCGGGAAGGTTTCCTCTAATGTAAATAATTACCATAAATAGTAATATTAGAAATATGTGCCTAAAATTCATTACTGATATGTATCAACAGAATGTAATGTATAGCTTTTAAATGTCCGACAAGTACATAATAAGTACCTCATAATGTTAGCGTTATATTAGCAACGATATTTGACGGACATCGCTTAAGTACATTACTAGGAACATTTAAAGTGATGTCTCACAAAGGTCACAACAATGCTTCACCGAGATATACTTTTAAGGTGCACCAGGGAGGACATTTGATGGTTGTATGTCCTTCTATGCAACATAAACAGTACTTTTGTTGCGACATCGCATGTACTAGATGCACTTTAAAAGTACATCGTCGGTACGTTTCTGTGCTGGCTGGGTATCTAACCTCGAGGCTGACAGAAAGTCAGAGTCGGCGATAAATATTGATATATAGTTTCGAAATTTTTTCCTAGTCGGTTTCGTTAATTCTTATTTTTGTCAGCTAGAGATATAGGTGAGATATAAGTGGTCTGCTACTTCTTGCTCGTCCTTAACGGCTCGACTTGCAAGAAGAGATCTACTTAAATACAGACCTATCGCCCTGGGCGACGCGCCATTTAATCTGTAAATGGTACTGCAGGAAACAACTACTCCGCGGACTAGTGCCCCGACCGGCGTTGAATTACACCTGCAGTATCTGTGTGAACAGCCAAGAACACTTGTCTGTCACCCCACCAGACATAGACCGGTTTCGGGCTTGTTAGCCCTCATCAGTATGCCAGGGCGAGGGGTCTCTATTTAAGTACCTGCTGCAATGTAGGTCGCTTCCTGCAAGTCGAACCGCTAAGGCCGAGCAGGAAGTAGCAGACCACTTATATCTCACCTGCTTTCAGTTTATATGTGAACATACATATGAAGGAACAGCTAGTTCAATTATCGGTCATCATACCTATGGCATACTGATGAGGGCTGAAACGGGTCTATGTCTGGTGTGGTGCCCGACAAGGGTTCTTAGCTGTTCACACAGATACTGTAGGTGTAATTCAATGTCGGTCGGGGCATTAGTCCGTGGAGTAGTTGTTTCCTGTAGTATCATTTACAGCTAGAGAGCAAAATTATGAGAGTGCAATGGAGAATATGAAAACTAATTTTGTTTGTATGATTATATAGGGTATTATACTCTTTCTTGTGAAAAAAGTTATGATAGTACCCATAACCCTGCCACTGGTCCTTTTCGTAAGATACAAATTTTATATTTTATACCTACCATAGTACTAAAAAATTATACCAAAAACATCCAAAAAAGTTCAGAAGTTATGAATTCATTTTTTTGTGATTTTTGGAATCTCAAAAACAAAGCTCTTGGGACCCTAAGCTTATTTACCAAAATTACCTTAATTTTAACATAGAACCACGCCCCTGCATTTTATGCACGCAATTAGGAAATATCCTGTATAATATAGCAGGTAATAATAAAACAGTCATGGGAACAGAAATTTTAAATTATTTAAAGCTCTGTTTTGGATTTTTCTTCAAATAATTTAAAAAATTACGCTTTTTTGAGGACTTTTGTTGGTTACACTGCATTTATGATATATCGAACAAATGTTCTTATACACTGTTTGTATGAAATAAACAGTTAAATGTTTTTTATACTTTTTCAATTATATTTTAGACTAATTTTAATTAAAAAGGGAATCAGAAGTGACACGTTTTGTTGTAGTTAAACTCATTACAAATTCTTAGCAAGCGAACCTTCCTCTATGTCCACCATAATTCCAATGCTGGTAAACTAACCATAATTTAGTTTTCGTTAATATTTTTCACTTCAATTAATTAAAAAATTTTTGGAAACACCTTTGACATAGTGTTTTACGAAGGAAAAGCTCTTTTAAAGTTTAATTTGGCAATTTTTTCATATGACTTATTCAGATATCAAAAATACACAATATTACAATAAAATATTAATTTTTTGAATGTAAGGGATATTAATATTTGAAAAGATATGTTAAGTTCAGAACTCAGCTTTATATACTCGAACATTTCCCATGGGGAAAAAGTTTTACCTCCGTTCATGAAAACAGCAGTTCTCCAGAATATCTATAATTAATTATGGACTATCTGCATGCAAATATCTCTTTTGTTAACAGTTTTAATTTTGTGTTCGCTGCCTGTGATGCTTCTGGATTCAATTACTGCCCCGCTATTTAAGAACTTAACATTTGCCATGTAAAAATATATAACAAGAATGAGTCGTAGTTTGAAAGAATAATTAAATTTGATTCAGAATATACAAGAAACATGCAGGGCGATTCACAACTTTTCTAAACAAATTTGGGAATAGATGCGTCATGAAAAATATAATAAATATTATAAAAAACTTACTTTAGTTTCCGAGAAAAAAATGATTGTAATATTTTCAGCCTTTACATAACTGGGCTAGTGTAATCTCAAGACGACTCCAAATATTGAAATTCGAATTTAGTATTAACATTTTTGCAATTGTGTTTACATTAGTTTTTGAAGTGCCAAAATTGACGTATGTGTATAGAATCTCGGAATTAAAGGATATCGTTTTAATTTATGGTAAATTAAGACAAAATGCTTTAACAGCTTCTCGTCTACCCAGAACGATTTTCCAGTAGACAATGTGACGCAAAACTACCTCGCAAGAAAATAACTACATCAACTGGCCTAGCTGGCCTGCTAACTACAGTGGAGACGGGCAGGTTCAATTAATTTAATTTAACTAAAATAAAGGGCGCCACATGGTTACAACTAGCCAGTTTTCCTTGAAAGTACAACTCGAATAACCACAAATCCAAGCCACTGTTCCACCTCGTTGGTATATTTGGTTGCAGTACAAATTCATACGATAGTTGCAGTTCAGAGTTAGTTGAAAATAAATAATTAAAGTTATATGGATATTACAGAAGGCTAATTCAGCCAGCGGAAATAATCAATATACGAGGTGTGACAATTAAGTTCCAGGAATTTAGTCGGAAACTGGCAACACTGCATCATTCGTCAACATTTTTCTAGAGAAGGGGGACCTTCCTTTTAGTTTCCGCCCAAGGTTGAAGTCGATACCACGTTTAGTTTGTATTTTATGTGTATTTTTTGGAAGAAACTTTTTTAGTGGCGTCGTAAAAATGTAAAAATATCAAATTACAAGCAACGTGTTGTGATTCAATTTTTAGTGAAATCTGGCCAAAAATCCTCGGAAATCCTTCTAAAATTGCAGGTGGTGTATGAAGACGAGTGCATGTCGAAAACACGCGTGTTTGAATGAGCAAAATGGTTCAAGGAGGGGCGTGAATTGGTAGAAGGATTCACGTGAAGGAGCTCCCATCACCTCTCGTACTGACGCGGATGTTGACCATTTGCGTGTACTGATCACGTCTGAAAGTTCTTACCTGTGAACAGAAAGACATGCGAAAATCGATCTGCTAGGATTTGATGTCACGCATTCGGAGCGACGGTAGGGACTGGATGAGTTGGGTAGTCACTGAAGATGAGACCTGGATATTTGAGTATGACCCCGAAACCCGTAAACAAAGTCAACAGTGGATGGAAAAAGGTGGAGAGCGGCCAACGATAGCGATGATGTCCAAGTCACGACTGAAGGCAATGTTGATCGTTTTCGCGATATCCACGGCATTATTCATCGTGATTATGTTCCTGTCTGCCAGACAGTGACTGGACAGTTCTATGTTGGCGCCCTGGAATGGCAGTGGGCCCGCGTTTTCCGTGTGCGATCCGAACTCGCCGAGAACGGCTGAATCTTGCACCACGACAACGCGCCAGCCAGTTCGTTGTGCAAGAGTGTTTGGCAAATAAAGCACCCTAGAACCCCGATATTGTCTCCTGCGATTTTTTTATTCCCCAAGATGAAGTCGCACCTACAGCAGGTCAAAAAAGTTGTAACCATGGTGCTAGACGGGTTAACTGCGGAGGATTACCAAGGATGCTTCCAATCGTGGGAGCAATGGTGGAATCGTTGTGTAGATTTAGAGGGAGACTATTGTGAAGGTCGATAATAAAATTTTGCCGAAATTTAATTTGCTTGTTTTTGTCATTGACAAATTTCCGGAATTTAATCGCTCGTACATAGATTTTTCATTCAGTTATTTGCAATGTAATTGTTGAGGTAGGTATTTAACAGTTTATCCATTTATATTCATAAATATCCAGACCTAGGTAAGTAACACACTAAACCAGGTATCAAATTATCAACAATGATTTTCGGTATCCCCCCGTATATAGCTGTATGTGGGTTCACAACACTTATACAGATAATAAATGTAGTATTTAATAGTAAATAGCTGTATGTACTGAATAAGGTAAGTATTCACTCTATAAAACAACTAATGTGTTAATTTTTCTTTATTGTTTTATTTTAGGTCCTGTCCAGCACAGCAAATTCTAAATAGTGCATTTATGCTGAAACCAGAACTTACTACGTAAGTTACCCCTTTTCCCAAGGGTGTAGGAAATAACATACTCGAAATCAAAATTCTATGATGTTCTCTCAACCTGGTTTTCGTCTCTCCAGAACGAGTTAGTTGTGAAAGAAAGATCAATTTTCCACTCGTAAGGAAAACCCCTAATATAATATTATGTAAGATCAGTAGTGATTATCTACTATCTGTGTAGATTCTCATAGTTTCGCCCATTATATGCCTAAGGACAATTTCCTTGGCTGCTATGGTTATATTTGCTAGTTCCGTCTGTACCACGGTAGCATGTCTATCCATTATCCACCAATATCTAATGTGCAGGGATCTGAAGTAGATGCCACATCCTTCACCTTCCATTATTTCTAATCTGTCCGTGAAGATGTTGACTACATTCTCGCAGGCGATCTCCTCATTCTTAAAAATTACCGTTTTAGCTCTGCCAAAAGCAAACTTGGAGAAACAGTGTCAGTGTCTGCCTGCAGAAAAGGCGTCCCTCTGACGACCCCATTCCACAGGCGACTTCTAACATCTTCATATTCTATGTTTATGAATAGCCCCAGGATGAACTCTTTATTGTCCAATGATTTTTCTATCCTACCCACCATTTGATGTAGGGCAGTGTCGGTGGATCGCCTTGGAGTGAACGGATGATAATGAGGACACTTCCACTCACTTCCCTCCAAGTCTGCGGAATGCAAAGGTGTGCAAAGCACAGCCTAAATATCCTTTGCAGCTGCGGCATTAAAACATTCATTTTGTAACAGTCTGGTTAGCCATCTGCCAGTCTCCGGTTTTTCAGTCTCCTCAAGACATTAGAGAGATTCCAGCAGAGCTGATGCTAGCTTGTGCGCGCAGCATCTACTTGTTTTGAACTATATATTCCAATGGGTCTTCGGACAGAGTTCTGCGGATAACCTGTGCCGCTTTAACAACAAGTGACTTAATACGCAACACCTACATTTTGACTTTGAAATTTGGCAACGTCGCATTAGGCCGACACCGGGTTGAACTGTCATCAGCAGTTAGTAACAGTCTGAATAGAGGAGTTAAATAATGGTTTTAAAATGTATTTTTCGGCGTAAATATGCATTTAAATTTTTATTTTAATCGCGGTTCGTATTATACACATTTGTCTCTATCTTAAAATTATTGACACTATGACTGAATCACTCTATATATCACTCTCAGAAAAAAAAAAAACAAGTAAACGTTGAGTTATAACGAAAAGACCCTACGGGAAAATATAATAAATGTCCTTGCCTACTAAATCAAGAAAAACTCATTCACTTATTTTTTTCACTTGGTCATGTTTTTTAACCCAATTACAAGAAATGGGCAAACAACTGCTACGAAAAATAAAAAAAGGCAAGGAAAACGAAATTTTAATTAGTTTTATGTATTTAGACGGGACATTCTACTGAATCACGATGTAAATCTGAGAGCTACTCAAAGGGTTGAAAAGTCATTTTTCATTGGAGAAAAATTAGGGGAAGACCATTATTGTTATTACTCTCTAACACGAAAGGAGAAGAATTGTGTCGGCGGTGACAACTGGGGTTGTTATTCTTTAATTATTGTACTCGCTTAGTCATAAAAATGTAAATACCATCATCGAATGGGCGATTCGAGCCAGTCTTTATTGCAGGGACGTATTATGGAAGAAAGGTGTGGTTCAACTCCAAACATTTATTTTATATCTCAGTTGCTGAATGTTTTCTTAACACACACGCACAGAAGGTTTACGCATCACTGGCTAAATTTTAAGTGAGATATCGATTTTCTTATTTATAATTGTAGAAAGGAATAAAAGATTGTTTCTGAAATATTCTGAAAAAAAAATAAAACTTGAGTTTCTTATTTCTACTGTATATTTTTATTACCTACTGAAAGTAACGTATACACATAAATCGAGATAATGTGACTTTGTTTTAATTTTAGGGCAATTTATTAATAATGAGAATATGATTTAATGAGACATTACATTTTTGCCACGATTTAACATTATTAATATCAAACCATGTAATTAATATGTGTGAAAAATTTGTTAATTATTAAAGTTAACGCAATTACAACACAATAAATAACCTTAAGTAAAACCTACTTATTAAACGTCTTTATCTTACTTATTAACCTGCATTAACAATACATTATGTGACAAAAACATTATACAGGGTGTTGTGTTAATAATGTAACAACATTACTCCTCGACAATATTTCGAATAAAATTTTTTGTAAATATGAAAATAAAATTATTGTATGAAAAAGTATGATCTTTACGTATTTTCGAAAAAGGGTCAAAATATTACTGTCGTTAATTTATCAAGTATATAGGGAATGACCATTGTCTAGAGTACTATTTAAAAACAAAACAAAAGTAAACAAAGACACGTGGTAAAAAAACTAAAAAAGTCATTCTTTAACTGCAACAAATTAAAAAACAAATTAAAAATGTTTTTGGTGTTCTTTGTAACAACCTGATGATGGGATAGACGTGTTAGACACCCCAGTAGATACTATTGAAAGCTATCCACCTCTATTGCGATTCAGCAAGAACAATATCTTGCAAACACGGAATTCCAGGAAACAACTACTCTGTAATGTTCTGACCAGCATTGAATCACATCTAAAAAACCTATAGCAAACAGCTAAACCTACAGCTTCAGGTGTAATTCAATGCAGTGCATCAAAATGCAAGGTCTGATGCCAAAACGGCATATTTTTTAACAATAGTTATTACTATTTATTTAATTTCATAACTCAACTTCCTCTACTATGTCCTAAAATGTGCAACCTTTTTTTAAATCCATCTATATATGAGTTTTTAATTTGTACTGAAAAAGAAACATGATGTAAAGGTCTATATTGATTTTCTCATTTCAGTATTAGCCCTAATTCAGGCTTATTTAAAGCATCACTTTACTGCCTTGTTACATAAATATCTACTAACAATACCACAGTTAAAATTTTGTGAAACATAATTCGGAAATGTTTATTGCAACTAATTAATACCTAATAAAAGCCAAATCGCACGGGCAACAAACAGTCCAAATAAATTTGAACGTTTAATTAAGGCAGGCCCTGCCCTCGTGTCCATTACTGGCACACATGACATTTCCCAATGTGCCGTCAGCTGTGCGCGGCATTGAATTCGGCCCCCATAAAACGGTGGTGTTTCGCAGGAGGAAAGTAATCATCTGTCATGTGATACCGGGAAGCTATAGGGCGTTCGGCGTTGATTATAATTAAGGGAGTACAGGGCTGGTTGACTGAATAATAGGACTTAAAACTTCCTTATATAGTGCTGAATGGAGGTAACTCGATAAAGTGGGGTGCCTTTCGACAGGTGAAAGCCCTCCGTTTCCTACGCAGTGCCGTATTCTCTTAATGCGTCAGTTCACCCTTATAATCCCTCGAGTTCAAGGTAGATGTTTGTAAAAAATAAATACCTGCTTAGTACACATTCAGAAGGGAGAGTTATACTATGTTCAATGAAATAAGTTTATACAGGATGTGTCACGACTAGAATCTAAACATATCACGATAATCTATTCCATTTGAAATGTGAAAATGTATATACAAGAAGTTCTCTACAATGAAAATAATGCCATATATGTAGCACTTTCGGTTGCTCCAGAAATTGTTGTCAACCTTATTTTAAATAGAATGCACTTGTATCAATGCATTTTTGAAACAATAATATCTCTACCCCTCATTCTAATCACGAGGATAAGCCCAGAAGTCGGATACTTGTGCGGTGGATGAGGCGGCATATTATTATTAAGCAGGCCGGGTTTGCACTCAGGAACGACTTATGTTGGTGGGCCCAGAGCAGGAATGGGGGAAACCTAGAAAACTTTATTAATTAGGAAAATGGTGAAACGCCGACCGGTATCAATATCCCACATTGATTCAAGCCAATGTTCTTCCATCCTATCATACCGGCAGACAGGGTGCCAATCCCGGTATAAAATGTTTCTCATGTGCTGTATGTACCTATTACATTAGTACTACTACCAGTACCAGACCCACCGAAACGCCACGCAAAAATAATAAAAGATAATAAGTAAACTTCCCAAGTCGATAGTTATAATAAGACAAATACATATATAGTATGGGCACAAGAAATTCCATTCACCAATGTAATTTTAAATTGTTTAATCAAATAGAGTCAATATAGACAGTCGTACAGATAAGTAAGTATACACCTACAATTCACTATGAACTGAGATTGTGTTGTACCACTTATAGTTATTTGTTTGTCATAACTAGTGTAGCTTTTTTTCATATTTTTTTGTGTAATATTGCTTAAGCAAATAAATGATTGTCAAATTGGTGCAAATTCCTTTTTTATGATGCGATATAAGTACAGATGAGGTATTACGAGAGATCTAACTATGGGGTTACGTTATGTTGTAATCTAAGTGAGTGGATCAAGAACTAGCCCTCCACTGCGACCCTATGGTATATTGTGGCCCACATCCATTTTATACTTCACCCAACAGGTTTAGCCTCTTTCTGAAGCCAATATCCTTATTGGATGAGTTTCTGTAAAGATTTTCAGGCATTAGATGTATCTTGTCAAATATAGAAAATCTTGTCCGTTCTCCAGCTGAACAGTAACATAATATGTGTTCTGTCAATTCCTCACACTCCAAACACAGTCGGTACTCGGTCTTCTCAGCCAAGGCCAATTTGTGTATGTGACTCCTTAACCAGCAGTGCTCAGTATATAGGGTGTCTCATAATTAGCTGCCAACCCTGAACAGGCCGATTCTAGGATCAAAGCTAAGTAAAAAAGTTCATATGAACATGGGTCCGGAAATGCTTCCTAAGGGTCCCTGTGCCCATTGAAGAGGGAGGAATGGAAATCATTTTTTTGTAATAGGTATCTCTCAATCGCGTTGTGATAAATAAATGAAATTTGGTATACTCAGCTAAATTTTGATGAGCAATTAATGGAATAATCCATTTATTTCCATAAGGGTGGGTACGGGGGGGGTCTTGGTATTTTGCCTGTGTAACTTTTTTATATTTGACTTTTTAACAAATTGGATAGCAAATTCCGTTTTCCCGAACTATTTTACGTTAAAAAAGTACTCTTGTTTCAAATTGTTATCTTCAACGGTTTCTGAGAAAATCGTTCTTGAATTAATCCCACTTTGGTCACTTTCATAGTAATTTAAACAAAATTATCAAGGTATTAATTAATAGTTCTAAGCGAAAAAAATGGAAGAGTTTACGGGACAAGAGTTAGTTGATATGATATTTATTTATGGCTTTTGCGATGGTAATGCTGCGCGGCAGAACACGAGTACAGCAGAAGGTTTCCAAACAGAAGGCCATCGCATTACCATAAACAAATCATCATATTATAATTGTTCTACATCAATAATGTGTATTACTGATTACGTATTAAATTATTATTATTATTATTTGTTTAAATTACTATGAAATTGACCAAAATGGGATTAATTTAAGAGCGATTTTATCAGAAACCGTTAAAGATAACGCTATGAAACAAGAGTACCTTTTTGACGTAAAACAGTTCGGGAAAACGGAATTTGCTATCTAATTTGTCAAAGATGAAAAAGTTACACGCGCAAAATACCAAGGGACCCCCCGTACCCACCCCAATTGACCTTATGGAAATAAATGGATTAGTCCATCAAATTACTCATCAAAATTTAACTGTGCATACCAAATTTCATTCATTTATCACAACGCGATTGAGAGATACTGCAAAAAAATGATTTCCATTCCTCCCTCTTCAATGGGTCTCTGTGCCCTTAGGAAGCATTTCCGGACCCATGTTTATATGAACTTGTTTACTTAGTTTTAATCATAGAATCGGCCTGTTCAGGGTTGGCAGCTAATTATGAGACACCCTGTATAGGCCAATCAGAGTCTTTATTAGGTCAAGCCTATTTAACGCAAATTTTTAGCTGTCATTGTCGATGTTTCTCCTATGGACGTCTTCGAGTGAGTTAGTTTTGGAAAATCCCGCTAGTACTCACATAATTTTTCCTTCACCCAGGTCGAGATGGTTGCTTTGGCTGTAGCCGAAGCGATGCCAAGAGCCGGTTCTGGACCAATAAAGTTGGAAGTCCCTTCCCCGCATTGCTAACGAGTCCGCTGCCTCGTTTCCCTGGATATCTCCATGACCAGGTATCCAAACAAGGATTACTCTGTTGCTTGATCTCAACCGCTCCAGAGCCGTTTGACAGTTCCATACCGTTCTTAAATTATATCGGTAGGATTCAAGTACTTTTAAAGCTGCTTGGCTATCGGAATTTGTTTTTTCAACCTGCGTGTAAGTTTAAGCTTTTCCAGCCTCGACACACACAGCTCAATGGCATAGATTTCTACCTGAAATATAGTTGCATACTTGCCCAAGCTTAAGGATAACCTGGTCTTTGGATTGCACTACAGCCCCAACAATATCTGTAATCTTGGAGCCATCGGTGTACCAGCGACTATCCGCCTTCACGAGGACAGTTTCATCCAGCTCCATTCATCTCTCCGAGGAAGGAGAATTTCAAAAGGCAGTCTATTGTTGATTTTTGTAGGCATAATATCCGAGACCATCGATAGAGTGCTGTGACCTTCTATATTCTCCAGTACTCCACTGGACTCCATTATGTTAGCCTTCAACATAATAATAACCTCTATATACTGCCCACCTGATTCTTCTGTATATGGAAAGGTGGTAGATCCAGGAGGGATTCCAGAGCAGCTGACGATGTGGTACTGATTGCACCAGTTATCGCCTACGACTTCAACCAATGAAATTTTCGAATACGTTAAAAGTTAACACTTATCAAGAAGCACATTGTACTTTTTAAAAAATGTAAATAACCGAAAATTAACATTAATTTTGGCGTGAACTGACCGTACCCCCTCTTTGGGAAAATCCTATTTTTCTTTAATGTGTTGAATTGTGCTAATTGTTCCGATCGTTGTGCCGTTTAGAAATTTGATATCTGCCTCCGTTTTCTGGAAAATCCGGGAAAACAGAAAATATAGTAATAAACCCCAATTTTCGAATTAAAAAACGGGGTTGTGCTGAATTGTAATAGTTCTCTAGAACTAATTTTTGAGCAAAATGGGTGGCTCAGTAAGGTCATGATGAAATTTCCGGTTTTTCCAAAGATATCAAATTCCTTGAAACGGTACCATGTTCAGTACAACTAGCACAATGGGAGACTAATTTCACGCTTATATTTCCGGTTTTTTCGGATTTTCTGGAGAACCAGAGGCAGATACAAAACTTCTTTAAACGGCACAACAATCAGAACTCTAGCACAATTTGCAACATTAAAGAAAAATACGGTTTTCGTGAAGTGGGGGGCACAGTAAGGTCACACCAAATTTTTCGTTTTTTACATTTTTTAAACATCACAATGTTCGAAGCTACTAGCACAATTCAGCACATCGAAAAAATTGGACTGTGGTAAAATGGAGGGCCTAGAAAATTCCGCTTTTTCAAAATAACTACTACAATATTGCCACACATTAAACAAAAATGGGCATTATTTTTTTAAATTTTTTACGGCACAATGTAGTACAAATCAACACAATCATAATTCAGCACAACTTTTATTTTTTATTTTATTAAAAAATGGTGGGGTTAAGTTCACGCACATTCACGCATTTTCTTTTTTTACGAAATAACAAAGGCGAAAATCGCATCTCTTTATCTCTCGCTGTTTTTATTATTCTAGTTGTTAGCGAACAAAACCTAGATGGTAAGCTTACCATATAAAATCTATAGCGAGTATAAGGATTATAAGCAAAAAATACAGGAAAAGAAAATTGAGAGTAAGAGCGATTGCCTTATGTTCAACAGATACTTATTCATGTAAAAGTTTTTATATATTTTTAGGTATTAATAATATTGTGTGAAACTAACTACTCAGTGGACAAAAGCCCCAACCTGCGTTGAATTACACCCACAATATCTACCCATATATTCCTTATTATTAGCTTTTGTGACATTTTTTTACTGTTTTAGAAAGATATTTTAAGCTAATATAAATCAAATATCCTACAATTCCTATCAATGAAGTCATATGTATGTTCTCTGATACCAAACATCTAGGTATGCTAATGAACAATTCCACAGACAAAGCTCTATTCAATAATTATCAAAAGAAAATAATCTAATTTACTCACTCTATAAAAATCTAACTTCACTTTTTTGGCAGTGGGAACACGACAAATTCAACCACAATAGATGAGATCGGACCTATTTCTGCATTTTTAGGATTGCTTCTTCAGGTGGTCTCCTTCAAGTTGAATCAAATATCTAACTATAAAAATTATTATAAAAATTAAAATTATTTGAAGTTAAATATCGACAATGACAAAAAGTGACATCCTGCCAATGAATTAAATATGACAATACCTAGATGTTTGGTATCAGAGAACATACATATGACTTCATTGATAGGAATTGTAGGAGATTTGATTTATATTAGCTTAAAATACCTTTCTAAAACAGTAAAAAAAAGATACTTATTCAGATGCCTTTATTTGAATTTTAAACTGTATTTTATGTCTGTTTTGTAGCTGATATAATAACAAGGTAATATACAGACATCACATATTTAAGTTCACTGATAGAGATAACAAGGTTTCTGTAAGTTAGAGACTTATTTGCATTTTCTCACAGCAAATTAAGTAGACTTTTCTTCCAATAAAAAGATAATTTATTTGCGCCGTTTCCATTAACATTCAAATTAATCTCTTTATTTTCAGTTTAAAAAATGCGAGGGGTCCATGGATAATAAATTTAGACAATCAAAATTATTTAAATATTTTAACGCCTGGGGCACCATTTGCCTCAGCGTTTCCGTTAAGTTCATAAATTTCGTAATTTTTTATTCTATTGACTTTTAGCAGCAGATAATAAATAACAAAACTAGTGAAATACTACTACTAGATGTATAATATGGATTCGAACATAACTCTAATTTTGTATGTGTGATTTGTTTTGTACATTTTACTTTACACAGGATGTCCCGTAATAAATGAGTCATAGAAAAACATAACCTTAGTAAAATGTAACTTATTTAAGAGAAACAGAGTGTTGAAAGTGAAAATTAATTTTTGAAAATACGTTATAATTTGAAATCGGTTTAACTTATTGTAAAATGTTGTTTAGGGCCACAAATCTGAATTTTACAACTATTTTTCCTCATAGAGGGAGCCACTAACAGACACTTATTTACCCTATAGTTTCTTTATTTTCAACATTTGAGTCTGATCGATAAAAAGATGTTTCTCTTAGAAGATTTCATTGATCTCGTTGTGTAGCCTGATTTTTGAGATATACAGTGTGGCCCTTTAAGAATTAATGTAATTATTGAAATAAATTTTTAAAGTTATTGTAATGGTATTCTTTTACATTAACATTTTAATTTCTGAAGAAAATAGAGTAACAATATGTTATTCTTCTATACAATTTGATGTAATTTGGACTATACAGTATGCGCCAAAAGTATGGAAAAAATTCAATAAAAACTAAACAATTATTTTTTGGGAAAAGTCCTCGAACGGTCGATTTTTAATTTAAAAAATACATATTTTAGCGTAAAATGCGATTTTCAAATGTCATTTGTTTTCGAGTAATGACGTCAACGATTTTTTTTTAAATGGCAACACCATATTTTTTTCCTTGATTCTGAAAGATCGTTTAATTCTCTATCAGACAGTACTAAAATTTTGCCCTCTTACATAGGAAAGTTTTCGAGTAAATGACGATTGAATGTTAGAAAACGTAAATCAATTAAAATAAAGCAAAAACGTTATCAAGTTTAGTTTTTCAAATTCCATAGTTCTTTTATGGATCACGTAGGTGAACATCTTTGTAAAGTGTCATTGTCACACCGACTTTCTAATAAGTATTGTAAGCGACATAGAAATTATTATTCAATATAAAGTATTATGGCACATTTAACTGTTACTCAAAGAATTGAAATTTTAATTCTTATCGGATGCGGGAACTACTAGAACGCAGCAGGAAGTTTTCGATTTATTTAATGAAAAATATCCAGATCGCCCTATCAGCCAATCAACAGTCAGTAAGGTAGAGTCTAAATTTAGAGAAACTGGCAATGTTGTAAATATTCCAAAACCTGGACGTCCAAGCATTAATGAAAATCAGAAACAGAACATTTTGATAAGTATGGTGGATAATCCTCATAATTCTTCACGATTGGTTGCATTAAACAATGACACTAGTCAGAGCACAGTGCTACGTATCTTGAGGAGGAAAAAATATCATCCCTACAAAATTCAACTTGTGCAGGAACTCAGTGAAAATGATCCCGATCGCCGCTTACACTTTTGCGAAATTCTAATGGATTTATGTCAAGGAAATAGAAATTTACACCGGAAAATACTTTTTTCAGATGAGGCCACATTTTGTCTGAATGGTACAGTAAACCGTCAAACTTGCACATATTGGAGCCGAGAAAATCCTCATTGGATGGCAGAGGCACATACCCAACACCCTCAGAAATTAAATGTGTGGGCTGGAATGATAATGACCCTGACATTCCTGACGATACCATATGGTTTCAGCAAGACGGTGCACCTCTGCACTATGCGTGCCCTGTACGAGATTTTTTGGACAACTGTTTTCCTGAGAGGTGGATCGGCAGACGCGGACCGATAGAATGGCCTGGAAGATCGCCAAATCTTACACCTCTTGACTATTTTCTATGGGGATACTTGAAGTCAAAAGTGTACATTAATAAACCACGTAATTTAAAAGAACTTCAAAATCGCATTCGGGACAAAATACGCAGAGTTACCGCAGAAATCATCCATAATGTGCAAGAAGAATTTCTTTACAGACTTGCGCATTGTCAAAAAGTCGGTGGATGGCAATTGGAACATTTAATTAAAGTATAAAATTTAATCAATTGTATTTTATTTTACATACCTCAGAATTGTTACTTTTTTATGGATAAAATTTACGTTTTCTAACATTCAATCGTCATTTACTCGAAAACTTTCCTATGTAAGAGGGCAAAATTTTAGTACTGTCTGATAGAGAATTGAACGATCATTCAGAATCAAGGAAAAAAATATGATGTTGCCATTTAAAAAAAATCGATGACGTCAGTACTCGAAAACAAATGACATTTGAAAATCGCATTTTAGGTTAAAATATGTATTGTTTAAATTAAAAATCGACCTGTTCGAGAATTTTTCCCAAAAAATAATTGTTTCGTTTTTATTGATTTTATTCCATACTTTTGGCGCATACTGTAGAAGTTTTAAACGATGCTGAAGAATGCCACGTCGTCAGCTTTTTTATAGAAAAATCGCTAAGTATTTTTCGAAAAAATTGATTGCAAAAAAAATCATAGACTGCTGGATCATCGTAATAGGTTTTTTACATATAACGTCGAAATCAACTGTTTTCAAATTATTAGTTATTTTCGAAAATAAATTTTCAAGTTCAACACCCTGTATCTTATAAACGAATTAACATTTTACTAAGACATGTTTGGCTAAATCTTACTATTTTCATGTTGACAATCTACAGTTTCTCTATAACCCATTCATGACACCTTTTACATTTTCTAATGCATTATTAATTTCACAACAGTGACATCGAAAGTCCTTAAACAAGAATTTAAAATTATGTAATAGTAATCAATAACGATCAATGACTGTATTACCCAATTCATGTCAAACTCTATATATAGATGGTCTTAGTCAGGGGAGAAGTGATGCACTGATCTCTCTAAAACATTTGACAAACATTGATAAAATTTGGTTTCTAATCACAATACAAAATATTTTTTCTCTTCTTACCTTCGAAGTTGAGTAATTTCTCTAGTGTTTTTATTATTAATCAGCCGTCAGCAACTGAGTCAGGCATTCCACAAGGTTAGGTGTTGGTACCTCTGTTCTTTAACATTTTCATTAATGATATTGACACATACATATCAATGCTATATATTTAATTCCGTATAATTTAATTTTAAAATTCTATTTGGCTTTCAATAATAAATACGAAGAAATATTTGTAATACCGTTATAAGAAATTTACACGGATATATCTGTAATAATAATTCATTTTCAAGTGTAGTGTGCTAAAATTTAAAAACGTATGATTATTTTATACTTAATTCCTATAAGTATATTTCATCTAGAGTGATGAAGTTTCGACCATTAAATAAAAATTTGTTGAGTTGATATTAAACGCATTAACTATAATTATTATACTCTTGAGTTAGAAGAGTAAAGCAAGACAATTGACATTTGTACGATGAACAATGGAAGATATATTCGCAATGTCTCACGGCTTAAATAATATTGATCCTTTGTAGTGGGAGTATTCCAAATCCCTACTCCATAATATTAAATTTTTCGTACCTTTTGCGGGACTCCCAAACCCATATGTATGGTGTTCAGGAAGAAGTAGGTCTTTAGAAGGAAAACTTTAGGCGCAAAGGAAATAGTAGCGTACACTCGCACCTGCATTCCATATCTGTCCTATTTTTATTTGATTTTTGTTTAAGTGAATAATGCAGATAGAACGAACTTAAAAAAAACAAGCAAATAGACATTACTACAGCTTAGCAACTTTAGATTTGTCGTTTTCTCTGTCTAACATTTAGTTTTTCCGAATTGTATCGATTACCTTATAATGTCGAAAATAAGACATTTCATTGAGCGCTTAATAGTATGCGTTATATTTGTAATTTTTAGAGATCATACGTTCACTGCATTAAATTGTTTTCTCCTTTCCTTCTCCATTCAGGCTACCTTTTCTACATGCATTTAAGTTTTTGTCCCGATAAATTTGTAATGAGCGATTTTTGAGACCACGACAACATTGTTTTGCATTGTTGTGTGTGTATAGTTCGATTCGACCAAAATCTATTTCGGGATATTTATAATTCATAAATTGCACTTTAAACTACCTCCAGACTTGTTTGTGCATGTTACTGTATCGTGTCAGGATTTGTGGGTTGTCATTAAATAAGTACATATGGGATACCGTATTATATCCAATGGCGGCGCTAGGGATAGACGCTGTTGGATAATTGCCCCACCAAAATTATTCTCGCCCAATTTTTGAAAACAGTATATGAATTCAAAATAAAGCGAGAAATACTTAGACTTACATATTTTCAACGAGTAAGGCATACAAGACCAACGTAAATATTATATTTAAAATATATCATGTACCTACATGTATAATACATGTCTATTATAATTAATTTATTTATTTATAAGTCCACCACTCAACAGCCTAAGCCATTAACAGGGTGGTAAAATACAATACAAAAAGACAAACATATAAAAAATCACGGCAACTAATACATAACATCAAAAATACAACAACAAAATATTAAATGAATTGCGAAAATGTACTGTAGACCAAATAAATGATCTAAAAAATCAGTCAATAAATATGTTAAAAAAATCATTATTAATACATTGGAGGACCAAGAAAAGTCTTCTTAATATTATCAGATCTACAAGAAAAAATGTCAGTGATAGCCTATACGAGAAAATCATGTAAAATCTAAAATGTTAGTATGTGCTAGCGGAGTTTAAAAAACATTTAAGTTCCTGCCTGGTAATCTTGGTACTTGCAAATTAATAAGTGATAATAACTGTGGTGAATCAATTGAATTATTTAAAATTTTATATAAAAATAAGACTCCAAAATATTTTCGACACGTTTCTAACAACTGTACATTAAACCTATTGTTTAGTATTTCCTGCAAAACACCATGATATGGACACCATCAACAGAAAACCACAAGTATTTCACAAAACGTCTTTGGACAGACTCAGTGTTACTTACATATAACATATAGCCAGGGTTCCAAACAATACTGACATACTCTAACTTAGGTCTAACAAAAGCGTTAAAAATGAGTTCAACTGAATCAGTCCGTAAAAACCACTTGAAATTCCTTCTAACAAAACCTAAAGTTCTAAAAAATTCTGAAACAATATTGTTAATGTGATAAGAGAACGTTAATTTACTGTCTAATACTACTCCAAGGTCATTAAATTGGGAACATATGTTCAGGTTAATGTCATTAGTATAGACACAATGTTTTTTGCGGTAAAAGACAAAATATTACATTTAGAAATGTTAAGATTTAACAAATTAATATTACACTAATAAACCAGTTTATTATTATCCTCTTGAAGGATTAAGCAGTCATTTATGGACGTGATTTTTCGAAACTCTTTACAATCATCGACATATAAAAGAACTTCTGAATTCATCCCAAGGCAAAGATCATTCATAAACAAGTTATAAAGAAGAGAACCTAGGACTGACCCTTGCGGAACCCCAGACTTTATTTTAAAGAGTATTATCATTGCAGTCGATTGTACTTACCACATATTTATCGATTTGATATACCGTTTCGGTGTCATTTACGTTTATGTTTCAGTTTCTACTAATTTGAATAAATATTTTACATTTTATTGACCAAACAATTTGAAAGTTATATTGTAGTAAAAAGTCCCCTACTTACCTACGATACCACCCTCCTCCCCTACTATCCACCCGGTACAATATTCTCTACTTTTCAACTTTTCCAACTGAAAAAATATGCTGGTGCTGCTACTGATTATATACGTCGCGACGATACAACTATGGCATATATGAAGTTGGTGTTTCGTCAAACTTGATGCTGAGGGTAAGTGAAGCGGATGGATACAATGAGTGCTGATGTAGTAATACAGAAAGATACTGTTCCTATAATAGGTAATGTTTGAATAATAGAAAATAAAAAATAAAGTCTGGCTCTCGGTCTGGCTTATCATCTACTAACGATTATATGGGGTTTTAATGAAAGCTCGAAATAAGCAATAAGCTTCAACAAACCAAAACGACAGTGGACAACTCCTAATAATCCATAGTTCAATATAATCATCGACGTATTCCTATTAAGTTAAAATATGATGTAATTGAAAAGCCTAAAAGAAGTTTTAATATTCATATGAACGCGAGAAATGCTTTGTGACGTGACATAGTAGATCTAACTAGCGAGCGGGAATTACTGGCTAGGTTAGGTTTTCATGTAATCGTCTGCCATTACTGAGGTTTGCGTACCGTTGTGTTCTTCTTCGTTTAGAAGTTCTTTTTTTAATTTTAATTAAGGTATGGAATTAAAACTACTATTTAAGAAGGTTTTCAAAAGGCAGGCTCACATAATCTGCCAACTGTGGACGTTACTATGGTGTCAGATTATTTTAGACATGCTCAAAGATTTGAAACAGACATTGGCGTGCATGCGAAATTATAAATATTGTTTTATATAAATAGGTATTATATAGTACAAAACCTTTGGTAGTTATTATATAGAGTGTTACGTCGGAAAAAAGGACGCGGAAAATGTTGCAAAATCGGTGGCCAATTTTTATAAATGTAGTTAACAAAGTTTTTTTGAATATAATTGATTTTCAAGAAGATTTTCTTCTACCTTTAAGGGGGAAATGTAATAATGGATAATACAGGGGGATATCTAACCTATCGTGCATAAACTTGGCAAATTATAGCTGAGGATAAATAATATTTTAAAATATTTTTAATTTCGGAAATCAACAAAAATTTACAAGGAAAATTTGTTATTTATAAAAACTAAGAAGTAAAAATTCTATACTTATAAGTATCGATTGATACCAATATTTTATTTCTTTCATTTAAATCTGGAGTATTTGAGTGAGAAAAAAAGATGGATTCTTATGTAGAATGTATTGGTGACGTCAGAGGGGTGAGGATGCTTAAGATATGAGCACACCCACCCCCTCTCACACCTAATCCTTTTTGGCGAAGGCCTCTAGCCATTGATGATGTCTTTAGCATCCTTCCTTCTTATGCCCCCTCCCACACTAAATCCTCCTTAACGACGATCACTGAAATCCTCTGGTCACTGACGATGAACCCCACCCCTTCTTCACCACCCTCAAGGAAGACATCATCACCGTGGCTGCTGCGCGCGCACCTATGCCCAGCTCCGGATGGACAGGTTACCAAAGTGGTCCAAAACACGCTCTGCACAAATACTGTTAACGACATCAAATTTCATCAATAGTATCTTTTTAGAATTGTTATTTTTGCTATAAAATTAAAAAATATATATTGTATATACAAAGAAGTGAAGGTATTTTTAGAGCACTACCGCCATTGTTTTACTTGCCTCTGGACAAACTATATTGATTTCTTTTTAGATTTTCAACAAGAACATAGAAAGTTATGAGACTTACATAAGTTTAATGGTTGGTCAAAATTATTTTACTTTTTTAGATAAGTACCAGAGGTGGTTTACACGATCATCCATCCCCACTTAACGCTATATACATAGATAACTGAAGAATCCGACATGAGAAGAACGAATTTCAAGGAATTAAAAAAAAAAAGATAAAATAACTAACTACAATATATATAATCATAATATATATTTTCTATTTATAAAAAATACTATAATATGTAATCAAGTATTTTATTTCATTATTTAAAACAACTTCAATTGCCCAATAGGTAGATATATTTTCAGCCATGATTCAAATATAAAGGCCGGAGTATTTAATCGTGTCAAATTAAAATTAGAGAAGCTGTTCCAAATATTAGATCGGAATATGCCGATTTCGAACAATTTATTTTGCATAAATATTGTAGAGCTACTGAATATTACGCTAGTCTCGCTCTGTTCATTCCTCCAAATGACGCGTCGGTCTGCTGCACTGTCATTGATCGAAAGTTACCAGGTAACCTAATCCTTTTTAATAACCTTGCCGTTTGCTAGCCTGAAATAAAAAAAATTAGATATTTTAATAGTTTATATGCATTTCTATGACCTTAGGGCTATAATTTATGATTCAAATTAAAAAGATAGTGAATAAACGTATTGTGTCTCATTATAAAAGCTAATCAAAATATTTTGAGTATTCACAATTCTAATAACTAACAGAATTTTGGGATATTTACTAAGTATACCTATTACAACTTTCTGTTCAAGTGGTAGAAATCCCGGATATCATCTATCGGAAAAGATTAAAAAGTACATTAAGAGCCAAAAGTTGGAAAGTAGAATGAAGTGAGCTGATGGAGCATCTGGCGCAAATTCCCTGTAAAATTGTAGTAATAATCGGGAATTCTTTTAAGAAAATCTTAAAACCGAGGACCCAGATGCTGCGGCAGAAAACTTTCTGATAATTTTGGATATTAACAGCAGTTGAAAACAATTGAAAGCTCTGTTTCAAATATAGAACACGGCATTATATCGAAATCAACAGTCAATCAGGAGGGTGAGTGAGTCTTAATTAGGTGTAGAGCTAAAACTTCTTCTCGTCTCAAAATAAATTTTTTTTCCAAAATAACTTTTTATAAAGATACAGAGTGACATTTTGTCGTATGAGAAGGGAACAAAATAAAATCACTTTTAACATATATGCCATACACTATGTTTTATATATTGTAGACATACAAATCAACGCATCCCTTACGTTATTAAATTTATAAAATATTATTTTGAAATTAAATTGTCCATGATGTTTATTGTTGTTGTTTGTTGTTGATGATAAGTTAGATTGTTTGTTGACAAGTAAAGTGATCAAGAAAATGAATTTCCACCGGCGAAAAAAGAAAAAACTACTAATAAAGCCTCTTTCGAGTTGCCCAGTAAGTCAATGTAACAGTACGATTTTCGTACAATAGTTTCTTGAGATGGTGTAATCTGAAAAATGTATGGCAAGTTCAGTGAAAAAGTGCTTTTGGCATTCTTTGAAGAAAAGTCCAAAATATAGAAAACATAAAGGATCAGGACATAAACAAATATTACAAGTTTGTTGCTTTTCCGAAGTGATAGAGCGAAGGATATCAATCGAAAAAATTGAAAATATTGACTAGGGAACAACTCGAAAAATTTCTCGTAGAAGTGAAGGATGAAAATCTCCTGTAGAAAATTGCTGTAACTTTTGCTGTATTTGGAGCCTATCATCGAGAGCTCAATTTGACATTCAATAATATCGAAGATTTGGGAACTTTACCAGTTTTGCACATACCAGACAAAAAGGCTAATATGCAACGAACTTTCGTTATTATTGGTACTTGTATTATGTCTGAACTATTATAAAAAATATATATAGCCTTTCGTTCATAGAACACAAATCATTCAAGAATGCATACATCATACAATGCATCCATATTTGCTATCTACCAATATTGCTGAATTTCTAAATTTGCTAATCTTGCTACAATTAACAGACATGGTGGATGTAATTCCAGTACAGTAGCAGCAGGTTATGTAGAAGACTAGTTACAAATCAAGAAGAACATCGCGGCCTGATTTTGTCCAAAACTTTTGCGGAGAATATTACTCCGTATCCTGGTACAAATTTAACAGAAATAATTACTACTACAGCTATTGCTGTTATCCTGTGAGTAACTAGCAGAGAAGACTATGAGTCAGTTACATGCAGTTACCACTACAATAAACCTTAAAAAAATGTTGCGTCACTAACTAATATTTGAAACAATTTATTTTTAGATTTAGCATTTATTTGCCATGTTTATGGGACATCTTTTAATATAATATGCAGAAGACGGCGTTCTCTACTGTTAATTATTTTCATTTTTAAGATCGAATTATCTTACTAAATGTATTTTCAAAATATCGAGCCAAGCCAAACAAAAGCACTCATTACTATTGTTGAATGTAGTAATAATTATTTGAAAATGCATCTACGTGCGTGTATTTTCTAGAAATTGATGATTTTACTGCAAGAGGGGTGGTTGACATCGTTAGCGTGTACGACTTTTGTAATGGAAATGCCCTAGCAGCCGTAAGTGAATACCATCGCAGATTTACCAATAGAATAACCCCAAATGATTCAACTTTCTAAAGACGTAGCGAGCTTGGTAGATATTTAGAAAGCTCAAGGAGTTTTATCGCTACAGCGACCAAATATTGTAGATCGTGAACAAACAGTAATTGATGCAGTTTTAGATAATTCTACTATAAGCACACATTGAAAATCAGTGCAGTTAGAATACTAGAAGTTTTGTTTTCCAAAGTCTGTGCAGGAAACTATTCCACCCCTATCACTATACTAGATTCCAAGCTGTGGGGATGTCAAGCAACGTATAAGTTTTTGTCAGTGACTTATTAGAATGATAAATGATGACCCTAATTATATTTCGGCTTATGGAACGATGGTGTCATGCCCGTGCGACTGTCTTTGAACATTTGCTATAGATCCTTAATTCTTCTTGCTTTTTTCAAATTTCCTAAGGCTTAATATTACTAGGACAGTTTTATTAAATTAGGTAATTGTTTTTGTAATTTCATATTATTTTTCAAACTCGATAGTATGGACCTACTGTGATCAAAAAATTTAAATAAAATTTGGAACCCGTGGTGCTAAATGGGATTTTCAATCGAAAGTATTATTTTTGAGATTTGACAGAAACTACTAGCGACGTCATTAATTATATTTTTTCCAGATACATGACCAAATTTTTTCCTTTAAAAAAATCCTCTTTTTTCTATTAAATTTTTATTGGAGAATTTTTTCAGTATTACTTCCCGTTTAAAAGTTATAAGCAATATGGTCCTAAAGACTCTCGAAAGAAATATCACCTAAAAATCACATTACCGGTGAAGGATCAAGTAGTCGTTGAAAATAATTGAATTTATTTAAAGTTTAAAGTGTATAAACGTCATTAAGAATAAATACAAGTATTAAACTCGATAATTCTTTAATACAGTTAGTTAAAACAAGAGTTGGTGATAACGATAAGTAAACTTAAAAAATGAGGCAAACGCCCTCATGCTACATACATATTACAATCTATTCTCTATATGACCTCCTCTCATTTCTAGACACATATCCAATCTCAGCCTGACTTCTGTGTGGGCTGCGTTTATTAACATTTCACCGTTTAGCTCATTACAACCGTTTGTGAATTTTTCTTTCTTTGTTTTGTAAATTGTGTTTTTAAAACCCCCCATGAAAAAAAAACGGGGGGTGTTAGATCTGGTAATTATCCTGGCCACTGACTAGGTCCATTAATTCCAATCTATAATGTAAATATTCCTACATAATCCTGACCTTGTGGGGTGGAGCTCCGTTGGGCTGAAATCATAGGCTTCTCCTTAGCTGCAGAGGCACGTTTTTCAGAAGTGCATGTTCTTCTTGTAGTAAATTTAAATAACTCATGTTGTTCAATGCATGTTCATAAAATAAGGTCCAATTAAATGCCTACCGATGATGCCGCACCATACATTTACTTTAAAATGGCCTTGGTTTTGGAATGGATTTACAATGTGGGGATTTTCAATAGAACAGTAGTGTTCGTTGCGCCTGTTTTGCAAACTGACTGACAAACCGGCATTCGTCCGTCCGAAAAACGTGCCAAAAAGGTTCTGATCAACAGTTTCTACATTTATTACAAATTGAGCTATAAAGGACAATGTTAAAAATAGCCGATTTTTGGTTTATCCGGGGGAACGCATAAATGATAAAAAAATCAATTGATTATTGTTAATTAACATTAGAAATGGCCCAGAAATACGTCAGATAGCTGGGGAAATGTCGCTACTACCCTTAAACCTATATAAACTACCCTTAAATAGCTTTAAATTGATAATCATTAATTATTGTTATAAAATTCCTGTAAAATGAAAAAAATGCTTGAAAATTACTTGAATAGACAGTATGTCAATATAAAAAGTGATAAATGACTGTAAAAGTGCTCATTCGATGGTGAAATAGCGCCAATTGTTCTCACTTTGCGAGCGCGTACTGAAAAAATGGCAATTTATCCTTGCGCCCATTTTTCAGGTCGCAATAGTATAAATGAACCTTAAAAGTGATTTAAGCATTTTTTTCATTCTAAATGAATTTTACAACAATAAATAATGATTATCTATTTTAAGCTATTTAAAGACAGTTTATATAGATTTAGGGGTGCAATTAATATTTTTCCACTTACTTAATGTACTCTAGTATCAGTTTTTGCATTTTTTGACAGTAATCTATAATTTTTTTCCAGCAATAGGCGTTCCCTTGAACATTTAAGCATTATCTATTTTTGATGTCGAAGTAAGCTCACCATTAGCTTCTGAAAGTCGTTTTTTTATTTTTAGGGGTGGAATGGACATTTTTACAGTTATTTATCACTTTTTATATTGACATATTGTCTGTTCAAATCATTTTCAAGCATTTTTTTCATTTTACACGAATTTTATAACAATAATTAATGATTATCCATTTAAAGCTATTTAAGGGTAGTTTATATAGGTTTAGGGGTAGTAGCGATATTTCCCCAGCTATTTGACGTATTTCTGGGCCATTTCTAATGTTAATTAACAATAATCAATTGATTTTTTTATGATCTATGCGTTCCTTCGGATAAGCCAAAAATCGGCTATTTTTAACATTGTCCTTTAGTTTGTTTTCAATGTGACGCTCAGTCAAATACTCCAAATTGTGAATTTTGTAGTCATGATACTGGGCCGCTCCAAACGGTGAGAGTACTGAGCGACCACTCAGGGCGCCACAATTGTAGGGGCGGCATCTCTGCAGTAGACCCGGCACCCGACAGCTGCGCAGTATGCGGAGTTGCAGCATCTACAGCGCCGATCTATTTGCGTTCACGTGCATTTATGTGTATGTAACTTTTATACAATACACATATGTGTCATTTTGCTATTTAGGGTATATGGTGTATTCATAAATACTATTGCAACGGTAAGTGGAACTGGTTTTTATTATACAAGGTGTAACAGTAGTAAGTATTCAAAACTTGTGAACTTGTAAAACAAGTAGAAAAATTACGAAAACCTTAGTACAACTTTTGTCAGTGGCGGCTCCTAAGGGAGATACGTTCACTTAAAGTTTCAGAACCAGTTTTTAATGCGTAACATCAAACCGGTTCATCATTAAGTCACGAAATTTTGGTGATATATTAACCTTGACGTGCTTAATAAGTCTCATAAAATATATTTCAAAATGAAATGAAAGACTCACAACTACTGTCGTAAGTTGACTCAATCTAAAGAATTTGACTTGCCATCAGCAATTGCTTTAATCGAGAAAACATTAAATCATTTCAAAGCTTTACGCACGGATGAATCTTTTGCTAGATTTGTAGTAGACGCCAAAGAACTTGCTGAAGAAATAAACTTAACCGACAATTTTCAAACCCCTGCTATAAGAGCACGAACCCGTCATACATGACGACAATTCGAATATGAAGGTAGAGATGAGCCTATCAAAGACTTCAAGCAAAAATATAAAATTGATTTTTTTTTCGCACCCTTGACGTTGCTATCAATTCCTTGGAGGTAAGATTCACAATGTTAAGGGAGCATAGTAGTTATTTCAGTTTTTTATGTGATATTCACGCCATTAAATTCATGAAAAGAGAAGTATTAATATCTCATTGCAGAGACTTGTCCATAACATTAACAGATGATGATTCAAAATACTTAGACACCTTGGAACTAGCAGATGAACTTGCAAAAAAAATCTCTGGTTGGAATATTGAAAATTGCCGTTGAATTAGACTTTAGTCCAAATATTATAATAGCACTTAGAATCCTGTTAACACTGCCTGTTAGTGTGGCAAGCGGTGAAAGAAGTTTTTCTAAACTTAAACGAATAAAAACTTATTTGAGATCTACTATGTGTCAAGAACGATTAAGCGAATTGGCTATGATATCTATGGAAAGTAAACTCAGTGAAAATCTGAATGCGGATCAATTAATATATGATTTTGCTCATGCCAAAGCAAGAAAAATTGATTTCATTTAATAATTAAATATTACAACGATTAAATGACTGAGTATCATTTTTATTTTTTGTGTTTTTTATTTATTTGTTATTTAATCTTAATAAATGGCCTTTTTTATAATTGCTCTATTATTTCACAGGTAAATTAATATGCACTTGTAATATTAATTATTATAGTACTGTTTATATTGTTTATTTATTACAATCATTACAATCACCACGAAATTTGTAACAATTGAAATTGATCCAAGATATATCAAAATATCTTATATATAAAAAAATATATATCTTAATTACATAGGAAGGGGGGGGGCAAAATATAATTTTGCCCAGTGCGTCAAAATAGCTAGAGCGGCCCCTAGTCTTTGGTCTTCAAAATTCGTTGAACGGTTGATTTAAAGAAATTCAATTCCCGGCTGGCCGGCCGTATACAATTTCGTGCATTTTATTCGAAAT
Source organism: Monochamus alternatus (assembly GCA_037114965.1). Taxonomy (NCBI): domain Eukaryota; kingdom Metazoa; phylum Arthropoda; class Insecta; order Coleoptera; family Cerambycidae; genus Monochamus; species Monochamus alternatus. Next base: position 26,062,308 of record CM073429.1, read on the forward strand.
ACTGTAACAATTTAGCTGTATTAACATTGTTTCTTACCCTTCGATCAATTATTTTATTTTTCCGAAAAGAAAATGGATCTTCATTTCGTCGCAAGGTCGCCTCCAATCTTGTAAAGGTTCTATTATCAGAAATGAGACGTTCTGAATACCTTTCTCGATATAACTTTACAGCTCTTATTGGATACAAACTTTTTCCGACTGAGAAAATATTTTGTGCACAAAAGTTATACGTTTGACGTTCATATTGAGAATGCAATTTTGTGATATTTATGCATATAAAAAACGAATATTCAATTATTTTCTAAGGACTACTTGATCCTTCCACCGCTAATATGATTTTGAGTTGTTACTTTTTTAGGACGATATTTTTATTTATTTATTTTATTTTATTTACACTATTCAACAGGTCAAAGACCCAGTTATAGAATAGGAAAACACACAAAAAAAGCATACATTAAGTAAATTACACAATACTTAGACATAACACATGTAAACAAATACGAAAAAATAATCAATCTAATTATCTAGATAAAGACAATAACAATTACAAAACAAGTTTTTTCAGAGTTGAAATATTGCAATCCATAAAATCTACGGGCAAGATAACTTCATTACATAAATCACACATATTATGAAGTGGAGAGTGTTGCAGAATATTTGTCCTAGCTGGTGGCAAATAAAACATGTTAAATTGTCTAGCTTCAATTCTGGAAACATGAAAGCTCAACATTCGCAAGATGGCACTGCAGTCAATGACATTATTCATTACTTTATGTAAACAAATTAGATAAGCCTTTTTACGTCGATTTTCCAAAGTTTCAAGGCCAAATCTATTAAGCATTTCAACTTGAGGGAACCCAACAGAGGGATACTCACCATCAGCTTTAAAACTAATATATTTCAAGAATTTACGTTGAACATTTTCAAGAGCATCCACATGTATAGCATAATTAGGACACCAAACAATTGATGCATATTCACAATTGCACCTGACAAAAGTAGAGTATAAAATTTTCAAAGTGTTAGAATTCCGAAACTTTTTACTATTTCTTATAATGAAACCAAGAGATCTATAAGTTCTTGTAGTAATATAATGTAGATGGTTAATAAAAGACAGTTTTCTGTCAAAAATAACACCTAAGTCACAGAAAGTATCAGGTCTAGACAGCGTATGTTGCTCGATGGAATAATCAAAAGAAATTAACTGTTTCTTAGTAGAAAAAGACAGTACATGACACTTACTAATATTTAGTGACAGATTATTAACCCTGCACCATTCATTAATGACATTAAGATTGTACTGAAGTTCAGCAGCATCATTAGCGTTCTTGATCGTACTAAAAATTTTGAGATCATCTGCATACAACAGGCAGGGCACAGTTAAATTATTAATGATGTCATTAATGAATAAGCTGAAGAATAAGGGTCCCAAATTAGACCCTTGAGGGACACCCGAGGTTGCTCGTACTTCAGCAGACTTGCAACCGCGGTAAACAACATGAAGACCTCTGTTAGAAACATAAGAGCCAATAAGACTTAATCAGTTGAAGGAAAAACCAAAATAATTATCTAATTTATTCAAGAGTATTGCGTGATCAATTCTGTCAAAAGCCTTCGTCAGGTCAGTGTAAATCACGTCAGCTTGAAATCCATCATCAATGGCATTGGCTAAAAACTGTGTAATACAGAAGAGATTTGTAACAGTAGACCTTCCCTTAAAAAAACCATGTTGCGCCTCCGTAATTAAGTGTTTTGTGTGATGAAATATATTAAAACTTTTAAACGGGAACCACTACAGAAAAATTTATGTAATAACATTTATTAGAAAAAAGAGAGATTTTTAGCAGGAAAACAATGTGGGTATATTTCTGGAAAAAATACAATTGATGACGTCATTTCTGTCAAATCCTGAAGATAATCCATTCCATTGAAAATGGAGCTTACCTTATCTCATTTAACATCACGTGTCCAAATTGTATTTAAATATTTTGTACTCACAGTAGGCTCATACCTTGACTATATACACTAAGACGAGTCAATCTAATGGGAAACCTTGTTGGCCTGAATGGGAAACCAACTCTCGCGTAATGGGAAACGAACTCAAAAAGAACGTTTACGCTTGGACTATTTGCTAATAGATGGCGCAATATTACGTACTAACATGACATAAATTTGGATATATAATTTTAAAAGCTCCTCCCATCGAAGATGATTGGTTCATACATATTATATTCTGTACAATCATTTGCAATAATAATGACACTCTTTAAATTGAATTTTGCTATTTCTTTTGAACTGCTGACGTATTTGTAATGAAATCTACTTTCAACTTTTAACATTAGCAATTAGTTGTTTCACTTACCAATATAGATTTAATGAAATTTCTACTCAGAACTTCCAGAAGTTGTTTTGAGAGAGTGTCATTATTATTTCAAAAGCTTGTATATACTTAAAATTCATAACTTTAATGACATTCAATATGATTACTGTTTAAGTGTTTAATTTATTATTAAGTGAATGTATTAGTCATGAAGAAGCAGGGAGGAAATAAATGTTAATTTTTAAAATGTAATAAAACTAGATGAAACATTCCAGAAATAAAACTTTTCCGCAAGGCGAAAATTGACTATAATGATAGATTTTGAATTCTGATAAGTAATTATAGTAATTCCATCACATGATTTAATAATAAAAATATTCTCATATTTACAGAAAACAAACAAATTAAAAAAGTGCAATTATTCAGTTTATATTCACTTTCACGTATCAATGAAAGTCAAAGCTTAAAATACTCCTCCAGCTTTGGTAAATTCAAGTCAAGAAGTTATTCAATACGTGTCAATAAAAATATACAGGGTGGGCCATTAATAAGGAGTAACATCATTGGGTAACACTGTGGAAAAAGATATAAGGTGTCAAAATTGAAATATTTTTATTTGTGTTTTCTTTTTTGTTGTAATAGCGCGAATATCGCTCAACTGATTGTCGCCAAATTTGGTAGGGAAACATTTTTTAAGAAAAATAAAAATATTAAATCGGTTTTGCCAATAAAGGGCGCCGCACTAACAATGTCTAATGATGAATTTTTCTCTTATTTTTTGTTGATAAAACATTTTGATTTTTCGCAAAATAATTATGCAGTAAGAGAAACTCACATGACAATCTGTTGTTCTATATGTCTCTTTATACAAGTAAGTATATCGAATTCATTTGAATTATCTTAATGTGTTTAAAGGAAATAAAATAGAAACTGTAAATTTTGGCATATCGCTGAAAACTATTTTTTACAATCTTATTTTTCTGTTTTTTTTTTTTAATTAATTAACAGTTCATATTCTTCTCTAATGCAATAAAATAAACTGCTTATGTTTCAAACTTTATGATCTGTGGTTTGAATATAAATATATTGCCACAATCTTATTATTTAGGCAGGTAAATGAAAAAGAGTCACGCGGCCACGCTCTCGAAACGCCTTCGCAGTTTTTTGCAGATTAAAATAGTAGCGCTTTATTTCCCTTGTTTGAATAAATGCGTATTGTTACACAGTACGACATCTAACAGGAATTATGATAACTATTTAGGTCTTTATTAAGGAGTGACTATCTTGGTGTATATACTCAAGGCCCATACTATCGAGTTTCAGGCACCCTGTACTTACATTTTTATTGTCGTAACGTATAAGATATACAGGGTTAACTATGACTTAGTACAAATATTTTAAGAGGGGATAGGAAAAATTCAGAATTAACGGTATTACCCTTCAAAAAAATTCCAAACTTATTTATAAAGCGAAAAAAAATTATTTTCAAAAGCTTATTAACCCCTAATTTCTCGGCGACTATGCCGACTGTCAGCTAAGAGATTAGATATATTCTGTCAAAGTCAAAGTTGTCAATGGTAGTGACAGAGCACCGCGTTACCACGTGTAACGATTTACGGCGCTTTTAAAGAAAAATTTTTGTTTACAAAATATTAGATTATGTAATGAGAAACACGATATGGCAGCACTGAGAGTAAAACCTATCTTACTGATACTTCCAGAACTGATATTTGGAGATTTCAAGAAAGTTAAATTATTTTCTGTTTTCTAACTTGTTTACATTATAACTTGTCGTTGTAAAAATTGTTGTACTTGCTGGGGACCTCTTGGTTTCCCTCGTCCATTTCATAAATAAAAAAATACTTTTTTTCTGTAAGTATATCTATTGTAGTTTAAAAATGCTTTATTTGTACGTCACTAAGTAAAAAAGAAGTTTCAAGGAATTTTAAAAATTATGAAATTGGTTCTTTATTATTTTCAAGTTAGGTACATACGTATTTAAAACTCCAGCACGTGTAAAACAACATTCGTGGACGTTGTACAATTCGTACAAATGTACGAGGATTTGACATATTCTGTCTATTTGAAAAACGTATTTCATCGCACCCATAAATTAGTACCATATAAAAGCAAATACTGAAAACTAATAATAGTAACGATATTAACAATTGTTAGAGTAATATTTTCTTTGTTAATTAAATAAATACCCAATAACGTTTTACTACTTTCTTTATTTCGCACTTTCTATCTTTACAACAACTCAACTCTGACACACCTCTTCTTCTTCTTCTTCTTACATTCTTTCTGATCTACATTTTACAAAACATATATTTATGCCTACTTTACTGCAGTTTAAACTGAGATATTTTTATTAACAAAATAATTGTCCACACAATAATCGACCATGTTTGCATATAATAATATTGTAGTATTATTATTTTAAATTTCCCGAGGCGTTTACAGTGTTCTGTAATATTACTTTTCTGACCACTACTGCTGTTTGACATTTGTAGAGTATTAGAAACAATGCAACCAACAACACAGTATAGGTTTATATCGACCACAGTATACTAAGCAATCAGTAGGGAAACTCAGCTTTCCCGCGTCTTCCAAAAATCCGCCATCTTGTTGGCGACTGACAGTTATTACTATAATTTCTGTGTGTCAGTTAGGTTTTTGAATTTTTGGTATTATTACATGGTTATCCACTCGTTATCGTTATTGTACTTATATTCCTGCTTTGTATGTCGTGTCGAGTGTTTAGTTATTTGTGTTTTTATATTAGTGATTATTTATTAGTGGAACTATACCCAGTAAATAATAAATAAACTATGGGAGAAAATAAATGTGTTGTAAAAAACTAATGCATAACGCAGCTCTGGGCGTAAAAGGCCTGTAAACAGTTTTATATATGGGAGACCAAGTTAGACGTGATATCTTAATTGAGAAAAGCCTAAAGAAGAATTAAAACATGAAAGGGGGCAAAGGATTTAACTCCAAATAGGAAAGAGACTGCTTTCATACATAAATGAAAGAAACCAATCCATACACCTCATAGAGCAGGGGGTTTTTGATTATGTTACCTATATATATATATATATATATATATATATATATATATATATATATATATATATATATATATATATTGTTAACCTCAAAATAAATTGTACCTAATATTCACGTTTTAATTTCATTTCGTACTTTCCTAAAAAAAAATGAGTAAAAATATAAAAATTACACTGGGCTTAAATTTGATAATCTACTAACAAAATAAGGCAAAAGTACTACAAAATACAAAATAAAACTACACTACTAGTTGTCCTAGTTTCTATGTTTTCGCAAATTTTTTAAATAAATTTAAATTCATACTGGTTTTATAATCAAATTCAAATTATATCTGCTAGAAACCTAAATTAAGACAAAATGTGACCAAAACCTCAATTTACATGAAACTACACTGGATTACAACAGTTAATTAAGAATTAATGCAAAAGTATTAAAACTACGAACAACTTTGGTTATGTTTACGCCAAATTATTAGCTATTTTTTCGTATGTTCTCTGGGATCCGCCATATTCTTGGCGACTTTTTCTAGAGTGGGGGTATTTAAAAACTGCCAGACGTATTTCATTCATAAATTGTCTAAGATTCCGTACTGATTGCTTAGTATACTGTGATATCGACTGACAAGTGCTATGTGTAACCCCATGTCACGGAGGAAGTGTCAAAACAATACTAGAATGAAGAAACCCACGATCGTACATAAAAGAAGATAATATTGATTATATTGATTGCCATAAGAATATTTATCTGAAGAATATTAAGTTCTCGGTGTAGGCGGACCGAAGACTGAACGGTGGCGTTGACATTGTAATTTTAGTTTTCCGTTTTTAGTGACAGTTTCAGTTTTAAACGTTTTATTCATTAAATAATGGATGGTTGCGATATATTGGGACATGTGTAGTTTTCCACAATTTTCTTTAAACGTACGTGAAGATATTTCCTAGAGTTGAGAGCAATGCAGTGGAGCAACCGTTATCGGACAAAATTTTATAAATTAAAAACTGCCACGGGTGTATTTGAAGTTTTCTGTTAGTATTTCTTTCAATCAATTTTCTTAAAATAAATGGGCAATTTTTTATAAGTGTGTATTTTGTGGCGAGTAATTCTGACGGACCTTTAATGAGTGAAAATGAAGTTTTGGCAGTTTGGAACGAAAAACGAATGCAAAATACTGTAGCTAACCGGATCAACTGTTATCTATCAGGCACTTAGGTATTATTATTAATAAAAATGTTTACTTTCGTTGTTTCTATATTCGGCAACGTTGGAACGTTGTGAGAAACGACCGCATGGTACCTAGTTGCACAGAACATATGCCTAGTTGACATATGTAGCCATCTTGGACGATGACTGAAGACATAGGCGCCGACTTTCCGTAGGAAAAGAGGGTTTTGCCCCATTTTTTTAACATCGAGCTAGAATTCCGAAATAAATTTTTTATTGTCTTTTAGGCTTCCCTGAGCACGTGGTTAAAATTGTTGTACTTAGTCATAGTTAACCCTGTATGGAGAAGGAGAAATGGTAATACTTTTATTGCAACATTTTGTTATTGTCGCTGTTGCTACCCATCAAACCAGAACTAGGTTAAATATGCAATTTCAAGCACATTTTGCCGCACAAATAAACAGACGATTCGGGCTTTTTTACTTTTTCGGGGCTTAAATTCGTATTGATCGCGGATGCAACGCGCTGAAATCTAATAAGCAATGAATATTCCGTGGAAATTTACCGTTTCAGGTCACTCCTGCAATAATAATATGGGCGTTTTTGTTCCCCGGCTACTTTACATATTAATAAAATTGACCAATACCAAACACGTTCGACGCGATACATTTCCATAGTATAATCGAGAATACTGAATACAAATTGTGAAAAATCGCAGCGGTCCGGGAAAAGTACATAACGCCGTTGTCGCTTTTGCACGTTTTGCCAACAAAACACTCTAGATTTTAGGTGCCTCGCTTACTGCCATAGTTTTATTTGCATGAAGATCGAGTCCGGAAGCGTGTCCGATCCACAGTTGTTTTTTCGCTGCAATTCCAGTCGCTTTCGTCTGGGCGCTAGCAGCTGGTTTATTGTGTGTTATGTCCGCAAAGTTGACTGAATGTGTTGATGTATTGATGCGGGGGACAATTTATGACAGAAGCGAGACGGAACGCGGGGGTGTATTCCCATAGAAATAAATGATGCTCTTAGACAGCGAGAGAAATGGCATGCATTTTTCCGGTTACCTGATGCTATCGGTTTAAGATTTCAAAACGTATTTGGTGCCGTACAAGAAGATTACTCTTTTTGACTGTAGATAAACAGGAATATTTATTAAATAATACCGTAATAACTACAAGCCCAGAGTCATATCATTTGGCCCAGCGGCTATTTTAATTCTTCATTTTACTTTAGAAAACACTGGTAGACACAAATGGAAAATTTATTAATTCCAACTATTTTCATTGTAATTTGAGATATTTTGGAAACATTTTTTATTAAAATTAATTACTTAAATGCTAGAAATGTGCCCATAATAACAAAATATATAATTTAACAACAAATCATTTCGTTTGGCCCAACAATCATATCCGCAAATTGGTGATTTCACCATTGTGTAACATCACCCTTTTGTTTCAGAACTGCTTGAATTCGCTTTGGCATAGTGTCTACTAACTTTACAATCTTCAGCAGTAAATGAGTTCCAAATGTGAGTTAGTTTCTCTTTTAATTCAGGAACTGTTCTAGCAGGTGAGGCACGCAACTTTTTCTTCACAATGTGCCAAAGCGCTTCTATTGGCGACAGATCGGGACTACTTGATACCCAATTTAAGGTGGGAATATTATTCTGCAACATCCATTCCTTGACTATTTTGGCAGTGTGACACGCAGCGCCATCTTGTTGGAACACGTACCCATTTTCTATTGTTTTTAATGTTTCAATTGATGACATTAAGCTGCCCCTAAGGATGTCAATGTATCTAACAGCATTAACAGTCCCTTCTACAATGTGCAGTTTTCCAACACCCTGGGCTGAAATACATCCCCAAATCATTACAGAAGCCGGAAATTTCACTTTTCGGCGCAAACAGTCTGGATGATATGGCTCATTTTTTGTCCTCAATGCTCTACTTCGATAATCTCCGACACATACCTCAAACCTTGATTCGTCGCTCCAAATGACACTATTCCATTGCATTTGTGACCAGTTCTGATGATTTTTTGCCCATACTAACCTATTTTTTTCTGCTTTCCTGTTAACAGAGGTTTTTCTTTAGCCTACGATTTAAAAATTATCTGCTGTTAGTGCCTATAAAATGAAATAAAAAATTACTTACTTTGTAAAACTTATAACCCAGTCGTTTGATAGCTCTGAGACAGGTTGATCTTGAAAAATATTTACCCGTCGCCCTATTCCATTCTACACTTAATTCGGCACAATTGGCACGACAGTTTTGCTTCAAAATACGGCGCAAGCCTCTCAAATCGGTCGCGGTTATTTTCTACCCAAATTTGGTTTTTCTTACACTGCTCCTGTCGTTTTATATAATTTGACTATATAAGTCAAAGTATATAATACACAGTATAGCGTGAAAGTTGCAGTTGGTTAGCAATTTTACCACAAGAATGACCAGCACTGTATAAATTAACAATAACTTAACAACTAATTTCTGACATGTCACTAACAACAATCAACAAATAGGCAAATGTTATGTTTAACTCAAGGCTAATACGACGATAAAAACCTGTTTATTATATGGGCCAAACGAAATGATTTGTTGTTAAATTATATACTTTGTTATTATGGGCACATTTCTAGCATTTAAGTAATTAATTTTAATAAAAAATGTTTCCAAAATATCTCAAATTACAATGAAAATAGTTGGAATTAATAAATTTTTCATTTGTGTCTACCAGTGTTTTCTAAAGTAAAGTGAAGAATTAAAATAGCCGCTGGGCCAAATGATATGACTCTGGGCTCGTATTTTTCTTTGAAAATGTTTATACTTATTTAAGGAATACGTGGGATATACAGGGTGATTCTTATCTTAAAAAAATTGGAAATGCGTCATGCAAAAGGGAGTCAATATCGTAAAAAAAAGTTTTTGTAAAATCCTTATAATTTCCAATAAAAAAGTTACAGAAGTTCAACCTATACATCGCTGGGCTGCAGTAGTCTCTGGCCAGGCAATTTCAAATATTCAATTACTTATCGTATTAACTTTTTTGTGATGCATATATTTACATAAGCTTTTCAGGTATCAAAAATGGCTTTCGTATAGCAACTAGTAGTTGATGGGTATTGTTTTAAATTATGGTGAAGTGAAAATGCGTTAGCAGAATGATATCCTGGTAAACACGTGCCAAATGTAGCTACTTTTACAAGTGTAAAGTGTAGTGCAAAGGCAAGCGTGATCGTGAAGAGATAAAGGTTCAGGGCAGAGATACAGTGTATGGAGTATCATAAATGAGGTTCAATTATATCCGTACCATCTACAGCGTGTCCGAAGCATTAATACCAGGGAATTGGACGAGGAGGACACGCACATTATTCATAGTCAGGGATGGGCATTTACGAATCAACTTTAATTGTCGACATCTACGTGTAGACTTCGCGTAAACTATGTAAACAATGTAGACAATGTTGAACAGCTGTTCTGTTTAACCTAAAATTTTTACATGACACACGAAAAATCAATTCTAATTTCAGCTCGCTACGGTTCAAATTAGTAACATCGAATAAAAAATATGACACAAATTGTTTGAAATGTGAAAATGTTTTATAGAACACTGCTGCAGCACGCCTTCAAGCACACAGGTATGAAAAATTACAATATCAATAGCAAAAGGAATTAAGCGGATCGCAAACATACAAGACAGAAAACATTTAGCGGCTAAAGGATCCGGAAAAGAAGATGATAAGGAACAACGAGCAACTGCGGATAACGATGTTTCTAGTTGCTTGCCCTTCATCAGCGCAGTGCAGCTTAAACAAACAAGAAGGAAAGAAAAAGAAGGGCAAATGACACGACTACACAGGAGAATGACCAGCAGCCAGTCCTTCTTGTTTGTTTAAGCTGCACTGCGCTGATGAAGGGCAACAACCTAGAAACAACATTGTCTGCAGTTGCTTATTGTTCCTTATCACCTACTTTTCCGGATCCTTTAGCCGCTAAATGTTTTCTGTCTTACAATATCAATGTTGATTCATTGATTTGAATAAGTTATGGTAAATATAAACAAAATAAAATTAAAAACTTACATATTTTCAGAAATGTATGTGTGTTGTCTAAAAAATCACAAGAACAATCAAGTTTCAGTAAAATTTTTAATTCAAAAGCAAATAATAATTCTATAAATGAACTGCAAACGAAGAACGTTAAGAGAAATTTGCTACCAGATTACTCCAGTAGTGGGGATGAGATTGTTACTATAAATATTGATAAAGAAAATACAGCAGCTTCTGCAGCAGAATTAGAAATTTTTATTTTATTGTACTAATTACAATTTTAAATGTGTTCAATACTATTTTATTTAACGATATGTCTTTATAATGAATTGTTGACATTGTCTACATTATCTACATTGTCGATACTTCCAAATTATGTTTACATCTATAGTCTGTTTGGAAATGAGAGAGAGGAATAAAACCCAGAGATAAGAACGGGCCATGGGCGTGGTAATATTTCGTTTCAGGTAATTATCGTATTTTATTTTAAAAAAGAAATACCAACGCTAAACAAAATTTTAAGTGAACTTTCAGAGGACAACGATTTGCCAAAAATCAGTGGAAGCAAATTATGTGCCATCTTACGAGAGTTGAATTTTTGCTGGGAAAAGCAGAACAGGAAGTCAGTTCTTATCGATAAAGATGAAATTATTTGTTGGCCAAGATCCTACTTAAGATCAATTAGAAAATTCCGTGACGAAGGGAGTAATATTTATTATCTAGACGATACGTGGGTCAACGAGGGATATACTGTAATAAAAGTATGGCAAGATAAAAATGTAAAAAGTTTTCGATAAGCATTTTTGGATGGACTTTCAACTGGGTTCAAGGCACCTTCAGGTAAAGATTAATAGTGACACATATAGGTAATCCCAGTGGTTTTGTAGATGGCGGTTTACTTATTTGAATCTAAAAATACAGGTGACTATCACGAGGATATGAACGCAGATGTTTTCGAAGAGTATTTTACACAGATGGATAATGCCCATTACCATTCACGGCAGACCGAGCGGACGCCTACGACTGCTTGGAGGAAAGCCGATATAATTCAATGGTTATCCGGAAAAAACATTTTTTTTGAAACAAATATGGTGAAAAAGGAACTTTTGACACTTGCCAATCTTAATAAAGATCAGAAACAATATGTTATCGATGAAATGGCAACAAATCGCCAAATAACGGTACTACGGTTACCACTGTGAACTTAACCCAATCGAATTAGTCTGGGGGCAGGTAAAAGGAGATGTAGCACGAAATAATACGACGTTTAAATTAAGTGACGTGAAAATTTTATTAAAAATATCCTTCGTCATCGATTTTTTTTTAAATGGCAACACCATATTTTTTCCTTGGTTCTGAAAGATCGTTTAATTCTCTATCAGACAGTACTAAAATTTTGCCCTCTTACATAGGAAAGTTTTCGAGTAAATGACGATTGAATGTTAGAAAACGTAAATTTTATCCATAAAAAAATAACAATTCTGAGGTATGTAAAATAAAACACTACTGATTAAATTTTATACTTAAATTAAATGTTTGAATTGCCATCCACCAATTTCTTGACAATGCGCAAGTCTGTGAAGAAATTCTTCTTGCACATTATGAATGATTTCTGGGGTAACTCTGCGTATTTCGTCCCGAATGCGATTTTGAAGTTCTTCTAAATTACGTGGTTTATTAATGTACACTTTTAACTTCAAGTATCCCCATAAAAAATAGCCAAGAGGTGTAAGATCTGGCGATCTTGCAGGCCATTCTATCGGTCCGCGTCTGCCGATCCACCTCCCAGGAAAACAGTTGTCCAAAAAATCTCGTACAGGGCGCGTATAGTGCGGAGGTGCACCGTCTTGCTGAAACCATATGGTATCGTCAGGAATGTCAGGGTCATTATCGTTAGGAAAAATTACTGCAAGGGCTGGAACAAGGTCATTTTCTAGAAACTCTAAATATCTTTGTCCTGTAAGGATTCCTTCAAAGAAGAAAGGCCCTACTATTCTGTCGTCAACTATTCCAGCCCACACATTTAATTTTTGAGGGTGTTGGGTATGTGCCTCTGCCATCCAATGAGGATTTTCCCGACTCCAATATCTGCACGTTTGACGGTTTACTGTACCATTCAGACAAAATGTGGCCTCATCTGAAAAAAGTATTTGCCGGTGTAAATTTCTATTTCCTTGACATAAATCCATTAGAATTTCGCAAAAGTGTAAGCGGCGATCGGGATCATCTTCATTGAGTTCCTGCACAAGTTGAATTTTGTAGGGATGATATTTTTCCTTCCTCAAGATACGTAGCACTGTGCTCTGACTAGTGTCATTGTTTAATGCAACCAATCGTGAAGAATTATGAGGATTATCCACCATACTTATCAAAATGTTCTGTTTCTGATTTTCATTAATGCTTGGACTTCCAAGTTTTGGAATATTTATTCCAAACATTGCCAGTTTCTCTAAATTTAGACTCTACCTTACTGACTGTTGATTGCCTGATAGGGCGATCTTGATATATTTCATTAAATAAATCGCAAACTTCCTGCTGAGTTCTAGTCATATTCCCGCATCCGATAAGAATTAAAATTTCAATTCTTTAAGTAACAGTTAAATGTGCCATAATACTTTAAATTGAATAATAATTTCTATGTCGCTTACAATACTTATTAGAAAGTCGGTGTGACAATGACACTGAAAAGATTTTCACCTACGTGATCCATAAAAGAACTATGGAATTCGAAAAACTAAACTTGATAACGTTTTCGCTTTATTTTAATTGATTTACGTTTTCTAACATTCAATCGTCATTTCCTATGTAAGAGGGCAAAATTTTAGTACTGTCTGATAGAGAATTAAATGATCTTTCAGAATCAATGAAAAAAATATGGTGTTGCCATTTAAAAAAAAATCGATGACGTCATTACTCGAAAACAAATGACATTTGAAAATCGCATTTTACGCTAAAATATGTATTTTTTAAATTAAAAATCGACCTGTTCGAGGATTTTTCCCAAAAAATAATTGTTTCGTTTTTATTGAATTTATTCCATACTTTTGGCGCATACTGTATTTCACACTCTCGCTGGATCGATAGGGCTCATAAATGAACTGTTTTAAATATTATTGCTATTTGTGAATCTCTAATAATATCGTTTTGTATGTAGAAGAATGTAGTTACCAGAGCTGAGTGTTCCGAGGTAAGCCATTAGCATGGTGCTGCTGCAATACGAACCAAATAATAATCTCACGTACTGTTCATAGCTATAGTATACGATTTAAAATCATTACGCATAACAACAAATATTTTGGTGGTTGGTGTATCTCTCCGAATACTTGAATCAGTAATAAACTTTATTTGCATCAGCTGACAAACACTTTTGGCTTAACGATGTTACTATATTCTTTTTACACTATATTTTGAAAATGAACATTTACATTTTGGTGATTCAATATTGGTATACGCATTTTTTTATAAAGTTAGTTGCTTGTTTATCGCGAAGGAACTCACATGATCTGGATTCATACTTCAGGTACCCTTAAGTCCCCAATTTCAAGCTCTTCTCGCTAAAGAACTGTTGACCAATTGTACCTATCCAATAACACGTAATCTTGGAAAGTATTTACCACAGTTTGCAGGATTATTATTTGTACCGCAGATTAAGGGTTAAATAGTTAACAGACAGAGGAAATAAGTAGACAAACCTCTTGAAGGTATTTACTCCCATAATTTGAAAAATAGAGCCGGTTCTTAAATAATTTTGGAAATAATATTTACTGCCTTCTTAGCTTGGTAGGTATGACAAAAATAAAAAAACTGATGTTTGTGTTAGGTTTAAGGTCAAAAGACGTTGTTCCAGTTCTTTCTATATTGCATATGTGTAAATTAGATATAATAACGTTTACTATATGAGCAATTCGTGATAAAAAAATTATAGTACTTAACACACGCACTTAATTGCTCACGACACGTTCATGTAGGAGGGTATGAGTATAAAAATAAATATCATGTAACCACTGCAAACACAATTTTAATGTAGGTGGGTATAATGAAAGTATGACAAACTTTACTGAAACAATTACTGTTTTTCTTTTTAGATATGGATTGTCAAAAAATGGGTTGCAATTGATTTTGTTGCGCGACTTTGACAGTTCATATAAAAATTTGATTTAGTTCAAGATAGGCGCCATAAATATATCCCACGACATCGGTATAAAGAGCTTGTATCAAACATAAGGTAAGATTTTCTCTTTATATTTTTAAACCACGTTACATTACAAATATACTCCTTATTTGGCGCCAATTTGTATCTTGCAATTTTTGCTCAGTGTTAAATGCATTTGTTATTCGATTTACATCAATTTTTGAATAATTGTCTATATAGATTCATTTTTCAAACCTATCAGGATTGTCTGAAGATGTGTTTTACTTCACTGGGAAATGGTTAATTATACAATATTATTTTCATCAATAAAACGAGCGTTCACATATCGAGAATTTAAATAAGTCAACCACTGAAAATTTGGAAATAAGGTGTAGTATAGCGACCAACTTAACCTCATCTGTCAACACGCTATATCACTGATACAAGCAGATTTATGAGTTCTTCTGACCAATTTGTGCCCGCCAAACCAATTACCAAAACAAAATCGGTTACAAAACGTTTTTAATATAGCTACCTTCATGAGCAGAAAGAAAGTCATAGATATTTCCTCCTTTGTTAATACCTTAGATTGTTTAGATGTGTACTCTTCTGATTTTAGCTCAGGAATAGAATCAAATTTAAGTATTTTTTATATCGATATTATTCGAGTAAAACCACTACCATCGAGTAAAATGAGACCGCGATTATTTTGTTGAAGAGATAAGTGTGAATAAAACTGTTCAGTAAACATTGATAATTGTTAGCTACAGTTGTATGAAGAAGAAGTAAGTAACAATAAAATAAAAATCATTTAACATCTCTATGGAAGCAAATAAACAAATTTTAAACTGTCAAACTTGACATACGTTTAATACTTTTACTACTATTTTGAGAACGAAAACAGAGTTTTTCGAAACATCAGAAATATGGAAGTACGCGATAGTGATGTGATTTTTGTTATTTTTTACTTATCTGCTTTTTTCAGTGTGAGATTTTTTGGTTAGGCAAACTTAGTTTCAAAAATAACCCTTGACTGATCCGTTTGAAGCAAGGTCTTATCATATTACTTAATTTTTATTTTTTCAGAAGTGTGGTAAAAACCCAATAAAGCTTCTCTTCTTAATACCTATCTGATGGCAAATCATGGCTTGAACTTATATTTACAGTTTCACAATAATTGCAACAAATAACTCAATGCCAGTTATGCTCATGTTCGTTGCTACATTAATTTCTTAATAGACGATTACATTATGTCGTGCTAGAATATAATAGCTATTTATAATGTATTACATACAAGATTTTTTTTCTAATTTTGACAAAAAATGCAAAATACAAGTTTTTAATTTTGATCATTTACAAGTATAATTTAAATAACAATTATCTAGTAGGTCAGTGTCAGTTTAAATTTTCTTGTCATTGGGCTTGACATTTAATAGACGCTGATCTATTCTGTGACGCTGATCGTTATTATTACCATTTATAAGGAAAAATGTGTGATTTACATTCAGATTCTGACAATATACCGAGCGATATCGAAGAAGCGGCAAGAAATGCCGTATGTTCACTGATTCCTGAAAAATCCAAAGCGGTATATGACTTGGCTTATGAAAAATTTGAGAAATGAAAATGCAGTCTGATGGGTACCACGCTAAGAAATCAAACGTTTTTTTCAAAAGTAAATATTGCGAAGTTTTTGACATAGGTGGATGACAATAATTTTTAATGGCTAAGGTAACGCATTTTTTGTGTTGGGTTGTGTTGGTTATGCGAATAGCCGGTGCATGTCGGAAGTCAGAATTAACATTTTTACGTTTTGAAGATGTTACAGATGAGGAGACGTATTTCCGAGTTAATATTTCAAATACAAAAACTAGAGTAATACGTGAATTTGTAATCACCCCGGGAGATATGGAAGGACTAAACTTCATTGACATTATCAGGAAGTATAGAAACCTACGCCCTGGAAATGTTAAAGACAATACATTCTTTGTTAGATATATAAATAGTAAATGAAGTGTAGAACCAGTAGGAATTAATACTATTCGTCAGTTACCAAAGATGATTGCTCAAATGATTGGATGGCCGAATTGTGTAATATAATATTACTGCAAGTTCAACAAATAAGAATTCTTCTGGAATTAGTTTCATTAACTGTACAACTGCGTTGTGAATATTTATAATTAAATAATAACAACTGATAAATAATTAATAAAATGCTATTTATAAAATTACTGACTTAAATAAAAGTTACTTTACTTTTCTGTTGTATTTTTTCTTTGCAATTAGTGACATAACGAACTTTTCGTAACCATAATGATTTTCATTATGAAACTAGTTACATAAAGTAGAACGTGTTGACATTTGTTTCGATAACAAATGATGTTACTTGATATGTCAAAATTAGAAAAATTATTATTACATTATCGTTACCGTTATCATTACCATTGCCATTACTATTGCCATTATCATTGCCATTACCATTACCATTATTATCATTATCTTTACCATTATCCTATAACCTGATGGGTTAAATTAGATTTTTGCTGCACTTATATTATATGATAGCCTACGGTTTCGTTGTATAAACTTTTCACGCATACGGTAGTAATATCTATATCCCACTTATTGCGTAAATAACTATTATAGATTTCTTGATCCTGTACATCTTTCATATATACTTATTTTGTGTATTATGAACAACAATGGAGTTATTGATGTTTTTCTCAATACTGGCCCACCCTGTACATCTTCTTTACAATATCTAGAAGTTTCAATTCGTATTTTAATTACCCATTTTTATTTGTCACTGGTTATTTTTACGAAAAGTTTTAAATATAACTAATATTATAGCTTAATTACTATAATGTTAATTACTTTTCTATTTACTTTAATTTTAAATGTGGCCATTGTTTTTGATCCGAAACGCTTTTCAGTTTTCCGATAAATAACTATACAAACAATCGTTTCATCAAAATTTTGTTGTGGAATAGTTGGACCACATTTAGTATACCAGTTGGCTGATGCTTTTAATCATCATCGTTTGTGTTTATCATCATGTTTGAATTTACCACAGACCACCTAGACTGAACTATAGGGCCAAGCCAGTGAAGCCTTCCGTCGCCCTAACCTCGGCCCAGCTGGCCTCATGCTCTCAGTCAATGTTAGACTTTCGTTGTGGTAACATTGTGATTATTTTGTGAAATATACAAGTTTTCTTTGTATAATTATGGAGAAGTGTATTGTTGACAATTGTAATAGCCGATCAGATCGGAATAATGATGAAATTTCATTTTTTAGGTAAGTAATAATTAGAAATAATGGAACACGTTTTATGGCATTAAACGGCTCTGCGCAGGCGTTGTGCTCACATTTCCAGTATCGGCTCTGTGTTTTTTAGTGCCCATACGTTTAACAATTATTCTTAGCGAGGTAACAAGTACTTAATGGTTTATTAAATAATATCATATGGAACATTTTGATGATGCGTGTACTGGCAACTTGGAAACTATAAGATATACAAAAATCGGCAGTTGGGAGAAAATTATGTTGCTAACTTAATGACGCTTGCAACTAGATCTAGGTTTTTGAGTTATTTTGAAAAAAAGTTAATATGGCGTTATTCGTCTGCAACTTTTTTATTTAATTTATATTTAATTTAATTATAATTTATATTAGCTATTGCTATTTAATTTTTTATTTATAATTTATATTTGCTATAATTTAATTATAATTTATATTTGCTAAATAATAATAAGTTAAGAATCTAATTAAGAAATTTACAATATTAGAATTTCGAACAGTTACGGTTGCGCGAAGCCATCACCAACTTCATTTTTTTGGTATGGGCGCCATATTGAATTTCAATTTTCTTGCAACCGAAATGTCGCATTGAAAATCTAAATATGAGGTGAAATTCTTCGAAAAAATTTGCTGTGGAAAAGTGTTTTCAGATTTTAAAAGGTCTTCTAAATAAAAAAGTTACAGACGAATAACGCCATATTAACTTTTTTCAAAATATCTCAAAAACCTAGATCTAGTTGCAAGCGTCATTAAGTTTTTCCCCCAACTGCCCATTTTCGTATCGCTTGTAGTTTCCAAGATGCCAGTGTACGCATCACCAAAATGTTGCACATGGTATTATGTAATAAACCATTAAATACTTGTTACCTCGCTAACAATAATTATTAAACATATGGGCACTTAAAAACAGAGCCGATACTAGAAATGTCAGTACAACTTCTGCACAGAGTCTTAATGCCATAAAACGTGCTCCATTCTTTCTGATTATTACTTACCTAAAAAATGAAATTTCATCACTATTACGATCTGATCGGCTATTACAATTATCAACAATGCACTTCTCCATAATTACACAGTGATTAGAACTTATTAGAGCAATTTC
Source organism: Monochamus alternatus (assembly GCA_037114965.1). Lineage (NCBI taxonomy): Eukaryota > Metazoa > Arthropoda > Insecta > Coleoptera > Cerambycidae > Monochamus > Monochamus alternatus. Next base: position 26,081,443 of record CM073429.1, read on the forward strand.
TGAAAAATATGTAGATGTAACAGTAAATTATAAAACAAATATAATCAATTTCTTAATAGGTACAAAGCAACAACTATTAAATAAAGTAACACTATTTAAAGGGCGATAAAGATTTTAATATAACTAGAATTTTATTTTCAACCCTGATTTAAAAATATTTCACAAAACTTCTCAAAATAATTAAATATTTTATGTTAGTTTATTAAAAATATATTCCTTTCTATTTCACATTACTTTTAAATAAAAATTATTAACTTTTTTAAAATTTCATTAAATATTATAATAATATACATTTTACTGAATCAGACTCTGTCAAAAGAGGGCGGAGCCAAACTTCCGCACACACTCCACCGCTTCCCTGTCGAGGCTTCATTGGTATAGTTGTATTGAATAGCATGGGTACAGTCTAGATGGTCTGTGGAATCTACCATAAAATTATGACACATCTTCAGTTCAACATATTTATATATTATAACCACATTTCCATGCATCTATACTGTGTTTTATGTTTAAAGTCACATGAAATTTGTATTATAAAACAGCAAAAGCTTTAAGAAAGGGTGGCTAATCCATTTTATTATTTGTGTTTAAACAATTTAAATATTGCGTTCAAGTTGTTGGTAAATACAGTTCAAAAATTTGTCAAATAAGCGGAGACATTTTTGTCAAGTACTTTTTTATTAAAATAATTTTTCGCGATCAACATTAAAAACGAATTTGAAAAAGTGCCTGATATAGTTTCCATTACATCACAGGTATAACCCGAAAAATCAAAGTGTAAGTACGAAAACGTGTATACGAAATGGATGGATATAAATAAACGTTAAACTACAGAACAAGTAATTTTGGCTTATTTGGCATAAAAATCAGAAATTGTTAAATCCTCTACCTTGTGAAACATGGGTGAAATGTGTCATTTTAGTAAAGAATAATATAAAAATAATCAAACTCCCAAACGTTATAAGAAAGAGCGTTGGTTATAAACCCAAGAAATCATAACTCTTCAGCAGGAATAGATCAACAAATTTGTTAGAGACAGTCAACAATGATGGTCATTCAATCCTTTCTATTTTTATTTCACTGCGATAGCGCCCCTCTTTTTGGATTTGCTAGTCAGCTCCTAGCTACGACACTGTTTATTCATCCTGAATTACACACTGAAAAATCTCATTCACAAGAATAACTTTCTTGCAGTATTATTATATTACAGTAACTTCATGGACAAGGTTAATGTTTGATTTGCTTCGTATCTAGAAGATGAGCAACCAGGCGAATATGCAACAGCTTCGTATCTGGAGGATCGGCGACCAGGGGAAGATTTAATTAACAAACTCGAAGGACCGTATAGTTGATTTATTGTAATAATTTACAATACAGGGTATTAAAATTTGATTCACATTAGATATATTACAAAATTAAATTAATTGACAGTATATTAATATACACCCTTAGATCTGTTTTTAAATATAAAAAAATAAATACGAAGCATGCTCCAACAGTTAACGTAATCTAAAGTAATACTAATGAAAAATCACATATTTCTGCACTACAAGGATTGCCTCTTCATGTGACTCTTGTGAAATGGATTTAGAATAGATATACACAGGGTGTTTATTAATTGAATGCCGATACTTAAAGGTGTGAATCTTTCGGTCATTTTAAGAAGAAAACTTAATATCAACATATGTTCTAAACCTCTTAATTTTTTAGCTACAGGGTGTTACAGTTTTAAGAAAAAATTTACTTTTCTATTATAATTTTCTTATCACTCCAGATATTTTTATGAAATTTTGTACACACCTATTAATCATTAAGGAGCATTGTTTCATGTAAAAAATGTTTTGAAATCTTTGCCAATGACGTCCGTACGAGGTTTGAACTAAACATTTTTGGAGAAAAAGATGGTACGCCACTGCTTTTTCTAAAAACTAAAATTATTTTTAAAATCTCCATTTATTTTACAGCAAATTCGGTTCCTAGACTTACTCTCGTACGACGCACCATTTTCACGTAAAAAAATGAAAACCAAAAAAATTTTTTCCCCAAGTTCGTTGAGACTGCTTTTGATATTTTGTTGCCATTTTGTAGACACCCGTGGCGTGGAAACACTTTTTTTAGGACAAAAATTAATTTTGTACTGTTAACCAGTGACCTCCACGTAGGCATAATATTAAATTTTTGGGTAGAAAAAAACGGTACGCCTCTGATTTTTTTAAATTTTATTTTAAAAATCGCGATTTATTTAGTAAAACGATAAATTCAACATCTTAAACCTAAAATGAAACGACAAGACAAGAAAATATAAACAAAATAAAGAACCCAAATTATGTATTTACAGTAGTTGTTGAAAGTGTCCTCCATCCACACGTATGCAAGCATCTACTCTTCTTGGCATAGACTGACGTACATTTTCAAAAATTCCTGGGGTATCTCTTATGGTTTGGCAGCATACTATTATACGATTTCCTAACTGTTCTTCGGCTTGAATTGGCACTGCGTACACTAAGCTTTTCATATGACCCCAGAAAAAGTAGTCTAAACTATTAAGGTCAGGAGATCTGGGCGGCCATGACTGCGTTCCTCCGCGACCTATCTACCGATCGCGATAGTTGTGATTTAAAAATTCACGCACCCGTAAGCTGTGTAAGCTGTAAATGTGGAGGCGCATCATCGTTCATTACCCACATCTGGTTTCATAATAAAAGAGGAAGGTCTTCAAGCATTGGTGGCAAATCGTCTTCAAGAAAGTGTAAATACGATTGTCCATCTAATCTTCTTGGGAGAAAAAATGGGCCTATCAAATAATCGTCAATAATACCAGCCCAAACATTTAATGAAAACTGTTCTTGATGTTTTGATTCAACAATTGCAAAAGGGTTCATGCGCCCACAAATGGTTATTATGGAAATTTCGTATTGAGTTTCGAGAGAAACTAGTTTCATCGGTAAAAAGAATGTACTTGTCAAATAACGGATTTTCCAGCAGCTTTTGAAGAAACCACTCTCAGAAATTAATGCGTAATGGGAAATCTCTAGGGAGTAATCCCTGGACTCTTTGAATGTGATATGGATATAACAAATTTTCGATAAGAATTTTCCAAACAAGTACGTGTGAAACATTAAATGTTCGCGATTTTCCTGTTACTTTCGGGGTTCTCCTCAATTTCATGTAAAATTCCTTCTTCAAGTTCCGGTGTTCTTACTGTTTCAGGTCCTACTTTAGCACTGCGGTCTACTTTTAAATTTCCGGTTTCGCCGGAACGTCTATGAATCCCAGAAAATGTTCTCGGATCGGGTAGTACGCGATATGGATACCGCTCTTGGTATATCCTCCTGGCTTTGTATGCATTTCCGTCGGCAACCCCATAAGTAAAATGCTAATTCACCGATTGTAAAATTTACCATTTTTTATGAAATTTTACCTCTTACTCTAATAATAATTTTTTAATAACGAAAAATCAATGTCAACTTTATTGCGAAAAGAAGCATAAAAAATTATGACAATTTACCCAGCCTACTAATGCCTACTAAATGTAACACCCTGTAGCTCAAAAATTAAGAGGTTTAGGACATATGTTGATAATAAGTTTTCTTCTTAAAATGACCGAAGGATTCACACCCTTAAGTATCGGCATTCAATTAATAAACACCCTGTATGTGTTTCACTCTTAATATTATATTACTTTTAATCGAGATAATTATTGATGCATCTTGTTTTTAAAATGAGGTAAAGATTGTTCAAATACTGTTAATTTAGAAGAAGCTTTCTAATTACAAAAATTTATTTGTACACATAAATCGCAAGTCAGTGTGTTTGTTTTCAAAACACGTCCGACATATTTCATAAAAAACAGGAATCGGTGCTAATATTTTATCGTGTCAATTGTACGTCTCACATTAAAATATTTATCTACTCACTCCATTCATCCTACACGGCGATGGCATAAGAATAATTGCCCGCTGGTCAGCAGATAGCTTCTTGACATCCCGTGTCAAACGGAGTGTACAGTGTACATAAGCAGCATTCTGACTGTCGTACTCCCTGTAGTAAGGGTGGCGATCCAGAAGCATGTGCGCGCTGTTGAGGGACGTAATTATTGCCTAAAAAATCAATGTGTAGGTACGAAAACGTTTGTAACTTATTCACAAAATGAATGAATATTAATAAACGTAAAACTATTACAGAGGAAGTAATTTTGGCTTATTTGGTATAAAAATCAGAAATTATTAAATCCTCTACCCTTTGGAGGATGTACCTAATCTATGCTGAAATGTACCAATTTAGTAAAGAATAATGTAAACCCCCAAACGTTATCGTATTTCTTAAAAGGAAGAGCGTTGGTTATAAATCAAAGAAATCAGAACTCTTCAGCAGCGAGCAGATCATCAAATTTATTAGGGACAGTCAACAATGATGTTTATCCAATCCTTTCTATGTATATTTCGCTGCGATAGCGCCCCTCTTTTTGGGTCTGCTGGCCAACCTCTAGGTACGATGCTGTCTATTCATACTGAGTTAGGCACTGAAAAATCACAATTACAATTTTTTTTGCAGTGTTAGTACGTTACAGAAGTAACTTCATGAAAAAGGTTAACATAATCTCTGCAATTCAAGGATTGCCTTTTCATGTGACTCTTATCAAATGGAATTAGAAATAGGCGAAATATCTGTTTTCTCTCAATGTTATTTATCTGGGTTACTTTTAATCATGATAATTATTGATATCAGTCTTGGTTTTAGAATGAGACAAAATGAAGTTTTTTTTAGAGATTTATCCCTTATATTTTATTTATTTATTTTACAATTTATGAATACAACAGGTCAAAGATCCACAATAGTAACAAAAAGAAAAGTCATGGTATATAAAATTACATCAACTATAAAATACATATATATAAAAAAGAGGAAGAAACTAAAACCTAGTAAAACAACGGGAAGAAGTACAGTACTAAACCTTAAGAAAAAAAAACAACAAGACAGCAACAAGAAAGGAGCAATTTAAAAAAAAAACTTACTCATAATTGCATGCGCTTAACAAAGTATTAAAAAGAGTTTAACGATAATGATCCTGAATGAGGCCTACCATCATCATTTGAAATAGAATTATTGTAGGACGAAGTCATTCGACAAATAGAGCTGTTCATGCCTAAATTGGTTTTGTACAAATGTATGTTAAACATATAATTACTTTTATAGTCTGTTTGGAAATGAAAGAGAGTAATAAAATCCCGAGATAAGAACCGGCCGTGGGCGTGGTAATATTTCGTTTCAGGTAATTATCGGGTAACACTAATGCTAACAGGTAATGGGTGTACATTAGTACATTTTACTGGATACATCATAGGGCAGGAGCCAGTGTATTGTGACAGATCAATCCAGTCTTAGAGCTGAATATACGAAGACGTGCTAGTGCAGTAGAGTAAAATTCGACTTGTGTTTAGTGACTATTGTGCCAGTGGATATAATATTGTTTGGGTAAAATGTCGAGCTTATCAGATTACGTACCTGCTAAACGCGTGAAAAGATGTGCGCTGTCTCAGAATGAGAAGATTATTATATTAAATGTATTTAATGCATTGAAACACCAAAATCCTACCAACAGTGTTGACGACATCGTGGAAAAGTGTTCCAAAATGACAGGGATTGGAAAATCGACTATCTACATACTTTTAAAGGAAACAAAAAATTTTGAAGATACAAGATACTGTAAATCCCCCAAAATCATCTACAGGGAGGTCGTTATAGATGATTTCTTCAAAATTGTCATTCGCAAAAAAGTACACTCATTTTATTTTAAAAAAGAAATACCAACTCTAAACAAAATTTTAAATCAACTTTCAGAGGACAACGATTTGCCAAAAATCAGTAGAAGCAAATTATGGGCCTCCTTACGAGAGTTGAATTTTTGCTGGGAAAAGCAGAAGGAAGTCAGTTCTTATCGATAAAGATGAAATTATTTGTTGGCGAAGATCCTACTTAAGATCAATTAGAAAATTCCGTGATGAAGGGAGGAATATTTATTATCTAGACGAAACTTGGGTCAACGAGGGATATACTGTAACAAAAGTATGGCAATATAGTATGGCAAGACACATATAGGTAGTGCCAGTGCCAATTTTCAAAATACATATATTTTTGTGTGGAATAAAACTCTATTCATTAAATTTAAATAATTATTTTGATAATAATATGGAATAATTTTATTTGAATTACTAAAAACCCTCTTAACCCGGTTATGATGCTTAAAGTAGCCTCATGTTTTGAAACGCTGTTTTATGTATTTTGTTTACTTATAAGAGAAATGGACCGAGAAATTTAAACGGCATAGACAAAGACGGATTGTCGGGGATTTAATTTTAACTACCTGCTACAATTTAGTACGGTTCGATCACACAAAGTTTTTTTAAAAGTACACCTCATCTATACCGATAATACATAATATAAAAATATTGAATATAAGCACCAGTACTACATTTATTTACGATTTGCACACATAATAAGCTTTTATTACCCTCTTTCATTTCTAAACAGACTATAGTGTTAATAGGCTGAACGTGAAAGTTTAGCAAGGACAAAAGTTCTGGACAATCAATCATGTTATTTAATAATTTGAATAAAAATATAAGGCCTGCATGAAATCTTCAGTTCTCTAATGTAATAATTTGAAAAGCTTGTTAAGTCCCTGCGATGTCTGGCACATTATGCGTTCTAAAATTCAAATAATGAGCATTAAGATTGTTCAAATACTGTTAATTGAGAAGAAGCTTACAATCGCAATTACAAATATTCATTTGTACATATAAATCGCAAAGCAGTGTTGTTTGTTTTCAAAGCACTTCTAACGTATTTCATGAAAAACAGGAATCGGTGGTGCTCATATTTTATCATGTCAATTGTGCGTCTCACATGAAAATATTTATCCACTCACTCCATTCATCCCACACGGCGATGGCACAAGAATAATTGCCCGCTGGTCAGCAGATAGCTTCTTGACATCCCGTGTCCAAACGGGGTGTACAGTGTACATAAGACGTCCCCCGACAGCATTGTGACTGTCGTACCACCTGTAGTAAGGGTGGCGATCCAGAAGCGTGCGCGCGCTGTTGCGGGGCGTGTGGAAAATTCGGAAGGGTCGATCGCACAGCAGAGTTAGTCGTCGCGCAATGCTAGCACGGACTATATAACCGCGACTCCGCGATGCTCGAACGCACAGTTTATCTCCGCCGATATCAGGTAATACGACCGCGAATCTACAGGTATCTCTCTCCACGACACCCTTCTCGAAGTGTTGCCCCAAGACCCCATACGCAAACATAGTTATGAAACTCGCTCGAGAGCTCAACTCGCGCTAAAAAGTGTTGACGCTGAAACAATAAGAGCCCACCGACTGGGGCTTAATTAACTTTAGCGTCTCCAGCGTTTACCTTCTCATTATCTGCGCCTGCAAAAACATTGGGAGAAACCGAGATTGGGCGCACAAAAACTTCCGACTTTTTCTTCGCGCTTTTTGTCGTGCCAGTGTGTGAGCTAAACGAAAGGAGTGTAAATGATTTCGGCCGACTGGAACGCAACAAGTCCGAGTAAACTGGCCGTTGGCGGTGGTTTCTTCTCTGTGGCAGGGAAAATGTACTGCTGAGCATCCGCAATGGATTATGTCAGCACGGTTTGCTGCGTCTTGGCCTTCCTGCTGTACTATAACACGCTGGATGCCGGATTCGTCTATGATGACCGGTGAGTGCAGATCATGGCAAATTGCACTAATTTGACTGATGACGACATTTCCGGTTAGACCGAATTGAAATTTATGATGGAGCTGGGGATCGTCCCTGCTGCAATTAGTGATAATACTAGTGCTCGGTTTATTAAACGTCTTGCTATATATGAATACATCTGAGGCACCACGCAACGTGCTAGTAGATGCTAATAAACACACCAAAACAAAAAGTAACCGATTTTTTTTCACTTTACTTTAGGGATATTTAGCTAATTCAAATCGATTTTCCTATAATTCTTATCACATGCAGCATGTATTTTCTTTGATACTAAACGTCTGGATATGTTAATAAATAACTCCTTGGACAAGATTGAAATAAATAACCATTTTAAGAAGTATTTCCTTAATCTACCTAGATATTTGCTATTAAAGAACATGAATCACATCATGTGACAATAATTGTAGCAAAATTTGTTTAAGTTAGCTTACTTTTAAAATAAAGTGCAAAAGTTAACGATAAAGAACGTCTGGGTGAGATATTCTTATGAACGTAGTTTAATGCTGGGAAGAGCATACTAGTCTACAAAATAGTAGTTTAAAAAAAATTCAAAATTTGGATATTGTTACAGTTGTTCTCTTGATATTTTGCTTCGGAGCCAACATGATTCTTACTTGACCCATACAGTTTTCTGAATAGAATAAAAATAATCTAAAAGTTCGTCATAACATTGTTTTACTATTTCCTTAGCAGTAAACAGTGTGCAAATTAAATTAGTTTAATGTTCAACTGTTCCCAAAATAAAGGAATTGTATCACTATCTCTTAAATAAACCAGCATGATGTGTAAACTATCATTTTTGATCTCACTCGTGATTGTTAAAAAAATAAATAATCTAAACTCCTTATGTTTTTGTGACTGATACCTTAATATTTAGCTTAAGCGTTTTTTTATTATATTTGGTAAACAGTTTTTTTACATTTTACGAAACTGCAAGGCTATCTTGTAAACAGTATGCAGATTGAATAACTTTAGTATTCAAATATTCTCAAGATAATTTTATTTCTGTGCAGGTTTCTGAGAAATAAGATTTCAGTATTGTGTAATATTATTTCCTGAACTTATCTTTAGTCGATATTTGTGAGCAGTGTTTACCATATGGTGAATATTTATACAACTATTAAGAAGCTTTTTAAAATATGCTTTTGGAGTTGTTTTAATATGCGACTTTCAGAGTGGACACTTAAATAATTTATTTTGTGGGAACAAATATGACTTCTAGCAAAAAGTTGAGGTTGTAAAGACGAATCGTTAACAATTACTGACAGAAGTAAATAAGCCTTATTTTAAACCAGTTTTTAGTCCAATTTATTGACGTAGAAATCATCATATTATACTAGAAAATAGAACGTAAATTATGATAACTTACTTAACTTCAATAAATTTATTGGTTAATTTTGATGTTTTGGTCGGTATTAATTTATTATTCAATGGAGCCAATTTTAGTTAATTTTACAATTTAATACCTAATTTGTTGAATTGAAAGTTATGTGACGTCTCTAGTTATGGGAACAGATAAATAAACAAGATATTTTTGAAAAAAAAAAACTGATGACGAAATGTCAACTAGGTCACTTTCTATTTGTTTGTGTGTACGTTTTTTATTAATAAATTTCTTGGTCAGGTAAAAATAATTTTATAAAAATAACCTCCGACTTATTCTTTTTCAGCGAGGGTTTTTTAAATTAAATTGGGTTTTTGCGCTGTTGGCAAAATATCTAAATAAGCAATTAAGATAATATTATTCACTGACAAAATTAGTTCCGTAGAAAATGAAACAGTGAATTTTTAGCCGATTTTAGAGGGGGTGGATGTAAAGATTCAAGTTTCCACGTTTTTTGAATATCAGCTAAACTTAACACACATAAGATACACACACATATAAGCATAAGAATGGTGAAAAGTAATTAAATAAAGCGGTAATAACGGCTGACACTACACTGAACTAAAATGACAGTAATCTAATACAGGCAATATCGTTCGGAGAAACATAGAGTTGATATGCTGACTTTTATTTTTATTTAATTTTATTTATTTTTATTTTTGTACGCAAAGTAGAAGATATTTCGTAATTTCTGTAGAGACAAAGTTTTGTTTTGAATATGGCTATTCAAAGACATTTCTCTCTCTGATAATAAACGTATAAGGAGTGTATTATTTCATCCCCTTACTGTGAGGTGACAACGAGTGGAACAAGAACAAGAAAGTGAAACTTTAACACAACTGGATGCATGCAAAAATTGGAGTGTTTAATTTCACCCGGTTTTAACATAACCCATGAAAACTTAACTCCAATATCTACTTTTAAAGGGCTGTAACTTTATAGGGAAGATAAAATTGTCTTTGTCTACACGACACATCCTCTCCAAAATCAGCTCTGAAATTCACAGTTTCATTTTACTCAACTATTTTCGAAACACCCTATATACTGCCATTTATTTTGAGTAATTATGTAAAAATACATAACTTTAACAGTAATTTTACAGAAATAAAATAATACATTTCGTTAACTAAAATCGTACGGTATTCTGTGATGAAAAAGATGAAATACCTCGTATGTTTAAATATTTATAAATATTTTTTCTGCAAATTCAAATCAGCTGACTGTAATAAATTAATTCAATAATAATAATAATATATCACAGAAATAATAATTTTTTTTTTACTTTTCTAATAAACTGTAAGTTAACTGAGAGAGGAGTAAGTTGCGAAATTCACATTTCTCTCAACCAAATTGGCTCCGCTACATAGAAATTGATGACCTTGGAATTTAATGATATGTTTATATCACAATCCTTAACTTGTTAGACTGAAAACGTTTTCCTTTCGAATTGCTGGTGAAAATAACTTTAAAAATGTGACCAGGAGACTTCTGCATAAAATAATTAGTCATAATTTTTTTGTAAAAAATTTCTGAAAGTGAAAAAATTAAATTATCCTGTACCTCAGTATGTCAGTTTAAGAGTTGCTAGCAATATTTGAAATGCAAACTTTGCTAGAATCACAATGAGTACGATATTAACTGCATATACATAACTCTAGACATTAACTATTCTCGAGAAATTAAAGCCGAGTTCAAATCTTTAAATTCACTTTCCTTTAATTTTACTTTACTTGATGTTGAAAATGTTATTTACGATTGTACTCCTTCGTACACTATAGATTTGTTTATGCTAAATCTTTACAAAATAAATATTATTTAACTCGTGTCAATAAAAAAACTGTTCTTAAGGTTTGGGAAACATCATATGTCAGTCATGTACCTATATAAAAGTTGTCAGGTCTAATGTAAATAATTATAGATCGTTATTAATTATATTTAATGTTTGTAAGGCCCACTCCAGACTATGCGTGAATTCGAGATTCGCGATGTGTGGTTTGTAAGAAATTCGTACATCGTGTGTAGGGTTTTTATGAATGGATTTTTTAACAAATAAGACCCTACTCACATATCACGAATTGCGCATAAACGAATCGCGAATTCACGCATAGTCTGTAACAAGCCTAAGGTATTCGAATTTTTACTCTATGATATACCTAATCTTTTCTTTAATATAAAATCTAATTTCACCCTATCAGCATAGTTTCTATAAAGGCAGGTCAACGGCAACAAATTTTATGATTATTAGCAACACCAATTACATACATATCAATATTCGCTAAATTGCTTTCGCATTTCTTGAGTGGACATATTTAGAAATTTCGGTGTTCTATTTGACACAAAATTATCTTTTTCTTCTCATGTAAATACAGTCATCTCTGAGGCACACAAGTTTTTCGGTTTTATTGTACGATATACGTGAGATTTTACTAGTACTGATGCAATTAAATTTCTTTATACATCATACGTGAGATCTAAACTGATCGAATATGCGGCAGTAGTTTAAGCACCAGGCTATACTATCCACGCTGACAACTAGGAAGGAATACAGCGAAGAATTCTAAGATATTTAAATTTTAAAAGTTACAACCTGTACAGGGTTTCCCACAAGAGGAACTGCTGAAAAAGTTTACTTTGCTTTATTATTAAAGTGCAGAGAATATTTCATGGCAATCACAGTGTACAATGTAGTTAATAGTCTCATTGACTGCTCAGATATCATATCAAGATTAAATTTTTATTTGTCTAGATTGAAACAAAGATAAAATAATATCATATAGCCACACCAAGAACAAACATTTTAAACGTCTGCCTTTATATATTCAATCCGTGATAAATCCTGATCCTGTTCTTCTTTTTAGCTGTGAGTAGGCTAAATATATGTGACTGATTGCAATGTCATAATTTTGTTCTTGTGACTTTGTAATTTTTATATATTTTGGATAGGTTCGTTTGAAGTTTGTTATTTGTTTGTAGCTGAATTGTATTCTCTGAGGAAGAGAAAAGAAGCTTAAGAGGCAAAACCTAGTAGTATTATTATTAAAATAGTGTATGTACTGAACTCCTCTCTTATAGAAGTTGTTCAGTATATTAATGGATTTTCTTCAGGAAACAATACCACTTTCCATTTAAGATTTTAAGGATAAGTGTCATCCCCACTTGAGATATTAGTATATCCATAAGAAATGTCTCCCTCCATACAACATTTGACGGATCCAAGTGTTTTTTTAATTTTTGCATCAAAACAAAGAAAATCTATGCAGTATGGTTGTTAAGGTACCTGTATAGATAACAAAGCTAGACATCTCATTCACTGCGCACTACTATCCAACTCTACTTTGAGCGTGTAGGATAACTTTCCTTCGCGAATATTTGCCTTTAAGTCTTTTAACATCTATGGACGATTAACATAGACATTACTCTTCAAGGATCCTTACAAAAAAAAATCTGGTTCCGTTTGGAATGAGACAACTATTTCTTGCGAGCAGCCTGGCAAGGGAAATGTCTCTAAGACGAGCGAAGGCTTTACTCGCTGAGTGACATCCTGCTGGAACTAGAAGTTTTCTATGCCATGTTCTTCCAACTGTGGTTGCAGAAATTCATATGTCATTGTTTGATACCAATATTAAAAAAAGAAGGGTAACATGATTCGTTCGGAGCATATTGCACACCAAACAGCGATGTTTTTATCGAGCTACAAGTTCTCTTGAATAGAACGAGTGTTTTCTTTTCTTCAAAAACAATCATTTTGTTTGCTAACGTAACCAGAACAACAAATATTTGTTTCACGCTCATTATCAAATTTTACCAAAAATTGGGTTCTGCTTCGAGAAGTTTGTAATGATTTGTTAGTATTGCAAACGTCGTTGAATATCAACTGACCATGTTGTAGTCTTGTATGGATACATATGCAAGTCTATGTACAAAATTTTTCTTAAAGTCCCCTCAAACAACCATAATTGGGCCCTACGTCTTGTGGAAGTTTTTGATTATGCTTGAATATCAGTCCACACAAATTCAATATTTTTATTAGAACTACCAGAGGGGTCTTTCAGTATACTTTATTTACTGTGTAAAAATGCGTTTGCTAAATCGAATTGTTTCTCCGTGTGGAGTTCTTCGACTGGGATACGTTCTCCTAAAAGCGCATTTAGTTCAAATTATCGAAGACTTTTTGAAATAAAATTTAACAATTTATGTGCATCCTTAAATGAACGACCATACAAAATTCTTTATCTTTCTACTTAGATATAAAACAGTTTTGAGAATAGCCAGAGAAAGAACAAAATTAGAAGAATATTTCTTAGTACCTATATTTTACCACACCCCATAGTATATGTTTGAGATTTAATTGTAAGGAACTTGTACTGGGTTATTTATTACATTTTTTTTTACAATGTCTAAAAATATATTTGAAAAGTATCTTCAATATTTCGACCATACTCATGTAACAACATCTTTCTTGGAATATATTTTAGGTACACATATTTCCCGCATAAACCCAAAGTTCGATGAAGGTATACAGACCAAAAGAATAAATATGTATGTATAAATAGATTTTTCTCTCTAGAATTAAATCCCCTTAATGTATTTCACATCGATTCACGATTTTTATATAGCCTCCATAAAATTACTTAACAAAATGTTTTCGACCGAGGCGAAAAAAAGAATTCTGGGAACTCGTTTTACAGGAAAATGAATATCTTTTACTTATTTACATCCAGGCTAAAATGTTTTTCTGTTCTTTGTATAGCGTTATTCTTTCCAATACATTTAATAAATAGGTTTCCGGGCTAGATACACTTCTTGATTTATTTTCTTTTCAAGAAAAGTACGGCTCAATAATTTCTCTGCGCATTATTCAAAATACAATTTTTAAATTTCAACACATTAATAGCATTAGATTATTAATGGTTTCTGTATAAGTATAGCGCCATCGTTTTGCGAGCTGAAAAATAATTAATCCATGTTTTTGTATATTAATCAATGTATCAGCGGTGCATAACAAATAGTAAATTTAGTAATACCAATTTATTTTTGAAAGTAATTTTAATACTTACATATCTATTTGTTAAATAATTATACAATATGTTCTCAATCAAATATGGAAGAAAAACATTGCATTATGGGAAAGTACTTTGTGTTTTAATTTTAATTAAAAAACAAGTACCTATGCAATTAGAAAGAAGGAAAACAAATAAAATGTGATAGTGGTTTCAAATTTATGCATAAATATGAAATAGTTCAGTTTAGTTTTAGTTCAAGATATAGGTAGCTATAAACAAATAATGATACATCGTTGTGTACATTTGATTTTTTTCAGCTGTATAATTATGCAGTATGTTCTTAACCAAGAATAAAAGAAAAGTATTGCATTATGGGTAAGTAAGTAATTTGTGATTTAATTTTAATTAAAAAAACGAATATCTATATGCTTTGGAAGCAAATGCACGAAACATATTTCAAAGGTTAGAGCCAATCTATTAGAGAAACGTGTTAGTGGTTTCTGATTTCAAATGTATGCATAAATATGAAATATTTGGATTTTTACAATAAAATTTGTTAGATCTTGGAAATCTTGGAGATAGCTATATACAAGTGATACATCGTTCATTTTTTTCAACTGTAGAGTTCCATTTGACTTATTAATTTGTTTCTAATTTTTGATAGTCCTGTATGTCTTTCAGAAGAAGACTCCTGGATTATTATTATTGGAAAACTTGAAATTATGTGTTCCACTATACAATTTTAATACGGTACTACAATCGTCACTTGCTTCTTAAATTTTAAATAACTCGAAAACAACTAAATTTAAGTATATACGATTGTAAACGAAATGACTTAAAATTTAAAGTAGCAAAGACGCAAGATAAAAAGCAAGTTCGTATCAACTTCCAGTATAAAAGTGAACAAAAACCTTTTTCTCATAATTTTCACTTTTATCTGCTTTACAAATAATGCATTTTATCTTCATTTTTGAATATATGCAATTTATAGTGATTTGGAAAAAATCTTAATAATTGGATAAATTAATATCAGATGCGTAACGATTTGCTTGAATAGGCGGAAATATTTTGAGTGTGAACATAATTTGTAGATGTTGATGAAATAACTTTGGATGTTGAATATTTTCTCTTTCATGTTCATAGTCGTTTGTGTCTTGTTTTCAGTAGAAGTTCGATGTAGCCTTCAGCGACTGAATTAGACTTCCACCCTATACCTACATGTTGTTTGGTACATTTACCAGTTTCATATCGAAGAGAGAACCAAACCTGATCACAATTTTCAGTTCTTAATTTGACGTATTTTCCTGCCAGTTCTACTAAATCCATGCCATTAATATTTTAAAATGTTAAAAAAACTCTAAACACTTTTGTTTTGGAATACATCATGACTTGGAAGCAGAGTCAGTCCATCTTTCATAAGTTCTACAAGCAGATTTGTGAGTTCTTCTCACCGGCATGCGCCTGCCAAACCAATAATCAAAAATAACCTAAAATAAATATAGAAAAAAAACTTTTTTACTAAAAAACATATTTGTAATATAGCTACCTTTATTAGCAGAAATTCATCATCGTTCGCATTCATTGAAAATGTGAATATTTGTTTCTTTGTTAATACCTACCTTCTGATTTTTGCTTCAGCAATGCAATCAAATTTGTATATTTTTTGATACATATATTCTTATATATTTTTAGGTATTAATACTATTGTGTGAAACTAACGACTCAGTGGACAAAAGCCCCAACCTGCGTTGAATTACACCCACAATATCTACCCATATATTCCTTATTATTAGCTTTTGTAAATTTTTTTTTACTGTTTTAGAAAGGTATTTTAAGCTAATATAAATCTCCTACAATTCCTATTAATGAAGTCATATGTATGTTCTCTGATACCAAACATCTAGGTATGCTAATGAACAATTTCGTAGACAAAGCTCTAATCAATAATTATCTAAAGAAAATATTCTAATTTACTAACCTGCTAATGAAACACTCTATAAAAATCTAACTTTCACTTTTGACAGTGGGAACTCGAAAGTATATATATTTAATTCATTGACAGGATGTCACTTTTTGTCATTATCGATATTTAACTTCAAATAATTTTAATTTTTATAATAATTTTTATAGTTAGATATTTCATTCAACTTAAAGGAGACCACCTGAAGAAGCAATCCTAAAAATGCAGAAATAGGTCAGATCTCATCTATTGTGGTTGAATTTGTCGTGTTCCCACCGCCAAAAAGTGAGGTTAGATATTTATAGAGTGTTTCATTAGCAGGTTAGTAAATTAGAGTATTTTCTTTAGATAATTATTGATTAGAGCTTTGTCTGTGGAATTGTTCATTAGCATACCTAGATGTTTGGTATCAGAGAACATACATATGACTTCATTGATAGGAATTGTAGGAGATTTGATTTATATTAGCTTAAAATACCTTTCTAAAACAGTAAAAAAAAAACGTATATTCTTCTTCAGTGAAATTTCTGTTCTTATTTTGAAGACTTGTGTGTTTTGTTTACTTCGATGAAATGTACTAATAATTCTTTCTCATTTATGTTAAATATATTTCCTTCTCTACACCATTTTTCGTAGCGATGAAATGCTTGATAGTATTTCTTCCGTGATTTCTCTGGAAGGAGGTTGGAAACAACACTGGAAGTTAATTCTCAGTATCTGGTGGCAAATTTCTTGGACTCATATTTACAATTCACAATAATTACGAGAAGTAATTCAATTACATCATTTTTATGCCCATACTTCTTCTTAACAGACGATTTTTACGTTACGTCATATTAGAATATAAATTATGTATAATATTACCAATTATTATTAATAACATCAATAGTTGTAGATAAAACTTTGTACACAATACATTATTATAGCACCTGTATGATTAATCGAAACTTCACATGCATGGTTGGGCACCTTTTGGACGCGTAATATTAGGAGATATTGGAAGATCCTGTGATATAAATTTTAATAATTGTTGAATTTTCACTTTCTTTCTAGACACGATAATTGTAAGGTGCTCTGTATACTATAAAATATCTTATTCATCTTTCCGATGCTCCTATAACAGCCTACTTATCTGTTACTTCTCTTACTTATTGAAGCGTACCTTATCCAGATATATTTGGCGTTGCGAAGAGATAAATCTTTCATTTTTGTCTTGTTTTGTTTCGTTCCTGGAATCCTTAAGAGAATTCCTTTGGTTCTCCTCTTTCTCTAGTTTCGTGAAAAATATTTAACTTATTCGCCTAAAGTAAAAGTAACTGTTTTAATGGCAATTCTTTCTTTAATAATGTACTTTTAATAGAATCAGAAACTTTGCAGACAGATGTATATGATGAAGGGGAACGATTGTTTAAGTTCGATTCCTAACTGCTAAATATTATTTGTTAATTAAAAAAGTTTCGTTACTAGTAAGTTCTTATAGAGACAAACAGGAGGATAACACAAGAGTAAATGAGTTTCTAAAAGTTAAACATATTTGGATGTTTTTCTTTCATTTGCGGTAAGGTAGAACTTCTAAGTACCACAAAACGAATTATTTTTAAGAAAAAAACATAAACGATTCAAGAGGTAACTGTACAGGGCGTGCCAATTTCGTTGTAACTGTAGTTTATCTTTTACAACTTAACATGCCGCAATCAAAATTTGCATAGGCTTCTTCGTTTTTGAGATACAGGAAATTTTAAAAACTACTTTTACGAGATTATTCGTATAACAGCTAATATATCGGAATGGTGAAAATTGCATCTAATAGACTGGAAGTCTCTATAAGGTGTCTTTTTTAAGATATGGCCCAATTATACAATTTTTGAAATGGAACACCCTGTATATTTTTACGCAATTTAATTATATTATTTATTTTTCCTTGATGATAGTATATAATAGCTGCTATTTTATATTTTGCAAATTGTCAAAGATTAGCTATGTAGCATGCAACAAGTTCATTATTAAGTGAAGGAAAAAATAATGCAATTGAATTGCATAAAAATATACAGGGTCTCCATTTAAAAGATGCGCCAGGTCTATGAACATTATGATTGCCGCATCTTAAGTTTCCCAAAAATGTAGCGAAAATCGCATCCTTCCATCTCTTGCAGCTTCCGAAATGCTCTACAATTACGCAAAATCGGGATACCCTGTACATATTAATTAACATAGGTATGGAATTATACAGGGTGTTAAAAAAAGAGTGTAAAATATTTCAGGAGGTAATAGTATGAACCAAAATAAGCAGAAAAGTCTTAATATACATGGGTTGCGGAGATATGGACCACTATTCGTTTTTCAAACATTTTATTTTATTAGAAATAAACCGACAAAGGAAGCTTTTAACAAACAAAAAACAAAGTTACAGAAGATGTTCAAAGTGACCTCCGTCCATTTCCAATCAGGCACGACATCTTCGTCTCAACGATATTCGAACTCTTTCGAAAACATTCTCCTTGGTTTGGATTTCTTAACACTTTTGATTAATCCGTAGCTGTAGCTCTTCCAGGCTATTTACAGGAGTACCATACACTAATGTCTTCAAATATCCCCAAACAAAGAAATCTAGAGGGTTCAGATCAGGTGATCTTAGAGGCCATAAAACAGGTCCGGTCCTTCCTACCCATCTATGTGGAAAAGCTTGATGTAAATGCTCTCTAACGACCATGGAAAAATGAGCTGGAGCCCTATCATGCTGGAACCACCTTTGTTGCCTCTGATTCAAAGGAATGTCTTCCAAAAACTCATACAGTGTGTTCTACAGAAAGTTGAGGTGAGCAGCCCCTGTTAATCGATTTGGTAAAACAACAGGACCTAGAAACCTATCACCTACAATACCCATCCAAATGTTTAATGAAGAACGTGCCTGATGTCCAGATTCTATTAGAGCATGAGGATTGTCGTCGGCCCAAATATGCCTATTGTGAAAATTAAATACTCCATTTCTTGTGAACCCGGCCTCATCAGTAAAAAGAATGCTTGCAATAAAACGAGGGTCTTCAGCATCATGACGTAGAAACCAGCGGCAAAAAACCAAACGTGCTTGATGATTATTTATTGGATTTAAGGCCTGTACTCGTTGGACATGGTATGGATAAAGCAGTTGTTCGTGAAGGATTCTCCAAACAAGAGGACAACTAATTCCTACCTCGGCTGATATTCTCCGCACACTCGTACCTGGATTCTGCTCTACCAGTGCTAGAATTTCTTCTTCTGCTCTAGGAGTGGATACCGACTTTGGTCTTCCGGATAAATAGCACTGTTTGCTCAAGGAACCGGTATTACGCAATCTTTAGTGAATTCTTCCAAACATGCGTTGTGAAGGAATCTGGCGATTTGGATAAGCGTCAACATAAAGACATCGCGCTTCGGTGGCGTTTCCATTAGCACGACCATACATGAAATACATGTCTATTAATTTTGCGTTAGAGTAACCACCCATAGCGAAAGAAAACTTGCGCACTGAGAACAACTGTCAAATACGTACTGTTTATTTCACTAAACATTCATTTCAACTATTATAAGAAAATACACGTTTCTGCAAAATTCAAAATGGGCTAAAAAACATAAAATATTCCATATCTCCGCAACCGTAACTTTGCGGACCCATGTTTATTGAGACTTTTCTGCTTATTTTGGTTCATACTATTACCTTCTTAAATATATTACTCTCTTTTTTAACACCCTGTATAACATTATTATTGACGGCAAGCTGTGTTATTATTTCGTTCCATGATAACCATTCAATAACTTATCCGTCACCCTTTAACTATATATTCATATTTCATATACAGAGAGTAAGTAAATAAGTGCTAAAAAGGGAGTGATTCGTTGTGGAAAAATAATATAAAAAAAATCATTTGAGCATCCTTTTGTGAAAATACAACTCCTTAAATATGGTTCCAAAAAAGTTACAGAAATTAAATTAAGCAGAGATTTTCTGCTATCGAGAAAGCACTTATTAAACAATTTATTGATTTTTTCCTAAGAATGTAAGGGGTAGAGAAAAAGCTATTCCTAAATCTTATTTTATACATAACTTTCTTATTGCTAATTTTTCCACTATGGGTATTTATGATGAAAACCTCGGAACCTTAAATCTTATAGCAAACAGCCACAATTAGTTGTCAGGGGTGTCCCAGACATATACCGGTTTCGAGCTTGTTAGCTCTTCGCCTGTTTCATAACCGACAGAAGATCGCGAATGAGCGAGATGTAAGTGCCTACGTCTAATAGACACTGCCTACTCAATAAAATATTTGAAAAAAAATTCACGTGAAAATTGCACAATTGCGTAGATAGGTAAATTAGTTTATTTGAACATATAAATAAAAAATCATATGTATATAATTTGTTTTTTAAAATTACACAAATTTGTTAATCATATTAGAATTAAGTTTTCATTAAAAGTGAATAAGTAGTAAATTTAATTCACAGCAAAATTTAAAAATACTCCTATTAAGTCATATTTACAAGGTAATTGTAAAAGTAGTACCAAAAATTTAATTGCGTTTCTTAGACCTTGAAATAAGGCGAAATGTCTATATAAACATGCAACAAGGTGTGAAAAGTTTGAAAAGTTAGTTCTTCATAACAGTTTATAATTAGTATTTCCCAAACGCGTAGAAATAAATGAATGAGATTTGTCACATTCTCATAACTTTTATGCTCTTTTTTAAAATATAAATAGAAACAAACACAACTTGTCCAGTTTGTGGCGGCTAAAACACGGATGGTAGGTAGTGCTTCAAAAATACCTAAAATTTTGTATATACATTTTTTTGATAATTTCATAGCAAAAATAAAAGCTTTAAGGATTTAAAAGGTACTCTGGTTGAAATTCGATGTCGACAACAGTTTTCGGGATCAATGGATTTTAATATCTGAACGCTTGCTAATCTATGGAATGTGAAACAAAGTTGGCTTTGTGAAATGAAAGAAAAGAAAGTTTAACATTTCCATACATTAAAGGTATATATTTTTATTTAAAAATTGTGAAAATTAAATTTTAAAATCTTCAAACATTATTTTCTTGAAATTTTTCTTATGTAACACCATAATTTTTCACGATATATGTATGTAGAATGAAATGGCATGGTCAAACTTGGGGGTTGCTATTTAAACAAATTATCAATGACGTCATATCTCGTCAACGATGACGTGACAAATATGGGTCGTATGTCAAAAAGTGTCTTTTTTAAAAACAAAATCGACGTGCCAGGATATTTTTTCGAAAACTGCTCAATTTAAAAAATAATGGATTTATTCGTTACTTTTCGAAAGCACTGTATGTTACGTTAAATACAAAAAATGATTGTTTTTAACAAGACCAACTATAAAGAATTATGTCGTCAATAAAAACAATTGCGTAATGACAGCCGTAACATAAGTCGTTTGAATTCATGCCGCAACTATATTGATTGATGTCAAAAGTGTTTTTTTGCGTTAATTTAAAAACCAATTTTTAAATAAAAATAAAACATAAAAAAATTAAATATTAACGAATTATTAATTATTACGCCGGTAGAAGTTAATAATAATAATAATAATAATAATAATAATAATAATAATATCTCTACCCCTCATTCTAATCACAGGAATTAGCCCAGAAGTCGGAGACTTGTGCGGGAGAGGGGGCGGCATATTATTATTAAGCAGGCCGCATTTGCGCCCAGGAACGACTTACGTTGGTAGGCCCTAACCACTATTCAGTGCAGGAATGAGGGAAACCTGGAAAACCTCATTAATTAGGGAGGTAGTCAAATATCAACCGGTATCAATCTCTCACATTGATCCAAGCCAACATTCTTCCACCCTACCATACCCGCAGAGAGGGCGCCAAACCTCTCCACGAATATAGCTTATATACGGTCTACCGGCAGCTGGGCTCGAACCAACACCGATCTAGTCACCTCGATTCAAGTACTGACGCCTTAAACCGCGAGACCACTGACCGACCCATAATTAATTTCATAAATAACAAAATTCATGACTTCGGTACTGTGCGAATTCTATGTACAAAAACGATTGCATAACGTATGCTGAAAATTTACATAGCGATTTTTTTCTCTTCGATATTATCGTCCACGAACATGTTCTACTTGGCGCCATAAATTAATTACAACTTTATCGTATCGATTATTTTTTTTAATAACGTGATTTTTATTTTTCTTTTATTAATATGTATTTAGTTTCATAAAAAGTTACTAGCATCATACATTAAGTTGGTTTTCTTATCCATATTTTAGAATTAATTTGTTAATAAATCTGCCAAAAACTAAAAAGGGAATAGCTTTAAATCGCGTGAGATTATTTTATGTTTGTAATGAAGTAAGCTTCACCAAACATTAAATATACATTATGCAGGAATGTCCTGATACACTGGTATTTAAAAATCCGATCGAGTTCCCAAAAGCCCCCAAATTGAAAAATTATGTTCCCTTTTATAACGGCCCGATATCTCCTGCAGGTATCTGAATAATGGTTCAGATACCTAATAGATCGCTCAGTGAAATGTGTTTATCTCAGGCTATACATAACTGTTGGAGGCACTAGTAAATTTGAATGGGGAAAACCCAAATCGTGTTTCCAAACTTTGTCAATTTTATTCAGTGAGCGCCGCGGTTTAAAAAATGATGGATTCGAATTAGAGAAGACAAGCTGCTGATGGCAGCATTTCCACTGTTCAAAGCAGTTGCGGGAAATGTGACCTCCTTCATCATATAAAAAACTTAGATACTGTTTACTCAACAACGACCGAAATTTGCCTGAAATATTGGCGAATATTTTTCATTTTCTTTGTGCGCTAATCCAGTTCTTTATGACAGCAGAAATATATTCTAGATATTACCTTCCTCTAGAATTGAATAACTTTTCTAATAAATATGTAAATAGGAGATACTTTATAAAACTGGTTAACGTACCCAAACTGAATAGAATTAGTGATTGAGTATAAATTAAAATCTTAAAGAATAAACAGTCTGTCTCATTTTCAGTGAGAATCCAGGCAATGTAAGAAATGGACAAATATTAAATATCCCTTGTGTCATGGATCAGTCAAGGGGTGGGTTTTACAAATTTTGAAAATATTGAAACAACAATAACAGTAGTAAAAATTATACATAAAGTAAAAATTGCGTATACGTACAAGAGATTTATTTGAGAATTAATAGGAATTGTTATACCAATAATAGGTTTAGTATTAGGACAGTTTAACAACAAGGAATACATTACGAACCATTTTAATCATTATGAACGATATTATCAAAAACTTGACCAAATAATGGAATTAAAAAAACTGCATGTGCAGTATATCATGTGAATGCAGTAAACATTATATTGGGGAGACTTGTATCCCTTTAAATGTTAGAACTGGAGAACGAAGGGACTATGTTTAGAAATGGAGAATTTGAAAAGTCAAAATATTGTGAACACGCGTGGGAATAACATAAAATTCATTCAGTAAAGAGAAAATTAAAGAATCCGCGTAAATTTTTATTAAATAATGACAATTGTGTTCAAATTATTTTTTAAATTTTGATAATAATTCTAGGTTGAATATTTTTAACGATGAGATAACTAACAACAGAATAAATATTATATGAGGGTGATTCAGAACTTGAAACTTATGATAATAGATGCAGTGGACTAATAATAATAATATCTCTACCTCTCATTCTAATCATAGGGATTATCCCAGAAGTCGGACACTTGTGCGAGACAGAGAGCGACATAATATTATTAAGCAGACTGCATTTGCGCCCAGTAACGACTTACGTTGGTAGGTCCTAACCACTATTCAGTGCAGGAATGAGGGAAACCTGGAAAACCTCATTAATTAGGGGCGTAGTCAAATATCAATCTCTCACATTGACCCATGCTAACATTCTTCCACCCTGCTATACCCGCAAAGAGGGTGCCAATCCTCTCTACGAATATAGCTTATATATGGTCTACCGGCAGCGGGGCGCAAACCCATACCAATCTAGTCACCTCGATCCAAATACTGAATCCTTTAACAGCGCCACCACTGACCGACCAGGACTGGAACGAAACATCTTGGAAATGGTTTATTGTTTGGATCTTACCTTCACTGATGAATGTAGCGATCTTGAGCGGTTTTTCTGACCAGAAAATGAGTAAGAGAGGCGGATTTTTTTATACAAGAATTGAGCAGTTTTTTTACCATGTGTACACGGATCACACGCTCTCTTGTTATTTAAGTTTAAAAAATTGTTTTTAGATGACACTAAGTCTAGGAAAATATGAAGTCGATTTCAACGTTTATGTCTGTCACGATGACAAAACGCTGTAGTAGAATGACATATGAATGAAATAAACATTTTATTGTACTAGTGCAATAAAGAACCACTTTTTCACTAAATATAGTTCAATAAATTTTTGTTTTTTTGCATGAACGTAGAATAGTTATTTATGCAACAAGTACAAAAAGTAAGTGTTTATTGCACGCAACGTGAAATTGTCCAACGAGGCCGTCAGGCCGAGTAGGACAACACGTAGAGTACAATAAGCACTTTTTGTACGAGCTGCATGCAATATTTTTTCTACGTTCATGCAAAAACCAAATAATGTTTTATTTAGATGACACTAAGTCTAGGAAAATATGACGTCGATTTCAACGTTCATGTCTGTCACGATGACAAAACGTTGTAGTAGAATGACATATGAATGAAATAAACATTTTATTGTACTAGTGCAATAGAGAACCACTTTTTCCACTAAATATAGTTCAATAAATTTTTGTTTTTTTTGCATGAACGTAGAATAGTTATTTATGCAACAAGTACAAAAAGTAAGTGTTTATTGCACGCGACGTGAAATTGTCCAACGAGGCCGTCAGGCCGAGTAGGACAACACCTAGAGTGCAATAAGCACTTTTTGTACGAGTTGCATGCAATATTTTTCCTACGTTCATGCAAAAGCCAAATAATGTTTTATTTAGATGACACTAAGTCTAGGAAAATATGACGTCGATTTCAACGTTCATGTCTGTCACGATGACAAAACGTTGTAGTAGAATGACATATGAATGAAATAAACATTTTATTGTACTAGTGCAATAGAGAACCACTTTTTCGACTAAATATAGTTCAATAAATTTTTGTTTTTTTTGCATGAACGTAGAATAGTTATTTATGCAACAAGTACAAAAAGTAAGTGTTTATTGCACGCGACGTGAAATTGTCCAACGAGGCCGTCAGGCCGAGTAGGACAACACCTAGAGTGCAATAAGCACTTTTTGTACGAGTTGCATGCAATATTTTTCCTACGTTCATGCAAAAGCCAAATAATGTTTTATTTAGATGACACTAAGTCTAGGAAAATATGACATCGATTTCAACGTTTATGTCTGTCACGATGACAAAATGTTGTAGTAGAATGACAGATGAATGCAGTAAACATTTTATTGCACTAGTGCAATAAAGAACCACTTTTTCCACTAAATGTAGTTCAATAAAGTTTTGTTTTTTGCATGAACGTAGAAAAAAACATTTTTTATGTGAAATCTATTAGACTTTTATTATAATCATTTAAATGTCATATTTGACTTTAACAAATCAAAGAAAATAGACGAATTTTAGAAATGTTAACTACATGTGTTTAGTGTTACTAACATTATATATTTTCTCAGGGTGATATTTTTTTAAGCAAAACAAAATTTGTAAAACCAACTCCTTGTTTGTTAATATTTTTATATTTCAGTGGCAGGTGCCCTAATTGATTACTATATATACTCGCGTCAAGAATTCAGACGTCTTACGTCACAGCTGACGTTACACATTTGTTTTTATCGTCAACGTAATTTTCGATATTTGGTTGCGTTAAAAACAATAATTTTTTGGAATTTAGTGCAATATATAATGCAAACTTTTAGTGTAGTATATAGTTTTATTACTATCAGTTGCAGTTTCTTAAATATTTTGATGAAAATTTAGTAAATTATTCATTTGTTTGTATGACGTAAGTCGTCTGAATTCTTGTCGCGAGTATAGTAAATTTACAGCATGTTAAAAATTTAACTTGAAAAATAGTACCTCCAGAAAAAAACTGAATACGTCGATTATAATCCACATTTGAATGCGGAATGCACATTTACTTTATTCTTTTTATGTTTTAAACCCTAGTTTATTCATATCCAAAATATGAATTAGTGCGTCCTAGAATCTAGTTTTTTTTTTAACTGGTACAAGCTACATGACAATCGGATCATTATTACGGGAGATGTTTTAAAACTAGTTTCAGAATACCTAAGGAGGCTGTTTTTTAAGTAGACAATTGAAACAAATTCGTTGTCGAATCACATTTTCTGTTTAAAACATTAGGCCGGTGTGTAGATATGCTTTTGTAAATACAGTATTTTAATTTGTTATTTGAGATTTTATAAAACATCATATACTAGGAACAGCATTAATGTTAGGAAACACTTTAAAAAATTGGTCTATGCAGGATTGTAAACAATAAGATAAATTTCTATTTAAGAAAATATGTCATTAAATTTTACTGAAGAGAATAAAGAAACGAAGCATAACCTCAAAACCTTTATTTCATATGCGTAGAAAGCAATAATATTTTTTGTAATTTTACAAAAAACTCTTCAATTCAACAGAATTTTTTGTAGATAAACAGAAAGAAATACTAAATTGTACAAATTACAGACATACAGATCTTTTGTTCTACTTACTGATTTTTCTCTGACAATTACTTAAACAACAACCTAACAAAAATTTAATTCACTTAACGCCCAAAGCTATGTGATCACGTGCGCCTCAGACATTGCTGAAGATTCCCTAGAATGAAATTCAAGGGACTTTAGTAAAAATTTTATTTCAACTGACGTTCCAAGTTTCTAAATTAAAAATTATTTCCGAATCAAATGATAATGGAATGTCTGATGATTCGTGCAAGAGGCGTTCAATCGAATTATTGATATTTACCACGCCAATGGCTTAGCCCATATGAAATATCAAACGTAGGATATGGCGTTAATATTTAGGCGTAAATGTCTCTAATGTTATTAGCAGATTAAAATGGCAAAATTAATATATGCCACTATGATACAAATATACAGTATGCGCCAAACGTATGGAATAAATTCAATAAATACGACATTCAATTATTTTTTGGGAAAAACCCTCGATTAGGTCGATTTTTTATTTAAAAAATACATATTTTAGCGTAAAATGCGATTTTCAAATGTCATTTGTTTTCGAGTAATGACGTCATCGATTTTTTTTTAAATGGCAACACCATAATTTTTTCCTTGATTCTGAAAGATCGTTAAATTCTCTATCAGACAGTACTAAAATTTTGCCCTCTTACATAGCAAAGTTTTCGAGTAAATGACGATTGAATGTTAGAAAACGTAAATCAATTAAAATAAAGCAAAAACGTTATCAAGTTTAGTTTTTCGAATTCCATAGTTCTTTTATGGATCACGTAGGTAAAAATTTTTGCAAAGTGTCATTGTCACACCGACTTCCTAATAAGTATTGTAAGCGACATAGAAATTATTATTCAGTTTAAAGTATTATGGCACATTTAACTGTTACTCAAAGAATTGAAATTTTAATTCTTATCGGATGCGGGAATATGACTAGAACTCAGCAGGAAGTTTGCAATTTATTTAATGAAAAATATCCAGATCGCCCTATCAGCCAATCAACAGTCAGTAAGGTAGAGTCTAAATTTAGAGAAACTGGCAATGTTGTAAATATTCCAAAACCTGGACGTCCAAGCATTAATGAAAATCATCTTGAGGAAGGAAAAATATCATCCCTACAAAATTCAACTTGTGCAGGAACTCAATGATAATGATCCCAATCGCCGCTTACACTTTTGCCAAATTCTAATGGATTTATGTCAAGGAAATAAAAATTTACACCGGCAAATACTTTTTTCAGATGAGGCCACATTTTGTCTGAATGGTACAGTAAACCGTCAAACTTGCAGATATTGGAGTCGGGAAAATCCTCATTGGATGGCAGAGGCACATACCCAACACCCTCAGAAATTAAATGTGTGGGCTGGAATAGTTGACGACAGAATAGTAGGGCCTTTCTTCTTTGAAGGAACCCTTACAGGACAAAGATATTTACAGCTTCTAGAAAATGACCTTGTTCCAGCCCTTGCAGTAATTTTTCCTAACGATAATGACCCTGACATTCCTGACGATACCATATGGTTTCAGCAAGACGGTGCACCTCCGCACTATGCGCGCCCTGTACGAGATTTTTTGGAACTGTTTTCCTGGGAGGTGGATCGGCAGACGCGGACCGATAGAATGGCCTGCAAGATCGTCAGATCTTACACCTCTTGACTATTTTTTATGGGGATACTTGAAGTCAAAAGTGTACACTAATAAACCACGTAATTTAGAAGAACTTCAAAATCGCATTCGGGACGAAATACGCAGAGTTACCCCAGAAATCATTCATAATGTGCAAGAAGAATTTCTTCACAGACTTTCGCATTGTCAAGAAGTTGGTGGATGGCAATTCGAACATTTAATTTAAGTATAAAATTTAATCAATTGTATTTTATTTTACATACCTCAGAATTGTTACTTTTTTATGGATAAAATTTACGTTTTCTAACATTCAATCGTCATTTACTCGAAAACTTTCCTATGTAAGAGGGCAAAATTTTAGTACTGTCTAGATAGAGAAATAAACGATCTTTCGGAATCAAGGAAAAAAATATGGTGTTGCCATTTAAAAAAAAATCGATGACGTCATTACTCGAAAACAAATGACATTTGAAAATCGCATTTTACGCTAAGATATGTATTTTTTAAATTAAAAATCGACCTGTTCGAAGATTTTTCCCAAAAAATAATTGTTTCGTTTTCATTAAATTTATTCCATACTTTTGGCGCATACTGTATACATGCTTATTAGACGATTAAAGTGGCTATTGCGGAAAACGTCAACGTGAGGGATTTAATATCCTGGGGTCCGATATTATGAGACACTCAACTACTGTTATGATAGGGTGACGGGTACAGGAGAGAATAAATGACAGAGAGAGGGTCATAGTGATGGAAACTATACACTTTGCGGTGCAGAGAGAAGGAATATAGTCGTAAGCTAAGTTAATCAGGTTATAAAATCTAGTATTATACTTGAACTGTATAATTCAGAGTGTTTTAGAATGTTAGAACAGAGTCTTACGATAAATACTTAATATAAATTTAAGTAAACAAATTCATTGGTGTAAGCCAGGGTGGGAAGCGATAGAGGTAACAAAGGCAAACAGTGGTGTAGCCAGCAATTTGACCTGGGGAGTTCAGTGAACAAAGTGAAGTATTTCAAACAAAACAATAAAAAGTAAATAAAAAACGATCTCATTATAAACATGTTAATAATACAGAGGTACGAACAATTTTTGTTAGAAAAACGACAAAAATAAAATTAGAACTTAGTTGCAGGTAAACCCTAGTGTAGGGTTGCTGTAGGAGATCTAGTTCACTGACCACGTTGCCAAATATTGGGGAATAGAGTGATTGCAGGTTTGTAGTGGTACATTACATATATGATCCAACAAAACCAACAGCAAGGCAATTAACTAGTACAGTGCCATAATAATTAGAAGAATTTAGTAGGCCCCTTTTTATGAAATATTGTTAGAATTACATTTGACCAAGCAGTAGGTTTATTACATTCAGCAAGAAATTGATTATACACACTACAGATATACAGTGCGGCAATAAAGTCTTGCCCCCCCTTAAAACTGGTAAACGGTTGGTAGGATGTTGGTCTGTCTGTCTGTCGAGAAAAAACAGATCGATTTTCATTTTCGAAATAATCTTTCCTTCCTTTAAAGTTATAAACATTTATGTGGTACTTCCGGTTTTCCCGGAAATTACTCCACCTCTCTTATTTGAAATGGAATACTAATATTTTTGTTACTGGTATGGAATCTACAGTATATAGCACAATGCCTGCCACATCTTAATAGATCGTTAGACTGAATAAAATATTTAACAATGACATATATGTCATTTTTCTTTAATAACAATAATAATACTAATTTAATGGATCATATCTTCGAAACCCTGGACCTCCTACAATAATTAAATCTGTTTTTGCACTAGTCATTAAATCATACGTATTGTTAAATATTTTATTCAGTCTAATGAAATGTTTTTCTTCGTTCTTGAACGATATGTCAAGGTTTGACAGGCATTGTGCCATATCATCTGACTCAGAATTGACCATAGATTCGATATCAACAACAAAAATATTAGTTTCATTTCAAATAAGAAGTGGCGTCATTTCCACCGCATCGTTTAACTGCCAGTCCTGAGGTAAAGTTTTAAGCAATTCATAGGAAAATCGGTCTTCACTAGGAAACTTCCCACTTTTACAATGAATGAGAGAAGCTTCATATTCAAGGAGATTAGTTTGTTCATCAAGAATCGGATCCTTAGTATAAAAAATAGTGTATTACCTGTTATTCTTTCAGGATAAATACTATCATAAAACAGTTCCCATACAGAAATTAGAAGATTTGTAAAATTAATATTAATACGACATATTAAAAATCTTCCAAAACACACCGTGATTATTAGCAGCGGCCAAACCAGAAGCAATAGATCTCTCATACAAATATTTTTCGATTTGATCAGTTCTGAGTATTCCTATGTGTTATTATTACATACACTACTAAAGTGCCCAGAAAATGTTGTTTTACATTTAGAAAGACTAATTTTACTTTTCATAGTTTTATATTTACCATCAAACCATGGTTTATTTGGAGAAAATAAAGAAGTAGTAGTAGCGTTTTTAGTTATTGTAAGAATTACTAATAGTGTCGAGAAGTTGTACCTTTTGTGAATACTGTATTGATGATATAGCAAAGGGCAAGATTGTCATCCCATTTTATGGCAGAAGTATTATTTGCAGTTTTAATACTAAGATAGATTAGCAAATACTGTTGCATCACTACTCAATCACGCTATTGCCCATGGTATTGCGAAAAGTTAATTGCGTAGGTCTATCTTAGGTTCTACAAACAAGTAAAGACCTCTAGCATTTATGACCTTGTCACAACTACACCTTTGATCAAGAAAAAGGTGCAATATATGAACAATGTCACACGTAGGATTAAAGTACACGATACAATTAAATATTTTAACACTATTTGACAACACAGTAATAAAGTCAATATGTGCGATCTATTTCAGTAACTTTAACATATGATCTCTATTAGACCGTCACTCTAGTGCTCTTTTATGGATTAATAAGTTATTTGTATGCCAAGTTTCACACAAACACAGAATGTCAAACCTCTTCTTTAATCTAAGATCTATACATACCTACTGCAGCAGACATTAAGAAAATTAAAAAAGTACAATTTGAATTAACCTAGTAACTTAAAATAAAACTCCAAGTGTTAATAAGAAAAACAATGTATAAGTAATTAATTTGTTTACTTCTTATTATAGGTGCTAAATAAGAGACTATTTGCTATAAAAAATACATGTCACTTTTGTTTTTAGCAGATAAAATTATAAGTTAGATAAAGCAATAACAAAATCACTTTAGCTAATTAATAATTATAACAATAGTGAATTATTTAATTAGGTATAATTAAGCACCTACTAATTACTGCAACTATACCTAACATTTATAACAATGGTGTTTCTTGTGAATCGTCAAAGCAAGATGATATATTGCTACAAACTAGGTCATTACCCTGTTTTGACAACTTCCTCATCTCAAATGACTCCAACTAGGCACATACTTCGGCCCGCAACAAACTTTGTAGATTAAGATTTTATTCATGTCCACCTTAACTCAACTAATTCATTAGCCTAAAAGGTTTAGTTTGAACCAGGATCTCTCCTCTACATATTCAGCTTCAATTATTAACAACTTCGAATATATTATCTTCAATGGGTAAATATTACATGCCATAATTGCCATAGCCTGTCGTTTATGTTGGACATAAGGCAAGCGAACTGAATAGTTTCTGAAGTTCCGGTAATCCATGTGAGATAATTTTCCGATCTTCACGGATTGTTTACACATTATAGTCACGAGCAAATTAAAGTTATGAGACGCGAGCGCTTGAGTCTAAGACATAAATGCAACTTGCACAGTACACGAGCGTAGCAGAGAATGTCGTTAATATACAGTTTTTAAATAATTTCAGCTTGTCGGGAAAACAGTAAGTAACAGCAATAACAGTAAACGCTTATACATTGCTGTATACAGGGTGGTCAGTTTATTATGACTCAATATTGGCATCTCAGATAATGTATAATATATAGGGTGGCTGAAATTAGAAAAAAATTGCGCCATTAAGATAAGCCAAACACACTGAAAAAAAAGGCCAGTAACTTTACAAATATACTTTGTAAAAATATCCTTATAACTGTCTTAAAATAATTCTAAAAATAATGATGATATTACACTGATGCTTGTAATTTTACAAGAAAACTGCCAATATACAACAAAACCGTAAATTTCATATGTAATTATAATGTAATATGTACATTTATAGAATATATTGTAATAAATTTACAATTAGCAACGTGAAATCCACTTTTACATTGTAAAATTACTGAACATACCAAATTTACTATATAATTGACTGTAAAAATATGCTTAATTTGTGTGTGAAGATACTACTAATTTTAAAATGCACTGCCACTAACCGTTGAGAGCATTGGGTGGTGACGCCTTCATTATTTCTTGCTTCATTTCGATGAATGCAGCGTGTACCTAGTACCTAGGTACTTACATAATTAATTTAGTGAGTAGTGACTAGCAATATAATCATATCTAGAGTGACAAGTGAGTGTTTTTAGTACTATAAATAGTTTTGTCTAGTGCTGGTTGTAACATAACCTAAATAAAGCATGCTTTATTTCGACAAATGCAGCGTGTACCTAGGACTTAAGTACTTACATAATTAATTTAGTGAGTAGTGACTAGCAAAATAATCAAATCTAGAGTGACTAGTGAGTGCTTTTATTACAATAAGTAGTTTTGTCTTGTGTTGCTTATAACATAACCTATATGAGATAACGTAATAGGTATGTATTTTATACAGAATTATTGAAGCAAAGGAACAATGGTATTTTTGCATCTACAAAAATCAGATACCAACTGTATATTGAACTCCGTTCATCTTACATATAAACAATATATTATTTTCTACGTTAAAATTATATTTAAATTGTAGGTACCTAAATTACACATTAGATCTTTATTATTTGATATATACAATATATAGATTTACTTTGTTATATATGTTTTGTATAACGTTAAGTGTCCTGTTTTGTAAAAATGACCTAAATATACAGGTACCAAATTAAATAAAAAATATCGAAAGACCTTAATATTTTATTTTTCATAATCTAACTATATTTATTCTAACATTATAAACTCAATAATATGAACCATTACCTACGTTTTTACTAATCTATCAAAAAGTAAAATATATTCGTTATATTCGTAGCGTACCACTTAGGTGTACCTACATGTTTTTCTAACTTCAAGATATAATAGGTATAGCTGTAACTACGGATTAGCTAACTGAGCTGAACTTATATAATCGGTTAGGAATAGTACGATTTTGTAAATGTTTTTCACACAATTTGTACAAAAATATTTACTAGAACGAATATTTAGTTTAGAAGATTTTTCTTTTAAAATAACATCCTGATGCAGTGATGTTATTGAGAAACTTACAGAAAATCCTGACATGATTGTTACGTAAGGTAAGTAACAATTGTTAATTCTGGAATTACTATTTAGAAAATTTATTAGGTACATTTAGGAGGTTTCTTTTATTTGCGGAAAAGATAGAGAAACAATAGTCCAAATGTCACGGAAAAAGTTTTTGAGAAAAGTTGAATGACGAAAATTTTATTTCAATATCTTGATTCGCTTTGATACAGTACACTTGTTAATTTTAGGTAGAATACCATAATTCTATATTTTTTTATTTCTGAAAATATTGGTACTCTCTGATGAGATTACCATATTCAGCTTTTTGTGTAGAATCTAGTGGTTTGCACAAACTTTAAAAAAATAATAATAACATCCTATACATTTTTTGATATGTATTTGATATGTAGGTATGCATAAAAATATTTTTAAGTTATAAATATATATACTAGCAAATTCTTTTTGTAAATAAATATTGCGAAAATATTCACGTAAGATGAAATAAATTACAAGTTGAATAAAAGTAAATTATAACACATATGTTTCATTAAAAAAATATGAAAGTTTGCTATAACGGAAAATTAGAAGTGGTAAAAAAGCGTAAACCGCTAAATATTTTTATAATTAGAAAAATTTCAGTTATCATAGAAAACGGCCAAAATTGAAAAACATCACGGAGGTATTTTTTAAACAAATCGAAATGTGATTCTCGCAATTCAACTTTTCTCGAAAAAAGAGTCCGAAACATCTGCTGAACTTTTTTCTGTCTTTTCCGAAAATAGGAGAAACCTTCTGTAGGTACCTAAGTATCCAAACTGGACCATCCTGTACAATAAATAAAAATTTCATTATAGTTATAGTGAAAAATGTTTTATTACAATGTAATTATACAATTGATTGTAAAGTTATTTTGTACTTTTATAAATAATTATATGTTACATTGTAAAAATTTTTGTATTGTAAAATTACAAAGTAATATTACAGTTACTAAACGGAAAATTACATCGCAAAATAAATTTACAATGCAATTTTACATTTTAATTGTAAAATCACAATCTATAAGAAAATCACAGCAATAATGAATGGTAAATAAATTGCCATCTATTTTTACTGTAATTATTTTTTACAGTGCAGATTCAATATATCTCTTGCTGTTGCTGAAATATTGTGAAAAAATTTAAAATAGCGATTTTAGAAAATGCCATCTAGCGTCATTATTTCCCAACGGAAAAAGCTGAAATTTGGTGCAAATAGATAAGAATATAGAAGAAATCGAAATTCGTCAAAAGAAAATTTCTACGGCTACTTGTTTCGGTTATGCAACATTTTATTGTGACGCCCATTTTCACACATACAAAGCTCAGTTCTTAATCTAATGTTGTCTACAATGATTTGAATACCTTGTGAAATAAACCTAAAAGCAGCAGAATTTTTTTGCACTATACCAAAAAAAATAAATTTATGGACACCGTGGAGGCCAAGGAACAAGATCATGAGTGCCAATCCAATTACATATTTGGAAAGCGTCAATTTAAATATTGATATAGTAGTAGTACTAGTGCATGCTACATTCCCACCCTTAAAATATTTACATACTTCTGAGAATAAAAACAAAGTTGGAAAATCGAGTCTGTGTAAATTATTTCTTGATTTGTGTTTTACGTTAAGAACAAATCGATTTTTATATAAATATCAAATGTCATAAGATATCTAAATATTATATGAAATTTTAACATAGGTAGTTGCATGTTCAAAGTTTTTCCAAATTTCATGGCCGACATGGACCAGCCTTTATATTTAAATGGAAAGGAGATGTCAATGTAACGACGTTTGCTTTATTTGATTTTCTAAGAAATGAATGCTGTATTTTCTTTTGCTATTCTTATAATCCCATCGCTCAAACATTGCTGGTTATTATAGTTTTCTATTTCTATATGTGCTAAATTAAGTAAAGACACCGGTGTCACGGACTTCACACAGGACATTTAATAATTTCTAACCTGCTCGTTATTATTGTCTGTATTGTAAAAGTGATACGTTGTGACGTCTCTCTTTGAAGCTGACGGAAATACTACTCTTACGTATTTTCTTTAGTTTGATTGGCTTTTTTGCCACACTTCTGAAAAAAATAAAGATTAATTAAATTAGCCCTTGCACCAAACGGATCAATTAAGGGTTATTTTTGAAACTAAGTTTGCCTAACCTAAGAAGAAGTAAGTAACAATAATCTTAAAAATCATTTAACATCTCTATGGAAGCAGATAAACAAATTTTAAACTGTCAAACTTGACATACTTTTAATACGTTTGCTATTTTGACAACGAATACAGAGAGTTTTCGAAACGTAAAAAATACGGAAGTGCACTATAGTGTGATGTGACTGATCCGTTTGGCGCAAGGGTTTATTTAATTAAAGTTTATTTTTGTCAGAAGTGTAGCAAAAACTCAATCAAAATAAAGAAAAACTAAAATTATGCCACAAATAAATAGCTTCAGAAAATACCCTTAGGTATTTATATCTTTTCACCATCAAACAAATAACCGTGACAGAAGACACATTTAGAAAACACGTCGAGGTCTTCATAACCTACACCTCTTGCTTGGTTAAATTTTGTTAACGTACATGTTAAAATGTCAAAAATCCTATTCCAATTTTAATGATGATTGTACTTAAAAGGCAGATATTTTTATTTGCGTCAGTTTACTAGGCTTTTAACCTAGCTTCTTGCAGACCAGATCCACATTATTCCGTTGATCGATCTTCGATCCATTTGTCAGTGAATCTCTGTGATAGCTCGAACACTAGTTGATTCCATAAATTGACTACCAGAATTCTATTTGCCAAACATATGTATGTTTATTATATGTTACTTTACGATGATTAACGATCCAAATGAGGTTCACACGATTACTGATGGGACTGCACAGGATGTGCCTGATTGTTTGTAAATATCTGGTTCACATTTCTCTTTTAAGGTACAAATAGAGATATTCAATATCTCAATCAGTGTCAGTCATAGACATTTAGGTAAGTATTTAAGACGTCTACTTGTAAAATCAGCTTCATCCATATTATAAAATAGGTTATATGCTCTTTTACTTAGTAATCCAAGATTATGTTAAAAGCACCTTGGCACCTTGAGTCAGCTAAAGTCAGCCGTTCACTATAGGGATATTGTTGTAAAAGCGGCTACATTCATCAATAGTATGTTCCAATAGCGGCCATTTTTTGTTTTCAAAATCCGCACAAACTCATACTCGACGTATAATAATAAAGTTAAGGAATGATGCAGGAAGGTGAGGAAGCTTAGTGAACAGAAATGTCCCATGGGACATGAAAACATGTAAAGTCGCCTAATTATCACATTCTGATTAACATATCTCCTTTAATGTACAAACGGAGATATTCAATACCTTAACCTATAAACCATGACATAACTCGCCACACGGTAAAACTAATTCTGGATTTTTTCTGTTTTGGACACGTAAGCCCCTTTTCCAACATCAGGGATGGCTGTAAATTGCTTAACCTATTATATTTTGTTAAAATGTCTCTTACAAAGACAGTTTCTTTTTTTAGTAAAAATAACTGTATCGGTCCTTTCAGCTTTTTCATATGTTTATCAAGGCGTTTTTCACACATTTGTCAAAGTTTTTTATTCATAATCCACTTCTTGGAAGCAATTCTTCGCCCAGCTAAGTATGTTTCTTCGCTTTGTGACGAATTTCGTTTCTAAGCATTATTAAATGTAGAATTTTGTTTGCAAACAATACATTTCCGGAAAACTGTTTTAGTTTATGTCTTACTTAGTAAGTACTTTTCCACTGACTGAAGAAAGGTTTGAAGCATGACCCATTTTTACCAAGTCCAGTTTAACTAAACTTCCTGTTCATTGAGAAAAAATCCAGTTTATATATTTTATTTACTTTCGTCTCAATTTAACACAAAGAATAATTTATTGAATCTAATATAGCTGCCTACAGAGTACTTCCAAGACAAAAAAATAATTCTATTATGACATATTATGCCATAATATCTAAGTGAAAATATAAATTCATTTTTTCCACGGTCGGTAGTAGAAATCAGTTTCTATTACATCAACATTAAAACAGAAGTAGTCGATTATTCCCAAGGGAGTATAATGCTCCCAAGGGAGTTTACATTATGGAGAACGCTTTTCATGCAAAAAAAGATTGAAGTTATTTATTGACATTTAAATTAAATGTTACATTTGTACAATTTTCAAAATTAATATTAGAAGGAATATTACAGTTTTTGTGATTGCGCTAGTAGTGGTACCTACTAAAACCTGATAAGTGGAGTTCTCGACATAACCCTGAGCGACTGTCGTTGATTTCCAACCAGCATGGCGTTTTATTGTCGTGATATCCACACCAGCATCTGCCAGTAATGTTGCTGAAGATCTTCGTAAGCAGTGACCAGTATAACATGCAGCATCAGGCAATTTTAAATACGAAGCTACTACACTCGGAATTTTTCCCATGGCTGCGAACTACATTTTCCTGCTTTGTAGTACAAAAAGGCGCTTATGCTTGACGTGGGGAGGACGAAGGGACAGGTATTTTCGAAACAATTCAAGCATATTTCCCACATCCGTAACCAGAAAGGTTCGTGGAATCTTTGTCTTAGTGTTTAGAATTTTTACAATCAAGGAAGAGCCTACATCCTCAATATCATCTACAGTTAAAGTGACTAGATCATCAGTTCGACAAGCTCCGGCAATTTCCAGAATTAATCCAACCTATAAAAAATCAAAATACTTAATAATTGAAATACCTATCAACAAAAGTAATCTTACCTTAATCATTAAGAATTCTTTGTCATCTGCACTTGATAGAAAACGGTCGATTTCACCCTTTGTCAATATTTTAGATTTTTTCGCTTGATGTCCGTCACCGGTTCTTTTCAAAAATGCGATCACCTTGGGGAATTTGCTTATATCTATGTTGTCGTAAATTATCAAGCATGACTTAACCATAGAATATTGCGCCCATAATGTGGAAGACTTGTAATTCTTTGCATTTTCACTGAAGTATGCCAACAAAATATTCTCGCTATATACTTGAACATTTTTCTTGGCGCACCACTTTTTGAACCGACTGCAGGCTATATCGTATAAAGATCTTGACTTCGTAGGCAGCAAATTGCTTATTGCAATATTTGCAGCCTCCACAATCTCTTCCGACTCACAATTATTCATTGTGCACTAAACAAACTTTAAACTAAACCAAACTAGCACCTTAATTTGACAATTCTTTTTGTTTGTTTATTTTGTAGTTATGACAATAACTCAACGACTACTAAATAAATGCTCAAATCCGAATACAATAATTCTGGTGCTACTTACTTCATAATGACAAAATATGTATTTTTATGTTAATGGAAAAAATAGTATATACCATTCGGGAGAATGGTATATACTATTATTACATTATAGTATAATGTACTATTTCAGTTTCTATTATTTCTACTATTGACTTATGAATAAAAAAGACATGTCCGTAATTGGGGGATAAAATTAAAATTTATATTTTAAAGTACACCTAATTTATTCAAGTGTCTATCTCTGAGGTCCTGCTTGCCAAATCAGATTGCAGCCTTAACGCTATTCAAGTATAATCCTCCTCTGTACGAGGATCCAACGTGGTCGTTTATTTGTTACCGGAAGAGACAGCCAAGGCTCTAAATTGCATAACGTTACTAAGAAGTTAGATTACACTAGTGGCGAAGTGAGGTACAGACCATTGGCGTAGGCCAGTTTTTTGTAGTTTCACTCAGAGCGTAACATTGGTCTAAAAATGTAATGTTGAACATTACTTTGCCTTTTCCAGTTTTATACACGATTTTTAAGGTATATCTATGAAAATTTTTATACAATGTACAAATGCGATAGCTGAAAAAAAAACTAAATTGAAATTGTTACATACAAAATATTTTAGTACTTATTTCTTTAATCAATACAACAGTAACACTGTTTTTCAAAAATTAATTTGAAGGCTGCATGGTTCTTCGAGCTGGATATGACATGAAACTTTTTATTAAATACTCAAAAATCATAGTGTAATATCTAACTAAGTTGTGGTATAAACTTTCAAAATATAACAAATGTTCGATCAACACTGCTGGGCACAGCGATGGTTCAATCGGAGTCATTTTGATGTTGTTGTTGAGGCTGGACTTCTTTGGTAAATATAAGTGGTCCGAGCATCCTACGATTACAAAAGTGGCATGAGGATAAAATTTATGAACCACTACATTCTTATTTTTTATAAAACGATATTCAAATGCTATATATAAGTGAACTGTGTGTAAAACATTAACTATTGAAGAGTAGAAGGTAAATTTGTGCGTAGAAGCGGCAAATCAATATACGGTTTGCAAACGCAAAAGAAGGAAAACTTTGCAACAATGGCAGAGTATTGTTGATGTCAATAAAGGTGCAACTGCAGCAATCTCCGACTTGTTTTTATAATTTTAGTAATAAGTGAAGGGCATATACATACAGGGTGAACTTATATAAAAAAAATTCTGAGTGTACAGGGGACTCTTAGAAATACAATTTTTTAAAGAAAAAATCAAAAAAGGCAGTTCGAAAATGATTTAAAAATACACTTCTGCACGGCACTGAAAACTCATCCATTGTAAAACCTTATAAGACGGCAATCTGCGACCGGACAAACAATTTAAAGAAATACTTAAGGAAAGAAATAAATAACATTTGATAACGCCGATTATACAGGGTGTCCCAAAATATACGGCCATACCATTAACCACATATTCTTTAGATAAAAATAATGCGACTTTCCTTATGCCATTTTTTTATTTGGACGTCCCTGTTTCAATATACAGGGTGTTAAAGTTGCATCTTAAAAAACTATTTTTATTAATAATTTCATTGTTTTTTAAGATACAGACTTGAAACTTTGCACGTACTTTTATCTTATTCCGGCATACTTTTCATGTAATTTTAGTGAAAAAAAATCGAACGGCGAATGGAAGTAACTGAACTCTTGAAATATCAAACGTAGAATTTTCTTCTGATCATTTTATCTCTTTGTATTTTTTGTTTAAATGCTCCGTTCTGGAGAAAAACGGCAATTTGTAGTGCCCATAAATCTATAATTCACTATCATTTTCAAGTGAAACTGAAATTTTGTGGATATACCTATCATTACAATACCCTGGCAACTTAGAAAATCGTAATACTTACTGAATGAATATTTGCTATTTAAAACAAAATGAATAATTCTAAATGTTAAAAAATGAGGAATACGTACGAATTGAAAAAATAATATGGCATTAAAATCTGTAATACAGTTCTCTTATCAACCAAAAAATAATAGTCTCATTTAGTAATAGTAATAATGAACGATCAACATAATAACTCTTTACCTAAATAACATTAAATAAAATAATTAATTAATTACTACTAATTTAACAAACGTTCTACTTGCCCACCCTTCTCATTAACACATGTACGTACCCTTTTAAGTAGTGATAGCCTTATCTTTTGAAAGATATTCTCCTTTTGCGTAAGTTTACCAACTACCATTACTATTCTCTCTTTGAGATGGTTAATATCATTTATTTCTGCAGCATAAACAATATCTTTCATATAACCCCACAAAAAAAAACAATGGATTAAGGTCAAGAGATCGTGGTGGCCACTGAATAAGTGCGTCTTGTCCTCGACCAATCCAACGATCGGAAACAAATGGGTATTTAAATACTGCCGAACTTTTCTTCCATAATGGGGTGGAGCGCCGTCAAGCTGCATCCACATACCGTCACGTACGATAAGAGATAAATCATGTAAAACATCTCGAAATTCATTTTTCAGAAAATTTAAAAATGATGATTGATGGTGTGCTATAATGGTTACATGGGAATTCAAATCAGTCCATACGTGGCTGTTATACCAATCCATTGTTTGTGAATCCATTTCTTGTAAAGCTTGCCTCATCCGT
Source organism: Monochamus alternatus (assembly GCA_037114965.1). Taxonomy (NCBI): domain Eukaryota; kingdom Metazoa; phylum Arthropoda; class Insecta; order Coleoptera; family Cerambycidae; genus Monochamus; species Monochamus alternatus. The sequence continues at coordinate 26,123,292 of CM073429.1, forward strand.
GAATAGAATTTTTCTTACGAAGTCCCTATCTGCATCATACTATGTTAACAACCAACGTCTAAATTGCATCCTAGAAGCAAAATCTTGGGGAATAATATTTTGTACGGGTCATAAAGGCATAAGAAAACTCGCATTATTTTTGTCCAAAGAATATGTGGTTAATGGTATGGCCTTCTATTTTGGGACACTCTGTATACAGCAAATTTAACTGCTTTTGCCCGCTATTGTTATTAATTATTAATAGATTTAATTTATGGTTTTAATTAATAAAATAGTTTAACATACCTGATATTACAACATTTTGGGCCCATCTTACCCAGTTTCTACAAACTAACACAGATGTTTCTACTTCTTTTTCGTTTTGAACTCGTAAGTTATTGGTGGCAACTATGATAGGTTCTCGTAAATCATCGATAGTATGTATCCACTTCGGTGCGATACACTTCATTTTTTAAGCATCCCTACAAAAAGAAGTCTAAATTATTTAAAGTCAGCAGATCGTGGCGGCCATGGTACCCGTCCTTCTGGTCAAACCCCTGGGTATTAATGCTTGGACATGATACATCACACTGTCGTCCTGGACCTCCATCTCTTCCACGAATCGGTTTAAAATTTGCCTCGCGTTACACTGCACTTGCCCACACTGCACACCGCGATAAAGCATTTTCACATAATCATAAATTAAAACGATATCCATCAACTTTGAGTTGTTACTATACACGTAAAACTAATGTAAACACTGGCGTCACAAAAAGTAATAGAATTTCAATATTCGGAATCGCCTGTCTAGAGGCTAAAATGGTCCAGCAATATAAAGGATGAAAATACTACAACTTCAATAATGTTTTACTCGGAAATTATAAAGATTTTATATATATATATATATATATATATATATATATTTTTTACTATATCGATCCTCATGGCGCAGTTCTGTATAGGACGGTACCTTTTACAGTTTTATCATTTTCCAGTTACAAGACGATTTTTAATTATCTGCAGAATTCGCATAACCCCGTATCTCTCTTTTTCACTAGATATCTCAAAATTACATGTGACAAAGTGGCCAAAATGTCCATTTCCAACGCAGGGACTAAAAATTACGGTAGGTAGTACTTCTTTCAATATGTTGATGGAAACAATGGCATATTTATCGCATATCTATTAGACTTTGTAGCAGCAATTTAAACTTTTTAAAAATGTCGCAGGAATCATCTTCTTTAGATGACAATTCTTCGTTATTATAAAACGATCTAGATGTTGTTCGTACCAACGGTTTGGTAACTTGAATTAATTGAAAATATCTTAAGCTCTTAAAAATGTTATTACATTCATGTCTATTATTTTGAGCATTCTATCTATTTGAACTAAATATTAATTATCAGTTGCTGGTGTTTGTATAAATACAAAAAATAATTCATTTATGTACCAGTGATTGCAAATTACCTACGTTCATTTCAAATATGTCAGTAGTTTTGTTGGTGATTAGTTATGTATGTTTTGGCAGTTAGAGTACAAAACACAAAAAAGTTATGCTACATGTTACCCCGCCCTCCCCCCTGTATAATATATATAACGTGCAACAAAAAAGCAGGTCTTCTCATTAAGTGTTTCAGTGCTAGTTAAGTATTTTTGGCGGCGATGACGATTTAACCCTACTTACCTATATACAAAAATGGCACTCTTAAAAAATACAGGGTGTAAAGTTGAACTTTTAAAATTGTTTTTTGGCTACAATTTCATCAGATTTCCACGTATCACTTTGAAATTATATAGAAATGCTTCTTATTATTAACAAAATCCTCAAGGGTATTATTATAAACAACGCCTAAAAAACAAAAGTAGAAACTGAAGGAACGGGCTATTTTATCCTCCCACGTACGGCTATAGACGATTTTTATAACTCCATAATGTAGAATTTCATTACTCTCGTCAATTTTTCGTAAAACTCTTCAGTTTCGAGGTAAATTCGATTTCTGGGCATGCTAGAGATAGTCACAGCAAAATGAGTTGTACTTAATCAACAAGGAACATTCGTTTTTTATATGTTTTTAGGTATTAATAATAGTGTGCGGAACTAACTACTCTGTGGACTAAAGCCCCAACCAGTGTTGAATTACACCCACAATATCTACCCATATATTCTTTATTATTAGCTTTTGTAACATTTTGTACTGTATTAGAAAGGTATTTTAAGTTAATATAAATCAAATCTCCTGCAATTATTATCAATGAAGTCATATGTATGCTCTCTGATACCAAACATCTAGGTATGCTAATGAACAATTCCACAGACAAAGTTCTACTCAATAATTATCTATAGAAATTAATCTATCTAAATTTACTAATCTGGTTTAATGAAAACACTCCATAAATATCTAACTTCACTTTTAAAACAGTGAAAACTCGAAAATTCAACCACAATAGATGAGATCTGACCTATTTCTGCATTTTTAGGATTGCTTCTTCAGGTGGCTTCCTTTGAGTCAAATATCTAACTATAAAAAATATTATATAAATTAAAATTATTTCAAATTAAATATCGACAAATGTTAAAAGTGTATTTAGCCTGTCAATAAATTTTAAATTAAATATGACAAATATATATATTTTTAGGTATTATAATATTGTGTGAAACTAGCCAGAATTTTTACACAAACAAATGTTTTTTTATCACCGTAAATTTGTTTATTAAAGGAAGAACAGGGATTAAAAAAAAAACATTTTAGTTCTTAAGCAGAAAATTTATGCTGAAATTCAATTGAAAACAGTAATTTTAACATTTTGCTTCACTTATTCAACATTTAAGTCCGGTCGACTAAAATAGTGGGAGCGTGATGGTCACTGAATAACTGCGTCCCTTACACATCCAAATCATCGATTTAGGAAAATTAAACTTATATAATGTCTTACATTTAATCCAAGGTGAGGCGGAGCTCCATCAGGTTGACTGACTTTATGGTCGGTATGTGCAACAATTAGTGTAAATCTGTTTAATAACTAATATGTTTCTTAAATCCCTTTCTTAAAAAAAAACGAATTTACATTGGCAAACATTTATTTGTGTAGAAATTACACATCTGACTAGCTCTTGCTTCACACTCAGTATAAAATAAGTAAGGACACTTTAGAGCAAATTGTTCTTTTGTAATTTGCATTTTAATAACGTTATTAAATGCAACTCATTTTTCTGCGACTATCTCTACGTTGCATGTCCAACAAACGGATTTATCTCGAAAAATTATCAAGAGTAATAAAATATTCTAAATAAAATTCTACAATCTGACATATACAAAATCGACCATAAGCGTACATCAGAAAAAAGTGGAGGGATAAAATATTCCCCCCCCTTCTACATTTGTATTTCAGGCGTCTTTTACAATAATACCGTTCAGGATTTAGCTAATAACAATCTAGAATCGTCTGAACATAGTTTCCAGTGGTTAGTAGAGTACTAGCGTTAGTAAATGAAGCCAGACAAGTATCAGTATCAGTCTGTATAATTGTAGTCAACCGTGGAGAAAAATGAACAATAGAAACACAATTTTAGACTGAAATATTTATTTGGGAAATTGTGTCAAGTTACATTATATGAACTATTAGAAGAGTTGCTAGAAAAACATATTTCTTTGTAACAATGAATTACGCATGTTTGTTTTATAACAGGGAATAGTGATATTACACTTAAAATTAATTTCATTATATAATTTAGGCATTTCTGATGCGTGTCTATATGCAGAAAATACAAAACGGTGGGTGCGTCTTCACCGCATACTAGCCGAGCATGTGCTAGCTTCGCCGTTGACACGAAGCCAATATACAAAGCCAGGATAGTAAATTTGGTGGTGGGAAGCGCTACTAGTATAAATAATAGAACCCCATCCTATCTTAAACGTAAACGATAGCTTACACGTTTCTTCACTAACTTATAAACTAAGCTATTTCCGTTATAATTATTAATTATTATTTTACTTCAAAACTGATTTACTAATTCGAAACATTACTAAACGTACCACACTATAGTCTGTTTTGAAATGAAAGAGAGTAATAAAAGCTTATTATGTATGCAAATCGTAAATAAATGTAGTACTGGTGCTTATATTCAATATTTTTATATTATGTATTATCGGTATAGATGAGGTGTACTTTTAAAAAAACTTTATGTGACCGGGTTGTACTAAATTGTAGCAGGTAGCTAAAATTTAATCCCTGATAATCCGTCTTTGTCTATGCTGCTTCAATTTCTCGGTCCACTTCTCTTATAAGTAAACAATATAAAAACAGCATTTCGAAACATGAGGCTAGTTTAAGCATCATAACCGGGTTAAGAGGGTTTTTGGCAATTCAAATAAAATTATTCAATATTATTATCAAAATATTTATTTAAATGCAATGAATAGACTTTTATTCCACACAAAAATATATGTATTTTAACCATTCAAATTATGGTGAGTAAATGTAGTGTTCTATAAATGTACAATAAAGAAAATAAAAAATTACGTATATTAAAATTCATCCTCTGAATATTCTGATGAATTATCTTCATCTCCTAGATTGATAACGATAGGTTCCACAGTAACGTCAACTAAATTATCGAGTTCCCACATTTTCTCCTCTTCTTTTTGTACATGATGTATACATCTTTGCCAGTTATCTGCAGTTATTCCTTCCAAGGAATTTTTTAACAAAATTTTCACGTCAGTTAATATAAACTTCGTATTATTTCACGCTACATCTCCTTTTACCTGCGTCCAGACTAATTCGATTGGGTTCAGTTCACAGTGATAAGGTGATAACCGTAGTACCGTTATTTGGCGATTTGTTGCCATTTCATCGATAACATATTTTTTCTGATCTTTATTAAGATTGACAAGTGTCAAAAGTTCCTTTTTTACCATATTTGTTTGAAAAGAAATTTTTTTCTGGATAACCATTGAATTATATCGGCTTTCCTCTAAGCAGTCGTAGGCGTCCGTTCGGTCGGCCGTGAATGGTAACTGGCATTATCCATGACAATTACAGACCCCGGAGGAATAAGATCTAACATATGTGTAAAATATTCTTCGAAAACATCTGCGTTCATGTCTTCGAGATAGTCACCTGTATTTTTAGATTCAAATTAAAGTAAACCGCCATCTACAAAACCACTGACACCACCTATATGTGTCACTAGTAATCTTCGCCTTTTGCCTGAAGGTGCCTTCAACCCTGTTGAAAGTCCATCCAAAAATGCTTGTCGAAAACTTTTTACATTTTTATCTTGTCATACTTTTGTTACAGTATATCCCTCGTTGACCCAAGTTTCGTCTAGACTCTAGATAATAAATATTCCTCCCTTCGTTACGGAATTTTCTAATTGATCTTAAGTAAAATCTTCACCAACAAATAATTTCATCTTTATCGATAAGAACTGACTTCCTGTTCTGATTTTCCCAGCAAAAATTCAACTCTCGTAAGACGGCCCATAATATGCTTCTACTGATTTTTGGCAAATCGTTGTCCTCTGAAAGTTCACTTAAACTTTTGTTTAGCGTTGGTATTTCTCTTTTAAAATAAAATGAGTGTACTTTTCTGCGAATGACATTTTTGAAGAAATCATCTATAACGACTTTTGATCTCCCTGTAGATGATTTTGGGGGATTTTCAATATCTTGTTCATTTTTTGTTTCCTTTAATAGTCTGTAGATAGTCGATTTTCCAATCCCTATCATTTTGGAACACTTTTCCACGATGTCGTCAACACTGTTAGAAGAATTTTGGTGTTTCAATGCATTAAATACATTTAATATAATAATCTTCTCATTCTGAGACGACAGCGCACATCTTTTCACGCGTTTAGCAGGTACGTAATCTGATAATCTCGACATTTTACCCAAACAATATTATATCCACTGGCACAATAATCACTAAACACAAGTCGAATGTTACTCTACTGCACAATCACGTTTTCGTATATTCAGCTCTAAAACTGGATTGATCTGTCACAATACACTGGCTCCTGCCCCAGTAAAATGTACACCCATTACCTGTTAGCATTAGTGTTACCCGATAATTACCTGAAACGAAATATTTCCACGCCCATGGCCGGTTCTTATCTCGGGGTTTTATTACTCTCTTTCATTTCCAAACGACTATAGGAATATTATTGGCTTGTAACATTTTTCAGCTAACGACTTGCCCCAGTAACTGTGTATATTTACTAAACACGTGTAAATGTAATTGCTATCAGGCAAGTGCGAACATGAAAATGATACGTGTTTACATCTAATCCTATAGATGTATAGACACATATCGCAGACAGTTGAAACTAAATGCCGTGCAATTAATGTAAGATGAAAACGTACCTTAAGGAGCTTTACCGGTGTGGTTGTAACGATTCCTTTATATTATTTCCCATAGCCATTTCTGGCACAATATGAAGGTCGCACGCCCATGAGCACGACATCGCAACCGGGATTATCATTACACAAAGACGGTGCTGAATCTTGGGCTCGTTCTCTGCCGTCTCAAAGGCAAAGGCGCAGCGCGTATAAAAGGAAATCATAAAGGGGTGTCCTGGTAATAACAGGGCCTCTGTACACGGCCGTTGTCGGCGACAAACGATGCCTACAGAATTTAATTGAATGGATCGTTTTCAAAATCATAACACGTACTGTACGTCTGTAGGGAGCACTCCGCTCTGCCATTGCCCGATATAAACATCACTACGATTGTCAAAATAATGCCTACTCTTTGTCGTCGCCTGTGTAAAATAGTCGGGTGGATATTACAGCTAAGTTTCTCTGATTGCGGATTGTTTTGAAGGGATGCTCGCTAACAAACTTTGTTTAAATTAAACATGAATTTTAGGGAGGTTCCGCAGTTTCATCTGCAGCACAAAGGCCGTTATGTTGTATCAGTTTGCTAACACCAACAGAGTCCAACGAATGGGTGCGATTTTATCTTATACGATGTGCTGTGTAAGTATATTTTTGAGGCATTATTTACAACGCAATTTTTGGAACATTAAGCGTAGTTTGCCAGCCAAATGCACTTAAATCAAATGTAGTTTATCTATTATTCCAGCAGGATATAATCTCAATTACAGGAATAAATAAAAGTACAGTAATGGAAGAAAGAAAATAAAATATATTAATCAAAAAAATTATAGTTAATAAGTAAAAGACACACAAAAGCAACCAAACAAGTGCAAAATATAACCACAAACAACGTTTAAACTATCAATATAAATACCACGTTTGGATTCAAGTCTATTAAACAAACTACACATTAAAAATAATGGGAATTTGCTAACGCATTAGTCGTAGAAATGTCACAGTAAAAAAGTGTCTATTGTTTAGAGTTGCCACTTGAAACCGGAAAACGAATCTGGCTTAAACGTTCAGAGCAATCAATTTCGTTGTAAAATATGTTGTGAAGATAACGAACCAGTGCAACATCATAACGCACATCCAGTGATTTTAAGTCGAAACGTTCATGTTCAAATCCTATGGGAGGATGTAAACCATCTTGTGAAAAAGCTAGAAACTTTAAAAATTTCATCCGAACTGACTCTAATTTTTGCCGATGTACCTAATATACAGTATGACCCATTTCAAATGGAAACAAGCCTGTAAAAATGGTACTTATTATCATATTTATTTCGGGTTTTTTCCGAAAGATGAAGCAGTAAAAACTCTATTCTGGCATAAAATATCAAAATTTGTTTTTTGTTTTCAAGACCTACTTCGATTTTTTTCCCGGTGAAATTTTACAAAAACTGTTTAGCGTTTTTTTTATTTCAAACGGCACTATTTTATGCCAAGTTTCATAAATAAATATTTAATATTGAGAGATTTATAACAATTTTAATGGATGATTCATTTTATTAAATACTTTTATAGTAATTTTCAAAAAATACAAGTTGGCTATGAAGAATGAATTAAAACTTACGCTTTCAGTTAATCGCATTGAATATAAAAACTTATAAATAATTAACGATTAGCAATAATTAGGTATTTTAATAAATAACTAAAATGAAAACGGAAAATAACTGCTTTACATTAAAACTAGAATACAAAAAGGCAATAAATTTAATGTCACAATACATTGAAATTTTACATTTTTGTAGCATCTACGAGGCCACCGTTGATTTTGCACTTTTCGAATCGTTTACGAATATTTTTTTTTAACATTCTGTAGTAGTATTATTTTTATAGGCTTGGTTCCATTTCATACTCCAACTTTGATCTAATAATAATAATAATAATAATAATAATAACAATGACAATGACAATGACAATAACAATAGCAATAATAATAATAATAATAATAATAATAATAATAATAATAATAATAATAATAATAATAATAATAATAATAATAATAATAATAATAATAATAATAATAATAATAATAATAATAATAATAATAATAATAATAATAATAATAATAATAATAATAATCTCTATCCCTTATAGACCAGTGTTGAATCCTTTGAAAATGGTAAAAAGTGAGAAAAAATAATAGTACGATGAAGCCCATTGGAAAAGGAGGTCGGGAAGTGGAAGGGGGTGTTTTTAAGGGTAAAAAAACGGTTTATCGTGATTTCTGGCAAAACTACAAGTCCTATGAAAAAAAGTTAAATAGCAAAGTTGTAAGTAATAAAAAGATCTACTACTTTTATATTTACACTTTTTTCACATAACCTCAAAATTTATGTGAAAAATTTAAATAACCAAGTTTTTGGTTTTTTATTTTTATCTTTTACAAAAAATAATTTTTTTTCACGATATTTCGTGAAAACTTACCTTTTTATGCCCCAAATACACTGTAATTTTTTTGATTTAAAATATTTATTTTTTCACCTTATTTTGACTTAATATCGAAAAAGCACCCTAATTTTCAATCGAAAATTCTCACGTCAAAATATCTGCTTTTTTAAAAAAGTCGGTTGGCTTTTTGTTCGTTGGAATCTTTACTATCTTATGGTGTAAAAAATATACATTACTATGGTAAATGTTCTCAGAAAATACAAAGAAATGATGCAACAAACTCGAAAATTTTTTTTAATCATTATGTATAATTTTGAGCTATTTATTAAAATTTATACTTTAATTACTCGAAAAACGAAAGATTCCATATTGCATTGATAAACAAAAAAATTGCAAGTTAAAATATACTACTATAATTAACAACTAAATAAGTTAATAAAGTTAATTTAATAAAACATCTACAATATTTTTTTGTTTCTTTGCATTTTCTGAGAACGTTTACCAAAATAATGTATATTTTTTTACACCATCAGAAAGTAGAGATTTCAACGAACAAAATGCCCACCGACTTTTTAAAAAAGCAGATATTTTGACGTGAGAATTTTCGATTGAAAATTAGGGTGCTTTTTCGATATTAAGTCAAAATAAGGTGAAAAAATAAATATTTTAAATCAAAAAAATTACAGTGTATTTGGGACATAAAAAGATAAGTTTTCACCAAATATCGTGAAACAAAATTATTTTTTGTAAAAGATAAAAATAAAAAACCAAAAACTTGGTTATTTAAATTTTTCACATAAATTTTGAGGTTATGTGAAAAAAGTGTAAATATAAAAGTAGTAGATCTTTTTATTACCTACAACTTTGCTATTTAAGTTTTTTCCATAGGACATGTAGTTTTGCCAGAAATCGAGGTAAACCGTTTTTTACCCTTAAAAACTCACCCCCTTTCACTTCCCGACCTCAGATCGCCCGTAAATTATTTTTCCTTTCATTTTTGTTGTGTTCTCTTCCTTTTGGGTTTCATCCTACTATTATTTTTTTTGGTTTCAAAAAGTATCGACCCTGGTCTATTATTCTAATCACGAAAGTCGAAATTAAATAGACTAGTAAGGTACTACTTAGGTACGTTAGATATATATACTTAAAAATTTAAACCTAACTAAACCAAGAGTCAAGAATATATAACATATATTTATTTGTTTTGAGTCCAAGAAATATGTTACGTTTCTATATTTTTTGCTACAAGTTTTGCCCATTGAGATTCTGAGATGAACTAATAAATAATTTATCTGGGATTTCATCATTATACTGGGATATTTTAGAACAATACAATACCTAACTAAACTTTGAATGTTTTATTTTAGTGTTTCTAATAATACCTTCAATATTTGAATTTTTCATAATTGAAGTAACAACTGCAATCTTAACGACGCTGACGGTCCTACGCTTTGTAATCTAAATGGAAGTAAACTGTAGTGAGCCCAACCTGGCATGCTATAGGAGGCAGTGACGTCACACAGCGAATTACGCTAGTCCACGTTCTCAAATTATTTTAAAGTCTTTAGAGGCGTCAGAAAATTATACATTATTTTCAGATTGCACTAAAATTAGGCTATAATAAGAAATGCTAAATGACTGAAGACCAGGAAGCAGCTAGACGCAGACGTAGCACAAAGACCGTTATGTTGTATCAGTTTGCTAACACCGACAGGTCCAACGAAAGAGGGCGATTTTGTCTTGGGTTATGCTCTGTGTAAATATATTTTTGAGGCAATGCCTATTTATAACGCAATTTTTGAAACATTAAGCGTAGTTTGTCAACCAAATGCGCTTAAATCAAATTAAATAAGAAATTAAATTATTGCGACGATAATAATAATTTCTTTGTGTTCCATAATGAACGAAACTTTCTTAAATTGCTTTTCAATTCGGAATCAAATTAAGTATTTTAGAAATGGCCAGTCGGATGTTGTTAAATTCCAATTTCAACGTTCGCTGTTGGTATCTCATTACGGAGAAGCTATTAACGTTCATAAATTTAAGTACAGAGTCTTTCATTAAAGGCGTACTTTTCAATTGAAATAAAACGCAGTATGTAATTCATATTGTTGTAAATATTTTTTATCTGAAATTCAATCGATGCCGTCGTGTATGGCAAAGGATGGCGGACAAAGAATTGTCACAGGTTCAATTAATAGAGCGATGTGGAAATGCTGAGTTCTATATGACACTTTCACATAATCCTAATGAAATTTCATCGATACAATAATAATTTATTCAAGTATTCGTACAATTATTTTATACATAATGATTTCCGGGTTGTTATGCCGTGATCTCAATAACTGGTCGCTGTCAGTTACAGAATTAAAGTGCACATTCCTAGATTTAGCTGGGATTCTTTGACCTAACCTTGTTGTTCTCGGTCTAGGTTCTGTAGGTGCAGACCCAGTATTGGTATCTCTGGACCCGCCTTTATATTAATTTCGGATCCTGTTGTAGGTATTACGACTTCTACGGTCGGAACCGTTTCTCGAATAATGGTGTTCCGAAACGTCCTATAGCCGCCTCCGAACGTCTCAGAACACCATTATCCGAAACATGAGAATGTGTATTATTCTGCTTTTATCTAGATTTTTATTGCTGAACCGCTGTACCTCGATCAAGAAATCAGTGATCTTTATGATTTGCAGCGAATTGTTATAAATGAACAAAATCATATCTAATACACAACACAAATTAGCAGATTTTTTGTATTTTTACCGCATGAATCTGCTTCTAGCAACAATAACGGACAAACTATTTGAATGTACATACAATTTCCATTCACATCATGTGTTACAAACTTCATGTTTATTTAACAAGGAAAATACCAAAAAATAATGTTCGGTAATTCAATTGTTTCATGAAAAAGTTTTGTTTAAATATTTCACAATTAATTTATTATTCTGATGTAACATCAAATATTCCAATGATTGCAACATTATTCCAGTATTGATCAAATTTTGTTTGTTTACCACAGTATACAGTATACTGTGTCAACACCGAATACTACAGGGTGGTCTTAATATAAATCCAATGTTAAAGGGGCTTGTACATCTAACGAAAATAAATAAAAACTGTTATGAAAAAAATATCTAAAGCGAATAGTTTTTCTACAAATATATTTCAAAAATAAAAATACAACTGCGATAAAATGCAAAATTATGTTATGAAATTAAAAACAAAATACAACTAAGGTTAAGTAAAAGCTCACGTAGCGTAATTTGTTTATAATTTGTTCTTTCTACTATGAAGTAAACAATTGAAGTTTCCCAGAAAATCCTTCACAACTGTTGGAGCATGCGTCCTATTTAATTTTTATATTTAAAAACAGATGTAAGGCTGTATATTGATATACTGTCAATTAATTTAATTTTGTAATACATCTAATGCCAATCAAGTTTTAATATTTTATATTGCAAATTAATACAATAAATCATATATACGGTCCTTCGAGTTTATTAATTAAATCTTCACCTGATCGCCGATCCTCCAGATACGAAGCCGTTGCATATTCGCCTGGTTGCTGATCTTCCAGATACGATGCAAATCAAACATTTTCTGGTCAAGGAGCCGGATCCAGTGAATTACTATATAACTGGCAAGAAATTATTACATATCTTTAAGCAACTGATGTTTGGAAGTTACCAAGAGTCCAAAATACATTACATCGTTAGTCTACAAGCAGAGTCAGACGGTAAAGGTCAGTTCGTTCCTTATTTCAGTAGGTCACGCATTCTATAATAAAAATTTAGTTAATTTATTCCAAAGTAATAAATTAATAATCGCTGCATACGAGCATCTGTTTTTATTTAAATAATACTGTTGATTGCACGCTCTAATTGTTTTACTCTCTAGGCATTTTTACAATAACAGATATTGACGTAGAAAAATTAGTTCATAAACGTGCTGTCATTAAAGGCAGTTTAACAAGATTCAAAACCTTTGTTGATAACCTAGACAATATGACACTTGACCTGGTTCAGCTGGAACTTCGATTAAATAAATTAAATCTGTGTTGGCAATCATTTGATAACATTCAGTCAGAAATTAAAACTATAGATACCTCTGAAGATCACATAGACCTTATAAATCATGGACCGGCCCTAGAAAGAGAGGTCCGCTGCTCTGATGTGTGCAAGAGAGATGAAGCTAGTCCGGGCAAAAACAGATGTTCTATGACAGAAAAATATATAAACATAACCTGACAAAACTTTTCCTGTTACTATTGTTAATGATTTGTGTGCCTTTTGTGATTTAGTTGTGTTTAGTGTGTTTATTAGCAATAGTTTTTAAAGACTCATAAACTATGGTGGAGTCGGTCTGTCACCGTAAATGTCATACGTCTGTCATTTACGGTTTTTGTTTTTTTTCGACCAATGATCTGTGAGTTTCTGCCCGGACTAGCTCTATCTCTGTCGCACACATCTGAACATCAACGATTTGCATAGGCAGAAAACAGTTTGGGGCGCGTCCATGATTTATAAGGTCTATGGAAGATCATGAAACTGAACGTCAATAATTCGAAGATGATTATTTCGCGTATGAAGCTAAAGCTAAGAGTATTTTAGATTCAATTCCAAAGCCTGGACATGATGCTACCGATGCAAATAGGCATAGCGAAATATCTAATGCAAGTTTGAATATGGGTAATGTCAAATTACCTACGATCAGTTTACCTTTCTTTGACGGCCAATACAATGATTGGTTATATTTCAAAGATATGCTCGAATCAATTGTATATAATAATCAAAGCATATCTGATAAAGTTTCATTACTGACGCTTATGCTTGAAAAAAGAGTCAGCTGATATCATTTCAAACCTAGGGGTCTAATTATTGGAAAATTATAAAATCGCATGGGAACTTATATTTGAAAGATAAAATAATAAATCAATACTTAAAGATGACCATGTGAATGGACTTTTCAATTTGCCAACGAGTAACAAAGAGTCTTATACTTTTCTTCGTTGTCTTCTTGATAATTTAAATAAACACTTGCGGGCTTTAAATGTACTTGGCGGGCCTGTTCAACATTGGGACACTTTGTTAATTCATATGATAGTAAATAAGTTAGACCCGCGCACTAGAAGGAGTTGGGAAGAAAAACGTACTAATGACACAAGTGACACAATGTCTGATCAAAGGATAAAACCGAGAGCACTAGTTGTCAAAAGCAATAGGGATCTTCATTGCAAATCATGCTTTGGTGAATATTATATTAACAAATGCGACAAATTACTAAATTTATCTCCAATTAAAAAATATTCTGAATACTAAGACTCATACGTTACTAAGTACTGCAATGGTATTAGTCTTTGATAAATATAGCAATCCCATAACTTGTAGAGCACTACTGGATAGTAGCTCAGAATCGCACTTCTGTTCTGAAAATCTTGCTAATAAACTACAAATTGATAAAAATAAAGTAAATATTTCTGTTTCTGTTATAAACAAGAATTCCAGTAATTTAACACACTTAATTAATCTTAGAATTAAATCACATTCAAATAATTTTGCAACTAACATTAACTGTTTAATAATACCTCGTATCAGAGAAAATATACCTTCTGTATCATTCAATACAAACCGGTTAAACTTACCTACAGATATCACTTTAGCTGATCCACAATTTAACGAATCGAATGAAATCGATCTTCTAATAGGTGCTGATGTTTTTTGGCGGCTAATACGCGTAGGTCACATTACATTAGGTAAAAATAAACAAATACACAAAACACCGTACTAGGTTCGATAGTGTCTGGTAAATTGTCGTAATCACAAATTAATTCGTTCGTACATTGTAATTTTATCTCAACAAAAGATGTCGATAATAAGTTGACAAAATTTTGGGGAATAGAAGATATAGATATAGACAAACGTATATCATCTGAAAAACATAATATCGAGGAACATTTTAAGCTACTTCTAAACACAGTAGTGATGGCAGATTTGTTGTATGCTTACCTATAAAACGACCACCAGACGTTTTAGGTGAATCTAAACAAATTGCATTGTAACGATTATATTCAATTGAAAATAAATTATCAAAAATAATGCCTTGAAACAACAATACACGAATTTTATGCAGGAATATATCCAGTTAAATCACATGTCAAAAATAACAGACACTGGTACAGCAGGTGCATATTATATACCGCACCACTTTATTACAAAGAAAATAGTTTAACAACTAAGTTGAGGGTTGTATTCGATGCTTCATGTAAAACAACAACTGGTGTTTCTGTTAATGATATAATGATGGTCGGTGGTAAATTGCAGCAAGATATATTCATGATTATTACACGTTTTTGACTATACAAATGGGTTTTAGCCGGTGATATTTCGAAAATGTATCGTCAAGTATGGATTCATCCAGACGATAGAAAACTTCAAAGAATTCTATGGCGTGCAAATGAAAATGATCCAGTAGAATGTTAGGAATTAAACGCAGTGACCTATGGAACTGCATCTGCTCCATATTTTGCTGTACGTTGTCTCAATGAAACTGCTTATCAAAATAAAGATTCATATCCTGATGCATGCAATAAAATCTTAACTGACTTTTACGTCGATGATATTTTAACAGGTGCTGATAATATTGATTCTCTTATAGTTTTATAACCTTACGGCTTTAATTTAAATAAATGGATTTCTAATAGCACTGACATACTGAACTACATCGGTGATTGTAATCCAGACACTATTGTAAACATAGGTAAACATGACGAAACTCATTCATTAGGTCTACTATGGAAATCAAAATCAGATACTTTATTTTATATTGTGAAAGATTTGACCTCCAATGATACCCCTACTAAAAGACATATAATATCCCTAGTTGCACAAAGTTTCGATCCACTTGGGTTAGTTGGTCCAGTAATAGTACAGGCCAAATTATTTATGCAAGCTTTATGGAAATTAAAAATTGACTGGGATCAAGCACTTCCGGTGGATGTAAAAAATGAGTGGTATACATTTTCCAAAATCCTTCATTATTTAAATGAGATTCAAGTGCCCATTGTGTACATTGGTGGGGATGACATAAATAAAATCGAACTTCATGGGTTTGCAGATGCATCAAAACAAGCGTTTAGTTGTTGTATTTATATTCGCACTGCGGATAAATTTAATAATTGTACTATTAATTTACTTTGTGCAAAATCACGGGTTGCTCTATTAAAACCTATAACTGTACCGAGATTAGAGTTATGTGCATCCCTACTTTTAGTTCAACTGCTTGAAAAAGTGAAATCTGCATTGACTATTTCCTTTGACAATTTTTATTTATGGAGTGATTCAGCAATAGTTTTTATTTGTTTTGCCGCAAAAGCTATTTGCATCGTTTCATGTCCAGACGTGGAAATAGTTTAAATATTTACTTTGACACTGAAATTACCAATTTTCTTAAAATCTCTTGAAGGCAATATTGTGATTAAACTTGGTCAGAATAAATTGGCATTTTGTGCCTCCATGGTCTCCACACTTCGGGGGTTTGTGGCAAGCCTATGTTTGGTCAGTTAAACACCATTTGAAGCGTGTTGTCGGTGTCAGTAATCTCACTTATGAGGAATTTGCTACTATTTTGACAATGACAGATGCATTCTTAAACTCAAGACCTATGTACCCTC
Source organism: Monochamus alternatus (assembly GCA_037114965.1). Lineage (NCBI taxonomy): Eukaryota > Metazoa > Arthropoda > Insecta > Coleoptera > Cerambycidae > Monochamus > Monochamus alternatus. The sequence continues at coordinate 26,139,717 of CM073429.1, forward strand.
TTTCAATTAATCCGAACGATCTAAACCCTCTGACTCCTGGATATTTTGGTCATCCTCTTACTTCTATGCCCTGTGCTGATTTAACCGACATCAAGGAAACCCAACTATCTAAATACAAAATATGTCAAAAAATGGACAAGGGAATACGTGCCAAAACTGCAAACAAGAACCAAGTGGAAATTTCAGTTTCTGCTCTGCTAAAAATTGATGCTCTTGTCATAATCAAGAAGGAGAAACTACCTCCAGTAAAATGGAGTATAGGAAGAATCATTCAGTTTCATCCAGGACCCTATCTGTGGCGAAAACTTGTGTGTTGCCTACAGCTTCCTGATTCTTGGACTTAATTTTCTTTTGAAACTTAAATGTAATTAAGATTTCAAGGCGGGAGTATGTTGGAGCATGCCTCCTATTTAATTTTTATATTTAAAAACAGATTAAGGGTGTATATTAATATACTGTCTATCTAATGTCAATCAAGTTTTAATACTTTAATTGAAAATTAATACAATAAATCATCTATACGGTTCTTCGAGTTTATTAATTAAATCTTCGCTTGGTCGCCGATCCTCCAGATACGAAGTTGTTGCATATTCGCTTGGTTGCTGATCTTCCTAATACGAAGCAAATCAAACAACATTGTAATCGATCACCTCCTGCTGTTTACCTAAACGTATTATGAATCATATCAATATTATGGCTAACGCGTTTCGTTTTTCTGTACATAGTACTTACTTGATATTTGTGAGTTGACATATAGAAAAATAGACCAATTTATAGTAACCATGATCAGCTGCATTATATGTTAATTATGACAAATTTGGGCAAAACTCTGGTTATAAGGCGTTTGTATGGTAAACGGTTTTCGCAAGCAACATAAGTCATTTTGAACACTTGTAACTATTGCACATTTTATTCCGTGTTATGAAAGGAGCTCTAAGAAAACCATTCACAGTAAATATGTATAGATATATTTGTAATTATTATGCGTAAACACCTGATAATCCTGACATAGTATAAGAGCGACGTTGTCACATATTGAACGCCTGTTTGCTTCATAATTTTGTTACCGTTGGTGAAAAAAAAAAAATAATTGTTGAGTGAAATATGTTTTCTTTGGTGCAATTTATCATACAGCAAAATAGAGGCATTGATATTCCGGGCATTCGGTATATTTAATTCATTTCTGCTGGCCGTAGCAGTTCTGTAGTTTTTATATTTTTAATATTAAAGCATTTTTTTTAATCTGCAAAAATGTCAAAATCAGCTGTGGAACAAAATCTAGACATTTTTGGAGTACCTCTGATATTAAAATTTTGGAAAATAAAATTTGGTGACTATAATAACATTTAATAAATAACCAACAAAACGGCCAGGTAATTACTTTACCTACTGTTCGCATCAAACCCGCAAACTTGCGGAAGCAATTTACAACATTCTTTATTAACTTCATCATTTCACAAATGAGAACCAAGTTAGACTAATATTCATTTTTTAATCTCACTTGAAACTCATTCGCATTCATTAGGCCTTTGATTTCAGAAGGGTTATTTCCTGAAAACGATCTTACAAAAAAGAGAAAAGTTCACCGAGTCAACAGCTTGATCATACCATAACTTTTCAACTTTTTTACGGAAATCAAAATATGAAGAAGACTCTGTAGTAATAATAATATGTAAAATTTTCTCTAAATAACATCTTTAATATATTATTTAGTATAATTATAAATGGCAACATTAGTGCATAATGATTATAAATATTTACACGGGTAGATGTAACGACTAGATATTACCTTTTTAAGGTCAAAGAAGGTTTTGATCAGAGATATTTCAATATCTCTTCTAGATGATCCATAGAACTAAGGAGACAGAAATCTATCCATTTTCTAAATGAAAGTAATGAATTTTAATGAAGATTTAAGCGAGATTGCTTTGACCAACTGTGAGCAGGAACAGCCTTTGTGAAAGCACTTAACTGTAGGATAATAATATCACTGTTATACATGTAAAGGAGCGCTAAACTCAATATGTAGAATAGTTTTGCCGAAGTGTGACCGGTTTCCTATGTAACTGGATTTTAGCTTCTATCAGAAACTAATATGATCCATATGTAACTTTACACACTGTGCCAGTGCACTGAGAATATTATATCGATTTGGTATTATGGTAATCAAGAATTTGATAATTTCAAATCTTGTTCGTTCTCTAAGGACTCGGTTTAATAACTTTTCTAAGTTTATGAATTAGATGGCAAAAATAGTGGAACAATAATAGTCAATTTTGTAATAAAGCAATTGGGACAAAGTTGGAACAAACAAGATAATCTGGAATGCCACTGGTTTTTCATGACAATGGTAAAACAAATTCGTATTAAAAATATAACTAGGAATACTTAAATAAAATGTACGAACTATTTAGTGACTTGGAACCAACGCTTCAAATTTAGTCGAATCGTTTTTAAAAGACCAGCAAAACAAATCACAATTATCATTTATAACATTATAGAAACACATCATAGAATACACACGGGACCTACTAAGTACATTTGTTCGACTTGTAGTACAATAAAATAATTCATTTTGTAGTAACCGAAATGTACATATCTTAAAATTAATTTTAGATAGCAGCAATGGACAATCAACTAAATAATTTAATAGTTTATAGAGAAAACACAATCTTACAGTTAATATTTTTTTATACAAATGATTGTACATCAAATCTTAAAAGTAATAAATCATTAGGATAGCTTAAGTTGGTGGATGGCAATTCGAACATTTAATTTAAGTATAAAATTTAATCAATTGTATTTTATTTTACATACCGCAGAATTGTTACTTTTTTATGGATAAAATTTACGTTTTCTAACATTCAATCGTCATTTACTCGAAAACTTTCCTATGTAAGAGGACAAAATTTTAGTACTGTCTGATAGAGAATTAAACGATCTTTCAGAATCAAGGAAAAAAATATGTTGTTGCCATTTAAAAAAAAGTCGATGACGACATTACTCGAAAACAAATGACATTTGAAAATCGCATTTTACGCTAAAATATGTTTTTTTTTAAATTAAAAATCGACCTGTTTTTCCCAAAAAATAATTGTTTCGTTTTTATTGAATTTATTCCATACTTTTGGCGCATACTGTATTATAACAAACATTTGCTAATAGCACGTTAGTCGATACCCCTTACTAAAATAACAATTTGATACGCATACTTGAATTCCAGTTCTTGTTTCCCGAACGTATTATTATTTATCCATATTTTATAATGCGAGTTCCAAACATCCCACGGTTTGTCAACAAAAAAAATCGTAGCCGAAAAAGAAGTACAAGGGTCCTGACTATTACTCGAGACAGGCAGATCTTTAAACACCGTGGAGGGTTTCCTTAAACAAAGTGTTTTAAATTTACATACAAATTTGACGATGCCGTCTGCGACCTTAAGAAGGAAACTAAAGTGAAAAATAGCTGAGAAGGCTGTGCACCATACATACCAGATCGCTGAGCCTGGGGGGAAAAGAATATTAAACGGGAGATACGGCTTCTGTTTGCTTAGAATAATCTCAGTTACGCTTTCTGCTTACTTTTGGCAGATACTCGCAGTTTTGTTTTAGTGAAGGCAGGAATCGGAAATACCTACAAGGGGTATATTATCGCATATCTGATTTTATTGGAGGTTACGGAAAACATGCTCTTTTAAATAAATTAAATTAAGTTCTTTAACGTCACTATTACGAAGATATAATAATAATATTGCCTAATTAACTAAGACAAATTAGAATATAACAAAATGTAATCTCGATTTTGAAAAATGACCAGTTGCATAATAAATATACCTAAGTTATTATATTTTATATCATAAATACTTAAGGGCGTCGTTTCCTTGAAATAGTATTTTCTACAAATACAAATAATTTTAGACATTTAAGAACTAAGTAAATAATATACTTTTTAAAAGTTATTGTATTTGAGGAGAATTTAAATAGTAAAAGAGGATAAACAAAACATCATTAACTTTATTTTTGATATTATTCTATGGGTTTTATTTTATGCATAACATAAACAGGGATTTCAGTAATAAATTAGTTCGAGTGTCAAACAGTGGAAAGTCTAATTATTGTCTAGAAGCCAATCTTGGTACATAGAAGTTTAAGTGACACAATAAATCTGAGCAGTCAACCTGGTCACGCAAAACGGTTTTAACGGTGACGGTTTTAACATCAAAAACCATGAAACTTAAAAAAGCCTTTTTTATTTTAATTATGACATGAGTATTTTAAATAATCACTCAACACGTGGCGCATGGAAAATTCAGATATGGGGATGGGGAATTAGGGGATGGTCAAACACTGATCGGTATCAGTCTCTCACATAGACCCAAGCCAATGTTCTTCCACCCTATCATACCCACATAGAGGGTACCAATCTTCTGTATAAGTATGTTGGTCTACGGCCTACCTGCCGTAGGATTCGAACCTGCCGGCAGAGTGGCAACCTCGATTCAGATACTGGCGCCTTAAACCACTCAGCTACCGACTCAGCACAATTTGTTGGGCCATTCCATGTACTTGTGTAGGGAATTGCCTGGTACTTATTCGGTGATTCTCTTCAACAATCACGCATTATTCATATTAAATTAATTCAGTAAGTTAAATAAATCATTACTGGCCGTAACCAGAATAAATACCAATAATTTTGAACGTTTTTGAAAATTTTGCTTTGATTTTTAATAATGTAAAGACCAAATGATACTAGAACGTTCTGACTTGGAACGAACAAAGGAAGAAAATAATATTCCAAGAGCAAGCTCGTTATCATAACCAGTTTGCCATAATAAAATCCATTATTTAGACGACTTTAATTATTTACGTTACAATGTCATTGTTAACGTCAATTTTCTTGAGTTCTCTTTTTTCCACGCCCACGTCATATGTTTCAGAAAACAGATTACTTAAAATATATGTAAACAGGAATTGCTAGAATATTTGAAAAATAAAACTGCATTAATTTTTTATTATATTATTAAGTACTAACATATGACAAAATATTAACTAGTATCTTTGCAAAAGTAACACCAGATTTAATTAAAATACAAATGCTGTAATTTTTCTATAAGCATGAGCCTATTTTTTCAGTATAACTATCATTTTATTTCAATGGCATCTATTAAATTAAAAGAAGAAATTATTAATCTTAGGGTTAGAAGCAACATATGTGAAGTTTGGTTTGGTTGTTCTAAACATTTAATTTCTTCTATACTACTTCAATATTTATTTCATCTGTCTCCCACATCCAAAATGTTAGGTACAAACTGTAGAAGTGACTAAAACAAGAATTAAATGTATTAAAAATGATTATGTAGAAAAACGAAGAAAGTTAGCTTGGATCAATAGTGGACCAGTTGGTGGTTAACTATCTCCCTAATAGTTAATGAAGGTTACTCAATCCTCCTTATTTTTATATATCAAATAATAACGTATCAGTTTGTAGCGTTTTTGGCTGTCATATCAAGAGGGCTTTCAAAATTATTATATATTAATGTCATACCATTGTTTAATTGAATAATGTTGTAACTTCTAAATCTGTGTAGATATTGTCTAAATTGTTTGTAAAAGAAAGTTATTTGATTTGAATAGTTAACACATCGGAGTTAGAGTAGAACCTTTTATGTGTTTGGGAAGAGAACGCTTCTAGACAAAATACAGCATAAAAATGGATTTTTTAAGGAGGTTATTTTGATATAAACAATTCTTCATGTTTGGGTAGACTGCTTGATCGATGAAGATTGCTGAAACGCTTAGTATATGATAATCCATGTCAATCAACTTCGGAATTAGTCTTTTTGATGGATTATGACCAGTGGACCATATATTTGTATCTATTCCATGGACAAGGTTCAAGGGAGGACAAAAATAAATTGATTGATTTTATTTTTGTTCTAAATTAGTGGAAGCATCTAGAAGTAGAATGAAATTTGGTTTATCTATCTATCCTTTTATTTAATAACATTTTAACAATAGAAAACAAAAAACAACTTGCCCCGAGGAAGGAAGGAGGCCGAAACGTTGGGAATTTAGAAAATTTTGTTTCTATAACCTATTGACCTGAAACGAACTATACCCCCATTGCATCATGTTCTGAGGTCACTAAACAAATTGAATTATTATAATATCATTCTATACAATGGACTACTTTTTGATTTATTATTTAAAACTACATTCATATGTTCAAGTATTTTGTTTATTAAAAAGAATTAAGTTTTGAATTCAGTAAAAAATAGCCCATGCTTGGAATGTTTTTTTCAAGAAATTTGCTGGTGTTTTTTAAAATACCACAATTCAGTGTAGCTTCGTTAAAAGGCGGCAAAAACTGATTTTAATATTTTGTATTTGAAAATACACGTGACGTGAACTGCCAAATCGCCACTCCTTTATAAATATTGTATATAAAAGAATAATGGAGCATTAATTTTTACTTGCTACCCTTCCCCTGGAAAAATATATAATTAATTACTGGCAGTGTTTCGTATTCAAATGAATTGTTTCTTTGGACTTTCTATATAGAATCGGGAAGGCTTTTTGTAACATTCAATATTGATAAATGGAAAATTTATCATTCCTGAATAATTTATTTTAAATATCAAAGTTCAAGGCTAATAACCACGGGAGTGAAATATGTTTCCAGAACTCTTTTGAAATTGAAATGAAGGGGTAATAAATGGGATACTAATGTTTTGTCTATGTTCAGTGATCATTAGTTTATATTAAATGTACGGTTTGCGTACATATTTTAACGCAACACAGTTGTTTCAAATTAACGTTTAAACTATTATAAAAAGTAACGTTTGAACTATTATAAAAAGTACGCCCTTCGTCCAGTGAACACTAATCATTCAAAAATTTTCATAAAATGCATTAAGAATAAATGTGCCATGACTCCATTGAAATTAGTACATTTGGTAAGATTCCAATATTGCTCAATTTTTAAATTTGTTTGATTGCTAACTTTATATTGGACATTTCTTTTGATAATCTTCGGCTAGTTTATTGGCAGAAAATTCAGTAATGGGGGTTATACAGAAGACTTGTTACAAAACAAGAAGATCGTCGTGGGTCAAATTTTGTTCAAAACTTCGGTGGATAATATTGCTCCTTAACCTGGTAAAAGTTTTATATACATAAATTAAAATCCAAAGGCAATATATCCTCATTTGCAGATGACACTGTCATCCAGTACACAGCCGACACCTGGAAAGAAGCAAATGAAATAGCAGAAAAAGACTTAGAATTAATCAAAACATGGTTTGATGAAATGACTTTATCAATAAACTTTGACAAAACAAGATACATGCCTTTTAGCTGCAATAAAGTTACACAACCTGAATATAAAGAAATTAAATTCAAAGTTTACGATGAATCCTTTTCAATTGATGAAACAGACCATGTAAAATATTTAGGGGTGGAAATTGATAAATATCTTAGATGGAACATACATGCAGATAATCTCGCTAAAAAACTGAGATCTCTTATTTTTTATTTTAAACAGCTAAAAGGCATATTAAGAATAAAACATTTAAAAATTGTTTACTATTCACTTGTCGAGTCATTGTTGCAGTATGGGATTGTAGGTTGGGGCGGACTGTATAAGACTCATATGAAGCAATTAGAGGTAATACAAAAAATAATTATAAAAATAATTTTTGGAAAAAGTAAATTATACCCAACTGATCTCTTGTTTAGTGAGTCTAAATTAATGGATCTCAGACAAATTTACTGCTATAGAATTCTGTTGCTGCAATATAAAAATAAAGATAAGTTAAGAGAAATTGAGCATACCTATAGTACTAGATACAGATTAGAAAAAAGTATAGTAACAACCAGGGCAGCTAAGAAACTTGGACAACGATCATTTAATTTTGTAGCTCCAAGAATTTATTGTCGACTACCTGAAACTCTGCGAAATATTAAAATACTGCACTGCTTTAAAAAAACAAGTTAAATATTGGCTACTTAATGCATCTAGATATTTTATTAGTAGTATTATCGAACCACAATAATTTTAATATTAAATTAAATAGGTACTATATAACATCCTAAACTATATAAAGACTACTACTTACCTTGTCCTTTTATTTTCACTTTTACGGATATATTGGTTTTTACTTTCCACGCACTTGCCTATGTACATTATATTTAAAATGTTAGAATATGGTAGGATTATATAAAAAAGATGTTTGCCTTATGTAGGTATTATGTGTTTGTTTATATAGGTTCAAATTATATAGGATACGTTTATTTAGTTATTTAAAGTTTTGTTAATTCTACCACCGCATCCACGCACAAACCATGTATTTATGGTTTCAGTGGAGAGTGAGAGATAATGATGTCATATGTAAGCAGTTATTAATTATTGATTTTGTGATTTTCTTTTGCTTAGTTTATTTAGTAATATTTATCTGTCCTCTATAGTTTAATATGCTTTGGTTATTATTCTGAATAAACTATTATTATTATTATTATTATTATTATTATTATTATTATTATTATTATTATTATTATTATAAATAATTACTACTACAACTACTAGTAAAATTGGCCAAAGAATTACTTATTCTAATTGTAGTTTCTTTGACTTATAATTTCATAATTGTTTTCTATTTTTGTATCAGTGTTAAAAGTAAATCACATCATGTACTTTTAACACTAGTGCCTTAGAATGGCACTAGATACTGACAGCATGCGTTATAGTTATTTATGTATCAAGGGAGTTATGAGGACAATAGATTGTTAATTTGTCCAAGATTATTAACATCCAATAACTCACGTGATAGATAACTATTTTTATTGCATGCTAATGAAATATGAAAACAAAATTTCGTTAGTTTTCAAAATTAAACGAACGTTGTTTGATAATTAAGTAGACATGGATATATCAACTGACAGGTTTGTAAATAAAAGTTTATCAAATTTATTAATTTGTGAAAATGAATGAAAACCTGAAGAGAAGTAAGGTTTCAGGCGATTTGTTACAAAAGGCCGAGAAAGGTCGTGCCGCACTGCTACCAACAAAGTCGGAACCAAAGTATAAAAAAGGATATGACAAATTCCTACAGTGGTTGAAAGTTAACTGTATTGAAAGCAAAAATATAAGTGAAGCTATAATGTTGGCTTACTTTCAAGGTATGGTATGTATTTATTCTTCCGTTCTAGTATAAGTGATATTGAGTTATTTTTCTTACAGTCTGAATCGTACAGTCTTAAATCCCTGTAAACTAAGTGGTCAATGTTAAAATCAAATCAAATTTATAATAATACAGATGAGAGAAAGTTTCATGAACTGGAAGAGTTTTCAAACGAAAAAGTAAAGGCTATGAGCCAAAAAAAGTGTTTAGTCGGGATGACATTGTCAAATTTTTAAAGGATACTCTATTGTACAGTTGTCTCTGGTTATTTCGGAGATTTTAGAGACCAACAACTTTTGAATTTGAAGATTAATCATATTAAAGATAGGGGCTCGGTTATGATGGTTGATATTCCGGAAAGTAAAACATATCCGTAAAAAAATTACAATTGTGGAAGAAAACGAGTTCTCTGCATTGGGGCTAGTAAGGAAATATGTCTTTGCATCCGTCGGATTCAGAAAGATTGTTTCTAACGTATAGGGAAAAGCGTTGCACAGTTCAGCTCGTTGAAAAAAATACACTTGAAAAAATGCTAAGCAAAATTGCTAGTTTTTGGTTTTGCCAGATCTAGGAGGACCTCCACGACTGTCTTAGTTAATGTAGGAGCACATATGACGACATTGAAGATATTTGGTGGATGGCGACGATGGCAGAAGGGTATTTGGCTGAAAGCATGGAACTGAAAAATAAAACTGCAAGAAGACATCAACTTTATGTTTGACTACAATCATAGGCAGTGACAACAGTTCAGCGGAAAATTCATGCAATTTCAGTTCAGTGGAAAATTCGACAATTGTCGGTTTACTTATGTAAATACATTAGAGGGAGTAAAGGATTTATAACTATTTAGTATAACTCCCAAGGGTTTATTTGATTATAATGTATTAGTATGAAATAAAAGATTATACTTTTACTGATGTCTCTAGAAAAATCCCTTTTGGTAATTAAGTAAATTTCAAAAACAATATCTGTTGAAAAACCATCTTGTTACAGAGGACATGTTAGTACAATTGCGGCTATATCTCACGAATAATGCAAACAATTTCGTTCTTTTTCAGTACAAATGTTAATTGCGGATTATTTTCATAAACTTGACTTTTATCGTATCTCCAAAGAAGATAGTTTGGCGGTGTGAAAGCATGCGATCTTGGTGGACAATTAACATCACCATTTCTTGAACAACTGTGACGGATAAAACTCGGAGTGGTGAAAATGTAATCTGTTGTTTATAAAAAAGTTCGTAGACTTAAAAAAATGAAAGTCCTTAAAGATCTTATTTGAATTTATAGTCAGTCTACGACAAACTCAAGGCATAAAATTGAAGAAATTATCATTATAATAAAAGGAACGGTATAAAGTACAATGGGTAAATATTTTATGTAATATTCATGTTAAAATGTGGATGTTTTATTCATATTAACAGAAAATAGTGTTTGCTTAAACTTGTCTTGGATATCACAAGTTTACATTTCCATCACTATTTGTAAAATGAATGATATCATTAGTAGAGAGAATTGTTGAAGGTAGTAATTTGTTAATTTTAAATATTAATGTACCTAAGTACACGATTTATTTCTATGTATTTTTACAAAATGGATGAACCATAAACTTATTTTAATATAAAAAAAGTATTTCTCGTTCATTGTAAATACTTTTACAGTAAATAATGAATGTTATTTATTTAATGTGCCAAGTAGTGAATTGTCCATATGCTGTATATGTACTATGTATTTGTGTCACAGTTTTAGTGGATAACTTGAATCTTTGTTGATTATAAGTAACAAAAAATCAAGTAACCGATTGATTTTCAAATCCATAATCATGTGAAGTGGGTAATATTGTGATTACGTTATTAAGAGGGTATTTAAATAAAATAAATAAAGTTTTGTTGAAAAGTCCTTTGTTTAGTTTGAAAAATTTAAAATTATTTTCATATATAGCTGGGAAATTTGTTAATGGCGTTGTATTCTTGAAATAATATTTTCTACATATACAAATAATTTTAGACATTTAAGTACTGATATATAGCTTAGCATATAACAGGAACACCTGCGAATATTCAAAGGTACCAAAGTAAAATCAGTTTTATAATGATAAAAAGCGGTCTAAGCAATATATATTTAGGTAGGTACATAAATCTTTCTAAATATGTATTGATATAACATAAACTTACATAGTTCTGCATATAAGATTTTTCACTTTTGTTTACAAATATGTGAAAATAATTATTAAAATGTGGGGTTAGGATAGCAAAATAATGTGTGCTTTACAATCGCTTTTTAAAAGCTACTATTTTATTTGAGGATAATTTAAATAGTAAAAGTGGATAAACAAAAAAATCAAGAAATTGTCCTACAGGTTTTATTTTTCAAGATTTCTGTATACTTACCTAAAAACACCACAAATTTGATCATATTATGGAGAGTACTAACAAAGACTTTTATCATCAGATATCTCGGGGTCGTCTTATAGAAATTGAATTTTACGCTGCTGTGGAGCGGTAATAATGACATTTTTCCACGGTCGGGAGTAGAAATCAGTTTCTATGACATCAAAATTAAAACAGAAGTATACTCGCGACAAGAATTCAGACGACTTACGTCATACGAACAAATGAATAATTCATTATATTTTCATCAAAATATTTAAGAAACTGCAACTGATAGTAATAAAACTATATACTACACTAAAAGTTTGCATTATATATTGCACTAAATTGCAAAAAATGATGTTTTTAACGCGACCAAATATCGAAAATTACGTTGACAATAAAAACAAATGTGTAACGTCAGCCGTGACGTAAGACGTCTGAATTCTTAACGCGAGTATAGTCGATTATTCCCAAGGGAGTATAATGCTCCCAAGGGAGTTTACATTATGGAAACCTTTTTCATGCAAAAAAAAGATAACATTAGAATTATTTATTGACATTTAAATTAAATGTTACATTTATCTGATTAGCAATTTTGGTCTTATTTTCAATGGAGTTCTCGACATAACCCTCAGCGACTGTCGTTGATTTCCAACCAGCATGACGCTTTATTGTCGTGATATCCACACCAGCATCTGCCAGTAATGTACAGTAGTACAAAAAAGGCGCTTATGCTTGACGAGGGGAAGACGAAGGGACAGGTATTTTCGAAATAATTCAAGCATATTTCCCATATCAGTAACCAGAAAGGTTCGTGGAATCTTTGTCTTAGTGTTTGGAATTTTTACAATCAAGGAAGAGCCTACATCCTCAATATCATGTACAGTTAAATTGACTAGATCATCAGTTCGACAAGCTCCGGCAATCCCCAGAATTAATCCAATCTATAAAAAATCAAAATACTTAATAATTGAAATACCTAACAACAAAAGTAATCTTACCTTAATCATTAAGAATTCTTTGTCATCTGCCCTTGATAGAAAATGCTCGATTTCACCCTTTGTCAATATTTTCGATTTTTTCGTTTGATATTTGTCACCAGTTCTTTTCAAAAATGCGATCAGCTTGGGGAATTTGCTTATATCTATGTTGTCGTAAATTATCAAGCATGACTTAACCATAGAATATTGCGCCCATAATGTGGAAGACTTGTAATTCTTTGCATTTTCACTGAAGTATGCCAACAAAACATTCTCGCTGTATACTTGAACATTTTTCCCGGCGCACCACTTTTTGAACCGATTGTAGGCTATATTGTATAAAGATCTTGACCTACTGCAATATTTGCAGCCTCCACAATCTCTTCCGACTCACAATTATTCATTGTGCACTAAACAAACTTTAAACTAAACCAAACTAGCACCTTAATTTGACAATTCTTTTTGTTTGTTTATTTTGTAGTTATGACAATAACTCAACGACTACTAAATAAATGCTCAAATCCGAATACAATAATTCTGGTGCTACTTACTTCATAATGACAAAATATGTGTTTTTAAGTTAATGAGACCGTGGAAAAAATAGTATATATCATTCGGGAGAGATGCTATTTTGTCCTCGGTGCATTGTAGCCCTAGGGCTTCAAATTGCACCTCTGCCAAAATAACGCATTTCTCTCCCTTATAGTATAATGTACTATTTTTATAGTTTTATAGAATTGTTGCACGCCTCTAAAATGCATCATTCTAAAGAAAAACATTCCAATTTTTTGCTATATCTTTCAACTACAAAATGTTGAATAGCTAGAATAGTATACCTAAACGTCATTTTCTCTTTAAATTCTGGCGTATTTTATTATGCTACTAAGTTAACAATGCCAACAAAGTGTAACAGCAGTGATTAGTAACTAGTAAACTTGGTCCATTTGGTGTACTGTAGACAGTTGAATAAGAGGGATGCAGGATCAGACCTTGCATAGTAATTATTGATTAATTTTTTCGGCCACTGGTAGCATCCTTCAAGCCATGTACTTATTACTTAAACACCTTGTACATTTAAAAATTAGGAAGTGATGGAGTAATTCCTAAAATAAAATTTAAGATTCTGTTTTCTATTCTGTTGAATTTGACTTAATAAATATTAAATGAACAAGCTAAAATAGAATCACATTGTAAAATAGAACAAGTACCGATTCTCTGACTCCATTTAGTTATTTTCCTTCCGTTCGGTAAAATTACGTTTCTACATTGGAAATACAAATATAATGATTTACATCTCCTCTGGCCTGTGCCTGCTCAATTGCTTATGGTTTCATTGACACGCCAGCTGCGCACAAATTGATGATTCATTCCATAATTAAAATAGATCTTAATTACCCTTATGTGTGCCTTCTCTCACCCAAGCCTATTAAGACCATTACGCTGCCAGAAGCCTAACCGCGCTGAAACCCAATTCTTTCATAAACAACAACAAACAAGTGCGAAAGATGACCGGAAGCGTTTGAGCAAATCAAAAGAGGTTTACATAGTAAGTTACAGTGGTGCGGTAGCAAGTAAATAAGCAAAACGATTTACAATAGTGTTAAAATAACGTTCTTTAAAATAATGAACACACTTACGTATTACGGCTTTAGAAATGTATGTGCATATCATTGTAAAAATCAATCAAGCAGCACTATAGAGTAGAAGTCCGTAAGAATACGCACCTAATTTTTCTTATAAATAACACCCACATTTATTTATCCATACATATGTAGTGAACACGATAATTAGACTATTCTTAAACAACTAAAACCCACAATAGATTTTATACAGGGTGTTAAAAAAAGAGTATGAACCAAAATAAGTAGAAAAGTCTCAATTAACATGGGTCCGCAAAGTAGCGGTTGCGGAGATATGGAATATGTTATGTTTTTTAGCCCGTTTTTTATTTTGCACGTTGTGTATTTTCTTATAATAGTTGGTTGATGTTTAGTGAAATAAACAGTACGTATTTAATAGTTGTTCTCAGCGCACAAGTTTTCTTTCGCTATGGCTGGTTACTCTAACGCAGAATTAACAGACATGCATGTCATGTATGGTTGCGCGCCACCGAAGCGCGACGTCTTTATGTTCACGCTTATCCAAATCGCCAAATTCCTTCACAACGCATATTTGGAAGAATTCATCGAAGATTACGTGATACCGGTTCCTTGAGCAAACAGTGCCATTTATACGGAAGACCAAGGTCGGTATCCACTCCTAGAGCAGAAGAAGAAATTCTAGCACTGGTAGAGCAGAATCCAGGTACGAGTATGCGGATAATATCAGCCGAGGTAGGAATTAGTTGTCCTCTTGTTTGGAGAATCCTTCACGAGCAACTGCTTTATCCATACCATGTCTAACAAGTATAGGCCTTAAATCCAATAAATGATCATCAAACATGTTTGGTTTTTTGCCGCTGGTTTCTTCATCATGATGCTGAAGACCCTTATTTTCTTGCAAACATTCTTTTTACTGATGAGGCCGGGTTCACAAGAAAAGAAGTGTTTAATTTTCATAATACGTATATTTGGGCCGACGAAAATCCTCATGCTCTAATAGAATCTGGGCATCAGACACGTTTTTCATTAAACCTTCGGATGGGTATTGTAGGTGACAGGTTTCTAGGTCCTGTTGTTTTACCAAACCGATTAACAGGCGCTGCTTATCTCAAGTTTCTGCAGAACACACTGTAAAAGTTTTTGGAAGACATTCTTTTAAATCAGAGGCAACAAATGTGGTTCCAGAATGATGGTGCTCCAGCTCATTTTTCCATGGCCGTTAGAGAGCATTTACACCAAACTTTTCCACATAGATGGGTAGGAAGGGCTGGACCTGTTTTATGGCCTACAAGATCGCCTGATCTGAACCCTCTAGATTTCTTTGTTTGGGGATATTTGAAGACATTAGTGTATGGTACTCCTGTCGCTACCACGTTAACCTTACACTTATGGTAGCTGAATAAAAGGCGATTCCTTTTATACTAATTTATTCGAGCTGTACAAGATATTTACATATGGGTAAAAAGTATAAGACACTTATTTTATACCTCTAATTCCAACAGCTCTGGAGTACCTGCTGTACCGAGGTCTCAAGTACAACTGCTTTCCTATTACACTTGTTAAGGAAATACACTTGTGCCCTTTTTCAGGCCAAATATCTTAAACACGTTTATAACCTACATCTGGTTTCTTTCATACTCCGCAAAGCAGGCAAAAACTCAGTAACAGCTCCTGTAAATAGCCTGGAAGAGCTGCAGCTACGGATTAATCAAAAGTGTCAAGAAATCCAAACCAAGGAGGGTGTTTTCGAAAGAGTTTGAATATCGTTGAGACGAAGATGTCGTGCCTGCTTGGAAATGGACGGAGGGCACTTTGAACATCTTCTGTAACTTTGTTTTTTGTTTGTTAAAAGCTTCCTTTGTCGGTTTATTTCTAATAAAATAAAATGTTTGAAAAACGAATAGTGCTCCATATCTCCGCAACCGTTACTTTGCGGACCCATGTTTATTAAGACTTTTCTGCTTATTTTGGTTCATACTATTACCTCCTGAAATATTTTACACTCTTTTTTTAACATCCTGTACTTCTGTCAGAAAAAAAAAGATTTTTGTAAAATTTTAAATATGCCTATTCTTAGCATCACACGTACGCAAGAGTACGCAGCAGTACCATGACAAGCGAGTGAGCAGTTGTTTCCACTTTTTATTTTATATTTTCCCATTGTAAATAAACAATTTTAAAAATGAGCATGTAGTTAATAGGTTAGCCACCTTTTTATTTTGTCAAGTAAGTACATCTTTTGTTGCTTTGCCGAATAGAGGATAGGTACCTACATCAATTGAATTATTGCTTTTTTGACTCATTATATTTACAAATATTTTGTACATATTTCGTTCTTTACGGTTTATTTAATTTATTTATTAAATAACTCAAAGGAGATACAAAACAGGTAAAAATCCAAAACATGTATCCACAATAGTCAGGTCACTGTGGCAAATTTTTCCTTTATTTGTCTAAAAACCGTGTATTGATTTATCTCCTCTACACTCTGCAATTTCACCTCCTACCCTATGTGCCTTGGAAAACATAGTTTTCACTTATAGCACCCTTAAAAACATCGTCAAAGTAATAAAAATTGGATTCGTATCGATTAATTTATTGAATCGTATAGTTTTATTTGAATCGATTTATTCTCTGCAATAAAACGATATCTCGATTCGAATTAATTTGGATTTTTGAATCGATCCATTGAAAAAAGCAAATCGAAATATCGAATGACACTGTTGAGTGAATTTATGTGAATCCACAGTTAGGTGTGGGTTAGCAGGAAACGACATCAACTATCGATTTTGAAATGGGACATCCTGTATATATATATATATATATATATATATATATATATATATATATATATATATATATATATATATATATATATATATATATTTTATTGATATTGAGATATTGATTTATTGATATATATATATATATATATATATATATATATATATATATATATATTTATTGATATTGAGATATTGATTTATTGATATATTGAAATATTTTACAAACCCATCTTGTATATTTGCAATTCTGTTAATCTGAAATTGATAATATGGAGACCACTCACTAGATACAACTTAAAAACTAATATTGAAGTATATTAACCTAAACTTAGGAAATTACAATTAAAAATAACAATTTTTAGTGGCTATAGGTTTAGTTAGAGAATATACAGAGTGTCCGGAATATGAATGTCTTTATTTTGCACCAAACAAGATAAAATTGACTTAACCAGACAAGAACCACAAATAATCTTTTAACATACTTACCGTGAATGGTTTTCTTAGGGATTTTTTCATAACACAAAATAAAAAAAATTTCAAGTAGTTATAATAAGTGTTTAAAATAATTGCAACTGCTTGTGGAAAATATTCACCCAAACGTCCCATAGCCAGAGAATTTTATCCAGTTTCGGCGTAAATTGGTATGTCATGGTTACAAAAAACTTATATTTTTATTAATGAACGCTCAAACATTAAGTAAACATCAGGTACAGGAAAGGAAATACACTAGTCTAAAATACATAATGGATCATGAATGTTATTATGGTACAGTTGTTCAATCAATATAATATTTTGTACAAAACATATGTATAAACTAAAAGGCTTTATTAAAAAGTACCATACACGGACAATTATGTCTAAACCAGTTATTGACTTAGTTAACACTAGTAAAGGACATGTTCCTTGTATTAGTAGTGGTAATAGTTACAAGACAAAAATGTGCTTAAAATATGTTGACCTGGTAGTTGTGCTCATGGTTAGAAAATATCCAATTGCAAGTTAATGCTAAAAGCCTGGTTGACCCACTATACAGAGTGTCCGAAAATTATGGGCAAAAAATTCAGGGGATAATTCTAGACTGAAAATAAATGCTACCTTTTTCCATAACATCTTTTCCAAAACTGATTATTAACGGAGTTACAGGGTGTTAAATTTTAATTTTTTTTTCGATATTTATAAGAAATCCAAATATTTACATAAAATTTGTATATTGGCGGTTTTCGCGGACGAGAAATTCAAATATATTACTAATTTTGATGTCACTAGTAGAGGGCGCCACTTATGGCGCACCATATTTTTTTAAATGGTAGAACTTTTTAATAAATCCATCTGATTATCGAAACAATCGATTCTCCTACCTGTTTTATTTGAAAAAGGTATACCTTGCTGAATCAATTTTGGAATTAGGCTTATCTTACCCCCCTCTTCAAAAGTTATAATCGCGCTAGGTGAACTCTTTATTTTTAATTTTTTTTCATTGAAAAAAATTAAAGAATTAATATTAGCATTAAGCATTAGCATTAGCATAAGCATTTTATAGATTTTAATTATGTTGAATTATGCAATTTTAATATTTTCACTTACAATCATAGATATTGTGCAAATACTCAACCCTTGAAAATTCTTAAAAACCACCCCTTTTAATAAAAATAATTTAAAAAATCGTTTAACAGGTTCAAACGTTTTTGTAGTGCATTTATATCACATACAATTTAATTATCTGCTTATATAAAATAATTTTGGTTAATTGTAACACTTCAACCCTTAAACCTTCCCCTATGCCAAAAATAAATAAAAAAATCTTTTTCAACAACTTCAAAAGCTTTAAATATACATTTATATTCCAAAATAAATTCCTTCCTAGTCAATAAAATATTGTTTGATTGGTTGCTTATTTTCAACCCTTAAAAACCACCCCTAGTGTCAAAAGGTCATAAAAAAATTGTGATAATTTCAAACGCTTTAATCTTGTATTTATATTCGAGAAAAAAAATCCCGCTCATAAAATTTTCAAATCTTAAAAACCACCTCTATGCTCACGAAATCATCGGCGGTTCAAATATACTATGAATAAAGCGTTCATGTAGTATACAGAAAATAAGTTGATGCTCCAAAATACAAATTTTTTACATGCTCCAAAATTTTTTTCTAATAAATGCAATTCAATTTTTTAACTAAATTTTAAATAACACTAAAATAAAATGAATTTTCGAAGATATACGTTTAATTTTAATTCTGATAAAAATAGTGTTACTTATATTGCTCGTTTTTTTTTCAAAAATTAGTAATCCAACTTCTTTCATCACATCTCGCTTTGTTTTAATCGAAATGACTTTTAACATGACTCATTTCAAAGGTTTTTTCAAGCCCTTTAAAAAAGGTTATATGAGTTTTTATCGAAGAAGGTTTCCATTTTCCGTTATTTGACAATAAATACATCGAGTATAGTACCCCAAAAATAAAAAGTCATCTTTAACCAATTTTAAATCGCTTAATACTGTACTTAGGAAACTCAATAAAAAAAACCAATCTATTTGTTTTAGTTCATTATACTTTTTTAATAAAACGCTAAGTTTTTTCGTAAAAAATCATTGAAAAACACGTTTTTTTAACGAAAAGTATACTTTTTCAAGTGTGAATAACTCAAAAAGTATGTGTCTACCGAAAAATATTTATATGGCATATTTTGTTTAAAATTTGATTCTCTATCAATTCCCATTATTTTGAATGTAAAAATTTCAACCTCCGAGATGGGGCTTCAACCACCCCAGGGGTGAAAGCACACATCGGCACCTTATGTTAAACTTATGTTTTTGAGTAATTTTCTACCAACTGTACAAATTTCAGACAAATCGGTGCAGTTATAAAAAATTTAAAGGGAAAATGCCACAGTAACTGGACTATTAAAAGCAGAACTGAAAAGATCAGTGAGGAAATAATAGACGTACTAGAAGAAATTCATGCTGCTAAAGCAGACGTCTGTGAAATGAATATGACAAATATATATGCAGTAAATATGACGTATATTGTACTGAACATATCAAATAATAATGTACATCTACTTCTTCCTAGATAGATAGTGTTTATATATTTAAATAAATAATTAAATGCAATTTTTGATGTTAACTTGTTACTTATTCCATGCATGTACCGAATGCTAGCTTAATCGTTTATTTTCACCTCTACAAAAAGTGTTATATTTTTGTTGTGAATAAAACACTCACTTTGTAACCAATAGCATCAAAATTATCTAGCGACCAGTGCTGGGTTTAAATATCTTAGGACAAAGACTAGACAGATTTTACTTTAGAATATATTAAACAAAAATAACACTTTTTATAAAATATGTTCGGTCAATAATTAGATAAACGTAGTGGGTCTTGGTATGAATGATTGACTTAGTGATTTTTAATTTTAAATTTATTAAAACATTTACCACTAAACAATATTATGCATAATTTAAAACATACCTATGCAACTACAACTCCGACGAAAAATAAAAATATGGCGTATAACTTTAACTATAATTTCCTTAGACAAGTTCTGTAGCTGCTGAATGATATGAACGTACTCCTTCGCCTGTTGACCTTCAACTGATAACTGCCCAGTAGCGAATAACGTTTTAAAAAGTGAAAATTCATTAGAAGTGTACACGTGGTCTTAATTTTAAACGCAGCTCTTATTAGCAGAAATTAAAGGTCAAATAAGACAAAGACTGGAGCTTGGTCAAAGACCTTATTAGATTTTTTCTTGTGGAGTTATATGTATGCCAGGGTCGATGCCAATGAACTTTAAACAACTACATAATGAACAATGTTAGAAAAGCTTTTGATAAAGTTTAAAAGCTTTATGTCGGAGCATTATCGAGGACTGGACATTTCAACTTTGTACTAGTCGATGGTCATTTACTCGACATCCTTTGTCATAGATAAAGGTATCGACTATACCTATAAATAAAAAATAAATACAATATTATTGGTATGATTTGTTTTCTTTCAATTGAAAAGAATAATTATTGATCAATTAACAACAGCTTGTCTATGAGCAGCATGTATTTCATTTGATTAATATAGAAATAGACACTTATTTTCAATTTAAATTTGAAAATGAGTAAGATCGTACGTATTGCATTAGATTAAGTCGCGTACTCACTTGTAACAGAACATAACTTTGTCTCATACAGGGTTAAAATAGCTCATGATACTACGCATATCATGTTGCCGAAATATTTCTGTTCTGAACAGAACTTCGTTGCGTCACCAGGGCTGTACGATACTCGAGTAAAAATACTCGGAATATGTACTCTAAGTACTTTAACTGTACTTGGTACTTAGTCCAGAAGTTCTCTATTTCGAATGTATTTGTACTTGATACATTATAAAAACTACTTTGTTTGATTTTGAAGGCCCTACAGTTCTAGTTTGATTTTAAATGCATGCCTAAAATGACACGATTTTCACCTGTATTTCGATTAGAATGGGAAGATTCTATCATAGCAACTGCAACATGTCCTAAATTTACACTTAGTTGAAATAATGTGCTCAAAGCTTTCATTCAATCAAGACAACGGATACAATGAAACAAATGAATATGCTGGCAGCAGATAATTTACTGGATAACATAAATGGTGACAGGTATGGCAGTTACTCCAAAGAAGAAAACCTCGAATACGATGGATTTTTTGATTTTAGTGGACGTAATGATCAACTATCATGATCTGTTCATTTTTCCCATTCTCGTAGATACAAAAAAGTCCAAAGAATCTCAAACCCAAAACAAAAGAAGATCGACAATTGAACTTTAACTTTTAGACTATCTAATATAAGTGAACAAATATTTCTATGCTAAAAGATTACCCAACTATTATGAAAATATTTGTAAGGTATAATACATACCATCTTCGGCCTAAGTGGAACGTTTATTTTCATTCGCAACAATGACAAGCAATCCTCGCTGCCATGTACTAACAGACAAAAATTTTGAATAAATTTGTAGTTCTTAAAGCCAATAAATAGAATTATAGTTCTTAAAGTCAATAAAATCGGAATATAGAAGTATTCATGTTTTATTGAGGATTGCTAAAATTTGACGATTATGAGCGAGGGTGTTATTTTGTATTCTGTAAACTATGACGCTGCTAACTTCGATTCGAACACCCATGTTTGGTGTGATGTGACGCGACGAAGTTTTGTTACAAGTGTGTACGCGGTCTTAGATTTGGGCAAATTGGGCAATTTGGGCAAAAAACAGCAAACATCAAAAAAGTTCTGCCATTTTAAAAAACATGTTGGGCCACAAGTGGCGCCCTCTACTAGTGACGTCAAAATTAGTTAAAAATTCATATTTGCCGTACCAAACAACATAATTGTGCCATTTTTTTAATACTCCAACAGGTTTCAAAGTTATTGAGATATTTCAAAATAAAATTCTAGCATTGAACGCCCTGTATTTTTGAAACCAGCAACATTCGGATAAGGCATATTTGACTCAATCGACTTTTTTTGGTCACCAGTTTTCCCAACCTTTCATGGACACCCTGTATAGTTAACTCGAGAAAACCCATTTTGTATTTTCCAATTAAGTGTCCGTTCACGATAATTGAGTGCAGTTAGTGTCCTTTGTCCGTGCTGATGACATTCGATTGTTCGGCGTCCTGTTGCTCTCCTCATTATTCCCTGAAAGTAGTATATTAATTATGCTTACTACATCGTTTCACTTGAGTCTAACCTGTCAAAGACCAGGATGCTGTAATATCCTTGTGGTTAATATATCGGTACTAAATCTGTGTGGTTCAGGTAAATTTATAAATATGAACTAAGAACAAATTGTGTTATATATGGAAACAAAAGGGGAGAATCCATATACACATAGCTTTTGGCAAACCAAATAGTATCTGTGCGTGAATTGTAAATATCACATAATTTGAGATGTGTTATTAATTTCTCTTATACTACATATGTCGCAATGTTTATGAAATTTCAGCATCAACGATGTATTTTTGATTTATGTATTATCATTCACATAAACGAAAAAAACAGATTCAGTTTAATGTTAATTGAATTTGAATATACCGTCATTATTTTGATGTTGTTTTGATTAACTGGGAAATATAGGAGTAGTAGGTAGGTAAAAATTGTCAATTTAAAATTAGAATTCAAATTTGGTTTTAGTAGTAACAAAAGCCAAATAATTCTAATTGCTTTTAGTAATATTTGTATTTTATATGTATTTTATATATTTATTTTATTTAATACACAATTAAGAAGAGTACAATCAATACAAAATATAGAAGCTCTTGATAATTTTTCTTTCTGGAAATATATTTAGATATAGATTTAGATATAATTAAGTGAAAATGACTAGATGTCAAGTAATAATAGTAATAGGTACCTGATATACTTTTAAATTTATATAGTGATTTGAGACGGCTACATAGTGTCTACGTACATTTCTATTTTTTTATTTTTGGATGCGGGTACGATTGATTGACTGTTGTTTATTCTCAGGAGAGAAATATGATATTCACGTTTTATTTCCCGCCACAGAGCAAAAAGTTCATAATCTTTATTTTAATAACACTATAAAAACATCTTGTAGGAGTTACGTAGTTTATCGTTCCTCAAAAATATACGAATTTTAGATGAAACACAGGTGATAAGTAACAATATCAAGCAGCACAAAAACTTCACCTTACACCAGATCTTTCTTTATTGGATATCTATAAATATTTCCATAAGCCAGAGTAGGTCACCAGTAAAGACCAGATTATGCAGAGTGTTAAAAATTTCGTGTCACTAAACTGAAGAGAAACTACTAATTGAACATTATGTCCTAAACTTAGTGGTTACTTAGATAAAGTGTGTTGAAGATTGAATTTTTTTTTACATAAAATAATTAATAAACAAGTAAGCAACAAAATAAAACAGCAGATGTTGAAAGTGACCTCCTTCCATTGCAGAATAGCTACGGCATCTCCACCGCAAAGACGTGCGAATCCCCATCCTTAGCTTAGATTTCGTTGCATCCTTGTATTATTCGTTGTAGCAACTCCTCGATGATACCTACAGGCGTATAGACTAATTTTTTCAAATATCTCCAAGGAAAGAATACTAAGCGGTTCAAATCAGGCAACACTAAAGATCCTCCAAACCCTATTCATCTTTGTCCAAATGTTCAATTTAAATGTAAATGTAAGGTGCTGTAAGCAGCGGCGGCTATCAACCGAACCAAGCAATCATTCTTCCAAAATATTCATCCTATCAGTGAAAAATGCATTTAGTCTCGGGATTCTATGGGGGCAAAATTAACTCTCCTCCTCGTCATTGAGTATCAGCGGTAGGAAACCAAATGTGGTAGATGATCTGGTGGATTGAGAACCTAGGTTTGTTGTACATGGTACGGATGAAGCTACTGCTCGTGGAGGGCTCTTCAAACAAGAGAAGCACTTATCCCTACCTTTACTGCTGTTCTCCGCAAATTGGTCTCCGGATTCTGATATTCTCATAAACGAACCAGTATTGCGTAATCTTTGGTACAGTTTTACAAGCAGTCGAACTGAACAACATGTCGATCGGAACTGGTTTGTGATGATCAATGCTTAAATGCAGATGTTTCGTCATACTTATCATATGATATCTTCAGTGCTTCTTGTATCTTGAGTGGCAACTGAATGGTTACCACGATGCCTCAGCTGAACTTTTATACTAGTCGGTGCATAGATGTTGGTTAGTTCTCTATCAGTCGTTCAATTGACACCGGCCGTGAAAAACTACGAACGATATTATGCTTCTCTACCATTGGCACCACCATACAAGAAATTCGGCACTTCGGCATATTCAATGTACAGAACGATAACTACACAAACTGTAATGCTTCACAGACGAAAAGACAAATGTTTGATAAGGTGACATGATGAAGTGTATCTCTAATTTCATTTCGCTGTCCTATTATTTTGACAATTTTAAAGCTGCTTTTTGATGTGAGTTTTTACTGCATTCAATAATAATTAGAAATGTAGTCAGTTTGCACATTGGAAATTACATTAATACCGCTCATACAAAATTTTCAATAATACTTTTTTAAGTCAAATTGAATGGGGATTCGAAGAGATGTACCTATCAAAATTTTGAAGAAAGGTAGGGCGTGCAAACTTTAACAAATAAGGGGCAACTTGGTTAATTTATACGCCACTGGAATGGAATAGTTGTCAAAGATGCTCGAGATGGAAATAATTGCCGTTATAGTAAAACAAATATGTATTTTGAAAACATTATAATGTCAAATCTACATCAATTAAGTATAATTGCCGTATAACCGAAAAATTATAAAACTATTTTGCTGGTTGGATAGCTTATAAACTATTATAAAAGAAATTTAAAAATCTGAATCTGTGTAATAAACGAAACCAACCTCAATGTTTTCAGGCTAATCGTGGCGCAGACGTTGCCCTCAATGGAGAAACGACAAAGATAAAATTTAATGCTGGAGTTATATTGATTATAAACTCGTGAAATAAACAGATGTAAAGCAACAATAGTTCTGGTGGATCGATGTCCATCCCAGTGACGCAGTAATGAAGGTTCTATTTTCAGTTTATTGTCTTAGACAGCATTCAAAAATATGTGTGTAGGGGTACAGACAGAGTGGAAGCGGGTTTATTGCTTACCGGTAACTCGCGCTTAGCGGCGCTGATTTCTCGCGCGGAGACCGCACACAGTAGAAGCTGTTAAAAGCGGTAAAAGACAAACATTTATTCGATACGTCTTAGATACTTCCTTGCAGAATATTAGCAGCTGACAACGAACTGATGGTTTTGGATTCTATAATTACTAAAGCAAAGAAAAAATAATTTGGGGTACACCCGCAATATTCAATTCAATCGCAGTAGAAGAAATTATTCAAAATTAATTAATTAATCTGCAATTATTGATTAGAGCTTTATCTGTGGAATTGTTCATTAGCATACCTAGATGTTTGGTATCAGAGAACATACATATGACTTCATTGATAGGAATTGTAGGCGATTTGATTTATATTAGTTTAAAATACCTTTCTAAAACAGTAAAAAATGTTACAAAAGCTTATAATAAGGAATATATGGGTAGATATTGTGGGTGTAATTCAACGCAGGTTGGGGCTTTTGTCCATTGAGTAGTTAGTTTCACACAATATTATTAATACCTAAAAATATATAAAAAATTAATTTGGAATACTTATAACTATTTTATATTTTATTCTGTGTTGTGAAAAGAGCTCTAAGAAAACCCTTCACACTAAGTACATTTATTACGTGTATTTGTATTTATTATGTACAAACATCTGACATGAGACGTCGTATATTCAAGACCTGTTTGTTCTCATATACCGTTGGTCAGAAAAAATGGTTAAATTAAATATATTTTGTTTGGTACAATTTATCATACAGCGAAATAAAGGCACTCATATTTCGGACACCCTGTATGATTTAATACTTACCCTCTTCATTGATTTCGTTACTAATCTCTCTCCAATATGTATGTACTATATCGGTTGTTGTGGATTTTGTCCTATTAGGTCATCGAAAGACTGAAGATATTACTATTTCTTTGTCCATTTTTCTACATGTAACCCGCGCGTACAAATAAATTAAATTTGAATTCTGATAAAAGCGGGCACGCAGGTTTCTGGCGCGGAACTGCTTCAACCTGGTTTCACTGTGTACGTCCAGTTAAAAGTATGTTATCATTTTCAAAGCATATAGGCGCGGTTCGGCGCAGGGTACCAATAAGCAGGAAAACGCTTTCACTGTGTTCGCTTTAGCCCACTTTAAACTGCTGTTTTGATATCAATACAATTGATTAAATTTTATACTTAAATTAAATGTTCGAATTGCCATCCACCAACTTCTTGACAATGCGCAAGTCTGTGAAGAAATTCTTCTTGCACATTATGAATGATTTCTGGGGTAACTCTGCGTATTTCGCCCCGAATGCGATTTTGAAGTTCTTCTAAATTACGTGGTTTATTAATGTACACTTTTGACTTCAAGTATCCCCATAAAAAATACTCAAGAGGTGTAAGATCTGGCGATCTTGCAGGCCATTCTATCGGTCCGCATCTGCCGATCCACCTCCCAGGAAACCAGTAGTCCAAAAAATCTCATACAGGGCGCTCATAGTGCGGAGGTGCACCGTCTTGCTGAAACCATATGGTATCGTCAGAAATGTCAGGGTCATTATCGTTAGGAAAAATTACTGCAAGGGCTGGAACAAGATCATTTTCTAGAAACTCTAAATATCTTTGTCCTGTAAGGGTTCCTTCAAAGAAAAAAGGCCCTACTATTCTGTCGTCAACTATTCCAGCCCACACATTTAATTTCTGAGGGTGATGGGTATGTGCCTCTGCCATCCAATGAGGATTTCCCGACTCCAATATCTGCAAGTTTGACGGTTTACTGTACCATTCAGACAAAATGTGGCCTCATCTGAAAAAAGTATTTGCCGGTGTAAATTTCTATTTCCTTGAAATAAATCTATTAGAATTTCGCAAAAGTGTAAGCGGCGATCGGGATCATCTTCATTGAGTTCCTGCACAAGTTGAATTTTGTAGGGATGATATTTTTCCTTCCTCAAGATACGTAGCACTGTGCTCTGACTAGTGTCATTGTTTAATGCAACCAATCGTAAAGAATTATGAGGATTATCCACCATACTTATCAAAATGTTCTGTTTCTGATTTTCATTAATGCTTGGACGTCCAGGTTTTGGAATATTTACAACATTGCCAGTTTCTCTAATTTTAGACTTTATCTTACTGACTGTTTATTGGCTGATAGGGCGATCTGGATATTTTTCATTAAATAAATCGCAAACTTCCTGCTGAGTTATAGTCATATCCCGCATCCGATAAGAACTAAAACTTCAATACTTTGAGTAACAGTTAAATATGCCATAATACTTTAAATTGAATAATAATTTCTATGTCGCTTACAATACTTATTAGAAAGTCGATGTGACAATGACACTTTCCAAAGATTTTCACCTACGTGATCCATAAAAGAACTATGGAATTCGAAAAACTAAACTTGATAACGTTTTTGATTTACGTTTTCTAACATTCAATCGTCATTTACTCGAAAGCTTTCCTATGTAAGAGGGCAAAATTTTAGTACTGTCTGATAGAGAATTAAACGATCTTTCAGAATCAAGGAAAAAAATATGGTGTTGCCATTAAAAAAAATCGATGACGTCGTGTACGGGTAAGTATAATGTTGAAACAGCTATTTTTTGAGAATTTTCCATTGTCCTAAAAATAAGAATGAAACCTTATCAAATAATGAAAAATATACACCGAAAATAGATCATGTATGCTTGTACTTACCCATACTAGTAATAGTATAACAATTTTCTGTAAAATGTTTTGACCAGATCTTTGTGTACTGGGTTGGTTTCTTGCTGGATCCTATTAACCATTTTTTTCAGCATTATTAGGGAACTTACGAAACATGAAATCTTTATTTTTATTAGCAACAGATAAACACTGCGGTACACAACAGTTATATGGCTACTTTTCTTACACAAATAGAAACACAACAAAAATTAAATAACAAATATTTGTGAGGTTAGATTTAATACCTGACATTGATCGCCGCGCCGCCTACATGTAAATGCTCTACTGAACAGTGACAATGCCATAATGGATTTTGCTGTTGTGTTAATGATAGTAAAGCTAATAAAATGATATTTCAATGCCTTAAGCATCTTTCATGCTAATACATTTTTCATAGAAGTTTAGAAGTTGAAATTAATATCATAACTTTTGGTTCATATAATTTTCGTAAAGCTAATTTTCACACACTATACAATGACATGAATAACTATGAATTGGTCATTTCATAATAATGCAACAGATGTTAACGAAGCTTGCATTAATTTCTACTTCATTTTATGACATTACGAATCGTCCTGTACCAAAATATCACCATTAGTCAATTAAAAGACCTTATCCACCGTGGTTTAATGACATAATATTTGATTTGCGTACAAAATACAGCGCTTGGAAAACATACAAGAGAGTAGGTGATAATGAGTCATATCTTAAATTCTCAGAAATTCGCAACAAAAGGAAAAGGGACATTGATAACACTCATGCCATTTATATTAATGTATTTGAAAATAATAAGTCTGATGTCAAATTTTTTTGGTTATACGTAAATTCTCGTAAAGCTGGAAATTCATTGCCTTCAGTCTTAACAAATAATCATATACATTTAGTAACTTCTTTAATATACCATTTTATACTATCATCAATTGTCCTACTGAGAATTGGTTACTCCGCTTTCATTTTTAATTTGTATTAAAAATCGGTGTTTTTCCCGATAAATGGAAAAAGTTTCGTATTTATCGAAAATCGCATTTTACGCTAAAATATGTATTTTTTAAATTAAAAATCGACCTGTTCGAGGATTTTTCCCAAAAAATAATTGTTTCGTTTTTATTGAATTTATTCCATACTTTTGGCGCATACTGTATAATTACAAATTTCATAGCTTAGAAGTACGTATTCGGCGCTCGTTGCCAGTAAGCGGAAAACCTGCTTGCACTCTGACTGTACCCTAATAGACGAATTAAAGACGATGGCTTTTACTATTTATTCACCGTTTACAGTAAATGCAATTTTGTCGAGTTGCAATTTTGCCGCACTCACGTCTGGGTATATTACACTATCAGCGACAGCCGTGTGTAAATTTAAATCGAACTTTGTGAAACACATTTTCTCGTACGTATATAAAAGTGTGCTGGAGACAGGCAAAAATAATTTAAGTTATCGGGAGAATGGTGCCGGGATGCAAAACACCGCGGAGAAAAATAGACAGCAATGTTTTTGCAGATGAAATCAAACTGAAAATATAAAGCGTCGCTCTAAGAATAGCATACCACTAACTTGTGACACTATTACAAAGGAAAGTTAGCCTCAAACGATCTTCTTATTAAGTAATAACTGAAATAAATCAGTATTACTGAGATTTGTAAAGACCATTCAGAAAGGCTATCTATATACAGGGTAAATCAAGTTTAAATAGTCGAAAATCTGGAATAGATTTCTTAAATTATGAGTATTTTCATATTACAATACAATATCTATAAAACAGATTCAACCAAAGAATTATATACAATCAATACATTTTTCCTGTTAAATACTTCCCACAACATGGAAAATTTTTGGAATAGTGCTCTTAGTTTTTTGTTTAAATAATCGTGGATTTTCCATTTTAAATAACAATCAACCATTACTCCAAGATATTTTACATTATACACCCTTCTAATAAATGAACAATCACACAATAATTCATTTCAACTACTTTTATGAACAACAATTTTATTTTGAACTGGCTGTCCATCCGATGTAATAGAGATACTTAAAAATTGAGTTTTATCGATATTAAGACTTATAGTCCAGTCATTATAGTAAGTTCACCTCGGAATTTGAGATACCCAGCTGTAAGTCTGTAAATACTTGTATATTGACACCCTAAAAGTTGTCTCAAAACCTACATATGGTAGGATGTATGCAACTATTAAATTTCAAGGTCAAAAATCACAAAAATCGTTTTTTGCGCTTTTTTAGAAGGTTTGCATTTAACCAACTATAGACAGTCTTCATAGCACACGTTGCGCTATTGTACACTTCATTCCAGGAATCACCTACAAATACAATAGCAGTATTATCTGCATAAGACACTATATCACCATTTACTTGAAGCTTTAGTAAATCATTAATATAAGCTGAAAATAATATTGGATCTAAAACGGTCCCCTGGGGTACACCTCTAGTAACTATGAACGACGAAAAAACAGGCAATTTTTTGTGGCCATAGCCTGCTTCAATAAAAAAAAAAAATTATCCGCCTAGAAGGCGCAGCGAACCACATACGATATTTCAAAAATCTGTTTATATCAGGTGGAAGTTATCAATTTTGCAATAAAAATTTATTACCAATAAGTTTTGTCTATCTCTTAAAATAAAAAAGTTAGACAGCCTTAAAATTTGGGCACTTTACAGATTTTTTTGTTATTACTCATAAAGTTGGCCATGGATCTCAAATTTGTTTTTACGAGCATAAAGGCCTCCAAAAATGCAACAAAAAACAATTAGAGATTTTTGACGTGTCTCGCATATTAAGCGAGATACATTGGAGTGGCCCTCTTATGTGATACAGCCTGTATATATCTATATATATACATGATTTTTTTACAATAAGAGTATATATTCCATCAGATCCACTTGCCGAATAATTTTTTAATTTATATTCAAAATTAGCCAATTTTCTTAAATAGTCTTTAAAAATAAATTTGTATCCGATTATTGTCTCTGTAGAAGGGTAAGATTTTCATGTGGTATATTAGATAACATATCATTTGCAATAATTATAAAAAAGTTATTAAATAAGTTTGCTGTATCAGTCATTTGTTAATAGTTTACCATTTCCATCTTTCAGACTAAATTTCTCTACAATTTTTTTTTGTGGGCTGTTTGTCGCTTCATTAATAATTTTCCATATTTTTTTATAATTATTATTTGCATTTAATACTTTATTCTTAAAATAATTATTTTTATTATATCTTATTAGTATAATATTTCTTAACCTATTTCTATATTGTTTATACTCTGTATCTAATTCAACAGTGATTTATATCGTATTGAGTTTAAAAGTCCATCTGTTATCCAAGGTTTAAGTTTAAAAGTTTTATTACATATCTCTTTGCATCAATTATTTATCAGAATCAGTATTCAAACTGATATTATCTTGTAATTTATTAATGAAACAGTCATATGCTAGTTGAGAGTCAATAATCCACCGGCTCCCGCTTTAAATGTAAGTAGTATACGGTTGGAAACATTTATGTTGTGGCCACTGTACATTTATTCGGCTCTGGGTTCTATATTTTGCCTTATTAAATATAAGTCAATTTGAATAACAGATTTTTATATCGCTTTTTGCTTCCGGAGTCGCTTTATTACCTGCAGCCTGGAGGTATTTCTCCTTACAATACCCATTCATCTAGACGAATGTTGTATATACAAAACCGTAGTCAGACTTGGCTGTCAAAATATTAAATATAAAACGTCTCGCAATGTAACAGAAATGAAAAGCTGCTTCTATTACTTTCTCCGATGCAGCAAAAGCTTTTATTTAGGTGTTCTCTTAACATAATATGATGTTCAGTTGGTCCCTGCCATACTACGCATTTTACTCCTCTAATTACATATTTTTTAATGCCTGGGCATCACTGGATAAATTGGCAGGATGAAAAAATAATTAAATAAGAAAAGAGAACCTTGATTTAAATGTAGATGGTTAAACTGCCAGGTTATGATGTACTTCTTTTCTTTTTTCCTTCGAATAATAATCTACAGAGTGTATGAGGATTAACTTGCCAAATTTACCATTTTAATGCAATGATGAAGAAATAAAAGAGTTAAAATAATGAGCGAAAATGTTTTTGAAATAGAGTGTGTAAAAGAGCTTCCATAGGCATTAGAATTTGCTCTTAAGCATGAGCTATTTGATGATACTTTCTCTGTAAAATTTTGTCTACCGTTGATAATATTTGTGCGACAGTTCGTTATTTTCAGTTTATTTTTTATTCGATTCATGTAGCAGTACAACTGAAGGCTTTGTGGTAACTTTGGTGCAAATTTCTACCAAAATAATCTACTTTGTTTTTTACCAATCACTTGCACTAGTATTTTACTTAAACGTACTGAACTTAAAAATAAATAAAAGCAGGTGGAATTTATTGGTATATAATCTGGAAAAAATAGGTGGAAGGTGGAAATATCTACTTCTATTTGCACACTGCAAAGGAGTAGATATTTGTTCTATTTCAGACCCTGACAATAGTTGTTAGTTTATCTTTCACATCAACTGTTGCTCTTAGCCTGAAAATCGAGGCTGTGTGACATGAAGCTGCAAACACAAATAGGTTCTGCTTGTCATTTTCGTGTGTTATTTGCCTTTCTTTCTTTTTCTTCTTATTTTTAAGCCGAATTCTGCTGGTGTAGAGCAGTAACCCAGAAACAAATTAAACCTACTTTTGTACTTTTACAATCATGATTTTTTTAAAGCATCTAGCAATATCTCTGTTACACTCCTGCACAACAAATTTACACATTGCACATTTTATTACAGAAAAATTCTCATATTTTTACATAAAGCTTTCCACTGTAAATGGAAATTTTCCTCTGATATTTTTTGATAACTGTCGCAATATATCAAACGAATTTTTTGTGTGATTTATGTATTTGTTTGAAAGTCGTATTCGATATGGGAAAACAATGCTTTTCCATGTAACCTATTATTAATATCAGAAAAAGTGAGAACATGTTTGAATGAAGTTGCTATGCAATTATGATTTTATGAATATAAAACAATACAATACAATGTAAATTGAACAGACCGGCTTTACGAGAATGATGGACACAGATAATCTAACACCAGGTAAAGGAGAGTGGACCATGGGAGTCTTGTGCTACTCTAGTGAAGAATCTTCTTGTAATGGTTTTAAATGTGCGAGAGTTGGATTCGCTCTCGTCCCGGTCTTGCCGAAAACTGTTTGGAGATTTTTCGTCAGTTGCGTCAAAATAAATGAGCTAATAAAAATACATCTTCCACACAACATATTTTAACAGCTAAATAGCACAGTAGAACAAGTTGGAAGCGCATAGTGATCAGCTTGGAAAATAACAGTCCGCGATGCACCTAGACCGCAACCCCATAGTGCGTTCTCTCCTGCGTTTAAGAGCCTTTGTTACATTAACCCGTTAGTATTTGTAATCGCAAAACTATTATTTTTGTAATATTTTAAAACTAGTTTAAAATTTGTTATTGGATTCTTAATTTAACTTAGTTTTAATCAGTTATGATTGATTCATCACTGTCTATAGATCCTAATCATTTTACCTGACACCTTCAGATGACATACACCTTTGAAACAGGCGGGTATCGTCTAAATGAACAACTGAACTGGACATTCCTCCTTTTGCTAAATGCCCCTCCATTCACTTCCTAGTTTGCTCTATTGTAAACCAGGTATATTCATCAAGCCTGCTCCTGTGACCGTCATTGTAAGTTCCGTCCCTTCAGTCCTGAATTACAGCTCCGAATCTGAGCTATTTGTACTTGAATTGATTAATTCTCTATTAATTAACATCTAATAAATTTATAAAAATCATTCACACTCATTAACATGATTGAGCCACGCCGTATTAATGGAAAATTAATATTCATATTTTGTGTTGTACGAGTTAGAATAGCCTGATAAATATCGGTATTAATAAGGGTATGATATTAATCTCAGGTGACCTAGAAGTCGTATATCGTCAGCGAAATAAGAATAGAAAAGACATAGCAAACTATTTTATCGAACAAAACCAGTGGATGGAATAAATGTTCAAATACTTTAAGCGAAATAAACAAAACTTTTAAGGAAACAATTGATCGGATGAATTGTGAATATTTAGTACCCAACAGATGTAGGTATCATCAGTTTAATTAGCCGATGCCTAATTGGAGTTCAAACTACTGACAGTTGCGTTTAGTAATTATAATTACACTGTAAAAAAGTAATTACGCACTTTAACACAATAGAACATAATGTGATGAACAACAGTATGCTAATCACTATTCATACTCAATACTCAATATTCCACTGATTTATTATTATATTACTAATACTTTTGTCACATTTTATGTAAAACGCATAAAAGAGAGAATTTTATGCATTCTGAATTACACAATGGAACTAGATATTTACACAACAACGCACTGCATATGTTTAGACAGATAACCCTGTTACAATCACTTAACTGTTTTGAACACGTACTGACGGGAAATAATGTAGCAGTGAGATTCTGGATGTCGAAAAATATTTTCATGGAAACAAAGTCATAAGCTTGCAAAATAGATTTCGGATTGAGACATTATCTAAACGTGTTTTCAAATGTAAATATATTATATCAAATATTTCCAAAAGGTAAATCAGTGAAATTTAAAACTGATTGCAAAATTAGTGATTTAAAGATAATTTCACACAATTAATCATAGTTATATCATACCAGAGAACCGTGGTTAAATATTCCTCTAAGTGGTTTTGCAATAGTAGTGCATTGGTGACCCTGCGAGAATATCGAAGATAATTTTGCAGCACTATGGTTGAGGGACGCCAAATGTTTAGATGTTTATTGTAGATCATTTTAAAAAGAAATCTGAAAATTAGTATAAGAACAATGCCAGTATTGCGAACATCCCTTGACCAATAATTATAAGGAATATTCATCTATTTCATAAAATTTCAAATACATATTCTATGGAGTGAAGCTATTTTTAGATGTACTTTTAATATTTATTTCCATTTTTGACTACACAATAATTCTATTGTGGTGGAATTTTCGAGTTCCCACTGTCAAAAGTGAAATTAGATATTTAGATTTAGAGTGTTTTCATTAAATCAGGTTAGTAAATTTAGATAGATTAATTTCTTTAGATCATTATTGAATAGAGCTTTATCTGTGGAATTGTTCATTAGCATACCTAGATGTTTGGTATCAGAGAACATACATATGACTTCATTGATAGGAATTGTAGTAGATTTGATTTATATTAGCATAAAATACCTTTCTAATACAGTAAAAAAATACAAAGAGTGTGTCGACAGATGAAGTTGAAACGTGGAAAAACTTGTTAAATTTTAATGTCATGGAGAAATTTATTTTTGTTATATAAATATGGGGTTTTAGGGCAACTATTGTCCAACTACAGTATGTCAGAAATTAAAAATAAAATCAGTTTTTAATTTCTAAATCACTTCAGATAATTTAACTAAATTCGATGTGCATATTTAGTATTACGGTAGATAGAAAATAAAAAATAACCAGGTTTAGAAACTTTAGTGACGGAGGTGTGGATATCATCGATCATTATTTGCCATGAAAAATATCTCACTCTGTATAATATTATAAATAAAATAAATCATCATATGCGCCATTACATAATCTTTACTTTTTGTTTCTTTTCATTTATTTGTATTCTAAACCGATTAACAAGAAAATTACATTTTTACATAATTACAATACGATACGATACGATACGATACGATACGATACGATACGATACAATACAATACAATACAATTTATTGAACCCCAATTCTTACAATATATGTTACATATATGTTGTTAATTTATTTTACTGTGCACGTGATTCCAAGTGAAATCGTGGTGTGCTAGAATCATGTTACATATGTAATACCGTTTACAAGGGTTACTTACCTGTCTGAACTTGAACACAATAGAACTAATCTATAAAACAAATATTTAAACAAATCAAAGGATGAAACCGAGCGATTTACAATAAAATAGTGTGTGTATAATGTAATAATTTAAACAAACGAACTGGAATTTTCTTTAATAAAAATTATTACTTTTTTCGAGAACAAATTATAGTTGTTTATACTTCTTATTGAAATTGGAATAATATTATATATTTTTGGGCCAGTGAAATTTATGTGTGTCTTATATAGAGTTGAAGATGGATGTGGTACAGTAAGGTTTACTAATTACTTAATCATATCTTAGAGACGCCATGCAAAACAATATAATAAGAAGCAGTCATCTTATTTAATATTGGATATTGTTAATTTAATTATTTTTTTAAAACATTAAATTTTAATCATGTCTTATGCATATTCAAATGCTGATATAGCCAATATGGTTAACATTTATGGCCTTCCAGATGGAAATGGTACTGAAGCTAAGCGAACTTATATGGAAAGATTTCCAAATCATCCAACTCCAACTCCAAGAATGTTTAGGAATGTTTTTCAACGTCTTTCGGAGTCAGGCTCATTTCAGAAAAGTCAAATTCCTGGAAGACTTTTGAGTGTTAGAACGCATGAGTTGGAAGAAGCCTTTCTACACGAAATTTGAGAAGACCCAAATACTAGTATGTGAATCATAAATTAGTTTGGTCATTTCTGGAGCAGTTACACCCGTATCACATACAAGAGGTTCAAGTCTTGCTGCCGCAATACTATCCTGCTCGCCTACAATTTTTCCACTGGATTTTGCAAAAAATTTAACAAAATGTTGACTTAACCGTTGTTTACCGACACAGCTAATTTTTTCGGAGATGCTATAATGAACTTCCACAATAAACACGTTTGGTCTAATGAAAACCTTAATACCATAATGGAATCTCGATTTTTCTTTGAATGTATGGGTGGGTATTAATGGAAATTTTCTTGTGGGGCCTTATATTTTACCAAGAACTTCAACTGGTGCCACCTACAGACATTTTCCTAAAAACATTTTGAATGCACTATTTGACGATGTTGCCTATGCGCTAAGACAAAGAATGTGGTTTATGCACAACGGAGCTTTTTAGTTTGGCTGCTCGTGAACTTTTAAATGGAAGATTCGATAATAACGTGATTGGACGAGGTACTCAAGAACCAGGTCAACCTTGGCCACCCAGATCACCCGATATGAACCCTATTCATATTTTTGTTTGAAGACATCTCAAGGCACTCATTTACAAGGTTTACATTGAATCTGAAGAGCACTTAAGTTGACAAATTATAGCTGGTTGTGATGTGATAAGAGCTACTCTCTCTTGGAATTTTTGCACGTGTCCTAGCCGCAATTTCAAGAAGATCTGAAGCAAGTAATTTGGCTGAAGGTGGCCATTTCCAACATTTGTTATAATAAATCAAAGTAAAGCATTTCCATTGCTAAAGAAGCAAAAAGTAACGATAATACAATGGTGCATATGATGGCCAAATAATGAACGATTATATCTCATTATAACAAAAAACCTTTATTTTCGGCACAGAATATGACCTTGGATTTTTGTCACAAGACATTGTATAATGAAAATTAAAAATTTTAAGCAAAAAGAACATAAGAAAATATGGAAATTTCCATCCCTTTTTATCAGTGTAGTGCAATTAATCAGTTTTATATATTACATTACACATTTTCACTAAATGGGAGATATTTTAATATGCTTAAAATGAAGTAAAAATATATTAAATAATTTAACACAGCGGGTTTACCCAATAACTTTAATGCGTTTACTCACGTTAATTATTTACAGAGCGGGATTTGAATCCATTATGTTTGTATGTAGCAACAAATGTTTTAAGCTATAAACCGTTAAAAACTAAAACCAGTTTGACTAATCATAGATTTACAAATACGGTTTTTACTTTTCACATGACTAGAAAGTTAACAGTATCTATTTAATTTGATAATTACATTTAATTAGCAGTAAACGATTGATTAAAACGTCAATGGACGAACCTGGTTATTCCACGAATTCGTTAATTTAATAAAGAGTTTGATTTTACCATATTTAACCCGAACCGTCAGTACAAAACATTGATTGATATGGCTCTGTGTTTGACGTTAATTTATGGCAAAAATGTTATGTACATGTGTAATTGTCCGGTTCCTGAATTAAAGCATAATCTAGCAAGTAGGGGAACATTTTCAATTAAAACGTGTTTATAATTTGAATGTAATTTACCGTTTGGTGTACGTGTAAAATGAAAGTTCTATTTATATTTCTGTTCAGTATGATAATACAGAGCGAGCAGGTCAAAGTAAAATTCTACTTAAACTGAATGCACCGTTATTTGAACACAATTTCAACTAGATAATTATTCTGGAAATAACTTTGAATTAATTTTCGACTACCTATTTAGACAATAGGTGCTCAAGGAATCAGATTATGTAGATATTGCTTTGATTAATTAATAAACTTATTTAGGAATGAATAATCCTTATTCTTTGGCTAATACTATTAATATTTGTGTTTATTTTAAATGTATTTTATAAGATTTAATTTTTAATCCTTCGGTTTTCACTGTACTTTCAAATATTTTATACATATAAAATAATAAATAATATAGATACTCAGAATTCTATATCATAAAAGTTAAAACTTAATAGAACAACACAAAACAAGTAAAAATGTGTTCTATATCTAGTTCACTAGTGGTACTAAACTTGTTTAAAATAGAGGACAGATAAACAATTCAATTGCAGGAACTAAATCAAGTTTTCACACACAGTTATGGTACTCCAGCAAGACATTTTAGTCATTGCTGCTAGCCACAGTTAGATGACCTGTTTACTGTGACTACTATCGGAGTAAAACGTCCAGACCTCTGGTTTTGAAAGCCGATATTGCTAAAACGTAGGAGCGAAAAATTTTGAAATTTGGACAATAGGTAGCCTCAATATTATTGTTATGCACATTAATTAAATCGGAATTTGTTTTTGAATAAGTTCATAATTTTTTAAAATTGAGAAGTTTTCGAAAAAATCCCCTAGCATGTCGATTTTGTTTTTAAAAAGGCACTTTTTGACATACTACTCACATTT
Organism: Monochamus alternatus; assembly: GCA_037114965.1. Taxonomy (NCBI): domain Eukaryota; kingdom Metazoa; phylum Arthropoda; class Insecta; order Coleoptera; family Cerambycidae; genus Monochamus; species Monochamus alternatus. Next base: position 26,179,057 of record CM073429.1, read on the forward strand.
GTGACGTCATCGTTGTTCGAGACATGACGTCAGCGACAATTTCTTCAAATAGCTACCCTCAATTTTGACCATGCCATTTGAAAGAGTGTGTCATTCTACATACATACATCATGAAAAATTATGGTGTTACATAACAAAAATTTCAAGAAAATAATGTTTGAAGATTTTAAAATTTAATTTAACAATACTGAAAATGATAATTATTATGTAAAAAATCGACTAAATTAAATCTTCAAATTGTGCAGCGTTGGCTGCCTGACAGTAGGCAAGACGATTAATAAATTCTTTTTGGACATTATCAATAACTTCAGGAGGTATACGATGTATCTTGTGACGAATTTTTGCTTAAATCTTCTAAATCAATCGGTCTAGTAACGTATACATTACTTTTATCGCCACAAGAAATAATCTAGGGGTGTCAAATCAGGCGATCTGACTGGCCACTTAATTGGCCCCCTTCTACCTATCCAACAATTCGGGAACAGCTTATCTAAATAAGCACGGACAGGTGTTGCATAATGGAGAGGTGCACAGTATTGTGAAAATTGAATTTTAAAATCTTCAAACATTATTTTCTTGAAATTTTTGTTATGTAACACCATAATTTTTCATGATGTATGTATATAGAATGACATGCTCTTTCAAATAGCATGGTCGACGTGCCAGGGGATCTTTTCGAAAACTTCTCAATTTCAAAAATAATGAATTTATTCGTTACTTTTCGAAAGCACTGTAAGTATAATAAAATACCATTTAATTTGAAATATATAAATTCATATTCATTATTCAAACGAAAGATTAAAATATGGATTCAAAGACAGACTAGAGATTTCATACATAAGTTAATAAACATTAAAAATGAATTAAAGTTGAACATTATTTGTGAATTTGTTATAATTATTATTATTAATTATGTTAATTGATACATGTATAGATGCGTAAATGCAATACATAGTTATACTGTAAAAATGTAAGCCACATACAAGAAATTTCTTTGTGGTAACCTCAGTTTTGTTTATCGTTTTACGGATAAAATATTATATTAATACAAATATTGTGCATTACTATTTGGAAAATAAAATTATTATTATTATTTTTATATTTTTTATAATTATTGACTTGATCAAAATACTCCATATAGCACTATAAATACTAAACTATAAACTTTGATTCAGATTAAGTATTCAAAGGATGCAACAGGGGTAACAAGCAAAGCCAACAGCAAAGCCAACAGCAAAGAAGTAAAGAATTGTAATAAAAATAATAATGCAGATATACGGATAAATTCAAGATAAAAGATACTGAAAAGATAAAACTGGAGGAGTGTGTTCTATGTAAACGCCGTAAAGAATTTTTATAAGACAATTACAAAGCAATCTCATAAAAATTCTATAGCACTTCGTTATACAATTTTTGTGTTGCATGATGTTCTAGAGAACTTTAAAATCGTTTAATTGTATCTTCTAAAAACGAAATGTTTCTTTATCGCACATGTTAGAAATAATATGGATGGGCCAGTAAGAACCAATAAGACGGACCTAATCAGCCTGCATAGGAGTACTCGAATTACGAATTGCTTAGTTGGTTTGTCCATCAGGGAGCAGTACATTTTAATGCGGAAAAAGTTTTATCGTGAAAAATGTATTACATAATGGTAATTTTTTGATGCGCCCTCAGTTAACCTTATATATCCTATGCTGCTGGAAATTTAATAAAAAAAATGTTTTCTATATTGATGAATTTAACAACCAACTGTATATAAAATTGTCAGAAAGTGAGTATATCCATATTATTGTTATCATTTCACCTATTTATGTTGTATATATTTTTAATTTAGATTTTTTATTTCTCACTAATATGACATTTTTGTGTCGATTGCAATGATTATGGAGCAAATATGCTTGGTACTTCAATCTTATTTAATAAATCTAATAAAATTCTGTAACTAAAACATCTAGAAGTGCAAATGCATACGGTTTGCAATGGTCTAAATTAAATATATTACTAAATTTCTATAAGAAAATCAATTTCTATTAGCAATTAAATAAATTTTATCTATCGTAATGAAATTTTCTTTCTGCAAGCAGATAATAATTTTTACAAGTCACGACTATGTTCCCCATTATACTTTGATCAAAATGTTTCGTACTTTTACAGGCAGGTCTCGTCAGGGGGTAAACCTACATATATAAATGATAGTTCTATAGCGTTTCTTTATGAAACAAAAAGGCTTTTGTTACTTATTTACTCTATAATGATTTTATAACAACTGTATTATTATTCTCTATAACTGCTTTAAAGAACTTTTTTCTCTTAAGTTCGATAGCAGCTTCCATATTTGTAATTTGTTTTCCGAAGCAGAATTGTAACTTAACAACGCCTTATGCAATAGTTCTATAATTAAACTATAAGCGACATTACGGAATAATTTTATAAAAGTGTCACAGGAGATGGTATAATTCTATAAAGCAGTATTTTGCATCGGTTTTACAGTAATTTGATTCTATAAGCATCGTTGCTGTAAAATTGTGTTATTGTGCACACTTATAGAGCTACATTAGCAGTTATGTTATAAATGCTCTAAGAACGCAATAAATTTAAAAAACAATTCAATTTCTGAAGGCAAAATAGTCTCATATGCCACATTAATGCAACAATTTAGTATTCTAAATACAACTATAAAATATTAACAGAATATAAAACTCCTATTACTCTAAATTTATAAAACTACTTTGCTAGCTGGGATGTAACTTCCAATGAACAATAAAAATAGCTTTCACCATCTAGACTGTCACATTCACAGACAAATATTAAATAATTGAAATAACATTTTTATTTGAACATATACATTTTAAAGAAGCATGCTACATTTAGAAATTTTATCACTATGTTTTTCAATAAAGTTTTATTCTCTTTTATTTTTCATACCACCACGTAATAATATTATTTCGAAGTACCCACAAATAAATATCTGTCTAATACCTGATTCAGAGTTAAGGAAATAGAGATGGAATATGTAGAAAGAAATAAAATGTATCTGCCAGATAAAGAAATCAACATACTGATATGAAGGAGTAATGGGAGAGTGTTGAAGTTCCTTAAAAGCTACGGTTTCCACGCCGCGACGTCATCTCCACGGAACCATAACGTCGCTGTATAAGTTCCGGAAAAACTTCCATACTTTAGTCGCATATATGTACTGGGAATGTTTATATTACGTGCCTTATGGCTAGTTGCAAACCACTTGAAAGTCCCTACAATAATCGTAACTACATTACAACGAGTAGCACAATTAATTGGGTTAGAAATTATTCCCAATTACAAATAACAAGTACTTAACTATTTATTCGCAATCGTTACTCATTAACCTTTCAGAGTTAATATGAATTATCGGAACGTGCAAGTTAACATCGGTGTTACAGACCGAAATTTTAAATAGGTAAACAATATCAGATTTTTATAAATATATATTTTTAAAACTATTGTGGTACTTCATTTAGCTGAAAAACGAAACTACAAACGCATATTTATTAATTTATTTTATACAAAACGTATTCAAAATTGACAGAAAAATTTATGGTGTTAAAAAAACTAGCAGTTCTATTACTAGGATCATTTGCAGTTATATCTATGTATATATTTCTGTTTGTTACAATATTTTGCAACATATTGCTTGTGAAGTAACACGCCCAAATTTCAGAAGCGGTTGTCATATTGCGAACAGCTCCTTTTACACCTTGCGAGCACTTGATAAAATTTTCGGCTCGATACGAACTCTACCGTAGTATGTTTTCTCCACCTAATTACGCCATCTTTACCTACAAAACAAGGAATCCTTACATGCCCTTGTACCATCGCTTCATCGGTTTCTTGGAATTCTTCCTGTATATCTTGTTCAGAGTCAGTATTATAGTTTTGTTCCTCCTCATTATTTTCATCCAAACTTTCGTTTCCATCATCTAATTGGATCTCCGAATCAGTTGCCACTTCATCGAACATTTTTTGAAGATATTCTTGTTCACTTTCATAGTTCATGATTAGATCTAAATGCAAAAATCGAACATTATTGCCTTAAAATTATTTTACTGAAATCTTAACATACCTTAAGAAATATAACTATAACGTTAACACCGGTCTGCTACACCGAAATATTATTTTTTGCGGAAACGAAGTAACCTACACATTTTTTGTTTTAGCACTGAATAAAATTCACTAAAACGTGAAGCTACTGAGTGTTTGCGCCGCGACATGCGTTTTATTCGGCAGATATCAACAATTTTTGAAACTCTCGGTTTTAATCGAATATTTTTTGCCAATATCTAACATCCGCAATATAAAAGTGAATGTGCAGCTTGCATTCACAACTATGTATTTACGTGTTGGAAGTAAATTGTGATAAAGCATCTAAAATTAACCTTTCAAAAAATAAAGACATGCCATGTTAACCTAATAGAAACCACTCTGTGATTAGTTCCGCAATTCCTTTGAGTTTCATTCGAAATATGTATCATAATGTTGACTTATTCTTTGTTCGACAGAGATAAATTAAAAGCTAGAAAATGTGCACGTAAATATGGAACTAATTTACCTATGGGAAATTATTTTAAAAGAAAAAATTACAGTGCAACTACAAATGATTATATAATAGCGGTAGGGTGACAAAATGATAAATGAGCTCTCATAACCTTAATACCTTCGTGGTTTGTGATTTCCTATTAAAATGAATTTGTGGAACGTAAATAATAGTAGAATACATTATTCCTTAGTTTCTATTGCTAACTTTGGTAAAAGCAATGGCATTAGATTTATAGGAATTAAAACTTATAAAACCAATGGCTATGATATTAATAGAGATTACATATTTCTATAACAGCGGATTGAAAACTAATTGTTGCTGTTAGGGAGACAGTAATTGACATCTAGTGATTTATCGGGTTGTATGCCGCTACCTCGGTAACTGGTCGCTGCCAGTAACAGAATTAAAGTGCACATTCCTAGCTTTAGCCACGATTCTTTGACCTGCCTTGTTGTTCTCGGATGAAGACAGACCCGCTATCGGTATGTCTGGGCCCGCCCATATTTTGACTTTGCCAATCACAGAGGCGGCTAAGGGACGTCTCGGAAGACCACCATTATCCGAGGAACAGTTCGGACCGTAGCAGTCGTAATACCAACAACATGCGCCGAAATCAATATATGGGCGGGCCAGAGGTAACGATAGCGAGTCTGCCCCCGCCCCCACAGAGCCAAGTCCGTAACAACAAGGGCAAGTCAAAGAATGCCAGCTAAAGCTAGGGATGTGCACTTTAATTCTGTCACTGGCAACCACCAGTTACCGAGATCACGGCATAACAACCCAGAAAATCACTATATATTAAATAGCACCGGCCGTGAAAATCTAAAGACCACTATAAATATATATGTTTTTAAATAATTTAGGTATTTATTTTCGGTATTCAAGTGCTAAAGCAAACTATAAATTAAATAAGTACTGGTTTACCCAGTCTTTCTTAATATACTTCCCGATTTCTGAATCCAATTTTTCCTTTAGTCTGTCCATATGTTTTTATTAGTTTATAGGATTTTCCTGCCAAGAAAACATTTATGCTTCATATCACTTGGCTTTAAATGCAATCGATGGGTAAGCTTACAATTTTCAATACTAAGTATATTGAATGCAACTCAATATTTATTCAGTTTAACTAATAATTATTATTGGATGAAATTAAATTATAATTACACCAAATTAGTCAAATAGAAATTATTTAAATTAATTTTGCAAGGATTTGATAACCAGCGGCGAATATACTGAGAGAAATAATAATAATTTTATGTGGATGCGCTGCATACAGAGTGATCCGTTAATTTGAAAATGGAAAGACATTTTGTGTTTTTTAGTTGGTAAAATTGCTACACAACGTTAATTAAAATTGCAAATGACAGGCGACGCACAGTGGCGCAAAACGCCACTGTGCCATTCAAATTACTGCACACTCCTTAGGGTTGAGCCGTTTGAGGTGATTTTGTTTTTAAAATGTTCGTCATAAAATTCCCTATCGATCCCTCTTTCTCAATTTTCGCTTTGGGTTCATTTTGGTGAATGTCCAAAAATTCTGGAAAAATTTTTGCGGATTCCTCGAATGTGTACAAATAATTTTTGTGAGATGAGATTTTTTTCCAATACTTTCCCAGTTTTCAGTAGAACGATTTCTGATGATTGGATGATTGTAGCCATTTTAAAGGCAACGGAAAATTTCTTCCCGAAATATAAGTGGACAGTCTTGTGGGGCTTTCCAAGACGAGGATTCCCCCATAAAAAGTCCGGCAAAATCTCAATCTCGTGTTCCATAGGGTCATTTTTGTGCGAAAAATCTAGTTTTTTCCATGCAAACCCATTTTTGGAGCCAAATTCCGCGAAAATGAAGACCCAAAGCGAAAATTGAGAAAGAGGGATCGATAGGGAATTTCATGTGTACAGTAATTTGAGTAGCACAGTGGCGTTTTGCGCCACTATGCAGCGCTAGTGTCAAAATAAATTTTCACATTGTCGGAACTTTGGGTTCAGAAAAATAGCAAAATCAAGAATTTTATGATTGTTATTTAATTTATAGTAATATTCCGGGTTGTTATGTTGTGACCTAACTGATCGCTGCCAGAAATAAAATTAACATACACGTATCTAGCTTTATCTGAGACTCTTTGACATATCTTTGTTGTTCTCGGGCTAGGTTCTATAGAAGCGGGTTCGCAATCAGCACGCCTAGGTTCATCCATATATTAATTTCGGTTCCTGTTATTGTTGGATTAGTGGCTTTTACTGAGTCATCGCCAAAGAACGGCGAAACGTTTGAAAGCATGGGATGCAACCAGTTGCGTAATCCTAGGGCTATGAGTGTTAATTTTTTTCTGTTACTGGCACCGACCAGTTACCTAGGTAATAGCATAACAACTCTGAAGAACATGATAGATCGAATAACTGCACCGGCAGAAGGCCTCAAAACCACTACGGTTTTCAGATTGATTTTATAAAAACCTCTATTTTCAGGTTATGCAGTTCTCAATCAAGTATCAATTGCTGATCATAAGAAGCTAATTTGTAGTATTATTGATGAGGTTATAACTTTAATTTGTATTAATATAAAATACTTTAGTCAATCAGCGCCTACTATCTTGCATTGTAGCATTAAAAGTAATGAAGTTTATAAATCCAATCGTTGTACATAAGAGTATTTATATCAACAATAATTTGGTTTAGTAGGCTCCTCAAGAAAAATAATTGATACCGATTTTAAACCATTTCTAAATAATTATGTTTAAGTTTTACTGTTTGAAGCTGTAAAGCGTGAGCCTTCAAATATTGCAGCTTTTGGATATTTCTCGGAGAAACTTAACTTATTAAATGCCATTGATTTTTTAAAATAACAGAATTTGTTACAATAGGTTTGTTCCGTGATTTTTTTTATATGGTTTTTATGAGTAGGTACTCATATTCTTATTATGTCCTGAAAGTTTCATATGATTAACTTTTTGCGGTTTTGAGATATGAGGTTGGAATTGGTGTTAGTCTCAAAAACGATGTGATGCTTGTGACGTCACTATACTCAACTCCAGACTGAACGACCTACCGCCAACATGCTAATACTCAGTTAGATTAAAATGTGCTGCTGTTTCGTTGTTGTATTGTTAATACTCGAAATTGGATTTAGTAAAACTATTTCTGGCAATCTACCAGAAGTTGATATGTTTATGATTATGGATTACTTTAATAAAGATAAGGAGTATATCAATACATAAATAAAGACAATAAAGGTACAAGCTTAACATATTTTTCTATTTCATGTCATTTAGGTTAGAATTTATAAAATAACTACAACCAAATTGTTTTTTCTTTACTTACTGTTATTTAAATATATCATTACGCTGTATTTTCCATATAATTGATTAATTATGAAAAGACAGTTAAAATTGGTATTTTCCCAAAATTTCCTGGTTATTTTTTATTTAAAAGCTTTAATCTTTGATTAATTTATATTTATGGGGTTACCTATAAAACGTATTAAAAAAATAATTATATTTTTTACATGTAAATTTTCTCTAAAATATTTAAATTATCAAAATACGGAGGCTATTAAACGACGTCTAGGAAGACGACCGTTATCGGAGGCGCAATGCCGACCATAGCAGCCGTAATACAACAATACGAGAAGGGTTAAATCAATAAGTATATGAACAGGCCCAGAGATACTAAAAACGGTTCTGCGCCCACAGAATCTAGTCTGAGAACATCAAGGGTAGATCAAAGAATCACAGTTAAGACTAGGGATGTGCACATTAATTATGTTACTGGTAACAGTAAACTCAGAAAATCACTATAGAACAAATAAGAACACCGGACGTGAAAGCCTCAAAATCCTATGGTTTTAAGATTGATTTTCTGAAAATTCCCATTTTACAGTTCTAAAGCAAGTCTCAATTGCTTATCATAATAAGCTTATTGTAGTATTATTAATGAGGTTCTTTTTTTTTGTAATTCCAGAAAATATTCCATGCAGCAGTCGTAAAATAGGTATAAGAAAAGTATTGTAGCAACAAATCTAATAAAGAAGCACTGGTATAGTAAAGACGTATTGTAGTGTTGGACAAAACCGTCTTAACGAACTTTCAAATGATTTATAGGAGTTAGTGAAAATTACTACTTCATTAATGTAATAATTTTTTTCCACTCACTACGCTATTGAGAATTGCTACAAAACTATAACAAATTTATATAAAAAATATAACCGGGAAAATCACTATAGATCAAATAAGAACAATGGTCGTGGAATAAGCTTCAAAACCACTATTCCAAATAAATTTGCTGAAATTGCACACAACAAATCTTCTACAATAGCTTTTTCTTCTCCTTTTTGTATCAATAATCGAAATTTAAAAGTGTATAATACAAAACGTTTCTAATTTCAGTTATATTCTCCCACACTTCATGGGTTTTAAATAAAAATAATTTTCCGTAAGCTGTTCAACCTGTATTTAAAACCAAAAACATATTATACAAATGTTATATACGCGTATTTATTCTGCTGAATAAATTCATATTAAAGTGATTCTCTGACAACAAAATTTCGTGTCTTTGTTACAAAATCAGATATCCGCATTGTATGTTGTTTGGTCGATTGACAAACAAATAATTTTTCCTGACCATTTGTACTTATATTTGTGCATTCTGAAAGTAAGTAAGTAAGTTATTTATTGTGCATATATAATTACAACAAAAAAGAATATATCTACAATTATATCTTAAATATAGTAAACATACACACAAAAGGAAAGGGTTAGCCTAAGCTATCTTACACCTCACCTGCTCTTTATTTTCTAACGTATACATATTATAGATAGACACAGAACGAAAATAAATAATAAAAGCTTCCAAATATAAACACACAATCAAAACTTGTTTTAGTAGTACACAGTATTTCACTCCATAAGTTTAAAGTAAAACAGTAAAAATTTATCCCACATATTGAAGTAAAACAATATCTTTTAGTTTATTCAGTAGTTCCAATTTTAATTTTGATTTAAAACAAAAAAACATCTTTAGAGATATAATTTATCGTTTGGTTTATATAAAAAGGCACTAGGTAGGAAAAACATCCCTGAAACTGCTTTGTTGAATATAGAGGAATATGGAAGTAGTATGAATATCTGATCTTTTACATATAATATCATAGAGATACGATGGCTCCTTTGTTTTCAACAATTTATGTACAAATACACTGAATAGGTACTGGACTCTGAATTTAATATTCAATTCTTCAATTCCAACAAGATAAGGAGTTATGTGACTTCTAGGTGGAATATCAACATATATCATGCATGCATTTTGAACTCTCTGCAGTTTTTGCTGATTACGTTGAGTTAAAAAATTGTAATAAACACCAGAACAATATTGAACATGCGGATAGATATAGGTTTTCACTAGTTTCAACTTAGTTTCTTGATTAAAGGAAGATTTAAAATTATATAAAATTTTCAACTTAAAAAAGCAACTACGAACTACATATGTGACCTAACGCTCAAAGTTCAAATCAGAATCTATATATACACTCAGATTTTTTTCACACTTTACCCATTGTATATCTATGCTAATTAATTTAAGAAATAAATTCGAGGTAATAAAATTACTTTGTCGATCTATACCTATCACCATTGCTTTTGTCTTATTTGGGTTCAGCATCAGTCCATGGTTATCTGTATATTTAGACACTGTTTCTAAATCATTATTAATTTGATGCATGATATGATTCACAGATTGGACACTAGTTGACATGTAGATTTGAATGTCATCTGTATAAAGATGTATATGAGAATGCGAAATATGCGCGAACAGATCAAAAACAAACAGGGAAAACAAAATCGGATCCAACACACTACCCTGAGGTACTCCTGAGAGAACCTCTTTTGCAGTTGAACATGTTAAATCATCCAAAACTACTCTTTGCGATCTATCTCTTACATAACTATTAACCCACTGCAAAGCTCCTTCACTGAAACCGATGTATTTTAATTTCGCACTTAATAGGTCAAAATTTACTCTATCAAATGCTTTACTTTGATCTAGCAAAACCAAAATTGTCAAAAATTTTTGTCTCTAGCTTCAGAAAAGTCGTTTACTAATTTAAGAAGTGTTGTTTGTGTACTATGATTTCTACGAAATCCCGACTGGGTAGCCGGTAGAATAGAATTTAAGTGTAAGTAGTCCTTTATTTGATTTGATATTAGTATTTCAAACAACTTTGATAATGTTGCTAATATTGAAATTGGTCTTAAGTCATTCAATATGCAATATTTAAGATTCTTTTTGCCCTCATATTATATCAAATAAGCAGTACGTAACACGAACAATACTCCGAAAATCTAGTCGAGCACAATCGCTGGACTTATGCGTATAGTGACGTAGCACCTGGTGACACCCCCATTATAGCGCGGTGGTGATTTGTAATTAATATAATGGTACTAAGCTACGAATAAAATTCAAATATTTTACAGATGATTCACTCATATTTTCAATATATGAAATAATAAAAAAATATTGAAGAAGCCTATTGAAGGGTAATGCGTAAAAATCACTTACTCTAAAATTCCCGCCTTCAAAACATTTCTTTTAACAACGCTTTCATCTACTATTTCCTTTATAATAATTCCGATTGAAGTCTTATTTGACTTTATCGACATCGATATCTAAATGGTCAAAGATTTTTTATTTCATATTAGAGTGAAACTTGTCTCTCGATTTATTAGTTTTGTTTATGTGTAAGTATCGTGTCGTATAACTTTCGAAGACACTTAAAATACCAATAAAGACGAGGGTCGATAATCATTGAGCGGAAAATATAACAATATTGACCAAGCAGTAAGCAGTAACTTTCACCGACGAAGCATGATCTTTCACGGTCCCCTTTTCCTAATTTCCTGCAAAGTTTTGTTACGTCGTGGAACAAAAGGAGCGGCTGAATTTGATTAAAATCGGTCAAGGGAGAAGGAATAACTTTCTTTCATCGGTTTCGAATAACAGTTCAAGTTTCCAATATATATACGTCATAATATATTTTATGAAATCACCAATGAGACAGAAAAATAATTTGAAATGTACAAATTCTTTCTGAATTCAATATGGGTATAATAAATAATTTAGTAATAAATGAAAATAAAAGCGTATATTAATCAATAAATATACAGAGTGTCAGTGGACTAGAGTATCCTTCTAGCTGACGACACTGCAGGTATAAAAATAAATAATTTTTAAAAAGTGCCCTACTCTGAAAGAAATGCTACTGAAACAGGCACATTTGTCCTCACAATTTTGTCGTATGATAGAGTAAGATAAGGAGAGTTGGACCACCTTAAAAATTGATAATAATTTCTTTATTAACGAAAATAAAAAATCGTTCAAAACAGGGCACATGAATATAAACTTAGTAGTTCTTCTAGAGCTTAAGTAACGAAACACAAAGTCATAATTTGACAAAGGAGAGATGGGCCACCAGAGTCAGGAGAGATGGACCTCACATCTTCTTCCTATTATTTTTTTGCGGCATCGGTTCCTCAGCTTTGGCACGTATTCTGGTAGGTCGTACATCCTTCCAGCGGTTACATATTAGATACATAATCCAGTTGTCCTTCTTCGCAGTTTGGTAATAATCTTCAACGCATCCAACACATTGATTTTTGAAATCATGAATGTTTTCGTCACCGCTTGAAGAATTGTCCAAAATTATATCACCAGTCTGACGAGGAAGACTCTCGCCTTGGTTTCTTTGAACATTTTTTAGGTGTTGATTTAGCTTTAGTTAATTTTTTCTTCGACAGCTTCTGTCGCCTCGTCTCTATACGTTCCGGGGATGTTAACACCAGTGAGATTGGTACGAACCCTTTTTTCGGCCGGTGTTCACAGGTGAAGGTGAAATAATATCAAGTGCCTTTCCTGGTGATAAATCATCTTCAGTGCCTTCCTGTTGATCTGGAAGATTCTGCAACACCGTTACAGATGAATTTTGTCGAGATGAAGCAAGCTGGAAGCTTTCTTTGATGGTGTGCATTTCAGTTGAATCCCAGAAGGACCTGGTTCAGGGGAAGCTGTCGAACGAAGAGTTTCTCCGTTACAAATTGTAGGCGTGTCTGGTTGTGGAGAATAGTGATATTGAAGTTCATTTACTGAATGTTCATCAGCTATAGTCTCTGTTAGGAAATCGTAGTCTGGTATCGCATCCGGATTAAAAGGCATTATTCCAGTTGCTCTAAACGCTGACACTGCATTGTTTACTGTAGCTAACACTCCCCAAGTGCTACCCAACAGCTTGCCGAACTGAAGTCTATTTAATTTTCTATTTGGATTGGTTTTTATCATTCTTCTGTAGACTTCATAATAGTGTCCCTTAAGACTCTTAAAAAAGGAACGATCTAACGGTTGTAAATAGTGGGTACAATGGGCAAGTAGACAGAATAAAATGATGTCATGTTGTTCAGCGTATTCTAGGGTTTCAATGTTATTTGTGTGCGGTGTGTGCTCGTCCACTATCAAAATAACTTTTCCGGAGACTTTCCTCGGGTAGAAATGTGTTTTTAACTAATCTAAGAATATTTTGGATGTCACATAAACCAATTTTTTCGACATTCGTTGTCGTGAACCAGGCGGCATTCCATCTGACCACTCATTCTTCTAATTTTTTTCTTTGAATATGGAATAAAGAGGTAGGTATCTCCCTTCTGCGTTAAAGCATGAAATCACGCTTATAGTTTCACCTTTTTCAGCGGAACTTATAGAAGGAACACTTTTTGAACCTTTTTCCGCTATCACCTGTCCAGCTCTGGTATTGAGATGCAGTGCTGTTTCGTCAATGTTGTATACGTTGGCAGGTTTATCGAATAGAGCGTTATTTGTGAGAACTTCTTCAAGATCCTTAAAATATTTATTCACAATCCCTCTTGACATCCCAACAGCACGAGAAACAGAAGTATTTTCCACCTTTCGGAGGGTTATGTTTGGGTTTCTTCTTAAAAAGGATTGGAGCCTTACCTAAGGATTAAGAGAAATTATTGGTCACATTAATTTTTTTTGCAAACTCACCTTCTTCAGCATTACATTTATTTGGAAGACCAAGTCGCACGGCCAAATCATACGCCCAGAAACGCACTTAAGACTTAACAACCACGTTTTTGCAGTTTTTTTTATGTGCTTAGCAAGCTTTGCCTCAGCTGCTTTCCCTAGAGTACTCTCAGGACCCAAACGTTCATTTTTTCCAAATTATTGGTAGCTAATCGTCTTTTTAAAGTTGTTTTTGGTATGTCAAAATAAATGAACAATTAAAAACTAGGTCCATCTCACCTACACTCTGCCGGACCATTTTTTCTCCCAATTGGAGGATCGGAGAATTATTGCGAAACGGAATGTTCAAACGCATTATTTTTAAGGTAAGAATTATACCAGAATACGTACGTGTCTACTAAAGGTCCAAAAATTGTCACAAAAACTTACCTAAAATTCAAACTCCCAACAATTGTGCCTCACTCATATATTTTTGCATATATCACAAAATGATTTTTGTTAATACCGTTATGAAAAACACACACAGCACAGCTGCAGTATACCCTGTTATCAATTGATGCAAGTGATTATATGTACCAAGGTCAAATATGCATTGACGTCATTCTTTACAAGATATCGCAATTGGTTCCTCCTACTGGTCCATCTATCCTCACCTTACCCGTATACTACAAATGCAGTAAGTCATATAAGTTCGTTAAATGTAAAAGTATTATAGTAATTGGATTATTGTAAATTTTAATATAATTATAAAACTTTTTACTATATTTTTGTAAAATTTAAAATGCGTGTATAGTGCGCAATAATAATATTTAGAGATTGCATTAATACTACATTTTTCATTACCAAAACTACAGAAACACAATTGTAGTGTCATTTGCTACAAATTGTATCAAAGTAGTGCGTGTGGGTGGTACTGTACCAAAATAAAAAAGCGTGCCACACTTTTCGGCTAAATATGGTAAGAATCCACCGAACACTGTAGTTGACTCCCGAATAGCGTGGTGAGAAGTGGTTTTTTATTATTACCTTTCCATATATAGGTAATGGACGATTTTGGTATGCTAATAGTGTATCTGCATGTGTATGTCTCACATTATATTTCTTTCTGTACTAACTAAAATTAAATTAACTGGTAACTCATTCTCCATTTAACTAGTCAAATATTTGGAAAAGCTTGTTGAATAAAGAAAATTAGTGAAGGAAAAGATATCTAAATAATACCCAATAATAATACATCGTTAGACAATATGTTGAGCAATTTCGGGGTAAATATATTTCTTTTGATGTTCTGAAGTTCAATATCACGGAAGATGCAGATGCAGTAGTGGCAGAAATTTAATGAAACGTTTTTTAAATGTTTTACAGAAATATATTATTAATACCGTATTTAAATATACGTAGAAGAACTAAATAAAATTTGCTTCTTTTGATAAAGTAATAATCCTCTTTCAGCATGAATAAATTTAGTATATTTTAGTAAAATGTAAGAACCAAAATAGTATTTTTAGCAAGATAAGGTAGTGAATCTCACAAAAACACTTTAAAAGAATTACTGTACCTACTATATACCAATAGTTAGAGTAACACTATAGTCAAATTTACTACCAATGTGTTTTAATGTAATTCACTGGTAATTTTCAATATATTTTATTATAACACGTTGTAGTTAGAGTTACAAAAATGATGGTAAACTTTTGTAGTCTGCGTGTTAATAAACGCACAAAGTATGATAAAACAATATGTATAATATTTGGTATCATTTCTGTTGTAGTAAAATAATGTTTGAAAGTTATTATTATAAAATTTCGAGCTAATAATATGTGAAATAATACTACAAATTGTGTTTGGAGCTATAATGAGAACAAATTGTAGTGCATAGATCTACAATTGCATAAGTAAGAGATTACGTCACAGATGGGCTCTTTTTGTCTACTCCACCATCCCATCACCTCATCACTATACTCACGGCAAAAATTCAGACGTCTTACGTCACGGCTGATGTTACCCAATTGTTTTTATTATCAACATAATTTTAGATATTTGGTCGCGTTAAAAACAATAATTTTTTGCACTTTAGTGCAATATATAATGCAGACATTTAATGTAGTATATAGTTTTATTACTCTTAGTTGCAGTTTCTTAAATATTTTGATGAAAATATAATGAATTCATTTGTTCATATGACGTAAGACGTCTGAATTCTTGCGGCGAGTATATCTGCCTTTGGCCCTTCTCGAACCCATCCAACGCCCTGATGAACGCCAGGATCTTAATCCATGATAGATCCCTTACCTCTTCCCTTTGAAGCTCCTCGACGCCAAAGATCTTATGTATTAGTCTCTCAAAAGCCCACGGTGCCCTAAAAATAAATGGGAGTCTCTTTCTCTTCTCCAGGCATTAGGGATTCCCTTCTATCCCTATCAAACTTAGATGTCTTCTGAGTCTGCAATAACCTGTCACAACCTCCACCTTCTAATTCAAGGATCTTTGACTGAGGTTCAGCAGCCACACCATCTTAGATCTATTGGGTCCATCCAATGAGTCGTGGGTTTGTATCCATCCTCTATTCCCTCTCTAATTTCATCCAAATATTTAATGGGTCCATTTATTAAAGGCGCTATTAATATCACCCCAAGCAGTTCCAATAATGGGTTCGAGTCCCCTAGCCAGGTGCCTCAGATCCGAGACGAGCTAGCTGGTCAGACTTCTTGTTACCAAAGATTCCTTTATGGCCCGGAACCCAGAGCAACTTCCTGTGTCTGGCCAGAAATTCCAGGGCATCTTCTGAATGAGAGTGGATCTCATCCTTAGAGAGCTGAATACAACGTGACTGTCGGAACAGATGAGGATTTTCTCCTCCACACAACTCCTTAATTGTGAAAGGAAAAGATGATCCTAAATATGTAATTATATACTACGAAAATGGCTTCTGTAGAAATATTCTCCAATGCATTTGACAGTGAAAAATGCATAGTTAGAACAATCATAAACACACTCTGTTTTACCATTTTTCCCATATGTCGTGTCGTACATAGGTGTCTATATTTTCCTTTCCCACTTAAGTTTGACCTTGTATGAAGTACTCAGTGTTCTTTTTACATCTGACCTAGGGGTCATTCACACACATCGGAATATTAAATATATTGAACATAAAAATTCGATCGTATAAAAGCACTTAATACGGCAGTAGTATTTATTGATTTATTTTATGTACGAGTATACAACTCATTAAAATCCCTTCACAAATATGATATTTTATTACTGCTCCATTACAGGAGAACTTAGTTATACGTTTAATAAATACATTAATTTGGAGGCATAAGATGAGGATAAGATATTTTAAATTTGCTGGTACTTGAAAATTAAATTTATTATTATTGGGTCACATATCAGACACACAGTTACTAATTATCCAGCCAACTTATCAATTTTAAATTGGTTTTTA
This sequence comes from Monochamus alternatus, assembly GCA_037114965.1. Taxonomy (NCBI): domain Eukaryota; kingdom Metazoa; phylum Arthropoda; class Insecta; order Coleoptera; family Cerambycidae; genus Monochamus; species Monochamus alternatus. Next base: position 26,196,102 of record CM073429.1, read on the forward strand.
AAATATTGATGCAAACTATCCTACAACACATCCTTAGTTCCAGATAAACGGAATGAAAAGTCTTGGGACTGGATAAAGAATAGGTATATACTCGTATATACCTATTAAGTACTTTGTGGGCATTTCGTTTTTTACCTGAGGAGTTCGCAAAAGCTTGACTGAAGACTGAGAACTCAGTCACAGTTAAGCTTTTGCGGAGTCACCACGGAAGATGTCGACAGTGAAGAGCAGCTAAACATTTGGAAGCATGGAATGCGACCAGTTACAGAGACGGGACAACTCGGAGAATAAATTAAGTCTTATAAGGATACTTAAAACAAATTAAATATACAATTTTTGTAGACAATAGTATTAGGTATGCTTAAACAAAAAATTGGAACACATGTTACCATTATAAGAGCAAACATGATCTCGTCTGTATCCAAATAATTTAGAAAAAGTTTAGAAAAATGCACTAGAGCTTTCTACAAGCTGAATTGTACTTACTTTCAAGCTTAGTAATTCCAGTTTCAATTAATTATTTTGTTTCTTCTATTTATTTCGCACGTTTGACGTTTAGAAAGTTAGCAACCAGCATCACTAGATGGCAACATTCATTGTAATAATTGAAATCCTGTACTTACATTGTGATTTTGTGTTCTCCTTTATTTTTTAGCGTCTTTTTTGCAATTTCAAACGTTTTATAGTTACTAAATAAAAGAATTTTTATCGGATACAGATATTTTTCTATAATATAGTTCGCTAGTTTGTTTTCCTAGGTTAAATGACAAGACTGCAACGGGTGCATTGAAAGTTTTCTATTATCTATTAATATTCCTTTCATCCGATTTTCGTAGAATAAATGGGCATTTTATTTAATTGCACACGAAATGTGATTTGATGTGATATAAATTTTCGTCATTTCTATATGTGGAAACGCTGTAAGAAACTATCCCATGGTAGTTGACAGTTCTAAGCCATCTCGAACAATGCTTATCACAGGCGTCAATTTCACGGATCAATTTTTAAATATCCCCAACTTATTTAAAGCCAGGAGATTATGGCCAATCCCTTGGTGTTAAAGCTTGAACATGCTGTAACGGATATAATTGAGTGCGTAGGATACGCAACACTGCAGCAATACACCGTGGATGTCCTGGACCTCCATCTCTTCCACGATTCAGTTTCAGATTTCCCTCGTTTTGCACTACAATTGCACTCACTGCACACGGCGGTAAAAGTAGCTGCACATGTTTACCAAGAAATCGTTCTGCAAAAGCATTTTCACATCGCCATAAATTAAAACGATATCAACTCCAAGTTGCTATACACGTAAGCCATTTTTGACACTTGAAAAACTAATGTGAAGACTCGGATCACAAAAAAGGTTAATGACTATAAAAAGTAATCGGATTTCAATAATCGGTGTACAGTGTAGTCCAGCGATGTTAGGCTTACTACAGAATATGAGTAAATGCGCGATTCCTGATGCGTAGTTTGTGAGGAATTCGTCAATAATGTGTAAGGTTTTTATGAATGGATTTTTAACGAACAAGACTCTATACACTATTCACGAATTCTTTACCAATCACGCGTCGCATAGTCTGTAGCAAGCCTAAATATTGAGAATACTTCTTCAATAATTTTGCTCGGATACTATAAAGTTTTTACAAAAAAAAAATGGTTTACGATATTGACTTCATTTTTCATGACACACATATTCTCAAATTGTTTTAAATTCTGAATCACCCTGTATTTTTACTTGCATAGAGCATTTGCGTGTAATGGTTTGAAAATGTATTCACACATTACCTATATTTTTAGTGCTCGCTTGAAATCGTGAGAAGAATATTTAATATAATTTCTGCCTTCATATTTTGTGCATCCAATATCAAATTCCTGTATTTTCAAATCCACCGTGGTTTTAGGTCACCTACCACTCCCTCGAAATTGCTTAGTAATAAGATTCTACTTGAAAGAGAGATTCCGTCCCTCCGTTAACATTTTCTCGTGCATAACATAACAGATCATTACCCTCTGCCTCGATAAATTTCATATTTCACATTGGCGCAAAACGATCCGGATTAGGAGTTCTCATTTTTTAACACTTGTATAACAATCTCTGCTGGTTCATTAGCGTCTCTTACACAATAGAAAAACAAAATCCAATTTAAATTTATCTCGATCAAGTTGAAAAATATATTTAAGTTTATCCGCTTTCCTGTGCCGAATTAGGTTTATACTACTTGAATTTCTTTTGTAAATATAACGGATATGACTGGGGAGTTATAAATTGCCTTGTAGACCTCGAGCAAACATTTAAGTTTAATAATTCAGTAATAATTAGCAATTAACTAGGTTAATCACGAAATAATGATACGCTTGTTAAAGGAATTCAGATATATACAAACAAGATGAAGGGAAATATTTAAGTTTTCCTAATGAAGAATAAAGTGCCTAAAATAAAGTTGTAAATAAAGTAATAAAGTTTACGTTTCTTGTTTAAGTGTTACCTATAATTATATAAAAATCAGAAGCTAAAAATAGGTTACAGTCATCGATTTGCAAGTATAATGCTATAAAACCGTTCATTAATAAATATCTATTTGTTTTGTATCAAAGATTGTGCCTGACAAAGAAAGCTGATAGAAAAAATGTGAAAATTTCGACTAACTGCAACGCAGTATATTTGCGGCAAATAATTGTGTTTGTCCTAGATAGTTTCGTGAAAAAATAAGCCTAAAACCGGCATATAAAATTTCTGCTTGGCCACGCCCTCAGAAAACGGTGGTCGCCACAGCGAAGACCTGTATCATCAGAAAACGTTCGCACGTGTATACCTAATACAACATGATGCTTTCAATGCCGTAAGTTCACCACATCACCACCAATAATTATGGTAATGTTAAAAACGGAAAATAACACGCTTGCTTTGAAGAAATTGAGGTCATAAAATCAAATGAATCCACGCGTAGCAAATCAATAATAAGTGTCCGATTATGTTTACATAAAACTCGCTTCCGTTATTGTGGAATTTATACTCTATTACCTATAGTACCTATGTACTATGGAAAAATAAACTGAATTTAATGTCGTGTGACGTCACACCAACGATATAGCGTTTTCGGCGATGTGGTTTGTTTATATTCCATGGTAATTTATTAAAGTTAATATTTTAATTATTATGTGATTGTTGCCGCCAGACACATGTCGTGACCTTTCAATATGTTTGAAAGATTACCCTGTAATACATTTCAAACCAATATAAAATGTATGCAGCTTCCCATTCCAGTTGACTGAACTTGTCTATTAAAAGACAATTCAGGAGGCAACTCAATTTTCCACACACTGACGCATCATTTTTGTAACAATTTGAATACATGTTTTACTAAAAAAGAATCTTTTTCATTGTTTTTTTTAGAACGTTCAAGATTTAAAGTCTAAAATTCACGATTTTTCCAATTTGATTGTGTTACGTCAAATCTCTTTAGTTACTCTGACTGAAACATGGCTGAAATCCACTGTGTTTAATTCCAAACGTTTTTAGAACTGATCGTGGAGGAGTATTCTGTCAATGCCGTGGTAGTATATATTCCATGTTGTACCAGTATTGCTTTCAATTTTGACCACGTCATTTGAAAGAGCGTGTTATTCTACATACATACATCATTAAAATTATGGTGTTACATAACAAAAATTTCAAGAAAATAATGTTTGAAGATTTTAAAATTTAATTTTCACAATACCTGTGCACCTCCCCATTATGCAACACCTGTTCATCCTTATTTAGATGAGCTGTTCCCGAATCGTTGGATAGAGAGAAGGGGGCCGATTGAGTGGCCAGCCAGATCGCCAGATTTGACACCCCTGGATTATTTCTTATGGGGATACTTAAAAGGCAAAGTATAGGTTACTAGGCCGGTTAATTTAGAAGATTTAAAAGCAAGAATTCGTCACGAGATACATCGTATACCTCCTGAAGTTATTGATAATGTCCAAAAAGAATTTATTAGTCGTCTCGGTTACTGTCTGGCAGCTAACGGTGTTTTGTTATGTAACACCATAATTTTTAATGATATATGTATGCAGAATGACACGCTCTTTCAAATGGCGTGGTCAAAATTGGGGGTTGCTATTTAAAAAAATTGTCGATGACGTCATATTTCTAACAACGATGACGTCACAGATGTGGGTAGTCTGTCAAAAAGTGCCTTTTTTTAAAAACAAAATCGACATGCCAGGGGACTTTTTCGAAAGCTTCTCAATTTCAAAAATAATTAATTTATTCGTTACTTTTTGAAAGCACTGTATATTTCACCTTGTACCAGTATTGATTTATATGATAACTTTAGACTTACTTGCTACAAATTTTCATATTCTTAATGACGAAGGTTTAATTATATTGGGATATTTTAATATTACCAATTATCGGTGCAATATATCCAATGTTTTAAATATCCCCATAAAAATAAGTCAAAACGATTTAAAGTCAGTCTCTTAGTATTAAAGCTTGGACATACTGTACATGGTACGGATATAACTGAGCTTCGTATATGATACGCCACACTGTTGTAGTACGCCGTGGACGCTCTGGATCTCCATTTCTTCCACCATTCGGTTGCAAATTTCCCGTGTCACGCCTGTGTTTGTACTACACTTGCACTTACTGCAGACCGTTGTAAAAGTAGTTGCATATGTTTAGCTGGAAATCGTTCTGCTAAAGCATTTTCACTTCACCATAAACGATATCCATCCACTGCGAGTTGCTGTACACGTCAGCCATTTTTGACATTTCAAAAACTAATAAAAATATGAAAAGAATGCCAGCTATGTAAAGGTTGAAAATATTATAACTTCAATACTTTTTTCACGGTAACTATAAGGATTTTACAAAAAAATTTGTTACGATATTGACTTACTTTTTCATGACGCATGCATTCCTAAATTTTGTAAGATAACTTGTGAATCACCCTGTATTACTAAATGGAATTGTCTTGGAAAAGTAGGTAAATTTTATTAATACACTGTGGCATATAGCAATATTACAGCAAACTTGCTATTCGTATGATTCTATAACATTTAAAACAACCTATAAAGTTACATTCCGCTATCGTTCCATCCATCTTCATGGACAAATATTAATTATTTGTAATGGAATTATCGTGCTATTTAAATATCAACGAAATAATCTAATCGATACAAACTAGCGTCTATATATTATCTGACGAGGATGGCGTGCCGCTGGTATTGCATCGCATATTTCATTGCGTGTCGCTGCGTGTTATAGCTAATAACAAATGTCATTTCAATTAAACGACCCGAATGCACACAATGTCGCGATGGCCACCCATCAATTATTATTTATTATTATATAAATAATGCAGCTTTAAAATGGCGCAACACGTTCGAATTATAATATATTACATGACGTGGCGTGGACGCTACAAATGAGAATATTATTGCACGAAATGGGTTTCAGATGTTAGTCACGAGAATGCCTGCTGTTGGTGCCTGAATGGATACTTTAAACTCTTCACATAGTTTCCAAAATCAGTATAGATATCATCAGTATAAAGTAGAAGCCTAACATAGCACATTCTAATAAGCATCTAGCGCAGTCTGCCATTTCATGTTGTAGTGCATATTTGTGGGATAAAAACCTGATAAAATTTGTGAGATGTTTATACATACATCAGTCCACCATGAGCAATACATGGTTCTCACATAATTAATAGCATTTATGATGCACAAATTGTTTTAATGCCAAATTATTGTTGTTTAATTGAATGGTCTTCAAACTTGTCTATTTTTACAGAAATTATTTGTAAAAGAACAGCATTTCCAACATTATTTTGTTTGACTTCGATAGAGCTGAGATATCGAATGCCACTAGAATAATTTGTGTCAGTTAGGGAAAGGACGCTATAGAGGAAAATGTAGTACAAAAAGGATTTTCTCATTTCGAATGGGGACCGTCTAACTTTGGCTAAAATCGTTTGAATGATTGAGATCATGACAACCACGTCATTCAATATGGGAATTGGTTAGGGCAAATACAAAACTTAAATACATGCAAGAATAGTTAATGTTGTCCTATGAGAATATAACTCTTCATTCATAGTATTCCTCCAGAGAATAGACGTTTAAAATCTCTTATTTGATCTCCAGTGAGCAATATATTAAATATATACAATCCTAAATAAATAAGGGAACACATATTTACAGAGTGAGAAATAACTAGATACTCTGCGTACTAATGCCCCGATCGGCATTTAATTACACCTGAAAAACCTACAGCAAACAGTCAAAGTCATTTGTCAGCGGTTCACTAGACGTATACCTATTTCGAACTTATTAGCTCTCATCAGTCTGCCGTAAGTGAGATAAACATGGTAGAAGGCACTCGTTTAAGGATTTGAGGCCTCTCACGACTAACATGGGTAATGTTCACTAGATGTAACTTTGCTACATTTCGCGTACTCGAAGTGGTACCTATTTAACTTTTACGTATATTTATTTTAGATGGTATTACTTCTATACTTAAAGTATAAACACACATTTTATATATTAAAGGGCCACGCTAGATGTACTATAACCATATGAATTCCCTTACATCTTTCAACTTTGCCTGTCTCGTATCTCTCATCGCCTGATTATTTAAACGTAAGCGGTTACTTTAACAGGCTTTAACTTAAAATGAACTATCTTAGTTCCAAACTTACAAAGTTAATATAGAACAATTTAGGCGTCATAGGTTGAAAAATAATCGAATTTTTCGAATAATTGCTATTGAAGTTTTTTGTTTTTAGATCACTTTTTTATACCTATGAGGAAAGAAAAATTCAGAATTCAACAAATAAGAGGCAGGTTTAAGCTTTTTAAAATGTCTCCGAAAATATTAATTTTAGAAAATAATATAGAATTAAAAAAAATTCTAATTAAATCCTGCACGAAAAAGGTCTATTCAGTTTCTTTTATTAGGGCAATAGTTTTTAAGATATAGTTGTGCAAGGGTTAATGCATAACAATATATTTCTGTTTCAAAAAGGCAATGGCCAAAAATTTGTGTGACCTTTGCTCCGTGTCATCTACTCGAGTCACACAAGTACACTGTATCACCAAATATAAAACTGGACAGAAATTCATTTAGTATGAACGGGGTGGAGTTGGAAACGCACTATCAATGGCTTACCGCCAGTAACCACTGAATAGAAGTAGCGCAGCCAGCATTACTCAAGGTAATCTCCTATAATTGTCAAAGTGGATGCAAGTCAATAGCAGCTGTCGTTAGCTTGCGCTGATAATTTCTACCACGTGTAAAGGTCGAATTTGAAACGTCGATGGACCCATTGACATCGATTTAGAGAATTTCCCGACACTTGAATTATTAGATGAGGAGAATGTAGAGTCAGAAGAAACTGAAGACACTGAGGAAACTAAAGAAAATAGAGAAAGTAGTAACTGAGTAGCCAACGATTTAAATATTTTACTTCATTTCACTGAGGACTAGAGATGTCATTTACATGATTAAATGATACAATCTACTTCTTCTTGCATTGAAAAAGTGGTCATTCATTTAGTGCTGAGATACGAAAAATAAAGATTTTTCCATCTATATAATTTTTTCACAATAAACATTGTCGGGTGATAATTTCTAGACTCATTGATTCCAAACGATCGTGGTATTCTCTTGTACTGGTCCTATGCGCGAGATGGAGCGTCAGATTCATTCATTCTTTCAATTATAACTTGGAAACTATTGTCACAATTAAAAAAACTTTACAGAATCTTTGTATGCAGCATTTAGTAAGGCATATTTTTGTATTCTATATCTTTTGCTAAAATTGCTAAAACCTTCCTCTCGGTAGTTCAAATAGTATGTTGCATATCGAATTTTGGTGCCTACTCTTAATGTTCTTTTTCTAATATGAGAAGAAGCGGTAGAAAAAAGGAAACCCTCAGTATAAATTTTACGGTTAACAGAACCTCTGACGATGGACTAAAAACAGTGAATATAAATAAATAAAATAATTCGCTGAAGCACATTTATTTTGTTCTCTTTACATTTTAAACTTTAGTTATTGGTATAAGAAATACGAGTTAGAGTAACCTAGAAACTAGACTTTTTTCTGAAAAAACTAATGCATGCCGTATCAAAATCAGATAATTATTGCAAGAGCTATCTTGAAACTGGTTTCAACATACTTAAAGCGACCTGTTAATATTTCGCCATTTTTAAGTCATGAAAATTATATTATTTTTTTCGAAATATTTAGCCTCACTTTGAAGGCCTGTAACTCTTCCTGTGTGCAATATTTTGAGACCTTGTACATGCACCTGCTTTGTGACGGTTCTTAAGCGGAATATCCTACATATGAGATTTGATATACAGAACGGCCTGTTTTATTTTCTGTGCAAGAGAATCATATTTGATATTTCACTTATAAGCTAAAATATAAAACCGGATACAATCTGAGGCCGTGAAATGTTATGCAGGGAATTTGTAAGGGCTTGTTCCACGACATCAATAGTATTTGGAATAACGTGATGACTGTGTTGAAAAATTATGTATTTATAAACCATTCACAGATTTACTTTCTTACTTACCAAAAAGCGCTTCGTAGTTTACATACCTACAAGGTTTTTTCTTTTCCAAAAACTAATTCTCTTTCTTTTTTGCAGTCGCGCCATCCTGAGTAATCCAGATCTGCTCTCCAAAACCCCTTGGAGCCGACTTCTGGAAAACGATTTTTGGGGCACGCCCTTGAGTGACAGCGGCTCCCATGGCTCGTATCGTCCCCTGTGCGTGCTAACTTTCCGCCTCAACTACCTTCTTGGTGGATTCCAACCATGGGGCTATCATCTAGTGAACGTCCTCCTGCACTGCCTGGCCACAGTGCTATTGATCAGAGTAGCACGACTGATTCTACCCAAGTCCAAGCAGAAGACAGGAGCGGCTGTGACAGGTTTAGTCTTCGCCACCCACCCCATTCACACGGAGACTGTCGCGGGGGTAGTGGGAAGGGCCGATTTGGCCGCTTGCAATTTCTATTTCTTATCCTTGTTAGCCTACATTGCTCATGTTAGGTGTAGGGACATTCTGTGCTGCTCCAGCTTTTGCGGTAAAGGCTTAAGTGGTAAAAATGACGCGAGAAGGTATCAGAAAATCGTATTTGCTTTGCAGAAAAACGTTACTAGTTGCAACTGGCCTAAAAGGCACATTAGAGACGTGGAGAATGGTGAAAAGGAAGTGTCCGTAAACCGCGCGAAGACGGGTAGAAATGTGGACAGTTTTAATTCGTGTTGTTGGAGAAATAAGGTGAAATTGTGGATTTACTTGGCTTTGTGCTTGATGTTGGCGTTAGCCGCTATGCTTAGCAAGGAGACTGGGATTACCGTACTTGGGATATGCTTCGTTTATGATGTAATTTACAAACCTAATAACAAGGTAAGGAATGAACGGCTTTGCACATAATGTTTATTTTTTTTATTTAATTCTATTTGACGAAGTTAATTTTCTTGTATGCACCAGTTTCAAAGAGGGTAGATGGATTTTGTAAAACTACTCAGCTTCAATGTAATAAAAGGTCTTTTTAATTTCATTAAATATGCAAAGAGGGAGTTTTCAAACATTTATATTCAATTAAAATTTAAATATATATTAAATAAAAGTATTTTTTATTTTTAAGATATATATTTTTTTCATATTACGGTTTGTCATTAATTACCAGAATTGAGTGGACTGTATTTTTGGGTAATAATTATAAAACCTTTTATTGAGCAAAGGAATGGAAAATATGTGACTTATTCAATAGTGCGGGCTGTTTGAGGACTAAATTAAGGGAAGAATATAGAGGGAAATTCTTTTATCCGGTAAAGGTTTTGGTTGATCGGTATTCTTGGCTCTCGCTAGCTCTTCGAAATAGATGTTATTCCTTATCACTTAACCACTTACACTGGACAAATTGTACTTAGGAATTAGGAATTAAGGGAAATACCGGTCTGTAAGTTGACGTTAAAATATAAATTTTCTGCAATCACATTCACTTATAATTTGTGTGTTCGAGTTCAAGGTTTGTAGCAAACAACGAAAAACCGAATAACCATATAGAAATGATACGTATTCGTAATTCGTATATCGCATAAGTCGTAGCCAAAGATTATAAAATATTTTAAGTTTTTTCAATTTTAATATAAAAAATATACCTAAATATTTTTCTGTTGTTCAAGATAATGTAGAATTTGTTTTAAAGACGCAAAAAATTAATAAACAGAATGTGCTTTTTTATGCAAAATGCAGATTTTCTTATAATATTATTATTTTTTTGGTTTTCATATTAGAAGCAATTGGGTCTTTCAAATTGTTCTAACACCGACAATGTAGCTACGGTAAGTGTTGCAAGCTATGAAAACAAATGTTTTTACCCCAGTATTGTCATCATTTGACAATTTGATTATTATTGTGATAGATTATGCAGATGGTGCTTGAAAATTCTTACAGTTTATTGTTATTTAATAAAATATATAATTTTGCATAACAGGGATTTTCAATTATTGAAAAGTATAATATGTTTGTGTTGTATTGTCTGACGCATCAGAAATTAAGGTGGTCAATTTGAGCATCTCACTTAATTCATTATTACTTGTCTGTATTAATTATAGGTACTAGCACAGAAAATATAGCTACGCTTGCGTTAGCTATATATTCTGTGGTACTAGTATATGCTGATGTTATTAATATATTTGAATTTTCTAGTTTTACGTTTACCTTTTCTGCTTAAATTTAAATAAAATTTGTTTCTAGTTCCGCACTGCTTATTTCAGTATTCAACTAAGTCACTGAATCGATTAAATTAATGTTTCGAGAATTAAGAGCATCTCAACTCAAACGTAAAATCGCTATGGAGAATTTTAATTAATGTGTAATCCTCTTCCTCAAGTTATAACACATTCAAAATGATAGTTTTTCAAACCACAATGAAATTTTCACACTAACGGTTTTGTATAAATTATGACTATCGAGTATAAATACTATAACAAGAACAAACAGTTTATGAAATGGTGATTTTACTGAGGTAATATTTTCATAGCTTGCAACATTTAGCGAAAGCTACATTATCTGTGTTAGAATAATTTTAAAAACCCAATTGCTTCTAATCTGAAAACTAATAAAATAATAATATAAGAATGTCTGTATTTTGCATAAAAAATACATTCTGTTTATTATTTTTTTTTGCATTTGGCGTCTTTAAAACAGGTTCTACATTATCTTGAACAACACGAAAATATTTAGATACATTTTTTTAACTAAAATTGAAGAAACTGTAATAAATACAAAAGATAAGGGCGACATGTAATATATTGCATGAACTTGTTGTGGCCATAGCCCGCTTCAATAAAAAAATTTTTATCCACCTAGAGGGCGCAACGAACATCATACGATATTTAAAATATCTCTTTATATCAGATGAAAGGTATCAAATTTGCAATCAAAATTTATTAACAATAAGTTTTCTATATCTCTTAAAATAAAAAAGTTAGACAGCCTTAAAATTATTTTACAAGTGTTTTTGTTATTACTCATAAAGTTGGTCATGGATCTCAAATTTGTTTTTACGAGCAAAAAGGCCTCCAAAAATGCAACAAAAAATATTTTTGACGTATCTCGCATATTAAGCGAGATACATGGAAGTGGCTCTTTTATGTGAGACAGTCTGTATAAGGTAAACTGCAAAAATAGTAATATATCAGCTGCTGAGAATTCAAGTGACCATCACTCGAGTTATCAGTTGGTTTTTGAAACCACTTAAATACTCAGTATTCGGTTATTGAAATAACTTATAAGGCAAAAAGTTAAAACAAACATTCCTAATAAACATGGGGTCGTAGGTGGTACCTTAACGAGATACAGGGCGTTTAAATTTCATTAAATTTATACATTATCTTTGATAATTCCGAAACACCTTAATATTTAGGTTTCAAATTTGCTACCTGGAGTAAATACTAATTATTTGATGTATAATCTGCGACCTCATGTTTATTAGAAATTTTTGCTTTGGCTTTTGATATACTGTATAGTGTTATTTGCAATACAATAAAATATAATCAGTTACGTTCAATGGCTCACGCCCTATATACAGAGTGATTCCGAACTTATCTGGAAGAATTTGGGAATAAATGCATCACGAAAAATGAAGTCGATATCGTCATTTTTTTTATATAAAATCCTTATAGTTTCCGAGTAAAACATTATTGGAATTGTAGCATTTTCAACCTTTACATCGTTGGGCCACTGTAATCTCTCTACTACTACTAGTTTCAAGTGTCAAAAATGACTTATGTGTTCAGTAGTAAATCGGAGTTGATGGATCTCGATTTAATTTATTACGCTGTGAAAATGGTTTAACAGAACAATTTCCCGGTAAATATGTACCAAATGTAACTATCTTTACCGTGGTGTACAGTGAGTGTTAGGCCCGGCGCAAAATGAGACGCAGCTTGGTGAGGTGACGCAGCGTGAGTCACGGCAAATTTTTGTGAATCTAATAATATAGTCAGCGGTCGAAATAGTGGACAGTGACTAATAGATAATATAAAAACACTACTACTATTAAGCGTATAATATTTTTATAAGAGATAACACGTTATTTACCTCATTATTAATGTGCCGCTTTCTATGAACAACGATACTATACTCACATTTACGGCACCACGATAAAGACTCAGTCAAACTGCAGCCCGATGTATCTCTATCTCTGTTTATTGCATTGTGGAAAACAATATTTTGGTGTGTGTAAACCGTGAGCGTTAGTACATGGCTTTGCCGAGGTTAGAGCGCCATTAGAATATGCGTACGTTGGGGGATTTGCTGCTGTTCGCGGGTTGTTATTTCTATAGTTATATTAAATTATAAAAATAAATTATTGCAACCGTGAAGTTAACAAATAACAGTTAAAAATGGATCAAAGTGCCAGTTCTAGTAAAAGGTCTGTTAGTAATCGATATAACCTATGTAACGGACAATTAATAATAATAAAAAATATATACGAAGGAACTCGAACGCGAAATTCTAACATAAGTGTTAGTGAAGCTGTTGATATGTATAGTTCGTTAATACAAGTGTCAGCTTCTAGTGTGTATCGTGCTATAAAAAAGAGTGTGGAAGTATATCTAAAGAAGAAAAAAATAGAAACACGAGGAAGGAAAAAAACAGAAGTCGATGATAACGTAAAATAAGCCATTCGCAGGAAAATTCATGGATTCCTCTTCAGAAATGAAATACCGACGATAAAAAACATTCAAGCGACGATAGCTGAAGATGAGGACATGCCTCAATTATCTGACAAAGTTCTTAGAAGAACAATGCATGACATTAATTTTCAGTTTTTAAAACAAAATCGTAAAAGTACGCTCGTTGAAAAAGATGAAATTGGGAACGAAGAGCAACATATGTGGGATCTAGATACAACAGTAGATGTTTTGATAGACCCACCTATTATCCATTTAGGGGAAGACGATTCAAGTGACAGTGATAGCAACATCTCTACTGATAGTGATAGTATCTAATTATCACTGTATGAAGTGAAAACTTTGCTACATAGTGGCAGTAAGGCAAAAGTGTTACAGTGAAGATTAAATTGTGATAGTGAAGTGAATATGTGGCAGTGATGTGAAAGTGTGATAATGAAATAAAAGTGTTATGTTATAGTGAAGTGGATGTGACACCGAAGTGAACGTCTGGTTATTTTAATAAATAGTGAACATACAATGATAGTGAAGTTTGTTATGATTCTGACGTAATGCGTATTAATTTAGTGATAATGATAATATTCGTGTAAAACAATTACCTATATGAAATGTATAAACAGTCAACATCTTGTGGCGGCATGAGCCGGGTGGTGGTGGTGGGCATCGTTTTATAGGATATATTTACAATGTTGGTAAGAAATATTTTCAGTTTGTCTTGATAACGTTTCTAAATTAACTTAGGTACACCGATATACAAGATAAAAACTTTAAATTTTGAAATATTCTTATTATTTTTATTACCTAACGCCTCGAAATTGATAAAAACCGTTATGTCACTGTTTCTACTCTAAAAATAATGGATATTATGTAATGCAATTATTTTTGTATATTTTTTTATATCTGATCGCATTATTCGCAAATTTAGTACGCCTATGAAATGTTGCTTCCCGCACGCTTCGCCCGTCGCGCTTGTCTACAAGCTAGTGATTAGTCACTGTCCACAATTTCTACCGCTGACTATAGTTATTGCGCATATTTCTTCGCAGCCAGATGACGCAGTTTTGGCTCAACGTGATCCTGCGGAACGCAGTGTAGTTGCCGCAGTTTTAGAAATCACCGTGCGTGTTTGAAAACATGGAAGAAAAATTAATCGAGGCCATGCGAATTCTACAAGTTTTGTACGATACAAACCATGTAGACTACATGAGAACAAAATCGTCACCAAATTCTTGAATTAAGGCAAATTCTTCATCAGTTTTTGTTTTTTTCAAGTACAAACTTCTCACTGACTTTTTTATTACTACGCATTTGGGTGATACACGATGCCATTTCGGATACAAACTCGTCTTCTGAATCAGATTCAGAACTTAATTGAGAATCAATGAGTGCGGCAGTTGTCATTTTTCAGTAATGTGGCCTGCCTGCGAAGTGAAAACCGCAATCGTATTTGCGCGGTACCCGCGCTAGCAGTTTCCTATAGCAGAAAATTCGCCGTGACTCACGCTGCGTCACCTCACCAAGCTGTGTCTCATTTTGCACCGGGCCTAAATGTAGTACAACGCGAGGAAAATTTCAAACCGAATCGTAGAAGAGATGGAGGTCCAGGACTTCCACGGCCTATTGCAGTAATGTGAGACATCATACTCAAGTATAACATCGCTTTACCGATATCTGTTATTTTTCTTTCCAATATTGGAACTTTCTTTTGACTAACTATGTACTTGGTACCTTTCTCAAATAAATGCTCAAAACTAGGTCGAATTTACGGGCACTGTATTTACGGAAGGTAGTCTCTTTCTACACTAAAAGATGCATTTACCTTAAAATAATGTAACGAGCTGAAAAACTCAAAAATGCCGAAAATGTTAGTTAGTCCCATTCTGAAATAAACGATGCAATTATATTCGTACCATGTACAGCATGTCCAAGCATTAACTCGAAGGGATTGACGAGGACAACCGGTACCATGGCCGCCGCGATCTCCTAACTTTAAATCATTTGGACTTCTTTTTGTGGGGATAGTTAAAAAATGAAATGTATCACACCGAGGTGGATACATACTATTGATGATTTACGGAAACGTATCATAGTTACTGCCAATAACTTACGAGTTCAAAACGGGAAAGAAGCAGAAACATTTGTGTTAGTTTGTAGAAACTGGGTGAGACGGGCCCAAAATGTTGTCAAATGGCATGTCAAACTATTTAAGTAATTAAAACCACAAATTAAATCTATTAATCTATTAGTAATTAATAACAATAGCGACAAAAACAGTTAAATTTATCGGCGTTATAAAATGTTAGGAGTATATAGTTACGAAGCGAGACAATTTGACCGATGGGACGACTACCTGACTTGAGCAGGGATCATGTTAAAATAAACATTGATAAAAATGTATAGGAATTTTGTCTTAAGTGTTTAGTCGGACCCTAAATGATTTTTAAAGTCGCTTTATTTCTTTAAGACAGTTCGAGGGTGAATGTGTGCGTGCATACTAAATTAAGTTATTAAATAGTGGACTAGACAATTGTTTTAGTGACCTGTGTTGTGTTGGATTATTAGGTGAGTTACATCACTGAGTACCTACTTGGCATGCTTAACATATGTTTATTAGCTAAGTTAGTAGTTGATTAAATAAATAATTGAGATTATGAATGATAGTGTATTACTGACGAGGCCGGCCTATTATTGTTTTGTTATTTATTGGCCGTTAGCTGCGTGTGACACGGTATTTTGAGGTATGGGGTATCCTAGGGCTGTTAGCTGCGGTGATACAGTCCGTCCGTTAGCTGCGGTGAGCGGGGGATATCTCAGGGGCCGCTAGCTGCGGTGACGCGGTCTGGTTCTGGTTTAAGACCTAGTCTTGCTATGAACTATCTCTGCAGAGGTGGTCTGGTCAGTGTACATTGTTGTATTGTTGATATCCAGCTGCAGTCTGAGGGGGAATATATTTACTAGTTGATCTAAGTAGTACATGTTGATGTTTTGAGAATGTGAAGGTATGCTTGGGTACTCATGTGTTTCTCTCTTATTTGTTGAAAGATTCTGAGCTTGTTGCAAGAGCTGTATGCCAGTGGGCGATTCCGACGGCAATTCTATCCTGACCTAAGCTCAGTAAGTGTTTTAGTTATTGTTTATACATAGTTCTATAGTATTAGTTGCAAGGCAACAAATCACAATCAGTTACGTCCAATGGTTCACGCCCTGTATAAGTAGAAACGCCCCTGACGAATTATATGAAGTAGTAATTATATAAACGAAACCGAAACACAAAAACGGACACCTAACAAAAATGTTATTTATTTCTTTCCTTGAGCATTTCTTTCAATTTGTTGTTCGGTATCAGATTGCGCCTTATCAGGTTTTTCAGTGGACCAGTTTTCAGTGCTGCGCAGAAGTATATTTTTAAATAATTTTCGAACTGCCCTTTTTGATTTTTTCTCTACAAAATTGCATTTATAAGAGTCCCCTGTACTCTCTGAATTTTTTTTAGATAAGTTCTGAATCACCCTGTATAACGTAGGGACGTCCCTAATAATATTTTTATATTTCAGTGGCAGCAATCCCAATTAAACAAAAAAAAAAAGTAAAAAATATTAATTTATAATTTAGGAACCCTTACAAATATTTCTAAATAACTCATCCCTGTACCCTGTATTTTATTCTTCTTTATGGAAAAATTAAAAAATAATACACCCTCTAATTGATTTTATTAATCCTTACCAAATCGAATTATAAATTGTATGGAGCCTTTCATATACAGTATGCGCCAAAAGTATGGAATAAATTCAATAAAAACGAAACAATTATTTTTTGGGAAAAATCCTCGAACAGGTCGATTTTTAATTTAAAAAATACATATTTTAGCGTAAAAGGCGATTTTCATTTGTTTTCGAGTAATAACGTCATCGATTTTTTTCTAAATGGCAACACCATATTTTTTTCCTTGATTCTGAAAGATCGTTTAATTCTCTATCAGACAGTACTAAAATTTTGCAATCTTACATAGGAAAGGTTTCGATTTAATGACGATTGAATGTTAGAAAACGTAAATTTTATCCATAAAAAAGTAACAATTCTGAGGTATGTAAAATAAAATACAATTGATTAAATTTTATACTTAAATTAAATGTTCGAATTGCCATCCACCAACTTCTTGACAATGCGCAAGTCTGTGAAGAAATTCTTCTTGCACATTATGAATGATTTCTGGTGTAACTCTGCGTATTTCGTCCCGAATTCGATTTTGAAGTTCTTCTAAATTACGTGGTTTATTAATGTACACTTTTGACTTCAAGTATCCCCATAAAAAATAGTCAAGAGGTGTAAGATCTGGTGATCTTGCAGGCCATTCTATCGGCCCGCGTCTGTCGATCCACCTCCCAGGAAAACAGTTGTCCAAAAAATCTCGTACAGGGCGCGCATAGTGCGGAGGTGCACCGCCTTGCTGAAACCATATGGTATCGTCAGAAACTCTAGAAACTCTAAATATCTTTCTCCTGTAAGGGTTCCTTCAAAGAAGAAAGGCCCTACTATTCTGTCGTCAACTATTCCAGCCCACACATTTAATTTCTGAGGGTGTTGGGTATGTGCCTCTGCCATCCAATAAGGATTTTCCCGGCTCCAATATCTGTAAGTTTGATGGTTTACTGTACCATTCAGACAAAATGTGGCCTCATCTAAAAAAAGTATTTGCCGGTGTAAATTTCTATTTCCTTGACATAAATCCATTAGAATTTCGCAAAAGTGTAAGCGGCGATCGAGATCATCTTCATTGAGTTCCTGCACAAGTTGAATTTTGTAGGGATGATATTTTTCCTTCCTCAAGATACGTAGCACTGTGCTCTGACTAGTGTCATTGTTTAATGCAACCAATCGTGAAGAATTATGAGGATTATCCACCATACTTACCAAAATGTTCTGTTTCTGATTTTCATTAATGCTTGGACGTCCAGGTTTTGGAATATTTACAACATTGCCAGTTTCTCTAAATTTAGACTCTACCTTACTGACTGTTGATTGGCTGATAGGGCGATCTGGATATTTTTCATTAAATAAATCGCACACTTCCTGCTGAGTTCTACTCATTTTCCCGCATCCGATAAGAATTAAAATTTCAATTCTTTGAGTAATAGTTAAATGTGCCATAATACTTTAAATTTAATAATAATTTTATGGATCACCTACGTGATCCATAAAAGAACTATGGAATTCGAAAAACTAAACTTGATAACGTTTTTCCTTTATTTTAATTTATTTACGTTTTCTAACATTCAATCGTCATTTACTCGAGAACTTTCCTATGTAAGAGGGCAAAATTTTAGTACTGTCTGATGGAGAATTAAACGATCTTTCAGAATCAAGGAAAAAAATATGGTGTTGCCATTTAAAAAAAAATCGATGATGTCATTACTCGAAAACAAATGACATTTGAAAATCGCATTTTACGCTAAAATATGTATTTTTTAAATTAAAAATCGATCTGTTTGAAGATTTTTCCCAAAAAATAATTGTTTCGTTTTTATTGAATTTATTCCATACTTTTGACGCATACTGTATGTTGATTTGGCTGTTGTCGTATTGACAGAAATATATCCAATACTTTCAAACGAATACAAATACTTATTTCATCTACAAGCTTTAAATTATCCATGCATTGAATATTCGTGTAAGAATAACGTATGTGTTGTGGTTAGGTTATGAAACATCGAATAATAATTAGTAACACAAACATTATAAATATATCAAATGAGAGCATATCTGCCTATCCACTAGAAGAAAAAATGTTGAATCACTGTTTCTTTCTAAAAATAACAATGATATATCTTTCACCACATCGATACTTGTTTACAAAATGAAGTATTCTAAAAGAAAGCAATCTATTAGTTCAGGCACTTTAGAAACACAATATATTATGTTTTCAAAACAATCATGACAACGCATTCGGGAAACTATTCGTTCGTGACCATGCGCTTTTCCTTAGGTGAGTTGTCAAAACAGTCCTATTCTGCGATTTATCACTGTTTGATTATTTTAAGAAACGTTTGTATATACTCTAGCTGTGATTTGGTGGGTGATAAATAAAACAAATGTTCATTCTTCGGATATACAACTTGTTATTGTATCTGACGGTGGCAAATAAAATAAATATTCACTTTGTGAAAGGTATACTTGTGTTTTAATGTAATTCATTTGGCAGTGTCTCAAAATGTATCTTAGAGACCGCAATCCAATTAAAACCTCAGCTTTATCGGTGTTATTTAAATTTTATACACGCTGATCTTTCGATTTGGAATAAATTGGCAGAGAAATTAAGTTAAATTGGGGTGATACCGAAGTTAACTAAAATTTTGTATATCTATTCAGTAGCAATTTTTTAACGTTAAGGAGATTGTTCTGTCATACTTTAAATCTAATGTCTAATGTTAATTATAATTGTAAAGTTATAAAAAACAATTGTGAGTTTGGTGATCCATGAATGTTCCATGAAATCTAAATGTATCATTCAAGAGAGCTTATCGTTTTTTATAACTTTTTTAACTAACTTTTGTAAATTACCGTTTACAAAATTTCCATGATAAGAATCAGTAAATAAATATTATAGATGTTAGAAAATGAAGATCGTCATTGATGTAAATTCAAAAATTTTACCTAGTTACCTATTGATTAATTTTAAGCATAATCAATAAATATATATAAATCAACAGTGCTATTTGTTAAATATAAAATTTTAACATATTTATTAATGCTTTAAATACAAATCTCCCGTTTTCTTCTCGTGAAATGTTTCTTCTCTCAGTTACAAGCTCGGTAGCTTGGATTCTCTCCTAATCTGTTATAGAAATACTTCCTCTGTAGAAAGTATCCTGCCAAAAGTTTTGCGAGCCTCCATGTTTTTATCATATCAGTATTTCATTTGATCTAGTTGCGAAGGAATATCTGCTGTTTCCTTCGCTTGTTTGACTTGGTCATTGGTGTTCATAATTATTTAATTAAACTCTCCAAAACCTGTTAAAAAAACCCTAAAGAACGTCAAAGATAGATTTGATTTTAGGAAAGCTGTTTCAGACTCCTTTTTTTGCAAATATTTCTTTTCATGTATTTATGTTCTAGACCCAACACGACTTAACCAGATTGGTAGTCCTTAGATCTTAAGCAATTATAAACAGTGACAAATAAATTTTTAGCGCACTTTGTCCGACTTAAAATTCTTTACTACAGTCTGATTATCTGAGAATATGTAGATAGCAAAAATTTTAAGCTGGAAGGTACCCAAGTTGTAACTTCTTTGACCCCCTATTACTTCGGTTGCTGATTCACTGTGTGTTTGGGATCCATCCATAAACCATACCAGGCTTCATTTTTCCCATGCATTGTATGTCAACTCTCATTTTTCTCAAATCTCTATTGGTATCTTAAACTGGTTACGAAAATTGAATGATACAATTATTCTCATCAGATCTCATGGAAATAGATTCGCTTGTTCGCTAATAGGTTAAGCTTGCTGCTCTTTTTTCGTTATGTGCTGCATAATCTCAAATTTCCAATTTACAAATTTGTATAATAAAGTTCGCTGGTTGGTTTTTCTATGTTATCGAACAAGGTTTTTTGAGACTGCTGCTTCAAACTTTCTAATAATATTACATTCATTCAATTTTCTTAGAATAAATGGGCATTTTAATTGTACGCCAAGTGTGTGTTTTAGAGGGCAATCCTGACAAACCTGTAAGGAGTAAAAATTCAGTTTTGAGATTTACGACATAGTATATTAAGTATCAAGGACAGTCAGAAGAGTTTACCGATCAACGACAATGTTGGAAGAGATTGGTAAACTCTTTATGTTTGAGATACTTACACATTATATGAATACAAAGGTGTTAACTACCCAAATAACTCGAAAATATAAAAACTAGTTTTATCGTTACCGTGGATACGCTTGTAAATTTATTTTTAAATCTCAATATATGTAAAACGAGTGAGGATGATAGGATGTTCTTCAGCCATTCCTGAAAAATCTAAAGAACGTTACGAAAAGACATATAATGGTTTCAAAAAGTGGTTTAAAGGGAATGATGGAAAGAGCATAAATGAAACGAAACATTTCTGATTCATAAGGTACGTTAATATTAATTTTTAGTAGTAAAACTTAAATCCGATTAATATAATTTACTTACCGTTCAGTCCTGTCAAGACCAGAACAGTAAGTAATTACTCACCGACGCATTTTGCGGAAATAGAATGGTCGTACAGAAAAGAATGTAAAATGCTGCAGCTAACCTAATTAACTATTACCTGTCAGGTATTCATATTAATGTTAATTTTTACAATTGGAAATGCTGTAAAAACGATCGCATGGTAGTTGACAGATCTAAGCTGTCTTGGACTATTTTTTTATTGTCTTTTAGGCATCCCTGAACGAGGTTAAAATTTTTATACTTGGTAGTTAACCCGCATAAGAGTAGCAATATAATTATCAATGTAGGAAAATTTATTTATTTTTTTACATCTTAAACTACTTGTTTATCCGAACCAAAAATATGTGATAAACTTTTACAGTAACTTTTTTTTCTCTTTAAGAAAATTAATGCAAACCAAATCAAAACTAAATTTATGATATGAAAGCTTTTATTTAAATAGGCCTTTTATGTGAAATAATTTTGTATCTTTTTCAATGTTATATATTTAATTGTTTTCTTTGCAGAATAATCATGCTTATGGTATCGAATATCTTCTTTTAAAAAGTCGATGAAATATAACAAAAATAGGCGCTACTTTGTCACGCTGTTGCTAATTACATTACTTCCGTGCTATATTTTCTTAACAACGAGCTAGAAAACTCTTTCCTGTTTTCAGTTAAATCCAAAAATTGCGTGCATGAACTGCCAAGAAGTTCAACACAAATAATCACGAAATGTCTTCAACGTGTTTTTGACGGACCCAATTTTTTTTACCTTCAATTCTCTTTCACTTAAAACATGCTTTCCTAGGCCGTCTTTAACAGAATTTATTAATCGTTTCTCACCTTAAAATAATATTTTTTATGCCCGTTTTTTTTGTAGTACAGCGAACAGTATTCAAGTGTTATGATTTTCGTAGGAACTACTTTTGTATTTGTATGAACTTTTTATGACATGAAATCCAAATTACATGTTTTTAAAACGAACCCATAGTAGACAAAATATATTTTGTATAAAAATTAGCATTATAATGGTTCAATGTTTTCATAGTCTGTGCTATTATTTATAATAATAGCGTTAAGTGCACTATATTTATCAATCAATTGTACTAGAGTGTTGCAGGCTCTTATGCCGTAGCGAACTCTCTTATATCGTCTATAATTTAATTGCGGTCCTATTGTTGCTTCTAAGACTCTACGATTGGATTAGCTCTTCAGACAACAGTGGTGCTTTGAGACGTTACTTTTTTTGAATTTTATTTTGATATTTAATAATGTGTATTTCTTATACAATATTTCTGCTCATAACTTAAGTTTGGAAAATGGTTCCTGTTTGTGTAATTTTTGGAACAATTTTACGAGTAATAAGATAATAAAACAAAAAATATAGCTTTTCATTTAACTTTTTATAGAAAATACAGTATACTTCTAAAGACATCAAATAACGCCATCTGACAGAACAAGTTTAAACAAAAATTTACAATTGGTTCACGTAGTTGAAAGTTTTTCTGCAGTACGATTCCACCCTCCCTCTATCCCTATATTAAAAGCTTGGACAACATGTTAAATAAATAATGTTTGCAGTGTCAATAGTCCAAAACTATTGCACATAATATACCTTCACTATTGATTTCATGAAGTAAATTTTATTTTTCAATTTAAAAATAAGTCATCTAGCAGTACAATTTGAAAGCGGAAAATAATTTAAATGGACTTCGCGGGGTTACTATTGTTATTTTATATATCTATTTATTTTATTACATTGCTCTGACAGACAGTTCCAATTATAGAGCAGGACTACAAAGAAATAAACATACCAAAAAGAAACTTACTTAAACAGATACAATCAATGACCTAAAACACATAGTTTAATCTTAGATACACTATCAAACAAGTCAATTAGTGCCTGATACTGCCTATGAATTAGACCCATGGAATAAGTTCGAATGTTTCATAACATTGCTATATGGCGTTGATAAATGTAATAATGTACAGAAGCGACAATAGAATGAAAGTATATTATAATAAAATCGTTTGCGGAAGGCGAATATACTAATAAGGTACGACTAACGTTCTTAAGAAATCACCTGTACATAATATGTACTTCTTGTCAAAAATAGACGGTTGAACAGAACCGGACTTGGAATATTTGGAATGTGTTGATAATTTTATTGTGTTGTGTTGATCCTTCCATTGTTGTGTGTTTGTGATACAGTTTTATTGAAATCTGAAAATTGCTCATCTTGAAGCTTTGAACGAGCAAAGTAGAAAACGTGTGTTAAATGTTTTGGAGCTTTCACTATCATTGTTTATGGGCCGGCTCTGGCAATTTACATCTAGAGATAATTGAGTATCGACATACCTTCACTACTCTAATCTTTCTACCGCACATGCATTCCTAAAGACGTCCTTTCCAGCATAATTTGAGCTGGCCCGCCAGTTACTACCCAATTATACCGGACATAAGCAGATATAAGTTGGAAAGAAATAAATGTATACATTTCGTCTCACCAACGTTTTATTGCCCAGTTCGCCCTCCGAAAAAGATTGTACTTTAAATGCTATATGGCAACATATTTTTTCTGATCTTTATTAAGATTGACAAGTGTCAAAAGTTCCTTTTTCACCATATTTGTTTCAAAACAAATGTTTTTTCCGGATAACCATTGAATTATATCGGCTATCCTCCAAGCAGTTGTAGGCGTCCGCTCGGTCTGCCGTGAATGGTAACTGCCATTATCCATGACAATTACAGACTCCGGAGGAATAAGATCCAACATCTGTGTAAAACACTCTTCGAAAACATCTGCGTTCATGTCTTCGTGATAGTCACCTGTATTTTAAGATTTAAATAAAAGTAAACCGCCATCTACAAAACCCCTGGCACTACCTATATGTGTCACTATTAATCTTCGTCCTTTACCTGAAGGTGCCTTGAAACCTGTTGAAAGTCCATCCAAAAATGCTTGTCGAAAACTTTTTACATTTTTATCTTGCCATACTTTTGTTACAGTATATCCCTCGTTGACCCAAGTTTCATCTAGATAATAAATATTCCTCCCTTCGTCACGGAATTTTCTAATAGATCTTAAGTGGGATCTTCGCGAACAAATAATTTCATCTTTATCGATAAGAACTGACTTCCTGTTCTGCTTTTCTTAGCAAAAATTCAACTCTCGTAAGACGGCCCATAATTTGCTTCTACTGATTTTTGGAAAATCGTTGTCCTCTGAAAGTTCACTTAAAATTTTGTTTAGCGTTGGTATTTCTTTTTTAAAATAAAATGGATGTACTTTTCTGCGAATAACATGTTTGAAGAAATCATCTATAACGACTTTTGATCTCCCTGTAGATGATTTTGGGGGACTTACAGTATCTTATTCATTTTTTGTTTCCTTTAAAAGTCTGTAGATAGTCGATTTTCCAATCCCTGTCATTTTGGAACACTTTTCCGCGATGTCGTCAACACTGTTGGTAGGATTTTGGTGTTTCAATGCATTAAATACATTTAATGTAATAATCTTCTCATTCTGAGACAACGCACATCTTTTCACGCGTTTAGTAGGTACATAATCTGATATGCTCGACATTTTACCCAAACAATATTATATCCACTGGCACAATAGTCACTAAACACAAGTCGAATTTTACTCTACTGCACTAGCTCTAAGCCTGTTAGCATTAGTGTTACTCTCTTTCATTTCCAAACAGACTGTAATTACTGTATTTCACCAAAAATATTAATTAAATACACAAGACACTTAAAAGAAAGACCTGCCTGAGAAAATATTAAAAAATTCAAATACGCTTTATGCGTAAGTGCTCTGAAAACAGGTGCGTTAAAGTTACAAATATAATTATTAAGCAACTTAACCAAAATTACAGTTCATCTAAGTTGAATCTACTTGGTCAGATTGAGGAATGCCTCTGACACGGTAAACATTATCAAGTCCGAAAGAAAGATATTTAAGAAATCTTCTCGTAACTGCTTCCAATCCATATTTTTGTCCGGAAGCTGTAGGACAAATATTTTCCGAAATACAGACGCTAGCCGACCTTAGCGGAACACCCAGTGCATTAAATTTGCCAATACTAAGAGGCAATTGATGAACAACACACTATAAGTTAGTTAAAACAAGTTTCTCTTGAAGCTTGGTGTAATCCTATCACGTACCCTTTGGTAGTACAATCAGTAATGAAAGTAATAAAAAATAACGGTCTAAAGATTGAGTTGTGAGGTACATTTCGAGGTATGTATATAACCTTTAGACTTGTGATGAATATGCACAAACTGTAGCATGTGAGACAAACATGACTCAAAGAAATCATCATTCAAACCAACATGTTCATCATTCCAATTTATGCACAACGAGAAGTAAATTCATTTTATCATCTGTCTCTCTTTCACATTATAGATACATGAAATATTCACAAATAGACAGCTTTATGAAAAGACATATTGAATGGACAAACAGTCGATTAATGGACTAGAATCGGTATTTGTGCTACCGCAATAAATGCTCCATCGATATTGTGATAAGGAACAACCAATGTAAGAATGATCAGATTGGATCTGGTTTCTAACAGGCAAACTTTTTTTAGTCAAGAGTTGACAGGCTGACACAAATCATAATATCGACATGTTAAGTAAAAATAACAAGGCATAATCATCTTAACTAGTATTTCAAAAGAATTGGACTGAACACTAACTCAAGTTGTAGAAGTCGAAGAAGGTTTCATAGACAAAACCTGTAATGATTAATGCTGAAAAAGCAGAACATCACAGATTCTGCTGAACTTAGCAGCATAGATCTGTTTTAAACTCTACTACTAGCACAATGAATCGCAAGATTTGAATATTTGAAAAGTCTATATAAATAACGTCTACCTGACTTCTTCAATCAAAAGCTCCTCTGATAAACTGGGTTTTACATACTCATTTAGCTTCAGTAGATAGCTCTAGACTGGTAGACTGGACATATTGAGGGATCTTCGCAGAGGATAACAAAACCTGGCATAAGATCCAATGCTTAAATTATACGATGTATTCAAATTAAGTTTGAAGATAATTATTTTAGTGATTGAAACTCTGTATTAATAAAAACTAACTATACAGTAAGTAGAGGTAGAAAGTTTTTTCACTTTTCAATGAATAATACGTAAAACTCTCCAAAATAAATCGTTCCTGAGTATTAAAAAGTAACAATAATACCTGCTTTTTGCAATTTGTTTACCTCTGCTGATCTTTACCTGATGAAAAAGGTGTATATTGATGGAAATGTAGCAATAATAAAATAACCACCCCTGGTGCGAGGCAGATGTATTCGCTGGTAAAGTTCCCCTCTTTATCGAAAACATTACAAAAACATTTCCATGAAAGTTTAAATCCTTGTTTAACAAGCAAAGAGGGAGTGTAATAAAAAGAATTATTTATTTCCAAATAAATAACGCTTTTAAAATCAAAGGTACTCTCAAAGACTCACATACATTTTCATATTTCAATTAAGTAAAATATTTCGAATGAGATTACCAAAGAGGGTGGGCTGAACTGAAAGGCGCTGTGCCTTTGAGTTAGGAATTTTCATTTTGCGTGGATATACCGGGAATATGAATATATAAAGGCCACTTATGATCAAATATGTTTGATCATAAGCAGATAAATTGCTTACAATTCCGATTAAAATTTGTAGAATATCATTCGTGTATACTTCAAAGGATACCCATTTCACGGACCTGTCGACATACAGAGTGTTTCCTTAATAACAATTATTTATAAAGATCAGAGGCGGCTCGTAGGTTTTTAAACTGATGTGGCAGGCAGGCTGAAATATCTATCAACATTTCCAAATACCAATATCATATTTAATTTTTTTTTACTTCTTAAATCATTATTAGTTGCAAACACACAGTTAATGCAAATTCTGCTTAAAATTATCTTTCTTTGTTAGACAAATAAATTTAAAAATAATTTAAGGGCGCCGTACTCTTGAAATAGTGTTTTCTACAAATATAAGTGATTTTAGACATTTAAGAATTGAAAACAATCACTGGAAGCATCTCTAAAAATTTGAAAGAAGACATTCATGATTGAGGGACGAAAGTGCACGAATAAATTATAAAATGGAAGAACAAGGTAGAATGATAAATGTACTAACAAACCAACAGGAAAAGCAAGATGACGGCTTAAGCGAAAAAGATAATGTAAAGTGTAAAACATCGATGATGAACATATTGCAGATATAATGCATTTGAATATAACTGAAAATAATATTGAGTCATGCTTCAGAGTAGGGAGAAAAGTGGATAATAAAACTAGGCCAGTATTAGTAAGAACAGTTTATTATAAGGAACTTATTTATAATAATAAAAAGTTGTTAAAACATTTAAAATTTGTGGCTACAGAAGATTTAACACCCAGTAAGTTGAAGATTCTCAAAGAGGCGTTGAAAAAAGTGGCCAAAAATGGCGGAGTATGAACAAGTCATGGTAATATTATTGTGAAGTTTAATAAATCCAATCAGACTGTGAAGATTGTTGCACTAGATGATATTAATACCTTGTAGCCATCTTTATTCGCTTAAAGTATTTTATATCATATTTTGCATGTTTAGTTTAAATAGGATTAACAGCACCGGCAGGTTGTGTGCAATTTGTACACACCTTGTTATGTGTATTATTATTATTTTCTTTTTTCTGTTGATAATGATAGAAATACTTTTCTTTTTAAAGTTTGTAGATTAGAAATACTTTGTAAATAAAATTAAATCAATAAATAATACTTGAAAATATTGTGAATTTGGAAATGCGTTTTTTGAAGATTGCATCAATGCGAGATCGTTATTACCCTCTATGCATGACGTTAACCAAATCGTATTTCAAAATGATTTTGATTTATTTTCAATATGTGAATCGTGGTTAAAGGATTCTGTTAATGATTTAGTTTTAAATATTAATAACAATAATTTGTTTAGGGCGGACCGAAACTGTAATGGTAAGGGAGTTTGTGCGTATATTAAAAGTTAAATACGAAGCCAAAATATTATCAGTAAGCAAGATTATACTTGAGAGTAACTGTGGATTAAAGTAATTGAAAATAAGAGATCATTTTCAATAGGTATTATTTATAGACCTCACGAACAAAACACAGGTAGTTTTTTGGATGAATTTGAGGAAAATCTTGTTTCTAATTATCCTCCTGTGAACAAAGTCATCTGCATGGGTGACTTTATTTTGAAATTATTAGACTATGAATGTGGTAATGTAAAAAAGTAACAGTTTACTAGAGTCGCTTAATTTGTGTCAATTAATTAATGAGCCTGCAAGAATTACTGCAACGTCCAAAACTCTTTTGAATTACGTGGTGGTTTCTGAGGGGTGTGAATGTGATGCAGCTGTTGTGCAGAATATAATTTCGGATCATTCGATGGTTCTTTGTAGATTTAGAGCAGAAAATAAATTATATGGTATCCCAAAATTTATTACTTATAGAAATATTAAAAATTTTGATGAAGAACATTCTCAATTTGATCTTTTTAATACATCCTTCTTTATAATCTTTGATCAAGAAACATTAGACGCCAAATTATCATACTTAGTTAATTGTTTGAATGCTCTATTTGGCAGACATATCCCTATTCGCACCGCGAAAGTTACGAAATCAAAAGCACCTTGGTTGACTTTCCCCATTAAAATGATGATTGTTGAAAGAGACAAAGCAATGCTTCAATCCGTTAAAAGAGAGAAAAGAGCCTATTTTTACATCAACTTAATAATAATTTGCCGAATGAAGTATGGCGTAATCTCAAGTCTAATAATTTTCTATCGGAAAAGAAAATTGATATACCAGATAACTTGAATGATCCGAACAATTATTTTGTTAATTTCATTCCTCAAACTGAACCGCCGGAATATATTATATCTTTTTACAAAAATAATAAACTCATTGATGCAGACTCTACTTTCCAAGTTAATGACTTATTTGTTTACAACACAATTTGTAACATTAGAACTAATGCTGTAGGATGTGATGGGTTGAATGTGAATTTAATTAAACTTTGTTGTCCAAATAAGATCCCTTATATTATTCATATTATTAATTTTTGTATAACCAGCTGTGATGTTCCTACTGCTTGAAAGAAAGCAATTGTTAAAGTTTTACCAAAAAACCAAATCCCATAGAATTAAAGGAATTGCATCCGATAAGTATTTTACTCACTTTATTGAAAATTCTAGAAGAAGCTCTTGAGCATCAAATTAAAATATATTTAAATATTCATTCGTTGCTACCTTCAATTCCGTCAGATTTTCGTAAAAATTTCAATTGGACTACTGCTCTACTTCAAATCACTGGTGACATTATAAACGCTACAGATTAAGGCCAATGCTAGTTATGTTGGATTTTAGTCGAGCATTTGGTACTATACACCATGATTTAATGGTCTATATGTTAAAATATATAGGTTTTTCTATAAACTCATGTTTGTTATTAGAAAATTATATTAAATTTACATGGCAACAGGTTAATATTGACAGGTTTCAATCAGATTATGTTTTATTATAATCGGGTGCTCCACAAGAGTCCATACTTGGACCGTTATTGTTTAAAATTTATAATTCTCCTCTGATAACTAAAATACGTAATTGCAATGTCAACTTATACGCTGAGCAGACTCAGTTATATTATAGTTTTCAACCGCAACCGCAACAAGCTTGTGTTATCATTAACGATAATTTAAAAACATTGATTGCGCAACTGAACATTGCCTACTTATCAATCCTACTAAATCTAAAATAATGGTTTTCGGTAGTAAATATCACCGTAAAAATTTATTGAATTCAATTAATATTGTCATTAATAATGGATTACTTGACGTAGTAAATGAAGCAAGGAATTTAGGTGTTACACTTGATTCTGATTTGAGGTTTGTGAAGCATGTAAATAAGTTACTACAACGAGCGTATTGTAATATTAAAATAATATATGAAAACCGTCATTTGTTCCCATTTCGTGTAAAAAAACTACTTTGTCAAACCCTAGTATTATCTCTATTTAACTATACTGGTGCATTATATGGACCTAATTTGGCACTTATTTGCAAAAGAAAAACAAAACGTTCAAAAAGCTTGCTTACGTATGATATTTGACATAAGAAGACGTCAGCGGGTACCGCATAAACTGTAAGAAATACGATGGTTAAATATGGACAACAGAACGAAATATCATTTTCTCACTCTTTACCATAAGATAATTGTAAGTAAGAAACCTTCTTACTTACATCACAAAGTAACTTACCATTCGGATGTCCATAATATAAACATAAGAAATAAGAGATTTCTAACTGTGCATTTACAACAGAACTGTTTAGGCGCTCTTTTAGTTATCAAAATTGTCACTTATACACCATGGTTTCGCCAGAGTTTGAAAAGTCAGATATTTGTAGTTTTAAAACCAATGTCAGATCATACATTTTGAACAATCAGAATTAACAAGCTATGTTTTTTTACTTTCAGTCATTCTATTACCATTAAGTTTTTCGATTTGAATAATTATTACCATGTCTGATATGAAGCATTGGTGGGCCTTCTTCAATAGATGCATTATGATTTACTGTACTCGATTAATTGTGATATGTTATTTACACTGCATTTAGTTAATTGAAATTATAGAAAGAGATACTAAATTTACACGGGTTTCTTTTTAGGGTTAATTAGAAGAATATCTTTGTTGCATTATACGAAATCAAATATAAACTTCGCCCACTATTGTATTTTTTTAATTATAGGGAGCAACAAGCAACGACTGTGAAAAATCAGCAGAGCATTTGGTAATCTGGATAAAATAAAAAATGTAGTGAGAAAGAGAAAAAGAAAGAAAATTCTGATGAAGACCGCAGATTTACTTTTGAAGTAGAGAACAATTTATATCTTTCGATTAGCTGAAAACCGTCATCAAGAACTAACCTTTTACACCCTGCATATCGTAAAAGAAGCGTTTCGCAACTCTTGCAAATGCAATTTTGTAAAAAAATCGAAAAGGGAAGTTCGAAAATGATTTTAAAATACACTTTTGCACAGCACTGGTCCACTATAAAACCTGACAAGGCAAAGCATGCAATCGACAACCAAACTAAAAAAATTAAAGAAATTTCCAGCAGATTCAACTGCTTTTACCGCTATTTTATCAATTGTTAATGGAATTCATTTATTGTTTCAATTATTAATAAAATAGTTTGATATACCTGATGTTACCACAACATAAACATTTCTGCTTCTTTTCCATTTTGAACTCGTTTTACTCGTAGTTATTGGTAACAGCCATGATAAGTTTGCAAAAATCAGCAGTAGTGTCCACTTCGGTGGGATACACTTCATTTTTTAAATATTCCCACAAAGAGAAGTTTAAAAGATTCAGGATTGCACTCGCTGCACATCGTGGTAAAATCGTTCCACTAAAGCATTATCACTTCACCATAAATTAAAATGATATCCATCAACTCCCGAGCTATTATACATGTAAGCCATTTGTGACACTTAAAAAACTAATATAAATACTCGCATCACAAAAACGTTAATACTATAAGTAATGGGATTTTAATATTCCGAATCGCCTGGATAGAGGCTACAGTAGATGTAAAGGTTGAAAATATTGCTAACTTCAATAATAATTTCTTTCCCGGAAATTATAAGGATTTTACCAAAAACGTTTTTACGATATTGAATCCATTTTTCATGACACAAATCCAAATTTCCCAAATTTTTTTTAGAAAAGTTGTGAATGATCCTGTATATTATTTTGGAATCTAGAAAAAGCAGTTAAATTAGCAACATTGAAAATGAACAGGAACTTTTTTCCATGGAACTTGTCTGAATACGTGGGGTGCTGACACTGACAAGTTTAACTTAAATATATTGTCCCTTAATACTGCTGTTTCTCAATTTCAAATTCCTTCATTAAAATGGAAGTGATAAACTCTGCCAGGATGTTACTTTGACTAAGCGATCCAATAAAAGGAATTAATTGTTCTGAAAAACAACAGGATTCTCAGACTATCTATTTTAAGCAAGAAAATTTACATATAAGTAAATTTATAAAATAGTACACAGACTATTTTTTGTAAATGTCTACCAAGTCAACAGAAATAATCTGAGTACTGATTATAAAATTACTGTTTTCATGTTACTGAGTTTAATTGATTGATCTTGAAATAGCCGATGGATAAATTCTCGTAACAACAGCTATAAGGTAACCGCACTAGTTTTTGATCAAGCTCCAGTCTGCCCTTTTTAACTACCGTTTATAAGAGTTGCGTTCAAGTTTAAGACCGCGTGTATATTTCTAATGATATCTTACTATCTGCTTCACTAACTGTAGCATTCGACGATTTAAAACCTTATTGGCTACTGCGCAGGTACTAGTTGAAGTTCAACGGACTAGGGAGTGTGTTTGTATCATTGAAAAGCCAATGAACTTCTGTAAAATATAAACATTTTTTTCCACGGTCGGGAGTAGAAATCAGTTTCTATGACATCAAAATTAAAACAGAAGTAGTCGATTATTTCCAAGGGAGTATAATGCTCCCAAAGGAGTTTACATTATGGAGAACGTTTTTCATGCAAAAAAAAAGATAACATTGAAATTATTTATTGACATTTAAATTAAATGTTACATTTGTACAATTTTCAAAATTAATATTAGAAGGAATATTACTTTCGCTTACATTTACAGTTTTTGTGATTGCGCTAGTAGTGGTACCTACTAAAACCTGATTAGCAATTTTGGTCTTATTTTCAATGGAGTTCTCGATATAACCCTCAGCGACTGTCGTTGATTTTCAACCAGCATGACGCTTTATTGTCGTGATATCCACACCGGCATCTGCCAGTAATGTCGCTGAAGATCTTCGTAAGCAGTGACCAGTATAACATGCAGCATCAGGTAATTTTAAATACGAAGCTACTACACTGGGAATTTTTCCCATGGTATTCTTGCCAACTGGCTGCGAACTACACTTTCCTGCTTTGTAGTGCAAAAAAAGCCGCTTATGCTTGACATGGAGAGGACGAAGGGACAGGTATTTTCGAAACAATTTAAGCATATTTCCCACATCGGTAACTAGAAAGGTTCGTGGAATCTTTGTCTTAGTGTTTGGAATTTTTACAATCAAGGAAGAGCCTACATCCTCAATATCATCTACAGTTAAATTGACTAGTTCATCAGTTCGACAAGCTCCGGCAATCCCCAGAATTAATCTAACCTATAAAAAATCAAAATACTTAATAATTGAAATACCTAACAACAAAAGTAATTTTTTACTGTATTAGAAAGGTATTTTAAGCGTAATTCAACGCAGGTTGGGGTTTTTGTCCACTAAGTAGTTAGTTTCACACAATATTATTAATACCTAAAAATAAACAAAAGTAATCTTACCTTAATCATTAAGAATTCTTTGTCATCTGCACTTGATAGAAAACGGCCGATTTCACCCTTTGTCAATATTTTCGATTTTTTCGCTTGATATCCGTCACCGGTTCTTTTCAAAAATGAGATCAGCTTGGGGAATTTGCTTATATTTATGTTGTCGTAAATTATCAGGCATGACTTAACCATAGAATATTGCGCCCATAATGTGGAAGACTTGTAATTCTTTGCATTTTCACTGAAGTATGCCAACAAAACATTCTCGCTGTATACTTGAACATTTTTCTCGGCGCACCACTTTTTGAACCGATTGTAGGCTATATCGTATAAAGGTCTTGACTTCGTAGGCAGCAAATTGCTTATTGCAATATTTGCAGCCTCCACAATCTCTTCCGACTCACAATTATTCATTGTACACTAAACAAACTTTAAATTAAACCAAGCTAGCACCTTAATTTGACAATTCTTTTTGTTTGTTTATTTTGTAGTTATGACAATAACTCAACGACTACTAAATAAATGCTCAAATCCGAATACAATAATTCTGGTGCTACTTACTTCATAATGACAAAATATGTGTTTTTAAGTTAATGAGGCCGTGGAAAAAATAGTATATACCATTCGGGAGAGATGATATTTTGTCCTCGGTGCATTGTAGTCCTCGGGCTTCAAATTGGACCTCTGCCAAAACAACGCATTTCTCTCCCTTATAGTATAATGTACTATTGTTTAACATATTCGAAAGTAAAATTTGTCTAATTTAATAAAGTTATTACTATTATTGCTTGACCATTTTTACTTTTTTTGTATAACTTCACGCATTTCAAAAATTACTTACAATTTTACAATTTTTTTTACAGTAGTCTCAAAGGCTAATTCAAATATAGGTCCATTACTGAATTTTTCAAATAACGCCTTGGTCAAAAACTAGAGCGTTCTTGAACACATACAATATACAGAGTGAATCAGAACTTATCTATATGAATATTGGAATAGATGCGTCATGAAAAATGGAGCCAATATTGTAATAAAATGTTTGCAAAATCCTTATAGTTTCCGAGTAAAACATTATTGAAATTATAGTATTTTCGACGTTCACATCGCTGGGCGATAGTAGTCTCTAGACATGCGATTCCGAATATTGAAATCCGATTAGTTTTTGTAGGCAGTAAAGTTTTTGTGACGCCACTCTTTCCATTAGTTTTTCAAGTGTTAAAAATGGCTTAGGTGTATAGTAAGTTGAAGTTGATGGATATCGTTTTAATTTATGACAGTGTGAAAATGCTTTAGTAGAATGATTTCCCGGTAAACATGTGTCAAATGCAGGTACTTTTACAGTGGCGTGCAGTGAGTGCAAGTGTAGTGCAACGCAAGGGATTGTACGAGGAGGACCGATACCATGGCCGCCACAATTTCCTGACTTTAAATTATTTGGACTTCTTTTTGTGGAGATATTTAGAAAATTAAGTGTATCGCACCTAAGTGGATACATACTATTGATGATTTACGGAAACGTATCATAGTTACTGCCAATAACTAACTAGCGAGTTCAAAACGGACGAGAAGCAGAAACATTTGTGTTAGTTTGTAGAAACTGAGTAAGACGGGCCCAAAATATTGTTGTACTATCAGGTATGTCAAATTATTTTATTAACTAAAACCACAAATTAAATCTATTAATAACAATAGTATAAAATCAGCGTTATAAAATGTTATTTATTTCTTTCCTTGAACATTTTTTCCGTTTCTTGTCCGGTCGCAGATTGCTGCCTTATCAGGTATTACAGTGGACCAGTTTCCAAAAGTGTATTTTTAAATCAATTTCGGACTGCCCTATTTTTTAGATAAGTTCTGCATCACCTATTATGTTTTTATAATTGACAGGTTAAACAAATTATATACATATCAATACTTAAATTAACTGTGATCAATCACTGGTGGTACCGTTATCTTCATTACAGTGTTTAATATTTTTAAACAGAATTCCTGGGCTATAAAATTTGTTTTTTACTATAAAAGATTGTCTTCCCTTTTCTACAATATTCGAAAGGCTAAAAGTAAATATCACGTTCTAGAAGAAGTCAGTCGCAGAGATTTATTCTCTACTTTGGCCCTAAACTTTTTAATTTACTTCCCAAAAACACTTAACTACGAAACAAAAAGGTCTGTATTAAAAAGTTAACTGCAACATCCTGTTCAGGGAGTTGTGAAAAGCTGAACACTTGATTGAGCTAAAATTGCTGTGACAAAAATGATTTTAATTTACTTATTTCGTCCGTAGTTTTATTTAAAGAAGCTGAAGTAGAAAAGATTTTTCAAACCATTTGCTGACAATTTTTAATAGAGGAAACGCCAAAATTGATGATTGAAAGTGACAACTTCAGATTATTGTTGTTAAAAATACGTTGTTATATTTTGTAACCTGAGTTATATGATTTAGTTTTATTATCTATAAAAAGGGAACAAAATTAAATTGCATTTATCATACGTGGGATCTTTGAAATATTATAAATCAACACATTTTTCTTACTTGCCGTTCTTTAGCTATGAATTCTTAACTCAGTTTCTAATTCACTCAACAACAATTTACTTAACTTAATAAAAATCAAATGCGACACTTCTATAAGATTTTTAATAATAACAAATAAATAAAGTTAACAAAATAAATGAAACAACGTAGTCCACGAACAAATATGAATCTAAACATTTTAAAAATAATGCGCAGCATCGCAAAGACTTGGGGAGTAGCACCATGCGAACTGTATCTAGAAACTAACTAAAAATTATTAACATTTTATCTAAATAGAACCTTTACTCTTAATCGTTCAAAGACCGAAGAGGTTCTGTATCTTGACGGTTGTTGTACTTGATTTGTAGTAGTTGCTATACCGTGATCTAGGTAACTGATCACTGCCAGTAACATAATTAAAATGCACATCCTAACCTTCACTGGGATTATTTAACCTACCGTTGTTGTTCTCGGGCTAAACTTCGGAGTCACCACTGAAGATGTCGACAGTGAAGAGCTTCGAAACGTTTGGAAGCACCGTCTCGGAAGACCACTGTTATTTGAGGAGCGGTTCCGATCGAATCAGTCGTAATACCAACAGCAGGAACAAAAATCGGTACATGGGCGGACTAGGGGTACTGTCAGCAAGACCGTCTCTACAAAGTTTAGCCCAAGAACAAAGGGGATAAGATTCCCAGCTAAGGCTAGGAATGTGCATTTTAATTGTGTTACTGGCAGCGGCTTGTTACGCTTAATTATACACAGGGTGTACGGAATATAACTGCCTAAAGGGGCTTGTATATCTGACCAAAAGCAATAAAAAAACTTGGAAAAAAGGTCTAAAACAAATAGTTTTTCTACACATTTCAAAAATAAAAATACAACTGCAATAAAGGGTAAAACTGTATCACTAAATTACAAACTAAGATATACTTAAGATTCAGAGTTTTTTATTAGTAGGTATTCGTTACATCGAATTTAAGTTTTCTTAAATTGAAATGGTATTTTATTTAACACGTCTGTGTATTCTGTTAGTGGATAATTCTGATGGACCTGTAATGAGTGAAAATATAGTTTTAGCAGTGTGCAAAGAAGGAACGAATGCAAAATACTGCAGCTAACCGGATTAACTGTTATCTATTAATACAAATGTTTATTTTCGTCTTTTCTACATTTGACAACGCTATAAAAACCGACAGGTAGGTAGGTAGTTGACATTTCTAAGCCATCTCTGATGATGATTTTCCGCGGAAAGGAGAGTCTCACCCCATTTTTAACTATTTTATAACTTGCGTTTATGGGTATTTCAAAATAAAAGTAAATATGTATAAGAATCTGTATGTAATATTGGAATAGCCTATGCATAATAACTTCTCGGTTATGGCTGATTTATTGTATTTTTCTTCCAACTATGTTTTACGTGTATACTAATAATATTAAGCAATACTCTATTTCATAATGTATGACTCAATTAAAGTTCTAATTAATGTTAGTATGTGTCAATAATTCTAGTGTGTGTGGAGAAACCTTTGTGTGTGAAAATTTCATTATATCATGATTATATTGCTTTCCAATTTAATATAATATCGAGTACTCCATTGTCCTGATAAAATTGATTCAATTTTATAAAATTAATACACATTGCTGTTGTAAATTCAGTTGTTTCTACAAAATCAATTTCATTTCATAAATTATAACAGAGTATTGTAAAGCTGTCGTTCTCGTGTACAATGTGGGGAATAAAAATCAGTTTATTTGTTATTAATTTCACAGAGTATCTAGGTACAATTATATTTCATATTAATCTTCCATTAATATTAATAAAACAGTTTTAGGTATGTACATAACGTGGTATTTTTGCATTTTAATGTAGATACCTAATAACCTTTCTATAATAAATGGGTATATCATGATATAAAATGTTATATGATACATGGAGAAAATATTTCATAACACGTTAAGAGAAAAGTTGGTGTTACGACTACGTTCGTGTTTATTCTACATTATTTAAATATACAGAACGTTCTTGTAACACATGTATCAGTGAGCCACCTTAGATTCTTATTGTGAAAATACGACGATGTGTGCCAATTTACCGATATGCAAGGATGAATCGTTAAGAGGCGCTAAAGTTTTTGAAAAAATTTCAATAAAACAGAAATGAGCCCAAAGATTACATTAAATTTAGTATATGAAAATATACCGGTAAAAGAATTTTTTGATTGCAATTAATAAATAATTACCGACTTGCACCAATGCTTTACAGTGGAAGATCCAGTAAGAAATATTAATTTTTGTGTAATATGTGATTGTCACAATAAAACTGATTAAGTATATCTAAAAAATCGGTAAAATTAAATGTAAAACTAATACTGTGTCCATTTTATTAAAAAACACATTTTAATCTTTACATTGAATTAACCTTCAAATAATTGTCTGAAGCTATTTATTTGTGACATAATTTTAGTTTTTCTTTAGTTTTATTGGGTTTTTGCACACTTCTGAAAAAAATAAAGATTAATTAAATAAGCCCTTGCGCCAAACGGATCAGTCAAGGGTTATTTTTTAAACTAAGTTTTCCTAACCAAAAAATCTCACACTGAAAAAAGCAGATAAGTAAAAAATAACAAAAATCACATCACTATCGCGCACTTCCGTATTTTTGACGTTTCGAAAATCTCTCTGTTTTCGTTTTCAAAATAGTAATAAAAATATTAAACGTATGTCAAGTTTGACAATTGAAAATTCGTTTATCTGCTTCCAAAGAGATGGTAAATGATTTTTATTTTATTGTTACTTACTTTATCTTGATACAACTGTAGCCAACAATGATCGATGTTTACTGAACAGTTTGATACACACTTATCTCTGTTCAACAAAATAATCGCGGACTCTTTTAATTTTCTTTTTGTTGCGTTATCTTCCTTCTCTAAAATTTTTGCCGAACCCCATTGAATTAAATGACCGTTTTCCCAAGCATTAAAATTTTACCAGCTGACAAAGGTAATGCCACAGATACAACAACTTATGATGAAAAAATAAATAGTTTAATTAATGACGGAAATTATACAAAATTAAATAAAGACCCAACTAAATCTATTTAAAATAAAATTTATAGAACATTATATAAATACAAACGAGAATTTTCAGATATTGAAAGAAAAATTTTAAACCCACATTATAGTAAACCACCACATTCTTATGGTTTACCAAAGATTCATAAACGTGATGTACCTCTAAGACCAATAGTTAGTTCTATAAATTCACCTTGCAACAACTTAGCAAAATATTTGTTACAAATTATTAAACCTTTATTTGGACAATCCGATTATTATATTAGAAATAGCAAACATATTTTAGAAAAAATTTCTTCCTCAAATAATTTTAATAATAATCATTTAATGGTGAGTTTTGACGTAGTTAGTTTATTCACTAACCTACCAGTAGACAAAACACTGAATATCATTAAAAATAAACTGGAAAATGATATCAATTTGGCAAACAGAACAAAATTAAACGTAGGATGTATAATGGAATTACTAAGTCTATGTATAAAGACAACATATTTCTAACTAAACAATGAATTTTATCAACAAAATTTCGGAATGGCAATAGACTCATTATTATCACTAATTTTAAGTAATATTTTTAGGGATTTTTTGAAGAAAATTATATTCAAAATATAAATAAAAAACCAACTATCTGGTGGAGATGTGTAGATGACATTTTTGCAATTTGGCCTTTTACGGTTACAGAATTAAATGAATTTTTCAATGATATTAACAATAAAGAACCAACAATAAAATTCACTTTGGAAATAGAAAATAATATGCTACCCTTTTCAGATGTTTTAATTTAAAAACACGAAAATTCTGTAGGAACAAGTGTTTATAGAAAACAAACTCACACCAATAGATATTTAAATTTTAGATCTAACCATCACATTGATATTAAGAAAGGTGTTGTTAAATGTTTATATGATAGAGCAAAATTAATTTCATCAAACAATGACATTTTTAATAACGAACTAAAATTTATTAAAAATGTTTTAATAAATAATGAATAACCTCCAAATTTTGTTGATAGAACATTTAAAATATTACAGATAAAACGAACACTTTAAGAAAAACAAAAGAAACTAATCATACTATAAAAATTCAATACATTCCTATATTATCAGAAAAGTTAAGAAGGATCGGTAATAAATTTAATATTCGAACAGTTTTTCAGACAACTAATACTTTACGATCATTTTTATCTAAAACGCGTTTAAAAAAATGATATACAAAATTTAAAAAATTGCATCTACAGTATACCTTGTGAATGCAATAAACATTATGTTGGAGAAACGTCTCGGTCTATGAATGTTTTAGAGTTGAGGAACCTAAAAATTATATAAAAAAACGGGAATTTGAAAAATCCAAAATTTGCGAACATGATTGGGAAAACGGTCATTTAATTCAATGGGGTTCGGCAAAAATTTTAGAGAAGGAAGATAACGCAACAAAAAGAAAATTAAAAGAGACCGCGATTATTTTGTTGAACGGAGATAAGTGTGTATCAAACTGTTCAGTAAACATCGATCATTGTTGGCTACAGTTGTATCAAGAAGAAGTAAGTAAAAATAAAATAAAAATCATTTAACATTTCTATGGAAGCAGATAAACAAATTTTAAACTGTCAAACTTGACATACGTTTAATATTTTTATTACTATTTTGAAAACGAAACCAGAGATTTTCGAAATGTCAAGAATACGGAAATGCGCGATAGTGATGGTATTTTTGTTATTTTTTACTTATCTGCTTTTTTCAGTGTGAGATTTTTTGGTTAGGCAAACTTAGTTTCAAAAATAACCCTTGACTGGTCCGTTTGGCGCAAAGGCTTATTTAATTAATCTTTATTTTTTTCAGAAGTGTGGCAAAAACCCAATAAAACTAAAAAAAAACTAAAATTATGCCACAAATAAATAGCTTCAGACAATTATTTGAAGGTTAATTCAATGTAAAGATTAAAATGTGTTTTTTAATAAAATGGACACAGTATTAGTTTTACATTTAATTTTACCGATTTTTTAGATATACGTAATCAGTTTTATGTAAATCTGCATAACTAATTTCCATTTTGTCATTTATAGAAAACTGCATTCCGTAAACTGCGAAATTTTCTTGCCATCTCTACGGAAGCTTACCTGAAATTCAACTTCACAGCATAATTACGCTAGGTCTCCGGCATAAAATTTCAATTTATAGTTTGATAAAGATTTTAAAGAATACACCTTTTTATCTATAAAAGCAAGCGGAGTTCTGAACTTCTAAATCCATGGAGAATTGATTGGCTCACGTGTCGAAGTTGAAGTGCCTTATACCGGAGTTTCCGGAGTTTTCAGTTGCCATTGTGCGGATCCAAAAAATGAATAAATTTTCCCGGATTACTTTGAAGTGGTAAAAGAGTTGGAGGCGAATTAGGAAGTACGCTGAGGGGGAAGTTTCTTGACTCGGTTTTAGATTACATCAAAAATCTTAAACAACATTTCACTGGATGTGTAATGGGAGCAGACTATATATCACCTTCTTAAAGTATAGAGTTCTGAGAGAAATATAAGAATAACGAGCTAGATAAAATATACTTAACAGATGTATAGTGCATTAGTCATTATCATATATTTATTGTAATATTTTGTATTTTTGGAATAAATTAAATCAGTATTTAATACATTTTTTTGTAATATTGTGCGAAATTACTGCTCTGTGCATTAATTGCCCGGCCAGTATTGAAGTGTACTTACAATATTTTATTTATATTATATACAGGGTGTATCTTAAGTGAAGACTTTAATTTCAAGGGGTGATTCCTTGTCATATTTTAAGCAAAAAAGTGCATATAAACATCGGTCCGCAAGTGCTTCGTTACCGAGATACATGGTGTCAAAGTTGGGAAAATAAATCGCATTTTCTTAAATATCTTTCGACTGATTCGAAATAATTTAATGAAATTTCATACACGGGGGTTTTTTGGAATTCAAAGCTGTGGTCAATTTAGGTGTATTACATAAAATGCAATTTATTTTCCCAACTTTGACACCCTGTATCTCGGTAACGAAGCACTTGCGGACTGATGTTCATATGCACTTTTTTGAAATTTGAAATTAAAGTCATCACTTAAGATACACCCTGTATATATATATCTAAGACTTTCAGTGCGAATATCTCAGAAACCAGCATAGCCAGTGCGACAAAATTTGGTATACAGACACTAGATGGCGCGTAGAACCTGAGGATAACATCAATTCTTATACAGGGTGTTCCATTTTCCAAGAAATCGATTTAATTTAGATTTTTTGGTTGTCAGCCCTGCTAAAACTTATGTTTAAATTGAAATATACTTAATTATGAACACATTCTGATAAATAAACATTCAAAAATTTCAAAATTTAATATAAACAATCGCCTCCAAAACATACCCAAATTTCATTGTTTTGTCATGTAAAATGTGTATAGCCTTGAGCCAGACTTACACAGAAGAAACTAACATCGGTGAACGTCAAAACTATGAATTGTCAAATATTAATGGCATAAAGTATTTTATTTTACAGAAATAACGCTAAATAATGGATTTAATGCAATTTACGTATGCACAATGGTGTTATTGAGACTTGTCGATAAAAATTTAGACTTGAGTTGAGGTTTTTGAAGCATTGGGGTTGCCGTGCCGGTGCAGTCTATCGCTACAGCTAGAGTTACAGCGTCAATATTGTGTAAAATATCTGTGGATATTTTTAAATTGTTCCATTATAATCTAATAAAACTTCAGTAAATTGTTTTTTTTATGTTACTACAGTGTATAATAATAATTAGGTACACGTATTTTTTATGACAAAATAATTTACAAAATTGTGTAAGTACCTAAAGAATATCCCTGTTTTCCAACTGCTGTAATAATTATTGATTACTTATTTAGCAACAAATAAATTCAAACAAAACGATTTCTAAAACTTTTAATTATAATGTGAACGTGTTTGTCGTTGAAAGTCAGATCTGAACCTACCCTAGCCCCACAAAAGGAAATATTACGAAAGCATAACCTAGAAATGATTGATTCTTGTATCCACATATTTCAGTACTTTACTTATGTACTTATGTTTAAGAAGAACTCTACATCTGTAAAATAGTAAACAAAACTACAATTTCTGTATTTCATGATACAGAACTAAAATAAAGCAACTGGTTTTTGCTAGGAAGAATCACCTGCAAATGTACTATACCCAGTAGGTAGGTACCAATCAAATAGTCGTTTAAAGCTAGATAATGATTTGTAATTATTGTTTTTATCTTTCAGTTATGCGTGTGCAGTGCTACAAATTACATTAAAACAGACACCAGAAAGAATAAGCGAAAAATATTACGGACATTTTCTTGGAAATATGGATAATATTATAAAGAAGTCTCCAACTCACATTCTTTGAAGAGTATAAATTCAGTTGTCTGTCGTGGGTTTTAAAATTTCTTAATGAATAAAATTAAGAAAAATAAACTAATTTCATAATTCTATGTACAGTATAAAAACATTTCGTTAGAATATCTTTAAAATGTTGAAAGCTAACTGTTGTTACAATATACACAACATAACGTAATAAGGTAGGTATTGAACGATGAAACGGCATGATTTGTTTCTAATCGTACATGCATGACCATCCCTCAGATTGAACGTTGCTCTGTATAAGAAATTAGAATACAGAACAAGTGTTTAATATGAAATCAGATGTTATAATGTAAATTTATTTTATTGTTAATAAATGAAAGTCTATATTTGTTGTTTTTTATTCTAACCAAATTATTAAACAGAAATGTTTCAGAAATAATATAATATTAATTAATACTTAAAGATGAAGGATCAAGTTATTCAATTTAGTTACTAATTAAAAAATAAGCCACAATGTAGGTACGTATTACTTTTTAAATAAAATTATGCTGGTTACAACTGAATCATAGCTAGGTATAATAAAATATAAAAAATCACTCGTTTAGTCTTTTTTGAAAATTTTGTTCTTTTGTAAAATACTCTCCAATGTGAGTTAGGGGACTTTTTTATATTATCCATCATTCCATGTATGAAATTAATTCTAACAAAATATCTGTGCGATATTTTTCGTTCATTCTGTTTGGTGTCCTATTTTACGAATCGTTTTGTTTCAATGTAATTTGTGGCACTACACACATACCTGAAAAATAAAAACAATAATTACAAATTACTGTCTAGCTTTAAATGACTATGCTATTCTTGATTAATTAACAATAAAATAAAATTTACATTACATCTAATTTTATATTAAACACTTATTCTGTATTCTAATTCTTTTACAGAGCAATGTTCAATCTGAGGGATGGTCATGCATGTACTATTAGAAACAAATCTTGCCATTTCATTGTTCGATACCTACCTTATTACGTTATGTTGTGTATATTGTAACAACAGTTAGCTTTCAACATTTTTAAGATATTCTAACGAGATGTTTTCATACTGTACATAGAATTATGAAATTAGATTATTTTTCTTAAATTTATGTTGTCCATCTAATCTTCTTGGGAGAAAAAATGGGCCTATCAAAT
The DNA here is from genome assembly GCA_037114965.1 of Monochamus alternatus. NCBI lineage: Eukaryota > Metazoa > Arthropoda > Insecta > Coleoptera > Cerambycidae > Monochamus > Monochamus alternatus. Next base: position 26,241,040 of record CM073429.1, read on the forward strand.
AATCGTCAATAATACCAGCCCAAACATTTAATTAAAAAGAATGTACTTGTCAAATAACGGATTTCCCAGCAGCTTTTGAAGAAACCACTCACAAAAATTAATGCGCAATGGAAAATCTCTAGGAATGCCTGGACTCTTTAAATGTGATATGGATATAACAAATTTTCGATAAGAATTTTCCAAACAAGTACATGTGAAACATTAAATATTACCGCGATTTTCCTCGTGCTAGTTTCGGGGTTCTCCTCAATTTCATGTAAAATTCCTTCTTCAAGTTCCGGTGTTCTTACTGTTTCAGGGACTCTTTTAGCACTGTGGCCTACTTTTAAATTTCGGGTTTCGTGAAAACGTCTATGAATCCCAGAAAATGTTCTCGGATCAGGTAGTACGCTATTTGGATACCGCTCTTGGTATATCCTCCTGGCTTTGTATGCATTACCGCCGGCAACCCCATAAGTAAAATGCATGTCAACTAATTCACCGATTGTAAAATTTACCATTTTTTATGAAATTTTGCCTCCTACTTTAATAATAATTTTTTAATAATGAAAAATCAATGTCAACTTTATTGCGAAAAGAAGCGTAAAAAAATATGGCACTTTACCCAGCCTACTAATTTTTATTTCATTTGCTTTAAGGGGGCATTTAATGAGCTTACCGTTTTTTTTTATTCAAATATTCAATATCATACCTACGTGAACGTCATTTGTGAAAGTAGAAAATTAATTTTTACCCCACAAAAAGTATTTCCACGCATGGTGGGTGTCTACAAAATGGCAATAAAATATCAAAACCAGTCTCAATGAACTTGGGGAAATTTTTTTTTTGTTTTAATTTTTTTACGTGAAAATGGTGCGTCGTACGAGAGTAAGTCTAGGAACCGAATTTGCTGTAAAATAAATGGAGGTTTTAAAAATAATTTTAGTTTTTAGAAAAGGCAGTGGCGTATCATTTTTTTCTACAAAAATGTTTAGTTCAAACCTCGTACGGACGTCATTGGCAAAGATTTTAAAATATTTTTTACATCAAACAATGCTTCTTAATGATTAATAGGTGTGTACAAAATTTCATAAAAATATCTGGAGTGATAAGAAAATTATAATAAAAAAGTAAATTTTTTCTTAAAACTATAACATTCTTTAACTCAAAAATTAAGAGGTTTAGGACATATGTTGATATTAAGGTTTCTTCTTGAAATGGCCGAAGGATTCACACCCTTAAGTATCGGAATTGAATGCCGATACTAAATAAACACCCTATATAAAAGCCAAAGGGTAGTCACGACCGACTAAGACTTTTTTCTAATTAGGCAATTCTAATTTGTACATAGGTACATACATTTTTGACGTATTAACTAATTTACATTCAAGAATACATTGACACTTGCAATAAATTTGTTTTCATTGCTTAGATTTTTATTGAAGATCATTTGTTAGAAAATTTTAGAATTATTGCCTTATTAAAAAAAATATTATTTTCTTGAAGAATCATTTCATACCAGTACAATACTTACTACAGTTTATTCTGAACAAACAATAAAAACACATTTTTTTCATTTGAGAACCCGTTTTACAGATACAAATTATTTTAAGTTGAAAAAAATTGTTTTTCGACGGCTCATATCTAAAAAACCTTTCAACCCACAACGATATAATCTTGTACAAAGGGGTTTCTAAAGGTGCTGATAGATAAAAATTGCTAATACCTTTTTTTTAAATTGACCCTCTTTCTTCTCTTAGAATCGGACGCCTCTGACTATAATCAAATATGGCTACGTCTAAAGACATCAGAAGAAAATTCTACGTTTGATATTTCAAGAAAAAGCTGCATAGGCTTACTAAGCAATAATTGTAGCGGATAAAGGGTACTGCATCCCTCAGTTATCTCCATTCGCCGTTCGATTATTTTCACCAAAATTACATGATAAGTATGCCGGAATAAGATAAAAGTACGTGCAAAATTTCAAGTCTGGCATAAGGAAAACTAAGGTTGGGAAGGAGGTATACCACTGTTTTCCCTTCGAGAGAGCAGTGGGAGAGGGCAGAGAACATTTCTGATATGCTATACAGATGGATCCCGGGCAGGGGATGAGTTTTCTGGGCCAGGAATATATCTGGAAAACCTGGACATCCGGCAGAGCTTTTCGCTGGGCACACACTCCACGGTTTTTCAGGCGGAGGTTTTTGCTATTTTGATAGTAGCAGGCAAGAAAGAAGTAAGGAATTGTGTGGAGGAGAAAATCTTCATCTGATCTGATAGCCAGGCGCTCAGGGCTCTTAGCTGCCCGGTGACGAGATCTAGTCTTGTTCAAGAGTGTGGAGATGCCCTGGAGTCCCTGGCCAGACAGAGGGAGGTGGAGTTGGTCTGGGTTCCTGGCCATAAGGGAATCCCCGGTAATGAGACGGCTGACTTGCTAGCTCGTCTCGAATCTGGGGCACCTTGCCAGAGGCCCGAACCCTTTTTGGGAATTACGCGAGGTAGTATGAATAGTGCCCTTAGTAAATAGGCCTATCAAACACTAGGAGGGAATTGGAGAAGGAACGGGGGATGTAGACAGGCCCACGACTTCTTCACTGAACCTAATAAATCTAGGACGAAGTGGCTGCTGAGCCTTAGTCGAAAATCCCTGAACCAAATGGTGGGGGTCCTGACAGACCACTGCAGACTCAGAAGGCATTTGAATTTGATAGGCATAGAGGATAGTCCCTTATGTCCGGAATGCGGAACGGGGGAGGAGACCCCTATCCATTCCTTAGGATATTGTGCGGCTCTTGGAAGACTAAGGTATAGGATCTTTGGCACCGAGGAGCTGCAAAGGGAAGAGATGAGGGGCCCACCATGGACCAGAATCCTGGCGTTCATTAGAGCGTCGGGTAGGTTCGAGGAAGGCCGAGGGCGAATAGTAGAGGGGTGATGGGATGTCAGGGTAGGCAAAAAACTTTTAGTAGAACGTAAATTATTAACAAAAATTTAAAAAACAATCAGTGGCGTACGTTTTGTTGTGAAAAAGATGCGCCATCTCCCTTGTTGCACGCCACTGGTTAGCAGTTTGACACCAGTAATTACACTAAATAAAAGACCTCCTAGCAGGTATGAACCACACCAAGTTTTATTAAAATTTTCAACTGGGTCATTGAGATAGCTCATAAACTTTTTTTTTTATAACTTTATCACCCTATATCTCGAAAACGAAATATAGAGGAAACTAATATTATTTTTAAACGTACTATCATCCCTTGAAGTTTGTGACATGCTTTCCGGGACACCCTGTATAATTTTAGCACTTTAAATTATACATTATATACAACACTTGCTGCATTTGATTTAAGATATTTAATTGCTCTTCTAAATTCGCTAGTGGTTACTTGTTTAAACTTAAGTAAATTTAAAACATCGCAGTTTCATGTTACACAATACTAATATACTACTGTATACTAAATTTTTCTAGTATTTTCCACTGTTCTCCAGAATTTGATTTTTCTCTACCAAGGTACCACTCGAAGCAGGTTTTTTCGCGAATATAAGACATAACTAAGTTCTTTTTACTATTTAAGTATAATTTTATATTTATATATTATATTTTCAAAGCTAGTACATTTTATAGTACTTCTCAACCACGAGTTGGAAACACTGTTCTTTTTTCAATTTTACAGGAGCAAAATGATAAAGAGTGAGATGATAGTATCATAGAGTCATTAATAAAATTTAGTTTAATGTTACCAAGATTTAAAACAGCCAACCAATCCACAGCAGATGTGCTTAATGAAAACTATTGAAAGTTAAAACTTTTAAAATTCCTCAGTTTCATAAACTTAACGCATCTCTTTTCAGCCTTTCACCTGGTAAGCTGTATAACTAGTTTTATTTGTCCAATTCCATATTTATTCCTCTATTTTTACGTGTCACAGCTATTAAATTATTGAAATACTTACTATTTTATTATACATATCGTAAACGATATACCAAACGACCCGTCACACGTAACCAGAAAAATCTGTTGGGAATACCAAAATGTGCATAAAACGTAGCATTAAAATTTTATAACTACAGGCTATCCCTTTCAATCAATACGAGTATTACAGCTACAGCTTAATCGGATTTATGGATCCAGGACGAAACAGCGATATGAAATAATACGAGCTTTTTGATGCATTGTTAATATCCAATCCGTGTAGGACAAGCCGTCGCAGTTTTTAATTGAATTATCGATGCAATAGGCGGAGCTAAATCGGGTCTATATTGTAATTTTTAGGAAAAATGGGACGAACGATACAGGTGGTCACTAATTATTGATTAGCTCACCTAACGAAATAGTGTTCTGATTCACCATGAAATGAACTTGACTAATTTTGGTCTCTTTGCTGTAAATATAAAATTGGGTACAAAGTTCACAGAAATATGCACACTGTACAATTCCGATCGTAAATCACGGTACTAAGAGTAGAAATCGAAATTAACATATACGGCTCCATAGGTACTGATAGTAACCTTTTTTGGGAGGGGAAGGGGGGGGGTGGATCAAATTCGCCATAAGCACAGTCTATTAGACAGTCCGGCGTCTTCACATCGGCTCCTTGGATGTCGGGGTCCCAGATTTCGTTTTTTTAGACGACCAAAAGACGACTGCGCATTTAGCCGCGCACATTCGCGCGCTGAAGGGGCACGGTGATTTGTCAAGAAATAGAATTTCTCCCACTTCGTCGTGTACATGCGAATTTCATTGGTGTTCATTGCGCATTTAGCCGCGATTTAGCCACACCCTCTGGAACCTTCACTCGACGAACTGTGCCATAGGTTCCAGGGCTTATAATCTGTCGTCCCTGGAAGTGCCGGACTCTTACTGGTTAAAACTCCTTTACTTCGCACAAGTGTGTTAGTACTTTCATTAGCACTCCCTTCTTGCCAGTACTAACCTCTATAAATCTCGAGAGGTTTTGGATTTATTGGGAACAAAGTTCGTTTCTTTTATACCACAAAGATTAGAATCTTCGATTACTAAGAATTACTTTCGTTAAACGTTTTCTTTTCGTTAACATAAATTACAACATTTTCATAACCTGCAAGAGAACAACTGTATTAATTTAATTTATTTTATATCAATTTTAATTAATTAGATGACACAGAACATGAAAATTTTTATAATTTAATACTTTACATGAAAAAATTGGTCTGGAATGTTTAAGAATAAGAATTTTAAACACGTAAACAGTGAAGTAAAAAATCAATGTACGTACGTATTGTCTTTATTGATTTAATTAGCATGCTTCTGTACTTATCCATTTTCAGTACCCAAATCCAGACTAGAATATCATTGATAATTACCGATTGGATCACTCTCAGAAGTATTCTTTTTATTGCTAGACAGTCTCTTTAAATTAGGGAAAAGTCTGTGCAAAGACTGAAAGCGGATCTGCCTCCACATAGCCTAGCCCAAGAGCAACAAGGATAGGTCAAAGATTACTAATTAGGCTAAAATGTTCTCATTAATTCTGTACTGGCAGCGATCACTTACTTAATATTTTAATTCTCTATTTTGCCTAAAATGTCCCTCCTATCGGCACATTTCTTCCTGTCTACCAACCTAATGTCGATCATCAACTTAGAGAGCTAGAGATTCGTTGCGTCAGTTTGAGTGTCTCGTAATAGGTGTGAATTATTTAGATTGTAATGCACTGAAAATATCATTGTCTATGCACTCAACATATCAATGTACATCTGACTTACCTAGTTTATTTAAAAGAGTTATTGATTGTGTGTAAAATTATGAATACGTACCTATATTTTAACGTTTTCTGAAACATTCCAAACTGTATTCCATTTGATTCGAGATGCATTGTTGAGAGCCGTTGAAACTTCGAGAAATATAAATAAGCGGATTTCATCCTGTATTTAACAATAATTATTTATTTGTAAATTAAATATGAATGCATGTTTTATGAAATCAACATGCATTGTGACGGTGATTGGGGAAAGTCGCCACAAACTTGGGATATTTCCAAAATTTTGAGTGACTAGTGGACAAAGGGGACAGATAATATCCACGGTAGGGGTTGGCTGGTTAGCTTCAGTTTAGACGGGGTGAGTATAAAGCATAAAAAAAAATTTAAAAGGCGCCACCAGTTTTTGCAACCCCGGATATTGTTTCTACCCTATAGAGTGGTGGATTTTATCTGCCACAATGCCTTCGCTCTTACTATATTCATACATAAAAAACGGGAAAAAGGCAGGTCCACTAAAATAATAACAAATATTATCAAGCTAAATGTATATTACAACAAAAAAATAAAAAAATAACCAGGGTACGGCACAAGTGATCGGATCACTTTCTGCACCAGTGGAACGCACTGGGGCCTAACGGACAAATGTCAGAGCTTACTGGTTCACGGGCTAATAGAAGAAAATCGACCGTGTTTTATGGTCGATGGCGAAATAGGTTAGTTCTATTACTCTAGGTTCTATGGTAAATGTCAAATTTATGTCAGATGTATTACAAAATTACAAAACAAGGCAAATCTCATATGTTATTACTGGTAAAGATTTATGAACGAAAAGCAACTCAAATTGCCATTTACTACAACGCTGTACTATAGGCTTACACAGGTAAACTTATCAAATTTAGTATTATTAAATAGCTCCTCTCTAGGGACGAGACTTCTGAAATGTTAACAACTTATCTACCTTATACTAAATCTTATAGCTAATCTTATCTGAGAGTGGCGTGTGTGAAAGTTGCACCGGTCTAGGTCAGGTTCCTCTGGGGTGGTAAATATCTTAGATGCAACGGAGAGTGAAGCGATACAAACACCAATCACTAGGTCTGAGCGGGTGCAAAGCGAAGTATAACATAGGGTACAGCAAGCACAAAATATTCTAGTACTACTTCTGTCATGCCGCAATCAGCAACAAAGTAAGTTACTAGCGTGGCAAGAAGACGATAGCTTTGAAGTTGGTGCGTCAAGGAGAAAAGCTAACAGGAGAAAATAAAAGGTCTAAAAGGAAAAATAAATACTAAAAATGTCTACTAATGGTAAAGCAATAAAGTAAGCAGTAAAGCACAAGCACATGTTTTTTCCTAACCTAAAATTCTTATCTTTGTTATAGGTCGGCCTTAACATGTAAAGTATTGGAAAAACTCTTTAAAGGGCACCGAGATCCAACTCTTAAAGTTGTAAAAATGCCAAAACTATTTAATTTTGCCCAATAATTAATACTCAAAATCCGCAATTTGCGAGAGGCACAAGCATGGCCAACACTGTAAAAAATAATTACAATTAAAATAGATGGCAATTTATTTACCACTCATTATTGCTGTAATTTTCTTATCGATAGTGACTTTACAAATAAAATGTAAAATTCCGTTGTAATTTTTTTTTGCGGTGTAATTTTAGGTTTTGCAATTGTAATATTACATTATAATTTTACAATACAAAAAGTATTTTTACAATGTAACTTGCACAATTACTTGTAAAATTGTAGAGTAACTTTACAGGCAGTTGTATAGTTACATTGTAATAATACATTTTATATTATTATTACAACGTATTTTTTTTATTGTACAGGATGGTCCAATTTAGGCACTTAGGTATATAAGGTTTCTTCTATTTTCCGAAAAGACAGAAAAAAGTAGCCAAGATAATTGGAGCTTAATTTTTCAGAAAAATTGAATAGCGAGAATCCCATTTCGATATTTTGATTTGTTTAAGAGATACCTACATGATATTTTTCAATTTTGGTCTTTTTCTATGGTAACTTTTACTTATTATATTAATATTTATACATTGTAGATATTTTTTCTCTATGTGTAGTATCTAGTGGCTTAAGGAATATTTTTTTATAACTTCTAGTTTTCCGTTACTATAACAAACATATATAAATATTTTTAATGAAACATCATACGTACTTATGTAATATGCAGCATCATAGATAAAGCCTAAAATTAAAAAAAAAAAATCTATATCAAAACTAATCAAGATCGGAATAAAATTTTCGATTCAATTTTTCTCAAAAAATATTCCCGTGATATTTGGACTATCTTTTCGGAGAATAAAAGAAATCTCCTAAAAGTGTCGAAACTGACCTAACCCGTACAGTAAATTTTAGAAATCTTACTTTATAGACATCTTGTTTACAACACTCGAACTTCGATATCTATGTCGAAACACTAACAGCGTTTTGACATAGATATCTGAAAAAAAATCTAAATAGAAATTCATTTATACCTAAGAGATTAATATGCCTACATGAGAAAAATTTACATATTGTAAGGATTTAACGATTGCTACTTACCTTAATTAACATATCAGACTTTTCCGTGAGTCAATGTAAGTGTCAAAACGGTAATAAGAATACTTATGGAGTTTGGTTTAACCCCAAAACGCCCTGCCAGAGTGTCTAGACATCTCCCACGCCATAAAACTAGATGATTATAATTCGCAAGAGCCCATGTTAACTGGAATGAACATCAATGATGACAAGTTTTTTTTACAGATGAAACCAGAATATAATTGTGGAAGCCATATGGACGTGGGCGAGTATACAGAAGATCTGGTGAACGTTTTTCAGAATGTAATCTAGTACAAAATGTTAGCTTTGGAGGCGGTTCCATTATGTTATGGGGAGGCATTAGTTGGGAGAGTCGCACGGAGCTCATTGAGGTGAATTTAAGAATGAATGCTGACTGGTACATTCACAACATACTTGAAGAGCATGTTTTACCTTATGCTGACTTCATTGGATACGATAACTTTCTGCTAATGCATAATAATGCCCGTGCACATGCCGGTAGAATAGTGGTTCAGTACCTTGAGGATGTCGGAATTGATGCATTAAAGTGGCCACCAATGAGTCCTGATGCAAATCCCATAGAACATGTATGGAACATCCTAAAGCGACGTATACGAGCAAGAAATCCAACTCCTAACTCAATTGCAGAATTAAGAATTGCTGCATAGGAAGAATGGCATCGAATTCCGCAAGAAACTTTTAAATACCTTCTGCGGAGCATGCCTAGGAGGATGCAGGCTATCGCTAGAGCTAGAGGAGGAAGTACTAAGTACTAAATTGTTTATTATGTTGCCTTAAAGTCGTTATTTTGTCGTCATTGTTGCTCTTTTTAATTAAATGTTCTATCCAAAAAACAGGATATTTCATTAATGCCTCTATAAATTTGTTGCAAAGCTTCATTATGTAATTTATTTAACCAGTAATATACGTAACACACTCCAGTATAAGACATTTGTAAAAATAAATGAGTAAAATGTCAAAAGAAAAAATACAAATATAAAAAAAAAATATTTAAAATAAAATATGCAATATTTTTCTCTGTGAGTGTATTATAATTACATAGAAGTTTACGGTTTTGTTGTATATTGGTAGTTTTCTTGTAAAATTACAAACGTTAGTGTAATATCATTATTTTTAGAATTATTTTAAGACAATTATAAGGATATTCTAACAAAGTATATTTGTAAAGTTATTGGTTTTTTTTCAGTGAAGAATATCAAAAAAAGAAGAGAGTTTTTTTTCTAATTTCTTTAAAATGTATTAATCGAACGCAGCGAACAAATGAAATTCAGTGACACTTCAGATATAAATTAATAAAAATTGAACCCATAACAGCATTTATTATAAATTATTACATTGATGAAATCTTAATGATTCTAAAAAATGGCGAAGGAGCCAATGTAAAAAGAGAACAGTACCATTTCATTGCATAAATATGTTTACCTGCCGTATTTGAAATACAGGGTGAACCTTAAATAAGTACAAATGTTTTAACCATCAGTACAGTGTGTAGAACACATAATTCATAGTCTTTTTACAAAAAAAAATCAGGAATAAAAAAAGTCTAATTTTAAATAGATCGTGATTTTTCAATACAAAATTTGTTGAGGACCGCTGTTCCGGGAGTCATGGTGGATGTGTATTCCACAGCGTGTTACATTAGAATTTTTAGACATGTCAAAGAATGACTGAAATATGTTTATTTATGAAAATATTAATGGCCATCTCCTCCTCTTTGTCATTTCTATACCTCACCAATAAATTGAAAATATTAACCAGATTATCTACTCACAATAATAGTTATCCAGAATCTGTTCATTATCCATTTTTACTACATTCCAACTGATTTAACACAAATTAAATTTAATATCTTTTGTGAAAGAGTTTTTCGTTATTCTTCATAAAATAACTTAAGGAAATTGTGTCTTGTGTCTCTTTCTAACAGTGTACAATGACATTTAACTTGTGAAATGTGGATTACTGATTAAATAGTTAATTTTTTAACAAACCAGGTAAGCTTGTGTGCACGTTTATGTATAATTTTTGAACATTGGGCATAGTAATATCACGTAATATCTTCATAAATACTTTATGGTAGTAATTAACTTGCGAAAATTCATTTTTATAGTAAGGTCACTTAAGCAGTTAAAGTTTATGTTGATATGGCTGCGTATCATACTACATACCCAATTTTGCTGTACTTATGCTTAAAACAAGTGTTTTTAAAATATAATTAACTGTATTAGTTTAGTATGACGTTAAAGGAAACGTAATATTTATATTAGAGGAGATCTGGCAACCTCGCAACAAATCATATGGTTCATTAGGTTCGTTATGACAGATCTACCAGTACCAGCGGTCCTCAAAATATGAGTTACACCAGTTACACCAGTAGTTAAAATATTTGTACTTATTTAAGGTTCACCTTCTATAAACCTCTACACTACAGTACACATAGTTACTTGGCTGTTTTATAAACTTGTTTTGATTTGGTGGAGCGTTGTTTGGTTCTTGTTTGTCAGTGATTGATTACTTATAGACTGGAAAACTAATAAATATTACATTTGTTTTTAACACAAATATAACAAAATATCCTTAGTAAATATGTACCTTGTAAATCGATTTGAACTTGTATGAACTAGCTAAATGTCGGGAGAAATTTGAATATTTAATGACATAAATTATTAAAATATGCATCATTAAATGTCTGTATATTATAGCTATAATTTGCTTGTTTGTTTCTTTTTCTGTACCTACTTCTGATATAATGAAACTGCATAATATATTAACAAAATGGGTACTTTCATCAATTGATGACTTCAATGGATTTGAATTAAAAATCATTGTTGCCGTAATTTTATACCCTATATCTAACAATGATATACCCCTATAGTTTCTGCAGTCTTCCTTTTTTAAGATTGGTATAATTATAGCATCTCTCCAATCTTCAGGCATACATTCTCTTCTCCAGATCATTCGTATCATTTCGTATATTCTTTGTCTTAAATCCTCTCCTGCGTACTTAATATTCTCTGCTGTTATTCCGTTTTTCCTGGACTTTTGTTATTCTTTATAGCTCCTATAATTATATCTATTTGCTTTTTTGTAGGTTCTTCTACTTCCACTTCCTCTTCCCTTCCCGGCATCATCTCTTCGTGCTCTTCTCCTTCCCTTACACTCTCTTCATTCAACATATCTACAAAGTATTGCTTCCATCTTTCTCTCACTTCCGTTTCCTCTCCAGTTAGATTGCCACTTTCATCCCTCACATATATCCTTCTTTACCTTTCCCTTCTTTATCCCTCTGTAGAAGTTACGTATTTCTTTCCTCTTATAATGTTGCTCTATTTCATCTATTTTCTTAACCTGTTCTGCTCTCTTCTTTTGTCTAAACACTTTCTTTGTCTTCGTCTTTGTCCCCTGTATTTTTCCTTATCATCCTCTTGTACTGACTGAAGTGCTTTAATTCTTAGCTTATTTCTCTTCTCCGTCTCTCTTATACACTCTTCATCCCACCATCATTTCCTCCCTGCAAACTCTTTTTCTGGTATTATTTTCTCACTTGCTGTTTGTATGACATTTTCGATATTTAACCATTCTTCATTTATATTTGTATGTTTTCTTGCAAACCTTTCCTTATCTCTTCTTCATACTTCTTTTGGGTTATCTCATTTTGTAATGTCGCCATATCCAGTTGTCTTTTTTTCCTTTGTAATCCTTTCTTTTAATAGGTTTTTTTATCTTCAAATCTATTCTCACTAGATAGTGATCCGAGTCTATGTCTGCCTCTCTGCATGACCTAACATTTTTTATTATGCTTCTGTGATTCTCATCTATGCAAACATGATTAATTTAATTCGAATATGCTCCATCTGGAGAGGTTCAGGTGTCTTTTCTCTTAAAGAATGTGCTTATTATTTTCATTTTTTGTTTTTTTGCAAATTCAATCAACCTACGCCCATTGTCATTGCTTTTTAGGTGTTTACTTTCTGTCCCTACTATACTTTCATACATCCTTTCTCTCCCTATTTTCGTGTTTGCATCCCCTACCACTATTCTTACTGTGTTTTTATTCAGCTTCTCGTAATTTTCTTCTAGCTTTTCATAAAACTCATCTTTTTCTTCTTCTGTTGGCGCATATATATTCAATATCTCTATGTCTATTTCTTCTCTGATCTGAAATTGCTTGAAATTTAGAAATTTTATTCCTCATATTTTTATTTACTGAAAATGCTGTTCCGTATCGCCTTGTTTCGCCTCCGCTCGTAAAGAATAAATAATTTTCTAATTCCCATGTGTCCGTCTTTTTTATATGCGTCTCCTGTATCGCTATTATGTCCATTTTGTACCTATTTGCTTCTCTTTCTAGGATTTTTAATGATCCTTCCTCATTCAACCCTCTTACATTCCATGTTCCCATTATCATTCCTCTTTCTTGATTTGTGCCTTTTTGCTTTCCATCTTTTCCTGTCTTCCCTCTCTCCGTCCTTCTAGCTTCGTTCTGTATTTTTTGCTTTCTGTTCCTGGTTCTATTTATGTCGTTTCCTTTTCTCATAACCGTGTCCATTGCCAGCGATCTTTCTTTTATGTTAAGTGACATATCTAATATTTTGCTTCCTTTTTTCTAGCCTATCATTGTTCCACTTCCAAACCTCATTATCTATTACGACTTTTTTATATCCTACTTTTGCTACCTTTCCTTCCATCCTTACTTCTTTGGCTTTCATTCTTAGTTTCCTTTGAATTTTCCTTTCTTTTTTGCTCATATCATCGTTAATATAGACTTTGACTGCTCCTACCTCCTTTAATTTACATTTATTTTTCTTTATCCTTATCTTGTCCTCCAAGTTTTTTAATTCTACTAAACATACATTAAGTCTTATTTTCGTTACCGCTTCTGTACCAATCTTCATATGCATTGACTTTCTTATAAACTCTTCTATCTGGCCTTTTAGCTCATTCTGATATAAATTTTCTCTAATTTGTAGGCCTTGAACCACTATATTTTTCTTTCTTTTCTCTTTATCTGTACTCTCTACTCTTCCTTCTACCTATCTCATCTTATCCCTAAGCGCCTTATTTTCCTGCCTCATGTCCTCAATCTCTCCTCTGAGTTGTCTTATCTCCTCTCTATACTCTTTCTCTTCTCTTCTCACCTCTTTTACTTCCTGTGTTAAACTTTCCAACATTCTCAGCACCTTTTCCATGTTATCCTCCATATCACCTTTCTTTACTGATAATCGTGCTAAAAATGTTGAAAGTATAAAAACTTGTTTATTACATTTCACGGAAACGAATCTTAATTCACGTTTATAGTGTTAAAGGTTAAAAGTAAATCAAAAAATCAAAAAGTAAGCCGATATCACTGTCAGGAGGTATACGATGTATCTCGAGACGAATTCTTGCTTTTAAATCTTCTAAATTAACCGGTCTAGTAACGGATACTTTGCTTTTTAAGTATCCCCACAAGAAATAATCTAGGGGTGTAAAATCAGGCGAACTGACTGGCCACTCAATCGGCCCCCTTCTCCCTATAAAACGATTTGGGAACAGCTCACCTAAATAAGCACGGACAGGTGTTCTATAATGGGGAAGTGCACAGTATTGTGAAAATTAAATTTTAAAGTCTTCAAATATTATTTTCTTGAAGTTTTTGTTATGTGCACCATAATTTTTCGTGATGTATGTATGTAGAATGACATGGTCTTTCAAATGGCATGGTCAAAATTAGGGGCTGCTATATAAAAAATTGTCGATGACGTCATATCTCGAACAGCGATGACGTCACAAATATGGGTCGTATGTCGAAAAGTGTCTTTTTTAAAAACAAAATCGACGTGCCAGAGGATTTTATCGAAAACTTCTCAATTTAAAAAATAATGAATTTATTCGAAAGCACTGTATAAGCAAATGCCAATTTCTTAGAAATTTGTTTACATATATATCCGACAAGGGATGAAAAATTTAAGTTACTGTCAATTACAATCCCTAGATATTTCACTTCAGAGACACATTCTAATATTTCATTTCTAAATATAATACTATAATTATTAGCGTTAGTTGGTATACGAGCTATTCTTGAACCTATAATGATATATTTAGATTTATTAGCATTTATGATCAATTTATTACATTCGTACCAATCAATAATTTAACTGATATACACTACTGCAAGTAAATTATACCAAATATTTATTAAAATACATTACCCACAGTGTAATTACCCGTCTTTTTTTGGTGCGTATGTTTACATTTTTCAGGGGGGTTCAGCCGCACTCGGAGCCCCCTGTCTACGGCCCCGTGTCAGAAGCAAAATTACCAAATTGTAATACCATTACGTCCTAATTAACATAATTATAAATACTGCAACGTTCCCCTCTGCTCTACATAAAAATTACATTCTTAAAAGTGTGTAGAAAATTTATTTTGTTTTATAAAAGTAGCGGCGTTTCCGACAGTTTTAAAAAATTTAATCATTCTGAAAATATTTGCATTCTAAAGAGGACCTGTATCGCGAGACTAGTATGAAATTTAAATTTTCCACTTAATTGCCTCGCAATTATTCCGCCGATCCGCTTCTCCCGGTGAAAGCTGTTTGTGTAAAATTTCGCAGACGTGGTCCGCATTAATTTTTTAGCCATTTCTCTCACGAAAAACTCATTGATCTCGGTCTTAGCAATAAACCAGCTGGCGGAATGGCGGACAGTCTGTGCCACCTCTCCCGACTGCGATCCCTCCGTAACGTGTTAATGTGTCACGTCCACCCGTTGCTATCCGCCTTGTCGCCCGATCGTCTGTTCGCCTAGATTGGAAAAGTTCACGGCAAACGAATACACTGGAAAAACTGGGTGTATTAAGGTACATTTTGTGGATTCCTTGCTTTCTAGATGTTCAGCTTCCTTACAAAGGGTCTGTGTAGTAGTAGCGTTCGTCTCTAATACAGCGTGATTCACAACTTATCTATAAGAACTTGGGTATAGATTCGTCATGGAAAATTGAGTCAATATCGTAAACATTTTTTTATAAAATCCTTATAGTTTCCGAGTAAAAAAGTTATAGTATTGTCAACCTTTACATCGCTGGGCGATTGTACCCAGCTAGCAAAGTAGTTCTATAAATTTAGAGTAATAGGAGTTTTATATTCTGTTAATACTTTATAGTTATATTTAGAATATTAAATTGTTGCATTAATGTGGCACATGAGACTATTTTGCCTTCAGAAATTGAATTTGCTTTTTAAATTTGTTGCAAGAACGTTCTTAGAGCATAATTTATAGAGCATTTATAACATAACTGCTAATGTAGCCCTATAAGTGTGTACAATAACACAATTTTACAGCAACGGTGCTTATAGAAACAAATTACTGTAAAACCGATGCAAAATACTGCTTTATAGAATTATACCATCCCCTGTGACACTCTTATAAAATTATTCCGTAATGTCGCTTATAGTTTAATTATAGAACTATTGTATAAGGCGTTGTTAAGTTACAATTTTGCTGCGAAAAACAAATTACAAATATAGCTGCTATTGAACTTAAGAGAAAAAGCTCTTTAAAGCAGTTATAGAGAATAATAATACAGTTGTTATAAAATCATTATAGAGTAAATAAGTAACAAAAGTCATTTATATATGTAGGTTTCCCATATCCCCATCTGACGAGACCTGCCTGTAAAAGTACGAAATATTTTGATCAAAGTATAATGGGGAAATGTGTATAACATAGTCGTGACTTGTAAAAATTATTATCTGCTTGCAGAAAGAAAATTTCATTACGATACATAAGATTTATTTGATTGAAATTTAGTAACATATTTAATTTAGACCATTCCAAACCTTATCCATTTGCACTTCAAGATGTTGAAGTTAAAGAATTTTATTAGATTTATTAAATAAGATTGAAATACCACAATAAAATATGACAACACTGTGGATACTAAGTGGCATAGATCTGTTAATAGTAGTTGCTTACCAAGCATATTTGCTCTATAATCATTGCAATCGACACAAAAATATCATATTAGTGAGAATCCATTGGAGGGACAAGATAATGCCTTCCTTTCTGTCGCCATATTGTGAAGAAAGAAAAAATCTTAATTAAAAATATATACAATATAAATAGGTGAAATGATAACAATAATATGGATATACTTACTTTCTGACAATTTTATATACAGTTGGTTGTTAAATTCATCAATATAGAAAACATTTTTTTTATTAAATTTCCAACAGCATAGGAAATATAAGATTAACTGAGGGCGCGTCAAAAAATTATCATTATGTGGTACATATTTCACGATAAAACTTTTTCCGCGTTAAAATTTAGTGCTCCCTGATGAACAAACCAACTAAGCAATTCGTAATGTGAGTACTCCTATGCAGGCTGATTAGGTCCATCTTATTGGTTCTTATTGGCCCATCCATATTATTTCTAATATGTGCGATACAGAAGCATTTTGTTTTTAGAAGATATAATTAAACGATTTTAAAGTTCTCTAAATAGAACACCATGCAACACAAAAATTGTATAACGAAGTGCTATAGAATGTTTATGAAATTGCTTTGTAACTGTGTTATAAAAATTCTTTAAGACCTGTGAAAACGTTTATTCAACAATTCTATAAGTATTTCCTACAAACCTTACAGAACCGCTTAAAGAACTAAAAGGTTCTGTAGAATGGTGGCCATTTTTATGGTATAAGTGTTGTAAGAACGTTTTGAAAATGTTCTTAGAACAAACATTGCTCTATAAAATTTGCTCTGGAAACGTTCTTACGATTTTTACAGAACAGGACATTGTTAGCTGGGTAGTCTCTAACCAGGCGATTTCGAATATTGAAATCCGATTACCTTCTGTAGGTTTTATGATACGAGACTTTATATTAGTTTTTCAAGTGTCAAAAATGGTTTATGTGAAACGATGTGAAAATGCTTTAAGACAACGATTTCCCGGTAAACATGTGCCAAATGCAGCTACTTTTACCACGATGTGCAGTGGGTGTAAGTGTAGTGTAACGCCAGGGAATTTGGAAACCAAATCGTGGAAGAGATAGAGGTCTAGGAAGTTCACGGCGTATTGCAACAGTGTAGCGTATCATACACGAGGCTCAATAATTATATGCGTACTATATATAGCATGTCCAAGCATTAACACCAAGGAAATGGACGAGGAGGACCGGTACCATGGCCGCCATGATCTCATGACTTTAAATCATTTGAATTTCTTTTTGTGGAGATATTTAAAAACTCTCGTATCGCTCCGAAGTGGATATATACTATTATTGATTTATGCAAACGTATTATAGTTGTTTCTAATAACTTAACGGGGAAGAAACAGAAGCATATGTAATAGTTTGTAGAAACTGAGTAAGACGGGCTCAAAATGCTGTTGTAATATCAGGTATGTGGCTTTTAATAATTAATGACAATAACGGCAAAAGCAGTTAAATTTGCTATAAGAAATTGGCGTTATAAAATATTATTTATTTCTTCCCCTGAACATTTCTTTCCATTTTTTTGTCATTCTTACCAGGTTTGACAGTGGACCAGTTTCCAGTGCCGTGCAGAAGTGTATATTTAAATCATTTTTAAAATAGTTGAATGCTAGGTAAGGCACAAAAGTTTAATTTTTAAACAAACACAGTAATCTGAAGATAGGCAAGTACAGCATGATGAATCAGCTCATCTAATCATCATGATGCATTTTTATTAGAAGAAGAATGTTTGATACCTAAGATCAACATTTTACGTTAAATACCAAGTAACAACTATTACATAAGACACTATTCCAAATTATTAGTATTGAAATAAGCAATACCATCAGTGTGGAATATTGCCATTGTCATCAACTGATTTACAAGTTTTATGTGTCTGCTTTGCCGACTTGCACCTGCATAGGAAGTTTTATGCATACATTTCAAAGTAACAGAAACGGCACATCCGCATATGAAGCCGTATAAGTTGAGTGCATTAAGGACTGGGGAAAAACTTGAAACAATCTAAGTTTGTAAATTAAACCACTTTATTCTGGTTAACTCCTTGAATAATAAAGTTGCTTTGATACTATGAAACCCGTAGTATATTTTGCGTGCTAAAAACTTTATAGGTTGCAATTCTCTATCTGCACATCTTGCTGTGACTGCATTCAAAGCTCCAGTGTTGTTGATTCAGAGAATCATGTTTACTGATTAGAGTAAGTAGGTTTTTCTCCAATTTGCAATGTTTAGTATTCCCAAAATCACTAAGGTAACGAAATATTCTTGGTTGTTGTAAAAGCAAATGAGTATTTACTAGTACTTTTTAGTAAAATATATAAGCTTATAACATTGAATAACTTTTTCACTGTCAACGTTTAAAACGTCGCATTAAAATTAGGAACATTGATTTGAACTATTATAAAGCATTATTAATTCTTAAATATTTAGCAAAATCGATATACTGAGTGGTGGTTTTCTCTTGTTACCCCGCCTTTTTGACGGTTAAAACTTTTAGAGTGGGCGGTTTATACTTTTAAATGGACAGCGACATTGAAAGGATCGGGTTATTCTAAAAAAAATCTCTTGACAGAATCGCCTACAGATAACCATATGAGAAAATTGACTTTATTTATAGGTCGGTATGTTTCAGTTTGATAGCGAGTGCCACGGATTTAAAAATTTGAGTTCAGTAGGCTACGAGTACAAAATGTCGTCCAGTTTTATTAGTTTATGTATGAAGGAGTCTTGTTTCCTAATATCCATTTAATAAACATGAATCAAATGACAATAATGTCATTAACCTGTTTGTAACTTTAAGCAACAACAAGGTGATTTTCTCAGGAGACATTTTTTTAGAATAATTCGACCTTTTCAATGTTGCTGTGTGTTTTAAAAATACCATCACTGTAAAAGTTTCAACCTCTTAAAAGGAGTGGTATCCGAAATAAACTACCACCCAGTATATCGATTTCACTAAAATTTTAAGAAAAAAAATGCCCTAATAGTCTAAATAAATATCCCAAATTTCAACGTTATTAGTAAAGAGGTTATGAACTTGATATATGTCTATGACTATAATAAATCCAAAGTTTTATTTATTTCATTTTTTTAATATCGAAGGTTGCGAGGAAAGGATTTTTGCTAGATTTGGATAGATTTTGCCTAGCGGTATATAAATGTATTAATATTTTCACGAAATAACTGACGTATATTTTTTATGGAAAAAGGAGACATACTATACCATTCCACAAAATTGGTCGATATCATGCAACTACAATTAATAGGTACTTCAGTAAAAAAAACATTTCATGTATACGCGGATTCGTGATGTAACAGAACTTTAATCCTCAAAAATAAAGCATGTAAGGCAAAAGGTTATAGAATAAAGTGCACTTATTTCTCAATAAAGGATCAGTTTATGTCTAATTTTTGCAAGATCTTTGAAATTCTTTTGCATAGTCGGCTATATTAGTACGTCAGCAGAATGTTACTATACATCACATAGGTTTATAAAGCATAGCATAGAAACATATAAATTCAGAAGTTGTCTAAGGCCGGTGCCCACGATAACTTATTACGTTGGTTTGTCTCTTATATAAGTAATAGATCTCTAATAGTTGT
Organism: Monochamus alternatus; assembly: GCA_037114965.1. Lineage (NCBI taxonomy): Eukaryota > Metazoa > Arthropoda > Insecta > Coleoptera > Cerambycidae > Monochamus > Monochamus alternatus. Next base: position 26,260,921 of record CM073429.1, read on the forward strand.
AGCTTGGTTATAAATCGTCGCCTATCTTCATTACGCCAGGTGTCCCGCAAGGTTCTCACTTGGGACTCTTACTCTTTTTAATTTATGTAAACGATATAATAAATTCAGTAAGAATATCTAAATGTTTGTTATATGCAGATAATTTTAACATTTTGTCATAAATTCAATCAATAAAAGAATGCCATCTTATGCAACAAGATCTAAATCGTTTTTCAAAATATTGTCATAAAAATAAATTACACTTAAATCTAAAAAAATGTTACAGTATATATTTCACAAAAAATTTCTCCGTTATCGAATTTACTTACATCGTCAGTGATAAAAAATATTAAGCGGGTCATCGAGATTAAAGACTTAGAAGTAGTTTTTGACAGAAGGATGAGTATTACCTCATATATTGACTACATAGCTAATAAGAGCATTAAAATACTTGGTTTTATCCCTATAGAATCTGTAGAGGCGTCACATCGGAAAAATCAGTTACTTAAAGGTATATATTACGATTTCTTTAATAGTCAACTCAATTTTGGAAACAATATGGAATCCCCAATATAATAGCCATATAATTAGATTAGAAAGAAGTCAAAAAAATTTCTGCAGAAACCTCTTTAGAACTTAGAAGAATACACCCAGATTTATTGTTTTTATTTAAAATCTTAAATAACTGAAAGCAACTGAATTTCCATGGGCCAGCTTGATATGTTAGGGTAAATTATCTTTTCTGTATAGATCAGTGTAGAACAAATGTGGGACTAAATTGTAATATTAATAGAATATGTTACAACTATATCAATCATTGTTCATCAATATATTGTTCACATCTTAATATTTTTAAAGTTTTATAACTTGCTTTAAAAGAAATCTCAAAATAAAAGTTCATGAAGTTTAAACTTCATATTATGACCTGTTGCTTTTTATGTAGATATTTATTTTTGAATTTTTCCTATTTTTTATGTTTCTCCTTCTTGGGTTTACACATGTTGAGTAGTGCTTAACTGTACCTTACAGTTACTCTTTGTTTTAGTTCAATTCTTATATTATTTTCTTTTTATTTTACCTATTATAAACACATACTGTATTTGTGGATGCTTTGTTGGGTCTTGACCTGTTTGCATCCCGAATTCGTAAATAAATAAATAGATAAATAAATAAAGGGACATGCTACCAACACTAATTTAGTAAATGTCACACAATCAGTTCTGACACTCTGGTCCCAGTCCCAGGTTGATATCGTATACACTGACATGTCGAATATATTCAAAATATCATTAAATTTAATTAATCTACTAATTTCGTACCTGAGAGGCAGGAAACAGTATGTCATGTACAATGGATTTAAATTTACTGAATACGTAGCTTTGCCTGGAGTGTCTCAGGGAAGCAACCTGGAACCTTTGTTATTTAATATTTTTATAAATGACATGGTTAACGTTATAGATGTCCAATGCCTTCTTTGAGCAGATTATTTAATTACTAGGTGATTCGCTCTGACTGTCCGACTGCGTTCGGTTATATGATAATTTAAAATGCGTTGAGGATTAGTGCACTTTAAATCATCTCAAGCTTAATATTGCAAAGTGTAATGTATTCCCTCAAAAAGGAACCATTCTCTTATGATTACAAGATAAATAATAATATTATTGAAAGACCAGAAACCAAATCTGATTTAGAGGTAATATTTGATAAACAACTGTCTTTCAATGCGCATATTGATAAGATCGCTTTCAAATCCAACCAAATGTATGGATTATTTATACCGCGTTACAGTAAGAACTTTTCCAATATTGAAATTTTAAAAATATTATACTATACTTATGTGAGGTGAAATGCCTCATTAGTTTGGAATCCTCACTATCAAACGCAGATTGCAAAGTATTTAAAGACGTTTCCTCAAACTGTTGTCTTATGAAATAGATGGAATTTACCTCGACATGGTTTTAAAAGTGTTCATATACAGTTATCAATCAACTATATTTGTGTATGAAGTAATGAACAATAGCTGTAGATAAATCTGGAATTTTATAAAATATATGGTTAATATACCCAAATCTCCTTTATTTCAATGTCGCACTAACTAAAAATAAAATAAAATAAAAATTCTACAATTTCAGTAAGTACTTAAAGTAAAACCAACACTTACATATATTTATTACATCTTTAGAAATTTAAATATTGAATTTGTAATTCATTTACCATAATTTTGTTCGATGTGATTAAAATAAAGGTATAATATTTTGCCTCGAAAAATTAAAGTCTGAGTAATTTTCCGGAAAATTTAAATTTTATAATAACTTGAACAAGTTTAAAAGTCTGCTCTTGAGACGGTATTCATTTTACAAAATATTAAACATTTTATTAACTAAGCGCGAGTAGTAATTAATTAATAGAGGTGAAATTCCGAAAGGGATTCGCAAGTGAAATTTGCGTCATTCAAAATTATGTAGAGTATCTTTATTGCAAAACTAATAAATTACTTTGAGTCTTCACAGCAAACAATGGCCGCCCTTTTGTCAACAAAGATTCTGGAAGGGGATATTTATCTATGCATATATATTTACCTGAAAACAGGTAAACACAGTATGGCTTTCTATTTAACAAGAGAAAATACCAATTTTCCTACTCAACGTGAAAATTACACAGAGAAAAAGGTGGGTATAATTTTATATGAAATTTACATCATTTTTGGTCCAGGGAAGTCCACACGTAGTTTTGCAAAGACGTTTGAGTAACGTATTTTAACTAATACTTAGTACAATTTACGACTAGTGTAAATCTCAGTGTAAATATGTTATAATCTGGTGAAAATTAATTATTATATGCTAGTGTTGTTAAATCAATGATATCGAGATCATCGCTAAATTTTAATTAATAAGATACCAAGTTAAAAATTGAGATTATATGCATTACTATGCAGTAATTATGCTTCAGATTAGGCAACCTTTCACATACCAATGCCTTTACGTCAACGAAGTATGATAACGGCCACCCCCATTTTGGTAACATTACAACGAGTTATGTTGTTAAATTATTCTACATCTGCTATATTTTCCTGTTCTTGTTCCATCAGATTTTCGTCTCTGGTAAAATACTTAAATTTCCTATAGAATATTGGATGGTCAAAATAAATATTCGTGAATGATATAAATGTTGAGAACGACGATGTTAAAAAATATTTGAATGTGGAGAATAATAGTAACTATAGACTGCACAAAATATTATTATGTTATTGATATATGAATGAAGATTGCACTAAGAGCTTGTATTTTCAGTTCCTTTTAAGACTTGATTAACTAACCAAATGATTAGACAATGCACATAAAGATTTATTGACTATTCTCTATACGGGGTGTTCCTCAACGAGGTGCTAATATTACATACGATCAAGTTATTTTATGAAGACAAGATCATATGAACATACGTCCACCAATGCAATGGCTTAAAATTTTTCATAGCCGTTCGTTTCAATGGAAGTTTAGATGTAGTCTGCAGAGACAGAATCATTAGACTTCCAGCCATCATGTCTTTGTATACTCAAAAAGATCTGTCCCACAATCGACTAAAAGGGATATTATTGTAGATCATAGAACACAGTTCTCATTATACGCATTTGGATTAGGTAGTAAAAAATCGTGCAATGAGCTTTAGCACATTGTCAATAGTGTTTCTGCCAATAGGTTGTTTGGTACATTTATATCGAAGAAAGAAGCAAATATGATCACAGTATTTTCAGTTCTTAATTTGAGGTATTTTCTTATCAGTTTTACTAAACTGAAGCCATCAGTACTTCCAGATGTTACAAAAAAAACTCTCTACACACTTTTATTTTGGCATTCGGTACCATGATTTGGAAGCATAGCCCTTCAAATGTTCTAAAAGCAGATTTGTGAGTTCTTACCGCTGATATGTGCCCGCTAAACTAGTAATCAAAATAACCTAAAATAAATATTGGCTCTAAAACTTTTTTACCAAAAAACATATTTATGCTGTCTTCATAAGCAGAAATTCATCAACGTCCGCATTCAGTCATAGCTGTATAAACTTACGGCACGGCTAAATGTCTATATCACTTTTTGCGTAAATAAGTATTATTGAAAATGAAATACAATTTAGTTACAAATTAATATAACTGGTTTTCGACTACCTTTCTCATTCCGTATAGTGTTGCTATAATAGTTATTATTTATATAAGCTCTAATGTAACTCCAGTGCGTCCGTTTTTTCTCATGGTCATATTTGACGAATTTATTAACAAGAATATTGATTGTCAGCTGAGTACTAGAAAGTCTTGTAATTATTTCTATGACATGCGTTTGTTTATTTATCAGTAAGAGTAAAAAAATTTGCAAGATTGACATAAAGAATGAGTGAGAATGCTGAGAATTTCTTCATTCATGCTTAAATCCAGCAATAAGCAACATTACATCTGTTACCAATGAAAAGCAAAAATGTGTCGAGAAGGAATTGGTGAAATTCGATAACTGGCTAAAAAAGAGGCATAGGAGAGAGAGAGTAATGAGAAAAGAGGTGCTACTATCCTACTTGGAGAAACGGCTTGCTGCCTCTTGTGGACAAAATATTTCATGCTAACATAAATGTTGAAAGTGCACAAAGGTATTGATATTATGGTAAGTATGGCCAACTTACTTCATATTTGAAAGTATAATTAAGAAACTATAAATCTTACCTATACATATTAATTCCGAATACAAATATTTCAAAAAGTTTCACGAAGAAGTTTTTTCGGTAAATACTGTAAATCAGCATCCTAAAAATACCGGTGAGAGATTTTTCTTGTGACATATGGCTGGAAAATGTGCTACACAACATACAGACATCTACACAATTTCGAACACATTTTGAAAAGTGGCTGCATTTCTTGGACTCCTTGATGCAGAAAGTTTTGCCGGACATAGAATGAGGTGTTCTTCGGCAATATTACTGGCCAGTGCTGAGGGTGATATTATCACTGTGAAGGGTCATGGTGGTTGGAAATCGACTACGATAGCAGAAAGCTATATTGAAGATTCACTGTCCGGTAAGACGGCAATTGCTGAAAAAATCCACGTCTTACATGTGAGTCCCTCCAGTCCTTCAGAAACTACTTATTGAGTGAATTTAAATAATCCCGGCCAAAATGACAAGATCGTTCTTAAGATAAATGTTAATGTTAATAATAATTCTAAATAAAATGCTATAATATTGAAGCGTAATATTATGAACTAATGTGTTAAAAGGCCTTTAATCTACGGAAAACCGGCGTATAAAACCTTCTTAGTATAGGATGGATAAAGTTATAAATTAGCCGCTATCTTTAAACGAAATATATTCTTTATTTACAAAGTAAATGGTAAATAATATGAAGGGAATTTTAGTGATTTATCTATTATATAACAAACTTTAAAATAGCTATAAAATAGTAATAAACAATTAGATTATTAATTGTGATATATATTGTGATAAAATAGAATTTACTAAAAATTAAATTAAATGCTATATCTAGACAAATTTTGCAAATTTTGTTAAATTTATTTCATACATTCTATCAAATTTCTTGGACATGACTACATATTAATGAACAGTACATACATACAAGAAAATGAATTAAAAACCCAGACATAGATACATCAATAAAAAGTTTAAAGATCAAAGAATAATTATATATGCATATCGCTAGACAAAAACATATATAAATAAAAATATTTGTATAATAAAATGAAAATTTCCAATATTAGAATTAATGACAAATAGAACTGTCAAATGTAAAAATGGCTATACAATACACAATCAACATATCTGACAGGACTCAACAATAAACCAAATTAAGGAATATTTTATAATAAAGATTAATAAAAATTGTTATATATTTGTAAATTTAGTTTATAAGATTAAAAAAAAGACAATTAGTTAAGTGAACAGTGCTACGAAAAGAATAATTTAAATCTAAAGTCACACATGTACCTATATTGACCTTAATAAACACTATAAGAATCAAGATGGTAAAAATACATGGAAACAAAAGTTTATTTACTAAGTTACGAAGAAACTGTGAAAGGTGAAAGTGTACAAAGTTTGGTCAGAGAAGACATTTCGTTTTTAAGTAGTAAAAAATTAGTTAAACAGTTTATGCTTACCAGTTTCACATGATTAGTCAAAGCAAAGTAACTCAAATTTAACATCTATAAAGACAAAATTCAAGGAATTTGGTGGAAATCATCTCTATAGCAAGAGCTGGAATTTGCAGATGCTCCAAGGCATAGGTCTCAAGTGGGAAATAACCTTCAAAATTATATCAAGAATATCAACAGGTATAAATTCTAGAATTTGAACATTATATCCAGTCCAGGGTATTAACGGCATCCAAAGACTTTTACGGCTCCCAGATAGAGGGAATCAACTTGAAGGCATCAGTAGTATAGAAAATATCGTCTATAAAGAAAGAGTAAGAAATTTAATGTGTACACAAAACGAAAATCTAGCTAGATAGTATGCAAAATAACCAGTATTCAACTTCTCTAACTATAAAAAGTAAAATATAACATATATTTAGATTCACCTCTATTAAAATTGAAAACATATTAAAAGTTTAAACTTTAAAATTTCAATTATTAGCTGTTTCACGAAATGACACTGTGACTTAAGACAGCCATTTTGATTTAATAATAATATATAGAACATGATAGTATCTAGGTAATTTTCATTATACAATTGTATTTCTAGTTGCTTAAATGAAATAGTATTATAGAAATTTATAAAAATTAGATGAAATATACAGGTAGGTAACTGAAAATAAAAATGAAATTTCTTGTTTAAATATTGTTAGAAAATATTCTTTAATGTTAATTGTTTATTGAACTATTTCGTATGTAAATTGAGAATTTTTCATTTTATGCATGAATAAAAATTAATATACAGTTTCATAAATTATTTCATATATACTGAGTGGTAGCAGATATAAGAACATTATATAAAAAATGCTGTTAGTTACTCTGCTAGAATTCACCCCTGAGATAAGAGTAAAAACATAACCAGGGTATAAAAAAAAACAGATAAAACAATATTATCTAAATAAAAATAAAAAATTTAAATTTAAAAAAAATATATTTATTTACATTTAGAACTCACATATACAAATTAACATAAATACATTTCTAAACAAAATTAATAAATAACATAACAAAACAAAATAAAATATTGGCACCCAATAAAAATTAAAATCATATAAAATAAAATAACACACATAACACAATTATATTCATATCACAATATATATCAGTTATATAAGGGTTCAATTAAATGTTTTTAGATTTAAGTGGCTCTCCTGATTCCAAGCATCATTTTAAGAGAACTTATGTGGCATTAGGAAGCAATTCTCATTGTGCATTCCTTGCTGTAGAAAAATATGAATTTAATAATAATCATAGTGGTTATGCTCTTATCCAACATACATAGTGACTACATTGTAATCAGCCACCCAATTTAAAATGTCATGTGTATATATTTAGACAATATAGAGTAATTTTCGTAAATCGTATCACATCCTACCATATTTAAATTTGAATTGCAAAATGCAATAAATTTTTTTAAGTTGTGTGTTAATTGACTGCCCACTGTCTGATTTACTGGAGAAAGCTCCAGTCATTTCGGCAGGTGCTCAAAAATCTGTACAAAACATTTTCAAAAATTGTAGTATAACAAAATACCACATCCAACGAAACAGTTCCGAAATATAAACTTTCACACTTTTTATTAAGTAATTTTAATTCATACATACAAATTCTATTTAGATGATTATATAACGTTTACTAATTCAGTAGTTTAAAGAGCTGTGCAATATAATTTGGTGAAAATATATAAATACATACATTCATGAAAGGATATTTCAGCTTTTACGACAAATTTAAAAATATGTAAATGGTTCTGAAATCTCATATATCATGTAATGTTATGAGATTCAAAATGGTTATTTTCCTTGCCTTTTTACGAGAAGCAAAATAGCTGACGCTCTACGAATGATACAAAGTGACTATTTATAACATACAGAGTGATAATAATATTCGCTGTTAATCGAGTAATTCTACATATACCTAAATAATATTCAGTTTAATGTCAAAATTAACTATAAGATTCATTTATAATTTAAAGAGTTTTAAAGTTTATATTCTGGTGGTATATTTCGCTTATCCAGAAGAAAACCATCACAATTGGAATAGCAATTTAAATTTATTGTTGTCTCTCGACCCTTAACCAGTTTTATGTAAAAAATATAATTTACTGTAAAAAGTTATATCATTTAAAAGTATTTTGTATTTATCTAGGTTAAGTTTTCCATATTTACTAAACAAATTATTTAAACAATTTCATACCAACCTAATTGTTTAATTGAAATTGAACAGATTTACTTACTACTTATATTTATTACAACATTCCTCGTGATGGAAAATTTTGGCATTCTTAAATATCCTTTTTTATTCTGGAATTATTTTTCTATTAAAGCAAATCTAAGGGTAAAGGCAAAATAATTGTAAACATTACTGAAAAGAAATTTACAACTACAAATAAGATGATGTACCTTTCCATTTTTACCCGTTTTAGTACTACATATACATGAAACTAATGCAACATAGAGCAAGAGTAGATTACGAACCATCCACGTTTAAACTAAAGTAAGTTTGGCTATATCGCTTTATTTTGTCATTAGGAATCTACTCTTGTTCTATGCTGCTTTCATTTTGTGAAGGATTTTCCAAACAAGAGGACCACTAATTCCTACCTGGGCTGATATTCTCCGCACACTCGTACTTGGATTCCGTTCTTCTTCTTCTGCTCTAGGAGTGGATACCGCCCTTGGTCTTCCGGATAAATGGCACTGTTTGCTCAAGGAACCGGTATTACGTAATCTTTGGTGAATTCTTCCAAACATGCGTTGTGAAGGAATCTGGCGATTTGGATAAGCGTCAACATAAAGACGTCGCGCTTCGGTGACGTTCCCATTAGCACGGCCATACATGAAATGCATGTCTGTTAATTCTGCGTTAGAGTAACCAGCCATAGCGAAAGAAAACTTGTGCACTGAGAACAACTGTCAAATACGTAATGTTTATTTCATTAAACATCAACCAACTATTATAAGAAAATACACAACGTTTTTGCAAAATAAAAAACGGGCTAAAAAACATAAAACATTCCATATCTCCGCAACCGTTACTTTGCGGATCCATGTTTATTGAGATTTTTCTGCTTATTTTGGTTTATACTGTTACCTCCTTAAATATTTTACACTCTTTTTTTAACACCCTTTATATACAGTGTGTCCACGGATGGACCTAACTATACCTGTAAACATTTTCATTTGACATTTTTTTGAAAAAAAACCAAAAAAAGTTTTGCTTGTCTTAAAATGTACATAGCAACATTGAAAATGGCGTCATTTTTTAAAATAAAATTAAAAATTTGATAAAGAAAAATTATTTCTAATACCAATATAACCAATATGAATTTTAAACATTGTATATAAAAATTTTGATTTTTGGTTTTATAAGATTGAACATACAATTATTATGTACTGGGAACAGAAAACACGGATAACTGAAACTACTTAACTGATTACAATTTTAAATGTTGTCGTCCAACTGGTACACATTTTCTCAAATTCTTCATAAGCCAAATGAACTGTTTTTTTTAGATTATGTGATGTGTGGACTATTTCTATTTTCCTTTAAAATATGTTTTATACCATAAATCATGTTAATACAATTATTTGTTTCAAAAATACTCATAAATAAAAATCGAGAGTTAAGATCAGAAAATTGATGTGACCACCCTATAGAACGCTCTGACCACCTAGAAACTAATTTTTAAAATTATTATAATCTCTATTCAGCCAATTTCTGATACTTTGTTATGTGCGTGGGGCAACCGTGATGTTGTCCTGCTGGTTTAAATGGATGGATGATGATCAGGTGGCAGGGCAGCCACGATGATCTCGTGATCTTAATTTCTTGAACTTTTATTTATAAAAATAGTTGCACCATGAGTCCTCAGATGCGCGGTTTAACCACGTAGCTCCTACAACAACAACGTCCAAGTCGACTTACTCGGTTACAGGTCTTATGAGGTCTTATTAAACTTCGTTGGTGTTCAGGGGTAGCGAGCAGATACTAGACTAGACTTCGATATTATTAAGATCGCTGTCAGTAAACACGCACTGATCTATGGGATTGCTATAAATTTTAGTATTGCCAGCGTAAGAGGAATGAAGAATAGTTATGATATTAAGATAAGTACAAATGGAACAGTATTGGGTCCAAGACAGACCCCTGAGGTGGTTTAGAGTAAACGTCACAGAGGGAAGAATAATCAGGAACAAAAACCGGCTACTTAAATAACTACCGATTCTTGGAAGAATTTGACCACGAACTCCAGAATGGTTTAGTTATATACTATATTTCGATTAGCACTCGTATATTTGCACTCTATCAAATGCCTACTTGATCGTTAACTTAGTTGTTAGTTCAGGTTAGTGAGCAATAAGCTAGTTATGATGAGTCTACTTGACAGAAACCATGCTGCACGCCGTCGGAAATATACCGTGATTCAATGAAAATTTTATGATGTTTGAAACTACAATTTTTTCCAAAACTAGTATTTAATTAGTAGGATCTGTCTTTAACTGTTGCGTACGATAATGTGTCTATATATAAAATATAACGGCATTGTAGGATAAGTACTACAGATGCTGAATGACATCTGCCTCCGTAAATGAGATAAACTTGGAACTTGAAATTTGACAAAACTGATCAAAGCAATGCTATGCCTGTTTAGACTCAAATAGTGAACAATTAAATAAAAACATATGTATTTAAATGTGTAGCTAGTGGCATTTTTTACAAAACCACGGTGAATAGGATTTCATCCATTTTCAATTAACCAAACCAAATATTTGTTTGAACGCTTTGCATTTTAAATAAGTTGCTCCATTTTATTTGCAAAACTATAATCTGATAAGCCATATAATAAAAATACAAAACATCGAAATTCGAAATATAATGTAAATGTGCACGTGACCTTTCCAGTCACAATTATACGACGCTGCCAAGTTTAGAATATTTGTATCCGTTTCATTTAGTCACATGATATGCAATATGATCGACTATTAGGTAAATAAAAAATATCAGCGGCTATTTAATTCGATTGCATAAGAGCGCTATGATAAGTAGTGTCAAATTTTGACGTAAGATTCAGTCTAATTTAAAAATGTTTGCTTCATGTTCCATTACGGAAATTAGTGAACACATAAGTTAATCAATCCCAAAAAATACCAAAAAAGTAAAGAGTCTGTCTGGAGGCAATATGTTGATAAACGTATATGAATTATTGGCTTGCTTTCAATTTAGCGAAAGAGACAAAAATGATAGGAATCTCACCGAATGATTTTGCGGTGTTCACAAAATAATCTGAATATCAGTCGGCTATGACAAAAGCGACTATTATTTTCTTTAATTTATTTCGAGCAACTTGCATTTCGAGACAATTCCACTCGAATCTCATCAAATTGTCTCGAAATATAAGGCACTCTCGATAGAATTAAAACTAAAAGAATAGATGGCATTTGCCTTAGTCTTGTGATGTTACCTGCGAAAACCTATAGCAAATAGCCAAGTTTAGTAATCAGGGCCACCAGACATATACCAGTTTTGAGCTTGTGTCATAGATAAGGCAACAGATGACCAAGTCTGGCTGTTTCACATTCTATCATAGCCGAGAGAAGGACATCAATACGCGAGACGTACCACTTGTCTACATCTAATGGTGGTGGAATAATAAATAGCTTAGGTTTAATGTTAAGTAAATTTGTTAATAAAATACGCACTATAATAATTATTTCCGAAATAACTCGAGCTCATTTGTATGTTCCCCATTTAAAGTTTTTACTCACAACAGAGTAAGTGCAAGGCTTCCCAGTCTTGCTAATTGCTAAAGCCTCTCTTGATAAAACAAGTTTTTGCCGTCAACCCACGGCCAGTATCCTTTGCATGTGTCTTAGTATCCAATTTAGCTCAATGTAATTAAGGCAAACATTTAATCAGTTCAAATGCGTAGTACTTAATATAAAGTTCTTCTCCGTAATTTGTCTCCATGTAAAAACACAGAATTATTAATATCTCAAATTATTGATTCTTGTCTTTACAATTAGCAAGAAAGGTACGACTTAAACCTTATTTTTGAAGTAAAAAAAAACTTTATTAAAAATTGTCAGTTATGTTTAAATAATATAAAAATTAAACAGTTAATAAACTTAGAATTTTTAACATTTACATAGTCAGTAATATTAGAATCTTCCAAAAAAGTTGTATTACTACCTTCGTCAAATAAATAGTGAACGGTACATATTGTATCAAAGAGGGCATCAAATTCAATGATGCATTAGGTGCTATATAAATGTTAATGACATATAAAACAGAATTGTTCCAAATAATTTTTATACCCATGTGTTACATATATCAATAGTAGGATCAACATTCAACACGGACTTGAAGTTCAAGTCACATGAACAAATACTTGACTTAAGAGCAATTAGAACTCCACCTCCTCTAGTAGCACTAACAATATTAAAAGTTCTGTCACTTGTAGAAGAAAACGTGTTATTAACATTTGGATAAGACGTTTAATTCATATATGTATATCGCACCGCGAAGTTAAATATTAATAAAATATAAACATAACTATACAGGGTGCCCAGCTTAAACATAGCTTTCTGTGATCAAATAGAACCGATTTAGACAAACTTAGCTTGGTCCAAAACTGCCTCATTTAGAAGTTACAGGGTTTAAAAAAAAATTTTTTCTTGTTATGGGTATAATTAAGAAACGAAACAACCAATCATGTGGAAATTTGGTACAGTTATGTTTTAGATAAGTACAAGGATTGCGAAGGAGTAAGTAGTGTTGCATATCGTAGGGGGCGCTCTTGGCAGTTTTTTTTGTAACTCATTTTTATCGTATCTGTTTTGGTGGTCCTATTCTAATACGATTGACGGAAAATTATGATGAAGAAATTAATTTTGCATAGAAAAGCTATACCTGTTCCATGTAACTGTACCTTCTTTCTACAGCTCCTCCATTAAATTGATTTTGGCAATAAACAGCGATTATATCTGCCGTTTCTGAGTTGGAAAACTGATTATGTCGAGGTATGTTTTCAAAATTTAACAAAATAATACTAATAATTTGAAATTATTTACACATTACATTTACACTTTACACAACTACACAACGATAATCAGTACAACAATTAATATTAATCTGACAAGCTTTTGATCAAATTTTATTTAATTTAACCATATTAACGTCAACGTGGTAACTTGATCGAATTAGAAAATTTATTTCTATTTTAATGTGGGGAAATTTTCAAACGCGTTTTTACCTAAAACGGTGCATTTTATCAACATGGAACAAGATTATAGATTTTTTACGCAAAATTAATTTCTCCATCATAATTTCCAGTCAAGCGTATCAGAATAGGACCAACAAAAAATATACAATAAAAATTAATTGCAAACAAACTGCCGAGAGCGCCCTCTACGATATGCAGCACTACTTACTAATTCACAATGCTTGTACTTACCTAAAACATAACTGTACCAAATTTGAACATGATTGGACGTTTCGTTTCTTAATTATGCCCATAACAAGAAAACAATTTTTTTCTTTGAAGCCCTGTAACTTCTAAACGAGGCGCTTTGGGACTAAGCTAAGTTTGTCTAAATCGGTTCTATTTGATCACAGGAAGCTATGTTTAAGCTGGGTCCCATTACTTTCCGGACGCCCTGTATAATACATTTGTGTAAATTGATGTAAAACGTTATAAAAAAAACATAAATTTTTAGTGTTCACTTCAACTTTTGGATGAAATACGAATATAATTTACTAACTTTAAACAATATTTTTTACGTTTAAGTTTTTAACTGAAAATAAATGTTGAAAATTTCAATGCAATGTATTTAATCAACCACTACAACGTTTGAAAAACGTTATATAAACATACGTTTGCCTATTAGGATACATAACTTTTCCTTGGTCATAACTATGAACTGTAACCGTTCAGAAATTAGAGTAAAATATTGTTTTTGTTAATTTTATAGGAAAGCAGCTAATGGAAAGAAAGTTCACTATCAAATTTGACGTATATATATTAAATAGTAGTAGTAGTAGTAGTAGTCCAATTTCTGAAGGTACACTTAGGAATCATTAGGAAAATTGAATTCTACTGAGTTTATGCCCTAAAAAGTTGCTGATATTTATTTGAACCAATATCTTACTCCTTTATTTTACTTTAAGCAGACAAACTATTTTTATGACTATTTATCTCAGTGTGATTTTCCATTTCACATAACTCTATTTTTTCACTTCACTTTATGACCGCGTCAAATAACAATAACCATTAGCACAGAAGCAAGAGAATGCGATTTGTGACGCTATCAGATGCCGATGAAATACGGTACTATTCAAATTATAGTCGACGGCGACAGAGGCTCAGCGTGAGTTCGGTGATATTAAATCGTGGAGGGTCAACATCAGAAATCAATTTCTTTTCGGCGCTGCCATCGCACCGACACGTTAACATGATCTGTTGCTAAGGGGAGCTAGACATATTAGCTGGATTTAATCCTTTCCGCTAGAAGACATATGCGCAGAGGTTGTCCAAACATCCTTTGAGAATTCTAGAAATCTGAACTATACGGGTGTTCCTAAATATCATATACATAAGGGAGAGATTAACTCTTTGGCTTATTTCATAACTGAAAATTCATATAAACAACAGGCCTGGAAATGCTTCACTATCGATCTAAAGAGTGTTGAAATTTCAAGATGTTTTCAGTTTCTTCTCTACTTCTCCTGCAGGTTTTGAGATCTTTAGCTCAAATTTAGAATACAGGTTACGCCGGAGAGCTTACGTCATTGGGCATGGCAAAAGGTTGTGTTGTTACGTAAGCTTCGCTACAATAGACTCAACAACTTACCCAGTGGCAAAATTGATCTATAAATTATAGTCTGTTTAGAAATGAAAGAGAGTAATAAAACCTTATTATTTATGCAAACCGTAAATAAATGTAGTACTGGTACTGGTTGAATATAAGCATATTCAATATTTTTATATTATGTATTATCGGTATAGATGAGGTGTACTTTTAAAAAAACTTTGTGTGATCGAACCGTCCTAAATTGTAGAAGATAGCTAAAATTTAATCTCCGACAATCCGTCTTTGTCTATGCCACTTCAATTTCTCGGTCCATTTCTCTTATAAGTAAACAATATAAAAACAGCATTTCAAAACTAGAGGCTACTTTAAGCATCATAACCGGGTTAAGAGGGTTTTCAGTAATTCAAATAAAATTAGTCAATATTATTATCAAAATATTTATTTAAATTTAATGAATGACTTTTATTTCACACAAAAATATGTGTATTTTGAAAATTCAAATTATGGTGAGTAAATGTAGTGTTGTATAAATGTACAATAAAGAAAATAAAAAGTAGGTATATTAAGATTAATCCTCTGAATATTCTAATGAATTATCTTCGTCTCGTAAATTGATAACGATAGGTTCCACAGTAACGTCAATTAAATTATCGAGTTCCCACATTTTCTCCTCTTCTTTTTGTACATGATGTATACATCTTTACCAGTTATCTGACTCGTTCCAAGGAATTTTTTAACAAAATTTTCACGTCACATAATTTAAACGTCGTATTATTTCCCGCTACAACTCCTTTTACCTGCGCCCAGACTAATTCGATTGGGTTAAATTCACAGTGATATCATTTCATCGACAACATATTTTTTCTGATCTTTATTAAGTGTAAAAAGTTCCTTTTTCACCATATTTGTTTCAAAAGAAATGTTTCTTCCGGATAACCATTGAATTATATCGGCTTTCCTCCAAGCAGTCGTAGGCGTCCGCTCGGTCTGCCGTGAATAGTAACTGGCATTATCCATGACAATTACAGACCCCCGGAGGAATAAGATGCAACATCTGTGTAAAATACTCTTCGAAAACATCAAAAAATGTTTGAAAAGCTACATCCGTATTTAATTCAATAGATGACAATGTATTACAATTATCAAAACAGGAACTACAAGGTATTATAATAATTATTATCATACTTAGTGTAAACAGAAGAAAAAAAATCAGCAAATGAGTTATATATATATCGAAGCTACTGCTCAGGTTTTTGTTGTTATAAGATATAATAACGGGTTTACACATGCATGGATTTAGTAACGATAGTGGTTACTGGAGCGCTAATAAAATAAAATTTCATATGTAAAGGCGCGTTTACAGAATAATACGCAATGATTTGCTGGGATGCCAGTATTTACGCCAGTTCAACTTTCATCTCGGTAAGAGTTTACATATATATTATGATTTTATTCCGCCACTTCCATTTGTTAATTGCTAGTTATAGATTAGATTAGAGATTTGTACTATTGAATGCAAAAATCAATCAACCACTGCAAACCAAGAAACCTTCCTGCTTTCTAAATTTTATTTAATTCTAACAAATTGTAGCTTTGACATCAGAAGAATTAAAGTAATCACTATTTTCGTTTCATGTGATGTTCATAAGCATATTCTCTTACACTTCTATTTTTAAACAAATCGGGTCCCACAAACAGGGACATTGTCTACTCTAAAAATTCAACGATTTCTTCCGAATTCCACTTCTTACTCACTTTGTATAATATTATGAACGAACGTAAAATCAAATACTAAACAAAAGCTGATCTGGAAACTAGTGCGTTAATACTTCATGAATAGATATACATTTGCAAACTTTCTTTGCACGAGCTGATGAGTCGTTACTGGCGCATATTAAAGTTGGAATGCTCTAACTTTTTTCATTCGTGCGTGCACTGATAAAAATGGCATGCCAGTAGAGGTTTACATATGCAATTATATTTTACTGGCACCACTAAATCCATGCATGTGTAAATCCACTATAAACTTCTCGCCATTTTTATCAGTGGACTAAAATGTCAGTCCAGTAGAGGTTTACACACGCAATTTTATTTTACTAGCGCGCCAGTAACTATTGGCGTCACTAAATCCATACATGTGTAAACGCGCCTTAATGTTTGACATAGTAGTTGCCGTTTGCTCTTTATATTGATAAATTTCCAAAAAAAAATCTTGAATTATTTTTATAGCTTCTTTGCTAATAAATCTATCATGATCTTGGTTAATAGAACTTTTGGCGAGTAATCGTTACTCTTTATATTATTAAAAATGGTTGCTATTTGATTTCTTATATTAGTAGTGTTCACTGAATGCCATCTAGGAAAATTGTTACGAATTGAAGTAATACGTTTCTGTTACGATAAACGCATGATTTGGTTATTAGTATTTTCAGTAGGATTTGCATTTAGCAACCCCAAAAATTTAAACAATATCAAAAAGATAAATGTATGATGGTTTTATACATTCATTCAGAGCTATGTTTTGATTTGACTTTGGAATGACCTTGAATCTGATCTGATATGGTAAAACGAACTCTTAAGCTTAATCTAACTTGGATATTAGCTGATGGGGTAAAACGGACCCCGGAATCAGATTCTGCGAGTAAAAATGCATAGAAATATGTTGGCGTAGTCCGTCGAACAGACCACTTTTTTGTGGTACTGTGTAATTACTTAAACCCCCACTTAAGAAAATTGTTGGAAGCACTGTAGAGGATATTCCGCATCAGTTCCGACACAGAGCAGGTGCATGTAGGGGATTCCAAAATAATGCAATTTAACCAAACATCCATATACAAATATCAGAATTATTTTATCTTGGAATAGATTAAAAAATAAATTTGGTATATGAATTAGGTTTATTACTGATCTTCTTTGACTATGAGTTTAAGTAAATTGAAATATTGCAAGGTGTTTATTGAGAGATAGTAATCCCTAAAAGTATGCAATATTATCCCACGCAAAATTGAAGGTTTTCAATAAAAAAAGCATTAATTAAAACAAAGTTTTAATAGTGTTTACTATTTTATTTATGTTACTGTTTATTGGTGAAAATGGCTGGAAAATTTACATTAAGCGAACAAGATGACATGTTATTTGTGCTAGGTTTCTGTGAAAGTAACTATAGAAGAGGTGTGAAAGAATATCGTAGGATATTTCCAAATCGAGTGATTCCCATAGACAAACATTTTCTAATGCTGCAAGACGGACTGGACAGACAGGAATGTATTTGAATAATATCCGAGAGCGTCCTAGTGTAATAAGGATACAAGATGAAGAACATATTTTGCAAACAGTTGACGATGGAGCACAAATAAGTACTAAAAGTTTATTTCGAGAAACTGGATTATCAAGAACGTCTGTACACTGAATTCCTAAACGGAATCTATTAGGTACTTATAAGGGGTTCCAAGTACTAAACGTTTATCTCAAGAAACTGGATTATCAAGAACTTCTGTGCACGGAATTTTTAAACGTAATCTATTACATCCATAACACTGTAAAAAAATGCAAGAACTATAGCAAAATTTGGATCGACGAGTGACCTTTTGCAAATTCATTTGGCATCAGAATATTAATTTTCATAAGGAAATTCTTTTCACTGACGAGGCTTGTTTCACTCTTAGAGGAATTACAAATGTTCACAACATTCATTAATATCCGATGTAAATCCTTATGCAATAACTCCTAGACATTTTCAACGCGAGTTTATAATGTTATAATGTTGCGATCAGTATTATTGATCGTTGTTGAATTGGATCATTAGTATTGCCCAATCGATTAAATGGCGGAAGTTAATTGGAATTGGAAAATACTCTCTCTGCACTGAAAAAAAGGCCAGTAACTTTACAAATTTACTTTGTAAGAATATACTTATAATTGTCTGAAAATAATTCTAAGAATAATGATGATATCACACTGACACTTGTAATTTTACAAGAAAGCTGTCAATATACAATAAAACCGTAAACTTCCTATGTAATTATAATATAATTTGTACATTTATAGAATATATTGTAATACATTTACAATTAACAATGTGAAATAAATTTTTACATTGTAAAATTACTGAACATACCAAATTTACTATATAATTGACTGTAAAAATATGCCTAATGTGTGTGTGAAGGTACTACTAATTTTAAAACGCACTATACCACTAACCGTTGAGAGCGTTGGGTGGTGACGCCTTCATTATTTCTTGCTTCATTTCGATGAATGCAGCGTGTACCTAGGACCTAGGTACTTACACAGTTAATTTAGTGAGTAGTGACTAGCAATATAAACATATCTAGAGTGACTAGTGACTGTTTTTAGTACTATAAATAGTTATTGTCTAGTGCTTGTTTAAACATAACCTCAATGAAATTGAGAAGCAATAGGTATGTAAGTTATACATAGTTATTGAAACAAATAAACATTGCATCTGCAAAAATCGCCACTGTTGTTTTGTTCATCTTACATAATATATAAAAATATATTATTTTCTATTGGAATAATATTTTATACATATTTGACGAACAGGGGCTTCTGGAGGTTTAGCATGATTTAAGTTCTGGGTACCTACTTATTTATGCACATTTATATAATTAATATTACTTTGTAATAGTTAGTATAAGATCATAGATTTTGTTTGAATATTATAAAATGTTAACTTTAGTTCTATGAATATATTTTTACATTGTTATATGTTTTGTATAACGTTAAGTGTTCTGTTTTGTACAAATAACCTAAATGTGCAGGTACCAAATTTGAATAAAAAATTGCCGTAAAACCATAATATTTTATTACTTCAGTACCTGTATGTACATATATTTCTAAGCTAAAAAAGAAGCAAAGGGCAGTTAATATATTGAAGATATAATAAAACTGTAACTACTAATTAGCTAACTGAGCCGTAATCGCAGTACAAAATAGCTATTTATATAATCAGTAAGGAAAGGTACAGTTTTGTGTAACAATTTGTCCAAAAATTTTAATTATAAATTTAAAAAGGATTATTCTACTGATTTTAAAGTATACCTGGAGGCTATAATAGAAATAAGTAGATATTATTTTCAATCTAAATGAGTCATAAATTCCAAATTACTTAATTTTTTGTATATAAATCTGAAAAGCATATAGAAAACGAATCTATTGCTTCGGAAATGTTTGACTTCACTAGGGATATCATATCAAAAATTCAGTAAGGGTGTTTGTTAACATTAGAAGCAACTGACATTCATATTAATTAGGTTACTTAATATGAGTAAATTTTTCTTTTGAAATAACATTCCAATGCAGTGATACTATTGAGAAACTCACAGAAAAGCCTGATATGTTACTTAAGGTAAGTAACAATCGTTAATTCCTTACGATATTTCAATTTTTCTCATGTAGGCGTATTAATCTATTAGTTATAAATGAATTGCTATTCAGATATTTTTTAGGTATCTAGGTATGTCAAAGCACTGTTAGTGAATTCGAATGTTGTAAACAAGATGTCCTGTGTACGGGTTAGGTCAGTTTCGACACTTTTAGAAGGTTTCTTTTATTCTCCGAAAAGATAGTCCAAATGTCACGGGAATATTTTTGAGAAAAATTGAATAACGGAAATTTCATCTCGATATCTTGATTAGTTTTTATATAGCATTTTTTAAATTTTAGGCCTTTTCTATGATGCCCCATATTACGTACGTATGATGTTTCATTAAAACATATACATGTTTGTTATAGCAGCGGAAAACTAGAAGTTATAAAAAAATATTCCTCAAGCCATTAGATACTACACATAGAGAAAAAATGTCTTTACAATGTATACATATTAATATAATAAGTAGAAAAGTTACCACAGAAAACGATCAACATTTAAAAATATCATGTATGTATCTCTTAAACAAATCAATATATCGAAATGTGATTCTCGCTATTCAACTTTTCTCAAAAATTAAGCTCCAAATATCTTGGCTACTTTTTTCTGTCTTTTCGGAAAATAGAAGAAACGTTCTATACCTAAGTGCCCAAATTGGACCATCCTGTACAATAAATAAAATAACATACTACATTGTAGTAATAATATAAAATGTATTATTACAATGTAACTATACAACTGTCTGTAAAGTTACTTTGCATTTTTACAAGTAATTGTAGAAGTTACATTGTAAAAATACTTTTTGTATTGTAAAATCACAAAGTAATATTACATTTACAAAACCTAAAATTACCCCACAAAATAAATTTACAATGTAATTTTACATTTTATTTGTAAAGTCACAATCGATAAGAAAATTACAGCAATAATGAGTGGTAAATAAATTGCCATCTATTTTAACTGTAATTATTTTTTACAGTGTGATTTAATCGAAGATTTATCGTTGCTACTTAGAGTTTTGGTTTATGCATGATGGGGCACCGCCTTATTATAGTACTACTGTTAGAGACTTATTGTGTGTCCTCAAAATTGGACACCACGATCTTCATGCTTCAACAAATGTAATTATTTTGTTTGGAAATATTGAAAGATATTGTATATTCCACGTCCGGAATTCTGAGAAGATCTGTGGAATTGTATTACGAATAAAATGTAACGTTATAAGAAACAATCATCATTTGTTAGGCAGAGTAAATTTATGATTCAGAGAAAATGGTGACCATTTCGAACAATTTCTTTAGTTTTGTCAAATTTTAAAGACTATACAATTGACTTTTTTATTTCTTCTAATAAACTCTATTATAATATTTTATTAATTAATGCATTTTTTCTTGAAAACCCTAAGGTAATTCTAAGCGGGATATTATCATTCTTTTTAAATTCGATCACTGGAAAAAAGTTTGGTATAATTTTAGAGGTCTAACCCTCAATGTTAAAGTAATTCAAAGATATTAATTTTGTTTGAAATATATTTGCACTCACTGCAGACCACGGTAAAAATAGGTGCACTTGGTAAATGTTTACCGGGAAATCGTTCTGTTAAAGCATTTTCACAGAGTAGTAAATTAAAATGATCCATCAACTCCGAGGTACCACTATACGCGTAAACCATTTTTAACATTTGAAAAGCTAATGTAGACACTGGCGTCACAAAAATTTGAGAGCCTACAAAACAGTAATCAAATTTTAATATTCGGAATCGCTTGTCTGTGGCCCAGCAATATAAGTCGCATCTATTCTCAAAATATTTTAAATAAGTTCTAAATCACCCTGTATAATTATCTGCTTACATCACGTCGTTATGAAGAGACGATTTTCTCTATTTCACTCGATTCCAGCCGGCGTATATTTATCGGGGCTATTCCAGTAATGTAATGGCGAGAAGAGCCGGAGACGGATGTGGGGCCGCCCAGTGTTGACTGCCGAATCCGAGCCGACCCCACGACATGTCAAACGGGCCAGATCGGGACGGATAACGAGCTTTTTTGCGCCACATTTTGCCGTTCTACATAGGCCTTAATGCTGCGAGATGCGACCCTTCTACGATAAGGCGCCCTTTGTGCCTACGGAAAACACGGACAAATTATTTATACCTTTTATGTGCTTTTTTCGGTCGTTATTAAATTTGAAGGATGCCGTCGATTTAATTAAACAGCGGGCTGTGCGGAATTCGCGACGTGATTTCGTTACGAACATTCCATTCATAGTTGCCGTGATAAAAATGTCGGAAGGAACAAAATTAAAAGGTTATTTGATAAATATGTGAAAAATTTCTTGCAGGTATTTATTTATGTGCTAGAGCATAACTCCTATTAGATAGGTGTACTGTGTTTCCAACAGGTAACGCATAACACACATATTTACATACATTTTTGGAATTGGGGTTTTTTGGGGACGACAATTTCAAATTTGTTTCTATTTTTGATGTCACTAGCAGATGGATCACTTATGGTTTATCATGTTTCTTTTAAATGGTAGAACTTTTTTTCGGCTTTGTGTATACATCTGACATTGAAAACATAGACTCTCCTACCCTTTTTATACTTTGTTGCAGCCGTTACGAATTTCCATTTTTGAAATATTCCTATTTGAAATATTCAATACACCGAGCAAAAACTGCTTCGGTTTTAGGTAAAGTGCTTTTTCTGCTGAAAATACAGCAAAATGTTAATTGAGAAAGTTAACCAGAATGTTAAATAATGGCGATGTGCAAAATTTCAGGAATGTCGGCCTACTTTGATGAAATCTTCGTTGAAAATCTAAAAATAACGGTTTTCAAATAATATTTTATTATATTTTCAGCGGAAAAGGCATTTTATCTAATACTAAAACAATTTTTTCTCGGTGGATCGAATATTTCAAAAGGGATTATTTCGAGAACGGTTATTTCTAACGGCTTCAACAAGATATACCTGTTTCACATAAAAAAGTCATGACAATTGATTGTATCAATAAACAAACAAACAAACAAAATGCATGTAAAGATTTTTTAAAAAGTTATTTATAAATATCGGAAATAAAATTTCAACTTTGACACCCTTCATATTTTTAACCATCAACTTTTAACTAAACTAAGGGGGTAAGGAGAACCCTGTAGTAGAAACACAAATAACTGAAATATTTACCAAACTGTAATCAAAATTAGAGTAATTTAAGCAGAAGTTGTTACACCTATAGCTATAGAGTTGACAATTGCTGTTTGTCTTTCTCAGTACTTACTATAAAAATAGAGATAGATTTTGCATGCTTCTCCTCCGTACCCGTGGACTTTTAAATTGCCAAAATTAGAATTAGCTCAAATCGGATTGTTGATGCACCGTCCAATATTCTGTCGAAGAAGGATGGTCCAATAATTCGATTACCCACTACTTCACCCTTCACGTTAACCTTTTAGGAATGTTGTGTGTTTGCATCCATCATCCAATGCAAATTTTCAACCGTCCAATAATAATAATTGCATGTAAAGATTTTTTAAAAAGTTCTCAGTAAAGGTTTAAATTATTCTACTCCAAAAGATATCCCTAAATTTGATATAATAACAACAATAGAACAAATTGCTCAAAAGTTACCATTAAATATTGCTAATGAGTATAAGATCAGGTCAAAAATTGAAATTGAAAAAAAATATGTAATTAAAAGTAGTGTATCATTAGAGGAGAGGAAATCTATATCATAACTTGAAAATGATAATAATATTAAAATTTTGCCAGCTGATGAAGGTAATGCCACAGTTATATTCTGATCATTCTTTTGGAACTTAGGTATTTACAAAAATCAATGGTATGTCAATATTGACGGATGTTTTTACAAATTTATCATCGTAGGTAACTGGTTGTCACCAGTTGATTTAAAATGCATTTACCTTGCCTAGTCTTTGCTAGGAATTTTTGATCTGCCTTTGTTATTCTGGTCTGCTTTCAATTGCCGCAAAGCATTTGCGGAGTCACCACTGAAGACTAAATATTTGACAGCATGAGAAACAACCAATTATTAAAACTATTACGGAACGTTTCAGATAACCAGCGTTGTCTGAGAAGCGATTTCAAACTTATAGCCTTAGAATCAATAACAGGAACGGAGAGTATTAGTTTGCAGATCTTCTTCTACAGAATCTAATCGGAGAACAAGATTTTTAGTTGAGGCTGACTGACCCGAAAAACATAGATAGTTTGAATAAAAAGGTACACACTGTTAAAGCCTTAAGACCCCTAAAATAAAACATCAAATTTTTTATGGATGAATAAAGGTATCCGTCAGCTCCTATTAAATCAGGAGATAATTTTAGAACATCTAATTTCGTTTTTATTTAAAAGAATATACATAATTGGCCTTACAGTACTTGCAGTTTTGGTATACTGTATATTTCAATAATATTGTCCATGCGCGATTTTGAAAGAGCGAATCTTTTTAAACATTGAATAGGGGTATAATTTTATGGATTTCATATTTCTACTGACATCTTGTACAAAATAATGTCCCAACTGACACTACAAATGTTTCAAACTATAAACTACTATAGATATTAAATAAACATCTATTTATATTTAGAACATTAAATTTAACGCAATGTACTGCTTAAATAAATAATCGATTGACACAAACGTATGTCTTTAAAAATGTGTTATTTTTATGTTGACTATTCTTTTGTATTTTTTTACTGTTTTAGAAAGGTATTTTAAACTAATATAAATCAAATCTCCTACAATTCCTATCAATGAAGTCATATGTATGTTCTCTGATACCAAACATCTAGGTATGCTAATGAACAATTCCACAGACAAAGCTCTATTCAATAATTATCTAAAGAAAATCGAATTTACTAACCTGCTAATGAAACACTCTATAAATATCTAACTTCACTTTTTGGCAGTGGGAACACGACAAATTCAACCACAATAGATGAGATCTGACCTATTTCTGCATTTTTAGGATTGCTTCTTCAGGTTAGTAAATTAGATTATTTTCTTTAGATAATTATTGAATAGAGCTTTGCCTGTGGAATTGTTCATTAGCATACCTAGATGTTTGGTATCAGAGAACATACATATGACTTCATTGATAGGAATTGTAGGAGATTTGATTTATATTAGCTTAAAATACCTTTCTAAAACAGTAAAAAAATGTTACAAAAGCTAATAATAAGTAATATATGGGTAGATATTGTGGGTGTAATTCAACGCAGGTTGGGGCTTTTGTCCACTGAGTAGTTAGTTTCACACAATATTATTAATACCTAAAAATATATAAAAATATTCTTTTGTACTTTGTAATATTTAAACTTATTATTGCATTATAATATGGACTCTAGTTTAAATAAATTTCAGTATTATAGTATTAAAATACTTCCGATTTTTGATAAGTGGTAATAAATCGAAATATCACCGTTTTATTCCTGCTTGTAAATTTTTATTTTACTGTGTTACATTCAAGTTTTATTACGCCTCTAGTCATTCACACGTACGCCCTTCAGAGACGGTGGATTAAACAAGATAATCTTGCGATATTAGTCAGAAACGTAATTGAGTAAATTTCAGTTGTTCTGCCTCCACTATACCCAATCTTCTAGGGCAACACCCGTATTTATTATTCCATAGAACTCATTACACTATTGTCACGATGTATACTGTAAGCGATAAGATACGAACCGGAAGAAGCTCAAAGCAATATGGTCTCCCTACAGTGCCCTTCAACCTCAGAGGATACAGAGTGAGTCAGTTTTGTTGACTGGAATCAGCTGAATGATTCAAAGAACACTGTTATACTGCTGACAGTTTACAGTCTCTACTACTCTATTTTTAGTTAATTAAATTATATACAAGTCTGATTTTCATCATCGTATTAAGCAAAAAGGGCGTATCTTAAACCCAGAAAGAAATGGTGTATATAAAGAGAAGTGGAAGAGGAAGGTAAATGCGCTTGGAAACATGAGTAACCGTGGATTGTACCTTCTCACTTGTACCGTATACCGTGAAAAATACTAGATAATTTGCATCAATTCCAGTGTTACTAGTTTCTCAAACTTTCATACCATATTCCAAAAGAGGTCGAATGGAAATTAAAGTAAATGTAAAGGTGAAGATATAGAGCAGAATTTTGATTTTTAACTAAACAAAGACCTAGTGGGTACTACTCTAAGTATCGGCAGCAACTATATCAGCTTGAAGAACTGTATGGTCTCTAAAAGGGTTTATTGTCATTTACATATCACCTGCCAACCATATATTTATATATAAGGAAGAAAAATGACCCCAAAGTAGAATCACGAGATAGTCCTGAATATACGTTTTACCAATTTAAAATGGAATGACTCAATGACTTTAAATATTTTATTGCTGAAAAACGTCTATCACTCCATCTGTGCTCCATGAATACCACAAAAATTTGGCTCAAATAGGAGTTGTAGTTTTGTATCTGGGTAAACGCCTAAGGGAAGTTTAGACATAGGATATCAACATACACTGATATCCCTTCTTTTTTCTTTTTATTTTGACTACAGAAATGAGTTCTTAAAATTTGTTGCAAGTGCGCTGTTAAGCTTTGACGTAAATATAAATAAATATGAGATTAATAACAAGAGACTATTAATATTTAGCAATAGCAAACGAAAAATAATTATTATTTTTAATCAATAATAAAGAAGGCTAATGATGTTGATTGGCAAACAATTTTTTTTAAATATGAAACGCAAAATGTTGATATTATTATGTAATATACTTTTATTTAATTTATCATTCTGTAGCAAATTGGTATTAATGATTCCATTAAATAAAAGCAGAAAATTAAAGAATAAAACAAAGAACTAGTGAAAACTCAAATACAACAGAAGAGTGGCTAGATATGTGCAAAATATTATTTATAGTACCATGTAAATTATAACTAAACCACCCAGCACCTACCTTAAAACGAAACATATACTTTATGCACGTCTATTGAACTTTTTATATTTTGATTAGAAAATTACACCTTCAATATTATTGTTGCCGGATGTATAACGTAATCACTAAAATTTGCATTTTATGTGAACTTTATATTTCGAATATATGATAAACTGTTCTAATTTTCCATTTCATAAAATTAATATAAACATTTAAAATTAAATTTAAACATCCACTCACTATTTTTTTTAATATTTAGGAAACAAATATATTATTACCAATAATAAGCATCGAGCTTAAGATGCATTAGATAAACTAATTTTAAGAGCAAATTCTAGTTTTTTTATTTTTCTTTAAAAACGGTTGAACTTAGAAATTTAATTTTTGGTACACATTATCAGCTAGTTAAAAGATATTTTGTGGTGGTATCTATTTCTTAGCTCATGTTTCTGGAAGGCGGGAATAAGCAACCCCTAGATTTATTCCTTTCAGAACTTTTTCCTGCAATGGCCGATTTCAACAAATCAGTCTTGACTGTTTTTGCAAATATTGGTAAATAACTGGCTCTTCCCTACAAATATTAATTAATAAATTGACGGAATATGCATACGGAAGGATTGACAACAGTTATAGGAATACCTTTGTTTAGCAATATTTGCAAAAACTGTCAATTATAGACCTAATGGCGGTTTGTTTGACAAGACAATAGAGAAACATCAACATAGAAACCGCCTACTGCGGTTATCAGTAACCGGTGACGAAAAGATGTTTAAAGTAAGATAAACTATTTTTATTTTTTTCCGTGTTGGTTGCATGAAAAAATTACAAGAGGGAAAAAGTAGTAATATTACATGTATTATTTAAAAAAAGTTTGGTTGAAATCGACTATTGCAGGAAAAGTTCTGAAAGAAATAACTCTAGAGGCTGCTTATTCCGTCCTCCAGAAACATGAGCAGAGGAATAAATACCACCACAAAATAGCTTTTGACTAGCTGATAATGTGTAGCAAAATTAAAATTTCTAAGTGTAACCGTTTTTAAGGAAAAATTAAAAAAACTATTTTTTTTCGCCATTTTGAGACTCGAATATCTCAACAGGAAGGACCCAAATTGAAAAATTTTATATGAAGATCCCCCCCCCCCTTAAATGACTTGTGGAATACACTGGTAAAATATTTAGCCATCATTTTGGAACACCCTATATATTGATTTCAGTTATTGGTATTACGGCTGATGCGATCGAAGCCATTCCTCAGACAACAGTGGTCCTCTGTCCAGTGTAGCCTTTGTAAATAATAGCATCTCATACTTCTTAACGTTTCGCCGCTCTTCACTGTAACTATTTTAAGCGGTAGTACGCAAAAACTTAGCCACGACACAGGATAAATTAATTATAATTTGTTCGCATAAAAACTTTTCTGCCTATTATTATGTACTCTGTACTAAGCAACAGTTTATATGCTTCAAATTTTAAACGAAAAAGTATAGACTGATACAGAACATCTCAAATTGTGTTGCAAAGTGCTACGAATGCTTAGTTTTCTTATCTCTGCTGATGCAGTCTACAGTCGCCATCTGTAGGTCACTACTGCAAAATGTACCTCACGCCAATAAATTTTTAAACTTCTTGTGTTGTTGGGAAATTAAATTCTGCATGAGGGTATTGAAAAACTAAAACAGATCTCTAATAAATGCATAATTATAAAATAAAAGGTTTTGTTTGTTTTTGACGACATCGTGTACAATTAGTTCTTTGATCTCTCCAACGGATTTTCTCAATTCCATTAAATGTAGGCGCCTAGAGGGTGCTTTAGTTAATAGTTCCGCATTTTCTCGAAGTGACGATAAAGCCCTTCGGTGGTTTGACTCTTCATTTTAAATTTGTCAATAGAATTTACGCTCACGTAAGTAATTTCTGCGATGCTCTATATATTCCTTTCCAAAGAAGACATATTGAAGTGCCGAAATAAAGCAGGGAAAGCAATTTGAGCGATCTGGAACAGCCTCGAATTGATTCCTACAAACTGGTGTTTCTATATAGACGACCGAGGGACCAGTCAAAATGGCCTCGTATATCTGAAATAAGGATTTTCAGACGAGTCGATTGACTAAGGTCAGCAATAAGCAGCACAGGGAGAAGTAATTGAAATGAAGGAATCAGAGATATTGAGTCGGTGTAATGAAAGGACCGTCAAATTGCTATTAGATTTAATACAGATACGTTCGGTGACTTCACATTTCACTGGATGGAATAGAATTTTGGAACAAATAACTGATAATACAGAATGTGATGCGTAGATACTGCAGTCGTCATTTTTAATATGTAATAATAAGAATAAAATTGAATACTTAATCAACCTGAGAGGTTATACAACGCATTTTTTTCGCAATTTTTGAATAGCTAAGCCAATTTTAACAGAATTTGTTATGCGAGAGGTCGCTTGTTGCACTAAATGCCAATTAGTTTCGAAAATTTCAATTCGTTTTTTCTATTTTTTTTTCCTCAACAGATTTTTACCACAGCTTCACTATACACAAAACAGTACTCTATTTTCCATTTAAGGGTTGGTTTACTAGAAAACGTCACTAAAGTTGGAGGACTACTATTGACAAACTTAAAAATTCATGAAATAGAAAAGACTGGCTGTGAAAATAATACAAACAGACTGAATGACAAATAATGTCAAGTAGCTGCTATATTATTTTCGAAATTATTTTTAATAAATTACGAAATGCCAAAAAAGTTAATTAAGGATCGTTTATTTATTAAATACAGGGTTAGCTATGACTAAGTATAAACATTTTCACAGGGGATAGAGAAAAATAAGAATTAACTGATTCGACCATCAAAAAACTTATTTATAAAGCGAAAAAAATTTCTTGCGAAACTATATAAAATTTTTTAGTCGACTCTGACCTTCTGTTAGCCTCGAGGTTAGGTATATGCCACAAGTCAATTCTGTTAATAATAATAGCAACAATATTAACAGTAATTAGTACTCTTTTAAACTACAACTTACAGTGTTCTGTAAAAATCTCTTAGAATATTCATTCTAAGCTTTGATAAGTGCTCTTTGATGTTTGGAGAGTATGCAACTTGCAATGCAAAATGTCAGTTGTCATAATCGAAACCTGGTTCAATATTATTGACTAATTTTTATTTTGAAACCTTTTATAGTAATTAAATAAAGGAATTTATGTCTAGTACAGATATTTTCCTATAACATAGTTCGCCCTGTTTGTTTTTCTAGAGTCAAGGGCAATCATACACGATTTTAGATTTTACACAAGTACTAGACTGCCGCGGATGCATTCCGAGTTTTCGATTAGTAGGTATTTCTTACATTCAATTTCAATTTTCTTAGAATAAATGGGGTTTTATTTAACACGGTATATGTATTCTATTACTATCGGTGTAAAAAGTCCAAACCCCTGGGTTTGAAAGCCGATATTGCCAAAACGTAGGAGCAAAAAAAGCTGAAATTTGGACCATAGGTAGCCCCACTATTATTGTTATGCACAATCGAATCAGAATTTGTTTTTGAATATTTGTTTTTTAGTTATTAGAAATAATGTACCAAAAAACATGCTTTTCGGGCGGCGAAACGTAATCCTGTCACTTCAACTCACCATAACTTTTTTATTTATGGGCTTTAAAATGTGTAATATTAACTGGTAGTACATTAAATTGTGCTGTTTCGAACTGTGTAAGTCTCTCTTCTTAGAATTCCTTATTTTTTTTTTATTTTGTGTAAAACAGAAGTTGATGGTATCTTCGTAAATGCAGCGTCTTCTTTTAAAATACAAAAACAGAACATATAAAAACCTTAATAAAGAAATATAATAGTTTTGTGAATTAATGTACTTGTAAACAGTGTATGAGTAAATATAATTCTCAATTATTTCTTACGCATTCCGTTCAAGCAAGTTAAAGTGGAACGTTGCAGGGTTGCACTCGGCCGTCTTTCACGCCGTGACCAGTGTCGGGTACTTTATTAGCTCAGCTTTGATAAGATGTTAGAAAATATTTACTTATTTCATACATATTTAACTATAAAATATAAATTGTTATTGTTATTTTTCAGTGGATTACAAAGGATTTGCCACAAGACATGGTGAAAATCTTATGGCTTCCCTGGGATCATTGTGAATTAAACCCTATTGAACTAATATGAGCTTATGTTAAAAATGACGTTTCTAAACGAATTTCTACATTTAAAATAAAATATGTTTTGAACCTTTGCCAATCGACCATGGAAAATATACCAAATTCTGTTTGACCCAACTGTGTTGAACAGACCAAAAAAGTGGAACAGAAATACAGAGAAAAAGAACATTTAGTGGATTCTGCTGTAGAGCCATTAGTGATAAATTTGAACGCTGAAAACAGTAATGATGGTGGCGAGGAAATACCTGATGATGATGACGACGACTTAGACATATGCATGTAAAATATACCATTTCCTTTTTTATATTCAAGCTAATGCGAGAAAATTTTATATTATGATCAACTTTGACAATATATATGTTATAGTTAATAAAATCACAAATAGGCAGAATTCCATAAGAATAATATTATTATTATTGTCAAGAAAGCTAAGAAAATAACAATTACAATATTTATGCTATATAGAAGTATGTATCAAATAAATGTTTCCTAAGATCTTAACAAAACTGAAATAAAAAATCCAGACACTGGTCACAGCGCGAACCCCGCTACGCCGCACTTTACCCCGCTTGAACGGAACGCGTAAGAAATAATTGAGAACTATATTTACCCATACACTGTTTACAGGTGCATTAATTCACAAAACTGTTACATTTCTTTGTTAAGGTTTTTATATGTTCTATGATAAAAAGATGCTGTATTTACGCAAGTTAAAAAAATAATAAGGAATTCTAAGAAGAGAGACTCGCACAGTTCCAAAGAGCATAGTTTAATGTATTACTAGTTAAAATTGCACATTTTAAAGTCTGTAAATAAAAAAGTTGTGACGAGTTGAAGTGACAGGATTACGTTTTGCCGCCCGAAACTCGTGTTTTTTCGTACATTATTTCTAATAACTAAAAAACGAATATTTAAAAACAAATTCCGATTTGATTGTGCATAACAATAATATTGACGCTACCTATGGTCCAAATTTCAATTTTTTCGCTCCTACATTTTGGCAATATCGGATTTCAAAGGCGTCTGGACTTTTTACTCCGATAGTAGTGGATAATTTTGACGGACCTGTAATGAGTGAAAATGTATTTTTGGTAGTGTGCAACGAACGAAAGAAGGACGAATGCAAAATACTGCAGGTAACTATTAACTATTATCTATCATCAGGTACTATTATTAATAAAAATGTTTATTTTCATCTTTTCCAGATTTGAAAACGCTGTAAAAAGCGACAGGTGAATAAATTCCGAAATAATTTTTTTTATTGTCTTTTAGGCCTCCCTAAGCATGTGGTTAAAATTTTTGTACTTACTTATTGTTAACAATGTATAGTACACATCAATACATCAGTTTAGGAATAGATCAATTTTGTTGACTCTAATATCAGCAATTGCATACTGTACTTTTACTTGGAAACCATTTAAATGGTATTAATTATGAAGAATTAGCACCTGTAGATTAATCCAAAATGTTGCGTCTATTCCTATGGATGAACATGAGGGAAAAAGAAAATATTGGCATTTAAATAAAATGTTTATACCTTATCCATATGTCCAGGTTGAATATACAGTTCCTGTTCCGCTTTGGAATAAAATTTATTATTTTCGTGATAAGTACTTGTATTTTGACGTTTTCTAGAACATTCTAGACCATAAATTTCAGATATCAAGTCAGAAAATACAAAAATACTTCATTTTTTTTTAAATAGTTGGCTTATGGTATCCTCATTAGTTGAGCGCTACAGCAACATGCATGCATATATTTTAGTTGCATTTGCTAATGGCAGTACGAAGTACAATATTAACAATTTTATCTGGAAAATTACTCAAGTAAAACAAAATATACTATTTTGTGCAGAATTAAACGGTGCTTTAAATTCACTGGATTTTTTTAAGTGGAACAGAGTTAAAAAACTAAACAGCATTACGCGTAACTAATGTGCTACT
The DNA here is from genome assembly GCA_037114965.1 of Monochamus alternatus. Lineage (NCBI taxonomy): Eukaryota > Metazoa > Arthropoda > Insecta > Coleoptera > Cerambycidae > Monochamus > Monochamus alternatus. Next base: position 26,294,335 of record CM073429.1, read on the forward strand.
CTTACCATAATTTATACAATCGAACACGTGCAGGAGGTATGAAAATTCGGATGACTCAAAATAAGCTACTGACAAAAATCTTACGAAGCGTAAAAAGTAATCTTAACTACAAATGTGACAAGGGTGAAACCTGTACCAAACAGAAGGTAAAATAAATAATAAACTTTATTGGTAGAAAATAAAATCGAGACAAATTTTCGTTCCTGTATTAGTGTGTGTTATTGATTACTTTGCATGTGGAAGTATATTTTTTCTATTTTTATGCCATTCTGAAAGTTTTCAAGTGATAAAATTAATAGAAACTACTAACCTAACATTAATAATTTATGTAGCTTTCGATTTAATAGCCAAGGTTTCGAAGCACTCACAATATTTGTAAACTTTATTCAGCCCATAAAGCATCTATATTTGTAAGAATACTTAAATATATTTTTTTATTTTTTATGTTTGCTGCATTTTGATAATGATTGCTACATTTTTCTAGTAAACATTGAAATATTTCAACAAAACTACAATATTTCGGGAAGTGATGGTGAAAAAATGTGGTAGGATCTTAACCGGCTTACACTTGATGCTAAGTTGTAAACGGTAAAGAGATTTGTTACAATAAAATGTAGAACGTCTTCAACAAACACAAAACAGTTAAACACGTATATTAGCACGTAGCTACATCTAGTGACCACTTGATGCTGCAGGTACTATTAAAAGCCCCCGATAACATTATTGCAAACGCGCAATGTCAGGAAACAATTATTCTGCGAACTAATGCCCGGACCAACATTAAATTACACCTAAAAAATCTATATCAAACAGTTAAATACTACCTCACGTGCGCTCAAGTTTCTTTCTATCGGGTTGGACAGCCACGAACAGCAAGGGTTGTCTCCATGGCAAGCTGATGAGCTAACGAGCTAAGAAGTAACCACAATAATTTCATGTCTTGCCAACTATTGTAATGATGCCAATTGTTTTGTGCTTTTTTATACTCTTAAAACTGTCAAACCATAGGCAGAAATATATTTATTATGTTTGTGACAACAATTTTTTAGTGTTACAATATAATACAATTTTTAGATATTATTTTCTTTTGATAATATTGTGGTATTATTTGTTTCTAATAAATATTTATTAATTATATTATTAATTTAAAATTTAAAATAGCTGCTTGAATAGAGACAGCGCTATGTTATTTTGCTGTTAGTGAGTGATTCTGACGAATCAGTAATGAGTAAAAATGTTGTTTTGGCAATTTGCAATGACGAAATGAAGAACGAATGTGTTCTCCAGCAATCCAGGTTTTCTGATATTTTCTGAAACTTTTGTCTTGGAACTTCCTATATACATTAAAACTTAAGAGACAGCAATCAATCTACAGGGTGTTCCAAAATAGAAGGCTATACCATTAACCACATATTATTTGGACAAAAATAATGCGACTTTTCTCATGCAATTTTTTATTTGGACGTCTCTGTTTCAATATACAGAGTGTTAAAAATTTTGCACGTACTTTTATCTTATTGCGGCATACTTATCATGTAATTTTGGTGAAACAAATTGAAAGGCGAATGGAGGTAACTGAGGGATGCAGTACCCTTTATCCCCTCCAATTATTAATAAGTACGCCTATGCAGCTTTTTTGAAATATCAAACGTAGAATTTTCTTCTGATCATTTTACCTTTTTGTAATTTTTTGTTTAAATGCCACATCAATAACAATTAGGTAATGCGGTCATGTGTAGTAGATGAAAAACTTATTAGTGGTGGGCATTTGTGTAGAAATTACTACGCGTAAGTTGGTTTGTCACCTTTTCGTTTGTAACCAATAATTCTGTCAAATCTCAACCGATTTCTAAAAACGCTACGTCACTGTATTCGCAAAAAGGGCTTTAAAATGATGTGCCACAAGTGGGGTAGTTGCATTTGAAATTTTTAAGTTGGGGTTGCTAGGCATTAGGGGGATGAACTTATTGAGTTGGTTTGACTTTTAAAAAAAGCTCCCCCCAAGAACAAAAATCGACGGGTCTTGGCGAATTTTGAAATATTTTTCGGTTTTCCAATTATAGGGGGGGTCAAATTTTCGTTGGGATACCCTGTATAGAAAAATAGATGGCAATGTAACCACGTCCATCCAACAGTCACTGCGATTACACTCCAGTATATACAAAACTGCGGCTTAATAGGAAAAACGTAAAGATTTCACCTGAGGATGCTACATTGAATATAGCTTCATGGTGTACTGGTCTGATGGATAAAGGCACTGCAAACGATAATGTAAAAGAAAGTCGATGGGAGGCAGAAACTAATTGGATAATTTTTGTTCAAATTACTAATTATTAATAAATGTGGAATGTATTCGATGTAACATAACATACCTTTGAATAATTCATCAGGGTTTATAATCTATTCGTTAGAATAATAAGTAATATAATTAATTCTGGAAAGCACCCAAATAACTCTAGCTTTCTATAAATAAAATGACTCCGTGTAAGAAACTCACACTCAAATTCGCGTGCAAAAGGAAAACCTAAAATTAAAAAAGGCTTGAAAAAAGGTGACAACGTAGGAAGCAGACAAAACGTGAGCGATACCACAAAGGACCTTCCTCGCCGCGCCAATTGCATTGTTATCCTTTATTGTGATGAACTGCTGCTTCACACGACAAGATAATTAATCCAATCGGCCCCTTTTTCTCTAATTAATAGCTTTCCCTTACGTTCGGCACCGCTGCCGCTTTTTGGCTTTGTGTTCTCACGCTATTACATTTGGAAATTATACACCGGTTCACGTGAGCTGAACATGGAATTAGCGGCGAAACAAAGAAAATAGATATTATTTTGAGAATTAAACGAACTGCAGAAGTGTTTATAAAGCGGAAAAATAATAAATTGTGGTACTTAATCAGAAATTTGTTCTATTAAAATTGGCTAAACATTTTTAATTTCTTTGTTATATAAGACATCATCTTCAACAACATTTAATTCTGGTGTTATATCAATCAAAATATCAAACATTATCGTGTACCTTAGCTATGCAACCATCAACACAATAATGTCATTTGTCTTGAAAGTTGGTGTATTGAATTATTTTTGTGTTTTTCGTACTGCCAAATCATCAGCAGAAATGTATTTACTATGTTTGGTGACAATCATATTTTTAGTTATTGTTTTCCTTTGACGATATTATAGTGTTTGTTCTAAATAGATAGAAGTAAAATTGTTGTTTTGGCTGTTTGCGACGATGGAACGAAGAACGAATATAAAATTTTGCAGCGGTTTGGATTATCTACTATTTTGAACGACGGGTATCATAGTCACCGATTTTCCAAACACAGCGTTGCCACATTGAGCTAAAATTCCGAAATATTATTTTTATTGCCTTTTAGACCTCCCTAAGCACGTAGTTAAAATTTTGTACTCAGTGATAATTAACATATAGTTACAATAAATTATTTGTACCTAATTTAGCTAGAAACTTAAATTCACCTATATTAATAAATAGCCATATGTTCAACTAAATGTTAATTAAACATAGGAATGGTTGTTCTACAAATTCTAAAATTTGTTGTTTCTTTCGACATTATTTAATATAATTATCATTAAATTAAAAAATTGAATTTGTAGTTACTAAACGCTCAGTGCCATGCTGTTATATTGAAATTATGGTATATCAATGCTCAATTTTTAGTTGGTTATTTAACAAACGATTTACTGTCTCTCTACATCACAACGCAGTTTCAATGAAACTGGTCTTGTAGTCGTATATACCGAATCATAATTTGTTTTGGAAGGTTTTGTGGCACTTGTCGGTAGCTAAACAATTTTCAGGCTCGTTATTACGGTATTGATTTAGGTTCCTTGATGTTATACGTAAAACTCAGTAAAGTTATTTCTGTGGAAGAGAGCGAAATGTTTCTCGAAATGTTATGAAACGTATACAGACGACGAGGCAACCAATCCGAACATTGTCCAACAACCAAATTATAATACCACACAACGATTTTTACTAAAATGATCTTACTTATCACCAAGTATCAAAGCTGAATTTCAAAATATTGTGACCTTCTATATATAAAAGCGAAAATATTATGTTGTTTGTTTTTCTTATATTCTTGTTACTTATCCTTTGAAAGAAAGCTTTATGTTTATGCAGAAAGTTCTCTGGGCACTTTTTTACTGTATTAGAAGAGTATTTTAAGCTAACATAAATCAAATCTCCTACAATTCCTATCAATGAAGTCATGTGTATGCTCTCTGATACCAAACATCTAGGTATGCTAATGAACAATTCTACAGACAAAGTTCTATTCAATAATTATCTAAAAAAGTTAATATATGTAAATTTACTAACCTGGTTTAATGAAAACACTCTATAAATATCTAACTTCACTTTTGACAGTGGGAATTCGAAAATTCAACCGCAATAGTTTTCATTAAACCAGGTTAGTAAAATTAGATAGATTAATTTCTTTAGATAATTATTGAATAGAGCTTTGTCTGTGGAATTGTCCATTAGCATACCTAGATGTTTGGTATCAGAGAGCATACATATGACTTCATTGATAGGAATTGTAGGAGATTTGATTTATATTAGCTTAAAATACCTTTCTAATACAGTAAAAAATGTTACAAAAGCTAATAATAAAGAATATATGGGTATATATTGTGGGTGTAATTCAACGCTGGTTGGGGCTTTAGTCCATAGAGTAGTTAGTTTCACACAATATTATTAATACCCAAAAATATATAAAAATTCTCTAGGCACCTTTTGTTATAAATCAGTTTATTCGAAAGATGATCTCTTTATCCTTTAAATTTTGTTTTTTCTATAACGTTAAATTAAATACTTATTATCTTTAAATTGACATGAGCTCACTATTTTAGAAATAGAGATAACACTTTTTATCATTCTAAATTAATTTAATTTTACTTGTAAATTCAATTCAATTATTTAGAAATTGTGTTTTAATTAAATAAAAAATATAATACATATTGCGGATTTCTGTGATTTAATTTAATAATGAATCTAATTAACCTATCTGTATCCTATCTAGCCATATACTTAATGACAATTTCTTTACAACTTACTATTTTGGATTGTTACCTTTCTTAGTTCACTTATATGAGCACGAGATAAGTGTTATGAAAAGAGCTCTAAGAAAATCGTTCACACTAAGTATGTTTATTACATGTATTTGTATTTATTATGTACAAACATCTGACATGATAGGTAAGAGAAAATTATTAAATCAAATCTGTTTTGTTTGGTACAATTTATCATACAGCAAAATAAAGGCACTCATGTTTCGGACACCATATATATTTTAATACTTATACCACCTTCATTAATTTGATTACTAATCTCTTTACAATATTTGTCTACTACATATCGGTTGCTATGAATTTTGGCATATACAGGGTGTCTCATAATTTTCTGCCAACCCTGAACAGGCCGATTCTATGATCAAAGCTAAGTAAAAATGTTCATATGAATATGGGTCCGGAAATGCTTCCATTGGGGTGGGTATCGGGGGGTCCTTGGTATTTTGCATGTGTAACTTTTTCATCTTTGACTTTTTAACAAATTGGACAGCAAATTTCCTTTTCCCGAACTGTTTTACGTTAAAAAGATACTCCTGTTTCAAATCGTTATCTTTAAGGGTTTCTGAGAATATCGCTCTTGAATTAATCCCACTAGTCAATTTCATAGTAATTTAAACAAAATTATCACGGTATTCTTATGTCAAAGTATTGTCAACCCGATTGCCAATTTAATAGTTCTAAGCGAAAAAAATGGAAGAGTTAGTTAATGATATTTATTTATGGCTTTTGCGATGGTAATGCTGCAGCGGCAGAACGCGAGTACGGCAGAAGGTTTCCAAACCGAAGACTGCCATCAAGGAGGACATTCCCTACGGTATTCCGCAACTTAGCTGCCACCGCCACTTTTCGAAAGGCACCGGGTCAAGGAGGTTCTTGACACTATTGAACAAGATCCTACGACTAGCATACCGAACATTTCAAGGCAAATAAATGTTCCTCGGCCAACGGTACTACTACTATATCTTAAAGATTTCCTTAACAGAATTGATTAGATGTGCTACTAACATTTCAGGTTGGAAAAATATTAAAGCGACAAGGTCTACATGCCTATCACTATCGACGTGTACATGGCTTAATACCAGAAGATTTTGCGCCACGTATGCAATTTTGTCGCTGGATTTTGTCGCTGGACAACGAGCAAGCTTCCAAAATTTTGTGGTGTGACGAAGCTACTTTTACCCGAAATGGAAAATTAAATTTTCATAATTCTCATTATTGGGAAGAAGAGAACCCACATGTTCGGAGAACAAACTGCCAGCAACGGTTTTTCATAAATTTATGGGCGGGAATAATTCTCCACACTCTGATTGGACCTATTGAAATTCCACAACGTCTCAATTCAAATCTTTATTTAAACTTACTTCAAGAAAATCTTCCCCAAATTCTCGATGATTTGTCTCTAAATTTACGACGTAACATGTTTTTTCAACACGATGGAGCCCCGGCACATAGTGGTCGCAATGTTCTAAATTTCCTAAACGAAAATTTCGCTGGACGGTGGAGAGGGAGGCACGGACCGGTAGCTTGGCCGCCGCGTTCTCCAGACCTAACCCCGCTGGACTTCTTTTTCTGGGGATATCTAAATCAAAAATTTTACGCCACCGAAGTCGATACCCGTGAGTAATTGCTGCAGCGTATCAATGATGCAGCCAATGAAATTCGTCAAAACCGTTTTAGCATGTTACACGTAGGGCAAGACTTTGAATCAGCGAAGGTGGAGGGTTTTTTGACAGTTTTTAAAATAGCTTGTTGTCTGTTATCAAAATTAAGTTTCCATCTTATGATCCTTTCGAAAAGTGACGGTTGCAGCTAAATTGCGGAATACAGTGAGGAATGTCCTCCTTGATGTCAGCCTTCTGTTTGGAAACCTTCTGCCGTACTCGCGTTCTGCCGCGCAGCATTACCATCGCAAAAGCCATAAACAAATCATCTTATCATGATTGTTTTACATCAATAATGTGTATTGCTGATTACGTATTAAATTATTATTATTATTTTTTGTTTAAATTACTATGAAATTGACCAAAGTGGGATTAATTCAAGAGCGATTTTATCAGAAAGCGTTAAAAATAACGATTTGAAACAAGGATACCTTTTTAACGTAAAACAGTTCGGGAAAACGGAATTTTCTGTCCAATTTGTTAAAAGCTCAAAGATGAAAAAGTTACACACGCAAAATACGAAGAGCGCCCCCGTACCCACCCCAATGGACCTAGTGGAAATAAATGGATTAGTCCATCAAATTGCTCATCAAAATTTAGTTGTGTATATCAAATTTCATTCATTTATCACAACGCGATTGAGAGATATTGCAAAAAAATGATTTCCATTCCTCCCTCTTCAATGGGTCCCTGTGCCCTTAGGAAGCATTTCCGGGCCCATGTTCATATGAACTTTTTTACTTAGTTTTGATTATAGAATCGGTCTGTTCAGGGTTGGCAACTAATTATGAGACATCATAGGTCATCGAAAAACTAAAGATATTAATTACTACTAGTTCTTTGCCCATTTCTCTACACGCAACCCGCGCGTACAAATGAGTTAAATAGAATTTGAATTCTAATGAAAGCGGGCACTGTGTACGTGTCCATTTAAAATTATATTATAATTTTCAAAGCATATAAGCGCGGACCGGCGCACAGTGGCGCAAAACGCCACTGTGCCACTTAAATTACTGTACACCACTTAGGGTTAGATCGTTTGAGGTGATTTTTTTTTAGAATGTTCGTCATAAAATTCCCTATCGATACCTCTTTGTCAATTTTCGCTTTGGGTTTTCATTTTCGCGGAATTTGACTCCAAAAATGGGTTTGCATAGAAAAAAAACTAGATTTTTCGCACAAAAATGATCCTACGGAAAAAATTGCTACAATCATCCAAAAATTTTCACATATCAGAAATCGTTCTGCTGAAAACTGGGAAAGTATTGGAAAAAAATCTCACAAAAATTATTTGTACACATTCGAGGAATCCGCAAAAATTTTTCCAGAATTTTTGGACACATTTTTGGACATTTCTGAAAAAGGTCAGAAAGGTTCCATAAAAAATGATTTTGAACATGTTTTTGGGAATTCAATTTTTTGACAAAAGTGGCCATTTTGGCCATTGTTAATGAGAAATAATTGATGATTCCCAACACACAGAGTTATCGATCGCTTTACAAAAAAAAATAAAAGAAATAAAATATACAAAAACAATATCTGTCCTAGAAAAATATACACTATTCTACATTAATTTATATACAAGGTATTTATAAAATATATAACAATAACCCTTCATAAGACTGAGCTTTTTGAGAATTTGTTTGGACAGCCAAAATATTTAAACGTTTCGGGAATGCCAGATCATTTCCCAGTATTTTTGAATATTTGTGAATTTTAGATCAAAATGATCAAAAAGAGAAAGATCCACATAAAATATTATGGTCTCGAAAGTTTAAAGCATCCAGTAGATGCTGAAGACTTTCACTATCATACATTTCCATCCGAACAGTTCCAGGAAAAATCAATCATTTACGAGAAAATTCGGAAAATCTGTATGTGGCCATTTTGGTGAATGTCCAAAAATGAGTCCAAAAATTCTGGAAAAATTTTTGCAGATTCCTCGAATGTGTACAAATAATTTTTGTGGGATGACATTTTTTTCCAATACTTTCCCAGTTTTCAGTAGAACGATTTCTGATATGTGAAAATTTTTTGATGATTGTGGCCATTTTAAGGGCAACGGAAAATTTCTCCCCGAAATCTAAGTGGGCAGTCTTGTAGGGCTTTCCAAGGCGAACATTCACCCATAAAAAACTCCGGCAAAATCTCAATCTTGTGTTCCGTAGGGTCATTTTCGTGCAAAAAATCTAGTTTTTTCCATGCAAACCCATTTTTGGAGCCAAATTTCACGAAAATGAAGACCCAAAGCGAAAATTGAGAAAGAGGGATCGATAGGGAATTTTATGACGAACATAAAAAGAAACACCTCAAACGGCCCAACCCTAAGGGGTGTACAGTAATTTGAGTGGCACAGTGGCGTTTTGCGCCACTGTGCGGCGCTGGGTACCAGTAAGCAGGAAACCACTTCCACTGTGTTCACTTTAGCCTGCTGTAAACTGCTGTTTTTATATCAATTTAAATAACAATTACAAATTTCATAGCTTATAAGTACGCATTCGGCGTTGGTTACTAGTAAGCGGAAAACTTGCTTCCACTCTGTCTGTACCCTATGACTTATGTGTTCTCAGTATAGGTCTAGTATGTGACATATTTTTGAATGTTTAAAATATTACTTTAGTCAATAGATAATTTCCAAACAATTTGATTCAAACAACTTCTCTCAATATCAAGCGATGCGTTTCTTTTCCCGAGCAGCATATATCGATGTGGCATGTCACACAAGCCGATATCGGTTTATCGCCGCTAGGAAGCTTGCTTGATTTTATTTACAAGCGGATCTGCCGCGTTCGGATAAGACACGCCGATCTCACAATTTGATTCGCATATTGAAAACGAAACGTGACGATAAGAGGACCCGGATATATTGATAGGTGGGAACCGTATTGTTTTTACCTCGGAATTGAGTTCGATACACGCCAAAGTAGCGTTTCACGATATGTACGGATATATTGTCCCGGTGTTTGGATGTGACACGTTGCTTTAAACTGTATTTGTTTACTTGCAGAGGACGGCAGATATTCACATTTGGAATGGGACAAAAAGCTTCTGCAGCATGATTGAATTTTGTATAGTATTTGTGCTTATCAGAAAAGAGCGGATTAACTACATATATAGAGGGTGTGGCGTTTATAATACAAAAATTACCCAACAAACAATTAAAGTTAAAATTAGGTTAACTTGACCTCTGAATTGGTCAAAAACTTTTCATGACCAATTCCGTATAAGGAAAGTTTACCTATATTCGTTGGCCTTTTTCGTTATGTGGGGAAAACACAATAGTTAATATTTGGTCGGCAAGAATTTTATTGCAATAAGATAATTGGACCTAAAAGAAATACGGACCAATTTTATGTTAAAATTTCAAAATATAAAAGACATTATTATCTAAATATACCCTAATTATGCCCTTTATATGACATATTTTTGCCAGATAAAGACAACATTATATGTTTGATTTTATACATTCTAATAGCAAACAGGGATAGAAAGAAAAAGAAAGACTATAAGTCAGGCTACTAAACTACAAGTACAGTAGGAGTTAGTATATTTATAGATATTTAGATTTTAATATAATAAAGTCTGTATTTTTGGTTTCCATTCATCAAATTGTACAACCCAGGAAATTTTTTCGTATAATGTCATGACCAAACTTTCATAAAAATAACGCGCCTTATAAATATACATTTTTGCTATTACTTTTTAATAATATTACTATACTGAAAAATAACCTAAAATAAAAACTGAATGTACCTGCGTGATAAAATATCTTTAATAATCTTTCGTCATAAATATATTAACTAATGTTATCTGTATTAACATAATTTTAATTAGAAATAATGAGCAAAACATTTAGTATTTATTACAACATGGCCGCTCAAATCAAATAAACTTTGAAGTCAATTTGTCTGTAAGTTTTAACCTGTAGGGCAGATTGCCTATGCCAATGTTGATGTCACAGGAAAATATTAACTTTGTGGTTGAGATTTCCTCCAAATGAAGATTTGATGGTAATTTATTACCAATTAAATTATTACTAGGTACCTGCATATAAAATTCTACTCTTGGATTTGTTTGTGATTGAAAATCCAAATTAAAACCAATAATATTATGTATGCGTAGTAACAAAAACAAAATAAATATTTTCGAACGAAATTCTATTCGAATTTCAATTTACGTGCACTACTGAATTCATCTGACACGATAACAGTCATAAGAATACTTATATATGAAGTGTTTATCGGTGTTGGCTTAAATTCGTTTTTTACAACTCTGTAATATTGTGTAGGGCTTGGTTTTCACTGCAGATCGCCAAAACACAAAATAATGTATACGCACTATTACTTGAAGATCTGTCGGAATACATATAACAAGAAGTTTGTTTCCTAAAATACCTTTATAAGACACACTTACGTCGAAGTATTATTAACAAGTAAATTTGTACCATAATATAGAACAATATTTCTATTACGTTAATTGAAATGGTTAAATATTCTTTAGAAATTATCAACAAAGTTGGAAATAAGTTGATATTGTAATAAAAATAGAACTTAACCAATTGAAGGATTTAATAGGGCAAAATAACTAGTTATTACCTTATTTTTAACTACTAGTTGAAGACAAAATAAGTTTTATAGTTTCGTAATAAATATGTAAATATTTACCTATTGTAATAATTTAAAAAATCCTTGGATATTGAAGACAGATTTAAAGGCGAAATTAAGTAAATTATAACTTCGTCTTACACGTTATTGGAATGTTAGCATTTGAAAACATAAAACAGGTAAACAATATGTAATTTCGAACTGTATAAATTAACATATATTTCATTTTACTTAGAAGTCAATATATTACTCTTAATTAACAAATTTTTGACTAAAATTTTGGTATTATAAGATTTTGTAACATTGAGGACTATTTTTATGGAGGAAAGTAGTAAATCTTGATCAATTTAGAATTATTTTTCTTGTGTAGTAGTCTATTAGTCTTAAATGTTAGTTGGGTATTTGGAATAAAAAAAAAATTATAAAACTTTTTTATTAGATAGGTTTTATTGAGTGAAACTAACTTTATTGCGGACTAAGCCGGACAAACGTTGAATTACACCCACACTGAGAGGATACTTTATTGACCACTATTAAAAATTTTAATAATCATAGGAAAATATCTTAATAAGATAGAGGACAGATACGTGTGTAGCTATTGTCATTATATCTGTCAGTGGTCGCGCGGTTTAAATCGTCAATACTTGAATTGATGTGGCTAGACCGCTGTGGGGGTATCGTAGGGTGGAAGAACGTTGGCTTGGGTCAATGTGAAAAATTGATACCGGTCGGCGTTTGATTACCCCCCTAATTAATGAGGTTTTCCAGGTTTTCCTCATTTCTGCACTGAATGGTGGTTAGGACATACCAACGTAAGTCGTTCCTGTGCGCAAATGCGGCTTGCTTAATAATAATTAGCCGCTCTCTCTCGCACAAGTGTTTGGCTTCTGGGCTAATATAGATATTATTATTATTATCTATCTGACTTTACTGTAATAACTGTGAATATGTTGCCTTCATAACAAATATTATGATAACCACTATTCCAGATATATTCTGTCATGGCAAAAGTTTCTTAATTAAGATTATGACAATTTTTAACGGAGACTTAAAGCACCTTCGTAAAGGTCATTAAAATAATTTATAAAGGTTATAAATATACTTTAATAGTTGCATTTAATTCTTCTTTTTACAGGAATTTTTAATTTGATCTTTATTAAAGGATATGAATAACTGTGGTTAAAATGTTTAATAAAAGACTAATAATCCTTAATAGTGCTTGCATTTAACTTTAGTTATATATAAAAAAAATAGAATGCTATAATTAGTTGATAGTCAGTAATTGTTTATTTGTGGCATTTTTTAAATATTTATAATTTTGTAGAATACTACACCATCTATGAAAATAAACTTTTCATTTTTTTGGAAAAGCAAAAAGATATATATTCTGACCATCATCGTAATTATAGTATTCTATTTTTTTATATAACTGAAGCACTATTAAGTATTATTAATGAAATTCATTAAACATTTGTTTCCATTAGGAAACATTATTTCCGTCAGATGATACACTTCTAATGTTTATTATAATTACATTCTATGATGAAACAATACTAAAAAAAAACAGTTTCAATTAAACAACTGCTTTATTTAGTCAATGACTTATTCTTTTAATGCAAATAAGTTAATCTATTAAAATTTAAATTTTTTCAGATACCTACTTTTTTGCACGATGAGTGCTACTATATATTAGCAAATTGATATGTATTTTTAATTGATGGTTCTTTACAAAATTAAATAAGCTAATAAAACTTCAATAAAACACATTACAAAAAAGAGAGCAGCCTTTTGAGCAGCTGTTTTCAGAGACTGATTACAATGTCGGTACAGGTTATTGCAGTGACCAAATTGTAGTCAAGGGACGGTTATGGGCTGTATGTGAATCGAAATCTCATAGTTTGCGAATGTGTAAACTGGTTTTTATCGATCTAGTTGAGTTGAATGTATAAATATATGTAGCAATTTGAAACACCACTGGTAATATAAAAAAATGCATTTCCCATTCATTGAGTCATTTATGCCCAATAAGTTTTATATGTCAATGTAAGTAACATCTCATTCATTTGTGAATAATTGCATGCCACCCAGCAAGTAATTATGTCTGTAATGTGATTTGCGTAGTTGTATAAAATGAAGTTGAATTGTTGTCTAGCAATTATTTTTCGCAGATTATTACATAATCTCCATAATTATTCATTTATATTTTCTAATTCGAAATAACGAATACAAATCTTCTGTTATACTCGCGTCAAGAATTCAGACGTCTTACGTCACGGCTGACGTTACACATTTGTTTTTATTGTCAACGTAATTTTCGATATTTGGTCGCGTTAAAAACAATCAATTTTTGCAATTCAGTGCAATATATAAAGCAAACTTTTAGTGAAAGAAATAGTGAGAGGTGCCGCTTTTCCAATGATAACACAGTAGGAGTTATTACTTTTGATTTGTAAAATACATTTTCATTACCAAAGTGCAATGTATCAAAGAACTTTTATAAAATGAAACTCTCCTGTTATAATTTTACAGGTCACCTCAATGTGAATAATACCGTTTACAACGCAGTGTTGCACGAACTTATCTGTTGATGAGCCGGTGTCCACATTGCTAGTGCCCTGATTACAATATTAAAGGAAATAGTTGGACATTCCTCAACTTAATACACTGATTTCATGGTCAGATAGTTATGTGCCACAAAATAAAAATTCGATAATGTCCTTTGCTTTACAGAAATTTATTTAACAAGCATAGAACATAAAAGTGAGATCAAAAGTTCGGGGAGCCAGGCCATGACAGCGTCCAAGAAATAGATAATAATAATAATCTTTATTGCCCAGCAGATAAAATCCATTTATAGGACAAATTATTTACAAAACAAAAATGAATTGCGTAAACATATTATATAGTATCTGATGCAGTATGTAGTGCACAAAAGCGTCTTAACAATATTGTACAAAGAAGATATGGAAACTATAATATAAATAAACTTAAATATTAAATATTATCGCTATTAAATCTCAGATAATGCATAGAAAGGTATATACGCAATTTAGAAGTTTAGTCCCCTTTAACTTTAATTCGTCTCCTCCTGTCAATGCCAAAATCGTGGAAACTTAAATTTAGAATAATCCAGATGACTCCTAGAGATTATTTTGACTATCAATCATTTTCAGCCCGATATTCGTATAATTTAATTCCTTACACAAAAGCGGAACATTTAATATATGAAAAGGACACATTACGGAGAAATAAAGACTGCTAAGCTAAAATATACAAGAAGAATACATCTTAAGACAGAGGTACCACTATCGGATAACGTCCCCCAAATACCTAAGACGAATGTTAATATACACGATCAGAAAAAGAAGCATTTGGTTGAGATGCTTCCTCAAATTCCAGAAGAGGAGAGACAGTTCCACAGGGCTTTATTAGGGTTGCATAAAAAACTTATTTTTGTTCGACATCAAAATATCTTTTTTTATATATATTTTTAGGTATTAACAATATTGTGTGAAACTTACTACTCTGTGGACTAAAGCATACCTAGAAGTTTGGTATTAATGAGCATACATATGACTTCATTGATAAGAATTATAGGAGATTTGATTTATTTTAAAATACATACAGTAAAAAAATCAAAATGTCTTGTTCTATATCCCCATATTTTTTTACCAAATCTGAAAATAAGGCATTTTGTTCTATATCCATTTATAAAAACCCATTTTTATGATTTTATATAGTTCTCTTGTAGACTTAAATAACTAAATTATAACATTACTTCATATTTTGAGACACTGATCTTAATTCCACATCTCTTTATAATATATGTCAATGTATGATCGTCGTACAATATTTAGACATGATTTCCCAAAAGTAGCAGTTTGGCGTATAGAACATTATAATTCTGGGGTGACGACTTGCATATCTTACTTTTGATGATTGTATTAAGCTCTTTGGGTAGAGGATTTACTTCTGATAATTTTTATAGCGTCTTTATTTGTACTGTAATTGTTTCGGTTGCATTTAATGACAAAATGAAAACACGTAAATTTTAAACTGATACAAGAATCATTGAATTTCGAACATATTCATATACGCACACCAAAAATACTACCACCACCGTATATTCGATGAAACTGATGAAACTTGGTATTAAACTCTCGTAAAGTGTGTTTCGATACAGTGTCAGTGATCCCGATAAATTGCTCAGTCAATAAGACTGACTTCACAAATATCCGGTGAAGATTCTGCCGGATTTGTTCTCACAAATAACCGTAATCCTTTGCCCTCCCTAAATACCCAGGGTAATAGCATTCATCTTTTAAAAGTTCGTGAACTCGATGAAACTGATGTTTTCTGCAGACAAATTTAGATACGTCGACAGAAGCGATAGGAGTAAAATGCTTTTATGATATTATTTGAAGCAGTTTTACTTGTTTCCAGTCCCGTTTACTGTTCTAGTTGGCAAACTTGGAACTATTCTCATTAAACTAAACTTAATAAGTACTATTCATTTATGGTAGAAATATTCATAAAAAATGTATGTAGAAGTTTGAAATTTAGTTAAGAAAGTGGATGTTGTTTCATTAGAGAAAAACTGAGAACGAGACAAAATTCGAAGCTGTCGAGAAATACAAGTGTTATAGATATTCATGCAATTATAGATAAGTCTGCTAAAATGCACAACAAAATATGCACAGTACGTAATATATATTATACAAGTAGTATTAGCTACAGTTGTAGAAATAAACCGCAAAACATTTTCAACATATTGATTGATGAGCTTAAATCTAAGATGTCTTTTAAATTATAGGCATTATCTGATAGTAATCTGCCGTCCGAAATTAATAATTACGCCCCTTTGTCTCGTAGTACTAGTGTTAAGTCTTCGACTACTGATACTTATTTTTTATTATCAAATTGTATGAGGTATTAATACAAAGTTGGACGAATTATATCATGCAGTGTTTATGTGTGATTATAATTTATACAGTTTTACTGAAACATGGCTGGACTCTAGTACAAAAAATGAGGAATTTTTTCCCTCAGACTACAGTGTCATAAGAGGGGATATGGATCGAATAGAAAGCGGTAAAAAGTCAGGACGAGATGTTCTTTTGGCGTTAAAGAAGAATATAATATTTACCGAGCTTGATCTTAATGTACTACGGCCAAGTTTACCTTCGGCGGATATCGTGGAAGTTAAGTTAAATGTAAATTTTTATATATATTTTTTTTTGTTTTTGTTGTATATATTCCACCTAATATTTTATCAGTGTTGTACAAAATTCTCTTTGAATTTTTTGAATCACTTGAGAGACGCGGATATATACATATAGAAGGTGATTTTAATATAGCTGAATATAACCAGTACAATGTGAAAACAGGTCGCGTTAGAGCTCTTCAGCACTTCATTCAATTTTTTGACTTGATTCAATTTAATTTCGAAAGTAACGTAAATGGTAACCGTTTATATTTAATTATTTCTAATAAACCCTGTAATGTAAGCTGAGCTCTTGAGTCTATTCTGAGGAAAGATCTGCATCATGCAGCATTGCATATTGATGTTCCAGTAAGTGAGTCCCATTTGAGAATCATTTCAGTTAATAATATTGAGATGTATGATTTTCATCATGCTAATTACCTGTTCTTGTACGATACCTTACTTCACACAGACTGGTCATTTTTAAATGCTAATAATAACGTAAATATTGTGTGTGATTTGTTTTACACAAAATTGTATGAAATATACTCAATCTTTTTGTTCCTAAGCCATTCCCAATAGGGCGAAATATCCACCCTCGTTTACTAACACCGCGACCTTAAAAAGAAAGTCATACTATTGAAGAAATTTAGACAAGGAAAGGAAGTATTCGTTTTTAACCAATTTAAGGATTTACGACAAAAAATTAAGAACGATATTGACAAGTCTTATCGGCATTTCCTACTTAACCTCCAAGTAAAAATAAAAAATGAATCGAAAACTTTTTGGTCGTATATTAATAGAAAGAGGAATACAAATTTGATTCCAGAACAAATGTCCTATAATGATGTATTACATACGGATCTTCAAAACATTGTAAACACTTTCGCTTCATTTTTTCAAAGCTCTTATAGCTCCAAGTAATCATACTGCGAATTATGATTTTTCTGCATTTAATTGTCGCTTATCTTCAACTTTTTTCTCCGAGAATTATGTTAAAATTCCCTTAAGAAAACTTAAACCAAAGCCTACGAAAGGTCATTGCCATTGCTAAAGATTGTGCTGATGTATCCAAAGATCCTCTGTCTATTATTTTCTACAGAAACGAACCTAGTAGGCATTACTCAGTATATATCTAATGAATTTGATAATAATAAA
Source organism: Monochamus alternatus (assembly GCA_037114965.1). Lineage (NCBI taxonomy): Eukaryota > Metazoa > Arthropoda > Insecta > Coleoptera > Cerambycidae > Monochamus > Monochamus alternatus. Next base: position 26,312,060 of record CM073429.1, read on the forward strand.
CAAGTGGATGTCGTCTACACAGACTTTACCAAGTCCCTTGATCCTTTGGATCATAATATTTTGTTGACGAAGTTATGTGAATTTGGACTTTCTTATCAATATATAATTTTTTTTATTCTTATTTACACGACCAATCACAATTCGTTGAATGTTGAGGTCACAGACCTGATGACTTTGTGCAACATCAGCTGTTCCACAGGGCTCAGTCCTGAGTTTTCTCTTTTTTATTGTTTTTATTGATGATATTACACCTCAACTTAGCGCGAGCGACTTATTATACGCTGATGATTTACAAATCTATCAAACAATATCAAAAACAGAGGATTGTCTAATATTACAAGAAGACTTAAATAAAATTAATAATGGTGCTCTGAAAATAATTTACCCCTCAATGTGAGTAAGTGTCATGCATTTTTATTTTATAGGAAACATAATCCCATTTTATTTGAGTATCAACTTGATGGTTACACACTGGAAAAATCTGAAACTACCAAAGATCTCAGTGTTACTTTTGACAGGCAACTAAACTTTAATATTCATGTAGATACTATTGTCGCGTCGGCTTATAAATCTCTAGGCTAGGCTACATAGTAAAGGTTTCACAGATATAAATGTTTTATTATTACTGTATAATTCATTTGTTGGTCTAAGCTCGAATATTGTTCTGTAGTATGGTCACCTCCATATATAAATAGTTATAAATAGTTTGGAGCGCATACAGCGCCGATTTGTTAAATATTTATGATTTTTGGTTGATGGCGTTTATTCTGAAATAGGTTGTCCGCAAAATGTCATGTTAAACAGATTTCATATAACTAGCTTAGAAGATCGGAAAATTCTTCACGCTTTAATATTTCTGTATAAAAGTATTAACAATATTTTTAACTGTCCCCTTATTTTGGATAACCTCTTGTTTCATGTACCGAGATCAGAGTCTCGAATGAATCTCACGTTTTAACTTACTTAAATTTTCGCCGTTGCATTTTATGTGTACAGCTTATAACCGTAAGCAAGATGTACTAGATATATTTGATTGTAATGTACGTTCTATTAAATCTACATGTATTTCTTAGCTTAAGTTGTTAGTTTTTTGTTTTTATCTTTTGTGTAATAATTTATGTTAGTTATATTCATCTTTTTTTATAATTTGTATTTTTCCCACCTGTAATTGGTTTCCGTTGGGCTGATGTATCTTAAATAAATAAATAAATATAACCAGAGATTTAGTATTAATTACAATGGAAATAAATTATAAAAAACAATTACGGCTTATATTAGATAAAAATAACACGAAAAAAGGTAGAATATGTTGAGACTTTCCACAAAAACCTAGGTTTCAGTTCTTAGAAGTATTCATTGTGACCATTTTGTAAAAGACAAAACACAATTAAAAAAGTAATTATATATATATATATATATATATATATATATATATATATATATATATATATATATATATATATAAACTTGATACATAACAGCATGATCTATACTACAGCATAAAGTTACTAATATATGTATACAGCTGTATGTAAGTGTCTTCATTTTGCTGTATGACAAATTGTACAAAAAAGAAACATATTTTACTTAAAGATTTTTTTTCTTTGGCCAACGGTAACATAATTATGACAGCAAACAGGTCTTGAATATGTGACAACGTCGTTAACATATGTACCATGTCAGGATTGTCAAGTATTTGTACACAATAATTACATATACAGTTAAAAATATGAAATGAAATGTGTAATAGTTGCAAATGTTTATCGTATAAACGTAGTCAATGAATTTTGCCCATAATTTTGCATTTTTAGTCCACTTTGCCATAAATTAACATGTCACGCAGCTGGTCATGGTAACTATAAATTATTCCACTTTTATTTATGTACACTGACAAATATCAAGCAAGAACTAGAGAAAAAGAAAACATACTATCCACAATACTACTATGTGTAATAATACCTTTAGGTTAACAGCACCAGCTGACAAATTGCAAGGTTGTTGACTGTTAACCTGCGTTACAGCTTTAAGGACTATCTGGGAAATTTGAATTGTTTACTTAATTAATACTGTTACGAAAGCTCACTTACCTTTTTAGTTTGTTAATTATGTTCCTGTTTACGTTAGAATTTATAATTGAAGCTCACCTACATCTTCAGTTCGTTAATTACGTTTCTGTCTATGATAGAGGTTATAATTTTTGTGATGCCTTTATTTTTACATTTTCTGGAACTTTCTCGGCCATATTCTATTTGATTCTCGAGACCGCCGAAAACTTCTAGAACCCTAAAGACCTATATAAATGAATCGGTTTCGCCGCTAGAGTTAGTTTATATCGAGTAATTGAACGCGAATCACTGAAACGTCAAAGTAAAGAATCTGGCAGTGAATTTGTTGAAGAATATTTTTTGTGTAATCAAGAATGACAATAAATTTTATTCGTCTACGTGACGTGTTTCTACGCTAATCCAACATGGAGGTTATATTGGTGTCAGAAGTGGGATTTTACATTTGTAACCTGGTGTTCTAATTTTACTATATTTTCTTCTCCGACTTTGGTGACTTCATTCTGTAACTTACTAACACTTGCTTCTACGACTTGAACTTTATTTTGTACCTCACTTCTCAATTGATTGACTTCGTCTTCAACAGTTTCCTCAAATTCAATTAAGTTTAACCTTAATTGTCTCTTCCAACTTCTTATTATTATTATTTTTTTTTTTTGTAAACTGGTTTTCATTTCGTTTCTCAATTCTTCTTGACTACTTTCCTTTTTCTCTAAACTGTGATTAAAAAATATCTTTTTCGAATCTAAAATATTCAAGGCATTCACAAAACCAGAACTACATCTCTTCACCCACAGCCAGATGGAATGGTGGAAAGATTTAATCGTACCATTGAAAACTTCCTGAGGACGACCGCCAACGAGAAACAAACCAACTGGAATACCTGCCTTCCTCCATTTTTACTGACTTACCGAACAGCAATTCATGAGACCACGGGTAAAACACTAGCCAGCGTGATTTTCGGCACAGAATTGCAGCTACCCATAGATCTAATTAGGAACCGACCGCAACACGAGGAAAACTTAGATGATTTTCTCAGCCATCTGAAAAATCGAATAAAGATGGAACATTAAGAAGTACGAGATAAGCTAAAAAATGAAAGCGACAGAATGAATACCAAACACGACTTGCGTGGCAACAGCAGTGGGTTTCAAGAGCGTGAGAAAGTGTGGCTGTATAACCCAAAAAGAAGTAAGGGTAAATCTCCAAAAATGCAGAAATCGTGTCTAGATTGAATGACGTAGTCTACAGGATCCAGAGGAAGCCCCAAGCCAAGATGAAGATTGTCCACATAGATCGTTTGACATCAAGAAGGCCATGCGGACAACGGGGTAACTTGATTCTCGAGAACGCCAAAAACTTCTAGAAGTGGATCGATTTCGCCTCTGGAGTCAGTTTATATTGAGCAGTCGAACGCGAATAACTGAAACGTCAATGTAAAGAATCTGACAGTTGTGAATTTGTTGAAGGATATTTCTCGTGTAATCAAGAGCGACAATAAAGTTTATTTATCTACTCTACGTGACGTATTTCTACGCTAACCCAACATAGAGGTTACAATACTGATACAAAAAAACAAGTTACGAACAAATTACATTACAGCAGCTTTTACTTGACATTAATTGTATCTTAGCTTGCATTGTATTTTTGTTTTTGAAATGTATTTATAAAAACTATTCATTGTAGACATTTCTTATAAGAGTTTTTGTTGCTTTTGGATAGAATCAGGGGTTCAAAAGGAAAACTAAACAATTATTTAAAATTAAATCAGGTTTCCCTTAATGTATTATTTTGGCTTTTCTTTTTCATAGTTTGTTTCTGTTGTATTATTTATTAACTGACAATTTTTCTTTTTTTGACGTGTTTTTAAATAATGATTTATAATTTTCAATTTTCTCTGCGATAAAAAATACAGTATCTCTGGTGTTCATGAACTTTTAAAAGATGAATGCTATTATCCTGTTTTTTTAAGGGGATTACTGTCATATGCGAGAAAAGTTGGAGAGAATCTTCACCGAATAGAAGTGAAGTCTGTCTTGTTGACTCAACAATTTGTTGGGATCAGGGACACGCTATCGAAAGTAAATAAACACTTTACAGGGCATAATACCTAGTTTCGTCATTTTCATCGTATCCAGGCGAATAACACTACTTCTACGTCTCCTTGTAGATATTACTTCCAAATAAGTTCCAACAAGTTTTATAGTTATGGTTGTTTGTTATTGTAGCTTTTGTAAATGTCAAGTGTATGCACTATACAGATTTATTCGATTTTATTCTGATAAAAATGCAGACGTGAAAGTTTCGTCAAACTGTCAATATTTAAAATCAGAATATACTTCATGATGTACCTATTCTGTCACTCCGTTATCTCACTACACCGAATTTGAAAATATAGATGAATTATTGTACAGAGTTTTTCATTGGGAAATGTACATACGTTAATATTGAATGTAGGACATACAGGTAGTTTGTAAAGGTTTGTTCTTGAAAAGTATAACCATTTAAATCTATCGGTGGTTATTATTTCTATAGCTTGCCATAGAAGACGAATGACTTCATGTGTATAAAATTTTGATATTCAGTAAGTATACTCTATGTATTTATACATATAGAACTTGATTAAGTAAGATTTAGCTATGAAACCAGACAAGAAAAACAAAAAGCAGAAAAAAATGAAAATGATTTTAAGGAATTGCAACAAATGCTCAAAACTTCTATCAACTATTATGTTGAACATATTTCAGTATGCCTTCTTCCTGCAGTATCTGTTACCGATTATTTTATTCATTTTGTTATTATTTGTATAAGTTTTTAGATACTCATTCAATTTTACAGTTGGGAGTTGACCATTGTCTGTAAGGTAAATAAAAACTTTTGAAAATGTTTGATGTTTGAAATATATTTTCATACCCAACAGCTTAAATATTGCCATCACGAAAACCATAAATGTATGACATCTTGCATCATTTGATACAGAAAGTTATATATAAGTTATATATTTATTTCACTAATAGACTGCTTAATCGTAACTGTTTTTTGCTTAATGTGATTAGAATGCATCTATCTGAATATCTTTGAAAACAGAAGATGCTAGAGTTGATGATTCGGAACATGTATCTGTACCTTTTCAACAATTGGTCATGAAGACAAATTTATATGACGACTTGCAAAAATAAAGTTTTGGTAAATTGTAATATTGATCCGGGATAATAAAAGGAAACTGACAATCTTTCTCATTCTAAAGTACAATGTCTTCTTTTCGAATTACGACAAATAGTTACTTATGTGCTTGCCATATTGATGAAAACGGCAAAAATTTTAAATTTTTCCGCGGTCTATTCAAAGAGCAGTGTTTATTTTTTATAGATATTTTAAAGTTTTGGAGACATTTATGTTTTTATTTCCAATGCCCAAAGACTACGACTAGAAATTTATTTCGAGTTGTCCCTAAACAATGATCAGTTGACGCTATTAGTAGGAGTAGACAGGTAAAATTGTATACGATCGCATAGATTACAGATATACATTAAAAGGTAATGGGCCAAAAGACACATCACTTTTTACTTTAAAGTTTATGAGAACATATAGGCATTAATTACCTAGAGTGATACAGTGATGCCTATTTTACAAATTGTCACATTTTTTCGAGATGTGAGTGGCCCGCTCTCAGATGTTATATAATGGGAGCTAGGTCGTGGTTCGAAATAAATGTATGAAATAATTTTATAAATTTTATTTAGATGTTAATTGTTGAGCGCCATCAACCTTTAAAATAATGTCTGAGTTATAAAATTGTGGTTGGCCAAAAAAGTAACTACCATTCGGACATTAATATCCAAACTTAACAAATTTAAATTGAATTCTAACAAGCATCTAATGTTTTCAGAAAAAAAAAGCTGCTTTGTCCTTTACACTGTTTAAATAATAAAATTAAATATTAATAGTTGTTTTACATATGACTCTACGCCAAAAAAACAATAATATCTTAATCATAATGACCAAAAAATTCTTTCCGTCGTCTTCGGAATAAAACTTACTCTCCGCTACCAGCCGTCTTATTGGTTCCTCAGAGTTGTTTTCTCAACTTAGACCCAAAGTCCAATTCGAATCATTCCAAAAAACTAGTGATTTTTGAGTTCTCAAGTCACGTTAACAGAGGTTAAAAAATCACGCTCGACCCGCGTACCTGCTTGCAGAAGAAAGAGCCTAGCGTTTCGTTTCCCTTCAACAGAGGTACCTATCGTGCCAACTAAAATGAAATCGTTATTACCAACTTTAGAAATTTAAATATTTATGTGATTCTTACTGAATTGGTCGTAAATATAAACAACTAGATAATTAACTTGACACGTATGTGAAATAAATTATAACCAACTACCTGAATGGCTCAATAATCTGTAACATAAAATAAATATTAAAAAAAAAATATTTATAATTTACAGTAATTATTATAAACAAACAATATTTTACAGTGCTGATTATTATACAGGGGAACGTTTGATGTAAAAAAGAACGTTATAATATAACTATCTATCATTGCTACTGCCTCATTGTAGTGGGTTATTGTTAGCAAAAATGTATGATTAATTCTACCAAAAGCTATCGAGTAGTCAAGAAGTACAAGTGCAGCCCCATATCTTTTTTCAGTGTTTTTCAGTTATAATTTCGCCGGTAACTCAGTCTTCATGTTGTAGTTGTAGTTACGGCCACATTTGAATTGCGCATCTAGTACCATATTTTTATTTTTCAAATTAATTTTAATTTGTGCATTCATGATTGATTCTAAGATTTTACATATTAATATAAGATGCTAATCGGACTCAAGTCTTTCAAGTTTGTGCAATTAGTAATTTTTTGTTGAGCAAACAAATACAAATCATCTATCTATGCAAGTCGCTTTATTCAAACGAGAAATTTATTATTATGACAATGAAATAATAGATATCTATTATTTTTAAATATCATATTTAAGTAGATGTTATATCAAAGATTTTAATGATTTTTCTTTATCCAAGTAACATAATAAAAACTAGAGAGCATTATCAGAAATCAGAGAATAATCAGAGCAACTGTGGCCTAAAAATTTGAACCCCTATTATTGGGGATGAAATCAGCGTCGAGGGTTGTACGGCATCCCCTTTCCCTTCATGCTAACAAATGTGCACACTCTCATGCTCCATTACGCCAGCTGTTTAATAAGTCACGTTGGATAGCTCAATTTCATATTTTTATAGAACGGGGTTCTCTGCACAGACTGTATGATATGAATGTTACTGGAATTTCTGTTCATAAAACGCCACATGGAAGAATTTCATCTCTCTGCGAACGCAAAAAATATTATGAAACGGAAACTAATCTAAATTTGAATGTTATTTATGCAAATTGGAACTACGGTTTAGTACAACGTATACGGTGTTAAAATAAAGTTAACTATAGTTACTTTTTAACTAGTTTTTACTTGTTGATATAGATAAAGTATATTTAATGTCAAAATCTAAAAGTTTAAAGATGTGTTACGCAGAGCAGTTTTTAATACCAAATATTAACACAACTTTTCCATATAAAAATGGGTATACTGTATTTTGCTTAGATTTAGATATAAAAGTTTGGAAAGTACAAACGTTTCTCCTGATCTACAATAAGAAAGAAATAAAAGAAGAAACACTTGCGTTAAGACTGTCAGAGATAAGTAAACATTTCCAACCTTAGCAGACTGTGGAAATATATTAGTACAAGATCCTAACTAAGGCCGTCATTCACCCAGCCGCTTACCGAATGAAAAGTATTTTTGTCAAAGATAATATGTAAACAAATATATCGCAAATGAATTGCCTAATGAAATATGTTCATGACTCATGACTCTTGCTTGCCAAACGAATTTAATACCAATCGAAAGTACAAAGCATGAGGAACGTGCAAAAGTTAGGTCGTCTACTTTTTAATGGTCACTATTACCGGGTTGTCCATTATAAAGAAGTGAGGTGATACTAGCAATATGTACTCATCTTACGATTTTAAAATTTCATTTTCACCGAAATGTATCAGCCGAGATGAGAGCCGATTGAGTGACTAGCCAGATCGCCTGATTTGACACCCCTAGATTAATTCTTGTGGGGATACTTAAAAAGCAAAGTATACGTTACTGGACAGGTTAATTTAGAAGATTTAAAAGCAAGAATTCGTCACGAGATACATCGTATACCTCCTGAAGTTATTGATAATGTCCAAAAACAATTTATTAATCGTCTTGGCTACTGTCAGGCAGCCAACGGTGCACAATTTGAACAATTAATTTAGTCGATTTTTTACATAATCATTATCATTTTCAGTATTGTGAAAATAAAATTATAAAATCTGTAAACATTATTTTCTAGAAATCTTTGTTATGTAACACCATAATTTTTCATGATGTATGTATGTAGAATGACACGCTATTTAAAAAAATTGTCGATGACGTCATATCTCGAACAACGATGACGTCACAAATGTGGGTCGTATGTCAAAAAGTGCCTTTCTTAAAAACAAAATCGACATGCCAGGGGATGTTTTCAAAAATTTCAAAAATTATGAATTTATTCGTTACTTTTCGAAAGCATTATATAACACAACAGCACATAAAAACTACACAACTATGCTTTTTAGACAGTAACATATATGTAAATGTAACTCCTCACTTCACTCTCGCTCTGCCACGTGATTTGGTGCAAACAATTATATTGGACGTATTACGATTGTTTGCAAATTCACAATATATTATGTTAATACACATCAGCAACATGTACGAGTAGGTATAACCGTTGCGTATTTTTTATTAAATATTATGTAATTTTTCATAAGAGATGTAATTGTACTGTATGCCAATAAAGTATAGCCCACTGATTAATGCTATTCTAAAAATTTGGTACATTCTACATTTACCTAAAGTTTTCCTTCTACCGACGCCCTTCTGTCTGGCTACTCATTCAATGGCCGGCTTACCCGTGATTCGTTGCATGATGCTATGAAAAAGATATTTTTTTTCATAAAACAATTTATGGCATTGTAATTTAGTATATCTTGCCAATCTGAATTTGCAGACTATGCTGTAAAACATATATACTGGGAAAATTCGTTATCAAATGCCGCACCAAAAGAAATTTTTAGTTTCTATGAACATACAAACAGAATTATTCAAAAAATGGTTTACATAAAAACTTCTACCTATTATACTGTCAAATTCGGTAATAAAATCAAAGTGCCTTAGACTTTACAGAATAAAAAAATGCGCCAAATTCCGAGTCAATTCAAACTAGGAAAGAGTTTATACTTATTCAGTTTAACAGTAGTTTCTCTTTGTCTTTATCTTCAAAAAGGAAGGATACGATGTTTCTGAGGATAAAGACAAAATAGGAGAAAGTTCTTAGAAAGTAAAAATTAATTTTTAAATTAAATTTCATATTTAATTTTGTGTCACTGTGGTAAAAATTATTCCAGATATGTAAACCCCTTTTACACCCATTGACCTGATTAAACCCGCCTGTCGTTCGTTTTCTCTACCAACTGATTTTGGAAAGACTATTCAACCAACTTGTAGAAAATACTGAATCCGTATTAATAGTTCTTAATTGTATTTTTGAGATTGTTAGCTATAACTATAGCAACGACATTTCAGAATGTACAGAAAATCCGGTAAGTATATGGCATACTTTCGTGAGTATAGGGGAGGTCAAAATAACACTAGTTTGTCATAAAACCCTAAGGAGTACCCAGGGATTTACCTTTTCAGCTCTAACTTTTGAACTGACCTGTATAATTTAATGAAATTTTAATATTTTATGTAGGCCATAAAGGCTCATAAAACCATACTACAGTAGATGTTTTATACTGTAAGGGAAGTCAGGAACGGATTTGCCACCATACTCGTTGGGCCACAATTTTGACAGGTGTCATTTTATAGAGGTGAAAACTGAATTTTTAAATACTTTGGTCATTCTTCTTTAAAAAGGTACTCTACATTTGTTTCGATAAAATTGACCGTTTTCGAAAAAAAAATGCATGCGCCTCGTGTTAAGTAGTGATTATTTGCAATAATTTCATAATTAAAATATATTTTTTTTAATTTTATAGCTGCAAAAGCATTAACATCAACATAATTAATTGTCTTGATCTTGACTATTCAATATTTGGAAATCGGATAAGTTTATGATATTTTTATAGTTATACGTCACAATGATTTCCAGCGTTGTGTCAAAATGGCTGTAGCTTATAAAATAAATAATTTGGTTGTAAAAACCAACGCGTTGAATGACAAGTAAGCTAATTGAGCGATTTCTATAAAACACTGGACATTATGATGCTATAAAGAATTTTTCATAACAAGGCATTTGAAATCATAGATTTTTCATATTTCTGAAACATCCAAAAGTTGGAATTCCTTATGTTTAAATATGAAAGTCATATACCTATATTTTTTTGTTTTGATAACATTTTTTTACTTTTCTCTTTATTGCGTTTTTTTTTAATTTGTTTTATACAATGGTTTGCTAATGTAATTTTGCTTCAAAGTACTATATTTGCTTATAACTGATAATATTACATAATAACTATATTACAATTATTTACTCTTAGAAGTTGTGTCTAAGTATCTTTTAATGTAATATATTTGTATGTTGATATTCACATCTAAGAAACAATTATACATTTTTTATAGCGCGGTTAGATACACTACGTAAAAAAATATTATAAAACATTTTAGTTTTATTAACTAAAATGTATTATATGCTTGTTGAAATGTTTATAAAATAGTGATACATATATTTGCCGTATAAGTTGTTTTATTATTTAGCTGCCAAAACGTACTTGTGATGATAAATTCATAAAATAGTCCTGTTGCTGTCAACAAAATACTACTACTACGTGCCGCTATAATAAGACAAATATGTATTCCGAAAGCAATAAGAATACGGTAATAGAACACAATTGTCATACAAACTGAAAATTATAAAACTGTTTTGCTGGGATATTCATTTATAAAACAATTTTGATTCTAAAACTATTAATTGCTTTGACGATTTCATTAAAACAAGCTAGCTTCTATGAAACAGTAACGCAGTAGTAATACAACAAAATTGTACAATTATAGAGGAACTTTGTTAGCTGGGTAGCGAACAGATCCCTCTTTGAAATTAACTTATCACACTTCACGCCGCTACAACCCACACAAAACACTCCAACCAATTAGTTAACGCTCTACTTTTGTTCCAGAAACAAACTCATAGTCTATTGATCCTGGCTTCAGCCCTGTCAATCATCTTGGCCGTGAGACTACAGACGCGGACACCCCAGTTCTCCACCGCGGACAACCCTACAGCGAGAGAGGCAGACCTTCTCACGAGGTTTCTCACTTTTTCTTACCTTCCCGTGTTCAACTGCTGGCTGCTAATATTTCCCAACACCTTGAGTTTCGACTGGGGAATGGATGCCATCCCACGCATCACAACTTTGAGGGATGGCCGCAACGCTTTGTCCTTCGCTTTCTACTTTGGATTGGGACAAACTCTGCTTAGAATTGCGAGGAGCCTGAAGAAGCACAAACCTACAAAGTTCGATATAGTTAAGGAAGTGGACAGAAACGCGGCTTGTACAGTGTGCCACCTTAATTTTTACGATGTACATTCTTCTTCTTGTCGAAATACGAACAATAATAACACTACTAACTTCCAGTCAACCTCGTGTGTGTGTCTAACAGTTAATCAACGCCTTAGGCTTGCTAATAGAACTGAGAAGAAGCAAACGAGTGCAAATGGAGCGATCCTGCTCTCCGTGGCTTTTCTAGCGCTTCCGTTCCTACCTGCAACTAACATTCTGTTCTACGTCGGGTTTGTGGTTGCAGAAAGGGTTCTGTATATTCCAAGTGCGGGGTTGTGTTTGCTTTTGGGACTGGCGAGTGCTACGTTTTGGAATAGTTACAGAAAGCATCGGGCGGTCTTCTTGTTTAGTTTGGTGATTGTATTAGTGGCATTCAGTGCGAAAACTGTTTGCAGGAATAAGGACTGGCAGGACGAGGAGTCGCTGTATAGGTCGGCGATTCCTGTCAACCCACCGAAAGGTAGGTAATCGATTTGCACCCACACCATTGTCGCCCTTTAAGTTTATTAATAGTGACCTTAAAGTTATAGCAGGTCATTCATGTTTTCAGACATGATAATATTTTGTATGAGCAGAAAGCCCCATGTATCTTCTTCTTTGTGTAAATGTTTTATAATTATTTAAAATAGGTTTTAGTAACCAAACGGATACAGGTAAAATAGTCTAGAAATATAAAAAAAATAGTTTATATTGTTTCTAGACAAGTTTTGGGTGACATAAAAATATATCTTCTTAAAAACCACAAGTATGAAGAATTTCAAAATACACTTTATTCAAATATGGTAAGAGATAAAAATCGCTAGACCAGATTTTTACAGATAGGATCAAAATAACATGATGTTGAGACGATTCATTACTAAAAATACTATTTAAAATCACTGTCAATCTTTTTTCAACAAAATATCTTATTTGGTGTTACATATAACACACAGGGTAAAATTTTATTCAGGTCCCTGTGCTCTGACTACACGATAATGTTTTTATACATACATGATATACTACAGAAAAATAACTAGATCATTCTGGCGGTAAATTAAAAAAAATAAAATTCATGAAGAGCAATACAATTGTTTGCTGAGTTATGAAAATAACTATTTTATTTGGTTTTGGATCAACAAGGAAGAAGAATAAATATAAAATAAATCTAGCAAGTGGCAACATTAATCTTAGACTAATACTGATAGTTTTAAAGGTTAGTGTAGTTGACAATGTTGGCATTGACAATAAACATGAATTTATGTGAAGTTATGTAAACTTGGCGACAAATTAAACCATAACAAATTAGTGTTTAAACCGCGAGAAATTAAAAAAACTCCTCCGAGTTAAAAATAGAGTATAGACGAATAAAATAATGATTATAGTTTCTTCTGTAACATACGCACTAGAGAATTACTTGTATAGTTAGTTCAACACGATGAAATTTAAAAAAGATCAGTATATCTAGAAAACGGTGAATGGGAATTAAAAGACATTTTACTTTGGAGAATCAACAATAGAGATAAGTAATTTATACAAAAATATTTCAGAAAAAAAAACTATTATCCTAACGAGACTATTTTTTTAAAAGGTAGTGCGACAATCTAATATCATAGGATCCATAATATAAACTTCTATTAAACCTATAATTGAGCACATCAATTTATTCTGAAGATTTAAGGTCTTCAGTAAATAAATTATAACGAATGTTTGAAGCAGGAACCAATATCGTTTATAAAAAGACAAAAAAGCAGAGGTCTTAGGTCAGAACCTTGGGGTATTCCAGTCGTTATAACATGGTACTCAGAAACGTAACTGTTCAATTTAACGCATTGGCTTTTTTAGTGATACAATACAGCCAGTGAATATCCAAATGCTCAAGCTTAATTAATTGTTTTTATATATTTTTAGGTATTAATAATATTGTGGGAAACTAACTACTCAGTGGACAAAAGCCCCAACCTGCGTTGAATTACACCCACAATATCTACCCATATATTCCTTATTATTAGCTTTTGTAACATTTTTTTACTGTTTTAGAAAGGTATTTTAAGCTAATATAAATCAAATCTCCTACAATTCCTATCAATGAAGTCATATGTATGTTCTCTGATACCAAACATCTAGGTATGCTAATCAACAATTCCACAGACAAAGCTCTAGTCAATAATTATCTAAAGAAAATAATTTAATTTACTGACCTGCTAATGAAACACTCTATAAATATCTAACTTTACTTTTTGGCAGTGGGAACACGACAAATTCAACCACAATAGATGAGATCTGACCTATTTCTGCATTTTTAGGATTGCTTCTTCAGGTGGTCTCCTTTAAGTTGAATCAAATATCTAACTATAAAAATTATTATAAAAATTAAAATTATTTGAAGTTAAATATCGACAATGACAAAAAGTGACATCCTGTCAATGAATTAAATATGACAATACCTACTTGAAAAATGTTCACCTTTTATGTAAAAGTTTTTATATATTTTTAGGTATTAATAATATTGTGTGAAACTAACTACTCAGTGGACAAAAGCCCCAACCTGCGTTGAATTACACCCACAATATCTACCCATATATTCCTTATTATTAGCTTTTGTAACACTTTTTTACTGTTTTAGAAAGGTATTTTAAGCTAATATAAATCAAATCTCCTACAATTCCTATCAATGAAGTCATATGTATGTTCTCTGATACCAAACATCTAGGTATGCTAATGAACAATTCCACAGACAAAGCTCTAGTCAATAATTATCTAAAGAAAATAATTTAATTTACTGACCTGCTAATGAAACACTCTATAAATATCTAACTTTACTTTTTGGCAGTGGGAACACGACAAATTCAACCACAATAGATGAGATCTGACCTATTTCTGCATTTTTAGGATTGCTTCTTCAGGTGGTCTCCTTTAAGTTGAATCAAATATCTAACTATAAAAATTATTATAAAAATTAAAATTATTTGAAGTTAAATATCGACAATGACAAAAAGTGACATCCTGTCAATGAATTAAATATGACAATACCTACTTGAAAAATGTTCACCTTTTATGTAAAAGTTTTTATATATTTTTAGGTATTAATAATATTGTGTGAAACTAACTACTCAGTGGACAAAAGCCCCAATCAGCAATGAATTAAACCCACAATTAATTGTGTTTAAACGTTTTTTAAATGTCGGTATGCACAGCGTTCAACTGCATTTTATTGTCCATACATTCAAGAATTGTTTGCAAAAACTGTCAAAAACGCATTAAATTCCATGTTGATTATTCTTTATTTAAACATTAATTTGCTATTTAGTGAACAAGGCTCTAAAAGTTTTTATTTATTTAGAATATCTGCCAAAATACTTACACTTATGTAGTACATGTTTCCCTTGTTAGATATAATGAATGTTTAAAAGGGTCCTAATTAATTATTTAATACTTTATATTAAAGTAGGTATCCACATTCGTTGTTAAGAGGATCCCTTAAATTATAGCAAAGTACAACGCTCTACAACGAAATTGGTACAAAAGTAATTGAAATTATTTGTTTTTTTTTATTAAATTTGTTATGTCTCAGTAAATCAACAAAGCATCATGTCATGATCAGCACTATCATCACGCATCATAGAACGAGGAGCGATAAAATTTAAGTTGAAATTGTTGAGGGTTGAAAAGCTTTAGCTAGTAATATTAAGCAATGCAAACAAATGCTAGCAAAATTTATATGTGACATTTCGGATGTGTCTGTTTTAAAAATCGCATACAGGTTTCTGGAGAATAAAATCTTTATCTCTTTTTCATTTAAAGTTTATAATGTGTACTTTTAAGTTTTTACCGTAGAAGAAAATCCAAGAGAGAACGGAAACACTACACTAAAGGCATAACTTAATCAAAATGCAATCCTAAACCACCATATTACATATCTGAATATATAGAAAAAATGTTATTATATTTCATACAATTCCAATAGATTAAAAAAAAATACAGAAGAAGATTACAATTGTTGGTTCTTGTAAATTTACGCAAAATGGTTTCTAATATCCTTTTAATGTTTCAATTTTGTTAACATCATCGTATATCTGGTCCTAAAATAATTGTAGTGTTTTTAAGTACATAAAATATAATTATTTTGTTAAAATTACTTTTTGAATTATCAAAGAGAACATTAATTTTAAAATTATTGAAATGAATTAATTCATGAACTAATTGTGTATATTGTCTGAAGCTATTTATTTGTGGCATAATTTTTGTTTTTCTTTAGTTTTATTGGGTTTTTGTCACACTTCTGAAAAATAATAAAAATTAATTAAATAAGCCCTTGCGCCAAACGGAACAGTCAAGGGTTATTTTTGAAACTAAGTTCGCCTAACCAAAAAATCTCACACTGAAAAAAGCAGATAAGTAAAAAATAACAAAAATCACATCACTATCGCGCACTTCCGTAATATTGACGTTTCGAAAAACTCTCTGTTTTCGTTTTCAAAATAGTAGTAAAAATATTAAACGTATGTCAAGTTTGGCAGTTTAAAATTTGCTTATCTGCTTCCATAGAGATGTTAAATGATTTTTATTTTATTTTTACTTACTTCTTCTTGATACAACTGTAGCCAACAATGATCGATGTTTACTGAACAGTTTGACACACACTTATCTCCGTTCAACAAAATAATCGCGGCCTCTTTTAATTTTCTTTTTTTGTCGCGTTATTTATTAAATTTGTTGTGTATATTTTTAAAGATTTATTTTTAATTTAACGTATTTTTGAGAATTTTGAAAATTCTCAATTCTCATAAAGTAGGTATCATATATCATTATGAAGAAAAAAATCATGCAACTGAATAGCATAAAAATATACAGGGTGTTCCATTAAAAAAAATCTCAGCGACAACCTTATCTAAACGAAAATCTCTAAGTTGGAAAATCTGCTCAAATCCACGTACTCTAGGTGTAACAAACTATAAAAAAGAAGTTTTCAACAAGCTTCACAAATCTTGTAACACAAATCTGATCAGAAATTTTTAAATCAAGATTCTACTTTATCAAAGTGCGACCTATGCAAACTCCAAAAAATCTTAACAGATAAACCTGAAAATTTAATCATTTTTTACTGTCACTGAAAGAAGTAAACATGCAAGAAAATTATCAAAATAAAATGATATTTATGGGGACCTTAATTCTCAATAATTTTATTTGATTTCATAATTTTGAAATTTCGCGAGATTTCGCAAGATTTCATGCGATTTTAAGTGATTTGTATGATTTTACAGATTTCACTGAATTCCTTGATTTTACGCAAGTGCCGTACTCTTCAATAAATTAAAGATTTTATTAAAAGTAAAAACAAACAGATTTATAAATAACCTTTCGATTACTTGCCAAAATGTATAGTTTATCATGAAAAAGCCTTTAAGTACCTAATGAAAAACTGTAATTTATTTCAACAGACACAAAATTAGATCTTAATCGGTAATCAGAAGTTCGTGTATCAACTTTATTGCAGTAATTCCGGTATTTATGTTTACATAACATTTTACAGTGCGATGAACCCTGCCCTACATAAAGGCCGCTCTATAAAGCCAAAATTAACTTCGAAGGAGAAAAATCCGTCGTAATTGATTAACATTTCCGACTGATGTGGTCTGCGGTCGTTTCCCTTTGACAAAACAGAGGTGAAAACTATGTTATATCGTTCACGAAGACCAACGCAGTATTTTACGGACGATAATCAATAAATCCCATCCTATTGCATTCAAACTTGTAACAGCGCTAACCGTAATCCCCAAACAGCCACATGGCGAATAAAAAGTAAACTCCATCAAAACTTTTTTATTAGATGTCGTGGATAATTGCTAAAATGTAGCTCCTTATTTTTTAAGGAAAACTCGGGCGCTTAGAGTAGTGCTCAAAGTTACTAAATAAAACGGGCTATAAAACAAGCGTATCAAAGTTTTAACATAACGAATGTCTTAGAAATATTAGTACAATATAATCACAATCCAATTTTGGTTAATACAAGGCGTTATAATGGGAGCCTTTTTTATTCAGCCCAACAGATTGAAAATTTAGTAACAGGACAACTACAAGTAGTAATCAATAAAAAACTCATATAAATAAAATTTAAATAATAATACAGTTATCCCATCACATTTACATTTGTTTACATTTAGTTTAGAAATAATACTAAATAAGGAAAATCACCAACTAGCACAATTAACGTTAGAGCACATAATAAAAACGCTCCCATTACCTACTTACAACGAAAATGTGGAAGCTTTTGGGGTCTTCTATGTTCTGGCGACATTTCCGGGACAGATTTTAATAATTTGATATGAGGGGAGTTCAAAGTATTCTCGGTATCAGTATGATCTGCTACCGATGTGGGTAATTTTATTATTGCATTAAGTAATGTTACTATCTGAGAGTATGTTTATAAAATTTCTACTAATCACCATTTGTTTTCTAGTAATCCTTAGTAAAAGACGACCATAATGACTGACATTACAATGTTGAAGAAAATCGAACACCGCGCTGTGATTTCGTTTTTTACACAACGATATGTGACTGTAATTTTGAAGACCTTAACCATCCACCCTATAGTCCCGATTTATCCCCCAGTGACTATTACCTGTTCCCAAATTTAAAAAATATCTTCAGACAAGAAAGATGTGTATTTTTAGCAGGGAATTGAAAAGTTAATTTCTAGACGTAACCCATTAAACACACATACGTTATTTAAACGTATTGTCAACGTACCATTGGTTGATAATTCGTGTTACGTTACAAAATCAACCATTATTTTATGGTTAGAAAAGTAACGGTCTAACATAACGTTTAAAATACGTACTTTTTTAACAAAAAATGTTAGCAAACCTTTTGTAACGTTAAATGAACGTTATTTCAAATATTTAAATAAAACTTATTTATTTAAACCTTTATAAAAGTCTGTGTCAACTGATTAATATATGGGCATTGAACAAAAACGTGTCTGTAACGTTTATCAGTAACAGGCATCAGTAATACTTATAAAACGTATCTTAAACGTTTAGCACTTAATAAATATTTCGGAATAAAAACAATCCAAAGTAAATTTTATACACTATAATTTAATAAAAAGATATTGCATTAAGAATATAGATACTTAAATATACAAATAACTTGATAGTAATTATTTTTAATAAACCTCACAAGTGTTAAAAAACAGTATAATAACGTGTATTATACGTTATAATCATTCGTTGAAATAAGGAAGCGAATTACCGTTTATTACACGTGTCAATTATAATGCGGTTAAACGTTATGTACGAATTTAATGATCTTATTGGTAGATAAAGATCACGTGTTGCACACATACCATTTCGAGTTATTTCTTGTAAAAGTTTGTCAGTTGCATATTCATCATTGTTCGTACCTACCGTGATCCATGAAATATTTCCCTATTTTATTTTGGTAAATATTACTACTTCTATTAGTATTTAATTTTATTTTATTAATATAAGAGTATTAGGGTTTTTTTACATTACATATTACAAATAATTATATAATGGAATATAAATTTATTCCACTGAAACTTTTCCTACTTATGTTTCAAAATACTTACGCTAATGACAAAATGAATAAAAGTAGACGCGTGAATTTTGTACTCGTACGATAAATTACTTTGTAAAATGGGTAACAATTATTATGACATGGTAATTTTTTTACTTTATATTGAAATTTAAGATACACTGATATATTTCTAATCATTATTGGGAAGGATTTAAACTTTTTTATTTCCTTTCTTGACTATCTGCTTCGTGGTCATTTTAAATGTATATTAGGTTATTATTATTATTATTATTATTATTAGCATTATTATTATATTAATAACTATAATAGATTAAACTTAGACATGTTTAAAGTTTAGACTTTCTTTAAAGAGCTACGCTCTGTGGGGACATACCCGTATCGGTATCTCTGGGCTCGCCCATATATTGCTCCTGTGTTAGCTCCTGTGTTAGTACTACGACCGCTACGGCTGGAACCTTTCCTCGGATAATGGTGGTCTTCTGTCAGAAATACCCAGTCTGCCCCCCCACAGAGCCTAGCTCGAGAACAACAAGAACATGTCAAAAAATGCCAACTGGGGCTAGGGATATTCACTTTAATTCTGTTATAGGCGGCGACTAGTTACCGAGGTCATGATATAGCAACCCAGAAAACACTATATATCAAATAATAGCACCGGCAGTGAGAGCTTAATAACTCCTATATTTTTATAATATGAGTTAGTCACTGCTACGATTATTTACAACTTCTGAAACTCACCTTCTAAAAATTTAAAGGTTATCCCACTGGAAACTAAGATGTTCCCGAAACCAAGAGAACTACTTAGTCACACAACTGAAAGTAACCAGAAGCAGTGACGAACTTTGTTGTATGACGTTATTTGCAGAAAATTTGGTAGCGATTAAGTAATACTTACTCTTTGAAGGTTCCAGTATTAGTGTTACTTTGACGCTAGTTAGTGTTCAACAATCAGTGACTAGTAAAATATAAAATTGACAATAACCTACAACGTCTAATCTATATCTAACATCTTAAAACTATTGTTGAACAGGTTCATAATGTAAATGAGAATTTGTTTTAAATTTTTACTTTTTGAAAACTATTTTCCACATAATTTGATAACAACTTGACTGCATTTGCCACCGAGTCCAATAAAATGAAAAATAGCTTTAAAAATATGATGTTGTAGTGTGCCAAAAGCTTTTGTGAAGTCTACTAGTACCAACTGATTGTATTTTCATCTGAGACCTTTAAAATATAATTTGTTACTTTCAATAAAGCTGTAGTATAACTATGATTCTGCCTAAAACCAGACTGATGTAACGAAATAATACTATATTTTCCTAAATGTTTCATTAACTGGAGATTTATCAAGCTTACAGCAGGCCCTTGCATTTGCAATACTTTTTCCAAAAATCTGACTTGGAGTTTGTTTTACAGCCGTCAATTCGCGATTGCAATATAGATACTGATATCAATACTTCAACCCGCTAAAAACTAAACTGTTTATTCCCATATAAAATAAAGGTTTCAATTAATATCTTTCTCAAGTTCAACAATGAAACAATAATCAAGTAGAAGCGAAAGAAGGCAGTTTGCATTTTACAGTTCAGCCTAGGAATTTTTGCGTGTGGTGATAACCACACAAATCACTAAATTATTTCTCAGAATTACAAAAAAGTTGCAATAAAAATAGCTCCAAACCTATATTTTGAAAGTGCAAGATAAGACGGCTTTTGAAATATGCTGCTGTTCAAGCTGTCATCGTGCAAGAAAAATGCAACTTGGAGAAAGAATTGCAGATTGTAATGCGGTTTTTAGTCCAAAAGTTGATAGAGAAATACAGGGTGTTAAATGTAAAAAATATTATTTTAGCTTTTTTCTTCATTTATATTTTAATGAATCCATACATAATTTTGGGATTTGGGCTTCTTTGGATCGAGAAATTGAAATTTATTCAGCTTGATAGTAGTTCATAGAGGACGCCAGCACTAGTAGATTGAGTGTGATAAAAACGATAAAACTTTTTTTACACTTTACAGTATCTCATCTTTGGTATCAAATTAATATATTCCAACTTTTTTACACAAAAACTGTATACTTCATGAAAGTTACTGTCTCAGGCCGTCTTCAAGACATTTGACTTTGAAACTTTGTCAATAAATTTTAGACTCTTTTTTTTTTGAAAAAATATACTGTTTAGTCGCAAAAAAAATTGTTAATGGAGATAGACCCTAACATTTATTGTAAAATGAGGAGGAGTTCCATCGTGTACGGACCAGATTTTCCTTTTTATAAGTAGGGGTACATTTTCTAATTCAATGGGTAAAAAAATCAGTTACATTTCTTCATTTAAAATGGTTACTGGGTCCCTCAAATCTCGTTAAGGCTAACGATGAAACACGTGATCAAGTTTTGTTAAAACCAGATATATCGCTGCGCAGAGTAAGACTATGTTGACGTGTTGTGACAAAACGCTGAAATATGTGTTGCCTAGAGGCTAATGCATTTGGGATGGAGGCAAAACGAAAGATACACTGAAATAAAGGTATCACAACTCTATTAGTGGAGTAAAATCGGTTCTCAATTATGCCGTTTTTTTTTAAATAAAGATAAAACTAAATTAAACATTTACCATCTTTTAGAGGGACAATTTCGGCATTTGAAATGGACTTTTACAACTTTTTTCAGTAGGGTCTAACTTTATAAATTCAAATTGTCGGTGCTTCGGACGTTATTTGTCAATTATGTTTTACGAAACATATATCGCGTTTGTAAATCAACGATTCAAGTTATGTTCATAATTTTTTCACGACATATATAAAAAACTACAGCGCTTCTAATGGTACATACCAATTTTTAATAACTTAAAGCCTTTTCGAAGAAAATTGTTCCAAAGTCAATACCAGTAAATTTGTGCATTAAAAACTTTACTATGCGGAGAGCTACATTAATTATTGAAAATAGAACTATAGTTATATCGAGACAAATGTAGTCGATAGTATGAAAAAGTTTTTTAAAAAAAGTTTACTTCGCTACGTGTTACGGTTTTCAAGAAATTGAATTTTACATATGCTCGTGTTTCGTGTGTAAGCTAAGTTTATACTTGCGGTGCAGTATACGTTTTCAGAATAGGACAATGCATTCATTCGGAGTCAGAAACATCTATATTTTCCATAATTTTTATGTCGAATAAAATTAAATTTTAGTTTTTTATGCTCGTATTTTTTTAATAAAGAAAACTTATCGTAGATCATAGAAAATACATAAGAGATATTAACATAAATGTATATCTATTTATGTCCAAAATGTAAAATATAAAGACTATGTATGGATTATTGAAGAGAAATATGAGAAATTAAAGTGTAAACAGGCCAATTAGATTAGATGAAATATTGAAAACATATACCTTTGTTTCTTGTTCTTAATTATAAAGATATAACACTGGCTTAAAATTGACGTATTCTTGAAACAATGTCTTCTACAGACATACAATTTTAAATATTTAATAATTGGATAATGTAGGTGTTAGCAAATAATAGGAATGACACCTGGGTATTTTCAAAGACACCGAAGTAAAACAAACAAACAGCTGCAAAAAGCTGTCTAAAATTTTAGATGCATAGATCTACCAAAATACTTACTTATTTTAATTATATCTGTAGATATAAATATTCTTATAATAAAAATTTACTTGATAATAAAAATTGTTCAATATTTATAATTAAGTGTATGAAAATAATGGTTAAATGTGGGGTTAGGATATCTACAAATGCGTGTCTTACAGACGCTTTTCAAAATTATTATTTTATTTGAGTAAAATTTAAACAGTAACTGTGAATAAACACAACGTCAATAAGTTGTTGTATATGTTATATTTTTTGAGATTTCAATAGTTAAAAACACAATTTTAACTGCGAATTTTTATTTTTGTTAAAAACTTTTTTCATAAAGTTGTGTGAAAATCGAAGTACTTACTACTTAAACATGTAGTTTCAAAGGATCAAACAAAATCCATTTTTAATTGTTATGCTACTTTTCCCATAAATACTCAAGTAGTTAATTTATATTTACAATGTTATCAAGTATACTATAAAATTAATAAAATCTTAAAATAATGCATTGCATGTTTTTACTGAAAAAATATATATTTTGTGCTATTTATTTTATTAAACTCTTTTTTACTTTTCGAAAAATAATAGTAAGTAATGATATTTTGGTACATAAGGCATTTCACACATATTTTTATTGTTGATTTTTTTGGAAAACATAATTCCTGATAATTAATTTTATTTATAAAAATTCATAAAATAGAAAAATGAACAGAATGCTTTGTATATGCTTGTAAACAGTGATTTTTTATTTTTCTTCGGTTTTGGGATAACTATGTTCATTGACATTTTTCACAAAAAAATTAAAGATGAAAAATTTTAACATTGTTTACTTTCGAACACCATATTTTATCATAAGTTGGACTACAGTTTGTAATATCTCAAGACAAGCAACATTTTTTTTTATTCAAGAATGATAGTTTATTAAATAATAGACATTAAAATAGTTGACCAGAATGCGTTACCCCATCTGGAACGGCACTTTCTAACAAAAAAATATCACTTTTAACGGTAGAACCCAAAATAGTTCCACTAATTGCGATGCTTAATTTTTTGTTTGTTCCTTTAATACTCAAAATATAAATACTTTCACTTGACATAGGGCTCAACTTAAATCAGAAAATATGGAATAAAGAGATAATTTCATTTGTAGAATAAAATGCTTTAGACACATTTTTTCTTTCTATGTGTATTTCTACTAAGTTTGGATTTGCAACAAATAGTATATTATTATTTACTGAAGTGCTGAGAAGCAAACCATCGATGCCATGTAAAAAAATACTATGCAACAAAAATAAAATTAGATAAACAAAACCATATTTCAATAACATTTTTATATATTCCATAAATCTCAACTACCCATTTGCATTCCCCATTTTTGCAATATTTATTAAAAATATTAATTATATTTTAATGAATACGTCTATTTAGCAATGTCTTAGCTGGTGTCTATTATTCAGTATGCAGACACAGAATATTATATTAAAAATAATCTATATTTCTGTATTTGAAAAACATTATATTTTTAGTTTCAAGATTTAACAAATTCGTAATTATAATAAAGCTATTAAACTACAATACGTAATCATTTCTCTTAGTCTTTTATAAAATCCGTCGCGTGTCAGTCCTTTTATTTTAGTTTTTCGGTTTTCGTTCGTTAACTATATATATATAGTAGAATATGTTATTCTATTTTTTATATACTACAAATATTATTTTACATCGAGTGAAAAATTTTAAATAAAAAAAAAATTTACATTACTCAACATTTTAAAAAACAGCATTGATGTAAAATAATATTTGTAGTCTAAAAAAAAAACCGCTTATTTTTATCATTTTCCGTTGAGCAGTTATTGAGCGAAAACGTGGCGAAAACTATATTCCGTATGATAGAGCATTTACCGTTAGCCTGAATCACTTCTCTCAGTGTTGGACATTTAGAATCTAATGTGTTCGTCTCTTTTATCAATGCCACCGCAAGGGGGCAGCATTTTATTGCTAAGAAATATTTTTTTAGTTTTCGCTCAGTAGCTCCTCAAGGGATAAAGATAAAAATATGCGGTTTTTTTTAATAGACTACAAATATTAATTTACATCGGCGCTGTGTTCTGAAATTTCGGAAGAGCAAAATTCATTTAAAAAAAAATAATTTTACAGTTTTTCAAAATTTCAAAACACAGCGTCGATGTAAAATAATATTTGTAGCCTATAAAAAAAACCGCATATTTTTATCTTTATTCCTTGAGGAGTTATTGAGCGAAAACTTTATATCGTTTCATAGAGCGCTCACCGTAAGCCTTAAGATATCAACCAGTTGAAAATTATACAAATACCTTGTTTATAATACTACAGTTATTACTGCAACTCCAAACATAATTTGATAATCATAACTATTATACAAGATATACCAACGGTCTGATTATGCTTAAATACAGAATCTATATTGCTAAAAAAAATACTGAATTTAAAACTTTATAACATTTTAGTGAAACATTTCCACAAATTTAAAAAAATAAATACTAAACGTTTTAAAATGCTTGGCGTTACTTGACTGAAAATGCAATTTCAACTGATTAAAATTTCATTTTGCTTTTCTTTCGTTTTGTCTCAATTATAGAACAGAACAAAATCTAGTAATTGGTACTTAATAAATAAAGTATCGAAGTATAAGCAAACATATAGTGACTAAACTATGGCAAAAAAAAATGTTAAAAGTATGTAGTTTATAGTTGAACTATATAGAAACAATATGTAGATTAATTCAAAATACAATGTTGTACATCTTGAAATAAAATAATGCTATTCTTGTAGCACTTTCGATTGTACCAGAAGTCGCCATCAACTTGCTTATTTTAAATGAAAAACCTTATATTATTGTTTTATTTTTGAGAATGGCAGGAAATGAGTCGAAAACATCCGGCATACCCTATACCTCTAAACTATCTATCTCTAGATAAATACATAGATTAGTCCTGTGAAATACATAAAATTGGAAATGTTAAATTTGTAAAGTAAATCGTTGGTACTGTCGGACATCAGTGAAAGGTGCGGAGGGGTAACGTATATTACTACGCTGTTTGGGCTTTGTTTAGTCCGCCCGTGTCCATCATCAAAGAGTAGATTTGGTGTACGTAAAATAAGTCTCAGCTTTTTTATTTTATTGAACGTATTTATTTACTTGCGGTGTAAGATTAGAGACAGAAAATAGTCAAAAGTCGAATTATAAGGGTACAGTATTATAGCAACGTAAACTGGATATTCAAGTAATAAAACACACATTAAACTATTTTAACTTAATGGGGAATATTAAATTTCAGTGTAATAAAGAATATTTAATGAGGTCAAAACAGCAATGAATTTGAATATAGTTATTTTCCAGAAGCACCCTGTCATTATACCTTATACCTTGCAACTCATCCGCTTCCATTTATTATGTTTGGTAAAAAAGTGAATTATAAAAATTGTATCAATATAGTACAGTATAGTATACGTGTTTTAAATTGCATACCATAAATTATATGGGTACTGATAGATTATTAAAAAACAATGAGAAGTTTTCCTATATTTGGATGTATGATTTTATGTTTTCAAGATAAGATTTTGAGGTCTTTAGTACGATCTCCTATGCTCTTTTTGAAATGCTCGTATAAAAAAACTTTATTTTCGAAAACAAACTTCAAACAAATCCCTCAAGTGTTTCTTGCTTTTGTATAGATTAGTTTAATTTTTACAAAGGTAAAATAGTATAGGCGATTATAATAAAGTACCTATTTCTCTGATTAGGAAAACATACCAGCAGAGATACTCCATTGGTCCTGTGCTGGTATGAAGCAGTGCTGTTGATGATCCATTGCTGTTCGACGCATTTACATTTCATCCTATACAAAAATGTAAAATTGCCGACAGCGAGCAGTTGCCGATTATATATTGTGCTGTTATATGGGCGCCGGTTCAATCAGATTAAAGTCTGGGAAGTATACAGGCTAATTAGTTGTAGGTATTTCTACTTCATATAAAAGGATTAAAGGCTATGCATTTTTTATAATAGTTCAAATATAATGTATCAGTAATAACGAAACTTCGTTGCACATTAGTTTTTGTGTCTAGTACAAGCACAACTATAGTCTGTTTAGAAATGAAAGAGAGTAGTGAAAGCTTATTATGTATGCAAAGCGTAGATAAATATAGTACTGGTGCTTATATTCATTATTTTTATATTATGTATTATCGGTATAGATAAGGTGTACTTTTAAAAAAACTTTATGTGACCGGGTTGTACCAAATTGTAGCAAGTAGCTAAAATTTAATCCCCGACAATCCGTCCTTGTCTATGCCGCTTCAATTACTCAATTTCATAAACGGGTTAAGAGGGTTTTTAGTAATTTAAATAAAATTATTCAATATTATTATCAAAATATTTATTTAAATTTTAAATACAATTTATGGTGAGTAAATGTAGTGTTGTATAAATGTACAACAAAGAAAATGAAAAAGTAGGTATATTAAAATTCATCCTCTGAATAATCTGATGAATTATCTTCGTCTCCTAGATTGATAACGATAGGTTCCACAGTAACGTCAATTAAATTATCGAGTTCCCACATTTTCTCCTCTTCGTTTTGTACGTGATGTATACATCTTTGCCAGTTATCTGCAGTTACTCGTTCCAAAGAATTTTTTAACAAAATTTTCACGTCACTTAATTTAAACGTCGTATTATTTCACGCTACATCTCCTTTTACCTGCGCCCAGACTAATTCGATTGGGTTAAGTTCACAGTGATAAGGTGGTAACCGTAGTACCGTTATTTGGCGATTTGTTGCCATTTCATCGATAACATATTTTTTCTGATCTTTATTAAGATTGACAAGTGTCAAAAGTTAATTTTTCACCATATTTGTTTCAAAAGAAATGGTTTTTCCGGATAACCATTGAATTATATCGACTTTCCTCCAAGCAGTCGTAGGCGTCCGCTCGGTCTGCCGTGAATGGTAACTGGCACTATCCATGACAATTACAGACCCCGGAGGAATAATATCCAACATCTGTGTAAAATACTCTTCGAAAACATCTGCGTTCATGTCTTCGTGATAGTCACCTGTATTTTTAGATTCAAATAAAAGTAAACCGCCATCTACAAAACCACTGGCACTACCTATATGTGTCACTATTAATCTTCGCCCTTTACCTAAAGGTGCCTTGAACCCTGTTGAAAGTCCATCCAAAAATGCGTGTCGAAAACTTTTTACATTTTTGTCTTGCCATACTTTTGTTGCAGTATATCTCTCGTTGACCCAAGTTTCGTCTAGATAATAAATATTCTTCCCTTCGTCACGGAATTTTTTAATTGATCTTAAGTAGGATCTTCGCCAACAAATAATTTCATCTTTATCGATAAGAACTGACTTCCTGTTCTGCTTTTCCCAGCAAAAATTCAACTCTCATAAGACAGCCCATAATTAGCTTCTACTGATTTTTGACAAATCGTTGTCCTCTGAAAGTTTCCTTAAATTTTTTTTTAGCGTTGGTATTTCTTTTTTAAAATAAAATAAGTGTACTTTTTTGCAAATGACATTTATGAAGAAATCATCTATAACGACTTTTGACCTCCCTGTAGATGATTTTGGGGATTTACAGTATCTTGTTCATTTTTTGTTTCCTGTCTGTAAGTAAAGTCTGTAGATAGTCCAATCCCTGTCATTTTGGCACACTTTTCCACGATATCGTCAACATTGTTGGTAGAATTTTGGTGTTTCAATGCATTAAATACATTTAATATAATAATCTTCTCATTCTGAGACAGCGCACATCTCTTCACCACATCTTTTCACGCGTTTAGTAGGTACGTAATCTGATAAGCTCGTCATTTTATCCAAACAATATTATATCCACTGGCACAATAGTCACTAAACACAAGTCGAATTTTACTTTACTGCACTAGCACTGGCTCCTGCCCTATGATGTAGCCAGTAAAATATACTAATGTACACCCATTACCTGTTAGCATTAGTGTTACCCGATAATTACCTGAAGCAAAATATTACCACGCCCATGGCCGGTTCTTATCTCGGGGTTTTATTACTCTCTTTCACTTCCAAACAGACTATAGTGAAGTTCTCAAATCTTCGATATTAGTGAATGTCGACTTGCATAGTTTTTCGCGATGGCAGGCTCCAAATACACCAAAAATTACAGCAACCTTCTGCATGAGATATGTTTCATTCTGTACTTCTGCAAGAAATTTATCGAGACCAGGTGCATACTTTCGGCTTTTTTGGTCGATATTATTCGCCCTTGCGCTTCAAAGAAAAGCAACAAACAAATATTTGCTTATGTTTGATCAAAGCGTTTTTCACTGAAGATTTTTCAGCTCACGCCATCTCAAGAACAACTGTATGGAAACTATTGCATTAACTTAATGGGGAATAACTCGAAAGTGGCTTTATTAGTAGTTCAGTCTTTGATTTCCGAAACGAAATCTTCATTTTCTTGATGACTAACGATCGAACTTCCATTACCTTAGCCTTAATAAGCTTCATTGACAAATTGAATTTTATAAATTTAATAACTATCAATCATGTAAAAAAATGTATATCTTGGAAGTATCATTACTGTTAATGAAATATTATTTTGGAACGCTATACTAAGTATGTTACATACTTAACAAACAATATTAAAATACTTATTGTAAAACCGTTTGTTGTATGAAGCTACTATCAAAATACTGCGTAAGAAAGATGTATAACCTTTATGTCAAACTTTTATTAAATCCTCAGTTAAGAAAAAAAATATTAGCTGTGATCGACAGTTCTTGAACTCCTTAACAAGCTTTCTAACAAATATTTATGTTCTTATCCCAATCTTTTTTAGAGCAAAGTATAAAACTTACATTACATAGCGTCTAATCCCGTTCCATGCGAGACAACAGACTTCGAATGTAAAGCCAGACGTAGCCATTCGTGCGACTGCGATGAGATGTTTGCTTTTCAGCTCATTTCTCTCGGTCTGATCTCTGACTTGTTAATAGAAGTTAGCTCTGCTCACGTCCGGTATATCAGAGCACCGATTCCTGTGTAAACAAAGGAAAAAATGGTATTGACACACGAGTGGGTATCTTTACAAATAAGAAGAAAACTCCATTGCAAGCTAAAAAATAGCTTATATTTTAAGATCAACAGATTTGTAGGTGAACTGTTTTTATTCGTGTATGTTTTTAATTTAACTGCCTAACCAAACACCTCAGAACCAGACATATGAATACATCTATAAAGTATAATCATTTTTCAAATATGAAACACCAGCATTGAATTACACCTGAAAAATCTATAGCAGACAGCTAAAGTCAAGCGTCAGCAGGCTCATTAAAAAAATTACAAGATTACAAGACATTTTTTATTTAGAATGAAGTCTGAAATTAATTTTTAAATGTTATAGTATCAATAAGAAAAATAGACGCCTTACAACCATAGGGAAAAATCAATAAATCAAAAATTGTTGACTGAGTGCCCACTTGATAGCAGAAAATATATTTTTTAATCTAATTTCTGTCACTTTTTTGTTATTTCAGAAAAAAATAAAAACTACTTTTTGCCACCCTCTTTAAAGAGTTGTACTTTCACAGGGGATGTTCAAATGATACTTTTTGATTTATTGTTTCGTGGAATTTCGTGCCTGCAAAATATCGGTCTCGCCGAATCGCGACAGAGGTCGATAGCTTTCAATTGTGTCTACTGCTATGTAGAACGCTTCGCGTCTTTTCACTCTGGCATGGGACTAAAAGTGACTGACCACTAAATATAGGTTTCCTAAATTGCATACAAAAAGTTTACTCTTCAATTTAGATACTCTATACTTCTTTAACTATTGCAGTATAGTAAAATTGAATTTGCTTTTCTATGCATTCTAAAGTTGCAAAGCTAGCATATAATCTTGTTTACATTTCCGTTAGTCTCAATTCAGTTCTATTTAAAGAGTAACCCTTCGTCATAATCCAAATCAATCCACAGAAGCAAATTATTGAAGCTTGTTAAGTATATGTTTGTTGTCAAAAACTAATTAGAAAGTGTTCAAATTTGTTGCGGGTATTACAATAGAAAGTTGAGACCGTTTTCTCCTTAGTTTTAGAATCGCCTTCAATTTAAAATAAAACGAACTGTTAAAAAAATGTATAAAATTGAAGTTCTTTTATTTCTGTTGTGTAGCAAGTAATTTATATTCGTCAAATTATCGCTTTGTGTTTTTAAATAAGATACCTTCCATCATTTGGATATTGCTGTTCAAAGATCGCGCACATTATGCCTGCAACGACCAGCAAAGACCAGCACTGCAAACCTGCAGGACTTCGCACACTTGTCCATCACGGACCAGCAACTTTTTGAGCAGGTTATGTGTGTAGCAGTCGTTTTGAGATTTTTAAGTACAAAATTTAAATATATCACGATTTTATATTTTTTTATAGAGCATTTTTGAATTTACTGATTATTTAACAATATGTAACAATTAAAAAACAGTTACAAGGGGTATATCTTTAGGTTAGGTTCACCGAACAAAACCATGCTGGATCTCGATTCTAAATTTATCACCCTCTGATAATGAATCGTAACTCTTTAAGGAGGGCTCATATCAAAATATTGTATATGAAGGACCTCTATTAAAATCAGTTGTACAATCTACCCTCTGTTTTGCACATTATTTACCCGTCACACTCCTGTTCTCAAAGACAAAATTTTGTTATTTACACCATTTATGCAAATGACATTTCTGGTGCTCTTTTAAAACATAAAAGTGTGTTTGTTGGCATCTTGCTGCCTAAAATGGTTGAAATAAAAAGTGTTAAAAAAAATTAATTAAATGCTATAGAGCATTAGTGTTATTAAAAATTAATAATAATATTTAAGAAATTGTTAATTTTACATTATACAGTGTTCCACACCGAACCGCGTGATTTGGATTGTTATTTAAGTATCTAAGCCAGAATAACGGTCAGGTTACCTTTCCAGGGCCTGCTATGATTTGTTGTTAGTCAACTCCGAAGCAGCCAATTTAATCAAAGAAATTCGATACTAGATGGCGAGAGAGTCAGTTTTTCATAAGTTGGCTGATCCTCAGTTGGGTTTTGTTGACAAACCAGAGAGTCAGGCTATGCGAAATATGCAACATTTATACGTTTTTTAGCAGAAAAGTGTAAATCCGGATTAGTATCTTTATTAGAATCATCTCCGTAGTTGTTTGTGAAATTGCTAATAAACTGATAGTCGCGTCAAATTAGCATGAAAAAAGTGAAAATGGACAACTATTTGCGGAGAAGTCCGATTGAGATGTGGTTTTCTGCAGGTACATCTAACCTCTGTACGCTCGCAAATTTGTAATTATTTATTTAACAAATGACACATTTTTGTTGGATATATGGCAAATGTCACATACGATTCAACGAAAATGTCTGGAAAATGTTCTCTCGGGGGTTTTCGAGGTCCCCATTTATCACTTTGGTGTTAGCTTTATTATTTATTGCTAAATTGTTGTAACTGGGCTAATTAACAAATTAAAATCTCCACGCCCAAAATCACTAGAGAACCGGATTTTTTTCCAGGATTTCTGACTTATTAAGGCAAACCATCGGCACAAGATTTTGGCAAATATAATCGTTTATTGTTCGATTGTTGCAACCTCGCTAATTAACAATTAATCAATTGAACAGTAAACAATTATATTTGCAAAAATCTTGTGCCGATGGTTCGCCTTAAAAAGACAGAAATCCCGGAAAAAATTTCGGGTCTCAAGTGATTCCGGGAGTAGAGTTATTCATTTGTTAATTAACCAGGTTGCAAAAGTAGAAAAATAAACAATTTCGTGCAACAATTTTGTGCCGATGGTTCTCCCCATGATCCCAGAATTATTGCAAAAAAATCCGATTTTCTAACGATTCTGGGAGAAGAGTTATTAATTTGTTAATTAACGAGGTTGCAATAATCGAACAACAAACAATTGACCTTAATAAGCCAGAAATCCTGGAAAAAATTCCGGTTTTCTAGTGATTGAGGGGGTGGAGTTTTTAATTTGTTAATTAGCCCAGTTACAACAATTTAGCAATAAATAATAAAGCTAACACCAAAATGATAAAGAAGGACCTCGAAAACCCCTGAGAGAACATTTTCCAGACATTTTCGTTGAAACGTGTGTGACATTTGCCATATGTTCAACAAAAATGGGTCATTTGTTAAATAAACAATTTGCGAGCGTACAAAGGTTAGATGTATATTTTGTTATAAACAATTCCCTGAACATTTTACAGAAAACCGCGTCTCAATCGGACCTCTCCGCAAAAAGTTGCAAGTGAAATGCTAATTTGACGCGACTAGATCAGAACAATTGTTTTGCAAAAATAGTAATAATATTAAAAACCTTGCCAAGTAGCACATTTTGAAGTGAAGTGAAGTGAAATATCTTTTACGGCAAATAATTTAATGTAACGGTTAAATCATCAACTCCGAAGCCGTCAACTCCTAAGCTTTTTGTGGCTTCAGAGTTGATGAAGATCTATGAGTTGAAGATTAAGCGCAATTTCACTACTTAAATATCGTTCTAATATACATGGCAAAAATAAAAAATCTGCTGAAGAACTGAAACGGAGAAAAACTGAGCTGGAAATATTAAGCCGTGAAAAGCTCAGAAACAATCCCCAATACTATGAGCGAGAAAAACAAAATGAACGCGAACGATATCGTCGTAAAAATCAAAATAAAATCAATAAAGGAACTCACACACCGACAACAATGCATTAAACAAAGAACTTGGCAGCTTAGCTAAAAAAGCACTGAGAAAAAATGAAAGAAAGACAAACAGCCATAAACCAGTACATAAATGAAAACGCCCCACCATCTACACCAGAACCACTCTTATTCAATTGCAAGTCGGACCGAGTCATCAGTCACTAACAGGTCGAAAAAAAGTTAAAAAATTAATCAAAATCGATACTAAAGCAAGAAAATATATGAGTAGATATTTCAAATTAAAGGAAAAATCATAAAGGAATAATAAAGTGACCAAATACTATACATCGGATTGGTTTAAACGGTGACAATATTCTTGTAAAATTTCTAAGGCAAGAAGGTAACCCTGGTTACTTTGTGTTTCCATTAACAGAGGATACGAGTAAAATTGACACAGAAGATATTGAGATATTACCCGTACCCAGAATTTACAAAAGAAATCATTACTTTTTTGGTATAGATTTTAATAAGTATAAAACAAAATTGTAGTAGGTAGTACCTTTACAATAGTCTTTGTTTTCTTTTCATTATTTTTTGTTTTTATAAGTGGTGAGAAGTTCGATTCTTTAATGATAATTACGTATAAATAACAGTTTACGTATTTAAGGTGTTTCCCGTTTATTGATTTACGCAGGTTAATTAAATAAAAATCAACCTTGAAGTATTATTCATCAATTCCAATGCACCTATATTGATAACCATAATCATTATCTCATCTATCTACCTCTTACAACCTTCTCCTAACAACTAGTAGCAGATCATGTCATAAAAGATTTAATTATTTATATACAATACCCCAAAATTTAGCATTTATTGCTCAACAAACACTTCTAAAGTCAACTCCGAAGTATTCATCATCAACTCCGAAGTCGGTAATTTAAAAAAGCCAAATATCTCGAACATAAAAAAGTAGTAAGCTTAGCTGATAGTAATATCTTTCTAAAATATTAAACATTTATCAATTTAATTTTAAGATAGTTTTATGATTCATTTTTTTGTTTGAAATATATTTGGTATTTCTGATTATCTCTTTTTTTAAGAATGATCATATAGGCCTGAGAAAGCACTGTTTCCATTTTATTTTTTAACATAATTTTCTTATTAGTGGATGTAGTCAAATTTTGTAAACAACATTTTTGAGAGATAAACACACGAATATCTAATTGATTTTTTAGTTAAATGTACAGGGCGTTCTGAGCGCCTGTGCCACTATATTATTCTTATCAGTTTTTTAAGGATATAGATTATTAGAAAATTATTAGTTATTTTGAAACAACCATCGATTAATTTTTGTTGCATGTCGCCAAAATGCATCATTTTACAGAAAACTGCGTTTATCATATCCGTTAAGCTTGAAAGTTAATACCTACATAAATTCTAATAAATTAATTCACAAAGTTGTTACAGCAAGGTACATCTGGTCTAAATTCATGATTGATGTGAAAAACGAACAATTTCAGTTGCACAATAAAGTGATCTGTATCTTTTAAACCGCTAAGCGTAGGAAAATGTTATTTAAAAAAGCTTGGAATGAAGCGTTCGCTGAATTTATTAAAAAATTATATGCTTCTAAAAAATTTTTAAAAAAATATTAGAGCGTCACAACGTTTAGCTTTGTTTGGTTATAGTTTCGCCATCTACCTAATGTCAAGTCTTAGTCAGCTGAAACAAGCTTTGTTTGTTTCAGCTGACGCTCATTTTGCTTCAGCCGCTTACAGGAAAAACACATTTCCCATGACTAAAAAATCACCTTTACAAAACAATATTGATGTTATAAGATATTTATCGTATATCTCATATCATTATTCTTAGTTTCTAATGAGATCCGGGTGAGACTGTGAATTTTTAGTGATGGTTATACAAATGGTATATATATATATATATATATATATATATATATATATATTGTAATGTGAAATTTGATGTGTGTAATGTGTTTTCCGGATAGCTCAGAATTAATTTACTTACCTTGATTCTCTAACGCGCCAGTCTGAAGCGTAACACTATTACCTTTAATTTTGAATATAGTTCCTGAATTATTTTGTTTTTTATTGCTTCAGACACTATTCTGTATATTCTCTCTTTTTAAAACAGTTTATTTTAAATTTATTGTTAGCATGAGAAATCTTTATCTCAAGGGCGATTCAGTGATGATTTTTTATTATTATTATTATTTTTATTAATTTAGCTGTTAAACAAAAAGGTAAGACAATTTTTTTTTATATTATAGATAGATTTCAATTTATTCAATTTTTTTTTTAATTTTCTTAAAAATTACCCTACGTAACCTGCTATATCTTAAGTATTATAATTAACATTATCATTAAAATTTCAACAATTTTTTTTATATACCCCTGTTTTATGTCCCTTCAATTAATTGCAAAATACTTTAAAAAGTCTATTAGTTTACCTTCATAACCCAGTTTTCTTTATATTCAGTGGTTGTCCTTATCAGCTCGTCTTCTTCTTCACTGGATATCGCGTTAAACTGCTTATTTTCGTGTTTATATTTAGCGCCTTCTTATCTGTCAGATTTGATGTCAACTCGGTTTGTAAAGTCCAGTTTGTGGTTTTTTTAGGCTTTGGGATAATTTATTATTAAATAAATACCTTGCTCTGGAGTTATTTGTTCCCTGTGATGTGCCAAATATTTGTTATATTGTTCACTATGACTTTCTTCTGCTCTGGGACCCTGGATTTCAACAGTGCAATGTTTATTCTTCTTGCAGGTTAACTTTATGAATTCAGATAATATTTTTCTTAATATATTCTGATAAATTTTCTCCTCTTCACAAATTCTGCTTCTATTTGTTTATATTCAAAATCAACAACCTCTTTATTTTTTTTTCGTTCCTATGCAACCTTTAGACTATCTCCCAGAGAGTTTTAATACACTTCACTAACTATATTTACTAATTATAAACTAAGTTGAACATAATTTTTTTTTTAATTTTATTATTTTTTTTTGATCTATCTATATTGCTTTATAACTTTCAAACTTTTATTAACTAAATATTTATGTTTTTTTTATCATACACTGTCCACTCTCAAAATTGTCCTCATGTATACAAATTTTTTTTATAAATATACTAAATATGCTTTTTAAATTCCTCCTCTTTTTTACTAACTGAAACTTTTATTTCTATGTCCTGTTATTAACCTTTGTGTTCATTACAATATATATACTTATAGTTTCCGAGAAAAGAATATTGATGTTGTAGTATTTTCAACCTTACTACATCGCTAGGCTACTGTAATCTCTAGTCAGACGATTTCGAATATTAAAATCTTATTACTGTTTGCAGGTATTAAAGTTTTTGTGTGTCAGTCTTTACATTAGTTTTTCCAAAATGGCTTGTCAAAAATGACTTACGTGTATAGCAACTGAGAGTTGATGGATATCGTCTTAATTTATGGCGATGTGAAAATGCTTTAGCATAACGATTTCCCGGTAAACATGTGCCAAATGCAGCTATTTTTATCGCGGTGTGCAGTGAGTGCAAGCGTAGTGTAACGTGAGGGAAATTTGAAACTGAATCGTGGAAGAGAAGGAGGTCTAGATCATGTACAGACCTCTTTTTGTGACAATATTTTTAAAAAATATCATGTACAGCGTGTCCAAGCATTAATGCCAAGGAATTGAAAGAGGAGGACTGGTACCATGGCCGCCACGACCTCCTGACTTTAAATCATAAAACCACAAAGCAATTTTATTAATTAATAGCAATAGCGACAAAAGCAGTTGAATTTCCTGTTTAAAGTATGTTTTATAAAATGTTATGGAGAAGAGTATTATTAAATCATTTTCGAACTGCCCTTTTTGAATTATGTTTTTACAAAATCGTATTTGTAAGAGTCTCCTGTACATTTTAAATTTGTATTTTAGATAAGTTCTGAATCATCCTGTATACATGGTGATACACAAACAAGTATTTTTAATTAAATTTTGTTTTTGTTTGTAGAATCAATTTGATGCTCTTTAGTTTTCTTCCAAAAATTATAACAAATGGTCAAATCTCTTGTGTTGGCTATTTGTAAAGAACAGTACTAATCCAAAATGAATTTCTCACATCTAACATTCCCTCGCATTTCAATCCCCTAGATTTTAATTAACTCGAAGGAGCATATATAAATTTTACCTTTCCAGTATAAATACGACTGCGGTTAATTGGTAACTACCCTTTAATTAAGGATAAATCAACTAGGTTGTAATCCTAAACCCCAAAACTTGGTAAACGAGTTGAAGAATTACACGATTGACAGAGAAATGTGGCTGTTTTGAAAACAGGCATCAAGGCAAATTATTTGTAATGCCGCTAGTTCGTTAGTTCCAATAACAATCTCACTAAATCCTGATTAAAATACCAGCTATTTGTATAATCAGTTGGGAAAAGTTTGATTTTGTGGCAACGAATGTGATATTTGCAGAACAACTAAAACGAACACGAATTGTACGATAGTTGTTATTGTAACCAGATTTTGTGTACTGAGTATAGTACTTACAACACCAGTGAAGCAACAATATTAGTACATGTTGCAGTTGCAAAACTCATATCAAACAGTTTGCGACACAAATCAGTTTTATCAGCAAGTTACAACATAAAACAAAAAAAATATTATTTTTTCTAAATAATAAGAAGTCGGTGTCTAAGTAATACAAGGCATGGTGACAACTGAGTATAAATACAGGAAAATTACTTATTTATACTGTGTACTTTGTAAAAAAAAGTATTAATGGTTACT
Organism: Monochamus alternatus; assembly: GCA_037114965.1. NCBI lineage: Eukaryota > Metazoa > Arthropoda > Insecta > Coleoptera > Cerambycidae > Monochamus > Monochamus alternatus. The sequence continues at coordinate 26,350,394 of CM073429.1, forward strand.
TAAATTCTGAAAAGTACCTGCAGAATACTTGTATTCATGCATTCACATTCTAGGAATAAAATGTTTAATATTTTCAATGTATAAGGTTAATATATAAGTGTAATTGAAGAGAAAATATTTTAAAGTTATACAGGGTGCTAGAGGTTTGACTGCCATAATTTTAACAGACGATAGTATTGTCACGGGTTTCCTACCTGACTTTTACAACTGCCAGAAAAACAATCCGTTAATTAATCACTTATCTTTATTAACTACTCTGTACACAGCCGAATACTAATTACAGCTTAACTAAACACTATTTCAGTTTTAATCGCTATCTAAATCGTTCTAAACACTCCAATTCAAGACTGTAATACAATACTGACCTACTTGGCCGTTTATTCTTCTTTTATAGACCAAACAAATATTCCAGGTATTTTCCAACATCTCTAGATCCATTGTCTCGAACGACTCGAACGCTTCTCGTCGATTCCCCATTTTTCCAGTTCCGCCTCGATACACGGCATTCTGTTTGTTTACCAGAATCGCGTAGGGGCGATCGGGACAATCTTAACATTTCGCGGTACCACAGTCGTCGAATTGGGTGTGAGTGGGGCAAACTCTGTGACAGTATTATATCGAAATAGACAGAAAAGTCTTATACAGGATGTCCCGAAATTAGGGGATGACATTTTTCCAGAGTATATCGAAAATAATTACATTTTCTTCGTACAAACATGGGTCCAAAAATTCTTCCTAAAGAAGTTATAGCTACTTAAATGGTCCACTCTAATCATTTTTTAAAAATAACTTTGAAACGAATAGAGATAATAGTGTTTTTAGACTTTCACGGTCGGTGCTATTATTTGATACATAATGATTTTTCGGGTTGTTATCCCGTGACCTTGGTAATTGGTCGCTGCCAGTAACAGAATTAATATGCACGTCCCTGGCATTAGGGATTCTTTGACCTGCCGTAATTGTCCTCAGGCTAGGCTCTGTGGAGACAGTCCAGCTATCGGTATCTCTAGGCCCGCCCATATATTGATTTCGATTCCTTGTTGTTGGTATTACGAGTGCCATGGTCGGAATCGTTACCCGGATAATTGTGGTCTTCCGAGACGTTCTGTAGCGACTAAGCTCAGTTCAGTTTGAAAAGTCATTTTTAAATAAAAATAAATATTTTGAGATAGTGACAGTTAAATCTAGCATTTGTACATCATATTTTAATTATTATTTTGATGATTTGCACTAAACGGACTACAAAAGACATCTCTGTAGACAACTCACAGACTATAAATTACATCATACAAGATATGAGCTAGGTACCATTGCAATAAAATCACGATTAAAAAAAATCAAACAATCTTCGTTATTTAGTATTTTAATTGCTTCATTACAAAACAGGTTATTTTCTTAAGTACTACGTTATTACACAGCAAAAAAGGCGGATAAAATTTTACAAGAAATTTACACCATTCAAAGAAATTCGCATGGAAAAGGTTAAAAATTTGGTAGAGTTGGGTAGAGTTTATTACTTCATAAATGGTTTTAACCGTTAACACTATGAATTCGAAGTCGTCCTCGTATGAAGTGTAGAAAGCAATTGCAATATTTATTCACTAGTCGCATGGTCGTAACTCGTATTGGATATCAAACGGCAGTTATAGTTGGGAAGTGAATAGGGATTAGCCACCCACGTTTAAATTTTAAACTGATTTCGTAAATTTCTCATGGTGATGCCGGGTGCCCCACAAGCGACTCCTTCACAAACTGAACCACTGTGGCATTCGTGGTGATCTTCTTCTGTGGCTTGAGGCTTTCCTCAGTGACAGAACCTTTAGTGTGAGGGTTGGTGACTATCGGTCATCAGCACGTCCTGTCCTTAGTGGTGTACCCCAAGGATCTGTATTGGGTCATCTGCTCTTCTTAGTATATACTTCCGACTTTCCGTCACATACATTCTAAATCTGCATTTTTTTGCGGACGATACCAAGTTCTATGCCAATCTCTTGACAGACCATAACATCCTTCAGCGTGATCTTATGAACATTTCGAAATTGTGTCAGGACTGGATGATACCTCTGAATGCTGATAAATGTTCTGTTCTCCGTCTTGGCAGGAATAACCCCTTGCTTCAGTACTCACTGTTAAACACGACATTAAAATCCGTTACCTCACAAAACGACCTTGGAGTATTAATTTCGCAGAACTTGTCGTGGTCTGAACACATACAATCCAGGTGCAAAAAGGCAAATTCATTAGTGTACCTTTTGAGGAAGTCGTTTACTGGAGCAAGTCTGGAAACTTTCGTGAAACTATATAAGTATTATGTCAGACCGCTGCTTGAATTCGCTGGTCCAGTGTGGAGTGCTGATCTAGAAAGGGATCAGAAATTATTGGAATCTGTGCAACGTCTTGTTACTCGTCTTGCTTATGGACGTATTCGATCATCCTGTGAGGAGAGACTACGTCTTGCTCATTTGTCTTCTTTCGCCGAATACGCGGCGATTTAATATTTACATTTCGAGCGCTTAATGGTTTATTTATCAATACTTCTGTTGCTTCCTCGCTTTATATCCTGAGTCCGGATAGTCGCTTAAGAGGACATCACCTGAAACTGAGAAAAGAGAGCTTCAAGACATCTGTTCGCCAATCGTTTCTACCAAACCGCGTGTTCTCAGTATGGAATTCTCTTCCTCCTTCCGTAGTTACTGCACCCTCCATCAATGCTTTCAAGAATCGCCTGGATGCATGGCGGAGCACCTTATACGATCGATGAACATTCTGTTATTTTAACATTCTATTATTTATCATTGTCTTTTTGCTGTTTTTTTTATTTTTGATCTTTTTATTTTTTTTCTTCACTTTAATTATTTGTATATTTGTCAGGGCTGTACAGAAATCTCCTTAGCCCGGAGCTTCATTTGTAATAGTATAGTATAGTAGTATAGTTGTATAGTAGTATAGTAGTATAGTAGTATGTAAATTTGAGCAAATAATTACAATTCTAGATTAAATCCTTTTTGTAAATAGTATTACACTTTCATCGTATTTACAAATAAAACTTTACACCACATTTTATTACTTCCAAAATAGTGACGTATAAAGTGGATTTCTTACTGTGTATAATATTCGGTATCACTATCAAACCATATTTGAAATAATCCCTTTTTATTTTTTGCCATTTTAATTCGTTGCAATAATAATGGCACTCATTAAAATGAATTTGGCAATTTCTTTTCAACTGCCGACATATTCATAATGAAATCTACTTTAAACTTTTAATATTAGTTCTTAGTTGCTCACCAATAGAGACACCAATAGATAAGCTGGTATATCAATTTGATATTAACACATTTCTGGAGGTGTTTCGTTAGCTTAAATAAATAGGTCTGTAAAATAAAGGTGATGAAACAAATGCTAATACAAAATTTAAAAGAAAAATTATAACTGACCTTTACACAATTAGGCAATTGTTGTAATGCACATACTTGTAATATGTCTCAAAGACTTCCATCATTTTCTTTTTAGTATTATCATTACTATTATTAATTAATAACATGGACTTTATGAAAAATAAGAACAGTTATACTATGTTTCTTCGATGCCACATCATAACAATATAGGCCGGAAATTCTTACAACTGTATAAGATTATTAATTTTCATATTTTGTAATAATTATTCTGCACCTTTTATAGTGACATCCTGTGAAACAAAATGTTTAACGGTGATCTGTTCTTTTCAGCGTATGGAAATCTGGGCAGCGTCCTCAGCAGTCAAGGACGCGTCGCGGAGGCGGAATGGGCCTTCAGAAAGGCCCTTCAGTTCAGACCCAACATGGCCGACGTGCATTATAATCTGTAAGTAACCTATTGTTGTTTAGCAACGCTAATTTCCTTATAATTGCGTTTGCGGCTCCATTTCCTCCGCCGAGATTAATGAAGACAATTAAAAATATATTACGACCCCTTCGCCATTTGTGTGGGCCTTACAAACCCTTCATTACTAATTAAAATATAATTTATAAAGCGATGTTTTTATCACAAACGCGTTTAGATGTTCTATGCAGAAGCAAAACGTATAAATGATAAAAGAATAATTACTTAAAAAAATAGTCTTTATCGAGCGATCTTGAAAATAAGTGAAATGCTATGAAATATACTATTTGGCACTTCGTGGACTAAAAGTGACATTTCATTCCCTCATTTTAAGGACTGAAGTGTCACCTTTAATCCCCCGCGGATTAAAAATTTATTCTCTCATATACCACTGCAATGAAAGAATAAGAAGAAAATGGTTCTATAAACTACTGTATTCATGGAAATCAACATTTAAAATGTTTACATAATTGTATAAATTATACACATTGTTAACATATTTAAAAAAAAATGTAAATTACTCACTTTAGCCATTAATAATTGATCATCTGGAGCTTGAGTTACGAATTGATAACTTGTTCAGCAGCCATTTTTTCTCTTTAGAAAACCTTGTAGTTTCAGATATTGAGATATATCAATAATATTTTTAACTTTTACCCTCGATTTTAACATAGAATAATATACTGAAAAAAGGTTTTCGCTGATTTTGTCTCATACCCTCTGTTAATTGTACCATATTATAGAGACAGATTTTTCAGATATTTTCTAGACTCTGAAGACAACAGTTCTGTTATAGCTTCTTCAGCGGAATTTTCATATTAAAATCCATTTTATATGCTTTTTACAATATTATATTCAGAACAATATAAGTTTACACAATAACCTTAATGACGATTTCCCATTTATAACTTATTTATCGGACAATATGGCCATTTAAAGAGAAGTGTTGGTTTATTTTCAGTGACATTTCTTTTTACGTTAATCAGTCACGTCAAATTTGTCATATTCGAATGGTTTTATTCATCTATGCAGAAATCAGAAATGTTTTGATTTTAATAGAATACGGTATAAACAAGAAAATTTTGTAAGCTACTTCTGTAATTTATTTTGAAACCACACTTGCGTACTTCAAAATCTTTAATCACAAACTGATGCTGGATTTACAAATATATCTACAAAAGTTTATATGATTTTTACTTCATAATCAGTAACTATAGTAACTAATGCTTTTAAGATACGTCAACCAATATGCTACGATAACTTTGGCTTCTTAGACGATTTGTGAAAACATCGGTCTTATACAGGGACTTATTCTTACAATTGTTTATTAGCTCTGAAGTCGGAGACTTGTGCGGAAGAGGGCGTGGCATATTATTATTAAGCAGGCCGCATTTGCGCCCAGTAACGACTTACGTTGGTAGGCCCTAACCACTATTCAGTGCAGGAATGAGGGAAACCTGGAAAACCTCATTAATTAAGGGGGTAGTCAAATATCAACCGGTATCAATCTCTCACATTGACCCAAGCTAACATTCTTTCACCCTACCATACCCGCAGAGGGTGTCTTCTCCACGTATTCTCCACGAATATAGCTTATATACGGTCTACCGGCAGCTGGGCGCGAACCCCCACCAATCTAGTCACCTCGATTCAAGTACTGACGCCTTAAACCGCTCGACCACTGACCGACCAACATACGAAGAGATATTTGAAATAATTTTAATTTATTATATGAAGTGCAAACAATAGGATATATATCATGGAACTAAAGTGAGTTAATCCTTTAAAAACCCTACTCGCTGATACACTTTAGTCCCTTAGTATATAATATATTTTTTTGGATCAAAATCCAAATAACAACTAATATTTAAATCGAATTGGGCTAAAAATAAGCATGTACGTACCAAAAACATTTATAAATCATGCGCCCCTCCAGTGGTTTTTTAGAAAAAGAAAAAACAGAGTTTTTCAAAATTGTCGGTATTTACCAGATGATATTTTCTGTGTGTATCTATTGTGGTTCACACTCAAAAACTATCATTTACTCAACGGGTTTTGCTTCTTCTTGAAATTAATGTTCTTTATTGAATGAGATTTTGCCCAGATCTTCAGGCAAGAAACTGCCAAATAGAAAAAATTGATCCGTTCCTCTGTAGGTAGCTAGAATATTGCTACTGCTACTTATGAAAATCGTATTTTAATAGGTACTACTCGGTATATAAGCCAACCAGAATTCTCAGATATAACCTGTTCAACTCTACTAAGTTTTAACTCGTATTTCTAGATGGGACTGTTATAAACGCCCTCGAGAAGATTACTCTTGATAAGTCTTGCCAATATACACATACTTTTTTGCTTATCTAATGCCAGAGTTACTTTATTGTTGATTTCCAACTTCCAACGCTTTGAGAATTCCATACCGTTTTCGAATTATACAAAAACTTTTGTGACCATAATATAGTAAATAAAATACTTTAATTTTATTTTCGAATTGCACTTTGAACACTAGAAGCATTTTGTGCCAAAGAAAAATAAACTAAAATATCAATACCTCTATCTGTTATCTATTTTCTGAAAGCAATAAATGGATACCTGTATATTGATTGCTATTCTAAAATAAATCTGTAATACAAGCCGGAACGTGAAAATAATGGATATTGCTCTCGATATATTACATAAAAATATTGCTCTATTGCAGAAGCGAAATTCGTGAAAAATGTGTTGAATTAATAACGTTATCACGAACAGCAATTTCTAGCAAAAAATTGATATATTCTGCAAAAACTTATATTGATAGTAGTGGCAATATAAAATTTTGATGTTTTTATTTCACGACAGCATTCTTCCGAGACATGTTTCCTCAATTCATTCTTTACTTGGTGTCTAGTGGGAAAAACATTGTAACAAAAGGCGAAATTATACCGCAGCCGAAAGTTGCCAAGGCTTTTAAAGTGATAAAACAATAATACACTATAAAAGTTAAAACCTGTACCTCGGGTTTCAGAAACTTTTTCCAACAAGATCTACATATCTTAGTAGTAGTATGCTGCTTAAAATTGCTATTAATTTAAAAGAAAAGTTTACTCAGTTTACAAGTCTGTAAAAATTGTTCATTCACATTTGAATACCCACAGAAATATTTTATTTGTACCTTTGTAGCAATTTGCAATATTTTAAAATAATTTTCAAGAATCATACGATTTTTTAAAGCAAACTTTTGTCGTATTGAAAATGGTTATCACGAATAAAATATAACACTTTATAGCTGACATACAGGGTGTCTCATAATGAATAATACATAGTTACAGGTGATTTGTGACGTCAAAATAATGTAAATAGCCAAACTTAAGTTAGTCCAAAAGCTTATAGTAACTGAATTACAGTGTCAAACTTAATATTTTATTTAACATTTTTTTATGTAACCTTCGAAATACTTGATGTATTTAAACAAAATGTGATATCCAGCAATTTTTTGGCATAATGAATTCAAATTTCCTCTTAATTTTAGAGGGAGCCACTTACGCGGACTTTCTGAACTTTTATAGTTCACAATTTTTTTATTACGCCGAATTTCCACATTACTATTACTTTCCTTCTTGCACTTTTTATTTCGAAGTTTTATTTTCAAAATACAGGATTTCAAAATAAACATTTTTAAAATGATTTTTGAGATATTTGTTTGAAATTTGCCACATATTTTTATCTTAAGTTGACACACTTTCTTTGTAATATGATATCAAAGCATTGACGTAGAAAAGGGGGATATTAGTACCACGGACCTCTCCTATTTTTTTTGCCGAAGGTATATTTTTTTTAGATAGAGCGTGTTTTTATTCTATTTTTTCATTCTTATAAAATTTTGATTTGAGGTTCGGGTTACAACTTTTTTTTAATATGTTTGGCTCAAATTAAATAACACGAAGTATTAAATGGTCATTCAAATTGCATTGAGTAAATTGAAATAAACAAAATGGCACAACTAATAAACACTAAGAAAAGACAAAAATTTAACTCAATGAAACTGTTCATCAGAATATGTGGTTCCAACTTAATAGTGCTCCTTTGTGTTACAGTTAAAATGTTCATTTAAATGACATCTTTTCTAATCGGTGAATTAGTAGAAGACAGCTTGTTCCTGTTAAAAGATGGATATTAGTTTTCGGAGTTTTATGAAAGATTTCGTTTATACGGTTCTAATATTAACTGAATAACAGCTAAGGGAAAGAATTATACAATATTAAGTATAGAGCACATTGGGCTGAAACCACATATTTTCCAAAATATTCGTCAGCCTCTAATTAAAAGAGTCCTAGGTGATGTAAAGGTGGTACCAATATGGAAAATTTAGTTATACTGAGTTAAATCTTTGTTTATTTTTACTGTTTGTTACTAGTTGTACCATTTTGTTTATTTCAACTTACTAAATAACATGAAAATATATAGTATATATATTTATTCTTGTATGTATGTAAAAAAAAATTAGACAAATACCCAAAACAATTAGACACACAGGCTTACAACACTATACAGAAATCCGACTTAAGGCAATGCAGAACGGAATTATGACTTAAAGGATCAAATTCTATGTGCATTCGAATTTATAAGTTACCTACTCTCTTAAAAAATAATACATATATGAATAAATTTTAAAATGAGTTAAACAGATTCCTCATACATTGCGGTTTTATTCTATTGATGAATATTTTAATAGATAGTGTGTAGTGTGCAATGTTGTATGAGTACATATTGTTATTTACTACTATATATCGACGGTGCCCTACTAATTTGTAACACCCTGTATAATGGAAATTAAAAATTATCAGTAAAAATTATTTAAAATGAGCATAAATAAATATAGATACATATTTCTATTCATGTTTTTAGTGTATGGTTCTTTGGATTATTTTATACCGCGGCCTAGGTAGTAGCTGATCATCATCAATCACATAAGTCATATGAATTTCTCTAGCCTTAGCCAAAAGTTGTTGATCTACCATTGTTGTTCTCAGACTAAGCTCAGTGGGGGTGAACTTGTTATTGGATCCCCTGGGCCCGCCTCAGCATTGATTTTGGTCATGTAGTAGCTAATCGCATCCAACGCTACTAAATGTTTTTGCGTTGACCTCAGTCAAAGCGAAGCATTTGTTGAATCATTATTGAAGATGCCATTCGTGAAGAGTGGTGAAACTTCATCTATTAGAAATTGTGTGAAAAACCGAATGCAGTTTAATGCCAGCATTTATAAAATAGCCTGGCTTGTTGCATACCACATCTTTCTACCACTCTAATAACGATCGTTCTTGGATTCAATAGATTGTACCTAGTATTATGTAATAGATCGTTCGTAGAACAGTTGGAAACAGTTTCCAACCATCACACGCACGCGCATTACGTTTATAATGCACACGCAAGTTGAAAATACTTTGTTTTAAATGCAGTGCGGATGCTTCTAACGGTTAAAAACTAACTCTGGAGCACTACAAGCAAATCTAATAATACCGTAGTTGGAATAATAATTTAGGCCTTATTGATTTTCAGATTCAGTCAACGTAATAAATTATTTTGTTCATTGATTTAATATACTTTATATCCCGCAAGCCGTTACTCTATTAGGTACAGCTATAAAATTTCATTATAGAAAATTTAATTATGGACGCTATTGTATTGTGTATTTTTAATTAAAATATAAAACCGGATTTCTGAAGCTTAGTTCAGTGAAGGCCGATATATGTTTTAAGCGCTAGTAATATATTCCGGGATCGAAATACTCCTATAACTAGTTATTATTTCTCTTGTCTATATTTAATGGACAAAGGAGCAGATTGCAAACCATACCCCAAAGAACACGGCTCCTACGAAATCGGCCGTAAAATTGAGGGAATGTGCATACGAATGTGTTTTTAATGGAGATCAAGGGACATATTTTTGGTTGTTTGTTTACAAATGTACCGAATATAAACTTTGTTCCAATACAGTTCTTTAAAAAAATAGACAGTCTGAAATGTAAATCCTGTAAGTAAAATAATACAATTTTGTTATACCTAATAGAATTCATAAACTTCTCATTCCCACTTACCTTTGACCTTTTTTCGTAATTATAAATAAAAAAATTGATATGTTGAGTGTTATAGGACTCTCTAAAATTGAAAAGTCATAAGATATTCTGATTTTAGATGGCATTAAATACAGGAGAAGGCCTTGAAGATAAAACTTTTTATTACAAATAAGGTTTTTTTTTAATTTGTCAGAACAATTTTTTTGTGAGTATTATGCTTAAACGTGACAGCTTTCTTAAGAATGAAGGATGAAAGACCAAGTATAGGTAATAAAATACAGGGTGTTGGGACTAAACTGAACAGACATTATTTCCTAGGAGTGTTTTGATATTGATTTGATATAAATCGTCTTATCCAAAAATCCTTCCTAAGGCGCTAGTCTACAATAAACTTCGTAGGCCATGTACAGCGTAACGTTTTTTGTACAAAGCAAGAGGCGCTAGTTGCTAGCATTTCCGCCGTCATTTTATTCATTAACTCTTGTTCTGATTTTTTCATTCTAAACTTTGTTATACTCGTGTTATGTAATATTTTTTACACAAAAAGGTGCTACTAAGAGTAGATTTGTAACTCCAGCAAGTTCGGCACCATCAAAAACGTACTTGTATTAAATTTTAATCAAGTATGTTGGTCATCTCTCAGAAATGAATGGCTCTAGGACATACGTTTACTAAGAAAACCTCGCTTATTTTTCAATATTCAATCAGCCCTAGTAATATTGTCATGCCTTTTTGAAACACTCTGTACATATTTGTTTATAATATAAAAAATTATCATATTAATTTGCTTCCATTTCCGATTATTCATCGGCACTGACTTCTAATAGATATATCTCAGTTAATCTAAGCCTTAAAATGGGATAGTTTGTAATTTACCTATTTTTGTAATATATAACATATTTCTTTAAGACTTAGACACAACTAACGGGAGATTCGTAAAGATAGAGATATAATAGACCTTTATCTACGACAATACTCATCCGAAAAATTTGGCAGCATAGCAACAACTAAAATATCTAGAACCCTTCAGCAAGTTGACATCTTCGATATTTGAAATGTGACGCCCTGTATATTATTGCAATTGGGAGTTATAAATTTTCTGATATTAATTTATTAAGAAAAACATTTATGTACGCTAGGATGCGCGGAGGTTTACGCAACTTTTTCTGGAAAATAGATATCAAATTGATTTTTTGAAGGAACTTAGACGATGCTAAATTATGGTATGAGCAAATTTTAAAATACTGTCCCAAGCGTTTTATTCTTGCAGTTATACAGTATGCGCCATAAGTATGGAATAGATTCAATAAAAACGAAACAATTATTTTTTGGGAAAAATCCTCGAACAGGCCGATTTTTAATTTAAAAATACATATTTTAGCGTCAAATGCGATTTTAAAATGTCATTTGTTTTCGGGTAATGACGTCATCGATTTTTTTTTAAATGGCAACACCATATTTTTTGTCCTTGATTCTGAAAGATCGTTTAATTCTCTATCAGGCAGTACTAAAATTTTGCCCTCTTACATAGGAAAGTTTTCGAGTAAATGACGATTGAATGTTAGAAAACGTAAATTTCATCCATAAAAAAGTAACAATTCTGAGGTATGTAAAATAAAATACAATTGATTAAATTTTATACTTAAATTAAATGTTCGAATTGCCATCCACCAATTTCTTGACAATGCGCAAGTCTGTGAAGAAATTCTTCTTGCACATTATGAATGATTTCTGGGGTAACTCTGCGTATTTCGTCCCGAATGCGATTTTGAAGTTCTTCTAAATTACGTGGTTTATTAATGTACACTTTTGACTTCAAGTATCCCTATAAAAAATAGTCAAGAGGTGTAAGATCTGGCGATCTTGCAGGCCATTCTATCGGTCCGCGTCTGCCGATCCACCTCCCAGGAAAACAGTTGTCCAAAAAATCTCGTACAGGGCGCGCATAGTGCGGAGGTGCACCGCCTTGCTGAAATCATATGGTATCGTCAGGAATGTCAGGGTCATTATCGTTAGGAAAAATTACTGCAAGGACTGGAACAAGATCATTTTCTAGAAACTCTAAATATCTTTGTCCTGTAAGGGTTCCTTCAAAGAAGAAAGGCCCTACTATTCTGTCGTCAACTATTCCAGCCCACACGTTTAATTTCTGAGGGTGTTGGGTATTTGCCTCTGCCATCCAATGATGATTTTCCCGACTCCAATATCTGCAAGTTTGACGGTTTACTGTATCATTCAGACAAAATGTGGCCTCATCTAAAAAAAGTATTTGCCGGTGTAAATTTCTATTTCCTTGACATAAATCCATTAGAATTTCGCAAAAGTGTAAGCGGCGATCGGGATCATCTTCATTGAGTTCCTGCACAAGTTGAATTTTGTAGGGATGATATTTTTCCTTCCTCAAGATACGTAGCACTGTGCTCTGACTAGTGTCATTGTTTAATGCAACCAATCGTGAAGAATTATGAGGATTATTCACCATACTTATCAAAATGTTCTGTTTCTGATTGTCATTAATGCTTGGAAGTGCAGGTTTTGGAATATTTACAACATTGCCAGTTTCTCTAAATTTAGACTTTATCTTACTGACTGTTGATTGGCTGATAGGGCGATCTGGATATTTTTCATTAAATAAATCGCAAACTTCCTGCTGAGTTCTAGTCATATTTCCGCATCTGATAAGAATTAAAATTTCAATTCTTTGAGTAACAGTTAAATGTGTCATAATACTTTAAATTGAATAACAATTTCTATGTCGCTTACAATACTTATTAGAAAGTCGGTGTGACAATGACACTTTGCAAAGATTTTCACCTACGTGATCCATAAAAGAACTATGGAATTCGAAAAACTAAACTTGATAACGTTTTTGTTTTATTTTAATTGATATACGTTTTCTAACATTCAATCGTCATTTACTCGGTAACTTTCCTACGTAAGAGGGCAAAATTTTAGTACTGTCTGACAGAGAATTAAACGTTCTTTCAGAATCAAGGAAAAAAATATAGTGTTGCCATTTAAAAAAAATCTATGACGTCATTACTCGAAAACAAATGACATTTGAAAATCGCATTTTACGCTAAAATATGTCTTTTTTAAATTAAAAATCGACCTGTTCGAGGATTTTTCCCAAAAAATAATTGTTTCGTTTTTATTGAATTTATTCGATACTTTTGGCGCATCCTGTAGTTGTTTGTGACAACTTCAAATGCATTGAAATTGTTTTTTAATTCCTGTACGCACTGTTGAGGTGGTGATTACTACATTTGAAAATATTTGAAGATGTTTACTATTTTGGCACTTTTAGTCATATCTGAAGTGGCTTAGCATGTGTCCAATATTGTTGTAACGCGTCTCCATATCCATGAAAAATTTGATAATTTATTTATTTATACAGTTAAAGAAACCCAATAGCATTCTTATAAAAATTCCAATAATAGCGTTACATATAAAAACTGTGTGTAGACCCTGCTCATACTTAAATTAACAATATTATAAACTAAATTAATTCTAGCACCTAGACTAAACTAGATAGCAAATAAGCAAAAAAATAAACCAGAAATAAGTTAAAAAAAACTACATAAATACTGATATGGCATCATTTTTACTTGATTTAAGGATTTATAAAATAAATCTATGCCATTAAACTACTCACTGTATATTTTTTGCATTAAATAAATTGGAAAATTAAGTAAATAATTTGTAGAACTGAACTTCAGGTGAAATAGATATAGTTAACCGCTGTTTAATAATAAAGTATAGTTGAGGCAAGAATTCAGACAATTATTCAATTGTTTTTATTGTCAATATAATTTCCGTGTCGTATTAGACATAATTTTTTTGTAATTTAGTGGAAACACTTAGTACATAGTCTGTTGCAGTTTGTTAAAATTGAATGATGATGAATTTAGTGCAAACAATTAGCATAATATAATGAATTATTTTTAACAAACTTAATCGGCGGCATAATTAACTTTCTCTATACGATCAACATATGTATTATAAGTAGGATTCCAAATTATACTAACATATTCAAGGACATTTAGAACAAGGGAATTATATAGCAAAGTTATACATTTGGTAAATGCTCTACATGTCTTCATAATAAAATCTATATTACGGTAAGCTTTCCTGATAACGAATTCAATGTGTAAATCAAAGGTTAATTTTGAGTCACGTATAATTCCCAAATCAAAGGTTAATTTTGAGTCAAATATAATTCCCAAATCTTTTACCGAATTGATCTCCTTAAATTTGCAATTGTCGATGAAGTAATCACAGTGAAATTTTTTTATAGGACAACATTTATCTATATTTAGTAATCATTTATTCCCTTGGTATTCCTAAAATCTATAGAGATCTATCTGTAAATTATAACAATCGATTAAATTTGTAATTGCATTATTCATCATATTCATCAACATATAGAGATAATTCAGAATGTGAAAAACAGTTACCGATATCATATAAAAATAAAGAGAAATGAATAGGTCCAAGGAGCGACCCTTGCGGAACACCAGAATTGACAGCAGCATAAGACGAAGCACAACTGTTAATTTTGACACATTGTGTTTTATTACCTATTTACATAGGACATTATTCATTTTAACACAGTATTATGTATAACGATAATCTCAAGCTTTACAAACATACTGTTGTGGTGAACTTATCAAACGTCTTAGAGACATCAGTATACACAGCATCCACTTGTTTATGATTATATACTGAACCTATTACATTTTGAAGCAATGGAACCAAGTTTGTCACCATAGATCCACTCTTACAAATCATTGTTGATGTTCACTTATTAGTGGTTTAGTTTTGAAAAACAGTTCTTACAAATAATTGCTTCCCAGGGATAGAAAGCATGGAAATAGGACGATAGTGATTAACTAAAGTCTTATAACCGGATTTAAAAATGGGATTAATTTGAGCTTGTTTCCAATAAGAAATTTCCTCAAATGTACTAATATAGGCAATAAAACATTTACTTAGGCATGGCCCATTTTATATACTTGTATACTTTAAACATATCATATGATTTTGTTATTATTCATGTCATTTATTATATTGTTTTATAAAATAATAATACATTTTATTTTTATAAAGTTATTTATAATAAAATTCGATATTAATAAGTAACTAGTTATGTCTATGCTAATGCATTTTTTCGTTGAATTATTTTTCTACTAAAAGCCATTTGTTTGCTCTTTTACCACATTTTGTATATTTTTTGATTCCATTTCAGAGGAAATGAAAAATGCTAAAATTGCTAAGTGGCGCTTAGTTAACTTTTTTCCTAACTATTTTTCATATTGAATTAGCTACGTTTTTATTATCCTGATTAGGACTATGAATGACATCACTCTAATCAACCCTTACCACATTTTGATACAAATGTATGACAGACAAAGGCGCTCGAAAAGATACTTCAAAGAACACCCCGTTCCGAACCAACCATAAAACCCAGGACTTGCGCATATGAATGCGTTGTTAATGGAAATAAATAGAGATCGGAATAAATTTCCCATTCGCCATTGTCATTTGGATATATCTGGACCGTCGACGGATTAGAAACAGGATTCCGAAGTGAAAATTCGCTTTTGCGGCCGGGGCTCCGCTAGCAAATCGCAGTTTGAAGTAGTTTATAGCGGGCTTGCAGCAACCCAAACCCTATTAAGCCCTAGACTGGTGATAACGGGTCAGCAATCCAGCCCGTTCTGTCCCATTAGACCTGGTACGGGTCCATTACAGTGGTCCGCATCGAGAGCGGTCTTTCACAACGCGTTGTCGTTTTGCGTTGCGAGGGGCAACACGGGTTGTTGAAGTGGAGTAAATCTACCGCAGAACAACGAGATGTGCGACAAATAGGACGTGGGAGAAGTGCAAGGGGTTCTCCAATAATGACGTTTATGTCGGCTAGGTAAATTGAATTTTATGGAAATTAAATGCCTATACAGAGTGAGGAAAAAGTAAAGCAATATGGCTATTAATAGTTTATTCAGAATTTTAGTACAAAAGAAAGAATATAACAAAAATTATAACTATAAAAAATGATATTATTGATACAATAAAAATTAAGCTAAAAATTTACTAATTCACTCTTCCTACATAAGTTAGCGCCATAATTTATAAAAATTTTACATTAGCTAAAAACCTGTCAGTATCAAAATGACTAGCCAATTTTAGCTTATATACCCATGTATATTATGTACTAGGTATTAATGTAAAATAAAAATTATAGTCATCTATAACTAAGGCATGATAGTAACTGAAGTCCTAGGGAGTCAGTAAATATAGTAATAATTTCGAAAATAACAAAAATAGTTAAAACTAGTGCTTTCCTAAACACAAGGTGTTTGTTTTGCAAAACCATCTTACACTTAAGGAACACGACAGGAAAATATATCTAAATAAAAGCGAAGTGAGATATCCGAGATAATACAATAAATACGTGAAATATACATACATAAAAGAAAAAATAGATAGTCAGAAAAGGGAAATACAACAAAATCGGACCCAAAACCGTATCTTGCGGGACGCCAATAGTTATATCCTGGGTTCACTTAATCACTAAATCATTAATTTTAACCTTTTGCGTCTCGCAAAATATAAAGTGTTGATCCTCGTACACTACAATTACTTGTCTAACAAAAAATCATGGGATACCGTATCAAATTCTATAACTTATTAACTATTAATAATTCATATTTATGTGACCTTCAGTTTTTATTATGTCAGGTGTTTGCACGAGAATACAAAACTTTTTTTTGAGTAGAGGAGCTGTGCTGATTCTGCCCCAAGTCATTGACCTCGGTCTATAAATAGAAACCGCTGATGCTAAAATCCAATGTCATTGATCACAATTAAAAGAAGAAACCACGTGATGTCTGGACAGCATCCGGTCTCAGGTTCAAGGTCACCGTCTTCTACAGGTTAGGAAAAATTTACTACTATGACAGCAGCAGCATCCTGGCAAAGAGAAAACAATGAAAAATGGGGAGAATACAGTAAAAAATGGTCACTTTCTGAAAACTGTGATATATAGTATAATAACATCAATTTTATTATAGGTTTAATAAAGATTTTTTTCTAAAATATATATTGTTTAATCATCTGCTTATAAGTATAAAAATTACTATCAATATATTTAGTACTGAAGATAAATACATTCATGAAACCAAACAGTAACTTTGAACTTGATACCAGATGGTGATATCAGAGGTTTCTGATTATAGTTTGAGGTGAATAACTTTGAACATACGGTAACCTGGAACCTGTCATCGAATGCTGTCTAGACGTTACATAGTTATATATTTTTAAACATGATAAATGACACCGGATGGTGGCATCAACGGTTTCTATTTATAGACTAATGTCAATAACCTGTAACCTTATGAAACCTGACACCGGATGTTGTCCAGACATCATTTGGCATCATCTATCTTTAATCATGATCAGTGACGCCTGTTGCTAGCAATAACGGTTTCTATTTATAGACCTGGGACAGAATCGGCACAGCTTATCTACTCGCTTGGTATTGGCACATATTATCATATGAATTTTTTGAAAGGAATTAATTATATTGAGTTACTTATGTCTGTTAATAATGAGATATTTAACTTTGTTGACGAAAGTAAAGTTTTCAGAAAAAAAAAATAAACAAGTGAAGTTTTGTAACCTAAAACTTGGAAGATGTACATATTTAATAAATAAATAGAAATTACTCGAGGGAAAATATTTCCCAGAATAAAGTAAAAATCAATATAAAATTTTCTCAACAAACAGTTTCCTTTAAAACATTTTTTTATTAACGCAACAGACTAAAGAAAAATCTATTATTTGTACGTAATTCCCAGAATTGAGTAAAATTTTTTACAATAACTCGGGTTCATTGGGCGGGGTTCATTGGGCGCTAATGTACTATACGTGTCGCGTTACTCTTCTCTTTTATAAATCCCTTGCGATTGACAATGAGTGGGTAGCTGCCCACACAGACTGATCGGATAAACAGGGGTTTATTGGCGATGCCTAGTCGAGATTTTTATTTGTTGCACAGGTTAGAAGGGTCGCCTAGCCTGTTGTCTTAATTACGAGATAAAGAACATTGAGCAAGAATCAAACTGACCAGGGTCAAGTTTCTTTTCACGTTGATATAGTCTATTGTTCCATTGTTATTTCGATCATTATTTTTTAGTTCTGTAGTTTAGGATAGTGACCTAATTCCGCTAATAGCTTCCACCCGAAATTAAATTTTACTATTGAAGTTGAGGAGCATGGACATATTCCCTTTCTTGACTTGGAGGAGGACTACCAATAACAAAATTATTACAGACTCTTACTGTCATAAACCGACATTTTCTGAACGTTTTTTAAATTTTTGTTCCATACATTCATTTAAACAAAAAATAAGAGAGAGCACAATGTGGTTGATAATGTTATCAAATATTATAAGATTCCTTGCATTAAAACATTATGAGAGAAAATATCAAAGGTTTTTAACAATGATGGTGATATCAAGATTACGTTTAAAGGTGCAGATACTATTAAAAAATATTTTGCAAAAACGAAACTAAAAACGCCAAGGGAACTGGAAAGTAATATATTTATAGAATCTCTTGTAATGACTGTAGTATAGTGTACATTGAACAGACAAGTAGACATTTGAAGGATAGATTGGCAGAACATAAGAGAAGTATTAGACCAGAGAATTTAATAATCAAAAAACAGGTTTAATTGTTTATTCTTATGATTTCGATCACCATTTTAATTTTGACGAAATAACAATTGTAGGTAAACAACAACTTTAAAATCAATAAGAATCAAAAAACCATAATAAATAAACAACAAATTATTCAATCCAAGATAAATCATATTTCAATCTAATTAAACAATCTGCTAACAACAATTATTGTCTATTAAGTATTGTGACAAAATGAAATATCATTTTATTGGTTTATTTAAAAACCATAAAATATTATTGAAATTATTACTGTTGTTAAAATTAAAATACTGTAGAATTGAACAAAATAATATAAAAATGGACAATACAGAGCATATGGGTAGTTTATTATAGTAAAAATTAAGTAAATTAAACATTTCAGAAACAAAAAAATAGTTAAAATTTATCTAATATTGTGACATGATCTCACATTTATGAAGAGTACATAAACAAAAACAGATTTAAACCCAGAGCAAAGTATATAGAAAGAACAAGTAAAGATCATATATTAATTTACTAAATATATCGACAGGAGTCAAGCAAAAATAATAAAAGTATTAACAATTTCATTAAATAAATTTTATAAAATGTTCAGAAATGTCAAATAAATTTCATAGCCATGGACAAATGTCAAGCATAAAGTTGGCTTCACAAGAGATATCACAATGTAAAAAAAGTACTATTTTTATATTTAAGAATATTTTAACATTTAGATATAAGTAAAATTGTAAATACATAAAAAAATTTGTAGTAGGTTAAGTAGTGAAGTGAAAAACATAAAAACAGTGCATCGAAAAACTCATTAAAATCATATGTATGAACCATAATATGTATGTAAGTTTTAAAACAAGGAATCAAGATATCAAATTGATAGAAAAATAAAGAAAAAACAAGTTTTTGTTGATTAGATACGAAGAAAAGAAAGAACGTGCAGCTTTGGTTTTGAGAGAGGTCCCGAAAATTAATATGAACAAGTTAAATTAAAAGTTTAAAATTAATACTAACGTTATAAGAAAATTGTTAATCAGCACAAGAAACAGAGATCCAGGTCCAATCTAGGAATTTGGCAGTACCATACGGTGGGTAAAACATCCACCAACATCAGCAGCCCAATATCACAAGTTCTGAGGGATTTATAGAAGAGTTCCAGTAGAAGTCCTAGAAAGATCAACATTAATAAAGGTATTTTATGTGCACATAAATTTAATAAAAGAAAATAAACGCTAGCTAGCCATAAAATTCAACAAAAAGACAGTCACACAATCAAAAATTTAGTAAAACAATAAGTTACTTACCATAATATAGTTAATAATATTCACGGTTCTATTTAATATATAAAAATTTGTTATTTAGTGGACCATCTGTCAGAATAAGGATCATTTTCCAATATAATATATCACCAGCAATGAATATCATGCAGAATAATACCACTGAATAAGAGATTAAGAATTTTTGTAACATAATTTTAAGAATTTTAAGTTCTAAGGATAGACAACTTTTAATACGCACCTGCATTTAAAAAAAAATATCTGTTACCTATTAATTAAATGTACATAAAATTTAAAATATTCTTGAGTAAGTATTAGACAAAAATCTCTTATGAAATAAACATTGTCAAATGTGGAATGATATTTATTTGATAAATTAAGGTACAGTGTGTTGTAAAAAAGATTTGACCTGACGAGCGAACCGACTACCAGAGTCTATGTTCTACAAGCAGCCAGGTTAGTTTAATAAGCTAAAAAAAAGATAATATACAGTTTTGTAGCCCAATAAATACAATTTTTTTTAATAAGATAGACATAAACAAAACAAACACAAATTAAATATCAATATTAATTGGCGCCCAACAAATAAAATATATCACTATAGTATATTTCATTTCTTCTCTAACACCCAATATATTGTAAAAGTGTAAACAATTGTGTTTCTCTAAGGTTCTTGTATTTCTTTTTTGTCGTTTGATAATTATTTTTGATTTAAAAAACGAGCCATGATTATAGACTGTGATTATAACTGTCTCTCCAACCTGAAATCATTTAAACATTTTAGAAATGTAGTAGTTA
This sequence comes from Monochamus alternatus, assembly GCA_037114965.1. Classification (NCBI taxonomy): domain Eukaryota; kingdom Metazoa; phylum Arthropoda; class Insecta; order Coleoptera; family Cerambycidae; genus Monochamus; species Monochamus alternatus. The sequence continues at coordinate 26,371,098 of CM073429.1, forward strand.
TTACACATAAATATTTTTTACTAGATGGTTAGTTTTGCTTCCCGGTTTTGGTGTTTTTGACACTTTTATACTATTTATCAGTCTAAAAAGAAACAAAAATAATATATTTCTGTAAGTACTACCTGTTTGGCGATGCATTTTTATTAATAATGTTCATTTTATAAAACAAAAATTTTAACGTCCTGATGATGGTTTTATATAAACCAAAACGTCGATGAAGTAAATAAAGAAGTCTTTTTTGGAGTTGACCTTTTTTCTACCATTTTCCTGTTAAAGAAAGTTTTTTTTAGATTAATTTAGTCCTACCAGAAGCATTTGATCGGTATGAGAATATAAAATAACTTATACATTTGTAAATAATCAACGCCAATATTCAAGACGAATATGGTAAATATTTTACAATTTCATAGAACACTGTACATGCAGCTAAGGGAACTGTAATTTATAACAGTTCATGTAAACCAATAATGGGCACATAAACCAGTAACTCAACACCGTTATTGACACTTTGATCTCTTTCAGAAGGCGAGAGTTCTTGAATTGAGAAACAACAATTTCGACAGTAATAAGAATTCTTTAATATTTAATAAGATTGTATTAAAATAGACCATAATAATCCTTGAAATACTAATATATAGCATCGGAAGTTCCTGCCTGCCCTGTGTCTTTGTTTAAGCAACGCTCCACGATCTAAATAATACTGTCTATTTGTAGTGGGCGCTTCTCAAATATCTACTCGAACAGATCCAGAATGGCATTAGTCCATTCCTCCCAACCAATGACAATAAAGAATTCATGTCAGTGCATTAATCTCTAGAGAGTTTATTCTGCATTTCTCTTTATTTTTTTTAAAGATTATTGCAGACAATGTAATTTAGTTTTGAAAATTTGCAATTGACTGAGAAACTGCAACAACAATTGGGGTATAAGAAAATTTTGATTTGAATTGCTTTAAATTATTAATTTCCTAATTGTGAATATTTATAAAATCAATAAAGATATTGCTGTTTATGAACGTGTGATGACAAAAGATACAGTCTTCTCCGCTGTTTACGAATACCCCAAACGATTAGTTGGGGGTCAGTTTTCTATTCCATCTGATGGAATTCAGTGGTTTGGAATAATTTACTTCACTAAGATGGGACACGACCTCGTCATTAAACAAAATACCTGGAAAATTGTTCAATAGAGAGCGGAAGAAATCTAAATCAGGAAAATAGGGTGGATGTAGGATGACCTCCAAATCGGGGTTCTGAATAGCTCTTTTGTAATTATTGTTTAGCTGTACTGTGCTGCAAAATTACTCGATGGTGGCTTCTCATTTTTTTTTTAATAATTTCAATTTCAATATGCCTGTGCTGTTGGCAATAAACCTGAACAGTATTTTTCAAAAACAATTATTAGTGAACCATCTTTTACTCGAGAAGTTGATTTTCTATGATTGTGGTTAAGCCATTCTTCTAACAATGCCGTTTCTTATCACTAGTAACAATTTGGAAAAAAATTGTTGATTATGAGCTAGTTAGTAAAGAGGCATAAATGTTGACAGACTGGCTCAAATCACAACGTTATTCATGCATCTAATGATTGAAGTTTGCCCCATAAATCCCATAAGATTTAAATGAAAGATATTTAAGAAATGTTTTTACAGATAGGGGTGTCAAGCAGGTTTTAGAAAGGGGAGGTGAACAACGGACCAAATCTTTATAGTGAAAGAAATCCTGACTACTTGCCATGAATATGGGATTAAAACAATGGTCTTATTTGTGGACTTCAGGAAAACATATGATTCGGTCAAAAGGAATAAACTAAGTAAAATATTGAAATAATTTGGAATACCAATCACTGATTAGGCTATTGAAAATGACCATAGAAAATACCAAATCCAAAGTACGAATAAAAGGTGGATGTTCGGAAGGCTTTACTATTGATACAGGACTGAGACAAGGAGACCCACTTTCAACGCCTCTTTTTAATTTAGTACTAGAAAAGGTCATAAGAGATAGTCGGTTGAACAGAACACAGAAGGACACATATTGTTTAAGTTTAAGTGACCAAATAGTAAGTTATGCAGATGACGTGGCCATTATTGCTAGAGATAGTAGGAAATTAGAAGAATATGTGTATTTAGGGGTGCTAACAATAGCTAACCGTGATGAGGAGCAAGAAATTAATAGGAGAATAATAAAAGCAAACAGAAGTTCGGCAGCAGTCAATCACTTAATGAAATGAAAAGATTTGTCGAGAGGACTAAAGTTTAGAATATATAAAACCTTTTTGAAACTAACAGCGGTGTATGGCAGTGAAACCTGGGTCGGTAATAAGAAGTCAAGAGAAAACCGTTTAAGGTGGGAAAGGAAGATCTTGAGAAGAATTCTAGGAGCAAGAAGACGGAGGAAGGATAAGTAAGGAGAAATAATGAGCAAATATATGCAATGTACAAAGTTGTAAAAGCCAGAAGAGTGCAGTGGCTAAGGCATCTAGAATGTACGGAAGATGACAGTTAAAAAAATTGTAGAGAGTAAACCAAACTACAAGAAAAAAAGAGGGAGATTGAGGAAACGATGGAGAGGGGCAGTGGCAATAGATTTAGGAGAGAAAAATGTAACGGATTGGAACTAGCAAAGAACAGAATGGAGTGGAGGAGAATAATGCAGTTCTGGGCCTAAAAGGCCTGTAAACAGCTTTATATATATACTTAAGAAATTTGATCTGAACAGATTCAGTACTAATGGTATAACAGGTGTAATAAGGATTCCAAATTAAATAATAGTATTACAGCTTGGATCTTGCGAAAGCAATAATTTTAATGTATTCGAGTTTTTAAAAGATTTATTATTTCTAATAATAAATCCTAATGCTTGTTTGGGGCTCCCTTCACAATATATTCAATATGTTCATTATGTTGTTAAGATTAAAATACTATCAAATCCTTTTTAGAACTGTGACGGCTAAGTAATTACGAATTAATATGGTAATTATATACAATAGAATTGGATTTACGAGTGTAGGTGGTAACTTTGCATTTATTAAAATATAATTTTGTTGTTAAGTAAAAATTAAGTTATTAAAAGTTAAGTAAACATTTTAACATCATCAGCATACAAAGCCTTTCTACCATTCAACACACCGTCAAGGTCATTAGTGAATTGAAGAAATAGTAACGGAGCTCTCGACATAGGTCTTAGATTTAAAAACATTGAATATAAACCATTGAATATATAGTATTTACTACGATTTATCGATTTCAATTCATCTTATTGGACAAATTTCGCATCGATTGACATCGATCTCCATGTATTTAAACTTTCTTTGGCGGTATGGATCGCAATTTCTCCTGAATTTTGACATTCCTGGCGGCAAAAAACATCAAAAGTTGTGGGCTATAGCAACAATTATATCAACTTTCTTAGACTTCAATAGGGTGTCTCATAATATCATAGAGCAACTGAATGTAGTAAACGTCAACATTCACTGTATACATACCATAGTTAAATGTAATTGATTTAAGGCATACAGGGTGTTGAAAGTGCATATTTATTTATGAAAGTACTTAACAATAACACGACTGAACCTGTTGGAGCTAGAATTGGTACGATTATGTTTTTCGGGCAAAAAATATATATATAAATAAATTCACCCTGTAATTTTTTATTTTTGGCATTTGGACTCTGGTTGATAATAAATTATAAAATAAAGGGTTTCTCTAAGTAGAACACGTATATACACTTCATTGATCTCATCTGTCCTCGATTTCGAAATATCTGCATTTTAATATTATATTGCATGAACCAGACATACCAAGGATAATGCGGTTAATTAAAATTGATCATACTGGCTTTGTTTGTTGTCAGGAAGACACAGGTCAGTTCATTGTTTATTTATTTGTTGACATTTCCAGCACGAATGTTCAGCTACTATTTAGTGGGGCGTCTTTGGTGTCTAGTAGGCTCCTTTCAATTGTCACAGAGGTTAAGTGACGAAGCATATTTGGCGTTGTTACAGAATGATCTGATATGTAATAAATGGAAGTGGTAAAATATAAAAATAATTTGGCGAATTTCCTTATTAAGGGATCTAATTATGTCTTCCAGATTACTTCCGCCTGCAATAAAGGATATATCGTCTGCAAATGCCGCAAAATATAATTTGGATATACATATAATTCTGTAAATCATTTGTATATAATATGGATAATAGAGGGCCCAAAACAGGAAAGTCAGAGTTAATTAGTAATACATTAAGATTACATTCAGAGAAAGTTCACAAATTGCTTTCTCTATCTACACAGTCAAATTCTTTTGACAGATTAAGAAATATAGCAATAACATTGTCCACGGTCTAAATTCTTATTAACAAAATGTAATAAGTCTTCTCTAAAACCATATTGGCTCGGACACAAAATCTTTTTTTTCCAAAAATGTGGTTATATGTTTTGATATTAGTTTTTCAAATAATCTAGAAAAAATAGATAAAATTGCTATGAGCCGATAATTTGAAAATTTTTTACTATCGCTATTTCATATAAAGGTATAATTTTAGCAACCATTAATAAATCCGGAAATACATCAGTATTGAAATAGTCATTAATAATATGAGCTAAAATGGAAGCTAAATTATTTGCATATTTTTTTTTCAATACAACTGCAAAAAAATGTGAGAACAAACAGAGTTTTTGTGTTTTAAAAATTAATGGTGGTTTATTAGTTCTAAAGGTATGACAGGTTTTAATAAAGTTGCGCCAAAAATACTAGAGGCAAAAGCGATGTTTTATCCAACTTTTCCTATAAAAAAAATGGCAACCGTGGCAGATGCTGAACTTAATGAGTAAAACTAAATAAATCAGTATTTTTACCGTCCATACACTTTTTACAGGCAAATGGGTCGCTATTTACACGAAATCCAAATAAACAAATCCCACGAGTCAGCACAATGCAAAATCAAAAAAGCCAAATAGACAAAACCGGAAAATTGCGCTGATGTTAATATTAACACACAAACGTGTTTTATACCCTAATGGAGGTGTGAAAAAGTTGCTTTTCATGCAAATCTAATAAACCCGAAGGGTAGAAAAGCAGGGAACGGATAACCTGGAGCAAAAACAGGAAAAATTTGCCTACGAGTGTCTGATCTGAAGTAGATTTGATTCAAATCTACCGAGGAAATATTTTAATGTGTTCAGGCGTGTTGAAAGTCGTATTATTTAAATCAATCTTGCCGAGTGAAATATATTCCCGTGAATTCCTTTCGATGTACGAGGGTAGATGTGTGATAACTGCTTTAATCTAGACTAAGTACATGTCCTTTCTAAGTAATTATCCGTTTATCTTCTACAGTAAAACAAATTCCATGTCTTTCGTTGTTTTGAACCTTTTGATGGAGTATTCCTATCTAAAAATGAAGCTGATGTATTATCCTAGTGGAAGTAATTTTGTTCATTTTCATTAAAAATTACTACTAAGTAATATGATACAGTTTGAAATTATTATCAAGTAATTTAACACTTCTTTAATCTGGTTAAAGCACTTACGGCATTCATTACGGGTATATTTATGTTCAATCCCCTTCTTTTACGACACTAAACATTATGGAATCGGTGTTGTAGGAGCTAGAAATTTAATATAATTAATGTAATGCATAATTTCCTGTATCTATGCAGTTTTAACGGAGAAAAAATTACTAGTAGTAGAAAAAAATACTTGCTCAGGAAAAAATAAAGAACAGACAAAGAATTCAATTGCAGCAGTGTTCTGAAAATTCACTGTAGTCATATACAGTTATCGACAATAGCTGCAATTGTTTGCTCGAGTAAGTAAACTGTGTTGGTCCAGTTATTAAATCTTTTATCTATATGTAGGTACCTATATCTGATACATTAAAGGCAAGTCAATGATACATTAGAGGTTAGCAGACTGTGATGTAGTAATAACTGAATATGTAGATCCACTTAAAGAAAACTAATTTTTTTTTAAAGTCGACATTTAGAACCTTAGGGCGCTACAAATTAGATACAACTTTTAAAATATGTTTTTGAATAGGATTAGTTTTATAATCAGTACAATGCAGACTTTTTCGAAATTTTAGTAATAATTTACGTTTTTCTATAGCATACTGTCAGTTAAAAAGTATGATAATGGTAATTGTTAAGTAGGTACCTACGTTATGAGTTAAAGTATTCATAAGTATATACGCTTTGAGAATGGTATAATAAAATACCGCAACGTCGATTTTTAAAAAATATATGACGTTTGTTTAAGTGGATCTACAACCCAAAAAGAACAATTTGACTACTAACAACTGATTTTTTTTTAATTAATATGAAACTAAATCTAGTGATTATATTGCTATACAGTAATACCAGCTCTTTAACTTGTAACTTGATTATATTTTAGACAGTAGGACATGAAGTATATTTTTACTCACTTTAAAGTGCATATTTATTTAACATATATAAAAAATGTAGTTCAGTCATAGTTCCAAAGAGCAAACATATTATGTAATGTACTTTAATCATTCAGGCATTTTGCAATCAAAAGTAAAAAATGTTATAAGCAAGCTTTTGATACAAAAAAGCAAACATAAGGTTAAAAATTATTTTTCTTATAAAAAGCTTTTACATCAAAATATATAATGCAGAAGGTAGTGTTATTGAGACATGTTATTATCATTAGATCACATGCCAAAATGGCATTTCATTTTACTACTTGCTTTATTTAAAAACTAGACGAGTTTGTATGTTTTCTGATAATAGAAATAAATCTACTACATAGTTCTAAATCCTGAAATGCATTCCAACAATTCTTTTTGCATACTTGCCTGTTTATAAAAATCGCAAGACAAAAATGGCTTACTTGTAATAAAAATACAATAACTACATAGTTGTTTATATTACAATAAAAATATAAAAATGTACCACTTTACATGAAGAAAGAGTTGTGAAACTAACAAATTTAAAATGTCTTTTATAATTTGTTATAGTAAAACTCTTTAATGACTGTTTAGAATCATTTGACAAACTTCATTAATTTAGATAGGCAGATAGATACTGATAACATTTTTAGTTCTTACTTCGTAATAAACCAAACTCATTTATAACTAATAACTGGATCAGTATTATGTCGCCAAAAAAAATAAAAAAAAAAAAAAAAACACAAAACACAAAACAACACTACCAATTTTCAGTCATGCTATCAAAACTTTCTCAATTATTAAGACATTTCAGAATATAATTTAAACCTTGAACACCCTGTATTTCTTAAGCCAGCGACATTCATATAAGGCACGAAGAGCTGAAAGATAATATTTTGATGTCTATCTCCAGTATTGACCCATTCTTTCTAACTCACCCTGTATATGTTTCAGTAATCACATTCTAACTACAGTTAATTGCAAAATAATTACAAATAAATTAATGCTTTACCTTAAAGCCTTAAAGCATGTATTCTAAAATATTTATTCAGAGGAAATTGAATCTGCCTCTACTAAAGCATGCTAATAAAAAATAAAATAAAATCTTCTCCTTTATCATGCCGATCACATTATGTTATTGATCGAATTGGGATAATCAAGAATTTATTTTCCATTATAATGCGGAAGTATTTTGTTTCAAATTTATTTTTTCCTGGAAAACCGCATCTTCTTGTATTGGATGTCCATTTAGAGGATTTGTGGCAAAAACCTGCCTTTGGACCCTCCACTAAGACTAAGGGAATTTCAGTGTTTGGGCACTGCGAATCGTTTATCAGAATACACACTAAAAGGAATACAGGGTACTTTTCAAAAATTGGGGAAATTATTTGATTATATTGCATTCATGCTAATTTATAAATGATAATAGAGTTCAATAAATTACTATGAAGGGTGTTAAGAAAAGAGTGTAAAATATTTCAGGAGGTAATAGTATGAACCAAAATAAGTAGAAAAGTCTTAATAAACATGGGTCCGCAAAGTAACGGTTGCGGAGATATGGACCACTATTCGTTTTTCAAACATTTCATTTTATTAGGAATAAACCGACAAAGGAAGCTTTTAACAAACAAAAAACAAAGTTACAGAAGATGTTCAAAGTGCCCTCCGTCCATTTCCAAGCAGGCATGACATCTTCGTCTCAACGATATTCGAACTCTTTCGAAAACACCCTCCTTGGTTTGGATTTCTTGACACTTTTTATTAATCCGTAGCTGCAGCTTTTCTAGGCTATTTACAGGAGTGCCATACACTAATGTCTTCAAATATCCCTAAACAAAGAAATCTAAAGGGTTCAGACCAGGCGATCTTGGAGGCCATAAAACAGGTCCGGCCCTTCCCTATGTTGAAAAGTTTGGTGTAAATGTTCTCTAACGGCTATGGAAAATTGAGCTGGAGCACCATCATGCTGAAACCACATTTGTTGCCTCTAATTCAAAGGAATGTCTTCCAAAATCTCATACAGTGTGTTCTGCAGAAAGTTGAGGTAAGCAGCGCCTGTTAATCGGTTTAGTAAAACAACAGGACCTAGAAACCTGTCACCTACAATATCCATCCAAATGAAAAACGTGCCTGATATCCAGATTGTATTAGAGCATGAAGATTTTCGTCGGCCCAAATATGAGTATTGTGAAAATTAAATGCTCCATTTCATGTAGTCGTGCTAATGGGAACGCCACCGAAGCGCGACGTCTTTATGTTGATTGTTGATTGATATTGTTGATACATGAAATGCATGTCTGTTAATTCTGCGTTAGAGTAACCAGCCATAGCGAAAGAAAACTTGTGCACTGAGAACAACTATCAGATACGTAATGTTCAACCAACTATTATAAGAAAATACACAGCGTTTTTGCAAAATAAAAAAAGGGGCTAAATAACATAAAACATTCCATATCTCCGCAACCGTTATTTTGCGGACCCATGTTTATTGAGACTTTTCTGCTTATTTTGGTTCATACTATTACCTCCTTAAATATTTTACACTCTTTTTTTAACACCCTGTATAAATATCACGTATATTCGTTACAACATATTTCTTCTTGTTGAAAAATTATAAAGAATTTGTGCTTCGAACGAAACGGACGTTACTATTTTTTTATTATATTGATTCATTATATTTTTAAAACTTTTATATATAACTCCATATATTATTAGTTTAGATTGTTGATTGCAATGACTTCATGAGAAAACGGTTTTTGCCTTATTCGCATTGGATAGAAGTGCGGGAGATAACTGAGTGGTTTTTTATTTTGTCCATGAAGGTAATGTAATAATATACAGAGTGATTCAGAACTTATCTAAATTTTTTTTTAATGTACAGGGGTCTTACGATTACAATTTTGTAAAAATAAAATCAAAAAGAGCATTTCAAAAATGATTTAAAATTACACTTCCGCACGGCACTGGAAACTGGTCCACTCTAAACCTTGATAAGGCGTATAATTGGCGACCGGATATGAAATTGAAAGAAATTCCCAAGGAAAGAAATACATTTTACAGTAGGGGAGACCGGGTACGAAAGTAACACGGGTTGGTTGTAACAGTAAGCCTATTGCCTTTCTAAAGAGGCTTGTCTATGATATTATATCATCATAGAGATCTGCACGGTGCAAAATCATATGCAAAGAAAGTTTTCATTCTTTATCTCAATCTATCATAATCCTAGAACTGAACGTTATTTTGAATTATTTTATTGGCTTGTTCAGTTAATACCAATATTGGCTATAACCTAAGCATGGTATTTTAATTAAAAATAATCGTTAAAAAAAGTTTTAAGTAAGTAATGGGACGATTGTAACAATGCCATAGGGAGACGATTGTAACATGTTGTTCCTTCATATTTAATACCTATAATCGTATTTGTCATATTTAAAATGATAATTCTGTAGATATCCAGATAATTACTTCAATATTCGTTATGCTGTGTGGGAATATATAAATTCATTGTCTTTATTTAGGACTACTAACAAAAGACAACGAACAACAGATCGTGGGAAAGATTGTTATGGATTGGGAAAAAGTTGGTCCATCCCAAATATGGAATATGGACGAGTCTGGTGACAGACAACCATGCAAAAAGCAGATAGGGTTAGGATTCTTTGTTATTACCAAAAAAAATATTATTATTTTATATTTTTGTTTTATTATTCTATTTTTTCATTTATTTCTTTTTTCAAATAAAAAAATATATTATGTACCTGCACTACAACTTACTTTTATATAGGTATAATCAATAAACAAATACCTTGTAAATAGTAACTTTCTATACCTAGTTATTACCTATTATTCATATGTTACAAACGTCCCCATGTTCTGTTACTTTTGACCCATACCATTGGGTAGGTTGTAACGATGTACACTCTCTACTTTTTTATTAATTGTACATCAATATGAACTTTAATTAATTCAATATTATTTGTCTTCTTTATATAAAATGTCAAGGAGACGACTTATAGTAAGAATTTATATAACTTTGTTAATTTTTTTATTTATCCGGCTTCACAAAAATATGTCACTTTCGTACCTGGTCTCCCCTACCTATTTTAATGTAGCAAGTTCAACTGCTTTTGCCGCTATTGTTATTAATTATTAATATAATTAATTTGTGCTTTTAATTAGAAAAGTAGTTTAACATACCTGATGTTTCAACAAAATTATGGAGCTGTCTTACCCAGTTTCTACAAGCTAACACAAATGTTTCTGCTTCTTGTCCGTTTTGAATTTGAAAGTTATTGGCAGCAGCTATGATACATTTGCATAAAGCATCAATAGTATCCACTTCGGTACAATATACTTCATTTTTTAAATATCTCTACAAAAATAAGTCCAAATGATTTAAAGTCAGGAGATTGTGGCGGCCATGGTAACGGCCCTCCTCGTCCAACTTCCGAGTATTAATGTTTGGACACGCTGTACATGGTACGGATATAATTGAGCCACGTGTATGATACGTCACACGGTTGCAATATGCCGTGGACGCCCTGGACTTCCATCTCTTCTATGATTCGGTTGCAAATTTCCCGCGCCTGCGTTTGCAACTTGCACTCACTGCACACCGTTGTAAAAGTAACTGCATTTGGGGCGTGTTAACCGAAAATTCGTTCTACTAAAGCATTTTCAATTCACCATAAATTAAAACGATACCCATCAACTGCGAGTTATACGTAAGTCATTTTTGATATTTGCATCACAAAAAAGTTAATATGATAAATAATCGGATATTTGAAATCGCCAGTGATGTAAAGGTTAAAACTACTAGAACTTAAATATTTTTTTTCACGATAACTACCTATAAGAATTTTACAAAAATTTTTTTTTACGATATCGACTCCATTTTTCATGGCCCATCTATTCCCAAATTTTTTAGAAAAGTTCTGAGTCACCCTTCATATTTTTAAAGAATATTTTTAAACAAAAGATGCCTGTCTTTATTAAGCTAACTACTAGCATTCTTGAGTTATAGGGATTCAAATTTAATCAAGACCTGCTACTGAAGAACAATGTACTGTGTTACATAATTTTTTTTTTTTGTTAATATATTGCATTTTTTTATTTAATATTGTTATTTGTAACCTGTAACTGGGCCTGCTGCGTTTTCAAAGATATTTGAATATTGTTTTTTTTAAATAGATTATTATCGTTTCTTGATAAGTTCAATATTTTAACAGAGAATCAGTATGGGTTTCGCAGCGGGATGTCCACGAGCACAGCCATTCACTTTTAAGTAAAATATACCATTTTATTGAACTCGATGAGTGCCCTATTGGAATTTTTTGCGATCTAAGTAGGGCTTTTGATTGCGCCAATCACGAAAGGCTGATATCAAAGTTAATAGCTTTTGGAATAGGAGGTCTGGCTCTTGATTGGGTACAATCTTTTCTAGAAAACAGAACTCAGTTTGTTGCTATAAAAGATAGCAGTTCGGTACAGTACCCTGTACGAATGGGTGTACCACAGGGTTCAATTTTAGGTCCAATGCTTTTTTTGTTGTATATGAATGATCTTGATTTAATTTCATTAAATACATGTTTTGCTATCTACGCTGATGACACTTCCTTAATCACTTCCAGCGGTGATGATACAAATTTGGAGGCAAATTGTAATATGTTATTAGATGATTTAACAAAATGGTTTTCTGAAAATCAGTTATATTTTAACATCAATAAAACGAAAATTTTAAGATTTCACAGTTCACAAAAAATTGTAACACTTTAGACTTTACCATTGATAACACGTGTTTAAGTACTGACTCTGACATAGTGAAGTTTTTGGGTCTTTATATAGATAAACATTTGAAGTGGCATGCTCATTGTGATATTCTAACGAATAAACTCTCCTCCCTAACGTATCTATTTCGTAATTTGAGATCGGTTTAAAGTATTGAACAACTTCGCCGTTTATACTACGCACAAGTTGAATGTCGTTTGAGATACGGTCTCTGTTTCTGGGGTAACTCCACATTTACTACTCAGGTTTTTATTGCTCAAAAACTATACATGTATTAGTGTCTTTATTATTAACCTTAAAATTAACTCAGAGATGATATGTATAATGTAGACCCACCCCGAAACTAGTTGTGGAAACTGTTTTAATTCAATTTATATTTATTTATTTATTTATTTATTTATCACATTTGGAATGCAAACAGACTTGCAGCCCAAAACTGCGTCCACTTTGTGAACATAATATAAATATGAGAAGTTAACAACATAATAGATATATCAGTGAAAAATATACATATATATCGAAAATTAATTATGGGAAGTGGATATTCCTAATCAATATTTTGAAATTACTAATAGTAGTATTGAAAATATCAAAATTGAAATCGGCAATGTAACTATTATAATTGACTATTATCTATATTGCATCTAATAAAGGCTTTTAGGAACTTGGAATGTTTATTATCAAATTCATATTATGAATCTACACCTATCAATTGAAAACCACAGGGGAACAAGGGGGAATGTCACTTCGTCCTTCAGAATAATTTTTAAATTTCAAAAACCATAATGTTTATTATGAAAATATATTCGTTCACAAAACATCATATTATATACTGTGGTTTAGTAGTAAGAAATCCAAAATATGCTTTGATAAATATTTTATTTTTAATAGAAAAAAATACAAGACAAAATTAGAAATAGAGATTGGTCCTATGAACAGTTTAATATTTCTGAACACTGTTGAGAAAAGGGTAATTTAGTGTAACAATTTTCTGCCACAGCAGAACGAAAGCGTTTAAGTTCTTGTAAATTTTTATACTTGTACAATGTAAACGGAGATCAACTGATTTTAAGGAAACTAATAAATATATAAATAACATCTGAGAAACATAATCCCAGAGAACACTGCACGGACATTCCCCGTTTTTATTATGTACAACATGGACATTCCCCCTTGCTCCACTGTATGTGAATTTTACAACGCTATTATTTTGCGACTATCCTACATTTTTACGTTGGAAGTATATACTAGAGATAGTTTAAAATATTTTCCCTGTGGTCTTCAGTTGTGTATTACAAAATTGTTTTACGGCAATAAAATAAATTAAAATATACATTTTAAAATAAATCTAGGGTTGTCAACAAAACCATAATATTAGCGTAATATTTTTTGTTGTAATATTAGTAGGTATTTGAAGACAGTAATAGTTAAAAATAATTTAACACATATTTAATTTCAGAAGAACAAATTACAATCCTTAAATTCAATGTATTTAAATCTAGAAAACGTGGAGTCCATGCTTGTTTTATTTTACAATGACTTACATATGATCATGTAATCCTATAAAGAACGTTCTTTTTTTCTCAAATTTTGATATTCGCTCCAAAATATGGCATGGTCAGAGCTTATATCACAATTTTCTATGGTTTCTTTCTTGCGGCGTATTGTGATACTCGCAAGACTGCCCGTATTCCTATATTCAGCTGGATTCAGTGCGTATTTTCATGTCGCTGAAGAAGTATGGTATTTTGAGTTGATGACGCTTTTAAAACACTTTTAATTTAGTTTAGTAATTCTTAGGAAAATAATATTCCATTTCTCTCTTACCAATTCAGCATAAACTAATTATTTTGATTTTATGGCACTTTGAAAATCTATTTTACAAATTCGGAGGAATCGAAAGTGTTGGGTGGCTTACCCCTTAAAAATCTAAACGTAACTAATTCGTTTATTTTTTCCCAACGCTAGTACACCAAACATATATAAGACGATTTTTTTGTCACTGTAATACTACTTCATTAAACTTTATTTATTCACTATTTTCTATCTGGATAACATTTTCTCTTCTTTTTACGAATTTCCCCTTTTGATAAAGATCTGTGGTAGTTCTCAATTTCCAATGCATTACACTTGACATTTCTCATGATAATTGTCACTGCAAATCACTTTATTTGACACTTCAGATAAAATATCTTCCTATTTTCTTCCCTTTCCTTTTATTTTTCTTATTATCAAGTTTTGTCTTATAATTATTGCTTATTACATTTTCATTCATTACAATATTAGTAACTATAATTCAAACATAATTATACTAACATTCTTTGCCATTAATTTCTTTACCATTTCATATTAACAAAATGAAGAAGTTTGGCAATGCTGTTTATTTTCTACATACATGTTCATTGATGTATCTACCGGTCTCGACATTATACATTCATTTTCGGTGTATAGGGCCTCTCAAGCTCAATAGTATGACCTTAGTGTGCATACAAAATTTTTAAATAAAACTTGGAACACGTGGTGTTAATGTGTGTAAGCTCCATTTTGGGATTTGACAGAAACGTCAAACGACGTTATGAATTATATTTTTTCCAGAAACATACTCAAATTTCTTTCCTGTTAAAAAAGCTCTCTTTTTTCTAATACACCTTTATTAGAGAATTTTTTCTGTATTACTTTCCATTTAAAAGTTATAAGCAATAACGTCCTAAAGTCTCTAAAGAAACACCATACTAAAATCACATTAGCGTTAGAAGAATCAAGTCGGCGTTGGAAAATAATTGAATGTTCGATATTTAAAGTGCGTAAATGTTATTAAGAACAAATAAAAGGATTAAACTCGATAATTCGCCATACTATGTGTCGGAATCGCTCTTCTGGTCGAAATCTGTATTTTCTGTGGTTTCTTGTTGTTTTTTTCATAAAACTTTTATGAAAATGATTTGTCTGTGCGGAAAATTGAGTTCTTCTTATCTGAATTTGTCTTTATAAATAAATTTAATAAACAGGAATTGTCAACATGCACTCTCAAATTATTTGAGGAAAATATGTCGCGTTGCACAGAGACGGAATTTTTACGTATTCTCTCTCTTTCTTTAGCATACACAATGTTTGATACAAAACAAATGACAATTTATGAATGAACGGTCCGGTCTCCTTCTGCTGATGAGTATATGATTTAAAAACAGGATTTCTCTACTTCTTTACAATGCAACGGCAGATCAGCATGTATGCTAAATATACATCTATACCCAGTTTATCTTAAAGAATATTCATAAAAGCTTCTTCAATAATACTAGGCATTTTTACCGTCCTGTAGAAACATGACTGTAGTATTGAACAGAATACAGTAAATTAATAACTGAAACATTTACTGAATACTGACAACTTCCTAATGAAATGGGTGTTTTAATCAAACATAGAGATCTCCTTATGTTAACGCAAACTGTCTGCCTATTGTAGATTCTAGTATAGCGATAGACCCAAAACATTCAGCGGCTATAATGGTCGATTAATTGTTTAGCACGTTGTGAAGTTGTTGGCTTGTCTGCATGGAAATCAAATCGATGGCATTTTACTGGTTGGGGTAACACAATGGAGTCGCCGAGTTGTTTGTATTAGGTTATGACTAAGTGAGCTAGTTCCCAAGAGCGAATACTCAAGAGAACGCAATTAAAGCATTAGTTACTTCCTTTGCCACAAACTAAAATGTATACCTGTAAAACCCATACATTTACTATTTTTTATACAGGTTGTAGCAATATTCAAGCGTCAAAACTCAAAAAATTATTCTCTGAGCAAAAATCTGACATAACCTGTACGTAGCTCTTCAAATGTTCTATTTTCATTTTTTATGTGATTGTACAATAATAATTACTTAGGTTACACTGTTTGTTACATTCTGATAAACAGAGAAAATAAGGATTTGTTTTCAAATAGGTTTAACTAATTGCTACTATTTTAATTAAATTAGATTTAAAAAGTGTTATCGTGGTTGAAACTAATTTAAAATTAGATCATGATCATGCATACAGTACAACTCATGGCATGGAAGCATATTCTACACTGAATATACATCATGGAAATTATCTTTTCAACGCAGTCTACTTTTTTAATTTTAACTAATCAATTCTCGACAAATTAACGGTGAATAATTCAGATTATTAAATTCACTTCCTAATAAATTTAGTTTTTTATATAGTCTTTCATCTACTAAAAATCGCAGATAAAGTAGTACTTTAATCACAAGGGTAGATAGAATGATACTTTAACACCAAGGATAGGAAATACTTAATCAGGATACAGATATATTGGCGTCAATGGTCTGATCGTCCATGCTGTTAAGTATGCATTCCGATACAGCAATCTTATTGAATACTGATTCCTCAATGTATGCCTCTGCTACCGAAGAAGATTGCCAACAACCTAACAGCTTTACTGTTACTTACAGCTGAAGCAATATTCTGTATACATTTCTGGATTTGTCAGATTTAAAAACTTCTTATAATCTTTATAATGCAGTCTCCAGATTTCTTATTCGTAACACAGAACGACCGGTCTCTCTTGGTTTTTGGTATCAAAAAGAGAAACAAGCGTTACAAATTGTTGACCGTCAATGTTTCCAACTGTGCAATTCATTCGAACTACATGTAAAATCATTATAGCTACAACCTGTAAGCTAAATCAGTTTTATCTTGACAAGGAGATATTCATCATTTGCAACAGTTTGTAGAAATGTTATCACATCTTCTGGATACAATGTTGGACTTTTTTGGTTTGCTACTCCTAGTTGGTTGTTTTAGGAAAGCTATGAACTGCTGTATCAGTTTCCAGAAAAAATTTTCCTTAAACGTGTGGACAGGAATTGTCAATGCGATACTTATCGGACCACTTACCTGATCGTTTAAAAAGCGTCTTGCATTTACAATTTTTATCAAACCACCTCACTACGCTATTAGATGCGATAGGTGACTTTTACAAGATGGGGGACCTGCCCATTTTAGAAAAGTCATATTTGGACATTTTTCTGAGTAGATTGCAATTAGCCCTGTCTATCGAGATCGCCGGATCTTTACCTCTGTGTTTTTTTTAGTGAAAGAATATATGACGAGTTTCGTGTATTAAACATTAGTAAATACACGAGAATAATTAAATAGTTGGATAAATCAGGCTACAGTAACAATACGAAGAAAACTGACGTCCCCGTAGCAAGATTTAAGGCTCTGTACAATGTACTGCTGGAAGCGCTTCCAGTAGGACAGCGGCATGTACGTTCTATCATTAAGACCAAAATAATTGATAAAACAAGTGTAGTTGAACTATTTAGTATTTATTTTAGCTGTTGTGACAATAAATATAGGACAAAGAATTTGTCACAAATTTTGAACAATATCTTCTTACATTGTTGACAAAAACCCTAATTCTGATAAAGCTTACTACGATTTTCCAGGCCAGGCTGACCTAACAAGCCTTCCTGACAAAATATCAGCACATGAGGGAGTATATCGACGTTAAAACACATACAATCTAGAAAATAACCGGCAATTTTTGTGTTTACGAGCCGCGAACTGCCGTGAATTCCAGTCGCTATCAACCAATCCTGACCATTCTATCCAGAAGCGCGTCGCGCGCGATCAATACGGACTTGTGTGGCGCAATTCGGGGACTTACACCTACTTCCGAATCGGTCGAATAATACACATATCAAGGGAGCTGGGAATAGTTAATTAATGTTAGTCTGCATACCTGTGTTCGAATAAGAATCCGGGGGTGGGGAGGGACTAACCTCAAGTTATTATCGTCGGGTTGCTCGCTTGGGGTAATGTTAATCTGGGTTTAATGAAGCACGCTATTTTTTTTGTTTAGTTGCAGACGCGGCTGCATAATTCTGCAAACCATTCCATACATAATGTTAGAAATAAAGTGCATAATTTCTGGGAAGGAGAAAATTGAATAATCTCTTTGCATTAAATAGGCTCCAAAAGGAGATAGTTTTGCTGTTACAACAAAAATAATTTTGCTTCTGACATTTGATTTATTCCTGCAGTCCCACCATCAGGACAAATCAAATTTAAAAAATACAGTGGCATGAATTCTTCATTTATTGTAATTTCTCTCCGTTTTCCTTCCATTTGATAAATTCGGCTAACATTTTTTTGTAATGATCAACAGCTACAGGGACACAAATGACTTTCTTCTATTTTTGACAAAATTCAGATAGAACTGTTTATTAAATAATTCATAACAAACAACATACCACAGCAACCAGCAGGTATAACAAAACCTACCAAATTTCATTGAGTACTAAGAAATACCAAGTCGTGCGGATATTTTTTTATTAAGTTCTCATAATTCTAACTCCACAAATATGATTGTAGATAAAATGTTGTATTGCATTCATGTTTTAATTACCTTTTATCCACTTAAAAATAATAAACGCTCGTACTACGTTCTCGTATTTAAACATTCTTGCGTGGATAAAATGCTACTTAAAACAGTTGTATAATAAATAACTATAATCTACGACGGTCTCATTATGACACATTTAGAATCCTCATCTGGATGCCATTATAGTATCATAATAACACTCAGTGCTATTATGAATTCATAATAACACGCAAATTTTAAAGCAAAAAATAAATACAACCAAGTTGATTACTACTTTCACTTGTTATTATTAACTATAAAAAATTCAACATTTACTTATTGTAAACGTTAATTACAAACTTCTGAACAATTTGTTAAATTAATTCCAGCAATGATAAATGGGCTCTATTTTTAGGAAGTAAGTTTATTTCCCAAGTGCTTGAACTGGTTGAAGGGCCATCAATCTTTGAAACACCCAAAATATTAGGGGCCACTTTCTTCTTATTTTCTTCTATTATAGCTTCCTGCCACTGTAATAGATCACAAACCACCATATCTCTTAAGAGTTAATAAATTGACTCATGAATCTGCAAGCAACGACGAAGATAATCAAAACAATGTCCAGTATATTGTTGAGGATTTGGAAGACCCAGGAACAATGTTATATTACATGGCATTTTCCATGGTATTAATGTCAACTGACTGCTTCATGCATTTTCTATTCTGTGTTCCACAAAAAATCGAGTATGATATGTGTTGCTTGGCCTCATCGCTATATATTTCCTCTATATTTATTCCTTGAATGATTCCGCTTGTGATAAAAAAAAATCTCGCGATATCTTTGTTTTCGTAAGCAAGACCCACTACCAGTGCAACTTTTACCATAAAATGGATTCTATCGTCGGCTTCCAGCAAAAATTGAGTTATGTTTTCTTTTGTTAAAACCTTTGATCTTTCTGACCGCAATTTTTAGAAACGCAATTAAATGGACGTAATTACTAATATCCATATTTTTTCTACATTGGTACATCTGAACGTAGCATAGAATAATATACCCATAGCGATGAAGACTTGGCTATGTTTTGAAACATATTCGAAATATGCCAGAAGAACCTTTTCATTGCTGCTATTCTTGATTCCTTTTCCTTTACACCAATCTTAATAAATAATGAATACCCTCCAAATTTTGTAGGTAGAAAATTCAAAAATATTACAGATAAAATGAACACTTTAAGACGAATAAAGGAAACTATACAATAAAAATTCCATACATTCCTATATTATCAGAAAGATTCGGTAATAAATTTAATATTCGAACAGTTTTTCAGACAATTAATACTTTACGATCATTTTTGTCCAAAACGCGTCCAAAAAATGATATACAAAATTCAAAAAATTACATCTGCAATATACCTTATGAATGTAATAAACATTATGTTGGAGAAACGTCTCGTGAATGTTGAGGAACATAAAAATAATTATATAAAAAGACGGGAATTTGAAAAATCCAAAATTTGCGAACACGCTTTGGAAAACGGTCATTTGATTCAATGGGGTTCGGCAAAAATTTTAGAGAAGGAAGATAACGCAACAAAAAGAAAGTTAAAAGAGGCTGCGATTATTTTGTTGAACGGAGATAAGTGTGTGTCAAACTGTTCAGTAAACATTGATCATTGTTGGCTACAGTTGTATCAAGAAGAAGTAAGTTACAATAAAATAAAAATAATTTAACATCTCTATGGAAGCAGATAAACAAATTTTAATCTGTCAAACTTGACACACTTGGATATCTGAAGGGGCACTCTCGAAATCAGAATTACCCATATTGCCATTACAGAGTGTTTTAAAACACTCTATATATGGGTATCTTTTTTAGTTTCAAGTAAGCACTTGTTCGATACTTTTTATAGTTATTAATGATACTAGTTCTGCTATTTACGTAACTGACGTCTAACGCCTCGTTAATTAACGTTACACACGTTTCATTAACAAAGTTTATATCGAACGTGCATCATTCAAAATGTAATCTCCCTATAGATTTTTTTTGTAGATTAAGTTTATCTTAAATCTAATAATCTTAAATTCTTAATTATTAATAGGTGCTCTTATTTGACGATGTCATGGTAATCTCAGTAATTGATTGTTTTAAATTTGACTTTAACAACTTCATTACTGGCATCCAATTTTGTGTCATACGTTCAGTTTTAGTGAAAAAAAAATTAATAGGGCTTATAGAACATTGAAAAATAGCTTAATAAACATATGGCCTAGAGCCACTCATTGAGATACAGGGCGTGCAAGATTTAACACATTTAATTAAAATTTAACATAGGTGTATTTTTGGTGATGCCGAACACGCTGGTGTTATGTTCTTTTTTTGCAACGTAGAGGGTGATATAGTCTGTTTGAAAATGAAAGAGAGTAATAAAACTCCGAGATAGGAAAACGGCTATGGGCGTGGTAATATTTCGTTTCAGGTAATTATCGGGTAACACTAATGCTAACAGATAATGGGTGTACATTAGTATATTTTACTGGATACATCATAGGGCAGGAGCCAGTGTATTGTGACAGATCAATCCAGTCTTAGAGCTGAATATACGAAGACGTGCTAGTGCAGTAGAGTAAAATTCGACTTGTGTTTAGTGACTATTGTGCCAGTGGATATAATATTGTTTGGGTAAAATGTCGAGCTTATCAGATTACGTACCTGATAAACGCGTGAAAAGATGTGTCTCAGAATGAGACTACTAGCTACAATTTAATACGGTTCGATCACACAAAGTTTTTTTAAAAGTACACCTCATCTATACCGAAAATATATAATATAAAAATTTTGAATATAAGCACCAGTACTGCATTTATTTACGATTTGCATACATAACAAGCTTTTATTACTCTCTTTCATTTCTAAACAGACTATAGTTACAAATATTTCCGCAGACATTTTTTCATCTAACTTTTTTTAAGTTGGGTTTTTCCTATTCTAAGCCTTGTTATATTATGTAAAACTTTATTTTACACAGAAAAGGTGTCCTGTGTTAATAATAATGCACCGTTTTCGAGAAAAATGCAAAAAACTGTAGGAAAGTCAACAAGGAGATCTCCGTAATAGTACTTATTTATCAAGTGTGTATGTTAAATCCTGAGCTTTTCCACTGATATGTCAAATTTAGTATGAGAGAAACTCCGGTATGCTGCTCATTCTCTAGTTTGAATATTAATTTGTTCGTTTAGAGAATATTGTAAAGTTAAGATTTTATTCTGCTCTGTATTTGTAACACCTTAGTTTTTACTAAAGACGATAATTTTACTAAACTCTAAAAACGATTAAGGTTTTAAATTTCAAATATTGAACTATATATGCTTGAACTTACACCAATGTAACTATATTGTTCCATTGCAAACAATAGAAAACTTTAATAATTAAAAATCATAATCCTCTTTCAAAATATTTATGTTGAGCTATTGTTGCTGCCGATATTTGTTTTATGATATTGCAAATCCTCTGTGCACAAACTGGGAGATTCGATCAACTGTGAAATTTTAATATTCAATTTGATCCCGATAAATAACAAAGCGCACACAGAACATGATATTAAATATAAATATTATATCGTCCTATCATGTCGATATTAATTTAAAATAATAACGGGATTTCATTCCACGGTTTGTAATTTCACTGGAATCAAATCGTCAAACCAGAGTGGCATAAAAATAATGGCAAATAATTTTAATATGAAACAAATACCTTGAAGTAGGGAAAAATGATAGCAATTCAGATCATTATTTGATATTCAATCTCGACTGGGTAATTATTATTTTAGTTCAGAAATATTAAATATATACAGAGTGATTCAGTTATAATGTCATTAATTTTAACCACGTATTCGATTAACCACGATCGACTGTCACGGATTTAATAAACCAAAAAAAGGATACTTACTACTAGTAAAATCAAATTAATGGATATTTTGTTATTGTTATGTTATTTTCTTTTCCTTTTGGCAGCTATTCTCAGGGATTCTTAATTGTGTGACAAAAAAGGACGTTATGACTTAAAATCTATATTATGGAAGCAATAATAGTAACAAATCTGAAGAAGTACTGAAGATATCAAACAGTACCAAGCTAGCAAAATAAAATATCAAGATTATAATATATTATAGACACATATATGCTTACTATTAGGAAGTAATAAAATTGTTGATGTATCAATAATTATTGGGCGCCATGTGATTTTATTTATCTAATTATTTTACGGATATCGTGTTGCTCAAGATAATGCAGAACCTGATTTAAAGACGTCAACTGCAAAAGAATAATAAACAGAATGTACTTTTATATGCAAAATACAGATTTTCTTATATTATTTTATTGCTTTTCACATTAGAAGCAATTGGATCTTTAAAATTATTTTGACACAGACAATGTAATAAAATAATATTATAAGAAAATCTGTATTTTGCATAAAAAAAGTACATTCTGTTTATTATTTTTTTGCACTTGGCGTCTTATCTTGAGCAACACGAAAATATTTAGGTTCATTTTTTTTAACTAAAATTGAAAAAAATGTAATAAATATGAAAGATAAGGGCAACATGTAGTATATTGCATGAAAGACGAAAAAACAGACAATTTTTTGTGGCCATAGCCTGCTTCAATAAAAATTTTTTTTATTCGCCTAGAGGGCGCAGCGAACTACATACGATATTTCAAAAATCTGTTTATATCAGGTGGAAGGTATCAATTTTGCAATAAAAATTTATTACCAATACGTTGTCTCTCTTAATCTCTTAAAATAAAAAAGTAAGACAGCCTTAAAGTTTGGGCACTTTACAGGTTTTTTTGTTATTACTCATAAAGTTGGCCATGGATCTCAAATTTGTTTTTACGAGCATAAAGGCCTCCAAAAATGCAACAAAAAACAATTAAAGATTTTTGACGTGTCTCGCATATTAAGCGAGATACATGGGAGTGGCCCTCTTATGTGATACAGCCTGTATATAACTTTTCTCACACTCGTGGTTTCTACTCACACGGACAAACGGAAGTGACAAAATTAAAAAAAAATATTTCATATCCGCTAAGAACCATGACGTAATGAAGTAATGAAAAAATGATAATAAGAAACAATAATAAACAAACAATAATGAAGATGAAGTAATCATAAAATTGTGTAATTAATCTAATTTAAAGATAATGTAACCCCCTTAATATTTTCTATAATATTCGAGATAATTAATTTACTAGGCAATTAATCGCATGAAAATATAGCGTACACTAATGCCCTATCAGCTGAGTATTATTTTCGAATATCACTAAATTTTGTTAGAGTTTACCGCGAGATTATGAAAATTAGTAACCGATATTTCCAACTATTTAGTTTATCTGTAACGCATTCATTGTTTGTAGGAATTATTTACATCCAAATATATATTTTTTAATTGTCATGCGGCTGCTAGATTTGCACATTAAAAAGAGTTTGATAAAAACTGAAACTAATCACCGTTCTTGATAAAATTTAGAGAGATATATTTTTGGTAGACTAACTACTAGGACAGAATTTTAAAAAATAATTACGAGAGAAGTAATTTATGTTTCGGTAAATTCGATCGCAGCAATTATTTATTATTTATGATTATTATTATTGATTATTAATTTAGGAAAAAGTTTACATTTAGTAACTATAAAAAAAAATGTGACACGACCTTTTAAGTTGAAGCAAATCAACCCACAACCTCGGTAACAGATATCTCCGTGTTCACAACAATTTCCTAATCATGACATCACAGGCTCAGTATAAGGGAGACCAGCAGAATCACTTGGGCCGAAATAATGAATCGCGCATAGCAGCTCGCGCATCCATTTCAGGCTGCAAAGACTTCAGTTTACCTCCAACTCTGGGAGTGCGAACAACAGGCATACAGAGCCGTATTAAAGCTATATTTTGAGTATGCATCGAGGAACGAGTCTCTGCGCAGCAGTTAGATGTTTATACACATCATCTAATAGTAATTTAAGTTTCTTAAAGACATAAACAAGAAACTCACACCTGCGTTGCCACATCACAGCTAAATGTTTGTATTCTTTCATAAACTATTATTTGTTAATACGTATTTGTGTAGCTGATTTTAACAATAGTAATAATTTGGCCACGCAAAATGTTTTGGTTAAGTACAAGCTTCACACTTCCCGAAGTAAACTTTCATTAAAAGAAAAAGTACAGATTATAGGTATTTACTTGTTTGAGTTTGTATTCCAAAATTTTAATCAAAAATCAAATTTCGCATTTTATCAAATACAAAGGTCAGAATACTAAATAACGCCTGAATATACAAAATACAACCTTAGGCGGTATATTGTAACTTTTGAAGTGCACTGCTGGCTGGTTGTACACTTCCCTCGCCTTCATCGAGAGACAGGCGTACAAGTTATTGCAATAATAATAGCACACCGGCAAAAGAATTTTTGATGAACTTTTCGTTAGATCTCTTTTGGTGATTGAAACTATTAAGAACTTAATGCCAAAAGTTGAAAGTAGGTTTTATTACAAATGTGTCAGCAGTTTAAAACAAGTAACCAAATTCGTTTTAAAGAGTGTGATACTACTAACTAGATGCTAGACTAGCGAAAATGTTTAAATCTGGCGTTGAACCCAGGCAGCCATTGGGTTGGTTTCGGAGCAATATGAATCAGTCAGTGACAGCCTGCAAATAATGATTTGAAAATTTTTTTTAGCGCAAATATGCATTTATTTTTTTTTTAATCTCGTAATTCTATTATTTTTCCCTATCTCCTCTTAAAATTAATGACATTTTGATTGCATCACCTTGTATACGTTGAAAATATACCGGGTGTCCGAAATATGAGCGCCATCACCGAAAAGGTTTGTATATCTGGCCAAAATCGACAAAAACTCTCATGAAAAAAATTTCTATTATAAATAGTTTTTCTACAAATACATGTCAAAAATAAAAATACAACTACAATAAAATGCAAAATTCTATTACAAAACTGCAAACTGCAAGTGCAATTAAGATTAAGTAAAGACCCTTTTCACGTAATTTGTTTTTGTATCACTGTTAATCAAGTAGATAATAGAAGTTTTCCTAAAAATCTTTTAAGCTGTATCGTGATGTAACCAGCAACAACATTGCAATCCTGTTACCCTCAAAGCTATATATCAAAATAAAAAATGAGGTGACTTTGCAATGGTTTTGGCATGTCAATATTTCATATATTTGTCGGCAAATTATTACGATTTTCCTATATGCAAAAATATAAAACTTTCTCCAAAGAGTAGATATTGATATATTTTTTCCAAAGATGTTCGCAAACCCACCTCAATTTGCGGGCACTTTTAAGAATATAAGCAATTATAGTGATTCGATTTTTATCTTCCTAGGAATAAATAAAGACGAAATATGGCACCTAAAATTTTATTTTGTACTATATTAGATCTACAGGAGAAAAATAAACATTTGGCACATAATAAGAAACTTAGCAGTTATTCTTAAATCGAGGATTAAGCCTTACTATGGTTTCGACGTAAAATAAACTTATTTTTCTAGGCATTGAACATAGATTAATCCTGAAAAAATATAGCCAATTGTATTAAATTATTTCCGGGCAATATCACCGTACACTCGGCAACAAGGTGTCATTTATCGAAATAAAAAATCATGTCTTAAAAACGAATAATGCTGACAAAATTTTTTTTCTATAAAAATTATCCTCACTGTATAACACATTACTTACTAAGGGTTCCGCTGGTTAGTTGTGTCATACTACAAGGCTTACATGGGTGCTCTTTTAAATTAATAACAATATTGCCAAAATTTCAATAAAATAGGCAAAGTTACTCAAAAGTACAAAGCCATACCATTTTACAGTATGCATCGTACATACTTTCTTCGTATGTTGGCTAGTTGTTTTTTTTTTCTAATGGACAGTTTTACACTGTATAAGATATGGTCAATACATAAACTTAGATTCTAAATTAAAGTAAATAAATAAACAACACACTAAATCATAAAAAATCACATAAAAGAAAAACAAAAATCGCATACGGACACATATCAGTTAGGTACGATTTTAGTCTTTTTTAAAACGTTCAAGTGTACAGCAAGTCTTTATATCACTAGGTAATTTATTATATAGCTTAAGGCCCAGGCAGTTTGGTGAATTCATGGTAAGCTTCAATCTCATAAACGGTATATGATATTCATTTTTTTGACGAGTATTAATATGGTGAATTTCCTTACTGGTATGAAATTTAGATCTGTTACTGAAAATATAATTACACAATCCAAATATAAAGAGTCCAGGTAAAGTTAAAATAAAATATTTTTTAAAAATATCTCTACATGAATGTGAACTTGAAACATTAAAAATGCATCTTAGTATCTTTTTTTGGCATATAAATACATCAGAAGACATAGTGACCCGCCCCAGAAACAGACACCACACATTATTCTACTGCCCACATGTGCATGATACAGATATATAAGCTGCGGAGTTACAAGCACCGTACGCAAATTTCGGAATAAATAACATATTGAATTCAGTTTAGAACAAAGAACAATGTGATTTCCAGGACAAATTGCTATCAAATTCAATTCCTAAAAATTTTACAGTAATCTCATTATTAATTAATATAGATATCAACATTCAATTCTATATCTGTCCATTGGCGATTTTGAAATAAAACCGCATGAGTCTTTGTCACATTAAAACATAAGTTATTATTACAGAACCATGTATATAATTTATTAAGTAAAATATTACATTTTGCTTCTAAGTCGCAGGAAGATTTATCAGAAATTAAAAGGGAAGTATCATCGGCATATATAGTAAAATGGAAATTAGAAGCAATGGTGTTTATGCCATTAATGTATAAAATAAACAACAAAGGACCCAGTACAGAACCCTGTGGAACACCCATGGTTAAACTTTGTATTTCTGAATTTACATATTGAACACTCAAAGAATCTCTAGTTTCTAGTGTTTGCTTGATATTAGTGAATGTATATAAACCAAAATAGTATATATTAGTAACCATGAGCTGCATGACATACTATTTTATGGCAAAACTGATCAAAATCCTTTGTCTACGGTAGTCATTTTGATACACTTCTAATATAATTATTTCAAACGCTATTTTGTGTCTTGAGAAAAATTCTAAGAAAGCCATTCACGTTAAGTATGTTTAGGGTACTTGTAATAAATACCTGTTATGGTAGGCATACAACGTTGTCATATTAGAAACCTGTTTGATATTAATTATTTTACTGTTGGTTAGAGAAAAAACTTGAAGTTAATTTTGTTTTGTTTTTTTGTTCTACGGAAATTGTTGGTTTTTATCATTTGCGGAATAGTAATTAAAAGCCTACCCTAGATAAAATATAAGCCTACAATCTGCAGGAATAGATGGTCTATTTGAATGTTCGGTTAAATCGCAGTATACTAGTATACTGTGGGTTAAATGAGGCCGCACTAATTTCAGCAAGTCTTCAAACACTGCCACTGTCATTCAAGTGAAATGAAAAAATAATCGGCATTCTCATTTCGCATTTCTTTATATAAATTATAGAAATCACCTTGCATGTGCTATCTGCGGTTAATAGGTCGCACCCACCATCTCCGAGTTCTTCTTTTCATTTTTTTTTTGCATGTATAGTTTTTATACATATTGACGTCGCTGCGAATAAGTGCAGCAAAAGTAACTGTTTCTAAACGAAACAGTCCTCTTCATCCATTTTTTTAGAAACAAATCAATTCTAAACTAAATATCTAAATTAGAATCTAATTTAAAAACTTAACCTGCAAAAATGTGAATCTTCTGTTTACTGTCAAAAAAGCAGTTTTCTGATTGGCCCTTGTATGATTGTTGGAAAAGGATTGGTAAAAGCTAAAATGCTTTTAGCTTCTGCCATACAACTGCAGTACAAAGGCGTTACTGTTAAGTTTATCTGAACGTTACAAAAGTCGCCCGTATTTCTCGCCGTTTTACTTCAGTATCTTTGAATATTTGCAGGTGGGATGAGTTAACATTCCTATTATTTGCTAAACCCTAGATTATTCAGTTATTAAATGTCTAAAATTATTTGTATTTTGTAGAAAACACTATTTCAAGAATACGGCACCCTTTTTAATAACTTTTCTGCAGTACCAATGCAACCGCACTAATCTTATGTGAATGAAGCTTAAGTAACCCACAAATATATACTACATTTACTTAAAGTACTACAACAGCGCTTGCAGTGGATGGACTTGTCTCTAAACAATTTTCATATGTTATAGTAATCAAGATACCACTCTATCTAGTTTATACCTTGAGATCAAAATATTTGTTTCAGAAGAAAGTTTAGTAAAATATTGATAATAGTCGTGGACAAAGTATAGTACTCTACTTGCATATAATGATGATGATTCACTCTGGTGATTTACATCACTCGCTCAATGTTAATGGCGAGTTTGTATAAAAGAGTTACTAAATGTATGACTCAAGTTCATATAAAATGGTTGAGAATTTGGTAACTTAGTAAATCATTAATAAAGTTGTAATTTCAAATTCTGAAATTTCTTATGCATTAGAAAACGCGATAAATTTGTGACTGTCAGAAGTCATTCAATTATCAATTATATTGAGATCCTATATCTCTGGACCAATCATTAAATGGTAATAATATTTTTTTAACTTTTTAAATGATAAATAATGCAGTTGGAAGGTAGTCTTAATCGAAGAAATTTACGTCGTTTCCTAATATCCCAGTATTAGTTAAGAGAGTGTAACTATTATCCGTAACGATAGTCGAAAAGTGAAATACTTGACATGAAGTTAAGCTTTATTGTCTCTTCGACACAATTAAGAGTTTATTCCAAGCAAACCCTTTGTAAATAAGTTAACTCTTAACGTAATATTCCAGTAAATGACTTCCGTAAGTTTGATATAAAACGGAACAGTTGCTAGTTTCCTTCGGATAAGTCTTTAATTGGAGCAAAGCTCAATAAAATTGATAAGAAGAAATTACAGCCCTGGCTGCTCCAGATAACAGGCCACCTAGAGAATGCAGTAAATATCACAGGAACAAAGTTGGTGCTAGAAGAACCGAACTGAAAAATTCTTTGAGTAAATTTCCTCTTCAGTAGTTATCTGAAAGTTTACTTTCCAAAGACGTTGAACGTTTTTCCCATAGAGTATAAAGTAAAGATGGTTCATTTGTAATATGAAACGTTGAAATTTAGTAACTTTTCAGTTCATTTCAACAATAAAATATTACATGTATAAGTAAGTAAGTAAGTACAAGTTTATTTATCCAAAAGATATTATAAATACAAAATATAAAAGACGTACCTTATACACATTAATATTATACATATACTAACAACATACATACAGGGTTAACTATGACTAAGTACAAATATTTTAAGAAGGGATAGAAAAAAATAAGAATTAACAGAATTTCCTTTCAAAAAATTTCCAAACTTATTTATAAAGCGAAAAAAAAATTTTTCGATATTATATTAAATCCTTATTTAACGCCGTCAATGCAAGAATCAGAGTATGCAACCAGCAAGCTACCGTCATGCAACAGTCGGCCACAGTCGGCAGTCGGTCCAGTCGAGTCGGTTCGCTGTCATGTTATAATTTAATTCCTGTGTTTACGTTGTAGTTTTGTGTTCTTCTTCAGTTTTTAGTGCCTTATTTTAATTTAAAACGTTTTATAGTTAATAAATAAAGAAATATGTGTCGGGTACAGATATTTTCCCACAATATAGTTCGCCGGTTTGTTTTTCTAGGTTATGGGACAAGACTGCCGCGGGTGTTAAACGTTTTCTGTTATCTATTAGAACCTACCTACCACCCCTTTCTTCGATTTTGTTATAATACATAGGCATTGTATCTAACAACTGTACCTACGGGAAGTGTGTTTATCGGTAGTGAGTGAAAATGTAGTTTTACCAGTTTGTAACCAAATAATGAAAAACGAATGCAAAATACTGGAGCTAACTGGATTAACTGTTACCTACCTATCGGGTATTATTACTAATAAGAATGTTATTTTTTGTCGTTTCTGCATTTAGAAATACTGCAAACGACCGCATGGTAGTTGTTGACAGATGTAATGCCAACTATGTATCTAAGCCATAAGCCATCTCAGTCTATACTCATGATAGGCGCCGACTTTCCGTAGGAAAAAAGGGTTTTGCCCCATTTTTTAAATATCGAGCTAAAATTCTGGAATAACTTTTTTATTGTGTTTTAGGTCTCCATGAGCACGTGGTGAAAATTTTTGTACTTAGTCATAGTTAACCCTGTATACACCAATACAACATATACTCATCTACAATAATTAATATAGTCAATAACAAAGCCAAAAAGAAATGACAATGCAATATTGAAGCAAATATAAACTATTAACTTATTGCTCAATTATTTTTTAAATAATTACTTAATTTGCATTTAAGCTGATTTACAGCTTTACTAGACCTAATCTCGCTAGGCAGAAGATTGAACTGTACAACCCCCTTGTGAAACAGACTTTTCATTATAGAATTTTTAATGTTTTTTTAATATAATAACTAAGGGTACTAGCCGTTCTTGAGTGAATATTTCTAACATGCATCAGCTGTTGAGAGATATATAACGGCAATATATTATTAATTATCCTGTATATAAAAATCATTGTATGTAATTTAAAGAAATGTTCCACATTCAGCCAATTCAGCGTATCTAACATCAGTTGAGTACTGGTAAACCTATTACAATTTAATATAACACGCATAGCTTTCTTTTGAAGCACCTGTAATCGACTGAAGTTTGTACAACATACATACAATATCTAAGAGCAATACATAAAATGGAGTAATATCAAAAAACAGTTAATTTTGAATATATTGATAAGTGTTGAGAAATTGTACTGAAGAATCCAAATTTATTTCCAATTTTTTTTATATATACTCTATGTGCCGATTAAATTTTAATTCTCTATCAATTATCAAATCTAAATATTTTATTTCATCCACAAATTCAATTTCTTCACCGTTTATTTCTATTTTCAAGTTTAAGTTCAGGAATTTACTATACAAAAAATTACCACCAACAAACATACATTTAGATTTTAGTTCATTTACTTTTAATTTATTTAAGTTTCTCCGTTAATAATTGTAATTCTAAATTTACTGTGGTAACCATTTCTTCAAACTCTTCACTTTCATAGTAAATAAGTGTATCGTCGGCAAAAAGATGAATTTTGCATTTAATTAATACATTTGCAAGATCATTTATATACAGAATGGACAGCAAAGGACCTAATATGCTATCTTGGGGAACTTCAAAGTTATTTATTCTAGGATCAAACAAAGTAGAATTACTTTTTGTCAGCTTAAAACAGTATCATTAAATCCATATTTTTTTAACTTAGAAATTAATATATTACTGTCAATTGTCTCGAAAGCTCGTTTAAGATCTACAAAAACAGCACATATGGCAACCCTGGGTTTATCTACCAATTGCTTTCAATAAGAAATCACTAACTGTAGTGCCATTTCACAAGAATGCTTTCCACGGAAACCTGATTGATATTTACTCAAAATATTATTCCAGTTTATATAATCAAGCATCTGATTGTACACTTTGTACACACACACATACAGCTACAGCTACAGCAGACGTACATAAAGCTATGCTATGCTATGATTGTACACGCATTTTAACTGGTCTCAATGCTCAGCCAAATCAGTATTTGGTATTTTTGGTACAGGTACTACAACAAGGTGTCCATGCTATATGTTCCAGGTGTAGTAGAATCCGACCTATGTGATATCTTGTCTTAAAAATCAATGCATTTATAAAACACTTGAAAACAAGTCTAAATTTTTCTTTTTAATTTTACAACAACATTATACTGAAATAATATTGAAAAAAACTAATAGAAAGATGCATTAGGAAATACTGGAAATTATGTATAATAAATGTTTAAAATGCCTATTACCACGTTAAAACAAGCGCGCATTCTACGAATTCAATTCGAATTTTTCGTGATCGAAATCATTGATATAGGTTAATTTTTTATTTGAGCTACATAATGATAGTAAAGTAACATTCATTTCAATATCATAATTATGTTATTTATAACACTAGTGCGATATACAGGGTGATTTAGAACTTATCAAAAAAAAGTGACAGAGGACAAATACAACTACAATACAAATACAATTTTGTAAAAATAAAATCAAAAAGTGTTCAAAATTGATTTAAATATATACTTCCGCATGGCACTGGAAACTGGTTTCTTGTAAAACTTAATAAGGCGACCGAACAAAAAATTGAAAGACATTCCCAAGGAAAGAAATAAATTAAACACCTATTTTTATACAGCAAATTCAATTGCTTTTAGCGCTATTGTTATTAATTATTAATAGAATTAGTTTGTGGTTTTAATTATTAAAATAGTTTAACATACCTGATCTTACAACATTTTAGGCCCGTTTTACCCAGTTACTACAACCTCAAATGTTTCTACTTCTTGTCCATTTTGAACTTAAGTATTGGCAGCAGGTTTGATACGTTTGCGCATTAATCATCACTAGTGTCTACTTAGGTATAATATACTACATTTCTTAAATATCCTCAAAATAAGTCCAAATCATAGGTCCTCGTCGTCCAATCTCTTGATATTAATGCTTGGATGCTGTGCATGCTCTGGACTTCCATCTCTTCTCAGAAGCTGCATTTTGAACATGTTTACCGAAAAATCGTTGTGCTAAAGCATTTTCAACCCAAAAAATAAATTAAAATGATGTCAAATGCGAGTTGCTATAGACGTAAACCATTTTTGATATGTAAATACTTACACCACAAAAAAGTCAATACGATAAGTAATCGGATATTTGAAATCGCCTGGCTAGAGACTATAGCGATGTAAAGATTGAAACTACTAGAATTTCAATATTTTTTTTCTCGGGAATTATCAGAAATTTACAAAAATTTCTTTTAAGTTATTAACATTTTTCATGACGCATTTATTTTCAGTTTTTTTTAGAAAAGTTCTGAATTACCCTGTATATGTTTATAGCACGCATTTTATAAAAATGCACGCAGTTGTGTACTTCAATAATCCACACATTTTTGACTATGGAATCAGTACCTATTAATTACACTTCAAGTAAGCGAACTAATTAAAGTTCCATGAAATATTTCCTTTTTATTGTAAAAAAAAAACTAATAAAACCGGTGATTATTCTCCAATGCAATACTGACAAACTCCATAAGTTACAACGTCTGTTGGATTAGATTCATAACGTAACGTCTCACGATATAGTTGGCTGGTCGATTAACCGACCGACATCATCAGTGGCAAAAAAGATATCAACCGACAGCTTTTGTTATTAACTTACTCGTGCAAATAGTTGTTACCAAAAAATCAAAATAAATTCTGTAAAAATGACAATCTCGCGAACAGTATGAGAAATGGTGCCATGAACATAAAATTAAGGACATAACTGATAAAAAAGTTCCTTTAGTAATTTCATCACCTAAAAGTAAGGATCGTAGACCTGCTTTATTACGGACTTATTATTCAGTGTTAAAAACAACTATCAATACGAAAAACCGTAGACGTAAAAAATATGCTACTTTATTTGCCATGCTTAAACGAAAATCCGAGGGCTATGCGCCTAATATAGTAACCAAGGAACATACAATAACATTTCTACAAACAATCGATAATGAAATATATTTGAACTTAAAGGTGATTTTAATAATTTTTTCTACTTTTTCAACAAAATAGATATTTTTTAAGTTCTTTCTGAGTTTTGTATACGACCGATGGTCCGGTGTCGGTGCCGATTTAATTGATACTATACTCGCGTCAAGAATTCAGACGTCTTACGTCACGGCTGACGTTACACATTTGTTTTTATTGTCAACGTAATTTTCGATATTTGGTCGCGTTAAAAACAAATATTTTTTGCAATTTAGTGCAATATATAATGCAAACTTTTTTTGTAGTATATAGTTTTATTACTATCAGTTGCAGTTTCTTAAATATTTTGATGAGATTATAATGAATTATTCATTTGTTCGTATGACGTAAGTCGTCTGAATTCTTGTCGCGAGTATATTAAAATATATGCTGAAATCAGACCTCCAACCTGTACACATCATCGTTTTTTTCGTTGTATATAGAAATAAAAAATGTGTTAATACACCGATTGGTATAAACACAATTGAAGCAGTACCATAAAATTAACAATTTTTTGAAAATATCCAACCCTAGACTATCTACTAGACACTGTTTTCGATCTTCAGGTTCAAATCTTGAGTTAACCTCATGAACTGTGTAATTAATATTCATAATAAGTAGTGTTTATTATTTAGTATTGATGATTTGTTACTTGTAGATGTGTGTTGAGAATAAATAATTTGATTAATTAGCTCACCACAATTGGTTCGTTCTGTAAATTTCAGAAGCATGACATTAAAATTTTTTTGCTAGAGTGTGTAATATTCAGTGGAACATTGGACCGGAATTAACAATGTAGTAATTAAAGTCCGATGTGTATGTCCCCTTAGAATCTGCACAACACGATGAGAATTATTCAACCCGACGATGAGTTTTAAAAAAATTAAAAATTCAGTTAAGTGTAAGTAACCTCATCTGTAATTCGACTTTTACTAATAATATTATTCTAATTTATTTTCACCTGCAAAAATTCTTACTGTGAGGAAATTCTGATGAAACCAACTTCTGTACTGATATTATTGATAATAGTATTCGTTGTTCTACCTGCACAGAAATACGTTGTTGTGGTCTTCGCAAAAATATAAGTAATTCATTGCAAGTATATTTAACATAATAAGATTATCTCTTAGGATCTCTAAAATATTTGTTAAAAACATCAAACTAATAAGATTGATAACTTTCTAATTTTCTTTCCAAGAAACTGATGTAATCTGCAGTTCGCTTTCAGAGAATAGAGGCCATTTTAGTTTTTTTATTACCATATGATCCATTTCCAACGTAGCTCAATAGAATAAAAAACATGACATATAAAGTCAATTATTACGAGAAATATGTTTTTTATGTTTCTCATAAATTACATTTAGTGCACATTACAAAGCACGAATTGTTTGTATAACATTAACCTTAATTTGTAGGATATGTAATTTCAGTTGTAAAATTTCACTGCCGCATTAATCATTCGTTCAATTGTTTATCTTAATTATCCATGAAAATGGACTTTTTTTATAAAAATAAAACAAATAATAAAATAAGGTTTACAGATAGATGAAATTTTCAATAAAAAATCGAATTTATAGGGTATAGTAAATGTTTTCTCTTTTCTTGAAATAAACAAAGGGTTTAAAGCAAAGACGGTTGCTTAATACATACCGCAAAACTGCTGCAAACTTTTCAATGAGGATTTTATTCCTATCCAAATTTGGCACCTTGTGTACGAGCACGGGATGATACTTACTTCCCATGGGCATGGCACTATATATTTTCAACTACTATTGAGTGGAATAAAATACAAATAGCTTAAGCTTCATTTAGTGAACCCTTATCCTGTCAGTTTGACATCTATCAAGTTAATAAATGTATAAAGTCTAGGCTTAATTTATTCCTACGCTTTTACTATTTCTTCTCTCAAGTTTGTTACAAAAATCAGTGTGTTTTACCACTATCTTATGTTAAAGAGGCCCAACCCACAACATACTAATATTAATGTACATAAAACTGTACCGGTGCAGGAATACAGTGGATGCGGGAATGAAACATCGTTGACAATGTACTACGTTGTATTACTACTAAAGTAACGTTCAGATATACGTTAGTGCAATGGCACTGCAGTTGTACTGTTGTATTGTAATTGTATGATGTTTCTAAACCAAACAGTCCTCTTCATCCATTTTTCTAGAAACAAATCAATTCTAAACTAAATATCTAAATTAGAATCTAATTTAAAAACTTAACCTGCAAAAATGTGAATCTTCTGTTCACTATCAAAAAAGCAGTTTTCTGATTGGTCCTTGTATGATTGTTGGAAAAGGATTGGTAAAAGCTAAAATGCTTTTAGCTTCAGTATCTTTGAATATTTGCAGGTGGAATGAGTTAACATTCCTATTATTTGCAAAACCCTAGATTATTCAGTTATTAAATGTTTAAAATTATTTGTATTTTGTAGAAAACACTATTTCAAGAATACGGCGCTCTTTTTAATAACTTTTCTGCAGTACCAATGCAACCGCACTAATCTTATGTGAATGAAGCATAACAGATTCATAATACACACGTTTCCTTATAGTAATAGTATAGTAAGAAGTAATCTATTATATCGATAAATATGTTCATCTGTATAAAATAAATCATATACTCGTATTAATAAAGCTACAAGATAATAAATCTTTGAATTCATCGCTTGTTCTACAACATACCACATACTGGTAAGAAAAGGCAAACACAAATGATTTTTTTTTTTTTCAAAAAATAGTTATATGGTTATGTAAACTCGCCTCTATTTAGCTGTGATTGTAGCAGACTTGGTAAGATAATTAATCAGTATGAAATTTAAATTATTTGAATAAAAATAAAACGTTTTCTGCACGGAAATAAAGCTATACTTATATCAAGATTAATTCACGTATCCCAACACTAGTTTAGTTTCGCTATTCCTCAAGAAATACTTTATTTCAAGATTAACTTACTCTTGTTTTAAGTGACTTGAACTTGAAAGAATTCTGACTAAAGTTAATAATAACATTGCATTACGAAAAAATAAAACTGAAGTACATAAATAATATTTCAGTATTTTTATAGTGTATTCCTTTCTATAGTAGTTACTACTCTCCCTACATTATATAAATAGTTAAATACTACTTACTTTGTAGTACTTAATTATTTGTATAAGGAAAGAAAGACTTATAGCAAACTGTCATTCATTCATTAGCGGCACACCCGACATATACCGTTTCTGAACTTGTTAGCTATTCTTAGTATATCATAGCAGACAAGTCAAATTATGAGACAGAAGAGAACTTGAGTACATGTGATGGAACATGTAACTACATCTTGTGGTCGCAACAAGAGTTTTATTAATATCGTCTATAGATAAATATTATTATTTTGAACTATAACCGCATTTTTAATTTCACATTATGACATTAATAATTTAAATTCGTGCAAATGCTATACAGGGTGTCCAAAAATAGAAGGCCATACCATCATTAACCACATATTCTTTGGACAAAAATAATGCGACTTTCCTTATGCCATTTTTTATTTGGACGTCTCTGTTTCAATATACAGAGTGTTAAAGTTACATTTTAAAAAACTATTTTAGTTGATAATCCCATTGTTTTCTAAGATACACACTTGAAATTTTGCACGTACTTTTATCTTATTGCGGCATACTTATCATGCAATTTTGGTGAAAAAAATTGAAGGGCGAATGGAGGTAATTGAGGGATGCAGTATCCTTTATCCCCTCCAATTATTTATAAGTACGCCTATGCAGCTTTTTCTTGAAATATCAAACGCAGAATTTTCTTCTAATCATTTTACCTTTTTTGTAATTTTTTATTTAAATGTCTCGTTTTGGAGAAAAACGGCAATTTGTAGTGCCCATAAATCTATCATTCACTACCATTTTCAAATGAAACTGAAATTTTGTGGATATACCTGTTATTATTTTTTGGTTGAGAACTGTATAGATTTTAATGCCATATTATTTTTTCAATTCATAAGTATTTCTCATTTTATAAAATTTAAAATTATACATTCTGCTTTAATTAGCAATTATTTATTCAGTAAGTATTACGATTTGCTAAGTTGCCAAGGTATTGTAATAATAGACATATCCACAAAATTTCAGTTTCACTTGAAAATGATAGTGAATGATAGATTTATGAGCACTACAAATTGCTGTTTTTCTCCAAAACGGAGCATTTAAACAGAAAATTACAAAAGAGATGAAATGATCAGAAGAAAATTCTATGTTTGATGTTTCAAGAAAAAGCTGCATAGGCGTACTTAGAAATAATTGGAGGGGATAAAGGGTACTGCATCCCTCAGATACCTCCATTCACCCTCCGATTTTTTTTACCAAAATTATATGATAAATATGCCGGAATAAGGTAAAAGTACGTGCAAAATTTCAAGTGTGTATCTTACAAAACAATGGGATTATTAACAAAAATTGTTTTTTAAAATGTAACTTAAACACCCCGTATATTGAAACAGGGAGGTCCAAATAAAAAATGTCATAAGAAAAGTCGCATTATTTTTGTCCAAAGAATATGTGGTTAATGGTATGGCCTTCTATTTTGGGACACCCTGTATAAACCTATATTTAATTTAGAGAAGAATAACCTATTCTATAATTAATATTTTATTCATATTTAAACAAAATATTATTCTTTAAGTAAATAGGCAAACTGTGTACTATATATCAAAACAAGGCAGGTATGCATTTTATAATCGAAATGCAATAGTTTTGTGAACACTATTAGTACTGTAGTGTAATAGTTTCAAGTCAATGACGTTATTACGAAATTTTTACTGTGTTCGTACGTACAATACCTTCTTTTCATTTTTTCAGGTGCATATTTGAAAATATTAAAAAGAATCAAAATGCTTTATTAACTAATTTACAAAAGTAATTTATAGATTCAACCGCATAGCTACTGATTTTTGAGATATTGTTAAAAAAATTTCACATATTGGAATTTCTCTGAAAATGTTTTACATGATAAATGATGAAACTTATGTTGTAATTCAATACTCTTACTTATATCTTAAAATCAATTGAATTCTTTCAAACAACTACTCTGCGGGTTAATGCCCCGACCAGCACTGAATTTCACCAGGAAAAGCTCCTCTTTCCCCTCCTTCTCCCCCCCCCCCCCCCGGCCTCTCTTCCATGTTTGTAACATATCGTTATCGCCGACTCGCGATCGAGGTCTCTAACTTTCAATTGGTTTCTATTGCATGTAGTGGCTAGTGCTACTTTGCGATGCTCATAGTTTCTACTATGGGGTTAGACAGATTTAAAGCAGCTAAGGTTGTTCATCAGTTACCTCACCTATGGCATACTGATGAGACCTAATAAGCTCGAAATCAGTATATGTCTGGTGGGCTGCTGACGAGTAATTTTGGCTATTTGCTACAAGTTTACCAGCTGGTAAACTGGTGCTGGTCGGGGCATTAGCCTGCAGAGTAGCTGTTTCCTGGAATTCCGTGTTTGCAAATGAAATTAGTTGTTCAATTGAGTTTCATTCTGTGTTGCTATTGGTGGAGGCAATCACATTTAAAAATTGATTTAAATCATTTGAAGACAAAAATATTTTATATAGTTGGTCCAAAACTAGCAAATAACATTCTTCTATAGAATTCATGTGGAGAAATTTTTTAAATACCTTTATTAACAGAGACGTAAATCAAATTCCAATGTCATTATCATAACACTTGGTTGAAATTAAATTTCTTATGATACAAAGTTCACTGTCACTGCTGTGACGTCACACTAATTGGGTCCATTGTGTGTACTGGAAATGCAGAACCTATTGTGTATTGACCTTTACAGTTGTCAGAAAAAAAATATTCTACTGAGCATCCTACATAGGCAATTACATTGTTTATATTCAAACCAACCAAAAATCCTGTTAAATATTTAAGATAAATTTTATTAAAAATATTATTTGATATGTAGTATGGCAACCCTATTCTGTTTGCAGCAATAAGGCACTGTTCACATATCTTTGAATTGGAAATAAAGTAACAGAGGCCTTCTTTCATGTGACTGACATTTGTTTACATTGTTACCAACCCTCAATGCTTGGGCCGGAACTGCCTTTATCGGTGTGTAAGAAAGTAGTCTTTGAATAGCCTGACGCTGCACACCTGTTATACAAACTCGTAAAATCAGTACCGGCACCGGAACTAGATACGACGCAAAGGAATGAAAGCCGGACCTGATTATTCCCTAACGTTTCCATCTGATTACATCGCACCCTATTCTAGTGTTACGCCATGGCCACCGATTCTGTCGGTATGTATGTGAACGTTAAGGTAGTTTTAATATCGGGGAGTTCCAACAGGAGTGATTTTAATGCCTGCTTCAATATTCATTAAAATTCCTAACGATTTTTAATTTAATGAATAAGAAGAATGTTCTGTATCGTACGTCCAACATTTGGTACATGTGAAGATGTTAATAGTAAATAGCGGCGAAATGAAAATAAACGTATTATTTAAGCAACTTGGCGTGATATAATGTGCCATGTGCTTCAAAAAAATTATCAAGAATTATTACACGTCTTACTGTTTATATGCTAGGTAGGTGCGAGGTCCAAAATAATAGAGTGCAGAGTGAGTTTACAGTATACACCTGAGTACGGGAAGTGAGGGTTGTAGGGGACCAGATTTCATAGATGTGCCACTTAAGAACGGTTCAAAAATTATGAAAAATAAGTTAACGTTGAGTGAATCTAACACTTTAATAGTTTGCTTTAAAAAGTTTATACTCACCTGTTGAATGCAGTTCTTTTAGACGGTGATAGTCTGCCACCATCCAATTACACATATCTGCTGTACTAACACATTATATATTATATACTGCATTATTTACATACATACTATACACTACTGGTAACTAGCACTGTCACTATAGCGGTCACACGTTAACACTTATCGTCAGCTATTAGTTAGTAGAATAGTTGGAAACAGTTTCAAACAGTCAAATGTACGCGCATTGCGTTTATAACACCTTCATAATGTTGAAAATGCTTTGTTTCAGATGCAGTGTGCATGCAAACTGCTTCTTGTGTACTATAGACAAAGCTATAACAGAGTGCATTATCCATACAACCCCGCATCAAGTTTCATATGTAGCAAAACAGGGCCACACTTTTGTCGTAGTAGTTATTTATCCATGTCGTTAGTTTTATAATATATACGTTTTAGGGGCAGATCTACTGTTACAAATCTCTTCTGTATTACACAGTTTTTAGCCAATGACATTGATGATGGTTTTCAAGCTGATGTGATTTACACTGACCTGACAAATGCATTTCACAAAATTGTTCACACGATACTTTTGAACATATTAGATAGTTGTTTTGGTTTCTCTTACAACTTATAAAATCTTATAAGCTCTTTTCACTCCAACAGAGGTCTACATATTGTTTACCGCGGTTGCAAGTCTGTTCAAGCCACCTCTGGAGTCTCTCAAGAGTCAAATTTAGGACCCTTATTTCTTAGCCTATTCATTAATGACATCATTAATAATTTAACTGTCATGCAGATGATCTGAAAATTTTTACTACAATCAAGAACGCTGATGATGATGCTGAACTTCAATACAATCTTAATGTCATTCAAGAATGGTGGAGGAATGGTGGAATAATCTATCACTAAATATTAGTAAGTGCCATGTACTGCCTTTTTCTACTAAGAAACAGTTAATTTCTTTTGATTATTCCATTGAACAACACACGATGTCTAGACCTGATACCTTCTGAGACTTAGGTGTTATACAGACAGAAAATTGTCTTTTACCATCATGTAACTGCAAGGACTTATAGATCTTTTGGTTTCATTATAAGGAATTGTAAACCGTTTCGAAATTCTAGCACTTTGAAAATGTTGTATTCTACTTTTGTCAGGTCCAATTGTGAATATTTATTAACTGTTTAGTGTCCTAATTACGCTGTACACGTGGATGGTCTTGAAAATGTTCAGCGTATGTTCTTAAAATATATTAGTTTTATCCCGCTGTCGGATTCCCTCAGTTTGAAATGCTTCATAGATTTGGTCTTGAAACTTTAGAAAATCGACGTAAGAATGCGGGTTTAATTTGTTTACATAAAGTAATGAATAATGTCACTGACTGCAGTGCCATCTTGAGAATTTTGGGGTTGATGTTCCCAGAATTGAAGCTAGACAATTTAACATGTTTTATTTGCCACCTGTTATTGTGTAATTTATATAATGAAGTTATCTTGCCCGTAGTTTTTATGGATTGTAATATTTCAACTCTGAAAAAATTTGTTTTGATTGTTATTGTCTTTATCTAAATATTTAGATTGATTATTTTTCATATTTGTTACATGTGTTATGTATAAGTATTGTGTAATTTGCGTCATGTATGCTTTTTTATGTGTGTTCCTATTCTCTAACTGGGTCTTTGACCTGTGTAGACCTGAATAGTGTAAGTAAAATAAAAATAAATAAAAAATAACTATACAAAATATATTCTTCGATTCAAGCTTCTAAAATTTGTCTTAAATAATTTCTTCGTCATATCACTCTTCGTCCTTTTCTATTTCGTTTTATAAAACAAAAATGTGTGACGTATAATTCGTAAAAACACCCTTCTAGAAATTACAATAAACCTTTTTTATTTAGACGTACCGCTACCGAATAAAAGGAGGTGAAATCGCCTTCACTGGCAGTGCTTAGCGGACGTCATTCTGCGTCAATCAACCTTCCTCTCCGCGAGAGTGCTTAGAAGGTATTATTCCGCGGCACTCTACCTTCCTCTGGATGTCCTGAGCGTTTAACAGGTAATTTCCGTGGCGCTCGAGGTCTTCCCCGTATTTCTCGAACTCCAAGTACTTAGCAGGTGTTATTCCGCGGTACTCGACGTCGTCCTCGTGGTCTTCGACTTCGGGTGTTTAACAAGCTCTTCCCGCGACACTCCGCGTCTTCACCGTATATTCCTTACCGCCCTATGTATTATTTTTGTTACAATATTTCAGCATTTACTTTATTTATGCAGGTTGGAGAATTGTTATTATTGTTAGTATTTGTTTAAAGAGTGAGATTTTATTTTATGAAATAAATATTTTATTTTGGATATTGAGTCTTATGATATTCCTGAACCTTGGACATAATTTCTCCACCGACTAAACTAGTTCGGCATCTGCGGCCAAACACCGAAAGTACGTCACAATATTCTAGGTAAAGTTTCATTCTATAGGGTAGCAACCTGATTTTTTTTATTGCCGCGAGCTCATTTCTAAAATACCATCCAAGAATTGTTCGCGTATTTTGTATCATCAACCTCTATCTACTTCCTTCCGCGAGTTTCCAGCATTTTCCATTTCAAAGTTGTATATTCATCTTTGTCATTCACGATATACGAAGTACACTACTTATATACACTCTTGTTAATTAACTATATATTACAATCGCATTAATTACACACATATTTTGGTCTCGAGCCCTAATTCCTTCATACAATTATTGTATCATTCTATATTCCTCATTTATTAGATAAGAACTTAAATTATTATCTATTCTTAAGAACATAAACACAAAATCACTAATAAAATAATTACAATGACAATTAAATTAGAAATAAGAGAGAGACTAATAAAAGCTTATTATGTATGCAAATCGTAAATAAATGTAGTACTGGTGCTTATATTCAATATTTTTATATTATGTATTATCGGTATAGATGAGGCGTACTTTTAAAAAAACTTTGTGTGATCGAACCGTACTACCTTGTAGCAGGTAGCTAAATTTTAATCCCCGACAATCCGTTTTTGTCTATGCCGCTTCAATTTCTCGGTCCATTTCTCTTATAAGTAAACAGTATAAAAACAGCATTTCAAAACATGAAGCTACTTAAAGCATTATAACCGGGTTAAGAGGGTTAGTAATTCAAATAAAATTATTCAATATTATTATCAAAATATTTATTTAAATTTAATGAATAGACTTTTATTCCACACAAAAATATATGTATTTTGAAAATTCAAATTATGGTGAGTAAATGTAGTTTTGTATAAATGTACAATAAAGAAAATAAAAAAGTAGGTATATTAAAATTCATCCTCTAAATATTCTGATGAATTATCTTCGTCTCCTAGATTGATAAGGATAGGTTCCACAGTAACGTCAATTAAATTATCGAGTTGCCACATTTTCTCCTCCTCTTTTTGTACATGATGTATACATCTTTGCCAGTTATCTGCAGTTACTCATTCCAAGGATTTTTTTAACAAAATGTTCACGTCACTTAATTTAAACGTCGTATTATTTCGCGCTACATCTCCTTTTACCTGCGCCCAGACTAATTCGATTGGGTTAAGTTCACAGTGATAAGGTGGTAACCGTAGTACCGTTATTTAGCGATTTGTTACCATTTCATCGATAACATATTTTTCCTGATCTTTATTAAGATTGACAAGTGTCAAAAGTTCCTTTTTCGCCATATTTATTTCAAAAGAAATGTTTTTTCCGGATAACAATTGAATTATATCGGCTTTCCTCCAAGCAGTCGTAGGCGTCCGCTCGGTCAGCTGTGAATGGAAACTGGCATTATCCATGAC
This sequence comes from Monochamus alternatus, assembly GCA_037114965.1. Classification (NCBI taxonomy): domain Eukaryota; kingdom Metazoa; phylum Arthropoda; class Insecta; order Coleoptera; family Cerambycidae; genus Monochamus; species Monochamus alternatus. The sequence continues at coordinate 26,416,006 of CM073429.1, forward strand.
ATTTTTGGCAAATGGTTGTCCTCTGAAAGTTCACTTTAAATTTTGTTTAGCATTGGTATTTCTTTTTTAAAATAAAATAAGTGTACTTTTCTGCGAATGATATTTTTGAAGAAATCATCTATAACGATTTTTGACCTACCTGTAAATGATTTTGGGGAATTTACAGTATCTTATTCATTTTTTGTTCTGTAGATAGTCGATTTTCCAATCCCTGTCATTTTGGAACACTTTTCCAAGATGTCGTCAACACTGTTGGTAGGATTTTGGTGTTTCAATGCATTAAATACATTTAATATAATAATCTTCTCATTCTGAGACAGCGCAAATCTTTTCACGCGTTTAGCAGGTACGTAATCTGATAAGCTCGACATTTTACCCAAACAATATTATATCCACTGGCACAATAGTCACTAAACACAAATCAAATTTTACTCTAGTGCACTAGCACGTTTTCGTACATTCATCTCTAAGACTGGATTGATCTGTCACAATACACTGGCTCCTGCCCTATGATGTATCCAGTAAAATATACTAATGTACACTCATTACCTGTTAGCATTAGTGTTACCCAATAATTACCTGAAACGAAATATTACCACGCCCATGGCCGGTTCTTATCTCGGGGTTTTATTACTCTCTTTCATTTCCAAACAGACTATAGAAGGCATAATTCCATATGAATATGACTTGTCGTGTATATGCGAGTCATTACCTCTAAAGAGAGAATAGTGCAGAACACTATTGAGAGACTATTTAATTCAATGTAACGAACGTACCTAAAATTTTAATAATAAAAATTTTAAAGGAAACATTTTAACTAGAGAAAAAACGTTCCGATGTAACGTTATTCAAATTATTACATGCTATTACATGCATTTTCCGACAAAACTACTAGATACACTCACAATACTGGGCTACTGTTTCGAAAAATTAAAGATGTCGCAATCAGAATTTTCATGGACGTCTTCGCTTTTGAGACAAAGAGCGAAAAAATTAAAAAAAATAATTTTATAGGCTTGTTCGTATTTCAGAGAATAGTTGACATGTTGGAATGTTGACAATTATTTCTGATGGACTTTTTTAGTAGAGTTTAGTGGTGTACTTGTATGGTTCTTTTAAAATGTGACCCAAAAACACGGCAGGTTAAAGATCATTCACATCATTTTAACAGTTTAAGTGTCATGTGCTCAAGACAAATTATAATTGTTATATCTCATGTAGTCTTCAATCGGTCACTAAAAATGTTACGATTTTACATCACAAAGAATCAGCGTTATCTTCACTAAACCAACTACACGTATAAAATCTCATCTTTCCAAATAGTCGAAAATGTGGTTTAACTTTGTCTAGGTGATTATATTACTACTTTCAACCGAACAAGAGTATCTCGTGAACAAAAGCGCTTTGTAATGTGAGTGATATCTTATGCTGGGCATTGTTTAACGCAGTTGTGTAACCTGGGTAGCAGGAAGAAAGCAGATCTCCGACGTACCTGCTCCAGTAAGCTCTCTCCCTGGATAGTAGGGGCATGGCAAATATGCCAAAGAGGATGAAAGGAATACCTGGCGCAGCTGCATTCACTGCTGATCCCTTTATCGGTGCTACAGATACATTTAAATCCAATCCCATTCAAATCACTGATGGAAAAAAACTAGGCGTTAAAGAGCTTTTAGTAAGCACACATACGTACATATAATGTTTATTATGAAACCATTTCAAAAATTGGTGCCTGTATAACGTAGGATCAGATTTCAATTGTCGAATTATAAGGTATACGACATTTAAATACCCATTGCATTTTTGTTACTGGAACACAAGCGTTACATGTTAAATTAACGCGTGTTAAATATACAGGGTTAACTATGACTAACTACAAATATTTTAAGGGAGGATAAGGAAAAATAAAAATTACAAAAAATTTCCAAACTTATTTATAAAATTTGTTTTCAAAACTATATTAAACCGTTATTTATCGCCGTCACTGGCCTTCTGTCAGCCGCGACGTTAGGTATATTCTGCCAAAGTCAAAGGTGCCAAATGTAATGACAGGTCATCTTGTTAACATGTGTATCAATTAACGCCGCTTTGAAAGCAAAAAAATTATTTGCAAAATTTGTTAACAAGTAATGATTTAATGAGAAGATGAGAGATTTTAAGAATGTTGAATCATTTTCTGCTTTCTTACTCGTTTAAATTAAAACTTGCAAATATTTTTGTACTTGCTGGGGACCTCTCTTTCTTCGACCGTTCTTTTTGTTTAAAACGAGGTACCTATACCTACTTGGTCCGGCGACCATGACCAGGTGTATTACCTCCGTTGGGAAAACAAAAAAATACAAGTAAATGTACACAAATACATAAAAACAATCCCACACATTTACCGCCAAAGCATTACAATAGTTGTTCAATGAGGTTCAAAGAGAATTCTGAAAGAAATTGTATGAGTATATATTTTTATTTATTGAATGAAAACTACAAAATAACTTGATTATAATAAACTTTACAGCGATTTCTTATTTGGAATACTACTCGGTCTTCTGACAGCCCTTTTGCCACCTTCCTTTTCATGAAAAACATTCTGAAGTGCTATGTCTATAGAATCTTGTGTCCTGGAGCTCTCACCTTCCTTGCTCATCTAACTACTATAAATTAGTCACTTCATTACTTGCATATAGATCATGCTAGAGTATGCCTCTGCATTTTGTAAATTTACTATAAAACGAAATATTTTACATAAAAAACACAGGGCACAAACAAATTTCTAAATTTAATATTCATTCTATAAACAGTTTATCAAAAAAATGTTTATAAGGTGTTAAAAACACCTTTCCGGTCTCACGATGTTTCCTTTTTCCAAAAAAAGTATTACATCATAAAAATTACTTTAGTAGTTGTTCCTTTTAAGATTTAATTAGAAAACTATGCGTTTAAGAGGTTATATTTATTAGAGTTTTTAGTCATATTTGTTATGCACTATCATCATCCAAATTTTGTAACATACTTTACAGGACACCCTGTATCTTTTATCGTTTCTTTATTTTCACAGCATAACCGGCAATTGATCTTTCCTACCAAGACCAGGTTCTGTAAGCGATATTTTAACCAGCAATGAACAACATCTATTCCAGTCAGAGTTTTCAGATACTTATAACTTCTTTAAATCCAAGAAATTTTTGGCTGTTTTTTTCTAATGAGTCTGTTGTAAATACCTTCAAATGGTCTTAATTCTTAAGAATATTGGAAGGGCTCTTTTGGTGCCAAAAACTGGTTCTAGACCAATGAAATTCGAGACAGCACCTTGTCTAACTAGTAAAGCCATCACCTCGTTCCCCATAAGGTGTGAATGTTCCAGCATCTAAGCAAAAGTCATTCTGTTATTAGTTTCTATTTATTCTGAGACCTTCAAAAACTGCTTGGCTATCTGTGAAAACATTGACCCTGCGTTTATGTTGTAACTGCTTCAGTCTGCATACGCCTTTTACCTACTATTTTTTTAAAACTATATTATAACTGGATAAGTAAATATGAATCTGCTACAATTTGCATTGTAGTGACTTATACACTAAAAAGTTTCTGTATATAGTATGCGCCAAAAGTATGGAATAAATTCAATAAAAACGAAACAATTATTTTTTTGGGAAAAAGCCTCGAACAGGTCGATTTTTAATTTAAAAAATACATATTTTAGCGTAAAATGCCATTTTCAAATGTCATTTGTTTTCGAGTAATGACGTCATCGATTTTTTTTAAATGGCAAACACCATGTTTTTTTCCTTGATTCTGAAAGATCGTTTAATTCTCTATCAGACAGTACTAAAATTTTGCCCTCTTACATAGGAAAGTTTTCGAGTAAATGACGATTGAATGTTAGAAAACGTAAATTTTATCCATAAAAAAGTAACAATTCTGAGGTATGTAAAATAAAATACAATTGATTAAATTTTATACTTAAATTAAATGTTCGAATTGTCATCCACCAACTTCTTGACAGTGCGCAAGTCTGTGAAGAAATTCTTCTTACACATTATGAATGATTTCTGGGGTAACTCTGCGTATTTCGTCCCGAATGCGATTTTGAAGTTCTTCTAAATTACGTGGTTTATTAATGTACACTTTTGACTTCAAGTATCCCTATAAAAAATAGTCAATAGGTGTAAGATCTGGCGATCTTGCAGGCCATTCTATCGGTCCGCGTCTGCCGATCCACCTCCCAGGAAAACAGTTGTCCAAAAAATCTCGTACAGGGCGCGCATAGTGCGGAGGTGCGTATTTCGTCCCGAATGCGATTTTGAAGTTCTTCTAAATTACGTGGTTTATTAATGACACATAATGACTATTTTGACTTCAAGTATCCCCATAAAAAATAGTTAAGAGGTGTAAGATCTGGCGATCTTGTAGGCCATTCTATCGGTCCGCGTCTGCCGATCCACCTCCCAGGAAAAATTACTGCAAGGGCTGGAACAAGGTTATTTTCTAGAAACTCTAAATATCTTTGTCCTGTAAGGGTTCCTTCAAAGAAGAAAGGCCCTACTATTCTGTCGTCAACTATTTTAGCCCACACATTTAATTTCTGAGGGAGTTGGGTATGTGCCTCTGCCATCCAATGAGGATTTTCCCGACTCCAATATCTGCAAGTTTGGCGGCTAACTGTACCATTCAGACAAAATGTGGCCTCATCTGAAAAAAGTATTTGTCGGTGTAAATTTCTATTTCCTTGACATAAATCCATTAGAATTTCGCAGAAGTGTAAGCGGCGATCGGGATCATCTTCTTTGAGTTCCTGCACAAGTTGTATTTTGTAGGGATGATATTTTTCCATCCTAAAGATACGTAGCGTCATTGTTTAATGCAACCAATCGTGAAGAATTATGAGGATTATCACCATACATATCAAATTGTTCTGTTTCTGATTTTCATTAATGCTTGGACGTCCAGGTTTTGGAATATTTACAACATTGCCAGTTTCTCTAAATTTAGACTCTACGTTATTGACTGTTGATTGGCTGATAGGGCGATCTGGATATTTTTCATTAAATAAATCGCAAACTTCCTGCTGAGTTCTAGTCATATTCCCGCATCCGATAATAATTAAAATTTCAATTCTTTGAGTAACAGTTAAATGTGCCATAATACTTTAAATTGAATAATAATTTCTATGTCGCTTACAATACTTATTAGAAAGTCGGTGTGACAATGACACTTTGCAAAGATTTTCACCTACGTGATCCATAAAAGAACTATGGAATTCGAAAAGCTAAACTTGATAACGTTTTTGCTTTATTTTAATTGATTTACGTTTTCTAACATTCAATCGTCATTTACTCTAAAATTTTCCTATGTAAGAGGGCAAAATTTTAGTACTGTCTGATAGAGAATTAAACGATCTTTCAGAATTAAAAAAAAATCGATGACGTCAATATTCGAAAATAAATGACATTTGAAAATCGCATTTTGCGCTAAAATATGTATTTTTTAAATTAAAAATCGACCTGTTCGAGGATTTTTCCCAAAAAATAATTGTTTCGTTTTTATTGAATTTATTCCATACTTTTGGCGCATACTGTATACCTAAATAAATCCCTATAAATTTACAAATCTGTATTTAACTAAGCCCTATATGAAATAGGAAGAGTATAACAAGCCTACATTTATATTATAATAACATGAAAATTTTGTTGCCATGTTTTCTTTGGTTTGATAGATTTCACTATTATGTTAAAATTTAAATTAAACAGGCGCTACAAACAGTTGATTGAATTTTATCAAAGGGCAAAACGTTGTTTTTTAATAAAGTAGCTGGCAAATATACGAAATATTTGCATGTGTTGAGAACAAAGTAACTTGTATATACATTTTTGCCATTATTTTATAAAAAATACACGCTCTTTCAGGTACATACATATAGTGAACGAAGTCAGGTGAATGAATTATTCGCTTATGAACGCAGGCATACCGACGAGAGCTAACAAGCTTGAAATCGGTATATGTCTGGTAGGACTGCTGACGACTTACCGTGGCTGTTTGCTTTTGTTTTTCAGGTGTAATTCAATGCTGATCAGGGCATTAGTCTACTGAGTAGTTGTTTTTACAAATTCAGCTTAAATCGTTTTTAGTGCCTTCCCAATTTTCCAAATTCCCTATTTATTAATAATAGTCTCGCCAGTTATTTAAATGATAGTAATATTTTAAAAATACTATTATCATAAAATAGATAACGTATAAATTGTGTATAACGTGAATATACTCATAGTTAATTTATGGAAAATTTTGTTCCGACAGATAATATACTGAAAATAATTGCTTTATTCTCCAGCAATATTTTAAATATTTTTTTGCGCTATAAAGTTTTCCACGTGCCCAAAGAGTTCATGATGATATGCTAATTTCATACAGATTATTATGCTGCTCATGCTATAGGTAATGAGGATGTAGGGAGTACTCTACGAACTAATTTGCTTTTAAATTGAAATCGACTGAGTAATATTATTTTTCCCATCAAAAGATATTACAAGAGTTTAAAAAATCATTATATCCGCGCAGAAAGCTTTCGTGGCAGTATATCCTTTTTAATAAGAGTGTTGTACTATATATTACAACGTTGGGAACTAATAAACTGAGCATCACATCATGAGTAACAATTTATGTAGTAAAACTATGAGCTATGGAACGAATGTTAGGATATTATAGGACACACACAAATTTTTAAGAATAGTTGTAATTACGGTAATTTTTTTATTAGCATAACTATTTGCAGTAGCTTTAATTTATATTCTATACATGTTATGGTTAAAGTGTAAACTTGGTTAGTCTGTAAACTAACTGGCTAGTATACACAGTAACTGAACCGTTAATTATTTTGATATAGCGATATAGCGAATACTTCATAAACTAACCCACTAGTTTGGTAAATTTACTTGAAATAATCAAAGACACTAAGTTAGTTTTTTTCTTTGGTTAGTTTATAAATCATCCAATTTGGTCTAGCTGGAATGAAAACAATAATTCTGGTAATACAAAATGATAGAGCACAGCACTTAGATGAACACGGGGCGCAAGATTCCATAGACGTGCTATTTGAGAGGGGCTTAAAGAACACAAAATTATCAACATTTAGTTGACGTTGTATGCATCTCATTTTAATAGTTTAGTTTAAAAAGTTTATATTTACCCGTAGTAACACTTATCCGCAATATACGAATATCACATTAACACATAATGCACTGCACTATTTATATATGCATTATACACTACTGGTTACTAGTACTGTCGCTGTGATGGGCACACCTTAATACTTATTGGACAATTGAAAAGAATTTCCAACCCTCACACGTATGCGCACGCACCACAATTGAGTATAATTGTCTAGATTTTTTTATTATGTATTTTTGTTCCTTATGGATTCAGGTAAATATTCTGTTAGTCATTGATAGAGATGGATCGTTGTTAAATCAACGCGTTGACACGATGGAACTGCGATTACAATACAAAGCAAATAACAGCTTTCCGTGTTGTTTATCTCTGCGTATACTTACATAGATAATTAATCTTCAGTGATATCAGCTGACAAACATTCACATCACCTCATATTTTTGGCCAAACCAAATATGTCCTAACTTGTTCACTGCCAAAATTCTGCCATTAGTTGCAATTGAATCTTTAATTAAGTGTTGTTTATCGTAACTTCGGAAATGGTTTGCTAAATGCTTGAATACGTTTTCTTGACTTTACAAAAGTGCTTGCTTTTAATTTTTCTACATCTCCATGACTACATCTAATAACACCTATTACAAAATGACAGGCATCAACACACACACACACACATACATACAAAAGAAACAGGTGAAATTTAACGGCTATAGGATCCGGAGAAAACAGATGGAAGTACCAACGAAAAAACTGCGGGCGGACAACATTGTTTCTGGGTTTTTGCCCTTCATCAGCGCAGTGCAGCTTAAAAACAAGAAGGAATAAGAAGGAAGGGCAAAGGATAAGAACACAAGAGAATGATAAGTATAAAGCTTATCTCTATTTGCGGCTTCGTGTCACACAGGCAAAGAGTAACAGTCGTCGCGGAAGAGAATTCTGCAACTACTGTCTGGGTCTCAGTTAGGACAGATACAAGAAAAAAAGTAACTTAACAGATCATAATCTTAAACGAAACAGGTGGAATTTAACAGCTACAGGATATATTTAAAACATTTAAAATTTTATTTTTTTTATGTTATCGTGTAGGCTTACTTTCCAGGTCAACACTCAACTGAAATTGTTATTTGTATCAATTGTAAACCGCAGCTGCATTATGAAAAGTCAAATCACTTCTCGCTTGCCTCGTAACGGTACATTCACCGTGTGCAGCTGTGGCTAGTGCGGAAGTTATTATTTGCATTAATCACGATTCGCGGCCCCGTCGTGACTATGCTTGCCTTGTGATGATTCTGTGTAGCGATCACTGTCATCAGTACAGCAATGCATTTTTGAAAGAACCGAAATAGTGATTTACGAACGGTCCTTTTCCAATTTCTGAGAAGAAAATTAAAATAAACGACTCTTCTACTATTTTTCCATTGAGTTAATCATCCTTTATTAAACATCAGTGAATATTTTATATACACAAAACAGAACTTCTTGATTGTATCAGTATACTTATAAAAATACAAAACGTACTTTTGGAAACTAGTTAACATATCAAATTCTTTTAAATGGCAACTCTTTTTCTTGTACTTATCTGTAGACCATTTCGAAAATATACCGGTATCAGTGTATCAGATAAAAATAATGGACCATCAAATTGTGGAATAAATTGTTTTGTCTATATCAAAAAATTTTTTATTGACTTAAGAACCGGTGGGAAAATATTCTCTCTTAACTGCAGTACAATTATAACCAAGCTTTAGGCCCGTTTCAAATTGGGCCTAGTTCAAACAAATTCCACGTACATCCCATGTCTAGCCAAAAGGCAATTAACATACGCGTTTTTAAAGGTACAGCATCCATCCATATCCAGTTTTTCATTTATCGTCCAGCATAACTCGATCCACCTGAAAATCGGTTAGGAGATTATTAGGAGCGTACTCATCTTGCATGGATGGATCCAATAACGTTGCTCCATATGACAGTTCAGAAAATTTTCCTCCTTAAGGAAGCAAGAATTAATCATATTGAAGTTAAATAATGTACCTCAAAGCGAACATTCTATTAAGCTCGATGAAAGTTAATTAATCAGTACAAGATATGTTAAAAATTTGACTCATGTTTAAAATATATAAAACAATAATATGTATTGAATATTTTCCTAATGGTATTAGGAAAATATTCAATTAAAATTATTTGAAGTAAAAAAATGTTACAAAAGCTAATAATAAGGAATATATGGGTAGATATTGTGGGTGTAATTCAACGCAGGTTGGGGCTTTTGTCCACTGAGTAGTTAGTTTCACACAATATTATTAATACCTAAAAATATATAAAAACTTTTACATAAAAGGTGAACATTTTTCAAGTAGGTATTGTCATATTTAATTCATTGACAGGATGTCACTTTTTGTCATTGTCGATATTTAACTTTTAATTTTTATAATAATTTTTATAGTTAGATATTTTATTCAACTTAAAAGAGACCACCTGAAGAAGCAATCCTAAAAATGCAGAAATAGGTCAGATCTCATCTATTGTGGTTGAATTTGTCGTGTTCCCACTGCCAAAAAGTGAAGTTAGATATTTATAGAGTGTTTCATTACCAGGTTAGTAAATGAGATTTTCTTTAGATAATTATTGAATAGAGCTTTGTCTGTGGAATTGTTCATTAGCATACTTAGATGTTTGGTATCAAAGAACATACATATGACTTCAATGATAAGAATTGTAGGAGATTTGATTTATGTTAGCTTAAAATACCTTTCTAAAACCGTAAAAAAATGTTACAAAAGCTAATAATAAGGAATATATGAGTAGATATTGTGGGTGTAATTCAACGCAGGTTGGGGCTTTTGTCCACTGAGTAGTTAGTTTCACACAATATTATTAATACCTAAAAATATATAAAAAAAGGTCTTGTTATTAGATAATTACTCAATTCACAATTCGGAACCAATTTACATGTTTCATACATTTACACTATTTCCTGTGACGATCAAAATATCTGAAAGTAGGTCAAAAACATGATAGTCTAAGATCCGGTTGCAAAATTAGTACATTCATAATGTGTCGTTTACATCCTATGGAAATAAAGCATATTCTTCTTCACGGCAATGTATTTAAAGACTTTGAAAAGGCACAGTTGCTATTGATCACTTAGCCGTAATCTCTCCGTACTCAGGTGTAAACAGGTATAATTTTGTTAAATTTTTACGTTCATGGCTTATATTCATTTCAATTGTGCCACATTAAAGCTAATTTTTTTCTGTACGTGATGTAACATGTCTGCCTATAAAATAAAACGCAAATAGGAGTTTCCTGCCGTTAAAGATACTAGGTAATTAAAATAAAGTGACAGAGACTGAGCGCGCAACGTTACTTGTTAGACGAGGATCACACGAGGATGCTAAAAGCCAGCTATACACGTAAAAATATAAAAGGATTAGATTCCACTTATATTCTACCATGTTGGAAATCTTTAAAACAATAAATATTACGGACGACTTGTGATTAAATGTTACTGAGGCTAATTGTATTAAGTTTAGTTTAGTGCAGTTAGTTATTACTTATTTAATTTCAAATTATTTTAATTTATTGGTATAATAATTTTTATAGTTAGATATTTGACTCAACTTAAATCCTAAAAATGCAGAAATAGGTCTGATCTGAAGTGAACTTAGATATTTATAGAATGTTTTCATTAAACTAGGTTGGTGAATTTAGCTAGATTAATTTTTTTAGATAATTATTGAATAGAGCTTTGTCTGTGGAATTAGCATACCTAGATGTTTGGTATCAGAGAACATACATATGACTTCATTTATAGGAATTGTAGGATATTTGATTTATATTAGCTTAAAATACCTTTCTAATACAGTAAAAAATGTTACAAAAGCTAATAATAAAGAATATATGGGTAAATATTGTGGGTGTAATTCTACGCTGGTCAGGGCTTTAGTTCACAGAGTAGTTTTACATAATATTGTTAATACCTAAAAATATATAAAAAACTCTAAAAATACCATAAGCAGTACAAAAGTAGGTATCATATTTATTGATGAATATGAGATTTCTTTTGTCATAAATTTCATATACAACTTTCGTTACCTTGCAATAAATATTATCCCTGACAATAATTCACTAGAGAAACTAACAGGCAAACAACAACTTTGAAAATCATTGTCATCTCATATTATACACCACACAAATATTGGTTGTTTGGTGTTCCTTATATGCAGTAGATGTGCAGAAATTTGTATTCATTCTATGATGACAATGAAAGCGAAGAAGAAAACATAATTATTTAAAAAGCCTTGAAAAAGACGCAATAAACGTACTGAAAAATCAAATCAAGTTGTTATTTTCCCCCAATCTGCTAATCTCTACTGTATTTAGTTACAATTTTTAAATCACACTGCAACTAACTTTTACCTTATCCTTACTTTTTTTATCTAAAAATATCTTATATATCCTATCCTATATATCCTATCTTAAAACTTAAAAACTAAAATAATAATTTAGCTCTTATTTCGTAGGTCGTATTTATTTATCGTCGTGACAGCCAAACGTTGTTGGTGAAATTTGCGGACACCCTGTATTTCTTTTATTTCAAGTTCAAATAGTTGTTGGAAAATAATTGAATGTTCATTGTTTAAAGTGCATAAACGTCACAAAATACTTGTCATTACTCAATACGAACGTCAAACGTATAAATTTTGTGTAACAAAATATTTTCTCATTGAGAATAATTTACGACTACTCACAAAAAAATTTAAGGAGAGCTGTAGAATTATATCAAGAAAAGGTATCCAGAGCGCCTCATCACTGATCATAGAACCTCAAAGATTGGAGGCGACCTTGCGACAAAATGAAGATGCATTATCTGTTCAGAAGAATCAAATAATTGACCGAAGGATAAGAAACAATGTTAATACAGCTAGACTGTTGCAGTATTTCGAACAAAATCCACGAAATTTTATATGGCAGGCTAGCCGAGAATTGGATTTGGATAAACCAACCGTTCAACGAATTTGAAAGACCAATGGGTATCATGATTACAAAATTACACAGTTTCGAGTATTTGCCTGAGTGTCCCATTTAAAACAGTCTTAATTGTATAGCTTAAATTGTAGTAAATGTAGGAACTGTTGATTAGAACATTTTTCGACGCGTTCTTTGGACGGACGAAAGAAAAAGTCGGTTTGTCAGTAATGGTCAGGCGTAACGAACATTACTGGTCCACTGAAAATCCGCACATTATAAATCCAGTCCAAAACAAAGGCCATTTTGGAGTAAAACATACATTTAACACCGTGAGTTACGTAAATTTCCAACAAGAAGAACTTCCTGCACTTCTGGAGAATGTGCTTTTGCAGCTAAGGAGAAACCTATGGTTTCAGCACAACGGAAGTCCACCCCACAAGGCCAGGATTGTGCAGCAATTACAGGGAGTCCCGAAGGGGACACAGAGCAAGAGTAGATTCCTTACATTAAAATAATGCGATTAATGGCCGGTTTCTCAACATTTGGCGTAATCCATTCGATTACTATCGAGTACATAAATTTATTAGACCGATAACTTTATATTGGTTTCTGAACGCATGCCTTCCAAATTTTATTGAATACATAACAGTTGAATGAATATCTTAATATCTGCAATAATCATAGAGGGAGCTAGCAAATGGAAGTAAGACACTTTCAAAAAATAATTGCAGATGGCGCCACTATCGCCATCGCCTACCTAATAATATCACATCACATTAATTAAATAAAAATATATACAAACCTGTTGCATAAAAACGAAATTATTAAAATCTAATTTGTTCTAGTACTATACACTTGAATACTAGTACTAGACACTTGAATACTAGTTCTCCTATTAAATCTATCAGTAAATTTACAGTTTCTTTCGTCTTTCGAAACTCTTGAGTCGCTGTATTTTTCATACTGGTTTTCTCTTTCACGATAACGTCTTGGCCGTTCAAGATATCTGACTATATTTAAATATTCTTCATCTGATGAGGCAGACGAATCAGAATTTTCCATTGCACAGTTATCGTCACGAAAATATCAAAAAAAGTTGGATTAAGCCTTACAATAAAGATGTAAACAAGCAACAGCTAAATCGCTGCGCGCGTGCGCTAATGTTTATTGGACAGATATCTTGCCATTTTTCTTTGGATATTGTCCGATAACTTATGCAATAGATAAGCATTATCGAATGGTTCAGAAACCGAATTCATTGGATATCTCCAGTTTATGGAATCGATAAGTTTATTTAACAGATATCTACTAGTTGAGAAACCGGCCATAAGCCAATCTTACCTTGGTCCATTTGTTGCTAATAAAAAAGTTACAGGGCGTTAAAGTTAAAATTTTGAATTTGAAATTCTTAAAATTTTTAGAAAGCTTTCAAAGGATTTTGAAAATTTTTATTAGGGGGTTTTATGAGACCACAAAAACGAATCCGTACTTAATTTTGTTGTAGACGCCAGAGGGCGCTAAGAAATGTACTCTTGGTTGATAAAAACTGGTTATAACTTTTTTTATCAGTGTGTGTACGAAAGTTTTAGTAGAAAAATATTGTTCTATTTATTTTTTACAAATAAGGTATACTTGTTTTCGATTTATTTCTTGTTTTTCTATTGGATGTAATAAAACAAAATAAAATAAAAGTTTGTAGCTACTTACATAAAAAACTAAAGATTATTTTTAATAATAATTTAATTACATTCAGGTAGCTACATTAAATTCTCAATATGATCCCCGTTTACATTAATACACAATCTTATTCGTTTGATAAATGATTGTGTAATATTAAATAGTGTTTCTTCATTTCTTAATAAATTCGTAGCATTTAAAATTGTTTGCCACAGCTCAACCCGTGTATTAATAAGGTCACTGTACACTTTTGATTTCAAAATACCCCAAATACTGAAATCCATGGGGTTTAAATCTGGGCTTCGTGCGGGCCATGAAAACGTGCTGCCGCGACCTATCCACCGTTGGAGCAATTGTGCGTTAAAATAGTTTCAAACCTGTATGGAAAAATGGGCAGGGGTACCTTCTTGCATAAAAAACATATTGTGTCTCACATTTAATGGTAAATCATCAATAAGTACCTAAAAATCATGTTCTAATAAATGTAAGTAAGAACTACCATTCAGATTAAATGGCAATTCAACAGGGCCCAAGCACATGATTGAAATATTTATCTTAAATTCTCATTGAAAATGATGTTCTCTTAATACATGCGGGTCTTCATTATCCCAAATATGTTTATTTCCGTTGAAAATGCCCCATCATTGTGCCGGTGTAAGAATCGAAGACAAAATTGTTCCCTATCTGGAAAATCTGCAGGTAGTAAATTCTGCATTGGACTAAAGTGATACGGGTACAGTTTTTCATTATGAAATAATCTATGGATAGATGATTTAAGTACCACTACAGCCGCAGACATTCATCGTAAACTTATTTCAGGATTTCCTGTTAAACGAAGCAAAATATCCTCCCCTTGTTCTGGAGTAACAGTTGTTGGACGGCCAGCATTCCGTCTTTTAGGACGAAACGATCCAGTATCTCCTAACCGGTCATAAAGAATTTTAAATAATTTGTGACTTGGTTGTAATCTATTTGGACAACTTTATAAATACCTGCGACACGCACGACGTCCATTAAAATTTTCTTTTGAACACACACATACCATATCTCACATTTCTTCACTAGAAAATAAATTATGGCGAGTCATATTTCACGCGATATTATTAATTGTGAAAAAAAATTTAAAGGAATGCACTATTTAACATAAGTTACTTGTCAATAAGATAATTGTCAATAGTACAATTTGTTTTCAAATTTATTTTATTTTATTGCATCCAACAGAAAAACAAGAAATAAATCGGAAACGGTTAAATTTATCGACATAAAACAAGTAGACCTTATTTGTGAAAAATAGATAGGAGAACAATATTTTTCTATTAAAACTTTCGTACCCACACTGATAAAAAAGTTATAACCTGTTTTTATCAACCAAGAGTACATTTCGCAGCGCCCTCTAGCGTCTATAGCAAAATTAAGTACGTATTCGTTTTTCTCACTCCAGAAAACCCCCTAATCCAAATTTTCAAAAGAATCCTTTGAAAACTTTCTAAGAATTTTAAGAATTTCGATTTCAAAATTTGAATATTAACGCCCTGTAACTTTTTTTATTAGCCACAAATGCACTAAGGTAAGTTTAGCCTAATCGCATTATTTTGGTGTAAGAAATCTACTCTTGCTCTATGTCCCATTAATTCCGAGACACCCTGTATAGATAACTTACAGAAAAATGGATTGGGATTAATGAACCAATTGAGTGGTCCGGAAAGTCACCAGATCGAACACTCCTCGATTTTTTATGGGGGGATGTAAAAATTAAGGTTTCCGACCTCCGCGAGATATTAATCATTTGAAAGAAAAAATCAGAAAAACTTGTAATGATATAACGGCGAAATGTTAATAAATGCAGCCCACAAAGAAGTTAGGCGAAGATTGGATATCGTCAGTTTGGAGCAAGACTGTCATATCTCAAAAAATGTAAATTTTCAGGAGAGCTCGGTAAAGTTTTATAAATAATCTTACTCGGAAAGTAAATAAATATATAATGTTTGAGTCATGTTAAAATATTTGTGTGGATAGTTCTTAGTATTTTTAATAAAATTTGTTGTTTGCTTTGGTTTTTGACACTTTGTTATTGTTATTTTTATTAAATAATTCCGAGTTGTGACGCTCTTTCACATATTTTTTACAAGTTTTTCAATATGAGTTTAGGTTTTTTTACTGTTTTAGAAAGGTATTTTAAGCTAATATAAATCAAATCTCCTACAATTCCTATCAATGAAGTCATATGTATGTTCTCTGATACCAAACATCTAGGTATGCTAATGAACAATTCCACAGACAAAGCTCTATTAGACCACCTGAAGAAGCAATCCTAAAAATGCAGAAATAGGTCAGATCTCATCTATTGTGGTTGAATTTGTCATGTTCCCACGGCCAAAAAGTGAAGTTAGATATGTATAGAGTGTTCATTACCAGGTTAGTAAATTAGATTATTTTCTTTAGATAGTTATTGAATAGAGCTTTGTCTGTGGAATTGTTCATTAGCATACCTAGATGTTTGGTATCAGAGAACACACATATGACTTCATTGATAGGAATTGTAGGAGATTTGATTTATATAAGCTTAAAATACCTTTCTAAAACAGTAAAAAAATGTTACACAAGCTAATAATAAGGAATATATGGGTAGTTATTGTGGGTGTAATTCAACGCAGGTTGGGGCTTTTGTCCACTGAGTAGTTAGTTTCACACAATATTATTAATACCTAAAAATATATAAACTGAGTTTAGGTAAAAATATTTATAATACTGCGCAAAATATTACGGTTTTTGGTATGACATGGGAACAAAAAAGGTACTTAGCTTATGAGAATGACTGGTCTATTTAAAGATATGACAGTTTTGCATACACATAAAGAAACTAGTTTCTTATTGGTATTATTTCGACTTGTGACACCCTTTTCCAAAATTTGCTCATTTCATCTCATTAAACGTCACAGCACGACTAATTGTGACAGTTTTGTTTAAAGCACAGAACCTATTTTGGAGATGTGATATTTCAACGCAGCGCCATTCGACGGTTGTTAAGCAAAGCTCACTTGTAACCCTTGTAATTCTTTTACACATAAAAATATGCAATATTTGGAGTTGATACACCACTAAATCTTGAAAAATGAAAATTTTGATTTAAGACTGTCTTGTTCCAAACTGACGATATGTGTTTTGAAATGAGAGGAGGTCATGCAGAGAATAGATTGTAATATGTATGCAATATTAGGGCGTTTGCCTCATATTTTAAGTTTAGTTGCTGTTATCATGTATTTGAAAAAAGAGATCTTCTTAACAGCAAAAAAATTTGGATATGTTTCTGGAAAAAATATAATTGATGGCGTCATTAGTCGTTTCTGTCAAATCCCAATTTAACACTACCGGCCCCAAATTTTATTAATTTTTTTTTGTAATCTGACAGTAGGCCTATACTTTCGAGTTTGAGACACCCTGTACACGTAAACTGTAGGGGAAATAGATTCAAAAAACGGAGCAATCTTGTTTTTCGTTTCGAAATCAAGGTCTAATGCCTCTCCTAAAACATCTTGTACTTCTTACACCACAGGTCGAATCGGCCTCGATAGCTGCGACCCGATTCTCTGATTCCAATAAATAACCCACTTCCGATCCACATTAAGCGATTGCGTGATTCCCGACTTAATTGGAGTACCCTAATGGTCTGGCTCTCATTTCATGTAAATAATATCTCCGAGTTCGATCTGATAACTGAAACTTATCTGAGGGATATTTGCATCTAGAGCTACTCTGGTTGTGGCCTAAAATCTTATACCGAGGGGCTAAGAAGAAGAACAATGGACGATCGGCTTTGTTCCACTTTGTTTAATATCTGTGAGTAGTTAATGATGCGTGAGTAGTACAGTAGCGACAAATTTTACTTTTTCAAGAAATGGAGCGATTGATCTTGTTCCCATGTATCGTTAATTCTCTTTGTTGTCAATAAGTTGTTAATTAATCAGTTATGTAATGATATACAGATCATTTCGATGTTGTTCAGGAGCTAATTTAAATGTTATTTTTGCTGCTCTTATTGTCAGCAATGGCGGTGTATTTATCATTAGTTTCGAGTATGTCGAAATACAGGGTGCCCGGAATATGAGTGCCCTTATTTTGCTATATGACGTAAACGTATTTGACTTAATAATATTTTTCCTCTGACCAACGGTAACATAATTAGACAGAAAACATGTCTTGAATAGGTAACAGCGTTGCTCACACACCTAAACATACTTACTGTGAATGGTTTTTTAGAGCTCTTTTTACTATGATTAATAATATTTTTAGGTTAACAGCAGCAGCTGATAGATTGCATTGTTATAGTACGTTACAGTTTTAAGGATTCTCTGAGAAACATCAATTGTTCAAATTGTTAATACTGATACAAAAATCAAATTGCAAACAAGTTACGTAGTAGCTTTTACTTAACCTTAGTTTGTAATTTCGTCACACAGTTTTGCATTTTCTGCAGTTGCATTTTTCATCTTGAAATGCATTTGTAGAAAAACTATTTGTTTGAGACACTTATTTCATAAGAGTTTTTTGTTGTTTTTGGTCAGATATACAAGTCACTTTAATATCGGCACTTATATTTCAGATACTCTGTATACTATTACATTTTTTATTTAAACTCTAGACAAAAACTAGAAAACCTGGAATGTCTTGTCTTCAATTGATTTTATATATAAATACCAAGCATCTTAGTAGAAGCGACTGAATTTGGAAAAATACAATCTCTGTTAATTTTCTTCAAACTTTTAAGTTATATGTTGCATATACCTATGTACCTACGAAAGTGATAGCTAGGAATTAATAAAGAAAATTGTTACAGTTAAAATTTCTACAACTTTCATGAATATTCATTATCTCTCATAAAAGTTAGATTATATTTTACAGTATCTTAAATTATTGCTAGCGACTTCTAGATAAGAGAAAGACAAAAACTATAAACACTGATGTATTTAGCATCCTTCAAATATTACATGTATATATTTTTTTAATAAAGATGCCGTAAAATTTTAATTCAACATTTATCTTTGAACAGACAATCAAATATTTTATTTTCCAGATGTAAAGATTAATTTAGTTTATTTCACTAAAAAGTAATAAATGTGATAATATTCCATTATCACAGAAAATGACACAAAAGGGAAGTCTGTTTATAAATGTTTTATTAAATATCATATTTCTTAAACTCTAAAAATAAGAAACATTTAAATACCGGGTGTTCCCTCTAAGACTTTCAGTGCGAATATCTCAGAAACCATCATAGCCTGTGCGACGAAATTTGGTATACAGACACTAGACGGCGCGTAGAATCTGATGATAACATCAATTTTTATACAGGGTGTTCCATTTTCCAAGAAATCGATTTAATTTTGATTTTTTGGTTGTCAGCCCTGCTAAAACTTGTTTAAATTGAAATATACTTAATTATGAACACATTCTGATAAATAAACATTCAAAAATTTCAAAATTTAACATAAAAAAACGCCTCCAAAAAGTACCCAAATTTCATTGTTTTGTCATGTCGTGTATAGCCTTGAGCCAGACTTACACAGAAGAAACTAACATCGGTGAACGTCAAAACTATGAATTGTCATTGAGTTGTCAAATATTAATGGCATGAAGTATTTTATTTTACATAAATAACGCTAAATAATGGATTTAATGCAATTTACGTATGCACAATGGTGTTATTGAGACTTGTCAATAAAAATTTAGACTTGAGTTGAGGCTTTTGGAGCATTGTGGTCGCCGTGCCGGCGCAGTCTACCACTACAGCTAGAGTTACAGCGTGAAGATTGTGTAAAATATCTGTGAAAATTTTTAAATTATTCCATTATAATGTAATAAAACTTCCGTAAATTGTTTTTTTTATGTTACTACAGTGTACAATAATAAATAATTAGGTACACGTATTTTTTATGACAAAATAATTTACAAAATTGTGTAAGTACTTAAAGAATATCCCTGTTTTCCAACTGCTGTAATAATTATTGATTACTTATTTAGCAACAAATAAATTCAAACAAAACCATTTCTAAAACTTTTAATTATAATGTGAACGTGTTTGTCGTTGAAAGTCAGATCTGAACCTACCCTAGCCCCACAAAAGAAAATATTACGAAAGCATAACCTAGAAATGATTGATTCTTGTATCCACATATTTCAGCACTTTACTTATGTACTTATGTTTAAGAAGAACTCTACATCTGTAAAATAGTAAACAATGAACTACAATTTCTGTATTTCATGATACAGAACTGAAATAAAGCAACTGGTTTTTGCTAGGAAGAATCACCTGCAAATGTACTATACCCAGTAGGTAGGTACCTGTCAAATAGTCGTTTAAAGCTAGATAATAATTTGTAATTGCTGTTGTAATTGTTTTTATCTTTCAGTTATGTGTGTGCAGTGCCACAAATTACATTAAAACAGACACCAGAAAGAATAAGCGAAAAATATTACAGACATTTTCTTGGAAATAATTCTAAACATGGAATGATGGATAATATTATAAAGAAGTCTGTAACTCACATTCTTTGAAGAGTATTCTATAAGACATTAAATTCAGTTGTCTGTCGTGGATTTTAAAATTTCTAAACGAATAAAATTAAGACAAATAAACTAATTTCATAATTCTATGTACAGTATGAAAACATCTTGTTAGAATATCTTTAAAATGTTGAAAGCTAACTGTTGTTACAACATATACACAACATAACGTAATAAGGTAGGTATTGAACGATGAAACGGCAAGATTTGTTTCTAATCGTACATGCATGAACATTCCTCAGATTGAACGTTGATCTGTAAAAGAAATTAGAATACAGAACAAGTGTTTAATATAAAATCAGATGTAATAATGTAAATTTATTTTATTGTTAATAATAATACTTCATGCCATTAATATTTGACAATTCAATGACAATTCATAGTTTTGACATTCACCGATGTTAGTTTCTTCTGTGTAAGTCTGGCTCAAGGCTATACACATTTTACATGACAAAACAATGAAATTTGGGTACTTTTTGGAGGCGTTTTTTTATGTTAAATTTTGAAATTTTTGAATGTTTATTTATCAGAATGTGTTCATAATTAAGCATATTTCAATTTAAACACCCTGTATAAAAATTGATGTTATCATCAGATTCTACGCGCCATCTAGTGTCTGTATACCAAATTTCGTCGCACTGGCTATGATGGTTTCTGAGATATTCGCACTGAAAGTCTTAGAGAGAACACCCGGTATATTCGCCTTTGTACAGAAAAAAGGCACATGTTAAATATGTTAAGTTTGTAAACAAAAAAAAAAGAGTTTAAAACTGTTCTAGACAATATACTTAGTATTTTATTAAACACCTTATTTTGATGCTTTTGCTTTATATTGTCTAAAGCTATAAGTTTAATTCAATTAAGAGATGTAATTTAATAAATTTGATTATAAATCCATACATTGCATACATTTTAGATATTGGGGGTTTTTTGGAGGCGAGAAATTGAAATTTGTTTCTAATTTTGATGTCAGTAGTAAAGGTGGCCACTTATAACAAATTTTTTTCAGCTTAGTGTATCCATCTGTCTACCTACTGAAACAATCGATTTTCCTACCTTTTTTATCTGGAAAAGGTATTCTTTATTGTTGTTAGGAAAACAGTTTTCGAAATAATTTTATTTAAAATATTCAAGTTCCCTTGCTTTGATGAAGCCCTTGCTGAAAACGTGAAGATAAAGGTTTCTTCAAACCTTGCCAATCTTCGTGTAATTTTGCACGTCGCCATAGTTTACAATTCTGAATAACTTTTTCAAAGTAAAATTTTGCAATATTTTCATCGAAAAAGGCGCTTTGTCTGAAACCAAAACAGTTTTTACTCTGTACACTAAATATTTCAAATAGAGTTATTCTAAAAAATGGTAAGAGATGGGTACACTTCGTCGCAAAAAAGTTCTGCCATTTAAAAGAAGCATGCTGTGCCATATGTGGCGCCCTCTACTAGTTACGTCAAAATTAGAAACAAAAATATTTGCAAATATCGAAAATAAAATTTTAAGTTTGACACTTGTAAATCTAAAATTCGGCAGCAACATTCGAATAAGGTTCTATGAAATCAGTAATTAAATTACCATTAAACTCTGTCCCATTATTAATCAATCATTCTGTATGTTACCTTGTTTATTTCGATTCGATCATCTGTTAAAATAATGAGTCAATTTAGAAATCAATGTGTATTCAAAGGAATAATTGAAATACTTCAATATTACGTAGGTATGCATACAAGAAGATTAATCTTGTTTTGATTCAATCGATTGATATCAGAATATTGTTTTTCCCAACTACATTATCCAATCTCTAATAATTTCGAAAAAACGATTTCTATTTGGAGATATGTACTCTGGTCTGAGCATACACCGGCAATTATCTATCAAAGTAAGTACTCCAAGACCCCTTTATTCAAGAGCCAGTCTCAACGAGTCAAGGAATATAATATATGCCGCGACGGCTTTGGTGGAGTGGGCGGGAACGGCAAAGTCGCGGGCGATTACCCAGCAATGCCTTCCAGCTCCATGTCATAATTGTGGAACGGCTGAATTGGAATAACGGCACTGCTTCCCATTATATTCAATTCATATTCCGTTCTAATGTATTGTATAATCCAGAAGGCTTCGCCTCGAGCAGACTGCTTTAATCCCTCGCAGCCTCATCAGTTTCTCATCTCCTCCGGCATTATCACTACCCAATCCCAGCCGCTAATTACCAAGAATGTCTCAGTTCTTGGGCCAGCGGCGCGCTCAAAGGGCACCTAAGACTCGATTTTCTCCTAACAATATACAGTATTGTTTCCGGATACGTTTCGCTAGTTAAGTTAATATCAAAGCGAAACATAGTTGTGAATGTTGAATGCATAACATAAAGAAAGTTTTAACTAAAGCTGGAAGAGTAAACGTAACGATCTGCTTAGATTACCAACATTGTTGATCCAAAATTTTGTTTTTTCTATAAAAGGTTGTATTCCATTTATAATTTCATCTATTGTCAACGAGCATAATAATTTCATAATTTTCAGGTTATACGACAATTATGTTTTATCTTATTATTTTTGCTTTCGAAATACAGTTTTATTATACTCATTAATTTGTTGTTAGAAATTGATATATTTTATAAATTATAAAACAGTTTATATGGCAAATATATAACTATTATATAAACATTTCTGTAAGAAAACATTTTAGCTAATAAAACAAAACTGTTTTATAATATTTTTTTAGTAATGTTCCATAGTATTTCTAACCGCTCTATAAATAAATAATTGCCTGTTAGATGTGAGTTATCTACCTATAAAAGTCAGACAATTTCACTTCTAAGAGCAAATAGCTGTGTGTAGTTATTAAGCACTGATATTATCAATTGTAAAAAAAAATAGTAATACACGAACATTTTTGACGCAAAATTACATTAACAAACTCTATAAAACAAATTTGAAACAGCAAAATGGCGGGATCTTGTTTATTTGTGTCATAGCGAACGGTAGAAGTCTAGTTTTATCTTTTCCTTTAGTTTTCATGGTTATTGTATAAGGGTAAACATGTCAGAGTTTAAGCCAGTGGAAAAAACTCAAAAGAAGTTAGAAGAAAAGTAAATAAAATCACTCAATTTTTGGAAGGTTATATAATTATTTACTTATTAGAATATTTTAGGTATGGGTTTTCTCAATATCACTATTTGAAGAGAATTTGCTACAAATATCATTTCTATTTCATGCATGTTGTGATCGAAACAATGAATGAGAAGTCGACAGGTCTATCATAAAAATGGTTTTTCACAGGAGTAGAAATGAATTACTGTGTTGTCAAAACTTTGACAGAAATAAATTAATAACCACAAAATATTCTTCTATGGAGATAATATTATATTTTAACAGCTCATAATTTAAAATATAAACAATGTATTAAACACATTATTGGCAGTAAGTGATACAGATGAACATTTTTAAAAATTAATAGTAGTAGCAGTGTATACACGTTGTTGAACTGCCAGCTTGTATAACCTGGTTTACAGTATTTGTTCTTACTGCTGTTCTTCACTACAACAACCCTGGTGCTGGTTTCCTATACAATTTTCTTACTAGTAATCTTACCTTAAATTAAATATTCTTTGTCATTTGCATTCCTCAAAAAGGTTTTTATCTGATCTCTCGTTAAAAGACTTTAGACTTTTGGCTTGATAGCTGCCGGAATTTCTCTTCAGAAAGATCACAAATTTTGGATATTAACTTATACTAATGTTGTCGCTGACCTTACCATGGTCAACTTCTACTAATTTGCTAAATAGTCTAGATCGTTGAACGCTGGACATAAATTCACATAAACTAGTTGATATTCTTCCCGTTGACTTGTCCAAAGCATTAACTCACTCTGTGGATTCAGAAGTCGGTCTTGACGTTACTATCAGCTCTAATTTGAAGTGCCAATTCAATGTGTTACATTCTTAGAAAGTGTTTTCAACAACCTAATCCCGCACACTTCAAACAGTAAAAAGGCCTATCTTCAAATACGCTGCTCCTGTGTGGTCTCTGTATTTTAAGAAAGATTTAGATGCGACTGAACGTGTGCAACGTCGGCTAAAGAAATGGATTCCTTACTTATGTCATCTGTCTCAGGAAGAAAGACTGCGCAGACTTAACCTTACGTCACATGGAGACATTAACTGCTAGTGAAAATTTACGTCGTCACAACCTAAAAATATTTAAAGAACGTTTTAGCTCGATCTCGGAACAGATTTTATTGTAAATCGTTTCTTCACAATTTGTAAAATATTAAATTATGGAAAAAACGGCCGTGAAAAAAAGTATTCTAGACATCTCTGGAGATACGATATTTTTAAGAGCACCCTTTGTATGAAAAAAAAACATCAAATTTTGATATATTCATTCACAAATTTATAAAAATCTGCACATAAAAAGAGTCATGTTAACTTTACCCTGAATCAAGTTATTTTTCCACACCCCTGAATTCTAAAATGTTTTTTATTGAATATTGTTAGGTATTTAAAGTTCTGTAACTAGCTAAAATTTGATACATAGTCCATGCTTCCAAGCTTGCGATCATGACCAAAATTTCATAAAATAATATCGTACCATCTTTAAATTATTTAATAAAAAGCATTCTCGGGACTATCCCTTTCAGGCGCGTCATCTTTTGACTTGTTCAATTAAAATTTTGAATAGGTACTAATATTAAAAACACTAGTATTACAAAAATGTACAGAAAACCTTGATAACTTAATTTCGGATTTATTGTTTTAGATTTTCCTCTCCTATTCCAGTTTCTATTCACAGGAACTATTCTGTTCAATTGCTACTATCCAATTATTTTCACATGATGTTGATATCTGGTCGCCTCTGATGGAGGCCACACGAGCAGAAAGATGTAGCCGGTTTTGATCGCTGTTCGATGTTTGTTGTTCCGTTGTTTGTTGAACTTGTCAGATCCGTTCTTTGTCTTCGTCCTGACTTCCTTCAAGATTCGGGAACAAATCAAATAGTTAGAGCCATTTAATCGGCCGCGTTTTACCTACAGACGAACACAATGCTGCGCGCCGAGCAGACTTGTTGTTCAGGCTCCTGAGAGGGATTAGACAAAGCCTGCCCGGATAAGTAGTTCAGAGCCCGCAATAATTTGTTAATCGGAAGTGTTTGGAAGCCGTACAGCACTTCGGAAACTTTTTAAACATGACATGGGAAGATGTTATACAAGATGGCTCACATGTAATTCCGTTCTTGAATTGGTTCGTCAATTTATCCGCCTAAACTATTGTTACGTCATTTTTGCGTTATTACGAAACAGGGTAGGCCTCGACTAAGCTACAATGGATTCGTGAATTCAGATCTTATAGAATTACTTTTTTTTCTCATTAATTTTCTTTTAAAACAACCATTTTCTAATACTGCAAAACTTTAATTTTTAAGTAAACATAAGCAAGTAGTACTGGTAAACTAGTTTATAAAAAGACACTTGATTGCAAATAACACATACAGTATAATAATAATAATAATAATAATAATAAATGACTTTATTTAATGATAATGAACAAAAACAAAAAAAAAACATATTTACAAGGTTGCGTCATATAAAATACATTACAAAATTTCACAATTTAACAAATACACTTCATTATCAATTAAAAAGGCGGAGTTCAACTGCTCACTTTAGAAATCAGTACGTTGCTCTTCCACTCAACCAAAACATATACATAAATAAAAAATATATATAACAACAATAATAATTGACACATATAGCATCCCTCTCAAATGTATGTACACTGAAACGATAAAATGACCATATTTATAATTTATCTGGTTATTGTTAGTCAGCATTACAATATTTCTTATAATACAATATACAGGGTGAATCTTAAATAAGTACAAATATTTTAACCAGCAGTATAGTTTTGTGTGTAGAACACATAATTAATAGTTTTTTTACAAAAAAATCAGAAATAAAAAAGTGATATTTTAAATAAATTTCGTAATTTTTCAGCAGAAAACTTGTTGAGGACCGCTGGCCTAGACAGACCCTTCATACTTTTATGAGTCATAGTGCTGCAGACTGAACGTGTGGTTCACAGTGTTGCCAGTATTACACAAATGTCTTTGCTTCAAGGAAGAAAAAATCTCAACTTTTAGCGAATTTTGTCAAGTGTAACATTTTATATTATTTTTTTATTATCAAACTGTCATTGACTGTCATGACAGATTATCGGAAGTCCAAGTCAAACTTGTTAACCCCACATAATGCATGAAAATAGCAATAAAATTTGCTAAAAGTTGACATTTTTTCCATTTTAAATAAAAAACGCGTGCATAGTTTTTCGTTATTCTTCATAAAATAACTTAAGGAAATTGTGTTTTGTGTCCCTTTCTAACAGTGTACAATGACATTTAACTTGTGAAATGTGGATTATTGATTAAATAGTTAATTTTTTAACAAACAGGTAAGCTTGTGTGCACGTTTATGTATAATTTTTGAACATTGGACATAGTAATATCACGTAATATCTTCCTAAATATTTTACGATAGTATTGAACTTGCAGAAATTCATTTTTAATCGTTGAAGTATAGTAAGGTTAGTTCAGATGTTAAAATTTATGTTAATATTGCTGCGTATCATACTACATATCCAATTTTACTGTACTTATGCTTAAAACAAGTATTTTTAAAATAGAACTATTACGTTAAAGGAAACGTAATATTTATATTGGAGGAGATATGGCAACCTCGCAACAAATCATATGTTTCATTACGTTGTTGGATGAAAAATCAGCCAGCGGTCCTCAAAATGTGGGTATTTTTTAAAAAAATTAATATCTCCGTAAATATTAGAAATTTTTAAAAATGGCTTTCACTAGACTGATTTAAATGACAAACTACACCAGCAGTTAAAATATTTGTACTTATTTAAGATTCACCCTGTATAACACACGTAAAACACTGACTTACATAAAGGTACTAGTAGACAACAGCAAAATATAAACACAACTATATCTAAATTAAATAACAAAGCCATCCAATATTAATTTTCGCAATTTGATTTTAAACATGGATAAAGATAAGGCTTTAAATTCCCTAGGAATGGAATTATACACTTTAGCTATTTGATAAGTAAAGGAACGTTCTAAAAAGATGACTTATGTGATGGTATTTTAAGTAGATATGTATTTCTAGTTGACATATCATCAAACTGCCTTTGTCCCAAGAAAGTAACTTTATCATATAAGTATGACGGAGTTTTGTTTACTATAACACTATGATACAAACTGCAGCAATGTAACAATCTACGTTCCCGCATGCAAAGCCAATTCATTTCTTTTATTTTCCTACTCACAGAAACATGTGTGCCACAAAGCAGTCTGACACAGCAGTTCTGAATTAACTGTATCCTATGCGAATCGTGAACAGTAAGGCAGGCATTATACACAACATCTCCAAAATTGAAATGGGAAAGCACTAATGAATCACATAACAACTTTTTAGTTTTAAAATTTAAAAAATGTTTGCTACCATAAATCAGTTTGAGATTGCAATATGCTCTCTTAATACACATATTTAGATGTTTAGTAAACCTTAACGACGAATCGAAGGTAATACCTAAATTTTTTGCCGAATCTTGTATGTCTATTCTTGTGTTATCGATGTAAATATAAAGTTCATTTGTTATATATTCGAATTTTTCCATTTTTTTAGGACCAAATAAAATAATAATTGATTTCTTAGGATTTAAGCTCAAGCAGTGATTTTTTGATGCAATAAAAAGTGAGTTAAGGTCATCATTAATAGTCTGACAGGCATTTGCTACCTCAGATTCAAGGAACGAAAAAGACAGTTGTGTATCGTCAGCGTAACAGTGCACTCTACAACTGTGTATGCTCTTTATTATATTGGCTGAATAGATGCAGAAGAAAAGGGGACCTAGAATTGAACCTTGCGGTACGCCATTTTTAATATCCAATGCACCTGAGTAAATATCTTTTAGCTTTACAATCTGCTTCCTATTTCTAAGATAATTTTCAATTAACTTTAATGAGCTTATGTTAAAACCAATATAATGTAGTATAGCCAAAAACAGGTTATGGTTGATACGATCAAAAGCCTTAGAGTAATCTAATAAGACAAGTGCTGTAAATCGACCTTTATCAATACTCGAAAATATGCCATCCGATACTTCCAACAGTGCAGTGGAACAACTATGCAATGGTCTAAAACCTGATTGAATAGAAGGCAAAATTGAATGGATATTTAAAAATTTCCTAATTTGACTTTCCATAATTTTTTCCAGAATTCCAGTATAATAGAATCGTTTTCAAAAGGCCAAGTATGTAAAAAAACGTTGATGAAACCCTACATATACCTCTGATCCCTTTCCACTTGTTTGTAATATAACGAAGTCATGCTCAGGTACGCCAATTAATAAGGTACGACTAATGTTATGGAGAATTTACTTGTACTAGAGAAGGATGGACAATAAGATGTACTTGTCAAAAACATACGGTTGAACAGAGCCGAACTTGGAATAATTGAAATGTGTTGATTTTTCTGTTGTGGTGTAACGAAATTTGAAAAAGGCTATTTCCAAAATTTATTTTTTATTTGTACCTGGGAATATTTCCCAGTAGACCCTGGCAATTTATATCTAGAGATAATTGAGTACCAACATATCTGCATTACTCTAATCTTTCCACTGCACATGCATTTCTAAAGACGTCCTTCCTAGCATAATTTGGGCTGGCCCTCAAACTACCACGCAGTTATACTTGTCATAAGCAGATATAAGTTGAAATGATATAAATGTATACATTTCGTCTCACCAATGTTTTATTGCCCACTTCGCCTTCCGAAAACGATTATACTATAGACGACTTAGCTAATACTAGATATGTGTTCGTAGGAGAAAATATCGTATAGGAAAAATAGTTCCAGTCCAAGACATATTCAATGATAAATAATCCAGCAATAGTGAATCTTGGCCTACCGTATTATTAGGTCAATGAATTAGTTTTTACTGCGTAGTCAACAACAACGAATAAACACACTTTTTTTTATACATGCATGAATAAAATATTATATCTACAAATGTAGATAAAGAAAATCGCGGGCAGTCGCCGAGGAGACGCATAAAAATGAAAATTTACCTAGAAAATCGTAGTAGTATTTACCAAAATACCCACACAGTAGAAATTAATATTTGTTTTCGAATGTTAAGTTATTAGATTTTTATTTTTAATACGTATGTTTAATTAATTATTCAGATTGTAGCTACGTATACCATACCTAGAAACTTACTGCTTTTCAAAGTGTAGTTCAGTACCTAGCTGTTTAAAATGCAGGACGTTAAAAACGACTCCCTCTATAGCACTTTGTTAATAAAGTTGGGTTGGGATCAGCCGCACTTTTAAACAAATTGCAAAATTCCTATCAATGAAGTTATATGTATGCTCTCTGATACCAAACATCTAGTATGCTAAAATGCCTTTTTAATACAATAGAAATATGTTACAAAAGCTAATAATAAAGAATAGATGGGTAGATATTGTCGTGTAATTCAGCACTGGTCGGGGCTTTAGTCCGCAGAAGAAGCGACGTTGAATACTTATTAGGTACCAATTAGGTGTGTAGATTCTGATAGTAAGGGTGCCATATGAGGCTAGCATACTCAAGTCTGGAACGAACTAATGAGAAGTAAAGTGATTTTAAACACTTAATATTGTTAAATGACTGTGAATTCCTCAAAACAAAACCTAGAGTTTTAAAAGCGATATTGGATATATTAGTCTAGTCTAGAAAATTAAAACTTAGTGTCAAATGTCATTCCTAAATCTTTAATAGTACTACAACATAACAACAGAGGAATTAATACTATAATTAAATAATATAGGTTGCTTCTTTAAAGTAAACGTAGAAATTCTGCATTTATCTATATTAATAGGTAACAGACTTTCCTCACACCATTTCTCAACAACATTAACAAGTTTTTGCAACACTTGACAATCATCAATACAATTAATATTGCGAAAAAAATTTAAATCGTCTCAAAGAAAAGATTATTATGTTTCAAATATATCATTGATCAAAGATCATTGACATATAAAATGAATAAAAGCGGCCCTAAGCTGAATCCTTGCGGTACCCTAGATATAAATATAAATGTTTTAGACTTAAAACCATTATACAAGACAAACAATTTACGCTGGTCAAGATTTGACAGAACCAGATGAAGTAATTTAGTGTTAAAATCATACAATTCTAACTTGTTTTCTAAAATAAAATGATTTACCTTATCAAAAGCTTTCCTGAAATCTGTATATACCACATCTACTTGGCACTTAGTATCAACAACTTGACAAAAATTGTGTAAATTCAACTAAATTCGTCATTGTTGAACGATGTGAAACAAATCCTTGATGATCATGAGAAATGCAGTTCTTTACGTTATTATAGTTATGCATATACAGAGACATCTCAAACACTTTTGAAATGTTGAAAATATCAGATGAGTTGCCGGCTTCCAAAATAGAACAAATCCTTCTAACTTTCCAGATATCAGCAAAAACTGCTGATGACAATATTAGATTAAATAAAATCAGCAGTTGTTCACAGAGAATTGCAGAACAATCTTTATTGAAAAAGCTCTGTACTTGGTCTTCTCCACTAGTAATTTTCTTTTTTATTCTACTGATAGAATTACGAACGTCTTTATCACTTTAAACGATTGCCGACTATCAAAAAGTATGGGTAAATCAGTTATTTGTCCGCCAGAAAATACACTAGAGAAGAAGTAGCAAAGCCATTCACTATCTGATTCGGAGTATCAAATTCCTCATCGTATAGAACTACAGTACCTGGGATACGCGTAGATCGCTTTTTGTTATGTACGAAAGACCAGAAGCTCTTTGTATCATTTTCAAAATTGCTTTGTATCGAGATAAGATATCTGTTATGAGCAAGTTTTATTTGATTTTTAATTACACGTCTTTAAGCTCTTGTATTCCTCTAAAAATATTATATTATTAGATTTTTTATATTGACGATGATTATATGCTTTGCGTTTTACCCTTGAGTATATACACCAAGAGAGTCAGTCCTTAATAAAGACCTAAATAGTTACCATAATTCCTGTTACATGTCGTACTGTGTTACAATACGCATTTATTCAAACGAAGGAAATAAAGCGCTTCTATTTTAATCTGCAAAAAACTGCGAAGACGTTTCGAGGGCGTGTCCACGTGACCCTTTTTCATATACTTGCTTAAATAATAAGATTGTGGCTATATATTTATATTCAAACCACAGATCATAAAGTTTGAAACATAAGCAGTTTATTTTATTGCATTCGTTAGAGAAGTAAGCACATGAACTGGTAATTGATTTAAAAGAACAATAAGATTGTAAAAAAGAGTTTTCAGCGATATGCCAAAATTTACAGTTTGTATTTTATTTCCTTTAAACATATTAAGATAATTCAAATGAATTCGATATACCTACTTCTATAATGACATATAGAACTACAGATTATCGTGTTGGTTTTTCTTACTGCATAAGATGCATTATCATTTTGCGAAAAATCAAATATTTTTAAGATAAATTCATTAGTAAAAACTCTAAAACAATAAGTATACAAATCTTTTTTCAATGTTTGATCAAAGTATAATTTTGTGATGGTGTGAAATAAATATTAATGTGTAGTCTTTTTGAAGAGTACCCTACCAAATTTGGTGACAATCGGTTGAGCGATAGTCGCGTTATTACAAAAAAGAAAACAAATAAAAATATTTCAACTTTGACACCTTGTATCTTTTTCCACAGCAATATTGTACTAAGATATATTGTAGCTATATCTTCATATTTCCTCCCAATGATGTTACTCCTCCTCTATGTCCCCTTATTAATGACCCACCCTGTATATTTTTATCGACACGTATTGAATGAGTTCTTCACTTGAATTTACCAAAGCTGGAGGAGTCCGATAATAGTGTTATCTGGCGGTTAATATATTGTAAACACAATAAATACTTAATTGTTTAAGAAGTGATAATTGTTCTTGGGACATTAATTAAATTTTACGTGCATATTTCTGTTTTTAAGCTTGTTTTTCACGAAATATCTAGCATATATGCATTAGAAAAATCTTTAGGTATATTGCTTTGACTTTCATTGATACGTGAAAGTTAATATAAACTGGATAACTGCATTTCTGTAATTTGTTTGTTTTCTGTAAATTTGAGAATATTTTTATTATTAAATCATGTGATGGAATTACTATAATTACTTATGAGAATTGAAAATTCAAAAAAAAAGTTTTATTCCTGAAATGTTTCATCTAGTTTTATAACATTTTAAAAATTAACATTTATTTCCTCCCTGCTTCTTCATAACTAACACATTCACTTAATAATAAATTAAACAGTAATCCTATTGAATGTCATTAAAGTTATGAATTTTAAGTACATACAAGCTTCTGAAATAATAATGACACTCTCTCAAAACAGTTTTTGAACTTCTGGAAGTTCTGAGTAGAAATTTCATTAAATCTATATTGGTAAGTGAAAGAACTAATTACTAATGTTAAAAGTTGAAAGTAGATTTCATTACAAATACGTCAGCAGTTCAAAAGAAATAGCAAAATTCAATTTAAATAGTGTCGTTATTATTGAAAACCATTGTACATAACATAATATGTATGAACCAATCATCTTCGATGGGAGGAACTTTCAAAATTATATATCCAAATTGCTGTCATTTTAGTACCTATTATTGCGCCATTTATTAGGAAATAGTCCAAACGTAAACATTCTTTTTGAGTTCGTTTCCCATTACGCGAGAGTTGGTTTCCCATTCAGGCCAACAAGGTCTCCCATTAGATTGAGTCGTCTTAGTGTATATAGTCAAGGGTTTTACGTTACTAATAATTTCGGCGCTGTACCACCGTGGATATTATGGAATCACCCTATATATGCTTATGAAAATTTCCATTTTTATACAACTTCATTAAAAACACAATCTTTAACAAGGTCAGGTGCTGTCCTTATCCGCAGCAAACCTTCTCCTCATATTAGAGGTAGCAGGGAGTCCCATTATTTTTTATTTGGCGTCCCCGAGGAGGCCGGCAACCAAATTGCGTTGACTTCATTTTCTATTTAACGACTCCAGGGACATCCTGTATCCGAGTTAGTAATAATGATTTAGTTGCCTCGCCACAGACATTCGGGATCTTCTATTGATTATATATGAGCTCGCTAGTCTCAAGGGGGTGGTAAATTCATACGTCTTCGCCTTCAGGAGCTGATAAATCTAGGAGGCGAGCGAGAAAAGATGATACTAATATCTCGACGAACGAGATTTTATTAGGGCACGCTATTGATTGGAGAAGATTGGGCGCTAGAAATCAATGTAAATCATGGTCTGACTAATAATACAATACATTACAATAACTTTATTCCTTTTGATTAGTAATTACATTAATATAGGATCCGTCATCAAACACACATTAATAAATATGTATACACATATAATATAATAATACAGATACACAATATATATCGTCATAATATAAATCACATATAAATAATACAAACAATAATACAAGTAGAGAAACAAGTTAATGTCATAGATACATTTATCGATTAGATACCTTTTAAGACACTTAACAAACATGTTTTTTGTACTAGAAAGTTTAATCTCCATGAGTAATCCGTTGAAAATGTCTAGGCCTTTAACATAAAGCAGATTTTTACAAATATTAAGTCCCTTATAAGGAGTATAAAAGTTATTTCTGTTTCTAGTAAAATAATGATGATGATCGATATTCCTAGCAAATAAATTTTGATTGTCATAAAGATAAGTGCAGATTTCCAGCAAATATATACATGTAAGTGTCAGCAAATTTAACTTTTGGAAGAAGATACGACAAGATATTTGCGTTGATACACCCACCAAACTTCTTATAATCCGTTTCTGACAAATAAACACGTCGGATGACATTGTAGCTAAACCCCAAAAACATATACCGTACTTCATTCTACTATAAACCTGAGCATAATAAACAGAAATGAGTTGATTCATATTAAGTACCTGTTTCAGATTTCGAAGAAGGTAGCAAAAAGAGGCCAGTTTGGAACATAGTTCAGTACAATGATTTTTCCAGCTGAAAGTTTCATCAATCGTTAAACCTAAAAACTTAACATTAACCGCCCTTTCCAGGATATCACCACCAACTGAAATATTAATATCTGAGTCATTATGATTCTGTGCTGTATGGAATCTTATGTAGCTAGTTTTGGAATTATTTAAATATAAATAATTGGAATTGAACTAATCACGTAAATTAACCAAAGTAGCATTACAGTTGTTTTCAAGTATAATTTTATCTCTATGGGAAATAACTAGAGAAGTGTCGTCGGCATACAGTGTTGCAGATACATATCGTGGGAGACACCTTTCAAGGTCATTACCATATATTAGGAACAACACCGGGCCGAGTACAGAGCCCTGTGGTACCCCGACAGATATTTCAGTTAGTGGTGAACAATTATAGTTGTTTACTCGGCAAGTTAACTTAATAAATTATCGTCTGCCTTTTAAGAAACTAGATATCCATGTATTTGCCAAACCCCTAATTCCGTATTTTTTCCAGTTTGTAAAGTAGCTTATCATGATTGACACAATCGAGTGCCCTGCTAAGATCACAAAATATCCCAGAAAAGCACTCATTCACTTCAATATAACCAACTAGGTCTTGGAAAAAAGAAAATATAGCAGTTTGTGTGGATTTTCCTGATTGGAAACTATGCTGGACAGTTGACAATATATGAAATCGTTCAAAGAATGACTTTAATCTTAATAAAAATCAATGTTCGTATATTTTACTGAAGCTTGGCGACATCGTAATAGGTCTGTAATGTTCTACGTTCATTTTATCAAGCTTTTTATAAACCGGTACAACACTACTCCCTTCTTGAAAAGATAAGTTGACAAGATAACACAAAGGTTTTGCTAATGAGTATGCTACTTGTTTAATAAGATAGCACGATACACTATCTGGTCCAGATGATTTTTTATTTTTTAAGTTATTTTTAATTATGCTGATTATTTCATTCTCAGTAAAAGGAGTCAAAAAAGAGTAGCGAGCTGATCATGAATGATGTATTTATCACACTGAGATATGTTATCTAAAATTCGTAAGGGAGCTTCCTTAAACGGATTTGAGAAACATTTTGCTACTTCATATGGATCTTTTAAATGCCATCGTGTTTAAATACTATATTGCTCTGAAAATTATTGTTGTTACATAAAGTTCTAACTATATTTCAATGTTGTTAGATTTCTTTATTACATTTTGATATCGGGGTTTTCGAGGATGCCGAATTCAACGATACTCTACTCTCTTTATAGCTTTGGCGCCTTTTTCAAATCCAGTTTCGAAGCACAAAAGACTTCCAAAGCAATTGTTTTTATAATATGTGTAATATTTATTTATTTTATTTTAAATCAAAATTTTTATTATTCATGCCAGAATTGAATTCGGCATCCCCAAAAACCTCCGAGTAACGAGTTTGGAGCGCTTCTCATGGACTAAGCAATTTCCTCCCCCGAATGACCCTCCGGATACCCCCGCAGAGCCGCCCCGGATAATTTAAATGCATGCCAGAATTGAATTCGGCATACCCGAAAACCCCCGAGTAACGAGTTTTGAGCGATTTTCATGCACGCTGCCATTTTTCCCCCAATTCAGCCCACGCGCACCCCCACAGAGCCACCTCCGTGCAATCCCGGGTAATTATAATGCCAGAATCGAGTTCAGCAGCCCCGAAAACCCCCGAGTAACGATTTCCGAGTGATTTGTCCGAGTTTCCAGTCGTTTCTATAATGGTGCAAGTAATGATGCAATTGGAAAATGCATTTTTATATATTTTTAGGTATTAATAATATTGTGTGAAACTAACTACTCTGTGGACAAAATCCCCGACCAGCGTTGAATTACACCCACAATATCTACCCATATATTTCTTATTATTAGCTTTTGTAAAATCTTTTACTGTAGTAGAAAGGGATTTTAAGCTAATATAAATCAAATCTCCTACAATTCCTATCAATAAAGTCATATGTATGTTCTTTGATACCAAACATCTAGGTATGGTAATGAACAATTCCACAGACAAAGCTCTATTCAATAACTATCTAAATTTACTAACCTGCTTTAATGAAACACTCTATAAATATCTAACTTCATTTTTGGCAGTGGGAACACGACAACTCAACCAC
The DNA here is from genome assembly GCA_037114965.1 of Monochamus alternatus. Classification (NCBI taxonomy): domain Eukaryota; kingdom Metazoa; phylum Arthropoda; class Insecta; order Coleoptera; family Cerambycidae; genus Monochamus; species Monochamus alternatus. The sequence goes on from CM073429.1 coordinate 26,452,618, forward strand.
AATAGATGAGATCTGACCTATTTCTGAATTTTTGGGATTGCTTCTTCAGGTAACATTTTTTACTGTAGTAGAAAGGGATTTTAAGCTAATATAAATCAAATCTCCTACAATTCCTATCAATAAAGTCATATGTATGTTCTCTGATACCAAACATCTAGGTATGCTAATGTTTGGTACACACACACACATATATATGACTTCATTGATAGGAATTGTAGGAGATTTGATTTATATTAGCTTAAAATCCCTTTCTACTACAGTGGAAAATGCATTATCTGGCCCAGAAGGCATTTTTCAAAAAATGGCTAAACCAGACGATATAGACTTTTTTCCTAGGACCTTCCTGAACACAATACAGAAAACCGCATCTCGATATCTGCTGTACCTAAAAATTTCCGCAAAATTTCCTAACTTCCCTGGACTAAGTGTGCAACGAAAGAACGAAGAACGAATATAAAATATTGCAGCTAACCGGATTAACTGTTATCTATCAGGTACTTAGGCATTATTATTATAAATAAAAATGTTTATTTTCGTCATTTCAACACTAGACAACGCTGCAACAACTAGAATTCCGAAATAAATTTATTATTGTCATTTAGACCTCCCTGAATAATACCAGAAATACAAGCATGAAAAGATTTAGAAGTTTTCCAGCGCTAAATATGATAGCGTAAAAGAATTGTAAGTAGACGATAAAGTTATGATAATATAATTATACCATAATATTAAACTATCTTTAATATTAATATTAAAAACGGCATAAAAGTGTACAGACTTCCAACCAACAATCAAAGGACTAAATATATTCCATATAGAATAAAAAATATGCTTATTTGTATTCCAAACTATAAAATGGCTAACCATAATTATCAGATTTTGAATAAGAAAAATTTTATTAGATTATTATTGATTAACTTGCGTCTGCAGAAAATTTTAATACATACCTGTTATTGAAAGTTAATACTAGTATATTTATTTCTTTAACTCCAAAAATTTACAAAATAAACAAAATTTTATTTGAAAACCCACAGAACCAGTCATCTTGGTTAAGAACTCCATGCTCAGTATTAAAATGAATTAACAATTTATCATTTACTAATAAAGAAAAATATAAAAATATAAAATGTTGCTAGCCGTAGATACAAAACAAAATACAAATTCTTCTAAACAAATAAATTACAATACAATTAACATTTGCACAAAATGTTGATAATCATTTAAAACTAAAATAAACTCAAATAAAAACTAAAAACAATAAAACTATATATTATAATACAATCGTACACATCAACATTAGAATAACATAGACCTATATAAATATAGGGTTTCGTATACATTTTTAATTATTAAGGTATAATTTATTAAATAAAAGAAAAGCATATGTACATTTCTATTTACAAAAACAATATAACAAATAAAAACTTGCATCAAATCAAAACCAATAAAAAATGATATAATAACATAGTGTCCCTAAATGAGTGTACAAAAACTTATAGGGATACAGATGCGGTCAAAATATGAACATTTTATAATTCATTCTAGATTTTTAAATTAAATTAGCGGATTTCATTATTTCCACGAATTGTTCTTCAAATAAAATAGTAGTGTTCTATATATGCAATTTTATTCTCCACCTGTTAACTATCAAGATCCAATATGACGCCCATACAAAAAAAGAAAATAATTGAACAGTTTATACAATCTAAAAATTGTGTCAAAGTAAACATTTCCACTATCAAAATAATATTACGAAACGATGTGATTGTGGTAGCTGTTCTTTAAACAAACATTTTTTTATATCGAGTTTTTCCCAAGCTCTTTGATTTTATTTATGCATATCAAAAATTTCATAAAAAATATTTAGAAGTACTAATTTCTTGACAAGATAGCAAACACTTAAGTAAGGCAATGAATAACGACGAAAATAAAATATATGTACAGAATTTAGATATCTTTCCTTGATTTACTTGAAAACTTTCATCACTACTACATCAGAAAAATCAAAGCATGCAAAGTCTATATTTAAGTAAGAGATAATGGTCCATACTTTTCGTCTCTGCAAGGCTTCCTACTTTTATGTAAACCGGTTAAAATCATCGTGTTGTCTGAACTCGTTCCTCTATTTTTCATCCTTTTATTCCAAAATATCATATTTCTTTATTTCCATAAAGAATACATCTACAAATGTAGGGCAACTTTTAAAGAGAATTATTATCGAACGAATGAATGAAACAGAGCTATGCAAAAAATAATAGGAACAAGGATATTGTGGATTCATTAACAAGGATACCATTAATTCTATTAATATCAAAACATACAAGCCCAACTTTTGATCCAGATTTTATGTAAAAAGTTAACAAGAGATTTCTGATTTGTATTTAGTATTTAACAATGGTATATTACATACCTAGCGGGGAAATAGATCATTACAGCCCAGGCTTTGTTAGCCGTGGCTGGAATGATCCTTCCCGCGTGGCATATACAGTATGCGCCAAAAGTATGGAATAAATTCAATAAAAACGAAACCATTATTTTTTGGGAAAAATCCTCGAAGAGGTCGATTTTTAATTTAAAAAATACATATTTTAGCGTAAAATGCGATTTTCAAATGTCATTTGTTTTCGAGTAATGACGTCATCGATTTTTTTTTAAATAGCAACACCATATTTTTTCCTTGATTCTGAAAGATCGTTTAATTCTCTACCAGACAGTACTAAAATTTTGCCCTCTTACATAGGAAAGTTTTCGAGTAAATGACGATTGAATGTTAGTAAACGTAAAATCAATTAAAATAAAGCAATAACGTTATCAAGTTTAGTTTTTCGAATACCATAGTTCTTTTATGGATCACGTAGGTGAAAATCTTTGCAAAATGTCATTGTCACACCGACTTTCTAATAAGTATTGTAAGCGACATAAAAATTATTATTCAATTTAAAGTATTATGGCACATTTAATTGTTACTCAAAGAATTGAAATTTTAATTCTTATCGGATGCGGGAATATGACTAGAACTCAGCAGGAAGTTTGCGATTTATTTAATGAAAAATATCCAGATCGCCCTATCAGCCAATCAACAGTCAGTAAGGTAGAGTCTAAATTTAGAGAAACTGGCAATGTTGTAAATATTCCAAAACCTGGACGTCCAAGCATTAATGAAAATCAGAAACAGAACATTTTGGTAAGTATAGTGGATAATCCTCATAATTCTTCACGATTGGTTGCATTAAACAATGACACTAGTCAGAGCACAGTGCTACGTATCTTGAGGAAGGAAAAATATCATCCCTACAAAATTCAACTTGTGCAGGAACTCAATGAAGATGATCCCGATCGCCGCTTACACTTTTGCGAAATTCTAATGGATTTATGTCAAGGAAATAGAAATTTACACCGGCAAATACTTTTTTCAAATGAGGTCTCATTTTGTCTGAATGGTACAGTAAACCGTCAAACTTGTAGATATTGGAGTCGGGAAAATCCTCATTGGAAGACAGAGGCACATACCCAACACTTTCAGAAATTAAATGTGTGGGCTGGAATAGTTGACGACAGAATAGTACGGCCTTTCTTCTTTGAAGGAACCCTTACAGGACAAAAATATTTAGAGTTTCTAGAAAATGACCTTGTTCCAGCCCTTGCAGTAATTTTTCCTAACGATAAAGACCCTGACATTCCTGACGATACCATATGGTTTCAGCAAGACGGTGCACCTCCGCACTATGCGCGCCCTGTACGAGATTTTTTGGACAACTGTTTTCCTGGGAGGTGGATCGGCAGACGCGGACCGATAGAATGGCCTGCAATATCGCCAGATCTTACACCTCTTGACTATTTTTATGGGAAGTCAAAAGTGTACATTAATAAACCACGTAATTTAGAAGAACTTCAAAATCGCATTCGGGACGAAATACGCAAAGTTACCCCAGAAATCATTCATAATGTGCAAGAAGAATTTCTTCACAGACTTGCGCATTGTCAAGACGTTGGTGGATGGCAATTCGAACATTTAATTTAAGTATAAAATTTAATCAATTGTATTTTATTTTACATACCTCAGAATTGTTACTTTTTTATGGATAAAATTTACGTTTTCTAACATTCAAGCGTCATTTACTCGAAAACTTTCCTATGTAAGAGGGCAAAATTGTAGTACTGTGTGATAGAGAATTAAACGATCTTTCAGAATCAAGAAAAAAAATATGGTGTTGCCATTTAAAAAAATATTGATGACGTCATTACTCGAAAACAAATGACATTTGAAAATCGCATTTTACGCTAAAATATGTATTTTTTAATTTAAAAGTCGACCTGTTCGAGGATTTTTCCCAAAAAATAATTGTTTTGTTTTTATTGAATTTATTCCATACTTTTGGCGCATACTGTATAAAATAGCAGCCAATACATAACTGTGATTGAATGAATATGATCGATTAGTAACAATGGTTGACACAGATTTTGATCACAATAAATGCGATTTAAGCAAAAGTTTCCAGGTCGAAATTTTGTAGCTTTATCCAGATTAGATGCTGTTCAGGCCACGTTGCTAAGAGTTACTAACCTAATGAAAATTTCATGGCAATAAACATGTTTATTATTTATGAGCTACGCAACGGCAGAAATTTATTCAGCAAAGTTTAGATATTATTAATTCACTAGTTATAATTACGAAACAACTTTGGAATATCTAAGGTGATTAGAATTTTCTTTGTGAGAAATTCAGAACTTTTTAAGTAGAGTTGATGGATGCACCAATAGTGTACCACAACAAATTTATTAATGACAAAGAATAATCCAGAATCAAAGCAGTGTACAGTAAGCTTTTGTGGATAAAATAATAAGAACAAAATTAGGAACCCATCATCATATCAGTTATATTACTACCTTCATCATGCTATCTAATATGGCTTAAGCAAACGGATTGTGATGTAATGTGACCAAATTAATTCCGTTGTCTTAGTTTGCAGACTTCCGAGGCAGTTGTGAATGGTTGAACAATTTCCAAACTGGTTGCCACATCAACATTCTAAGATTTTTTATAGAAGTAAATTTGAAAGTAAAACTTGTTCCTATTTATAGCAGATATTTTCCAATTTTTAGATCCAGTCCTTATTTCAGTTAAAGAACCGCAACGTCACATCAAATATAAATACCAGTTGTAGGTCCTTATATGCAATTTCGGAGTTAATTTTGAAGAAGGAAGTCTACTGAAATATCACGAAGGCTATACAAACAAAGTGACAACCAGTTCAGAAATTACAGATTAATTCAAAAATGCTAGGAAAATAATCAACTTGAATTCTAATTTTTGTGGGTTAGTTTACCATGGGTAAATGGTGCTATTCGCTTCTGATGCACAACTTTTCTTAATGAACCAATAACAAAATTTAAAATGTTTGTAATGTTTTTACTTGTTTATTTGCTAAAGTACGTGAATACTTGTATGTGTAATTTGGAAAATATTTGTCTTACGGTATCCTCATCAACTGAGCTCTACATATTGTCTACAGATTTTTCAGTTGCATTTGCCATTGGCAGTACTTCAAGTTTGGTTTTTTTCTATAAAATTATGCGTGCAATAAGATGTATTCCTTTTGTAATGAAATGGTGCTTCAAATTTTTTATACAGAGAGAATTGATGCTTCAAATCGCTGAAAAAAATAAATTTCTGAATTGCGCATTTTGCAGTACGCATAACTAATGCCATATTAATTTTGTTTAGGTAGTCTGTTTACAATCATATACGAAATGGGCTCTAGAGCCTCCACAAATTAAATAAAAACAAAAAAACAAAAAATACATGTCACTTCTTAAGATGATAACGTACCCAATTTTTTGTGTATAGAGGGCAACAGATCAATAAATAATACAAAAATGTGTGATTAATATTAGTTTATGTTTGACGTATACTAGTTTGCCTATTTTGAAAAGATGTTATGTATAGAGATCGTCTATTCAGGCTTAGTTATTAATAATATGATGCGCAGAAGATTTGAATACGTTTTTACTCAGTCTTAATGTAGCTCTATTTAGGTTACACTGCAGTGCGTCTACATAACATTTGCGCATCTCAAGAGCCAAGCGTAAATGATTAATGTGTAAGATAGAATATGGAACACGGAATTGTATGAAACAACTAGGTACTCTGCGGGCTATTATCCCGACCAACATTAAATTACACCTGAAAACTCTTTAGCAAACAACTACTGTTAGTCAATACCCCAATCATATATCGGTTTTGAGCATGTTAGCTCTCATCAGTATGCCATAGAGGCCACCACCGAATAACCTTCGCTGTTTGTCACAGCTGCCAGAAGGACATGAGCGCATGGGATTTACATTTTGTGGTGCTGAACCCTACCACATGATGTAGACACCTACACTTTGCAAACTTAGGTAATTCTGTTATAATTTTCAAAACAGGTAGATATGAAAAGTTTAAGTAGTAGTGAGCAGGAAGAGAGTAGAGTTATCTAGAGTTTAGTTTTCTATGAAATTCCACAGACTTGTGTTAGAATTTTGTTTGCACGTTTAGTACCTTAACATGAATTACAAATTTCCATCAGACGAAAATGGAGCATAGCCGGGCGTTACGTCACTATTAGCTCAGTCACTGTGGAGAAAAACAGGTCAATATCTCTACATTTTTTATAACTAAATCGATTTTGCTGAAATTTGCAATTAGGCTTATCTTACGCGCTAGGTGAGCTTTTTATTTTTAAGCGGTGAAAATCACTCCTTATTGAAAAAAATGAAAAGAATTAATATTAAAGCATTTTATGGATTTTAATTATGTTAAATTATGCAATTCTCAACCATTGAAAATTCTTAAAAACCCCTTTTAATAAAAATAATTTTAGAAAATCGTTTAACAGGTGCAAATGTTTTTGTAGTGCATTTAAATTACATACAATTTAATTCTTTACTCATATAAAATAATTGTAACACTTCAACCCTTAAAACTACCCCTATGCCAAAAATATATAAAAAAAATCTTTTTCAACAACTTCAATAGCTTTAAATGTACATTTATACTCCAAAATAAATTCATTCCTAGTCAATAAAATATTTTTTGATTGGTTGCATATTTTCAACCCTTAAAAATGATGACGATACCACTACACAGATACCACGCGCACAAGAAAAAGAGAAAGGGCGTTTTTTACGATCACTCCGTTAATTTTTAAGCTACAGCGTCCATTAAAAAACCATTCTAAAAGTAATTTCAATAGCTAAAAGACTACAAGAAGTACGTTAAATTGTTCTAAAGCCCGTTCTTTTTAAATAGTGACGGGCCAAATAACTGATTACAGGAGAGTCACGTGCTTTAACTCAAACTTCAATCATCTGTATTTCCGTTATTTTTCAAGCTACAACAAAAATAAAAAAAACAAAATTTTCGCTAAGAAAAAAGTAACATTTTTGTATTCTACCATTTTTTACGTATCTTTTATAGTATATAGTATATATAATAAAAAAAACAATCTCTTTATTTTTTTATAAGCTTCATTTTGGTTTATTACACTATTTTTAATAAAACGCTTAGTTTTTGAATTATTCCTAAAAAATCATTGAAAAACACGTTTTATTAACGAAAAGTATACTTTTTCAAGTGCGAATAACTCAAAAAGTATTGATCTACCGAAAAATATTTATATGACATTTTTTGTTTAAAATTTAATTTTCTATCAATTCCCGGGTTATTTTGAGTGTAAAAATTTCAACCCCCGAGATGGGGTGCCAACCACCCCAGGGGTGGAAGCACACATCGGCACCATATAACTTATATTTTTTGAGTAATTTCCTACCAACTGTAAAAATTTAAGACAAATCGGTGCAATTATAAAAATATAGAGGGAAAATGCCACAGTAACTGGACTATATACCCATCTACGCGATTGCACTCGACTCGATGCTTGTTATATTATATATTTTTCGAGTACTGCTCGTGTTGCGTGCTGTATGTTTGATTCAATATGAGTACAAAAAATAATTTTAAATATTACATAATTACAGAATGCACAAATATAAGTACAGATGCTTCAGAAAAGTTATTTATTTGTTTGTTAATTGACCAAGAGCAATGAAGAGCGTGACAACGTGCAATGCAGATATCTGATTTTGTATTCAACAAAGGTACGAGATTTTGTTATGAGGATCAGTTTAATGCGAGTTTATTCAGTAGTATAATATACTACTAACAAAATCTCGTGTGAATTTATATATAAATTATCGTATAATTCATATAAAACGTTGTTATAATGTGCTTCTTGTTTTAAATATAGATTGAAGGGGACTTGAAGGGGAAAAGAAATCTTTATTTAAACAGCATAAAATGTGGGAGAATATAACTAAGACCAGAAACGTTTCGTTTTACAGACTTTTAAGTCTCAATTATCTCAAATTTCAGTCAAAGTTCATTTGGAATTGTGATTTTGAGCAGTGGTAGCTGCTAGAAGTGAGGCCCAACCCATTTTTAAATAATAAAAGGAAATAAATTTTCACGTTACCTCTGAGGTAATTAATATTCCTTGACGCGTTTATCGTTTTTTATTATGGATATCTTCGCCAATAGCACTATTATAATGATAAATTAAAAAATTAAATGACATCTGAACTTAGAATTTTATTTACAATAGAAAAAAAATATATTTATCCAATAATTAAAATAAATGTTCCTATTAATTTAAGAACACTAAAAAATATGAAAAGACCTAAAAACAAATTTTCAAAGTAGCCAGCCTACTTATCTATTCCCACATATAAAACAAGGTTGCCAAATTTTCGTTTTCGTTTTCCTCCACTTTTAACGAAATATTTATATAAAACAGATCTACTCGACTGTCATTTAAATTTTCAAATTTATTTATATCTTCATAAAATTGACACTTGTTGCAGGAATTATTCAAACGAAGCGGAATAATTTGTATGCTTCCAAAAATACCGTTTCAAATTCCTTGTATATTTTTACCGGTCTTGAACTTCTAATTTACGAAATTATTCGTCTCTCTACAAAATATAATATATATAAGTTTATTTTTCCAACTTTTTGTCAAAAACGTTTGGATAATTTAAGTAAACATTTAAACACTTTTGCATATTTTTAATTTTTGAAGAATCTACTAAAGCAAGGAAATTTAAATTGTGTAAATTTCCAAAATGAGTACTTAGTTGAAGGGAAATGCAATCTATAATTTCGTAGTATAGCATTTTATAGCTCGAAATTATTTCTAATTTGTCGCAACCTTTACCCCATTTTACTGCATGCTAAAATTTCGTTGTATATCTTGGTCAAATTGCAAATTCAATGTCTTGAAATTGTTTTAAAAATCTAAATATCGTGAGAGAGATTTATTATTACCTATCGATGAGCCTATCGATAATACGATATAGTTACATTTGGTATGTTAAATGTAGCCTTACCCTGTAATGAAGTTAATTTTAATTTACTTTAAATTAATACTTGCCGTGTCCTTAAAAACTATCCACCTAATTTTGAGAATGTCTAAGAAATCACATTCGGTACTAGCAACTAATCAATCATTGAAAATTCAAAATACAATTAAAAATATTTAACATTTAAGCAATCGGTAAATCGCGTTACACACATTATGCGTCGTCCAATTTACCGGAAAACAGAGTGAGAGAGAATAAGAAAGAGGCGCCAGAAATCGGGCCTCAAATTAGGACGGAAAACATTGACTTTGACCGTATCGCGCGCTAGGGAAAGCCATCATATTATGGTATTAGGCATGTATGAAGATATTTGAGGCAAATTGGGTTTCACTGCGGTGGTATTGGCGGGGAATATTGAAACGTAGCCTAGATCCATTATTTATAACTTACGAGAGCTACAATTGAATCAATAGTTATTTTATTCCGTTATAGCGATTTTTGATAAATGTAATAGGTAATTGAAAATTATGAGGTGTTAATATATACAGTGTGAGAGTCAAATTTTACAGTGAGGCCCGGCCTCAGTTGCTTTATACGGCGAGCGGCCCCTGATTTTGAGGCTTTCACGGCCGGTGCTGTTATTTGATCTATAGTGATGTTTCGACCTTTAAGCTATTACCTAGGTAACTGGTCTCTACCATGCTGCCAGTAACATAATTAACTTGCACATAAATTATCTTAGGTGATATTCTTTGATATGACCTTGTTGTCCTCTGACTAGGCTTGAATCCGATTTGTATTACGACTGTTACTATCGACACGGTACGGTACCTCCGATAAGAATGGTCTTCCAATAAGTAATTTAGCAACCTTCGTATTTTTATCGTTTAAATGTTTTAGAGAAAACTATAAACACAGGTAAAATAGAAAATAATATATTACCTTTTTAATAGTTTTTATCTATTTTGCATAAATATAAATTATTCAAATATCGTATTTAATTCAAAAGTAAGCAGTATATTCCTTTTAATTTGAGAAAAGACCAATTTTAACTACCATTTTATATCATTAATTTTTTGCATAATTAATGAGTGAAATATAAAGTAACAATATAGTTAAATAGCAGTAACTAAATAAAAAATAACTTTGTTATAGCTTCCTTTTATAAATTCTATCCTAAATGACACAAAATAGAAAAAAATATTTAGTGTGTTAATAACATATACAATATTTCATTCCCTTCATTCTTGTACTGATATACTCTTTATCATTATTAAAGTAGTCATCAACTACTGGTAGATTGTCAAAATGAGCTTTAGTAAATCCAGCTTTATTTAAACATATACTAAAATATTGACAACACAATGAAAAAACATATCATATTTTGATTTGATCTTGTGTTAGTGTGTTAGCGGTAGAAGTTTAAATTTGCGTATAGTGATGCCACACACGGGCGCACCCTTTTTGAGATTATCACCAATTTCAGCCTCTTACATCTCGAAAAGGCAAAAATGTAATCATTTGAAATTTTAAGGAGATAATAAGAATATTGAGTACTATACAAAACCGCGTAAAAACCATATAGAAAAAATTGCCGAACGAGCCCATTGAGGCAACACATTTCTTGATATAAGGAAGCACCATATCAAAAACAAATATCAAGGCAAACGATTCACTTCCTCACCTGGTCCCGACTACCAACTGGGATCGCCGCCTGCTGCTTGATAGCGCGATTATTCACCCCCATTGTTCCTTAAAGTTGATGAAAATCCAGAAGGTAGAAACGGCTATTATCTGGCGAGCTTACAAATCACCCCCGTATCGAGAAGTCAATATCGTTTAACTATTACGACCGAGATGGTGGGTAGTAATGATTTAGAGCTAGTGCTGTTCGGGCAGACATTGGGGATCTAGAGCGCTGTGTACAGGACGTCCCAGAGGACGTTTCTATTTAAATGTAAATGCAAGAAATCGATTTAAAATGCACTGTCCGCGATGATGCACTGTTTCGGTCGAGTTGCGTGCTTAAACGTTTGAATGAATATAAGGGTATTTTAACATTCATACAAATATTTTCCATCACCCCCTTAAAAAGTTTTCAAATTCAGATTTAAAACTTTCAAAGACTGGTATATGTCGTGCCGTAAAATAAACACGAAAAATTAAAACCACATACTCATTAAAATGCAAACTAGAAGATATAATTTTCATTCAAGTAATAAGACACACAAATCTTGTAGGTAATTTAATACCTAGTAATGAAAATTTTTTATCAGCAATACACTATACTACACTGATAAAAATTTGTCTGTAATTTCACATAGCTTTAAGATATATAAAATTACATAATAATTTTGTAAATGAAATAAGTACACTGTACTATTATATAAATAAACATAGATAAAATTCCATATTATCTCATTTATTATGCTAAATTCCATCGTAAATTTCCGTCACTATAATTTGTATTGATTTTTACTTGCAATTTTTAGGTTGGAATTGTAAAATATAGATTTGTAATTTTACTGAGTAAATAATTCAAATTTTGTTATATTTTATATATACTTACCTTTATAACTAACATTGTAAAACATGCATAGAGAAAATTTTTTCCATAACTGATATTATTTTACATTTATGACTGAATATCAATGTGTAAAAAATTTAAGGATACGCACATGTTAAAAAATGTATATACCAAGAAGTTCATCAATCAATTCAAATATATTTATTTTGTTTAACCTGAATAGTGTAACAGAACCCAATTTAAAAATGTAGAGAAGTTTAAAAGAGAGAAACTTTTAATTTAAACACTTTTAATGTGGTGAAATAGAACAACCTAAAAATAAAAGAGAAGACTATAAGTTAAAACAATTATAAATAAGTTATAATAATAAATAATAACTATATAAGTCTAATTATAAGCAAGCATAAATGCTAAATAAAGAAAGAAAAAGGAAAACTGTAATTGTTTCCAAGGATTTGCGCGATTTCTTGACTTCCTGGTGTATGCGAGATGAGGACCAAAGCTCAACTGATTTCACTAGAGATCGTCTACAGAATTCTCAAATCTGGTAAGAGAAATTTGGCACCAAATCGAGAAATTGGAGGAAACACTAATGGAGAAAATAAAAGAAACAGTAATCTAATTCTATTATTATTTACTACAGGAACAAATAATTTCGATACATTTTAAATAATAACAATAATATAATGAATTGGCAACGCTACAAAATATAAGTAGGAATATAAGCCCATGCGGATATTTTGACTATTACCATAAAATTATTGAATCTATGACTAAAAAAAAGCTAAAAAAAAGGAAAATTGATAATATTTGTAGTACTCATCCTTGGCTAAGGGGTTCCTTACAGAACTAGCCACTGGTCGGCTATCTTAAAATGTTGACCTTATGGCACCTAGCCATAAGAAAAATGATTTTTAAAGGACTGAATTTGATTTAAACAAACATTTTAATAAATATTAGAGAATCAAGTTTCGACAAGAAAATTTAGGTACTAACGCCTACCTCAAATAATTTTCCTGGATACGACACAGTGCTGCGTCACTAATCCTTCATAAGAAGTTAGAATAACGGGATTTCACCAAAAATGTAAACTACACAAACAGCCCTTAAATTCTTGAAATATGGCCGCAAAAATTGCTCTCAATTAAAAATGATTTCATAAATCACGGATTTTTATCGGTCATCAATACACACCGTTGGAAAAATTTAGCAGGAGAAAAATATCTCTCTTTCTTTCCACACACCGAGAATTGTGCGAAGAAGCTCCAGGAAACTAGTCAATGTATGATTGGACAATTACTTTACCAATCAGAACCACATATTCAGAAAATTAATATAAATATTAACATTAATGTTTTGTATGATACAATGCAATAGTATACTACCTATTCGTAACTATATAAAACTTATAAAACCTATAAAATTGTTAAACGACCGGTCACCAGTAGCGGCTCGTGGTAGCTGCTAGATGTGAGACCCAACCCATTTTGAAATAATAAATAGAAATAAATTTGTACGTCACCCCTGAAGTAATATTACTTGACGCGTTTATAGTTTTTTATTATGAGATTTTCGCCAATAGCACTATTATACCTAACCATAAATTAAGATAATAAATGACATCAGAACTTAGAATTTTATTTACAATAGAAAAAAATATATTTATCCAATAATTAAAAAAATATATTCCTACTTCATTTAAGAACACTAAAAAATTTGAAAAGACCTAAAAACCAATTTTCAAGGTAGTCAGCTTTGTTAAAATGTTCAAAAAGATAGGTTTAATCTCAGTAATATGCACGATATCTCTTACTAACAAATTTGAGGAAATACAGTAGATTTTATTATTAGAATTTAATCATAAATACACTATGCGGGTCACATTTTTATTTCTAAATAGTTAAGAAGACATTGTCAGGAGCAAAAAAAACTTCTGTGTAGGAAAATTTTTTAGTGGAATTTGTCCATCCATCCTCTAAATGTGAATTATCCATCCTGCTCTGTAAAAGTGTATTGTGCATTCATCATCTAAAATTGTATAGCAATGTCGGTATTTAATTCGCATTACATAATATGTTGATTATTTTCGCTGAAAATACTACATAATTATTCTTGAAACATCAGTATATATTCTTTGGTTTTGCAAATATTTGGGGATATATATGTGTATATGTGTGAAATATTTTTAACTCGAATTCTAGTTACTAATGTTAATATCAGTTGTAAGCAACTACTATTTTTACTGTCATACAGATTAATGTTACTTGAAATGAATGTTGTATAGTTTACAGACACATGCAATGGCGTAATTTTGATGCAAACATCTAAACAACTTACTGTTTCAGTTTATATGATATTTATGAATTGCATAATATTTAAATTGGCACAGCTGTAAGTGCACACTTAACAGAATATAATTTTATACTTACTGTTAATATTCCACAAAAACACCTAATTAAATTGAGTCAAAGTAAATAGTTCCATTATAGTATATCGTATTACCCCTGTATTTCTGAAATGATCTAATTTTATTACGTACAAACACACACCTGATTATTCCTTAATATATAACGTAAATTAAAATTTTCCAGTAAATATTATGAGAAAGAGCATAACAAAATGTGGAAATTTTCACCCATTTTTATCAGAGTCGAGTCGGTGTCTCATAATTAATACGCCATATAGAAACAGGGTATAGTAGCTGCCAAAAAGGCCGTTACGACGACGCTTCTACTTAATTTCTTATAATAAAATATTTGCAGTTTAAAAAAAATTCGCGAAAATCGGCAATAACTTGAAAATGCTTGAATGAAAGATGGAATATTTATAAATAGAAAAGGTATACTCCGCAGTAACAAAGCCACATCTAGCGGCCATTCACTACTACATACCTAACTGAAAAGCCAGAGACACAAAGCGTTCTACATCATTGAAACCTATCGACCTCTATCGTAATTCGGCGACAACGATATTTTTCAAACATGCAATTCCAGGAAGCAACTACTTTGCGGACTAATGCCCCGACCGGCATTGAATTACACCTGAAAAACCTATAGCACCTATGGCCGATAGATGTAGTGCGTTCTCATGGTTTCTTTTGTGGGATAAACAGAAAACAGCTAGCATAATTTCGCGGTTACCTGATATATGGCATACTGATGAGAGCTAATAAGCCCGAAAGCGATATACGTTTGGAGGGCTGCTAATGAGTGAAAGCTGTTTGTTATAAGTTTTTCAGATGTAATTCAATACTGACTGGGGCATTATCCCGCAGTGTAGTTGTCTTCTGCATTTCCGTGTTTGTAAAATAGGTGCACTTCATTCATCTCGATATTTCAATTAATTTTAGAAACTAAATTGTATTTTTAGATTGCACTGATGAAATATTTGCTAGGATAGCTTTTAACAATAATAAAGGTCATAAATATACATGTTAACATCAGTAAACATTTTGAAAAACTGATTAATAATAAATCACGAGTAAATATTGGTACTCTACAGATTATTAATATTACACTTTTTGTATTCCATATATAAAAAATACATTGTTAAATAAATTCATATTATTAATAATAAATAGGTAATATACGTCACTGAAATAACTGTATTAATATTTTATTGCGCTGTAAATATCTAAAATATTTTTACATAAAACTATTATTGTGAGTTATAATTCACCATGAAATTGTTTGATGCAAATATAGTATCTCCTTTATAATTTCAAATATTTATTGTTATTTCAATCAAATATTGGTATAATATAAAATGAGCTCACAATTTCTCTGGAATTATCACATCCCTATAGCAAAATTATTTACTAAATGTAATAATCTGTTTCTTCTGGATGATGGATCATCCCAATAATATATATATATATATATATATATATATATATATATATATATATATATATATATATATATATACATATATATATATATATATATATATATATATATATATATATATATATATATATTTGAGTCTTATTTTTAAATTACAGAACATATTATGATTTTTTCATAAGGAAATTTAAAAGAAAATTAAACTTGGACCCTTTTAGAAACAACTGATAGTGATACCATTGTTTTGTGTAATTTTAAACAAAAGTTAAATGAATGATGATATGACTGATGAATTTTATATGCAACTGGCTACTACTACTACTAAGGGGTTACTATCTATACTGTAGAGAAAACTGAGTGAAATTGCACTGGAAATGTACTCAATAATGTCTCAAGTTTTGGTATCATGTATAAAACTTTGTGAATTTCTTATCATAGAAACTGTAGTATCTACAATGCGAACGTAAATCAATCTAGCCTATCTATATGTATAGATAGGCTCAAAGTTTTCTGATAACAAACCCGCAGAACATAGTGCAAGAATAGCAAGATCCGGTTAAAGATAACTGCATATTAATTCTGAGACTGGAGCGGACCAGTTACCTAGACCACGGCATAACAACAACCAAAAGATTATAGCAGACAGACTGAATTTGGAAACATTCACTTAGACTTAGGTAAAAATCTTCTAATTATGAATCTTTTAGAATATTTATATAATCGATGTTACGTTTGAGAAATTTAATTAGTTTTCGTAATACAGGGTTTGTTCCAACAACAAATGCAATGTGAGACGGAGTTAATCAAAAATTTTTGGCAGTTCTGAACCAGTTCTAGACGTCTATGGGACAGACCTATAATAAGCAAATTTATGAAATGCTTAAGGTTACATAAAATGTACGTTTAATATTCCACGTCAATTATTTGTAGCGAATATAATCAATGGTGTATCTTTCAAGGATCATAGAGATCTTAGATATTCCAGTGGTAACACATTTTAGACTTTGTGGTATCTGTCTCATTTAATTTTGTTGAAAAAAATCATACCTGGAAATTAATTATTGCAGCACTGAAAGTAAATTATGGAACTAGAACATATTTTTATTATGTAATGTCTGATATTTGCCATAAATGTAATTAGATATTCTACTTACTTTGTTATATGTCGAAATAAGTATTTAATTGATGCATTTCAGTTGCATCTCTTTTTAAAGTAAGATAGCGGCTATCACAAAGTTATTTATGTTGTTCTCTATAATATGTTCGTATAACATATTACAGAATGCAGACATATGTAAATACCCATGTTCCGTCGTGAAACTGTGATGATAAAGCTACCTTAATTTGTTAAAAAGGTCTTACATTACTGAAAGTTTCATCTTACTCAAGTAGTTTGCATATTTTCACAAAAATAACTGTACCAATTTTCGTAAAATATACCAGTATCCATATTTCGCAAAGAAAAATGAATACGTCCCAAGAACGCGACTATATATTTTACAGACATAAAGAATAAGGGAAAATGCTGAATACCCAGCACGACCTATCATTCAGAGAGCAACGGAAGTTACTTTGTTACGAACACACATAAAATGTAGCTACGCATTCTCTGTTTTACAAGACTCATTTTTTCACGAGTATAAGTTATTTTTCCTGGCATAGCGTCTTTAGTCAAACATATTCCTTTCATTTCTTAAATAGTTCGTTCGTCGAATGGGGTGCTTTCATATGTAATCAAGCATTCCTTCAACTTCTACAAAGGTTAATCTAAATTTCGGGAGCAAAGGAATGTTTTGCTCAAATTTCGATACGAATTCCAAATTTCAACTGGGTAAAGTTCCCCACGCCTTAGCTTTAGTAATACAAGTTTGGTAATAATTAGGTACAATAATAAATTTAATACTTCTTCTGACCAAAACATAGCTATTATCTAAATGTAAAGTATCTTCCAATAAGGTTATTTTAATTTACACCCATTGATCATATTTGCAGTGATTAGTTGTACCAAACTGGAGATTACATGATTCCACAGATGTACAAAATGTTCTTCGCTTCTTGCACTAAATCTAAATCTGCAACTTATTGATTTTGCAGTGGTTTGGATTTCAGTCTAAATTTTGTTTTGTTTTTTAAATGTTTTTTATCAATATGTCTATTTGAATATGCCATTAACTATTAATCAATTAAAATTCGTAGATATTTTCTTTGCAAACAAAATGTATTAAATAAAAATGTATATTGATATTTCTCCTTTTTTGTGTATTGATCATTTATTTATTAATAATTGGCTTAACATAAGAAAGACGTAAATAAATTATAATAATTGAATGTAAATGGCACAATACACTCAGTTTACTCACAGAGGCAGTTTATAAAGAAAATAATTTATCGTATGTAAATATATTTTTGATTATTTAACTGGAGAAAAAGTATAAATTAAGAAGGTATATCATATAACATATAACAGAAAATCATGGCAGTTAGATGATTTTTATTATGAATAATAAGAACTTTAACTTCCGTCTGTAGTTGCACGGTTCTTGTATAGATAAGGCAAACATTATGAGTATGAATATGGAGATAACACAAACATGATTTTATACTTTTTTATATAAATAGTATACATAAATAGTTACACAAAGTATCATAAAGTGCAAAACTAAGTGTAAGATAAAGTATCTAATGTCTTAAATATTACTAAAATTTGAACGTTACCTAATAATAAAACCAATCCATGTTCCAGATACATATCGAGTGGTTATTGCCAATAATATATGATTTATAATTGAATTTGCTACCATAATACATACTCGGATATTCTAAGATCGATTACGTATATTCTTCTCCAAAATTTATCCTTCTATTTTATTTCAAATTGATATACCATTAGAGTCATATTATGATGTTTTTTAAATTTAAATATAAAACATCGTGTCAAGGCAAGTCCAACTATATAGTTTTTCGCGATAGACAGTTATGCTACTATACTACTATACTGCTATACTGCTATACTACTATACTACTATACTACTATACTACTATACTACTATACTACTATACTACTATACTACTATACTACTATACTACTATACTACTATACTACTATACTACTATACTACTATACTACTATACTACTATACTACTATACTACTATACTACTATACTACTATACTACTATACTACTATACTACTATACTACTATACTAGTATACTACTATACTACTATACTACTATACTACTATACTACTATACTACTATACTACTATACTACTATACTACTATACTACTATACTACTATACTACTATACTACTATACTACTATACTACTATACTACTATACTATTATACTACTATACTGCTATACTACTATACTACTATACTGCTATACTGCTATACTCCTATACTGCTATACTGCTATACTGCTATACTACTATACTACTATACTGCTATACTGCTATACTGCTATACTGCTATACTGCTATACTACTATCCTACTATACTACTATACTAATGTACTAGTCTACTACTGAACTGTTGTACTACTATACATTTAGACTAGTATACTGGCTTTGATCCTTTTATGTAAAAGTATAGAGATACATAAACTTAATACTTTTACATTTTCTAGATTAGTTGTTGTATTTGCGTGCTGCTGACGTGGAACGCGTTAAATTTTTTTATTTCGGTTGTTAGTAACGGAATGTTTAGACATTACTACTAAAAGTGATGAGGGACATTTGAAAACATTAATTAAAATAATCGTGCAGGAGACGGTTAATTGAGTCAAGAAATATGAGTGCCGTTGCATGTACAACAAACATAAACTGTTCACTCATTTTTCATGTGACGCGATATTAAAATGAGCATGTCTCATATAAGCATAATCATTTTATAGGTATTATTTAAATACACTTCTATACATTTTTTATTGATATAAAAGTGCGTATTGCAGTTAGAATGACGTTAATTTCTTCGAGTCATTTTTAAATCATGCAGCAATTTGTAGTAATATTAATATATTTTCAAATCAAATTTTTACATCAAATCAATATTAAGCAATAGGTAGATATCAAATCAATGTTAAGCAATAGGTAGGTAATATAAATCAAATTTGTATAATTTTGTATACCTTATAGTTTCATTTGTATATCAATCTATTTTCGTCTGTGCTCAATTTTGTTTTGTAATTTAAACTGAATTCTGCATCTAATGCGTTTAGCGTTTGGGTGATCCCTTTTGTAGCAAAGAGATAATTTCATTGATACTTTATAGTTTTTATTAGGAGTGAAGTTCCTCCCTCGTTCTCCTTAGAGAAATCGTTGACATCACGTCACATAACACTGAAACCTTCTCACATAATCTCTTAGGGTTTATCTCAAGAGATTAGCCGAAAAGAACTTTGTACAGACATGGGGTTCCATAAAAGTTATTGCAAGTATCTCAACGACAATCAAGCAGTCATCAAACCCTTAACGTAAGACACAAAATGTCTGCTGGCTTTTACAGATCTGCAAAAATACAAGAATAAAAGAACTCATTAAATACTTTATCTATTTTGCTTATTGTTTTGATTTTTCTAAATTCCTATATCTTCATGCAGTTGATCAAGTAATGAAATATATACAGTTAACGTTAAAGGAATATGAATCTATAAAATTTGCTCAGTTTAGAAAAAGTTTGTAGGTCAATATTTATGTTATTTGCGTACTGCTCTATTTTATATTACTTCTCCGTATAATCTTGACCAAAATCTTCCCTCTCACCTGAATCTTGTTCTTGCCAAGGTCTATTGAATTTCCTAAATCTGCCTTGTACCAGTTAGTCCTAGGTAAAAATCTGGCGGTATAAAAGTTTAGAATTTACCAAGCCAACTAAATAACAATTAAATATATTATTGAAAGGTTGCTCGACAGATAATGGAAGAAATGAAAATCGTACGGAAGAAGAATAGGAGAATGAAGCAAATGTCATATATTCTTCTAACCGAGCACCTGAATAGCCACTTTTGTTACATTAACAGCAACTATGAGAGCAGACAAATATATTTCCATGGTTTACTTTCCTCAATGGAGTTTTCTACCTAAAGACAGTATCCGTTACATTTACTGTTATATTGAATTTGATGCAATATGAAAATAAATATAATAATAACTACAATTGGTACAACGCAATTTCAGTTACTGTTCATAGTTAGTTCTATAGCCTGTTTGGAAATGAAAGAGAGTAATTAAACCCCGAAATAAGAACCGGCCATGGGCGTGGTAATATTTCGTTTCAGGTAATTATCGGGTAACACTAATATGGTGACAGATCAATTTAGTCTTAGAGCTGAATATACGAAGACGTGCTAGTGCAGTAGAGTAAAATTCGACTTGTGTTTAGTGACTATTGTGCCAGTGGATATAATATTGTTTGGGTAAAATGTCGAGCTTATCAGATTACGTACCTGCTAAATGCGTGAAAAGATGTGCGCTGTCTCAGAATGAGAAGATATTAAATAATATATTAAATGTATTTAATGCATTGAAACACCAAAATCCTACCAACAGTGTTGACGACATCGTGGAAACGTATTCCAAAATGACAGGGATTGGAAAATCGACTATCTACAGACTTTTTAAAGGAAACAAAAAATGGACAAGATACTGTAAATCCCCCAAAATCTTCTACAGGGACGTCAAAAGTCGTTATAGATGATTTCTTCAAAAATGTCATTCGCAGAAAAGTACACTCATTTTATTTTAATAAAGAAATACCAACGCTGAACAAAATTTTAAGTGAACTTTCAGAGGACAACAATTTGCCAAAAATTAGTAGAAGCATATTATGGACCGTCTTACGAGAGTTGAATTTTTGCTGGGAAAAGCAGAATAGGAAGTCAGTTCTTATTGATAAAGATGAAATTATTTGTTAGCGAAGATCCTACTTAAGATCAATTAGAAAATTCCGTGACGAAGAGAGGAATATTTATTATCTAGACGAAACTTGGGTCAACGAAGGATATACTGTAACAAAAGTATGACAAGATAAAAATGTAAAAAGTTTTCGACAAGCATTTTTTGATGGACTTTCAACAGGGTTCAAGGCACCTTCAGGTAAAGGGCGAAGATTAATAGTGACACATATAGGTAGTGCCAGTGGTTTTGTAGATGGCGGTTTACTTTTATTTGAATCTAAAAATACAGGTGACTATCACGAAGACATGAATGCAGATGTTTTCGAAGAGTATTTTACACAGATGTTGGATCTTATTCCTCCGGGGTCTGTAATTGTCATGGATAATGCCAGTTACCATTCACGGCAGACCGAGCGGACGCCTACGATTGCTTGGAGGAAAACCGATATAATTCAATGGTTATCCGGAAAAAAACATTTCTTTTGAAACAAATATGGTGAAAATGGAACTTTTGACACTTGTCAACCTTAATAAAGATCAGAAAAAATATGTTATCTATTAAATAGCAACACATCGCCAAATAACGGTACTACGGTTACCACCTTATCACTGTGAACTTAACTCAATCGAATTAGTCTGGGCGCAGGTAAAAGGAGATGTAGCGCGAAATAACACGACGTTTAAATTAAGTGACGTGAAAATTTTGTTAAAAAATTCCTTAGAACGGGTAACTGTAGATAACTGACAAAGATGTATACATCATGTACAAAAAGAAGAGGAGAAAATGTGGGAACTCGATAATTTAATTGACGTTACTGTGGAACCTATAGTTATCAATCTAGGAGACGAAAATAATTCAAAGGATGAATTTTAATATACCTACTTTTTTATTTTCTTTATTGTACATTTATACAACACTACATTTACTCACCATAATTTGAATTTTCAAAATACATATATTTTTGTGAGGAACAAAATTTAAATATATTTTGATAATAATATTGAATAATTTTATTTGAATTACTTATTTATTATTTTATTATTATTAGACCGAGAAATTGAAGCGGCATAGAGAATGACGGATTGTCGGGGATTCAATTTTAGCTACCTGCTACAATTTAGTCCGGTCCGATCACATAAAGTTTTTTTAAAAGTACACCTCATCTGTACCGATAATACATAATATAAAAATATTGGATATAAGCACCAGTACTACATTTATTTACGATTTGCATACATAATAACCTTTTATTACTCTCTTTCATTTCTAAACAGACTATAGGTACTTATCTATACGATTTTGTTTCAGTATTGACTTTATTTGATTAAATAATTTAAAATTACATTGGTAACTGGAATTTCTGATGACCATAATATGCGTACATGTCTTATTGGGGCTTTTGACTAGGAAAGTCAAAGTATTCTATCTTCTACATTCTTTCAACATGGTGTTTTGGAGGGCCATGGATAACTGTGTAGACTTCAGATTAAGACAAAAAGTTGCTAACATGATTGATCTAATATGATAACTGTATACAGCATATGACAAGAATGTATACCTGTAGGTTATAATTTGTTTGAAGCTACGTTAATTTTCCTTATATAACATATATCTTTAAAATCTATATGTAAAATGTTTACTGCAAATTCTTTGGTTATCTGGATAGTATCCTTTCGACTGCACTTTAACATGTTCTATTCCGCTCTTTTTTAAGAAACTATGACAACTAAAAAGCACTATATAGATTCGGCAATTTCCATTTTGGTATTACAAGTAGCCACAATATAAATTGTGTCTCCAAAATTTGAAATTAGACATAAAAATATGTAAACTCAACATACAAACGATAACAAATAGTAGAACAACAAATATTACGCCAAAACACGAGAATAATTCCAGTAACACAAAGTTATAAATCAGAACCAAAATTTATTGGCAAGCAATATTTGACATTTTCGATTTATATACCAATGACATCACTAGTGAGTTTACACTGATAAGACAGTGACATATACATATAACTCAGTATTTGTAACTACCTATTCATGATATTTAAATGATTTAGTAGTACCTTATTTAATTCGACTATCAAACATCTGCAGGATGTTTCTTGATCAAAGTTAATACAAACTGCTCTAATAAGTTGGAGATCAATTACAAATCATTAGGAATATATAACACCTTTAATATCTAACTATACCCGAGATCCAAAATAATAGAGTGCTTCATTCTCAGTCCTTAGATGGGTACGGGAGGTGATGGTTGCAGGGGACAAGATTCCATTGGCGTTCCACTTGAGAAAGGTTCAAATTACTAATAATAGGATGACGTTGAGTGAACCCAACATTTTAATAGTTTACTTTAAATATTTTGTGCTAACCTGTAACTACTACTAACCCCACTTATACTTACTTGATGCGCACTCCGCGGATACCACACTTTAACACATAACACATTGCACTATTTAGATACATATTATACACTTACCGATAATTACCACTATAGCGGTCACACGTTAACACTTATCGTCGGTTATTGAGCTCATTTATCCTTGTTTCGTCCGTATTTTTATAATCCGTATTCATAGATATATGAAATATATTCTTTATTTTCAGATTTCAACTTGAAATATTTATCTTAAATAGTTTCTTCATCATATCACTATTTCGTCATTTTCTATTAGCATACTCTTTCGTTTTCATTTTATAAAACAAAAATTCATGTAACGCATATGTAATTTGCAAATGCACCCCTCTAGGCAAAGTTTCATTATGTGAGATAGCAGCCCAAATTTTTTTATTCTCGGTGATTTTTAAAATACCATCCATAATTGTTGGTGTATTTTGTTTCATCAATCTCTATCCCTTTTCTTCTTTGATACTCTTATATTCTTATAATAAGCAGCTACATTTCAACCGTATCACTTACACTCATATTTTGGTCTCGCTCCGTAATCCCTTCATACATGTCATCATCCGATATTGCTTACTTGTTTAGATTAGGGCGTTTTAGATTTTGAGAATGCGCTGTAGAGCTCAAATTATTCTTCATTCTTAAGAATACAAACACAAAATCACTAATAAATTAATTACATTGACAATTAAAGTAGTGGATAGATAAACTGGAAATTTACATTCCGATTTAGCACATGCGCATTTGCTGCAGCAGAAGCTGTGTAATCGGGTATGTCTTCAAAAATATGCGGCATTTACCTTTGTGTGGACCGCTTTAAATGGTGAACGGGTTTATAACATAAATCACGCTCTATTATTTTGGTTCCCCTACTATGGTTAAAGTGTGAATACCAAATTTGTACATCTTTATTTAAGTCTAATATAGAGTCCCACAAACGAGAGCGTGGAATTTACTTTTAAGAATTAATAACTTACGGCTGTAAAAGGTATACTTTGAAGATTGATGTAATGTCATGATAATTTACATCTTGCTATATCATGCGTCAACTAAATTCTTCTTACAAATTGAAATCCGAGTCACGTTGCTTATTTACAGTTATTTTATCGAAGACAGAAGTTAAACTCATTGACTTTCCACATAAACTTAGTTCCAGTCATATTACAACATCAAAAATTAAATTTGTTCGAACAAAAAAACCGAGTAAATCACACAACGGCAACTCGGGAGACGACGCGACGGTTTAAATTGAAAGTTAGTAGTCACGCTATGTGTACACTATATCCAACCCCGATAACAGTATCAGTCTACAACTAGCAATTATGTTACTGTAAATTAAATATTCAGGACAGGGCTGCTGAAATAAATAACACGTAATGTTTCCTCGAACATATTATATGAATCAGTGTTTTTATACCTACATTCTATTAGACGGAGTAAAAGCTGAGTAACAGCATGTATTATTCATTAATTTAATTTTCTTCATTTACAGTCATTTCTTTAAACTTGACAGATTGTATCGTTGTTTAAAATGATGCCTCGATTAAAAGTTGCAAAATAAGTAGGGTCGGGTGATAAATACTGTTCAATGGAAGTACATAATACTAAAATAGACATAGGTTAGGTTAGGTTGAGCCGAAACAGAAGAGGTTGTCTACAAACTTTCGTATAATAGAATTAGTATTTTGAGACAGAGTGACAATACATAGTGACATACCCAGTTATATTTGAATTTTCAGTCGTTTTAATAATTTCTGTGTGTCTCTATATTGCTAAACAGTACCATTACAATATTATTAACAGCATGGAACATATACAAATCATAACTTTATGACTTACTTTCAGCATAAGCAAGTTATTGTTACTAGGGGTTGCCATGTAGGTTCGAAAAGCAAATTAAAAATATTTATCGAGTACATATGCAGCACGATTATTAGCATTACCTATACATACAAGTATGTATACTTAAAATATGGTACATAGTTCAGCAGATAATAATAATAATAATAATAATAATAATAATAATAATAATAATAATAATAATAATAATAATAATAATAATAATAATAATAATAATAATAATAATAATAATAATAATAATAATAATAATAATAATAATAATAATAATAATAATAATAATAATAATAATAATAATAATAATAATAATAATAATAATAATAATAATAATAATAATAATAATAATAATAATAATAATAATAATAATAATAATAATAATAATAATAATAATAATAATAATAATAATAATAATAATAATAATAATAATAATAATAATAATAATAATAATAATAATAATAATAATAATAATAATAATAATAATAATAATAATAATAATAATAATAATAATAATAATAATAATAATAATAATAATAATAATAATAATAATAATAATAATAATAATAATAATAATAATAATAATAATAATAATAATAATAATAATAATAATAATAATAATAATAATAATAATAATAATAATAATAATAATAATAATAATAATAATAATAATAATAATAATAATAATAATAATAATAATAATAATAATAATAATAATAATAATAATAATAATAATAATAATAATAATAATAATAATAATAATAATAATAATAATAATAATAATAATAATAATAATAATAATAATAATAATAATAATAATAATAATAATAATAATAATAATAATAATAATAATAATAATAATAATAATAATAATAATAATAATAATAATAATAATAATAATAATAATAATAATAATAATAATAATAATAATAATAATAATAATAATAATAATAATAATAATAATAATAATAATAATAATAATAATAATAATAATAATAATAATAATAATAATAATAATAATAATAATAATAATAATAATAATAATAATAATAATAATAATAATAATAATAATAATAATAATAATAATAATAATAATAATAATAATAATAATAATAATAATAATAATAATAATAATAATAATAATAATAATAATAATAATAATAATAATAATAATAATAATAATAATAATAATAATAATAATAATAATAATAATAATAATAATAATAATAATAATAATAATAATAATAATAATAATAATAATAATAATAATAATAATAATAATAATAATAATAATAATAATAATAATAATAATAATAATAATAATAATAATAATAATAATAATAATAATAATAATAATAATAATAATAATAATAATAATAATAATAATAATAATAACCTGTAATAGATGATTTACCTCTCCCAAAAATAATAATCCAAAAGTCAGATGATAGCTAAGTGGAAGGAAAAACCAATGCATGGTAAGCTAATAAGAGACATTGAGAATCTGAATATAGATAGAAACATTTCCTATGCATGGCTGAAAAATGGTCATCTAAAACCTGAGACTGAGAGTTTGTTGATTGCTGCACAAGACCAGGCCCTCAAAACAAGATACATTGAACACCGTGTTATGAAAACCAGAGAGGATGAAAGGTGTAGAATGTGCAAAGAGAAGTCTGAAACAGTCACTCACATCATGACTGCATGTCCCATTTTAGCACAGCGCGAATATATAGATCGCCATAACCGCGTGTGCTCTCTAATCCATTATGAGATATGTCGCAACTATAACTGTCACTTGTCAGTACAGAAATGGTATCAACACAAGCCTGAAAATGTAACCACTAACAACGGAAAAGTCACAATTTTATACGATCACCCCATTAGAACAGACCGGACAGTGACAGGAACTAACGAAGGAGGAGGTGCAAACAGACCAGACATTGTTATAAGAGCTGAAAAAGTAACTTACCTAATAGATGTAGCCATCCCCGCAGATACGAATGTTATCAAAAAAGAAGCTGAAAAAAGAATTAAATATAAGAGTTTAGCAATCGAAATCCAGCGAATGTGGCGGACTAAAGTAATTATAGTACCTGTCATAATTGGGGCTACGGGATATGTTAGCCAAGAATTTAAAATATGCGTCGAGCAACTCCCTGGAGACCATCGCCCAGAGCAGATCCAGCAAACTGCAATATTAGGCACTGCTCACATACTGCGGAAGGTATTGTCGTAAACCTGAAAAGAGAAAAACAATATAAGAACTACCCTCTACATTTACACTTACCTTACCTTAAATGCATGGATTGCATTAGGTGAGAGTAACGATTCCAACCTAAACTTAACTACTACAAAGGATTAACAGCAGTCCGCGCCACACCCTGACGAAGGACTCCAGGGTGTTGGTGAAAAAGACCCAACTAAGAGTTGAGGTTGTGTGACAAGGCATAATAATAATAATAATAATAATAATAATAATAATAATAATAATAATAATAATAATAATAATAATAATAATAATAATAATAATAATAATAATAATATCTCTACCCCTCATTCTAATCACGAGGATTGGCCCAGAAGTCGAAGACTTCTGCGGGAGAGGGGACGGCATATTATTATTAAGCAGGCCGCATTTGCGCCCAGGAACGACTTACATTGGTAAACCCTAACCACTATTCAGTGCAGGAATGAGGGGAATCTGGAAAACCTCATTAATTAGGAGGATAGTCAAACGTCAATCGGTATCAATCTCTCACATTGACCCAAGCCAACATTCTTCCACCCTACCATACCCACCGAGAGAGTGCCAATCCTCTCCATGAATATAGCTTATACGGTCTACCGACTGCGGGGGTCGAACCCACAGCGATCTAGTCTCCTCAATTCAAGTACTGAAGCCTTAAACCGCGCGACCACTGACCGATCCAGATAGATATACATAAATTCTTACCCTCTAAGCTATAAAATGCCATAATAAAGTAAAAATATTTTTAACTTTGAAAATGTTAGTAGCATGCCTCGACCAATTTCATTTTTATCTAGATCGAAGTGGTACAATGAAATCTCAGTTACTGTTCAGTTAATTGTAGGTACTTATTTATCTCTACGATTTTGTGTAATGTAAAATTACATTGATAACTGCAATTTATGGTGACCATACTTGTCTTATTGTGGCTTTCAACTTAGAAAGTCACCTACTAAGATTTACTTTTATTTTTTTTGTATGGTGTTTTGGAGAGCCTGCATAGTGGTACTAGTACCTACTTGATGGAACGGTCTTCACAGAGCAATTTCACTATGTAGACCTTAGACTATTGTAAAAAATTGCCAAGATGATTCTAATGTAATAGCTGTACACAGCATATGACACGTATTTATAAATGTAGGTTGTAGGCTATAACTTCTTTGAAGCTGCCTTCATTTTTCTTCCACAACATATATCTTTAAATCTTCTGTATGAAAATTCTTACTGCAAATTTGTTGATTATCTGGTTAAAAAGTATATTTTCAATTGCACCTTAGGACCTTCCATTCCGCTCTCTTCTGAAAAATAATAAATTGACTAGTTTTCTTTTTCATTTTGGTTTTACAAATAGCCACAATATTTATATTGTGTCCCCAGAATTATAACGCAACATAATTTGACTTAACTTAAAAGTATGTATTCTCAACATCACTGAAATAACATCCAAAACGTAACAGTAACAAATACCAGAACAACAATTATTAAGCCAAAACACGAAAATAATTCCAGTAACACAAACATTATAAAACGGGACACTTCTAAAATAGAAATAAAAGCCGAAATTTATTTAAATAATATTTGACAATTTCAATTCACGACGCCACTGGCCAACTTCCCCTGTTAGGGATCTTGAGGTTAGGTCCTTAGTGAGTGATAAATCAACATTCAACTGCTATCATGTGCTATATTGTGACTTAACAATAGATGCAGGTGGTATCAAATAAGGCTAAGGACGGGAAACTTGCCATTTTAGAGCAAGTTTCTAATCATAATTTAAAATTTCTTTAGTACTAATATATTGTAGATAAAGAAAACCGAGTACAGTAAAAAAAAATAATGTTCAGGTAAAACAGGGCAATTATCATTTTGCATGTTGGCACGTTCTCGTTGACACAAAAGTTAATATGAAGTAGGTGTTTTTACATAGACTAAATGATTAAAGATTTATTATATTTCTTGTTAAATATTTAAATATATTTTACTTATTTATTAATAGTATAATTATAAAAGCGACATTAATATTTGATTTAGTTTCTTTATTATTTAAGTAATGCACAATTCGTGAATCACTTTATAAATATATTTAGGTACTTCACGAAAATCATACAGCTATAGGTTACTTCATTTCAAAGACGTATCCTTAATGTACACCTATGAATATTTTTTTTTAGAAACAGTTAAGTCTGTCGTTTAGGTATCGAATTTGATAGTTAATAGAGAAGTTTTACATTTTGGTTTTAAATTAAACTAATCCGTCAAAATCAGTGCAACGGTTGTTGGAAAATGCAAATTTCCTGCTTTATTTCAAAGTACAAGTAATTTTTGGAAGTGGTACCATTAAATATGTTATGTTGAGCATCAAAAGCATCAGATATAACCGCCCTGCCATCTACTATATACCAGGTGCAGATCTGCATATACAGTCAACGTTGCCCATTCCGAAATCAATACATCATTGGAGATATCAGCTACGGTTGCTAAAAAAAGTTTAAAGAATTGAGATATCTTTTTACTTAGTAAATAATTACAGAGTAAATTAAGTACAACTCTGTTAAAAGCCGTGTCTCCCGAACTTAGTAGATACTCACATTTTAACTTTTTTTGTTTCGCACTGTTATGCAATACATTAGTACACTTAAGGCAGAAACATATTCTATAAAAGAGCTATGAGTCAGAAGCAACCGAAGCTCTGAAAAAATATTTATTTATGTCATTGTGACATGAATACATTTTCAGAGGATTTCATAAAACACTACCATATTACATAATTAATGTATTAGACAATGTAGCAAATTCTTTGTTACATAAAATAATACCTAGATTTATTTTGAAGTTGTTGAATCAATATGTGCCTCAGTAAACAAATTATAAGAAACGATCATCATTTATAAACACACAAAGCAGGAGAGGCCCCATGTGGGATCCTTGTGGTATAATAGAGATTATAGAATGGTACTCAGAAAAGAAATTGTTAGACCTAATATATTGGCTAGTATTAGCTATATAAGACTTCAACCAACGAAGTAATCCACCATGGGTTTTCAAGTTTTACTAATACTGTCGGATGTACTTTATCAAACGCCTTTTGAAAATTGGGTCCCCTGCATCATCTTCATAACTTCAAGAGTCCTTTGCAAAATGACATTAAAATTCGTAAAGAAGATAATTTTCTTTACCAATCAGTTCAAAAGAAGTTTTTACCAATCAGTTCAAATGAAGTTATTTAATGGCTGTAGGTTCAAGAATGTTAACAAATAAAGTAAAGAAATGAGAGAGTAAATATTGACCTCATCCTTCAGAACTCAAACTATAACCGATCGTTTCTAATAGTTGGGACTGGTTGCATAATTTTAATTTTATAAATATAAGGCGAATATACTTTAACCAGCATATTTCGAATAAATAAAGTAGTAGATTTATCTCGATTAATCCAAGTTTTCACTATGTTACTATATCTTATATTACATTAACTAAAGTAAAATTAATGATTAGATACCTAGCAATAATAAAATAGTTGCATAGTTTACATTCATTTCTGTGAAGGTCTCTCTTTGAATAAGTTTGAGTATAATAATTTGATTCTCATCCTTTGCAGTAGTAATGGCTCAAAAGTGAGAACTAAATTTTACGAACAGTTTAAGGTGTACCACAACAAAATGGGAACGAACAGAAAAGTTAATGACGTGATATGAGTTCGTGCTAAAGCTTTAGAAAAGAGAAGTTGATTTCGTGAACTTTCACGAACGACAAAAGCAAAGGACGACAACAGCTTCGGCCCCCACATTCAATCGAAAAATCACGGGTGTTATAATTCAATTTGGAGTCGAGCAAATTTTAATCCCTCTGCCGTCAAATCCATGTAGTTCGTAGTGTGGAAAGTTTCTTAAGCTGGCTTGATCACTTTGTCGATACGGAGCAAAAAGTAGATATCAGGACTTAACATTTATCTATTGGAGCAGTGAGGAAATCTGATCGGATGTCTGCAAAATTACTGTACTTTGAAGTTTCGTTTAATGTACAGGGTGGTTTAATTTTGGTTGGGTTGCACGATATGGACTAAACCATAACAGAAATAAATACATGGCGTCTTGTAATTATCAGTCTACCAAACTTCACCACTATTTCGAAAATAAAATAGGTTTGATAAACACAGGTATGAAAATGTTTACCACTGAGGAGGTAAAGTTATAAGAAGTGAATACAGTTTTAAATTAATAATTGTATGCACATGATGTGAGTAAATAGCTATTTATGATATAAGTGTTAAAAGTAGGATTTTATTTTGTTTGTTTTGAGTGAAGATAAAATCACTTTTAACACGTATATCATACACTATTTTTTCTACAAAACAATCGGAAGAACTTTAAACTCGATAAAAATAAGAAATCAAAAAATACACACATATCGCAATGTTTATGAACCAAAATTTCCTTAGCAACCAGTGCTGTTGTTAGTTATGGAAAAACCGCAAAAATATTGACAGCATTTTCTAGTAATATTATAAGTATAATGAATAATCTCGATAATGAGCGTAACGAATCCATCCCTGCTGAAATCTTTGAGCCGTCAGTCGAGCAACATTGGAATTATTGCCGGCGAAATCAAAGGAACAGTACGAAATCGCTTATAGACGCTTTTCGGAATGGTGCAACATTAAAAAGGTTCCTGGGAAATGTAACGAAAATGTTTTACTAGCATATTTTGAGGAAAAAGCCAAGATATGGAAATCGTCAACGCTGTGGTCAAATTATTTCATGATCAAATGAAAATGTTAAAAATAAAGCAAGATCAAGATATAAGCAAACATTATAAACTTATTGCTGTTTTAAAACGGAAGAGTGAAGAATATCAAGCAAAAAAGTCAAAAGTTTTGACGAAGACGCATATCGACAAATTTCTCACAGAAGCAGAAGACGAAAAGTATCTGATGATGAAAATCGCAGCAATAGTGGGTGTCTTCGGGGCGTGTTGCCGGAAGGAATTGTGTCAGATGACCATCGACAATATCGAATATTTGGGCACTTCGGTTGTTGTGACCATACCAGATACTAAAACGAAAGTGCCTCGGACTTTCAGTGTTGTTGGTGAATTCTATTTCAACTTTTTTAGAAAGTATATGGTACTCCAGCCACCCAACGCTGACCATAGACGACTTTTTCTTAAATATATGAAGAATAAATGTGTGAAGAATCCAGTCGGAATTTACATGTTTGGTAAAATGCCTGCCGACATTGCAGAGTTCTTGAATCTACCAAATCCTCAACTCTACACAGGACACTGTTTTCGTCGTTCATCGGCGACATTGTTAGCTGATTCTGGTGCAAATCTTACTACCATCAAGAGGATGGAAATCTTCCACGGTAGCTGAAGGCTTCACTGGAACAGAAGAAGGAAATTGCGTGGTAAATACTTCCTACTGCTGCAACTACTAGCAAGACCACCAGTACTACCAGTAGTATTTCTACAGAAAATAGATGTGTCACACATGTTGACAGTAAAACCTACTTAAGTATGATGACTCCGCAGGAAATTACAATTTCAAATTGTTCTAATTTTACTATAAATGTTAATAGTAATAACTAGTTAAAATGTTGGTTTGTACTTATTTAAAATAAAAAGTTGTTCATGTGTTTGTTAAAACGTTTTATTAATTTTCAAAACAAAATTTAAATAAACTTTGATTTACTTTTAACACTAGTGTTAAAAGTAACTTACTTTTAACACGCGTGTCAAAAAATGACATTTTTAAAATCAAAAATGACAATTAAAAAGCCCACTTTTAACAGTTTTGTAGAAAAATAATTTGATCACTTTATAATCGGATTTTTATTCACACATATGACCCGTCTAAAGTGACCACTAGTGGAATAAAGTAACTTTATTTCACTAGTAGAATAACGAAAAAGTACTATACCTATAATAAACCAAATTTGATATATTTACTTTTTTACACTAGCATTTATAGTAATAGATATTTAGTTTTTGTTTTATCACATTTATCTTCCTTTCCGCTAATAGCAACCCTTTTATCATTGTTGCAATCATTTCAGAACCCATAACATCTGCCGAAGAATTTGCACAAGTTACGGATGTCTCTTCTTGTAAGAAACAGCTATATTTTCCTTGCAATATCAAGTTTGTTAGATACGGACTCCATCATGCCGTTTAATGGTTGTAAGATCAGCACCTTTATTGGACAAGTAGTGAAGAAGTGCGCCTCATACAATGACCAGTATATACTTCACAAATGAAGCAACTCTTCAGAGTACCTTCGCCAATGTGTTGCAACAGACTGAGAAGTACATTTTTTATTGATGTATCTTAAAAGGAATCTGTTTTGTGTTAAGCGAAGTGGGCGCAGATAAATATATTTTCTGCATATTTCAACAGCATTCACGCCAAATACTTCTTCTATAATTGTAAATTTTCTTAAAATGTCCGTATTGGTGTCAGGTATTGAAGCAAGTAGGCAATTGCCAACGACCTGTATGTCAATAATTTTCAAATTTGTCAATTTGCAGCATCGATAGGAACCAGTAACCCCCATTATTAGTGCAACCTAATATAATTCAAAGTTAACTATATACCTAACAACCTGTAAAAGGTAAAGAGATATTACTTTAATCATTAAATATTCTTTATCAGAAGCTCTTTACAATACTGCAGCTTTTTTTGTTTTGTATCCTCTCGATATACTCTTCAAATAAGCAATAAGCTTGTGATTTTTTCGAATATCTATATCTTTGTAGACCTTTACAGTAGCCATCAATATCCAATACTTCTGCCACATACATGAAATTGCATATTTTTTCTTCAAATTTAAAAAATACGATAGCATGACTTCTTCAGTTATTGCCATTAATCCCCATGTTTCCCTCTATTCGTTAAATGTGGCGAATACTTTTTTATAATGTTCCCTGGATTTCACTGGCAATAAATGGAAAATTGCTTCTTGAGCTTCTCAGCACAGGAACACAATTATTTTCTTGCATTTTTACCAGATTCAGATAGAACAGTGTTTATTAAATAATTAATAACGTACCATAGCAACCAGTAGATATAACAAAACTTAAAACGTTTCATTGAGTACTAAAAAATATCAAGTCGTGCGAATATTTTTTTATTAAATTGCAATAATTCTGACCACAAATATGATTGTGATATGATTATGGATAAAACGTATTGCATTCGTGTTTCAATTGCCTTTTATCTACTTAATAATTTTAAACAGTCTTGCGTGGATAAAATGCTACTTAAAATGCTTTTACAATTTACAACTATTAAAATTTATTTGAAAAAAACTCAACTCTTGAGTAAAATTGGTCTTAAAACAACCTTAAGACATAAATACAGTTTTGTCGTGTAATGAGGTACAACAGGAGCTTACATGATTCCTAACAATATTTATAATTATCCTACATTAGGCTATTTATAACAGTCTGCTATCAATTTATCAAACCTGTTATCTCTAAAAATTTATAGGCTTTGAGCAAACTTTTGTTCTGCACTCTGTTATACAGCACAATTTGTTCATAAACGATACCAAAATTGATCAGAATCTCTTATTATTCAGTCGCAGATAGAACCATTTTATATTTTTTATGTCAATGCAAAAAACTAGTGTCTGCCTCACAAATCTAGTTCACGCTGTGACAGACTATTGTACAACGTGTGGTGCACAAATAACTTTAAGCAAATTTAGATTTACTCAATCTGTTGGATTCAGGTCACACAAATATTGCGCGATCAAACTGTGTGTACAACACATCCTGCTGTGTAAATTGTTTTATATGGGGTCTATTACTACAGTTAAAATTTATGTGAGGCAGTGAATGTTATCGTGGTGTTACCCATACCTACCAGGATGAGTGATTCTTAGTATAGTAAGCTTATACAGAGCTCAAAACGCATTGCAAGTGTTGCAGTATTCAGTAAAGTGCTTTATAACGCAAATAAGGCGTTGAGATTGTCTACATACACTATTTGTACTAAGAAGCACATATAATAGTAACATCAACATCGAAACAAAATCGCCGAAGGCGTGTAATAGGTCTAGCTCTGGTAGTTGCGTCAAATTAGCATTTCACTTGTAACTTCTTGCGGAGAGGTCCGATTGAGTTGCGGTTTTCTGCAAAATGTTCAGCGAATTTTTTATAACAAAAGGTACATCTAACCTCTGTACGCTCGCAAATTTTTAATTTTTTATTTAACAAATGACCCATTTTTGTTGAACATATGGCAAATGTCACACACGATTCAACGAAAATGTCTGGAAAATGTTCTCTCGAGGGTTTTTGAGGTCCCTCTTTATCACTTTGACGTTAGCTTTATTATTTATTGCTAAATTGTTGTAACTGGGCTAATTAAAAATTAAAAACTCCACCCCCGAAATCACCAGAGAACCGGAATTTTTTCCAAGATTTCTGGCTTTTTAAGGCGAACCATCGGCACAAGAGTTTTGCAAATATAATTGTTTATTGTTCGATTGTTGCAACCTCGCCAATTAACAAATTAATAACTCTACTCCCGGAATCGTTGGAGAACCAGATTTTTTTGCAATAACGATTTTGATCCTCGAGTGCTTATCACGTTATATTCACTGAGTTTTTCAGGTTGAGCAAAAAATTTGGCCAACAATCTCCAAGCGATAGTATAGACCGGGTCTACAACGAATCGTTGGGAAGAAGTTCAAAGTCTCTTACGCTCGTCAGACGAGAATTATTCATTTGTTAATTAGCCAGGTTATAACAATTAAACAATGAACAATTATATTTGCAAAACTCTTGTGCCGATGGTTCGCTTAAAAAGCCAGAAATCCCGGAAAAAATCTCTAGTGATTCCGGGAGTAGAGTTATTAATTTGTTAATTAGCCAGGTTGCAACAATTGGAAAATAAACAATGGCGTGCAACAACCTTGTGCCGATGGTTCTCCCCATTATCCCACAGTTATTGCAAAAAAATCTGGTTCTCTAACGATTCCGGGAGTAGAGTTATTAATTTGTTAATTAGCGAGGTTGCAACAATCGAACAATAAACAATTATATTTGCAAAAATCTTGTGCCGATGGTTTGCCTTAATAAGCCAGAAATTCTGGAAAAAAATCCGGTTCTCTAGTGATTTCGGGGGTGGAGATTTTAATTTGTTAATTAGCCCAGTTACAACAGTTTAGCAATAAATAATAAAGCTAACACCAAAGTGATAAAGAGGGACATCGAAAACCCTCGAGAGAACATTTTTCAGACATTTTCGTTGAATCGTGTGTGGCATTTGCCATATGTTCAACAAAAATGGGTCATTTGTTAAATAAACAATTAAAAATGTGTGAGCGTACAGAGGTTAGATGAACCTTTTGTTATAAAAAATTCCCTGAACATTTTGCAGAAAACCGCATCTCAATCGGACTTCTCCGCAAAAAGTTGTCTATTTTCACATTTTTCATGCTAATTTGACGCGGCTATGGTCCTAGAACGGAAACCATACATTTATGCTGCAGCACTGAACAAGCAAAACGTCAACCCATTAAATTCAATAATCGATGAAAATTGTTCAACCATTTGTTTACAAACTAGTAAATGGGGAAATTGCATGATTCTTCCAAATACGTGCAGAAGAAAGATTGTATTATTTCGAAATGGCGTTTGTTCTAGACAATTTCGTGAAAAATAAGCCTAAAAACAATATTTCAAAATTTAGTCTGGCCACGCCTTCTCAAAACGGTCATTCCTACGTGTATACCTAAATACAGCTGTGTGCTTTAGTTTAAAACTATATACGACTTCCATGCTTTCGAACAACGCAGTACATACGTTTAGAAGAGTTAATTTATTATTTGTGATATTATTAGGTGTTATTGTGTTAAATAGACATTAGTATTGAATAAAGTTGGAAAATAGACTCGTAAAATGGATACTGAAAGTACTCCCCTAAGTTACTCTTGCCATTTACGTGATATAGTATGTTCTTTGAAGCATTTATAAAATTTTGCTCTCTGGCTTCACTACATTAAATTACCTGTTTTATTCTGAAAACAAAAGTTATAAATAAGAATTTTTTTTAATAATTTAGGAGACATGAAATTAGTAGTAAATAGCAAAAAATAAATGTTAAATACCATTATTAATTACTTATTATTTTACAAATTAAAACTAGTAGTTTAATGTGAGAAGATGGCATAATTACAAATACCTCAAGTAAAACCATATATCTGGTACTTAAGCAACAACATTGTCGCCGTAATTGTCACAAACGGATGTATATGATGTATATTGCAAACAAAGGAATAAGTTATGTTTAATAATACCAGTTGATCACCTCTTATGGCATTATCTACACAGTATTTACAATATGTATCTATTATCCACAGATGCCACAAAAACGCGAAAATACAAGGAACAAACGCCTGTTTACATCACCAACCTGCACCTGTATCCATGGAAACATACCGTGCCGAACGACGTGTAGCGTCACACCAATGATATCGCGTTTTCGACCACGTTGTTTCGTTTACATTATTTGGCAATTTCTAAATGTATATTTTAATTATTGTGTGATTATTGCAGCCAGATACATGTTCTGACCTTTTAATGTTTAATATATATGTAATATATATACAGGGTGTTTATTAATTAAATGCCGATACATAAGGGTGTGAATCCTTCGGTCATTTTAAGAAGAAAACTTAATATCAACATATGTCCTAAACCTCGTAATTTTTGAGTTACAGAGTGTTACAGTTTTAAGAAAAAAATTACTTTTTTATTATAATTTTCTTATCACTCCAGATATTTTTATGAAATTTTGTACACACCTATTAATCATTAAGGAGCATTGTTTGATGTAAAAAATGTTTTAAAATATTTGTCAATGAAGTCCGTACGAGGTTTGAACTAAACATTTTGGAAGAAAAAAATGAAACGTCATTGCTTTTTCTAAAAACTAAAATTATTTTTAAAATCTCCATTTATTTTACAGCAAATTCGGTACCTAGACTTACTCTCACATAAAAAAATTAAAACCAAAAACATTTTTTCCCCAAGTTCATTGAGACTGCTTTTCATATTTTCTTGCCATTTTGTAGACACCCACCATGCGTGGAAACACTTTTTGGTGGGGCAAAAATTAATTAATGAAAAATGGTAAATTTTACAATCGGTGAATTAGTTGACATGCATTTTACTTATGGGGTTGCCGACGGAAATGCATACAAAGCCAGGAGGATATACCAAGAGCGGTATCCAAATCGCGTACTACCCGATACGAGAACATTTTCTGGGATTCATAGACGTCTTCACGAAACTGGAAATTTAAAAGTAGACCACAGTGCTAAAGGAGTCCCTGAAACAGTAAAAACACCGGAACTTGAAGAAGGAATTTTACATCAAATTGAGGAACTCCGAAACTAGCACGAGGAAAATCGCGGCAACATTTAATGTTTCACACGTACTTGTTTGGAAAATTATTATCGAAAATTTGTTATATCCATATCACATGGCATTACTCAAGAGTGCAGGCATTACTCCCCAGAGATTTCCCGTTGCGCATTAATTTCTGTGAGTGGGTTGTTCAAAAGCTGCTGGAAAATCCGTTATTTGACAAGTACAATCTTTTTACCGATGAAGCTAGTTTCTCTCGAAACTCAATACGAAATTTCCATAATAACCATTTGTGGGCGGATGAAAACCCTTTTGCATTTGTTGAATCAAATCATCAAGAACAGTTTTCATTAAATGTTTGGGCTGGTATTATTGACGATTATTTGATAGGCCCATTTTTTCTCCCAAGAAGATTAGATGGACAATCATATTTATACTTTTTTAAAGAAGATCTGCCGCCAATAATTGAAGACCTTCCTCTTTTATTAAGAAACCAGATGTGGCTAATGCACGATGGTGCGCCTCCACATTTTAGCATACGGGAGCGTGAATTTTTAAATTACAATATCGCGATCGGTGGATTGGCCGCGGAGAAACGCAGTCATGGCCGCCCCGACTACTTTTTCTGGGGTCATCTGAAAAGCTTAGTGTACACAGTGCCGATTCAAGCCGAAGAAGAGTTACGAAATCGTATAATAGTATGCTGCCAAACCATAAGAGACTTTTTTGAAAATGTACGGCAGTCTATGCGAAGAAGAGTAGATGCTTGCATACGTGTGGGTGGAGGACACTTTCAACTACTGTAAATACATAATTTGGGTTCTTTATTTTGTTTGTATTGTCTTGTCTTGTCGTTTCGTTTTAGGTTTAAGATTTTGAATTTATCGTTTTACTAAACTAATCGCGATTTTTAAAACAAAATTTAAATAAATCAGAGGCGTACCGGTTTTTTCTATCCAAACATTTAATATTATGTCTACGTGGAGGTCACTGGTTAAAATAAAAAATTAATTTTTGTCCTAAGAAAAGTGTTTCCACGCATGGTGGGTGTCTACAAAATGGCAGCAAAATATCAAAAGGAGTCTCAATGAACTTGGGGAAAAACTTTTTTGGTTTTCATTTTTTTACGTGAAAATGGTGCGTCGTACGAGAGTAAGTCTAGGGAACGAATTTGCTGTAAAATAAGTGGAGATTTTAAAAATAATTTTAGTTTTTAGAGAAAGCAGTGGCGTACTAGTTTTTTCTTCAAAAATGTTTAGTTGAAACTTCGTACGGACGTCATTGACAAAGATTTTAAAACATTTTTTACATCAAACAATGCTCCTTAATGATTAATAGGTGTGTACAAAATTTCATAAAAATATCTGCAGTGATAAGAAAATTATAATAAATAAGTAATTTTCTTCTTAAAACTGTAACACCCTGTAGCTCAAAAATTAAGAGGTATATGTTGATATTAAATTTTCTTCTTAAAATGACCGAAGGATTCACACCCTTAAGTATCAGCATTCAATTAATAAACACCCTGTATAATATATAATATACATGTAATACATTTGAAACCAATATAAAATTTATGCGACTTCCCCATTATCACAGACAAGTAATATATCCTACGATATTATTATCACAAAAAAACTGTATAT
The DNA here is from genome assembly GCA_037114965.1 of Monochamus alternatus. NCBI lineage: Eukaryota > Metazoa > Arthropoda > Insecta > Coleoptera > Cerambycidae > Monochamus > Monochamus alternatus. The sequence goes on from CM073429.1 coordinate 26,493,818, forward strand.
ACTTCTAAACTATGAACTTCTTCTAAAAAGAAACTAGTAGACATTCATACTCAGTTTACTCTAAAGATATTCCGTTCATAAAGTATGCCTTTTAAATTTCCTTGTTCGGTAACATTCTGTGTAATTAAATTGACTTGTAAAAAAATCAGTTATGATTTCACCGGGTTTCGGTTTTATTAAAGGCTAATTAAGTAAATTATATAAATCCGAGCAAGCCATGGGCGGATATAGCGGCGCAGTTGTTTTTCAATTTCCCCGTAATCCATTTAGCCATTAATTAAAAACTACGGCTTCGTCGGCGTCTCATTGATGATCAAGCATCCTTGCTCCTTGACTTCTTATCGCGTTTTCTTTAAAATTTCCTTCAGTTGAGTGTAATAATGACTCTGGGGCGGTCGTAAATTAGGGAATCCATTAATCCATGTAAATTTAGACAATCGGGATATTCGATCGATGCCGTTTAATACGGAATTTATTAATTCAAACAAAAGGTATCATAACTCATGGAGTTTGAATAAGTGCTATAAGTAATTAAAGGTGAATTGCATTAAAAATTAATGAGGTGTAGCTAACGTATTACCTTGAAACTTGAAGCCAAGGCACGCATTTTTAATTTTTCGTTGCTTTAAATTATTTATGTGTACCTAATTAACGTTTAATTTCGTCATCATTCACTGTCAATCATGCGTCGACAGTAACGGATATTACTTACCTGGAAATTTAAACAGTAATCTACCTACTGGTTAGTCCTTTGAGGCTATTAACCTAGATCAACTCTTATTTAAACTTGATATTCTTCTTCTTGTCGTGTCGATCGATTTTTCAAAACGCATTGGTTAATTTTAATCTTCATTTTCTTAAAAAAAAACTATTTTATAATTTAAGTTTGAAATAAATGTTTTAATTTACTACTACGCCTAACACTTATTGAACAATATGGCAGGAAACCCCTATAAACTATACATCATATAAATAGTTATTTTCCTTTATTACACTGTTTCCTATATTGACCAGCGGCATATGTTGAGCAAAGATTAAATTATTACTCTAACGACACACCTTACCTTAATTTTATTCTGTAGTCTATTCAACAGATATTTTTTGTGAAAAGTTTTGCAATTGATATTCCTGAATTGATTATGTTTACTACATCACTAGTCCTTTCCTGCGAAAAAATAGTAAATGTCTCTTCTAAATTAATTCTGCTGAATTATAGTGTTCATGATGTTTGTCTCTCATCAAATCACTTACCGAGGGAACCTGAAGAATGCTAAAAATCAGTTGTAGTTGTATAAAAATGTTTCAGATTTCTTTCTATCAAGTTAACTTTTACTTATACTGTGATCATTACATTATGCCTTCACGGACCTACACAGCACAAATCTGCAAAGTCTACTTATGAAGGTTCTCATGTTATTTTAGAACATCGCATACTAGACCAGCACCTGCATGTACCGTCACCTACAACGACTGTCGCTGCAGGTGGCCTGCGACTTCTATGCTAGGCCACGCTAGTCCAACATATGTTATGTTTCTACAAAAGTCAGGGATTGGTTTCAAACTGTCAGAAATATTAAACCAGTTAAGTTGCGAATGTGTCGCTGAACTGTCGAGCACACTCGTTTGTCAACAACCTCCGACTTACCTTAAGCAAACAGTAAATCTTTCTTCAGATGACACTGCTCTGTGAAGTCTGGTGTTTTGGTGTTCTAGACAAGGACGATTCAAATACTAAAAATAACTTCGTTGATCTCTCTCCAGTTCAGAAAATAAATGATGAAATTCACCATAGAGCTTTCTCTTTTCATTGATAGAGTGAATCCAAAATTGTATCATTTTTCTGGCTTCTTCCCCTTTCTCGTCTTCATACAACATTGCGAAAATACACTCAACAACTACTTAAAAACTTCAAAATGCCTGCCACATATATAACCTGCACAGAAAGTTGCTGTTCCATGCTGGACAAGTGTGCAGTGCAAGATGTGCAGGTTTGCAGGTACGCGTTGTCCTGGTACGTACAGGCATAATACGCGAGAGTTTTTAGTCGATAGTACTACAAGATTTTATATTGTTTTATAAAAAGTGTTGTGTTTGTTATTGATGTTGCCAAATGCATAAGAACTGAAATAAAAAATTCTGAAAGTCTTTGTTTTAAAATTTTTATTGTTTTTGTGGCAGTACACCCCCAAAAATTAGAAACCCTTAAAATAGTTATTTTTCTTTATTACGCACTGTTTTCTATACTGTAATCCAGAAATGACCAACGCCATATATTGAGTAAATATTAAATCATTACTGTAATAACATACAATGAATCTATAAATAGAAAACTAATACTATCTCTTACAATGAGTTACAGAAGAATTAGAATATCTCATGCATACATTTTTATTTTAAAATCGCTGCAAGTAATTAAGATAAACATTTTTATATTAGAAATACATAAATGGTTTTATGTAAAATTCACAATTATTCATCTGATAATAAATTTATTAGCTGTACATATTTCATTGGTTGATCAAGATTGTAATGTAAATATTTATTGCCGGTGGGTTTTCCAGAAAGAAATAAATGGCTTTCGATATACCTATATATTAAAATTGAGTTACATTAAAAATGAATAATGGACAGTTAACATATTTCCATGAAATTATTTTAAAATATTGTTTTTTAATACCACCTGTGTGATACACATTTTAATAATATGGAATATAGAAAAATAAACATTTCATAAAGCAAGAATCTTAATATAAAAAAACTGTTCGCCTTAATGTAGGCGGAACATTTTAAATCTAGTACGTGAGGAAATGGTTATTATTAACCAATTCCTAATTACTATTCATAGCGGACAACAGCAAATTCTGTTAAAATTATCAGGTAGTGTAAGGGAACATATACTTTTAACTATTATTTTTGTTATGTACATTTTGTTGATTAATATATGTTATAGTATTTAGTGTTCCACTATAAATACAACTTACCTAAACCTTACATACCTGATATCGTGTAATAAAAATACTCTGTGTAAGATCTAATACAACTATAAGCTTGTGTTAATGTAGGTTAGATCTACAATGGTTAGAAATAGCTTGCCAGTATTAGTTTTTACCTAATTGTTGTCTTAAATGAAATTACCAACTTTTTTGAAATCATTCTGTAGATGCTCATTCTACTATTAAAACCAAAACAAACATATCCTATAATCATGGACTCCCTCAAGTACTAGTTTCTTATTAATCAAATACTAGTCTGCTCTTCTAGATTTTCCTTTCTAGACTAACCCTTATGATTAAAATGACCAATTTGAAGGCACCCGTAAAAGAGCTGCAAATGTCAAGATAGAATCAAGTCCAGATCAGCGAACTTGCCTGCCTTCATAGTCATATATATTTATATAAACTCTTAACGAACTGCATTATTGGTGACATCAAAAATAGCGTTACAAAATTTACTTGTAACGTTAGACCTTATGGAAAGATGCATTAAAAGTAAAACTATAAGTACTTTTTTCTCTTTTTATCTAATTATTATAATTTTTAAGATATATCATTTAGCATATCATATTATGTCATGTCGTAGGAGATTATCTTCAGTGTCGATTTTAATATACCTAATTAAATCAGGTTTGAATGTGAATTTACCGTTAACTTTATTTGATCTAAACACATAACATTGATAATTACAACTATATATTTAGGACCATAAGGTTTCAGATGAAGATTACCGATAATCCAATTGACATTAGCTGCTCAATTGGGCTTGATTCTGTTTTGCTGTTGGTGAAGTAATCAGGCATTTTAAAAAAAGTCGTTTAAATCATTTAAATAGAAAATTATTGATAGCTGATCCAAACCTAGCAAATAATCTTTCTACCGAATTCAAGTGAAGAAAATTTACATGTCTATTAAACTGAGATATATTATTATTGGATGTGCTCATGATGTAAGTGAACCTTCACTCAATTTATTTAACAGTACCTTCACTCACAAAGATAAAGTCTATACGTCACATACCACTTGGCTCAAAAGTTGTTTTAACTAGTAGCTTCTACTGTTAACTGTCATTACATTATACAGTATATTCCAATGATATTCAGAAGATAGTGCAGGCATATTAAATTTCATATACAGGACAAATTACACCAACAACGTTTGGCTGTATATTCACGACAGTAAATAAATAAGATCTACGATGTAAAAGTTACTAAAAACATGTTGAGTTTTTGAGTTGCAGGCTTTTAAAAACTCAAATGAATTTAATTAATTAATAACTTTATAACCCCTTTACCAATCGCGTTGAAATTTGAAACATTTATTTAGGCCATTATGGCGTTTTATCTGTTACTTTAGTAAAATCGATATACTGGATGATAGTTTTCTCCCGTTACCACCTCCTTTTACCAGCGAAAACAAATGAAAAATAAGTATAGAATAACATTAACCTGATAGCAACAGCAAGCATTTTAGTGATTTTTAGGCTTTCACGGTGACTCCGCAAAGCTGAGTCGCGGTGAAGTTTTCGTGAAGTCACCACTGAAGACGACAATGAAAAGCGACGAAACTTTGGAAGAATGGGCTATGACCAGTTACAGAGACGGCTACGAAACCTCTCGGAAGATCATTATTAACCGAGGAACGGTTCCGACCATAGCAGTCGTAATACCAACAACAGAGCCTAACTCGAGAACAAGGGCAGGTCAAAGAATCCCGTCTATAGCTAGGGATGTGCACTTTCACTCTGATACTGGCAGTGACCAGTTACCGAGGTCACAGTATAACAACCGGAAAATCACTATACAGGGTGTATCTAAATAACACTGATAAAATGTAAGGGGCGATTCTTTGATGAAAATTAATAGGTGATTTTGGTATTTTTTTAAACCCTTCCCTGAAAAGTTACGCCTCTCCAAATATTCTAAAAAAAAATTATTTTTACAATAAACAATAAGCAAGATGAGTTACTGCATATAGTCAAGAACAAAAATTTTGCAAAGAAATCCGTTATTGATGAGACGACTACGGCTCAAGGACATACCGTTCTACGGTTGCATTCATACTGCTGTGTTTTTAATTCCATTGAATTAATATGTAGCCAATTAAAAAGAGATATTCACAGAAATAATGCCTTTCCAAAATTTGACAAAACAGTTAAAAATGTTATAAGGAGCTAGTTAGTTGAATAAAATTACGTCATAAAAATTGAGAGAGACTATATAAAGCTACATACATTGATGGGGCTAAATAAAAGTGGTTTCATCATAACTGTTAATAAAGAATCTGATACAAGAGATGTTAGTAGTGACTGACAAATGTTAGTAATAGTGTGTTATTTTCTTATGATGTATAAGTACATTTTCTTGCTGTGTTTTTATGATGTCGTTATTATGTAGTATATTGGAAATATATTATTCTTGTCACTACCAGGATATAAATACATAAATATATTTCTGTATAGCTGTTTTCTATTATTATTTTTTATTTTGTTTTTATTTTAAGGAGTATAATTTAATTCATTAGATATTTTTTATGTTTTTTTTTGTTCCCCTTATGTATCCTTCCTACCTAATCCTAATCCCACCTCCTGGCAGAGAACACTTCTACCTCCTCGTGGCCCTTGCTGGAAATTAATAATTCAAAATTGCATAATAACATCCAATATTTAATCAAAATATGTATTTAATCAAATAGTCACATATACGTTCATTATTATACACTATAAAAAAAAATCGAAAATAATCCCATTGTAATAATAATACAAACGTAAAAAAATATTATTTTGAGATCAGCTTTGCTTGTTCTTTCAGCAGCGTCGCTCCCCATCCTGGATGGGCATTTCTCGACGTCTCTTTATAATTAACCCCAGAAAATATCCCCATACATCAAACGCCACGGCCGCGCCGCCAACATGAAAAATAACTGCAGCTTCCTGTTCCCCACCGCGAAACTTTCATAATTTCCTGCGCCGCTCCGGCACACTCCGAAATAAGAATTTGCAAACAGAAATTAGAACCACTCAAAGTTCACCAACTTTTCCACAACCTCTAATTGAAACTCCCTTAATATGTCTCTACCGCAACAGTTAAGAACTTATTGTGAGTGGTAGGAAGTAATTGGTTTATTATACCGTTCCACCTCCTTAATGGGCCTTGGTGGTTATGATCCAATGAATTCCGCTTTGACAGACTCGAGGAAAATTATAAAATTTAAATCATGACTTCGTTTGACTAGGAAACCTGACAAAAGTACTCGGCAGTTTCCTTTAACAATATCTAATGTCCTCATCATAACTCAATCAATGTTTCCACAACAAGTTCATTTCTAAGAGAATTAATATACAATACAACTGACCCCGTGTCACTTCCCAATACGAACGTATACGTTTAAAAAACATTTAAAAGTGTTTGAAAGTTTAGGGTAGAAATAACGAAAAAATGTCGCAAAAGAGAAACGCGTTTTTAACTAAAAACAAAACGTTTATTAAACTAAGTTTAAATAACATTGAAATTAAACAGTTATAATACATATAGTAGATTATAAAATCACTACGCCCCGATTTGAGAACGTTCACTCGAAAATCCTATAGCAGTCAGCTAGGTTCAGAATCCATATCGTACCAGACATATGCTTACAGATTTAGAGCTTATTAGCTCGTTAGACTGACGATAAACGTGACTGCTAGATTCTGTATCTATAGTCTGTTTAGAAATGAAAGAGAGTAATAAAAGGTTATTATGTATGCAAATCGTAAATAAATGTAGTACTGGTGCTTATATTCAATATTTTTATATTATGTATTATCGGTATAGATGAGGTGTACTTTTAAAAAAACTTTGTGTGATCGAACCGTACTAACTTGTAGAAGGTAGTTAAAATATAATCCCCGACAATCCGTCTTTGTCTATGCCGCTTCAATTTCTCGGTCCATTTCTCTTATAAATAAACAATATAAAAACAGCATTTCAAAACTAGAGGCTACTTTAAGCATCATAACCGGGTTAAGAGGGTTTTTAGTAATTTAAATAAAATTATTCAATATTATTATCAAAATATTTATTTAAATTTATTGAATAGACTTTATTCCACACAAAAATATATGTATTTTGAAAATTCAAATTATGGTGAGTAAATATAGTGTTGTATAAATGTACAATAAAGAAAATAAAAAGTAGGTATATTAAATTTCATTCTCTGAATATTCTGATGAATTATCTTCGTCTCCTATATTGATAACGATAGATTCCACAGTAACGTCAATTAAATTATCGAGTTCCCATATTTTCTCCTCTTCTTTTTGTACATGATGTATACATCTTTGCCAGTTATCTGCAGTTACGCGTTCCAAGGAATTTTTTAACAAAATTTTCACGCTGCTTAATTTAAACGTCATATTATTTCGCACTACATCTCCTTTTACCTGCGTCCAGACTAATTCGATTGAGTTAAGTTCACAGTGATAAGGTGGTAACCGTAGTACCGTTATTTGGCGATTTGTTGCCATTTCATCGATAACATATTTTTTCTGATCTTTATTAAGATTTACAAGCGTCAAAAATTTTTTTTTCACCATATTTGTTTCAAAGGAAATGTTTTTTTCCGGATATCCATTGAATTATATCGGCTTTCCTCCAAGCAGTCGAAGGCGTCCGCTCGGTCTGCCGTGAATGGTAACTGGCATTATCCATAACAATTACAGACTCCGGAGGAATAAGATCCAATATCTGTGTAAAATACTTTTCGAAAACATCTGCGTTCATGTCTTCGTGATAGTCACCTGTATTTTTAGATTCAAATAAAAGTAAACCGCCATCTACAAAACCACTGGCACTACCTATATGTGTCACTATTAATCTTCGCCCTTTACCTGAAGGTGCTTTGAATCCTGTTGAAAGTCCATCCAAAAATGTTTGTCGAAAGCTTTTTACATTTTTATCTTGCCATACTTTTGTTACAGTATTATCCCTTATTGACCCAAGTTTCGTCTAGATAAGAAATATTCCTCACTTCGTCACGGAATTTTCTAATTGATCTTAAGTAGAATCTTCGCCAACAAATAATTTCATCTTTATCGATAAGAACTAACTTGCTGTTCTGCTTTCCCCAGCAACTCTCGTAAGACGGCCTATAATTTGCTTCTACTGATTTTTGGCAAATCGTTGTCCTCTGAAAGTTTACTTAAAATTTTTTTTAGCGTTGGTATTTTTTTTTTTAAATAAAATGAGTGTACTTTTCTGCGAATGACATTTTTGAAGAAATCATCTATCACGACTTTTGACCTCTCTGTAGATGATTTTGGGGGATTTACAGTATCTTGTTCATTTTTTGTTTCCTTTAAAAGTCTGTAGATAGTCGATTTTCCAATCCCTGTCATTTTGGAACACTTTTCCATGATGTCGTCGACACTGTTGGTAGGATTTTGGTGATTGAATGTATTAAATACATTTAATATAATAATCTTCTCGTTCTGACACAGCGCACATCTTTTCACGCGTTTAGCAGGTACGTAATCTGATAAGCTTGACATTTTACCCATACAATATTATATCCACTGGCACAATAGTCACTAAACACAAGTCGAATTTTACTCTACTGCACTAGCACGTCTTCGTATATTCAGCTCTAAGACTGGATTGATCTGTCACAATACACTAGCTCCTGCCCTATGATGTATCCAGTAAAATATACTAATGTACACCCATTACCTGTTAGCATTAGTGTTACCCGATAATTACATGAAACGAAATATTACCACACCCATGGCCGGTTCTTATCTCGGGGTTTTATTACTCTCTTTCATTTCCAAACAGACTATAGCCGATTACATCTAGTGGTCATTAGTTTATATTTTGCTGATTTTGACATATATTACACATTACGCTAACATTATAAAATATACGTTATTTTTATGTTTACTTCAACCTCTGGATAAAATGTAAATATTATTAACGTATTATAAACATACTAAACTTTTAACTCAAAACGTTTAATCAAGCATTAAAACATATTAAAAACGTTATATAAACATACGTGTGTCGCTTCGGCATATTCTGTACTTGTACAGCTACGTAAATAAATAAAGTTGCAATTCAGAATACAATATAATACAATTTTCTATTGCCGCAGTTTTCATCGATTACTGTGACGCCTGATAGTGGCCAATATCTAGTTGTATTTCAATATTACCTGATATTGCATGAACAAGTTCTAATTAAAAAACATTGCACTTAAAGTACGGTTAAATGTGATCCTGTATTATACATTTAAATACATCGTGAAGTAGATATTATCAGAAAACATTTTATTTTGAAGTTGATTTATACCTTCAGTTGAAAACAGTAGTTCAATGTGTTTGCACAATGTTATACACACGTTATATATAGATACAGAGATAACTATGACGAAGTACAAAAATTTTAACCACGTGCTCATGGAGGTCTAAAAAACAATACAATATTTATTGCGAAATTCTAGCTCAATGTTTAAAAAATAGGGCAAAGCCCTCTTTTCCTACAGAAAGTCGGCACCTATGACAATCAATCATCATTAAGTTTTCGTCGAAGTTTTTTCCAGATTTAGAAATGGAAAGGTTTATATTTTATTAGGTTTATATATTTACTGTATCCAAGATTTCTTGAAGCTTCTAAGATCCTCCACCTAGGGTTATTTAAAATGTTATGTACGCCAGCAAAGACTAAGAAAGGCTGAATATTTGAAGAATATAATAAGAGCAGGATGTGCTGCTATTCGTGGAACTTATCTGGAAAATGTAGTAAATACAGAATTATTAATAGGACCTTATAAATTTTGCAGTGCTCATAATGGGGAAAACTTCGAAGCGAAGGTGAGATGACCGACAATTGAACTGACTTTTCTTTCATATGTAGATTCACATATAAATCGAGTGCAGATGAGATGTAACTGGTCTGCTACTTCCTGCTTGGCCTAAGCGGCTCGACTTGCAGGAAGCGACCTACATTGTCGTAAGTACTTAACCGCAGATCTCTCTCCTGGGCGATGCGCCATTAAATCTATAAATAATACTGCAGGAAACAACTACTCCGCAAGCTATTGCCCCGACCGTCATTGAATTACAGTTGTCGGTCATCTCACCTATGGCATACTGATGAGGGCTAACAAACCCAAAACCGGTCTATGTCTGGTGGAGTGGCCGACAAGGGTTCTTGGCTGTTCACACAGATACTGCAGGTGTAATCCAAAATAACAAGTAATATTTGATAATTTCGTTGCAAATACCACTGACGCCACTCGTAATTTTGTGGGCAGGATGAGCGATGAGAATCAGGAGTTTGTAGGCAACCTACCCTATTTTAGGAATCTTGTAATATACCTACAAAATGATACCTTGATCTCTAATGTACCTTAAAAAATAACGGAGATATATACCTGGGAAGTTTTAAATTTTATCGTCAAAAATATGTAGATACTTAATGAGATGACCCGGTGTTTTGTTACACAACTTTCCTAAATTTTCAATCAATGATGATTGTGAAACTGGATGTAGGGTGGCATGAACAACAACTTTCTCCTTTACATAATTTAATACGAGCCAAGTTAAACGAAATTAGCCAATCATCCAACGCTCCGGAAAACCATCTTCGAAATAATCGAATTATTTTGCAGTCTTTAGATAAATCTTCGTTCTTATGTTAATCAATGTCACGGCATGATTTCTTAGCAGGAGAGGACGAGTCCCATATTTTTTTCTCTAATAACATTATTTCTCGGAATGGTCGGTCCAATAAATTTTATTCTCCTTTATTAAGAAAGGGAATTGTGTTCCGTTATTACATGGATATTAGTGGACCGGCTAAGGGTGGAAAATTTCATTTAATAAGAGATTTCTCCCGCGGGAAATTGTTGCCAAGTGATATTCGGTTGGTCTCAGCCGAGAATATGTTGGAAGAGATATGAAACATGAGCGTATTTGTTTTGATAGCCACCGGAAACGTAAACATATTTTTTATTGTTTACATAAGATAAAGAAAGTAAAATTGTGACAAATAAATACGAAAAAAACAAATGTCTTTCTATTTTTATAAGATATACATGAAGAAGAGAAGTTTTATTAGATACGTAACAGAATATTGTACCTTGAAATATTCTGCCTTAAAGATTCTACTATTACATCTCATTTTGTTTTTTATTAAACTCTTTTTGAAAGTAATACATTTTTTAATAAAAAAAGTGTTTTATTTTTACTCTGCTATACTTTTATTGCATTATTTACAATGGGCACGTGTCTTAATTTGTATAAGATACTTGCTCGCACATGAAAATTTATTAATATATAATGCAAATTTCCATATACTTTATACTATTTATTGAATTTTGAAGCCGCGCCATAGGAAATATGTCACCATGGACGAAAGACAGCAGATCTTTTTTCAGTGTACCTAAGTGGTGTGATTTTTTATAATAGATATCCAACATCAGCAATTCCTATTCGGACACAGTTGCTTGAAACAAGCTGTTTCCTTAATTTTGTATGTATTTCAGAAATGTCGTTCTACTTTAATTTAAAAATAATAATAGAATATAAACTTAAAAATAGAAAATTGTTTGTCATTTCATGAGACATTTAAGATTTTAACATTTTGTCATACCGCAGACATATGTACAGGGTTAACTATGACTAAGGAAAAGCAATTTTAACCACTTGTTCAGGGAGGTCTGAAAGATAATAAAAAAATTATTAAATGGTAGCAAGTATACGGTTACAGTACTCTGATTAGATATAATTAGAAATAATTTTTCAGTACCTCGAAAATTAAATTTTTTGAGTATTTTTTTGTGTATTTACGAACATGTCTTATTCAAATGCCTAGATAACGGATAAGGTGCTGATTTATGGGAGTGTGGCAAGTGCATATTATCGTGCGGCAGGGTTAAAGACGTTTCCCGAGTATACAAAATATTATGCTGAATACTTTTTGAACCACATCGAACAGCTGTTTTATGCCGTGGCGGTAAACGTGTGGTAGTGTTTTTATGTACTTGTGTACAGTGCATTTCATAACTTTGATAACATTTTGATCAGCTGTAACTTTTCTGTTTTTAAAGATATCTGAATGAAGCAAAAACCATATTGCACAGTGGACTAGCAACTTTATTCTTATTTGTTCAAAAAACAAAAGACCAAAGATTTTGAGAGATCTTAACCTAATTTATATTTTTTTAAATGAAACGCCCTGTATATTACTGGATATTTGGATTCTACTCAAAATTCCAAGCATATTTTAAAAAGCATATCCTATACCTATCTTCAACTGTTTCTGAGAAATAGTTTTACAAACATGTCAAATTATCATAAAAATCGCTCTACTTGTCTGCCATTTTCCTCAACAGAACAAAACACTAAGGCTCGATTGTTACCAGCACGGCTCAAGAAATGCTCAAGTTCAGCTATAGCTCTGTGCAACGTGTGCCATGAACAAGTAGAGCAATTTTTATGATAATTTGACATATTTGTAAAACTATTTCTCAGAAACAGTAGAAGATAGGTATAGGATATGCTTTTTAAAATATGCATGGAATTTTGAGAATATGGTTTTTGCTTCATTCCGATATCTTTAAAAACAGAAAAGTTATAGCTGATCAAAATGTTATCAAAGTTATTGAAACGCACTGTACATTTACGTGTATTTTGTTGTTATTCTTTGTGCTTCTCCCGACGTAAGTAATCGACCTGAGCAAGACCGCCAAACCAAGTAGTACCTCGATTTACACAAAGAGAACGATCGAGGGAAGGAGGCGTCGAGGGTCGATCGTTCTTAGCAAGTACAAAAATCTTTGCAGGTTTTAATTTAAACAAGTAAGAAAACAGAAGATGATTCAACTTTCTTAAAATCTCTTCAAGTATCAATCCTGGAAATAAATATTAGTAAGGTAGGTGCTGCCTCTATGCTACCATACCGTATTTCTCATTGAATCAAGGAAATAGAAATTTACACCGGCAAATACTTTTTTCAAATGAGGCCACATTTTGTCTGAATGGTACAGTAAACCGTCAAACTTGCAGATATTGGAGTCGGGAAAATCCTCATTGGATGGCAGAGGCACATACCCTACACCCTCAGAAATGAATTGTGTGGGCTGGAATAGTTGACGACAGAATAGTAGGGCCTTTCTTCTTTGAAGGAACCCTTACAGGACAAAGATATTTAGAGTTTCTAGAAAATGACCTTGTTCCAGCCCTTGCATTAATTTTTCCTAACGATAATGACCCTGACATTCCTGACGATACCATATGGTTTCAGCAAGACGGTGCACCTCCGCACTATGCGCGCCCTGTACGAGATTTTTTGGACAACTGTTTTCCTGGGAGATGGATCGGCAGACGCGGACCGATAGAATGGCCTGCAAGATCGCCAGATCTTACACCTCTTGACTATTTTTCATGGTGATACTTGAAGTCAAAAATGTACATTAATAAACCACGTAATTTAGAAGAACTTCAAAATCGCATTCGGGACGAAATACGCAGAGTTACCCCAGAAATCATTCATAATGTGCAAGAAGAATTTCTTCACAGACTTGCGCATTGTCAAGAAGTTGGTGGATGGCAATTCGAACATTTAATTTAACTATAAAATTTAATCAATTGTATTTTATTTTACATACCTCAGAATTGTTACTTTTTTATGGATAAAATTTACGTTTTCTAATATTCAATCGTCATTTACTCGAAAACTTTCCTATGTAAGAGGGCAAAATTTTAGTACTGTGGTGTTGCCATTTAAAAAAATCGATGACGTCATTACTCGAAAACAAATGACATTTGAAAATCGCATTTTACGCTAAAATATGTATTTTTAAATTAAAAATCGACCTGTTCGAGGATTTTTCCCAAAAAATAATTGTTTCGTTTTTATTGAATTTATTCCATACTTTTGGCGCATACTGTATGTACCACAAACAGTAAGCCTATCATTACTTCATATCCATCTATTTGCTTTTAAATGAAAAATAACAATGATCTCTAATTTATCGTTTTAAAATTGTTATTTACACTATGCATATACATTTTTTTCTTATTTTTACAATAACGCTATTATTTGGACGTTAAAATATCTACCTTCTACTACATGGATTATTGCTATACACATAAAATGTCTCGCCCACAATTATATAAGCGTTGCGCCTCCATAAAACCAGAAAACCCTTTTCAACTAACTTCCACGCAGGTGGCAGAGCAATTAAAAGATGTCTATCTAGAGAGCCCAAAAATAGAATTACCGCAACTTCACACATCCCCTAGAGAAGCTGAGGAGAACACAATTATTTCGGCTAACCTAAAATCTAACAAATTTCTATATCTATTAGTCCCCAGCGTGCCTTAAATTTGATTACTACAACCCCTCGACTTGTGACACCTTATCATTGCGAACTCCGTGGGTTGTGAAGGATTTCGGAACTCGTAAACGAAGAGACTCTCCGAAATAATGTCGTCGCTCCTGAAATTAGCACCTGTAACGTTATTTATTGTCATGCGAAATTACGTGTTGAAGTTTGAGCAGACAGGTCAATGGGTTTTGTTTAATTCGGTTAAGATTGAAGGTGTAAAGTCTTGGATTTCGTTTTCGGATTCATAATTAGGCATTTAACTTAAGTATTGCAGTAGTACGTGAATGTACATAGTGATCTAAATATAATCTTCGTTCTCCATTACCTTGTTTATCTAAAGAAAAAGGAGAAATGTGAAAAATTCCTGAAATTAGTAGTTCTCTAAGGAGAATTACATTATTTTAATATACAGGGTGATTCAGGTTTAATCTTGATAACTTCAGGAATCGATAGAACAGGTTAAAATAATGTTCATTTGTGATATAAACTTATTTCCTAAAACGCATCGTTTCCGAGAAAGAGGGCGTTGAAGTAGGAATTTTTTTCTCGTTTTTCCCTCATAACTTTTGAACCAATTATCCGATTTAAGTGAAATTCGGAACACACTCTTTATGATCTTACATAAGCTTCTTAAGTTTGAACTACCTACCCCTCTTGGAAGAGTATTTTGTATGCTTACTTTATTTCAAAACTACAAAAAAAAAATTATTTCAATAAAACATCTATACACCACTTTGACCTGATTAATTTCGATACATTTTCGTCTCCTGTTTTTTTTTTGACGCTTGGTCTTATTTCTGAGGTATTCAAAGAAATTGGTGACAGTGTAGCGCATCAGCCGCGTAAATTTCATTTAACGTTATAGCAGCCCATGAAAACAAAACTCAGTGATTTGCGTAAACTGGCTGGGAGACGACTGCTTGTGGACCCAGTCTGGATCAGCTATGTCGGTGTGGGTTCAAATCCCATTGTAGTACCATGGATGTTTGTGCTCATCGAGAGATGCACAATAAGTCTATAGCGCGGTGCTTCCGTGAACACTGTCGGACGGCTTTCAAAAAAAAAAAACTGACGTGTGTGAAAATCATTGATAAAAGTATTATTTAAACAGTGTTCTTAGTGTTAAGAAAAAATGCCAATAACCTCAAACATAAATTTAGTAACAACTACTTATTACAAGATTTACAACAAACTTAACAACTACTTATTACAAGATTTACAACAAACTTATCAACTACTAAAAAAATTATATTACAAAGTGCATTCCTCCAGCCTCAATACATTTTTGGCATCGACGAAGTAGTGTATTAACTGCAGCTGCTATTTGAACAGGATTGTTTTTTATGTCATCACAAGCATGTCTTATTCTTTGGATCAATTCCTCACGGGCATATGTACTGGCGTATCATACACAATTGCTTTTAGATGGCCCCAAAGGAAATAATCCAGAGGATTCAGATCTGTCGAGCGCGGAGGCCGAGCCACTGGACCTTCGCAAGGAATCCACATATTTGGGTAGTTGGTGGGTTACAATCGACGAGGATAATTCTCATCCAACCACTGCCGTACTTGCCTTCCGTAATGTGCAGGGGCACCATCCAACTGCATCCAGTTCCCTTGGCGTAAATTTAAGGGGACATCGTCAAGCACGTCGGGGAGAGAGTTTTGCAGAAACTCATGAAATAAGTCCCCATTTAAACAAGGAGGCAAAATATGCGGCCCACTTCACACACATCTTGGATTGACTTCACTCCAAACGTGAATGTTGTGGTAATTCACAATTCCAGCTTTTGTGAAATTAGATTCGTCGGTCCATAAAACCTTATGCAGAAATTGTGGATGAATTCCTGTTGAATCTAAAACCCATCTACAAAAATTTTAACATTTTTCTCCTGGCAACAAACCTTGAACTGGTTGGAGATGGAAAACCCTTCGATGATCTTGTTTGAGTGCTTTCAGCATTTTTGATTGAGATAAATGGAGTTGCCGAGCTGCTCGGCGTGTGCTTAAAGTTCTATCGATATCAAAAGGTTAAGAATTCGCTGATTATTTCTTGGCGGTACATTACGATTATGATCATTATAGTGGCGCAAACCATATTCCGAAAATCGACGATGTACCTCTACTAAAACTTGTGCATTTGGAATTCTTCTATTAGGGAAGCGTGTTTGGTACTCTCGAACTGACGCGTTGGAATTTCCGTCACAGAAACCATAAACATGTATATCGGCATATTCAGCATTTGTAAACGTTCTTGGCATTTTTTCTTAGCAATAAAAATGCTCTTTAAATAATACTTTTGACAATGATTTTCACAAACGTCAGTTTACACAAATCGCAGTTTAAGAAGCTTATGTAAGATCATAAAGGGTGTTTGTGTTCCGAATTTCACTTAAATCGGATAAGTGGTTCAAAAGTTATGAGGGAAAAACGAGAAAAAATTCCCGCTTCAACGCCCTCTATCTCGGAAACGATGCGTTTTAGGAAATAAGTTTATATCACAAATGAACATTATTTTAACCTGTTCTATCGATTTCTGTTATCAAGATTAAACCTGAATCACCCTGTATAAACAAACGCTCATCTCAAGAGTCCAAACAGATTATTTGATACAGAAGCCAAAGGTTTCAATAATATCGTGGCAATTAGCAACGTTATTTATTGTCATGCGAAATTACTTGTTGAAATTTGGGCAGGCAGGTCAATGGGTTTTATTTAATTCGATTAAGAAGGTGTAAAGTCTCGAATTTCATTTTCTAATTCATAATTAGGTATTCAAGTCAAGCTTATCTAATGAGACAGGAGACATGTGAAAAATCCCTGAAAATAGTAGTTCTCTAAGGAGAATTAAATTATTTTAATATACAGGGTGATTCAGAACTTATCTCAAAAAAATTGGGGATAGATACGTCATAAAAATGTCAATATAGTAAAAAATATTTTGTAAAATCCTTGAAATTATTGAAATTGTAGTACCTACTTTCACTTTATATTGTTGGGCTACTGTAATCTCTAGCCAGGCTATTCCTAATATTATAAAATCCGTAGTTAATACCTACTTTTAGTAGGTATTAACGTTTTTGTGAAACGAGTATTTACATTAGCTTTTCAAGTGCCAAAAATTGCTTACGTGTATCAACTCCAAGTTGTTAATTATCGTGTTAATTCATGATGATGTGAAAATGCTTTGGCAGAACAATTTCCCGGTAAATATGTACCAAATGCAAGTGTAGTGCAACTCCAGCGTGACAAGGGACATTTGGTATCGAATCATGGAAGAGATAAAAGTCCAGGGCGTCCATAGCAAACGTATCATAGCTACTGATAACAACTCACGAGTGCAAAACGGACAAAAAGCAGAAACATTTGTGTAAGTTTGTAGAAACTGGACAAGAATTTTATTGCTATAACATCAGGTATGTCAAACTATTTTATTAATTGAAACCTCATATTAATTCTATTTATAATTAATAACAATAGCGGCAAAAAAGGAAGTTGAATTTGCTGTGTAAAATAGGTGTTATAAAATGTTATTTCTTTCATTTGTAATTTAGTTTTCTGTCCGGTCGCCGGTTGCACACTTTGTCTTATCAGATTTTACAGCTGATTAGTTTCCAGTGTCGTGCAGAAGTGTATTTTAAAATCATTTTTGAACTGCTCTTTTTCTTTACGATATTGTATTTATAAGAGTCCCTTGTACATTATTAGGTAAGTATGAATCACCCTGTATAAACGAATGCGCATATCAAAAGTCCAAACAGAAGACAAACTATTGCCATAAAAATTTACACAGTTTTAGGTTCGACTTTAGCGATGGTGGTAAAATTTGCTATACTATTACTTAAGTATGTTGTAAAATATAAAGTTTATTTAATAGCCTAATAGTTTTAAAAATATTCTAAAAGATATGCAACATGCTTATATTATTTGTATAGAAAGTGGACCATTAGTAATGGGTCATCAAGCAGGGGCGATATCTTTCGGACAAAATATGAAGATTACGTACAAGTTAATAGACTAATTAATAAAAAAAAATACATTTAATGCAAAAATTATGAATTTCCAAAACAATTTTGTCATTAACTTTGTATCTAATATGATTGAATACATTAATAAGGAAAATGATGATAATTATGATATAATTTATAGCGAGTGCAAACAAAACAAAATACTTGAGCTGGAGTAAACCTGTATGCGTTACTCAACCCGCAAAATCGATTGGGTTAAACGGACCGGTAAGGTGGCCAGCACGGTCACCAGATCTGAAATCAGTTTTTTCATGTGTTTGTTTTTGAAAAGAACTCGTAGTATAGAACTAATTGAAGATATGGCTGACTTAACGAATAAAATTTACGCCAGTTGTGCCGCTTTTAATTGTCTTGTCAAGAATTGCCACGTATTTGGAAATGTGTGTTACTGAATGGTGTTTCGAACATAATTATTATTTCAAATTTATGATTAATTTGAAAAATTAGTCTTAAAATATTACTTTTAACTGATTCTAAGCTTTTTCTAGACTTCATCGAGCCATGTTTTGAAAACTAGGTATACAAAAACTTGAATATAGGACAAATTTTGCTTACAATTTAATGATGATAAAGACAAACTGCTAATTTCTGAGACCAGTGGCACCTAGCATTTTGTTTGAAAAAATTCTACATGCTAATTGGAGTTATGTAGGAGTTCTATCAATTGGCTTTTATAGAATAAAAAATCTTTCATTATCATTCTGTATGTCATTATTTTAGAAATGCGCTTCATAATCCGATAATTTAACAATCCATTATAAAACAAATTTCCGCTTATCGACTATATAGATGGGTATTAACAACCGAAATTGAAACCTTTGGCTTCTGTATCAAATAGTTATTGCATGGAAAATAAATTAAAATTTACACAACTATATCAAACATAGGCTCCACAATAAGTTGTGTAAAATTATACAAGGTGAACCATTAAGTAATTATGCAGGTTTAAACATGTTTTAGTAAATGCTTAGTTAATGTTAATTATGTTATTTAATTTGCTTGTTATTTTTAATAGAATATCATTTCATTTTTTTCTCTTTTATTTAATTTTTTTATTTTGTGTCTATTTATTGTTATTTTTAATTTGAATAACTTTTTTTCTTTTTTTTTAATAGTTTTAAAGGATAGATTGCTCAATGTGCTTCAGATTTTTAGTTTTCAGTTTGACTTTTTGATGTATTTGTAAAGATAGTCGTAGATATTTAGATTTTTAGTTAACAATAGGTAAGGTAGATTAATTGGGAATGATGCTACATTTTTTGCTAATTGCTGATATAGAATATCACGGTGTGTTGTAAATAGCGGACATTCTAGAATAATATGCTGTAGGTCTCCAATTTCATTGCATGAACAATAAGGATTTTCCGATAGTCCTATTTTGTATTTATGTTTTGGGAATAAACCATGGTTTGTTCTCATACGGGATAATGTCTTGATACGAAATTCGAAACTATCTCATGCCATTTTTTGTTCTGGATTGTCTGTTGAACTTGTTTATACGAATAAGCAGTAGGATTGTTCTCAAACTTTTTTGCCACGCCTCTTTCAGGTTGGCCATATACAAGTAGTATTGCTATAGAAGAAAATAGTGTCAAAGTTGAAATTGTTTCTTCGTTTTTTTTTTTATAATAATTCGCATAGCGCTCAACTGATTGCCATCCAATTTGGTGGGGAAACATTTTATAAGGCAAAAAATCATAACCTATCTGATTCGGCCATATAAGACGCCGCAGTAGCAATATCTGATAATGAATTTCTCTCTTATTCTGATTCGGCTGATTACAAATTTTATTCGGACGTCATTTCTATAGAATGTATAATAATAATAACTTATTTACATATAAACAAAATACAGTTTGTATAGGAATTAATGTATACATAACAAAACAAAACTAAACAAAACATTGGCGCCCAATAAAAATTAAAAACATAAAAACAAAATGTACACATAACAAATAATATACACATCACAATAATGTATATACTTAGTTTTCCAGATATGGCACAATCAAGCTTAAATAAAAATGACTAGAAAAAACTAACACATACAGCTATACTGCAGCTTTGATATTTTGTTCTGTTTGCAATATCCATAAATTATAAACATGCCATCATTTTCTTCATTACTGTGTTCAACTATATTAGATACAGAATCAATAACAAAATTGTTTTGCCAGTTCATAATTTTTCATCAAACGTATTTTTATTAATTAAAGTTTGTTATGGCGGGCTCATATAATATATGCGAGTTTATAAATCAAACAGTTGTTTATTGGGGTTTTTATTATAAGGAATAATGTGCTTTAGTATACCCATCAAGGATAAATTGTTTTAAACTGAATTTTATAACCGAATTAAATACTTATTTGGTTTTATTGTGGAATTAATTAAATTCTTCGATTAAATTCGGAAATCAGTATTTGCTATGGAAATAGGTTGTTTTGATAACCACCTCCAGCTAACTGGCTAGTTAAACTGAGAATTAATTACTATTATAATACTCCGCTCAAAGTGATTTCTAGGTTATTCAGTCAGGATTTAGGTAATTACAGGAATATTACATCATAGACCGGTAATTTAATATAAATTCTCTAATAAAGCCAAATTTGTTATTTAGTGCAGGCGTATTATATTTAATATGTGTAATATTGATCTTATGATTGATACGGAAAGTACAATTTACATGTTGAATGTATACAATATGCATGTTGACGATGATCTTTTGAGTTTCTCTATTTTCTGATTACATAGGTAGTTAACAATTTCCACAATGTTTTAATAGGGTAATTTGAAAGTCGATCTAAAAGTAGTTTTCTAAATATACTAAGTCAAATTGGAAATAAACGCTCGTAAGGCGTGACGTCATTGCCTCCTACAACTTCTCAGGACTCGTCCACTTCGAACTCGGACAAGGGCCTTTCTGTGTAAATTAAAACAGATTAGCTATAGCTAACTACGTTTAAAATTCACAGCATACTATTTAAAAGCATATTCGTCTAATCTACCGATGATAGACTTAATTCAAGTCAAGTGCTGAAATGAAAGGTATAAAAATGCAACGGCAAGTTTTAAGTAAAGTTTTTCAAATACATAAGTAAGTAATATGAATTTATTATGTTACAAATTTGATAATAAAGCAAAATATTTGTTTTGTTATATACCTATTTGCCAGCCTTTTGAAATTTTAGTTAATTTAAAATTTGGTTTCTAATGATGCAGGACGTGTAAGCAAACAAAATGTCAAAAAAATTGTTATATTAAATATCTTCGCGCAAAAAGCTACGGAAACACTACAGTGCAGATTATATTGAAACTAAAAGAGAAATTTACAAGTGCCTTCTGCCTAATAACTATAGAAATAATTAAATAGATCATTATTTGATACATAATGATTTTACGGGTTGTTATGCCGTGACCCCCGTAACTGGTCGCCATCAGCAACAGAATTAAAGTGCACATCCCTAGCATCAGCCGGGATTCTTTGATCTGTCCTAGTTATTCTCGTGTTACGCTCTGTGGAGACAGACCCGGTAATGGTAATCTTCCGAGACGTTCGGTAGCCGCCTCTGTAACTGGTCGCATCCCATGCTTCCAAACGTCTCGCACAGAGCCTAGTCGCTAGGATGTGCTGATGCTAGGGATGTGCACTTTAATTTTGTTCCTGGCAGCGACCAGTTACCGAGGTTACAGCATAACAACCCGGAAAATCACTATGTATCAAATAGCAGCGGCCGTGAAAGCCTAAAGACCACTATAATTAAGTAGATGTTTAGTTTGTAAATCTAATTATTAAAATTTCAATTGCATACTAATTTCAGTAGCTTTATTAGAATTTATTAGTATTAATTCTTTTATTGGGTCACCTTATAAAACTGAAAATTACACAGTCTATAAACTCGATATTGAGAAGATAATAAGGTAGGTACCTTATTACGTAGGTGTGTTGCTTAGTTTATTTTAATACTTCCAATTTCGTTCCTTCTGGACTCAATAGCAAATAATATTTTCTGTCAAATGGTTTTCATTGTAATCTTTAGATAAATCACTGAAAATTTCTTTAATATTTCTTGTATTTCATTTTTTAAAGTGTCTCTTTGATAATATTATTATTTCGATGAAACTTCTTAAAATATGTACCTTAAACAGTTATGGATTGACCATTGTCCCCAGTTTGAACAAATATCTCTATGGAAAGAAAAACAAGCCTTAAAATCAGTAGTTCTAAACCCAAAGTGTTGGTTCATATATCTTGTTCCACATTAATGGAATACATCCATACATCAGCTTCACTATGCAATTGAAAGCAAATGTTTTTCCTCTCTTAGATGTCCTTGTAAAAAAAATAGATGGCACAATAGGACAAAGTGTTTAAAAAACCTACTCAATGTAATTGGTACTTTAATCCTAAGTCACATCACCATCCGGACCAGAAAACAAAGTATCATCAACACTTTACTGTGTAACAAATGCCAAACGCCTTGTCGTTTTAGGACTGATATTCTCAGAATAAAATAAATACTGTCGAGTGAAGCAAATTGTGGCAGAACTAGTTAAACGACAAATTTATTGTTTCCTTTATTAAATAGTAGAAAAAGTAACTTAAAAAGTCCATGGTGGTCAGCCTCTTTAACACCACCAAAGAGAAAGAGATCATCGGTATTTTCATACAACTAGTAATGACAAAAATAGACCTAGGAACTACATGAAAAGGAACAAAGCCATTGTCAAGTGTTTAAAATATATAAACTCCAGTACAGCGCCCGCCAAAATACAGGGAGATAGCTAATAACCATTAAAGAATAAATAAATTCGGTTAAAAAACTATCCTCTTTGCTTGAGAGTGGAATCGAAGGATACCTGGAAGTACCTCGATACAGACAGTTACCATTTGAGGTCCAGGCGATTCCGTACTTCAGCGTCTTGGTTAAATAAGATGTAATGGTTTAGTACTAAAGTTAAATATTCAGTTAGCAAAGCTATTTCCCTTTCTTTTTGATTTAGTACTAGAAAAGGTCATTAGAGACAGTCTGTTGAACAGAGGAGGACACATATTGTTTAAGTCACCAAATAGTAAGTTATGTAGATAACGTGGCCATTATTGCTAGGGAATTAGAAGAAGCAACTAGAAAACTTGTGGAGGAAGCACGTAAAGTGGGATTCCAGATAAATTAAGAGAAAATCTTTTTAGAATAGGAAAACGGAAAAAATATACCAATTTCACATTGAGAACGCATCATGGAGTTTGAAAAGTTCAAGAATACGTGTATTTAAGGGCGCTGATAACAGCTAAGTGTGATGAAGAGCAAGAAAATAAATAGGAGAAAAATAAAAGCAAACAGAAGTTCGGCAGCAGTCAACTAGTTAATGAAATCAAAAAAATTGTCCAGAGAAGTAAAATTTAGAATGTATAAAACAGTTTTGAGACCGACAGAGCTGTATGGCAGTGAATACTGGATCCTCAAAAGAAAACTTTTTAAGCTGGGAAAGGAAGATCTTAAAAAGAATTCTAGGGGGCAAGAAGACGGAGGAAGGCTATGTAAGGAGAAATAATGAGGAAATATATGCCATGTACCAGGCACCAACAATAGTCAAAGTTGTAAAAGCCAGAAGAAGGCAGTGGCTAGGGCATCTAAAACGTATGGAAGATGAAAGTACAGTTAAAAAAACTGTAGGGAGTAAACCAAACTACATGAAAAAGGAGGGAGACCGAGGAAGCGATGAAGAGAAACAGTGGCAATAGATCCAAGGGAGAACAATCTAACGGATTGGAATAGAAAGGCGAAGAACAGAATGGGGTGGAGGAGAATAACGCAGCTCTAGGCCTAAAAGGTCTGTAGACAACTTTATATAGGGTGTCCGGGAATGATGAGCAAAAAATTCAGGGGATAATTTTAAACTGAAAACAAATGCTACCTCTTTATATAAAATTTTTCCCAAAACTGATCTTTAACGGAGTTACAGGGTGTTAAAATTAAAATTTTATTTCCGATATTTGTAAATAACTTCTTAAGAAATCCAGACATTTACATAAAATTTGTAAACCAGGGGTTTTTGCGGACGAGAAATTCAAATATGTTTCTAATTTTGACGTTACTAGTAGAGGGCGTCACTTATGAGACATCATGTTTCTTTTAAATGACAACTTTTTTGCTGCTTAGTATATCCATCTGACTATTGAAACAATCGATTCTCCTACCTGTTATATTTGAAAAAGGTATACCTTATTGAAGTCGTTAGGAGTAACAGTTTTCGAAATAGCTCTCTGAAAAAGTTGTTCAGAACGATAAATTATGGAGATGTGTAAAATTTAAAAAAAATCGGCCTGCTTTGATAAAATCTTTGTGCTTTATTGAAAAATGGTTTCATCAAACCTCGCCGATCTTCTTGAAATTTTGCACGTCTCTATAATTTACGATTCTGAACAACTTTTTCGAAATAACATTTTGTTGTATTTTCAGCAGAAAAGACACTTTACCTGAAACCAAAACAGTTTTTACTCGGTGCACTGAGCATTTCAAATAGGATTATTTCAAAAATAGTTACGCCTACCGACTTCAGCAAGATATACCTTTTTCAAACAAAATAAGTAGGAGAATCGATTGTTTCGATACAGATGGATACATTCATATGCATAAAAAATCTGCCATTTAAAAGAAACATGGTGTACCACAAGTGGCGCTCTCTACTAATTTTCGTCCGCAAAAACCCCCGATTTACAAATTTCATTTAAATATTTGGATTTCTTATGAAGTTATTTACAAACATCGAAAATAAAATTTTAACTTTAACACCCTGTAACTCCGTTAATAATCAGTTTTGGAAAAAATGTTATAGAAAGAAGTAGCATTTATTTTTCCCTGAATTTTTTGGTCATCATTTCCGGACACCCTGTATGTAAGACTATTTCCTATATCTTAACGTTGGGGAGTATAAAAAATGTATAAACAGTTTAGTGCAATGTTTGTTTATTAATTATTAAAGATAAACCTAATAAAAGACACATGTACTTCATGCATTTAAGATGATTAATAAAGAATACAGTATAAGTATGATTATCATTATGAGCATGAGAAAGATATTAACAATTTATATAAATTAGAATAAATAAATAGACGTACAGTTATTTCTTCACATATCTACTGCTAAGTACGTTTAAAATTTCTAAAAATGCGGTAAAAACTAAACAGTTGAGAAAGGTTCTTTCTTACGAATAGTACATCGCAGTGAATTCTTTTGGGACACTGTCTGAAGTATTCGCAAGGTTCCAGGCACACAGCTCTGTGCAGCGGAAATTTTATAAATGATTAGAGTGACGTTGTATGTAAAACTGCGACATTACTGCATGGGGATTAGACGGTTCATGAAAGATGTATATATGATTTACAATTTAAAATGTTCCTCGAAAGCGTTATCTTTACCATTTTTGAACCGTTTTATTCTCCAGCGTGACATGCGGTGCAAGCAAAACGAGTCGTTGTTTCGTCTACCGCGCTCCGTAAGTGCATACAAGAATGACATCCGTTTTAAAAACATGAATTATAATATTCGTTGAGCTGCTTTAAAGCGCCCCATATTTGCTGACACGTACAATTGCACTGAGAAATAGTTTGCTTAATGCGCATCCAACTGCAAGATTTTTATATACCGTCAATATAAAATATTGAAGTGATCCAGCGTTTTTAGTTTCCATGGCATCACCTTAGAAATCAATTGTTATACATGTGGAAGGTTGTCTTAATGAAATTTATAGTTTTGTCGTCACAACTTAAAATTCAAATTAATAAAATACAGTTTGCGACAGAAGTAGTCATATCCATTGATTGTGTAAACCTCGCTGTCTAGTCTGCCGTGAATGAAGATGGTAAATTATTTAATATTATTATTATTAATTATTTTATATTATTATTATAATTATCTGGTATCTGTACTAATAGTAGCTTTTATTACAAAAAAATAATGATTCATGTGCATCGATAACTAACTAATACCCCCATTAACTCGTATGATAGTGGTCTTTCTTCTAGGTATCCCAAGTCCTTTATGGTTTGCGTTTGAAGAATACTTACACATTCTTCCAAGAGAACTTCTTAAAGTAGTCTAATATTTCTTACACATCACTTACTGACTTGTTTGCTTAGCTCATCCAAAACGCATTTTGCCGGATTCATATCCAGGATACAAGCTGGCTAATTGAGTTTAATTTCAACCTCTAAGAATTTTGCACTACGTTGGCAACATGCGGCCACGCATTATCCTGCATAAAAAGAAAATGTTATACAAATGATGCCTTAGGTACACTACCGGTACTATCGGCATTCAAGGTATCGCCTACGATAGTGTACAATTCGGTCGGTTCTTGTAAAGATATTCCAGCTTTTCCATCACTGACTCTCCTTGAAAACTAACCGTTAGACTAAACGTGCAATTGGTGTGTCGCCAACGAACTCAATCACGCCCATCTGGTGACCTGAGAGCAAGACGACATTTATCCATTCGATTTAGATGTTCATATGTAAAGTTGAATCCCCACCATTTTCCCTTGGCTCGGTTCAGTTGCAGGTCTTCAGTATAGTCCTGTCTCAGCCAGTCTTCATCTAATTGCAGCATTACTTACATGTACGTACTGTGCTTGTTTCATTTCATTTTTAAACATTTTTAAATTTAAGTTAAAAAGCAGTTTCTTAATCCCAGCAGACCTTTTTCTTTTCATATGTAGCCCTAATCTATGTCTTCAAGAAACGATGGGAAATATGTTGCATAGTTGTTTTTGGAAGTCCGAAAATGTTTGTAACATAACTCTGACTGTTTTCATCTACGAATAAAACCTATCTACCTATTTAAGATTAAGTATATTTTCACATATTTCTCTATATGTAGCAATGTGTTTATGATTTAACGCAATCCACTGTGTTAGTCGTTAACTATTATCAAACCATCTCACAGACATTGCCCTAATCAAAAACATTGTGATAAGTGAATCGCCATCTCTAAGACTATTGTTATTGTGAACACCTCAGTAATGAGTAATGGTCCGTCAAGGATTCCAGAATAGGCTTATCCAATATACAGGGTCTCTCAACGAAAACTTGACCCCTCCTATAATTAGAAAACCGAAAAATATTTTAAAATTCGCCGAGACCTGTCGATATTTCTTCTTTGGGGGAGCGTTTTTGACAGTCAACTCGATATGTCCAACCTCCTAATCTCCAGCAACCCCAACTTTAAAATTTCAAATGGAACTGCCTTACTTATGGCACACCATTTTGAAGCCTTTTTTTATTGCAAATACAGTGATGCATCGTTTTTAGGAATTGGTTGAGATTTGACAGAATTATCGATTAAAAACAAAGTTGACAATTCCACATTACCTAGTTTTTTATTGATGTGTCGATCATTTTACAAAAAAGTGACAAATAAAAAAGTTGAAGCTGAATAACAAGATTTATTTAATGTATTGCTGACAATTACCCCCGTTAACTTGCATACAATAAAACAGCTGTTTTCAAATTCTGTTCGAACATTATTAAAGACGTCCGCTGTTATTAATCGGCATTCTTCTACAATTCTCTGATGTAACACTACTAGTGTTTAGGCTGCGTGGCGTACACTCGTGATTTTAAATGGTCCTACAGGAAAAAGATCAAAGGGAATAGATCCAGAGATCTTGGTGGCTATTCGACGAGACCTCTTCTGCCAATCCAATGCCCCGGGAAATAGTCATCCAAAAACTGCCGCACAGCAACAGTGCCAGGGCGCACCATCTTGTTAGAAAGTTATTTCATTTTCTATTAAATTGTCGACACAAAATCTCTGTTATTCAAGGATAAATTGTACCTGTAGTATGAAATTCCCTGATTAAATGAGGATTAGTATCACCCCAATAACGACAATTGTGTCTATTCACTTCGCCATTCACCATAAATGTGCATTCGTCGGACAAACATGTAGTTGACAATAATTTTTTTACTGCTTATATAAGTGTGTGTGTGTATATGGACATGGTACAACTTTTAGAATCACTTTGTAAAATGATTACATGCTACATTGTTCATAGGATAATATATATTTGGTAACATTTTTTCCATGTTTTCAGAATACTCGTTTCCAAAGTAAAAAGTCATAAAATGTTATTCCCTCCCACATGAAAATGTCTTAAATCTTAAAAAGAATTGACATCTGGTAGTAATTTTTCGTACAGTTCTGGTCGGATTTGAATGCGGCGTTCGATAAAAGGAATCCCTCTGGGAAACCCTCGAAAAAAATTCCCCAGTTATGAATGTATCAATGCAGTCCTTGTTCCCCCAGTGAAGTAGCAATTAGAGATTAGGGTTTTTTATCGCCCCAGCTCGTCACCTCCTTAACGCCACGTTTAATACCAGCAAACGCACTGCCGTTATCATCCCTTCCCACGTATTTGCCATCAGTATAACCGCCAACGTAGCTGGTTGGCTTCCTTAATAGTCCTGCGACTCATCCCAGATGAAACCGAAACATTTTAGTAAAAATTAACTATCTCTGTAGTAGGATTCCTTTTCTTATATTGTCATTTTGATTTCTGTGATCTAAGTTAGTGTAATAAAAATGCGTTTAGCGATAGTTTGGGCTACTTTAAATATTGAGTTTATTTATATTATTAACGACACAAACGTAAATTACTCTCAATAGTATCCGCTAAACTCAAATACAAAAAAAAATAAAACACATCGGTCAGATGAAATGATGATGATTATGAAATTCATATTATAGAAAAGTTCATATTATAGTTTACCTAAAAATTGTGCCAAAAAACACGTTGGAGCAAACTCCTAAATGAAACCAGTGATGTTGAAAATAAATCTACATCGTTAAAAATTGCATTTTAATGTCGTATCAATCTGCACATTGAAGAGTTTGCGGTTACTGTATTGAAATGGAATTAAAAATAAGTCATAGGACCTTAAGAGCCTAGGAATATATTAAAATATATTTTACTGATAACACTTACACTGAGTCAATTCAATACAATTAATGTAGAAAAGGAATGGCTGTTTATTGCGAGGGAAAGTAATTATACGATACTTATTGATAATAATAAGTAAATTGATTATCCTTACACAAAGCTTGAAATGCATCAAAGTTATTCTCAAGCTTTAGACGATCGACAAATTTGTCAAAATAGTTTTAAAATCGTCTGCATACTCTAAGAGATTACAATAATGACGGCATTCTTTTGTTTTATTGATATAAATTATAAATATCAGAAGCCCTAAGTGCGATCCTTGAGGTACTCTTGAGGGTATGGCGGTGAAATTTGACAAAACCCATTAATTTCAACACATTGTGATCTGTCGATTAAATACTGCTTTATCCACTTCAACAGGGTGACGCATAGGCAAGTTTGTTGCGATTTTTAGTTATCATGGCAATTTTGGAAATCAATAATTGTGAGATAATATATCAAAGTTATATAGACAGTAGAAGACAATTTAAGATTATTTTATTTTTAAAGGAAAATATCAACTAATTTACTAATGGAATAAAATTATAAGCAGCTAAATAAATGACGACATAGATCAAAACATACCAATACGATCTATCTCCAAAATTTTATTTTAATGAAACATTTATTAATCCAAAAGTCATTTAAATGATATAGAACAGATCAATGAAACATATGACATTGACACAGAAATTGTGAACATAAAAAAAAACTATAAAAATACATGCAAATATAATGTTGAGGTAAGAATTCCTTATTTTTCCTTTATAAATATTAATTTAGATAACAAAGCAAAAACGAATAACTCTTTTTTTGAGGAATAAATATTATTTGTAAAAAAAAAAATTTCTCAACACTTGATTTGTACGAATTTGCCATGTTTAGGGCGTGATCAATAAATACATCTAACAGTTTAAATTTAGTTACTTCTTGGTCAGACTCATTTTTAATAGTGGACTAGATTATTATTAAAAAAGTTTTGTATTTATAACCAAATTGTTTTTGAAATGGAACAGAACAGAGAGAGTTTAAATTACATAAGGTATTATTCAAGCATTTAGCTTTTGATACAACTATAAACATCATTCAGCGAAAGCACAGTCAAAATTTATTACCATTGATTTTCATATGTCACTCACAGACAGCAGAAACAGCAATGCCTTGTGGTACTCCTAAATCATTTTCAAGTTGATCAAATTTTTTATCATAAAAGTCTACATATTGTTTTCTTGTGAAGACATTTTTGTCGTAAACTATAACAATCAAGTTTTTATATATTTTTAGGGATTAATAATATTGTGTGAAACTAACTACTCAGTGGACAAAAGTCCCAACCTGCGTTGAATTACACCCGCAATATCTACCCATATATTCCTTATTATTAGCTTTTGTAACATTTTTTTACTGTTTTAGAAAGGTATTTTAAGCTAATATAAATCAAATCTCCTACAATTCCTATCAATGAAGTCATATGTATGTTCTCTGATACCAAACATCTAGGTATGCTAATGAACAATTCCACAGAGAAAGCTCTATTCAATAATTATCTAAAGAAAATAATCTAATCTAATAATCTAATCTAATAATAAAATTCATATTTTAGCGTAAAATGCGATTTTTAAATGTCATTTGTTTTCAAGTAATGACGTCATCGATTTTTTTTTAAATGGCAACACCATATTTTTTTCCTTGATTCTGAAAGATCGTTTAATTCTCTATCAGACAGTACTAAAATTTTGCCCTCTTACATCTTAGAAAACGTAAATTTTATCCATAAAAAAGTAACAATTCTGAGGTATGTAAAATAAAATACAATTGATTAAATTTTATACTTAAATTAAATGTTCGAATTGCCATCCACTAACTTCTTGACAATGCGCAAGTCTGTGAAGAAATTCTTCTTGCACATTATGAATGATTTATGGGGTAACTCTGCGTATTTCGTCCCGAATGCGATTTTGAAGTTCTTCTAAATTACGTGGTTTATTAATGTACACTTTTGACTTCAAGTATCCCCCATCAAAAATAATCAAGAGGTGTAAGATCTGGCGATCTTGCAGGCCATTCTATCGGTCCGCGTCTGCCGATCCACCTCCCAGGAAAACAGTTGTCCAAAAAATCTCGTACAGGGCGCTCATAGTGCGGAGGTGAACCGTCTTGCTGAAACCATATGGTATCGTCAGGAATGTCAGGGCCATTATCGTTAGGAAAAATTACTGCAAGGGCTGGAACAAGGTCATTTTCTAGAAACTCTAAATATCTTTGTCTTGTAAGGGTTCCTTCAAAGAAGAAAGGCCCTACTATTCTGTTGTCAACTATTCCAGCCCACACATTTAATTTCTGAGGGTGTTGGGTATGTGCCTCTGCCATCCAATGATTTTCCCGACTCCAATATCTGCAAGTTTGACGGTTTACTGTACCATTCAGACAAAATGTGGCCTCATCTGAAAAAAGTATTTGCCGGTGTAAATTTCTATTTCCTTGACATAAATCCATTAGAATTTCGCAAAAGTGTAGGCGGCGATCGGGATCATCTTCATTGAGTTCCTGCACAAGTTGAATTTGGTAGGGATGATATTTTTCCTTTCTCAAGATACGTAGCACTGTGCTCTGACTAGTATCATTGTTTAATGCAACCAATCGTGAAGAATTATGAGGATTATCCACTATACTTATCAAAATGTTCTGTTTCTGATTTTCATTAATGCTTGGACGTCCAGGTTTTGGAATATTTACAACATTGCCAGTTTCTCTAAATTTAGACTCTACCTTACTGACTGTTGATTGGCTGATAGAGCGATCTGGATATTTTTCATTAAATACATCGCAAACTTTCTGCTGAGTTCTAGTCATATTCCCTCATCCGATAAGAATTAAAATTTCAATTCTTTGAGTAACAGTTAAATGTGCCATAATACTTTAAATTGAATAATAATTTCTATGTCGCTTACAATACTTATTAGAAAGTCGGTGTGACAATGACACTTTGCAAAGATTTTCACCTACGTGATCCATAAAAGAACTATGGAATTCGAAAAACTAAACTTGATAACGTTTTTGCTTTATTTTAATTGATTTACGTTTTCTAACATTCAATCGTCATTTACTCGAAAACTTTCCTATGTAAGAGGGCAAAATTTTAGTACTGTCTGATAGAGAATTAAACGATCTTTCAGAATCAAGGAAAAAAATATGGTGTTGCCATTAAAAAAAAATCGATGACGTCATTACTCAAAAACAAATGATATTTGAAAATCGCATTTTACGCTAAAATATGTATTTTTTAAATTAAAAATCGACTTATTCGAGGATTTTTCTCAAAAAATAATTGTTTCGTTTTTATTGAATTTATTCCATAGTTTTGGCGCATACTGTATATACTATCTATGCTATTTCTTAGTTTTCTATCCACACCTCTGCTTTTTCAATTTATTTGGACTAATTTTCTTGGTATACTATCAAATGCTTTTTCAAAATCTATAAAGGCTACAAATATGGAGCTGCCTTCACTCTTTTCTATTATCTGTTTTATTGTGAATATAATTATGGTCTTGCACTCCTCTCCCTTTTCTAAACCCACTTTGTGATTCTTCCATCTGTATTTTTATTATTTCTTTTAATTTATTTTCTTTTATTCGGAAAAGTACCATTTTAAAAACATTCTTGACAATTTCCCGAATTTTTCAAATTATTTTTACCGAAATATTACCATGTTGAATTACTGCACACAATAAATGGCGAAACGTTTGGAAGAGGGATAGGAGCAGACGCAGAAGGTACTGCGGGACGTTCCAGAGGACCATAGTTGTCTGAGGAGCAGTTTTGGCCGTAGCAGCCGTAATACTATGAGTAATAAGCGACATCACTATGAAATTCAATACCAGATTGGACTGTGAAATTCTTAAAGCCAGTAACAGAATTGTTTTCCGCTTGCGATTGTAGATACTGAAGTCGAGCTGGTGGCCTATAAAATCGATATCTGACCGACAGCACGTCTTCCGATCTTTGCATCCTGCCGTGTCATTACAGATGGGCTGTTAATCCCATCAAGTTGGCGAGCACGTGTCGGCAGCGCTTTGTCGAACGCTCCTGGAATAACCGGCCGGTTCCGGAAAATACCCCGGAAGAATACGGCCGCCGGAATCGTCTAATTGCGATCGTGTATTTAATCCAGCCGCGTTGGGCAATGGCGCTCATTGTCGTCGCCCTAATTGAAATTACGCGGTGCGGACTGTTCCGGGGTACCGGAGCATTTTACGGCTATAAACCCGGAAATCGATGGGAGGTCCATTATAAAGCCGTAAAACTAAGCAACTGTGCCCCACCCGAATTTAAATGTCCCTAAAATATAACTGTTTATAACTTTTTAGCAAACTTACGATATTTAAAATAATACCGGTCAAATAATATCTAAAAATCTTCCTTGTACTACTATAATGGTCTAGAAAACATACACTGAACAAAAAATGTCAATAAATAGGGATGAAATGAAAACTGCAATGTATTGAAATATATTTGTTTTAACTAACCTTCAAAGTAGTATAAAAAAACCTGTAAAACAAATAATGCAAAAATATATTATTTTTAATTTAAACAACGCTTAACAAATCGTCTATACGCCAAACTGCTACTTTTGGGAAATCGTGTCTAAATATTGTACGGCGATCATACATTGACATATATTATAAAGAGTTGTGGAATTAAGATCAGTGTCTCAAAATATGAAGTAATGTTACAATTTAGTTATTTTAGTCTACAAGACAACTATATAAAATCATAAAAACGGGTTTTTATAAATGGATATAGAACAAAATGCCTTATTTTCAGATTTGGTAAAGAAATATGGGGATATAGAACAAGATATTTTGATTTTTTTACTGTAGGTATTTTAAAATAAATCAAATTTTCTACAATTCTTATCAATGAAGTCATATGTATGCTCACTGATACCAAACTTCTAGGTAGATATGCTTTAGTCCACAGAGTAGTTAGTTTCACACAATATTGTTAATACCTAAAAATATATAAAAAAAAGATATTTTGATGTCGAACAAAAATAACTTTTTTATGCAACCCTAATAAAGCCCTGTGGAATTGTCTTTCCTCTTCTGGAATTTGAGGAAGCATCTCAACCAAATGCTTCTTTTTCTGATCGGGTGTATTAACATTCGTCTTAGGTATTTGGGGGACGTTATCCGGAAGTGGTACCTCTGCCTTAAGATTTATTCTTCTTGTATATTTTAGCTTAGCAGTCTTTATTTCTCCGTAATGTGTCCTTTTCATATATTAAATGTTTCGCTTTTGTGTAAGGAATTAAATTACACGAATATCGGGCTGAAAATGATTGATAGTCAAAATAATCTCTAGAAGTTATCTGAATTATTCTAAATTTAAGTTTCCAAGATTTTGGCATTGACAGGAGGAGACGTATTAAAGTTAAAGGGGACCAGGGGAAGGGCACACAACTATCTGACCATGAAATCAGTGTATTAAGTTGAGGAATGACCAACTATTTCCTTTAGTATTCTAATCAGGGCACTAGCAATGTGGACACCGACTCGTCCACAGAGAAGTTCGTGCAATATTGCGTTGTAAACAGTATTATTCACATTGAGGTGAACTGTAAAATTATAACAGGACACCTTCATTTTATAAAAGTTCTTTGATACATTGCACTTTGGTAATGAAAATGTATTTTGCAAATCAAAAGTAATAACTCCTACTGTGTTATCATTGGAAAATCGGCACCTCTCACTATTTGTTTGAGGATTACCCAAATTCTTACGTGCGATATGATTATTAAAGTTTCGAATTTTTTCAGGTGTCGAATTATTATTCATACGTACTTACAATGATCGTCGATCGAGCATTCCTATATTAT
The DNA here is from genome assembly GCA_037114965.1 of Monochamus alternatus. NCBI lineage: Eukaryota > Metazoa > Arthropoda > Insecta > Coleoptera > Cerambycidae > Monochamus > Monochamus alternatus. Next base: position 26,529,065 of record CM073429.1, read on the forward strand.
GTCTAATCGGATATAGAACAAAATAGTTCTGGGTGATGGAGTGACATTGAGAGGGGATATAGCACAGTATAATTTTCTTAGAGGTTATGGAATAATATAATTCTCATAGATTTCGAGGGACAAGATAATAATATTATGTTTGGGAAAAATTGTGGATATAGTACATTAATTTACTAAAAACTTTATTCTAGAGCTTTGTTAATACGTAATTTTTATGGATATAGTTCAAGCTAATTATCTAGTTTTCAGGGATTACATTATATCATTTTGACCAAAAATGGATATAGAACAATATAATTCTAGGGTGACGAAATAAGTAGTTATCGGGAAAAAAATTATTCTCTTTCTCATAAAAGAATAATGTAAAATGTAACACCGTTTATTTTACATATTCTGTTATAGTAAGAGCAAAAAAACACCGTAACATAATTTTCCAAGGGAAAATCTCGTGCCACGTCGTAATAATCTTGGCAGAGCGCTCGTTACTGTGACCATGTAAGAGCAGCAAGCATTGTACTTCCTTCTTTTGTGTTATTGTTTTCGTATAATAATATTACTGGTGATTTATTTTCATACAATAGCGTCTATTTCTGTGGAATATACATATAATATTTTTTAAACGAATAAGATACGATGGAGGGCATAAATATGTTGCAAAACTGAAACAGGAAATATTAAAAGTTTTAAAAATATACAGGGTCAAACAAAATGCTTTGTAAAATTTATTAACTATTCACTGTGTTGATTTTTTTTCTGGAAGGGGCTTTGGAGACTTAGTTCCAATTATTGGCAGCCAATATACTTTGACTAATATAATTATAATATAATTTAATGGCCGCCATTAATGAGCAATGTGGGGCCTGTTTTAGACAAGAAGCCAATTGGAAGACCAAGGTTGGTTTCCAATGCATTTAACAAGAAAGTGTAAGAAATGTAATTATTGCTGATCCAAGAAAATCTGTTGTTTTAAACATATTCCTGTTTTGACAGCAAAGTACACGAATAATGTTAAAAAGATGGATTTTAACCCCTACAATATAGCAATAGTTCAGGAAATAAATAATCGGGATAAAATTATATAGTTGCTCGAATTTTGTCGCCTTATTAATAACAATCAATCAAGGTATTGAAAACAATGCGAACTTTACATTTCCCTAAAGTAATTGTATAATCATACTCATCATCATTGTGTAATCATCGCCTCGTTTAAGTTAATTGAACCTTATTTTTTTTGTGGATACCTTCTATTTACCTCAAATTCAAAACGAAACTGGATATTACTGGTATCAACTGAACGGTGCAAAAGGTCATACGGCCGTGCAAGAGTAAGTATGAATATTTCAAAATGTTCTTTCCAAAGAGGTGTTTCTAGAAACGGTACCAAGAATATAATAATAGTTTATAAGCTATTTAAAATGGGTTGACTGACAATTTTGTCTTATTAACACAAAAAACGCGATGTTCTATCGATCAACGTTGCATGTTGATAGCTGTCAACATGCAGCGTTGACCCATGTTTATTGAACCTTTTCTGCTTATTTTGGTTCATACTATTACCTCCTTAAATATTTTACACTCTTTTTTTAACACTCTGTATACACAATTACAATTAAGAGGTCAAATATTCATTATTTACGTGTAATTAAACAGAACAGAATGGCGATTTCTGTAAAAAATAAGTACACTGCATTTTTGAATATTTAGTTCTAAATTATTTTCAATACTCCAACTAGGTAGGTATTTATTTTTCAAATTATTTTGTAATTTTGGAGAATCCTACAATGAATTAATGAGAGAGTATATCTTTGATGTAAAGAAGGCAAATGACGTCAGTTATTTCAACAAAACCATTAATGAAAATGGCAAATAGTAAGGGAACTAATATGGAGCCTTGTGGAACTCATCGTATTAAAACCATGATATTCAACATACTGACTTCTAGAATGTCAAAGGCCTTACTAAAATCTGTAGATATAGATGACGTCAACTTGCCTTGACACTTCAAGATGTTTAGAAATGTTTTGAGTTATACAAAAAATATTGTTAATAATGGATGAAACAACTAATCTATTAGATTTAGTTGTTCATAAAGAAGAGGAAAACTGGCTTGTTTGAAATTATATGCTTCTTTAGTGTTTTCTGGTATTTTACCATTTAAATGTAAACTACTGCAATTGCAAGAAAATAAAGCTTTTCCCTTATTAATGTAACAAGAAGGTAATACATTTTATGAAATAATTACAATAATAGCACTTTATTTTATCTCTTTTTACTGTTGAAATAAAATTTTATAACAACTTTAGTAAGTATATGTTAAAAATAATTTAATTACACATATATAGTACTTAGTGAAATTATTCATTGCTTCACGTTAAATTATATACCATGCGAACCTATTTTAATGTCTAATTAAAAGAATAAAACTTTAAAACTGTAATTAAGCTAACTAATCATTTTATTGGTAATTTGAAAACAGATTGCTGCCGTTTATTTACAAAATGAACTAGCGATCGTCAAACACTTTATTTGATAGCCTACAGTTTCAAAATTAATAATGCAGAATGATTTGCGCATTCAGATTTTGTAATAAAACCAAAATTCGGTCAACAAGTTGTCCAATTTGAAAGAGACAGCTGTGCATAGAAACGATACTATGTATGCCAAATCGATATGTCTATTATTTAAAATAATGCAGAAATTTTGAAGTAATAAAATATTATATTTTTTCTCTATCAATATAATTTAATAGTTAACCCATTATGACCTGGTGTTACATATAAGTTACGTTAGCAGGTATCTATACCTCTTACCTTAGTATAATCTTCATGAACAGTACATGTAGGTATACTATGTAATAGTTAAACTTTAATCAATTGTAGTGACAATTTACGGTTTGTTATTGTACGAAGTTTTTATTAGAACTGCGATTAAAACAATAAAAAGAGACTACAGATGAGGACATTCAATTAGTGTATTTTTGTCTCCTTATTTATTATTATACAGGGTGTTAAAAAAAGAGTGTAAAATATTTCAGGAGGTAATAGTATGAACCAAAATAAGCAGAAAAGTCTCAATAAACATGGGTCCGAAAAGTAACGGCTGCGGAGATATGGACCACTATTCGTTTTTCAAACATTTTATTTTATTAGGAATAAACCGACAAAGGAAGCTATTAACAAACAAAAAACAAAGTTACAGAAGATGTGCAAAGTGCCCTTCGTCCATTTTCAAGCAGGCACGACATTCGAACTCTTTCGAAAACACCCTCTTTGGTTTGGATTTCTTGACATTTTTTATTAATCCGTAGCTGCAGCTGTTCCAGGCTAGTTACAGGAGTACCGTACGCTAATGTCTTCAAATATCCCCAAACAAAGAAATCTAGAGGGTTCAGAACAGGCGATTTTGCAGGTCAGAAAACAGGTCCGGCCCTTCCTACCCATCTATGTGGAAAAGTTTGGTGTAAATGCTCTCTAACGGCCATGGAAAAATGAGCTGGAGCACCATCATGCTGGTGCCTCTGATTCAAAGGAATGTCTTTCAAAAACTCATACAGTGTGTTCTGCAGAAAGTTGAGCGCCTGTTAATCGGTTTGGTAAAACAACAGGACCTAGAAACCTATGACCTCGTCCTTGTCTGACAGTCGAAAAGTCAATTGAAGATGATGGGAAACACTGGCTACTTTGAACGGCCATCGAATCGTCATAATAGTTACGGAAGAGAATACAATCCGAAATTGAAACCGAAGAAGCGATTGCCATAGTCCTGGAAAAAAATTGTCGCAGTGAGAAGATAAACTGGATTGAAGAAGTTTTTTCACAACCTAACAGTAGACATTTTTCTAACGAACGATACCGTGACAAAAAATATGAATAAATAGAATAGAAGATCATGTATTGACAGATATCATGGCATTATCTTTGTCAAGTGAAGATATAATATTGTGGTCCACCATTCCCCAATTACCATGGCATAAACCCTATTGGTCGAGCGTTTCCTTTACCAGAGTATCGAAGAACCTCTGATATAATGAAAGAGACCACATTTTAATAATGATCCTGGATAAAAACAGACGTCACTGTGCTGGTGAAGGTTGCACTACAAGTGCTGTAACTCAATGCGCAAAATGTGACATTGGCCTTTATATTGCCTGTATCTTATTACTTCATACTAAAACTATGTAAATATTACCTATAATTAACAAATTTGACAATGTGCGCCCATTAATATGATTTGCCTTCACTAGGAAGTGAACATTAGGTAGGTGAATGTCCTAATGTCACATATATGTAAGAGTTCTTTTAAAATAAATGCAGAGAAAACTTCAAAAACAAAATTATATTTAATTGTGTCTTTTGTATATATATTTTGGCATATAATTATAAAAACAATATTATAATAAAAAAATCATAAGTCATAACAGGCTATTTTTCTGTATCTATTGTAACAGCAAGTAAATAAGTAAGTAAGTATTTACAAAGCACAAAAACATTTTTATTACATATACTGCAACTACTGCAATAGAACAGAAATACTTAATTACTTACATAAATTATTTGATTTTCTAGAATTACTAGAAAATAAGGCAATTTTTATCGCGGGATCAAGTCATTAATGGTAATGATGACAATGAGAATGACGATAATGACCACACGAACAATAATGATGACTGATATTGATGATGTTGGGGATGAATGTGATGACGACTTGATTATTGTAAAATTAATTAAATGTCATATACTTATCTATTTCACTTTTTGTCAATTTATCTAACTAGTAATGGAAAAGAGACAAATAAATATTGTGAATATGATAGAGAATACTAATAATCAAATTGGTAAACAAAACTACCGACACTACCGAATGAAAGATATGGAAACATTCATTAGAAACAAATGCTATAAATATGATTTCTTAGGTTTCTTATACAGGGTGGTCCGTAAGTAATGGCCCATGGAGACATTCTAGATTTTTCACTTTAAAATATTACGATTTAAGCCAGCTTGCCTTAATAAAATGTTGATACAGGATATCAAAGTTGGAATTTAAAAAGTGATTTTTTGTAATAATTACACTGTGTTTGATTGTATCAACTTGAAAATTTAAGAAAAGATGTATTTGAATATAAGAAATCGTGATCTGTTGTCTATTTCGACGTATTCCCTAGAGGGCGCCACGTCCGCTATATTTGTGACATAAATATGTGCGTAACTTTTTTGGTCCTATAGTTATCAGTACGTGCCTACTACGTTAAAATATTGTCATGTAATGAGTGACTGTTCTGCACTGAACGTCCCGTTTTTATTGGTGACACTACGGCACATTTGCCGAATATGTCACATTCACCTTTAAACATATACACAACAAAAATAATACCTGTGTATTGGGATACTCGCTTGGCTCTAGCTAGAATTAAAGAAACTCAACCTTTTAATATAAATACAAACATAACAACAACCATATTTACAATAGGGGAATTTGTTCTAGAGATCAGAAGCAGCCAACGGCTGATCGCTGTCCTTTGACGATGGCTGACATTAGCCCAGTTTCAATAGTATTTATACGCATTAGATAAATGCTGAGTGCATCAAAATTATATATATTATTATCTATTGAAACAATGGGAACAGCAAGCAAGTCTATCGCTTGGTTCTTAGAGAGAGCAAGAATGATAGACACAGTTCGGTTTCATAGTAACCTTTGCAACTGGACACTTTTAATAGTTTTGAATTTTACTTGCGCAACACTGATACATAATCGATTGTAAATATGTTTATAAATTTGATTCATAAAATAGTTTAATATTTGTATGTACACCAAAAGGTTTCTAATTTAAAATAATTTATTAAAATATATGGCCAACTGTAACCATCTCTCTAAGGTCCTGTTTGTTGACAATATTGTACAATAAGCTACGCAACTGATTGTTGAAAAGCTATAATGACAAGTATACATTTTCCTAAAAAAACAATGTAACTTTAAGATTTTTTAATAGAAACATGATAACGTTAAGGCCAATAAAGTTACGCTCTTTAGGAAATACGTCGATATAAAAACAGGTATGATTTCTCATATGTAAAAACATCGATTACCAAATTTGTTGATACATCCAAAGCCTTGTTTTATTAAGGCAAGTTGGCTTAAATCGTAATATTTTGAAGTGAAAAATCTAGACTGTTTCCATGGGCAGTTACTTACGGACCAATGTGTATACTGAGTGCTATGTGAGTGGAGTAATCAAATTTTTACCATAAATGCCATAAATGAGTACTCAATAATTTAACTCATTAGATGTATTTAGTACCTTTAATGATGTGTCTACTGACACTAAATGTTTATCGCTCTAGACGTTGTATCGCATTTTATTTATTTTGACACATATTCCGAGAGCACAAAGCAGGAAGGAAAATGTTCAGAGGCCAAATGATTATCATGTCACTTCAGAAAGTGTAAAGGCACTCCAAAACATGAAGGTGCTCCACAAAGAAACATAAATTAAGGATTACATTGCCTCTGGAACAGATAAATTTCCCAGAGCTCTGAAAACGCTTTCTTTGCGTGGCTTCGTCGCTTCTCCAACCGATCCCTTCAATTATCCAAATAACGTGTTGCAAATAAAAATCAATCAAGTGGGCATATCTGGCCGGCACTTGTACCAGCCACTTAAATAATCCGGACTCCGGGATCGCGTGCCTTGCCCGGAACACGAAACTCCTCTCAATCAATCAGTCATCGGCTGCAGAACATCGAAAGCCGATCCATTACTGGAGCTTGTATCGCGGCTGACAGCTCCACAAAAATTACATAACTGCCCAATAAAATAAATATATCACCTATAAACCGCAACCGCCCGCAAATTGATGATGGAGTGGTTGCTCGGGACGACTGTACAGGGAAAATTCGTTAAAATAATTGACCGATTTCGATAATAATAAATGCACTCCGTGCTTAATGGCCCATTGCCGAGCCAACTTTGTTGAAATTAAATTGGTTTAACGAGCAGCAGTAATTCAATTACTTAAGCAAATAATTTGGCGAGCTGTGTAACACCGTTGCTAAAATATATTTGTTAAAGATTCCGAGGAAACTGGTCTGTTATTCAGCAAACACTATTATTCAACGCCCAGTTAACTTTCGTCAATATAGTTTGTATTACTCGAGGTATTGCTCAAAGTAATTAAGTCTAACTAAATAGAACAACATATGCCAATATACTATACATGTATAACTCTAGATTAATTTTGCTGATCTTCGTCTAAAAATAAAAGTTTGTGTACATCACTTAACTTTAGCTAATAGACAGGGTGTCTCAGGTATTACTGACATCCTGACACACTTTGAAGGTCTGTGTGGGCTTTTTATGCGGAACACCCTTTATTGCTGTGTCACACTGGTATATTCTGCGTTAAGTCTGAATTGCCATTAAAATACCTCTGAAACCAATTCTGTTCGAAATAAATTTCCCCGTCCTGTTAAGCCTAAAGGAGTATCATTATCCATATTACAGGTATACATATACCTACTCATACCAACTTTCTAATCCTGTTATGAACACCTTACCCCCTAATTTGTAACATCAAACTTTGTTGGGATTACTGATGAATTATAATATTTCAGCGTATCAACAGTGAGGAAATGTCTCTTTATTCACAGCATTTTACGAATACAAACTCCTTTTGAAACCAACATAATACAGTTTAATCGTATTAGTAATAAATGACAAATAGTTTAATAACAGGAATATAAATTCCATACTCTATTGTATTATTTGTAGGTGATAATTTTTGTGGACCACATTTTTACATAGAAGGTGTTCAGAAACTAGTGGTACAAAATTATAGGCATATAAGGGGACACAAAACACTGCTTGTACTTCATATAAGTTATGTCCTATCTGGATTCCTCCTGGATATACAGGGCTTCCAAGTATGACGTGAAATATTGAATTTCAGTGATAATTTCTAAACCCTTACCTTGTCAATCTCTAAATTTAGATGATAGTAATACAACTTTGCTATTTAAATTGAAATTAAACATGCTTCTTTTTACAGGTAAAGTCTAAATTAAGTTTTAGTATTTGAACAATGTTGACGGTGTTGCCAAATTTAACAATTTGCATTCCTCTATCAATTTCAATCGATATCTTTTAGAATTTTAGAGATAAACGTATATTATGTATAATTTGCATTCCTCTATCAATTTCAATCGATATCTTTTAGAATTTTAGAGATAAACGTATATTATGTATGTATTAATAATTTATTAATAATGGAGTTAGTATTTCCGGGAAAAAATAAAATAATGAATATTAGAAAATGTTTTCAATATGAGCTCCTCGAGTATAAATTTTCTAAAATTGTCTAAACACCTCCGTTGCACATGAAACAACATATTGGGGTAATTTCTGGCAAAATCACAACTTGTGACAATTCGATGTAGAAGTTTTTCACGCGTGTCATTAGAAGTGGAATAGACCAATCTTTCTCCGAAAGAAAAAGTCCAAAGGATTAAGGTTAGGAGATCGAGATTGCCACGGAAAAGAACCACCTTGACTCATCCATCGCCCTGGTAATGCATTATTTAGGTAATCCTCGACTGCTCTGCTAATGCTATTTGTAATATATAAAGGTGTATTTTCCAATAAAAGATTTATTTGTTCTTGTAAAAAATCTAGGTATTTTTCTCCGGTCAATTTCGTATGCTGCTATCAAGTAGCCACCAATTATCCTCAACCATATGTTAACTAAGCATATATGCTGGTGTTAATGGTGTGTGCTATATGTGAAGTGTTTTAATGATAGCATAGATTTTACTTCATCACTAGTAAATCCAACTTCACCAGTAAAAAGTTATAAAGTCAGGCATTGTCCTTTGTTTTTCCAAAGACGATACGCAAAATTGTTAAAGTGGAAGATAATCAGCCTTAATCATAGCATGTACTTATTGTAAATGGTACGGGTGTAGTAGTTGTTTTTGGAGTATGTTATGTACTTAAATTGAACAATATTTGACGCCAATGACAATATTATAGTACTTATTGTAGGCTCTTCATTCACCAATTCACCCGTTCTTCAGCATTTACAGTTCGAGCATGTCCTCCACCAACGTGTTTTAGTTTGAAGGATCCTAAGCAATTTTATAAAATAGCAGAGTGTTAAATTTAACAGAAGTACCTACTACAGTTTCACCATATTTTACAATCTGGAGCCTCCTGTTTGAAAATCGATCGAAAGTTATCGATTGAAACAAGGAATGGCTTTTTTGCAGCAAATTTGGTAACACCATTAATAATAAAGCATGTTTTATTCCAATTTAAATAATGAAAATTGTATTACTTTAAGTTACTACTACCACCTAAATTTCGCGGCTGTCAAGGTAGCGGTTTAAAAATTATTACTGAAATATTTAGCTTGTTACTTGGAAGCCCTGTATATCCGTAAGGAAGCCAGATAGGACTAAAATATATATGAAGCACTAGACATTATTTTAACTGCCCCTGTATGCCCTGTCATTTTTAACTACGAGTATCTGGACACCCGTAATTCATATAACAATTACTGTAGATTAAGGGAACTATCCAGTTAAATGCCAATAATTATTTTTATTACTGTATTTTTTTTTATCAAGACAAAGCTTTGATATTGATCTGCCTGACATGAGACATCAACAAACTTGAATGAGACACAGAAGTAATAATTGTAATAGTTATAATGATGATGATGATGATCACGATAAAGGTGATAGCGACAACAATAACTATAATGATGGGGACAATAGCTATAGTGATGAGTGTATTACATGACACCAACGATTCTAAATATTTCCTTCAGTACATGCCTAAATTTTTTTTTCGCTAAAAATAGTTTTTTTAGATACAGGCGTTTTCTATAGTGGACTTCCAAAATTGTAGAGAGTGACTATTGTTATAAACCTGCTCACAATTTATAGCAATCAACACAAAGAAATATACATACAGCCCTTATATTTTTCTTACAAAATCGTGTGCCGCATATCTCTGAGAGTATACCCGATTACACAGCTTCTGCTACGCATGCGCTGCATTTAGTACGCATGCACTGCTGGCTTTTGATTGGCTGCGACGAATTGTCGGATCTAACTGTTTCATTTCCAGCGCTATCATGAGGGGGTATATCGTTCGGGCGGGCAAAATTTCGTATATCTTTTCGTTAATTTAATTATGAATGTAATTAATTTTATTAGTGATTTGATCGAAATGAGGAATATCAGATGATGACATGTATGAAGAGTTTAGTGCGCGAGGTCAAAATATGAGTGTAAGTGATGTTGAAATATATATTTCATTAACAAAATTGTACGTGAATAGCATATGTGTGCAAATAAAAAAGTGGTAAAGAAGTACAACTGTGAATGGAAACTCGCGGAAGGAATATTGTATTTTTAAAATGAATTTTCCAAAAAAAAAAAAATTTTGTCCGTATATATGAAATCGAAAAGAGTATACTGATAGAAAGGATGAAATAGTGATATGGCGAAGAAACTATTTAAAATAAATATTAAAAATAAGAATCTGGATCGAAAAATATATTAAATTTTGGCGAAACATGGGCGTATGAAGTCATACGGAAAGCGGTACGACATGATATAATAAGTGTTACTGTGTGACTGTTATAGTAACAGTGCTAAAAACCAATAGTAAATAGTGTGTATGTATTCTAAAGCCTTTTGTCTTTTTGAATGCGGAATTCGCAAATATTTGCGCGATTTATTTAACGATGGAAAAATCTCTATTTGTAACAAATTTTGTCAACTACCTATAACATTTTCTATCATTTTCATCATGAAACTCCCATGGTAGATTATCAGAAGTTCAAAACAAATTTATTAACACCACATAATAATGAAAGGGGCAATAATGAGGACAAGGCTTAAGTGTGATATCTGCGGAGTGAGCATTAGGTAGGTGTCAGTGGGTGGTAGTGAGCAATCGCCGTCCATAAGGACAGGGGCACATTCAAAGTAAATTGTTAATGTGATAGGTTTAGCCGACGTCAACTTATTTTTGATAATTTTGTGTGCTTTAACTCTTCTCAAGTGGCACGCTTAGATAATACCACCAGTATCTTCCATACTCATCTCTGTGTTGTAAATTAGTCACTCTCTATTATTTTCGACTTTGGTAAATTGATAATACAAGATAAAAATTATAAATTTTGAAATATTCTTATTATTTTTATTATCTAACGCCTCGAAATTGGTAAAAACTGTTATATCACTGTTTCTACTCTAAAAATAATGGATGGTATGTAATGCAATGTAATGTCATTTTTGTATATTTTTTTATATCTGATCGCGTTTAAATTTAGTACGCCTATGAAATGTTGCTCCCCGCACGCTTCGCCAGTCGCGCTAGTCTTCAATCTAACGATTAGTCACTTTCCACAATTTCGACCGCTGACTATAGTGTATTCGTGTTCTTGGTAAATATTACATAGATTCATTATATTTTATCATACAGGATGTCCCTGAGATGCTTGTTCCAGTGAGCCACTCTATATTCTTAAGATTAAAATCCAACGATTTATGCTATATGCATCATTAAGGCGTTAGAGGGCGTCAAAGTATTTGGTAAAAGCAGAATATTTTTTTAGTAAATTATGTCTCTTCCAAAATGTTGATAACTATACTCTTTAATTACAAAAAAAGGAGGAGCACTATCGTGTTTGAATCAGATTTTCCTTGTTATAACATTTTCTAGTTCAGCGGGTAAAATAATTTCTAAGAAATTCAGATATTTTCCATTTAAGTGGTTGGTAATCTTTCTAGGATTTAATTGGCCCGGTAACCACTTTAAACAGAGAAGATAATCAGAAACAATGTTACTGGCGGAACTAGAATATGTATCCTAACTTATAAGAAGGGAAATGTGGTTCATACATGATTACGTTTCTTCTCATTTTACGATATATAAAACTGTTAAAGTCATTAAATAGCGGCACACCAGACATTTACCGGTTTTTGAGCTTGTTAGCTATTTTCAGTCCATGCCATAAGAAGCGAGGCAATCGACGACTTGTCCAACAGAAGAAAACTGAGTACACACATTCGTGAAATTACACAACTGGGATTACGTCCTCGTCGCAAATGTCTAACTCCCACTTGTACTATAAATAACTATTTCCTACGTCTATGCAAAAAATACAACTTTATTGAACTATATTGAAGCGAAAAAACTGATTCTTTATTACACTAATCTAATAAAATTATTATTTCTCGCATCTGTCGTTCTACTACAGCGTTTTGTGATCATGACAAACATGAACGTTCAAATCGACGCCATATTTAATTAATTTTCTATGAAATTGTATTACGTTTTAAGCAATTGCATATTTTTTAGTATTATATAAAAGTACAAATTATTTTTTTTTCCATGTAGAACGTATAAAATATCAGAGTATCTTCGTAAACACACTGTATAATTCTATTTCATTACTAGTTATCCCAGAATTTTTATTTTAAACACTTTTTATATAAAACTCCAAGAGAGTTTCCATTGAAATGGGAATCTTGGTATAAATCGTAATGTACCTATACGACCGTCCGTAATTTTGCTAATGGATTAAATTGTATTTTCTCGTTCACTATTGTATTGGTGTAAAACGGATTTATATAACAGGAAAGATGCGGAGACGAGTTTAATGCTAAACTGCGAACCACATATTCCTTTTATTTTCGTATTTGTGTTGAGGAGACATGGAGTTTTTCTTGTTCAGGCGTTGCTTAAGAGTAAAATGCCGGCAACACTCGGTCACGTAAATGCAAGAGCCACTGCAACATTTATGTTTCTTTATTTGAAGAAATAAATTGCAATAAACTTTAGCTCCAAGATCAAGAACGTGCCAGTAATGCCTAAAACGTTGATTCTCGTATAATGGGGAATTTCGCGCACAGCGTTGAAGTGCTTCGGTTGGTTAAGCTGTTGAACTAATATAGAAAAATGTCCCTCTAATACGGTAGTTTCATATAATATTTGTTTGTTTTAAAATAATCTAATTTTATATTGTACAAGTTGTGTTGTTTTGTATATGAATATGTTTCCAAAGAAACAGTTATTAGCATATTAATCACCTTACCTTAAATATAAAATGAACATATACGTATGTACGTATAAAGAAGAATATTAAAAATAACCAAAAAAGAAGTGAAACAGAAACTATGGCAACTAATAGTGCATTTCATGTGGACCCTAAAATAAAGAAATGATTTAACTCTTTTATGAAAATTACACTGAAAAAAAGATCAGTAACTTTACAAATTTACTTTGTAAGAATATCCTTATAATTGTCTTAAAATAATTCTAAAAATAATGATGATATTACACTGACACTTGTAATTTTACAAGAAAACTGCCAATATACAATAAAACTGTAAACTTTCTATGTAATTATAATATAATTTGTACATTTATAGAATATATTGTAATACATTTACAATTAACAATGTGAAATCCATTTTTACACTGTAAAATTACTGAAAATACCAAATTTGCTATATAATTGACTGTAAAAATATGCCTAATGTGTATGCGAAGGTTTAAAACGCGCTAACCTAACTTAACGGTTGAGAACGTTGGGTGGTGACGCCTCATTATTCTTGCTTCATTTCGATGAATGCAGCGTGTACCTAGGACCTAGGTACTTACATAATTAATTTAGTGAGTAGTAACTAGCAATATAAACATATCTAGAGTGATAAGTGAGTGTTTTTAGTACTATAAATAGTTTTGTCTAGTGCTTGTTTAAACATAACCTCAATGAGATTAAGAATTAATAGGTATGTAAGTTATACATAATTACTGAAACAAAGAAACATTGCATCTACAAAAATTGGGTACCCCACTGTTGTTTTGTTCATCTTACATAATATATAAAAATATAATATTTTCTATTATATTATATTTTATACATATTTGATGAACAGGAGAGGATTAGCATGATTTCAGTTCTAGGTATTCTCTATGCACATTTATATAATTAATATTACTTTGTAATAGTTAGTATAAGATCATAGATTTCGTTTGAATATTATAAAATGTTTAGTTTAGTTCTACGAATATATTTTTACATTGTTATATGTCTTGTATAAAGTTAAGTGTTTTGTACAAATAACCTAAATGTGTAGGTACAAATGTAAAACCATAATATTTTATTACTTCAGTACCTGTATGTACATGTATTTATAAGCTAAAAAATAAGCAAAGGACACTTAGATATAAGATATAATAAAGCTGTAACTACTAATTAGCTAACTGAGCCGTAATCGGAGTACAAAATAGCTATTTATATAATCAGTTAGGAAAAGTACGGTTTTGTGTAACAAATGTTTTTTACACAATTTGTCCAAAAATTTTAATTATAAATTTAAAAAGGAATATTCTGCTGATTTTAAGGTATACATCGAGGCTATAATAAAAATAAGTATTATTTTCAACTAAATGCGTCATAAATTCCAAAGTACTTAATTTTTTGTATACACATCTGAAAAGCATATAGAATACAAATCTATTGGTTCGAAAATGTTTGACTTCACTGGGGATATCATATCAAAAATTCAATATTACTATTATGTGTATTTGTTAACATTAGAAGCAATTGGCATTCATGTTACTTAGGTTACTTAATATGAGTATATTTTTCTTTTGAAATAACATTCTGATGCAGTGATGCTATTGAGAAACTCACGGAAAAGCCTGATATGTTACTTAAGGTAAGTAACAATCGTTAATTCCTTACGATATTTAAATTTTTCTCATGTAGGCATATTAATCTATTAGTTATAAATGAATTGCTATTCAGATTTTTTTAGAGATCTAGGTATGTTAAAGCACTGTTAGTGAATTCGAATGTTGTAAACAAGATGTCCTGTGTACGAGTTAGGTCAGTTTCGACACTTTTAAGAGGTTTCTTTTATTCTCCGAAAAGATAGTCCAAATGTCACGGCAATATTTTTGAGAAAAATTGAATAACGAAAATTTCATTTCGATATCTTGATTAGTTTTTATATAGCATTTTTTAAATTTTAGGCCTTTTCTATGATGCCCATGTTACATACGTATGATGTTTCATTAAAACATATAGCAGCGGAAAACTAGAAGTTATAAAAAAAATATTCCTCAACACATAGAGAAAAAATTTCTTTACAATGTATAAATATTAATATGATAAGTAGAAAAGTTACCACAGAAAACGACCAAAATTTAAAAATATCAAGTAGGTATTTCTTAAACAAATCAAAATATCGAAATGTGATTCTCGCTATTCAACTTTTCTCAGAAATTAGGCTCTAAATATCTTGACTATTTTTTTCTGTTCTTTCGGAAAATAGAAGAAACCTTCTATACCTAAGTGCCCAAATTGGACCATCCTGTACAATAAATAAAAAAAATTACATTGTAGTCATAATATAAAATGTATTATTACAATGTAACTATACAACTGCCTGTAAAGTTACTTTGTAATTTTATAAGTAATTGTGGAAGTTACATTGTAAAAATACTTTTTGTATTGTAAAATCACAAAGTAATATTACAATTTCAAAACCTAAAATTACACCATAAAATAAATTTACAACGTAATTTTACATTTTATTTGTAAAGTCACAATCGATAAGAAAATTACAGCAATAATGAGTGGTAAATAAATTGCCATCTATTTTAACTGTAATTATTTTTTACAGTGTTGTTATGGAATGCAATTGAAATCCGCTAAAGCGATGAAGATGAATTTACCATAATGTTAATAAAAACTCTAGAGTGAAGTGTAAAAATGCTATAGATCATACAGGTACAGGGTATTAGAAATACAAATGCAAGATACTAAAGGGTATTTCAAAAATAAAAATACAACTGCAATAAAATGCAAAACTGTATTACGAAATTTCAAATTAAGGTACAATTAAAGTAATTTGAATAGCATTTGAAAATAAATAAAAACAAACATAAAAAATTCCGCGTTGAATTGTTATATAGTATTAATAATTATAGTAAGTAAAAATAATGCAATTGAATTGCTTAAAATAAACAGAATGTTGCATTTAAGAAAATGTATGCTTGGGTGATGTTTTGAAAGAGACACCCTGTAGACAAGTATGCCACTGAATTTTACCAAAAAAACTCTATCTAAGTCAAATTTCACTATTCTGATATCTCAGCAATTCCCTGAGGTACGAAGCATCCCTTGGAAGTGGTTTTTTACATTTCACTCTGTATCTTAAAAATGAAGAAGTCTATGAATTATTCGCTATTATGTTGTCTTGTCATGACAAGGGTACATACAACATTGCAGTAGATTAAAATCGGTAACACTAATGATTATATTATTTTTTTCTTAATTTAAAGTTAATTATAGTTATATCAGTACAGATATACTTCAAAGTATATAGAATTTATTAATCAATATTGACAAATGTTCAGAATATTTAGGCTTGAAGTCAAGAAGTAGATTAGACCAGAAATGTTTTATATTGCTTACAAAATTCAACTGTTAAACTATTTTTATAATTGTTATTATATTTGGATAGAACAGGAATTTAAGATCATACTTGATATTGTCACTAGCTGCTGAAATATTATTATTAAAAATAGAACAATTGTATGTAATCCACATAAGTTGTAATATTGGAATGTTTAACTGTTTGAAGAGTGGGCTGAATAAATAACAAATAAAGTGGATCTAAGACGTAGCCTTGTGGTACTACAGAGGTACCAGAACCAACCTGAAAGAATTTGCTATTTATTGCAAGTACTCAACGATGATTATAATGATATGATATCAATCCCATAATAATATAGGAAACTTCTCTTAGAGTAAGGTTTAATCAGCAGTATGAAGCGTCTTTGAATTTCAAGCTAAAGAATGCATATTATATGGTTTTTGGTACAATGAGGAAAATATTTGAAAATAGTAAACAAAATTAAGAACGGTAATCAATTTCGTGTTAGGAACTGATGGCGAATGTAACATTTTGCATTTATAGTATATAGTATATAGCGTGATGTTTTGTCATTGTTATATATGTATTATTGTTTTTAAATCATTTTGTGTCTAACATTCTTAATTTGAATATAAAGAACAAAATTAATATTCTGATCTGTTATTAATTCAGAACTAATAACACTTTTCTTCAGAAGGTTATGTATATTTATGTTTATACATAATGATTCGTATCGTGTGTACACAAAACGCATCACTAATGTTTTCAAGGCCGTTAAATTAAAAAGTAAGCAACATTATATTTGGTGCACATTTTAGTTCTTTTAGAAATGTTTTATGTAAGTTATTTCTTATTTCTAACCCAATTTCATGGGCCCAAAATTAAATAATCATAATCATAAGTAAAGAAACATGATAAGTGATAGTTCATAATTTTCATCATTTTCATTTGGAATCTTTTCTAAGTCACTAATTCTGCATGTTCTAATTAAATGTAAAAGATTTATAGTGAAAGTTGCCTTTTGCGTAGAGCGATCGAAAATTTGTCGATCAATTCAATCCATTGATAACATAATAATAAATACTGACAATATAATTATTCTGTTGATAGTTCTTTAATTTAATTTACTTATTCAATTATGATTCGACATTATCGTTACATTTTCTGCGTTTCTTTTGCATCTGTGTTTAGTGTGTCGTAGTGTCCTTTTTTGATTAGTTTAAATAAATTATGCTTAATGTTTCTATTTTCAATATTTCTGCATATAAAATATGATGGCGGTGTTCAAAATTTAACTCGCCATATATGATATTTTGTGCCATATCGGAATCAAATCCGACATAAATATTCAACAAAAATGTGCTTATTGTTATTCTCGAACACCAATTAATTATTATCTGTGGAAACCAGCGACCACGTTTGTGTACGCGAATATGCATTTGCATATGTCATATTAAAATAAATCAGTTTTTATGTGGTCGCCGTATTTGTAATTACTATCCATAACATCACGGTTAGCGTTCATGAATATTTAGGCAATTTTATATTAATTCTAAAATATTTCGAATTAATGGCATTTTCAACGCCTAATGTATATCTGGTGTAATTTCCATACGTAATTTATTCGAATATTATATCAGGTAATTTTCAGCACAATGAAATTCACCTAATTGTATATAATGACAAGGTAATAAATGTACAGAATTATATGTAAAGGTTTTAATTAGGTCTGTAATAATAAAAATATTGGTACTAATGCTGATAATTATTAACTATGCCTCTGAATTATGATCCATAATGGAAAGGTATATTTAGTAGCAGCGATTAATGATTTCAGTATTTATTTCAGCCTGTGATTTAAAAAAAAATTCTACAGCATTGCTAAGAATGCATCGTTTCTGCAATTTCCTTGCTGTTCCCATATCTGTGCCTAATAGAAGGTATACAGGGTGTCCGTGACAATGTGGCAGATAGAACATGAAAAAATAAGATGAAAAGCTCCTTTAATTTTTGTTTCCTACAGACCTTCCCTACGAAGATATGTGTCTCTGAAGGACGCCGCTGGAAATATTTAATGTGATGGACACTAGTAAGGACCTCTTAAAATAGTATCCTTGAAACATATTTAGCTTTTTTAGTTTACCAGAAGCGGACTAAGCTTTACAACTTAATGCCTAACTTTTCAATACCCTGTATGACAAAGACTTAAAAATAATAAATCTGGGTAGCTTCAACCTGAACAAAAAAAGGTAGTCTTGTTTATTATCGATAAAATTAACCGTTTTCGAGAAAAAGAATAATAAACGAATTCATGTTTTATTATTAATAAAAACGGTCTTGATTTCTATTTTTTTTTCTCGACAGCAAAGTGCGATACAAAAGTCGTTCAAATAGGAAAGTTTCATTTTAAGATGTTTAATTCGAAAAAATACAAAATTTAAAAAAAACGCAGTGTTGTCCCAACAGGCACCTTAACAAATTATTGAAAGACTTCATAAGAGGTTTAATATGCGAACATAGGTCGAACTTTTTCTCGTAATCTCATTTACTTTAAAGATAATTAAAATATTCGAACTTTCCTCTATCCAATGCTGTTTCTAAAACGCTCTTTCTTATTTGGTGTGGAATGATTGTGGGCATACCTTCTTAGCAGTTTTATTGAAATCATAATTTATTTCAATTTCAGATCCACTTAATATTGTTATGTAACGGTCTAGTACTTTTTCTATTCCGTGCTTGAAGGAATAAGATGGTTTTGATCGAAGACCATTAGAGATAGATATAAGGAAGCTTCATAAAAGTCCTCATAAAATTACGCGTAGAATCCAAATATTCGAAAACATATAGGATGTTGCATTTTAAATAAATAAGTAGATGACGACTTCCGGTGTAACCGAAAGTGCTTCAAGAATGGTCTTATTTTATTTAAACAGTGTACCACCGAAAACCTCGAAGCCAAAATCGAATCGAATTGAAATTAAAGTAGACTCTGAAATATTCTAATGGACCCTCATCGTAATATAAAGCAGCGCCTTATTTCCGATATTGCATCTTTTTATCTGTTATTCTATATTTTTATGAATTGATACACGATTAAGAATAACTAAGTTCAAAAATTTTAACCACCTGCTCAAGGAGGCCTAAAAGACAACAAAAAAATTATATTAGAATTTTAGACCTATGTTCTAGCTCTAGCTCTTTACCTTATAGATAACATTTAATCCTATTGGCTGCAATATTCTGCATTCGTTCCTTAGTTAAACACAGCCAAAACTATATTTTAACTCATTAAAGCCACATCAGAATTATCACATACCGTGTAAAATAAAATACTCTTTTATTCTAAGAAAATTGAAATTTAATGTAGAGAATACCTACGAATAGAAAACTCGGAATGCACCGGCGTGTAAAATCTAAAATCATGTACGATTGTCCTTGACTCTTTCCTTTCCTTTATTTAAATACTATAAAATGTTTAAAACTAAAAAAATAGTCATTAATATTGAACCAGGTTTCAATTGACAACTGACATTTTGCATTGCAGGTTGCATGCTTTCCAAGCATCAAAGAGCACTGACCAAAGCTTAGAATAAATTTTTCAAGAGATTTTTACAGAACACTGTAAACATCTCAGGATGTTATAGTTTAAAATAATACTCATTATTTTATGTAAGCATCGTCGATTATTGTTAATATTGTTGCTATTATTAATATTTACCGAATTTAATTTCCCAGCAACACGAAGTTTAAAAATGTATCGGCGTGATGTACATTTTGCAGTAGTGGTCTACAGATGGCGACTGCAGACAGCATCAGCACAGAAAAAGAAACTTACGTCAGATTTTTCCACAAATAAGATATCGTATACGGTAATTAATTTGAAATAATTTTTTAGTACTTGCCTTCACAAATTTAAGTTTTTGTGTAATTTATGGGAAGTTCATATTATCGTATGGCAGCGTAATACCAAAGACGTTTTCCGAAAAATAAAAAATATTATGCCGAGTCTTCTTTGAACCACAATGAATAACTGCTATAATGCTTTAGCGATAAACTTGTGGCGGTATTTTTCATATATTAGTGTATATACAGTCGAGGGAAGAAAATGTCTCCAAAAAATGAGATGTAGCAGGTAATAAAAATCTTTGCAACGACAAATTTTAAAATAAACAAGTAAGAAAATGGAAAATGAGTCAAACTCCTTGACATTTCTTCAAATATCAATTCTGAAAATAAATATGTTAGGTAGGTGCTACCTCCTTGTGCTACCATATCGTGTTTCTTATTAAACCATTTGATAGTTATCTACATTTTGCAAATATTTTTTTTTTCTTTCAAAGCGAAGCGAAGTAAATCGATACACTACTTTAGACACCTTTGTGCCATTTACTTAACATCAAGTGGCGATATATATGGATTTAATATAGTTTAAAAAATAAACGGTTTATGGTAGATTCCGTTAATTCTTATTGTTGTCTATCCCCTCTTAAAATATTTATACTTAGTCTTAATTAATCCTGTATAACAGGATAATTATTCTAATGCATAGCAATAACACATTTTTTAATGCATATTTTAATAGTTAAAACAACAATA
Organism: Monochamus alternatus; assembly: GCA_037114965.1. Taxonomy (NCBI): domain Eukaryota; kingdom Metazoa; phylum Arthropoda; class Insecta; order Coleoptera; family Cerambycidae; genus Monochamus; species Monochamus alternatus. The sequence continues at coordinate 26,550,128 of CM073429.1, forward strand.
GTATACAACAACTCTAGAAGTATCGCACCTGGTGCACAAGTGGCTGATGACCTTCGTAAAACGCCTATCAAAGTAATTTACAACTTACTGCAGAAAAGCGACGGCATATTCGACCGCATCTAAATCTGAGCGAAGTTATTAAAATACTCGTATACTGAACTATTTTGTAAATACCATACCACATTATTATTTTATTTTTATTACATTTCAGGAGGGTGTGTGAAAACGTAATTAAAGTTATGGAGCTACAAATTCACAATAAATAAAATAACGCAGATGTATAAAAAAAAAACAAGTAAATATTTACACCATAATGTACATTTATACGGCACATGATCCAATGAGGACTAATCGAATGTTTTCACTTTCTGTAAGTTAAAGCGTCTCTCTCACGAGATATTATGAATTAACTGAATTGAAATATCCTTGTAATTATTTGATTGTAACAGCTACTCGAGTAGTTATCATTTCGAGAAACGCGAACTTTTATCGATCTTTAGATGCGCTGCAACTATTGCTGCACACGTATCCGCTTTAGAGGCGAATTAAACATAACTCTGGTCGTGCATAACTAGCAGCGACGATCCTCCTCTAATTGTCAATAAACATGACGGAGCATTTCGCCATCCTGCGAGGCATCCCTGCCATCCAGGAACGCGTCATTAAACTCCCACATCCATCCGCAGTCGACAGAGGCGTAGCTGCAGCTACCTATACAGAAACGACTAACATAGCATAGTTTTTCTAGTCAATTGGCGGAACATAAAAACGATCGGTAGACTTGATACTATGGGCGTACATGTACAAATTTAGAAACGATTTAAATGTTTATCTATTTTCATTTAGTAATATGAATTTTACAGTTCTATAAATAGTTTTTCAGTATACACCATTACTGGAGTACCGTGAAAAAAAAACATTGTTATGTTAAATAAAATCCCGGTTTTTAGAAGGAAATAGAAAAGTTATTATAAAACCTAAGGTTTATTAAGTATACATATTAATAATGCACTTTTTACAATTAGAAATTGGAATGTTTCTTATTATCTACAAAATTCTCAACATATCTTTCCGCCGTAGAAGATTTACAGTCCTCATGACCCTTTAACATTTGCACCGCTATCGACTAGAATGGTAGCTGAGGTCCTTCTAAAACAATGTCCGGTGTATTCTTCCTAATTCTTCAATACACGCTTTATAATAATCATTTTTGGAATACTTCCAAAAGTATTAAAAAAATGCATTTGAGTTGGATTAGGAGGACGATATTCAGCATATTTTGAAAAATATTTGAACAGTTTATACCTGCCACATTTCTTTCTGTTATAACAAATTCACGGACAATTTCTGTTTTCATGCATAGAATTACAAATTTTATATAAAGGTCACTGTAATGCCAATTATCATAGCAACCTTCAATATGTTTCATCATTTACAGTAGTTAGGAACTTATATACTTCTTCCTTTGTAAAAATTCTGGACTTTCTCGCCTTGTAACCCTCTGAACTTCTTTTAAAAAAATTCGATTAGTTGAGAAACTCTGATTATATCTTATTTTTTCTTAATTGAAATCATAGCTCCCAACATTGAGTAGTGAGTCCATAGTGTATATGGTTTCTAGGAGAGTACTTTCCGGAAAAATAAGCCAAAAGGATTTTTTCAGACACCTACTTTATTTCGTTAGCTTTGCATTTTGCGTCTTCAAACTTTTGGTACTCCAAAAAAGAGGGTAAACTTCCATAAAAATCAGTCATTTTGAAAAGCGCTTTATAGATTTGTGGGTTTGTTTGACAGTAACCGTGCGCAAGTAAAACTTGATCAGTAGACTTAATAGCAGGTACTTTTTTTTGTTCATGGAAAATAAGCAGCTTCCTGTCGGGTCATTTAAACATTTTTCCAAATATATTTCTTTTCGTGTTATTAAATGAAGATAGATAATATTTTGCACCGTATTCTTTTTGTAAATTCATACCTTTTGCAACACTTATGTTGTAAATAACTATTATCTACAACTGTAATATAAGGACTTTGATTATGACATTGATGTTATTTTAACTATTGTAAGGTTTCCTTTGTCTTCAACATTATCAATAGTTATTTATGTAAGATCTGCTCGACAACGAGTTCCGACCAAACCAAAAACCTACTTTGATCATGAGTTATGTTTCGTACGTAAAGTACGTTTTTGGTTGGTAGGTTTTGGTTTAGATAAACCATCTAGTGCTGCTATAATAAATTTGGATATATTTCCTGTTGGCCAACATCCAATTTTTTTATCAATAGAATTTTCCTGACCATGTAATCAATATTATAGATTCAACATGCTGGGATAGTAGGTCATTTGAAAAAAAAAACACAACGAAAACTTGAATTTAATGAATTTAACGTACGTAACAAATATTGGGAAGAAGTTTCTTCAAAAACAGGCGTTAAATCGTGGCTGTTGATTACTGATGGTATTTGGGCAGGACTGTAAGTTACAGGTTGAAGATCATGGAGTGTTCAAAACGAAGATTTATAGTCTTCCACATACCTCAGCAACAGAAGTTCCTAAACGTTTAATATTTAAATTGTGACCCGCGTATAGTTCCGGATTTTGAAACTGTAAATAGGCTGCGATTTCGAAGGGCATTTTTCCTATTGAATTGATGCCTATAGGATGGACAGTGCATTTCCATGTTTGTACTGTATTTATATATAATCGGCGATGTGAAGCTTCTTTTCGATGTAAGGTTGTATATTTTCTGTATACATTAAAACAATATATATTATTTGTTTCTTGATATATCATACAGGATCTGGCGGAGAGATTTTTCGAGTCTTTCATATTGACAATTATCAGGTCCTCTTTATCTTCTATATCATCGATGGTAATTTTCGTTATTTTCTCTCATCTGCAGGCACCAGTCAATCCAGAAATCATTACCAAATAATCATCAGGTTAGTCTCATCGGCTGCCTCACTCACATTTTTTTACGTCTTCCTGACTAAAAATTTTGACTTTCTTCTGATGAAATCAGACATCCTGTCTTTTCATAAAGACAGTTATTTTATCAGGTTCGCCAATATCCAAATCTTATTTGACTTTACAAATATTTTTTATCATGAATATCTGGACAGTTCCAAAAAAATATGCTAAAAATACTTATTCTGATTATTTTGATTTTACCTTTTTAGTATTATATCAAACAATAAAATGAGAGCATTGCCTCTCATATCTTTCTTTTGACTTTACGGATAACAAATTCAAAGTTGATTTATTAGCTTCTGCTAAAATTTCTTCAGGAAGTTCTTCACCTGATGAATTCATTATCTATTTCATAAAATTGAAAACACAGATCGAAATTTACTGTAGAAATGTCAAGTAACGTCTGTCACATAAACAATCAGAACCAAATGTTATTTTTAATTGCTACAGCAACAATTATTAATGTATACGAGGGTTCCTCATAATAAAATATTTCTTATTTTATTTTTGTTTAAAAAAATGTAAATTAGTGGATAATATCAAACAAATTTTCTAACTTTATGAAGAAACAACTTGATATGTTGTCACCACTTACCTAAATTTTCCTTCAAACTTATACTCAAGTATGCTTTCGGGAAAATGACACTTTCCGAACTAAAATGAGTCTAATAAAAACGTTAGATACGCATGCTTGTAGAAAATAATATACAGGGTCCTCACCTTTTGACCACATCTACCGATTCCTAAATTTTTCGCGTCCAGTCCTGGGATACCTTTCATATCAGCTTTTCCTCTATCATTTAGAAACGTTTCGACACTATTATAGTTCTAAAATATTTCTGAATATTGTTGTACTGAATGCAATTTCATTATTTGAAGCCATAACTACCGCAATAATCGAATACATAAGCATTTAGGTGCGAGACATCCTGTGCAATCTATGCATACGTACGGCGGCATTACACTTTAGATGCATTCCGCATGCAATTTCCATTATTTATCCTATTATGTAATGGCTTCTGTGTGTCTTTTCCTTATTACGTTCAGTAATACTATTCATTTTAGCCTGCCAAAGGGATAATGTATGCTGAATGGAATCTGGAAAATATCTCACACAGTATTTACATTTGGAGCATTAATATCAGTAATGGTATTTCCGAGGAAGGAGGCGCGCTTGGTATCTCGGATTATTCTACTGTTTATGTGAAATAAATTAGTCCGAGTTTAACGTTTCAGTTCGCCGTCATGTTTGCTTAACGATTTTGTTGTTTGTAGTATTTAAGGTATTTCTCAAGTCGCATTAGGATTACATGCTAAGCATAGCTTTAAATTTATACATTGTCATTTGAGGAGTATAAAAGGATTATGCATAGATTTGCAGCAATTTTGGGTTCCATTCCTTGAAAACCAATTCTTGGACATATATCCAAGTCGATTTAATATACCTACTATTGTTTAACTGCCACTTGTAAACTTGTGGGCTATTTATAGAAGGTCATAGAGCAGGGGCAACACCTTTGGGATAAAATATGAAGATATAGCAAAATATGTCTTAGTAAAATGTTGCTGTGGAGTACAGTTGTGTCAAAGTTAAAATTATTTTTTCATTTTATTATAATAACTCGAGTACCGTTCAAGTGATTGTCACCAAATTTACTAGGAAAACATTTTTTAAGGGACTATGCATTAAATCAAATTCGGCCATAGTGGCATACCAACTAAAACTTTACATATGTTTTCGAAAATTGTGTATCCTGGATTTTTTGTCAACATGCTCTGCATATTTTCTTTTATCGTAGTCCTGACTGGGCTTATATTATTGGCATTGTATATGTTTTTTGTACATCATCCATGATGCCAAGTTGTTTATTTAGGGATAGCCATGTGATTTCAATTTCCTTATTGCACTAAGAAATAATAGTATCTATTAATGTCACTGAAATGTAATTTTATATTATGATGACTGGAATGGACTAAAAGCTGCACGAATGGATTATTCATGATCAACGCCATATTTTGTTTTGCGTCTCTAGCAATGGCGGAGCAGTAGGGGCTTAGCTGATTCTGAAATTGAAATGAAATTGAATTCTGGATATGAAGAATTATATCGTGCTAGATGCTGGTCTTGGTCCTTTAGTAAGTCCTGCAGTGTGTCTGGCGCTGCTGTCATTAGGATTAAATCTACAGATAATATGTTTTATGTCATCGAAATATTTATCATAATACGCTACGGTTTCTAACCAAGTACTTCATCTAGTTATAACTGGATCGGAAGGCAGAAGTATACCTGGTAAAGTCTCCATAAAAACATCTCTACTAAAGGGAAACTTCCCTTACTTTCTGAGCTATCCGATTAAGTGAGTGATCAGTACATGTGAAATATATCATTTTTGTATATTTTTTAGATAAAATCTGCCTGCTTTTAATGTACGCAGCTGCATCAGTTAGCACTACAAGAACTTTATCTTAAGCATCTTGACGGCCATATACAGTGTGTCCACGGATGGAGTTGACAAGAGAAAAAAGTCTTTTGTTTTTGACTTAGTCGAAAAATGTCACTCTTTATAAAAAGTTCTGCTTCTCGAAAAAAATGAGATTGCCATAGAAACGTCTTAGATCAGATATACAGGGTACTCATAAATTAAAAAAAAAAACACGAAAAATTCAAAAGAAGGATACCATTATTTATTATTTTACACAAAATTTCTATAAAACAAATGTTTATAACCTCAAATACAGTCCTATTACAAATTTTAAATTCCAAATTTCAATTTTGACTTTTACTCTACATAACTACCTTCCAATTTAACACATTTTTCCACTAACTTGATAACTTTTTCGTACACTTTACGAATAGTTTGCGGCTCATTCAACTCATTTATTGCTTCTCGTATGCGCTCTTTTAACACATCTAAATCATGTGGCAGATCATTTCAATAAACTTTTTGTTTTATTGCACCGCAAAGAAAAAAGTCAAGACAATGAATTGGGCCAAATCTTCCTATTCACCTTTCACCAAAATGATCTGCTAACCATTGTCTGAGCAAGGCTGTAGAATGAGCAGGACATCCGTTTTGTTGCCATTGATTTTAATTTTCCTCTATATAATAAGGTCCAACTATACGATCAAAAAAGCCTTGACTTGAAAACCTGAAGTTTTATATCCTTAAAAACTTTTTGTAATTAACTTTTGCATACATGCAGTCTCTGTGCACGCTTTCTCAAAGATAATTTAGGATCATCTGCAACTGACTCGACTGCTAATAATGTTGCTGCATCATTTTCATCATATGCTTTTTTCTTTTTTCTTTCACGTCAATTGCTGAACCAGTTTTAGTGAACCTTTTAATTAATTTCCGCAATCCTTCCTTCGAGACAGCCGTATTGGGGAATTTTTCATGGAAAAGTTCAATTGCAAATTGATAAGATACATTTCCTATTCCGCAGCATATTACTTAATAAACACATTCTTCTTTAGTTAACATTTTTTAGAATACAACCACAAAATCAAAATACTGACAGATCTAAGACGTCACTAAAACATTATTGACGTTTAATAAGTCAGCTATCTTGAAAAAAAAAGAACTTTAACATTACAGTAAAAAGTCAACGCTACAAAAAATTGTATGATGTGAATTTTTTTTGATCGTATAATTGGACCTTATTTTATAGAGGAAAATTTAAGTCTCCATGTGTATTTGAACATTTTCGAATTACTTTTTACTTTTTTTACTATTTTTAAATAGTTTAGAGTCAGAAGTACGCAATAAGCTGTTTTGGCAACAGGACGGCTGTTCTGTTCATTATGCAGTCTTTCTCAGACAATGGTTAGCAGATCATTTTGGTGAAAGATGGAGAGGAAGATTTGGCCCAATCCTGACCTTACACAACTTGACTTTTTCCTTTGCTGTGTCCTAAAACAGAAAATTTATTAAAATGATGTGCCACAGGATAGGGAAACATTAAAAGAGCACATACGCGAAGGAATACATGAATTGAATGAGCCGCAAACTATTTGTAAAATGTACGAAATATTTATTAAGTTAGCGGAAAAATGAGGTGGGAGGTAGCTATGTAGAGTAAACGTTAAAATTGAAATTTTGATTTTAAAATTTGTATTGTTACTCTATTTGAACTTATAAACAGATTTGTTTTATAAACATTTTGCGTAAAATAATAAATAATGATATTTCTTTCTAGAGTATTCTCGTGTTCTTTAAATTTATGAGCACCCTGTATATCTGATCTAAGACATTTCTATGGCAGTCTCAGTTCTTCGAGAAGCAGAACTTTTTATAAAGAGTGACATTTTTCGATAAAGTCTAAAACAAAAGACTATCTTCTCTTGTCAACTCCATCGTGGACACACTGTATATAATGAAAACAGTGAATAGCGAAATTTATAATAGTTACGTGTTTGGTTATGTTAGCACTGTAAAATAAAGTACAAATTTACATATTTAAATATTAAAAAATAATAATAACACCTGCACTTACTAACTGTACGAACAGTCGTATCAATTTCGTATTTTATTGTGTGTAAAAAGCTCTAAGAAAATAATTCTGTCTGTTTTGGTGTATTTGTAATTATTGTGTACAAACACCTTACAAGCCTGACATGATATGTGAGATACGTCCCATATTCATGACCTGTTTGCTGTCTTAATGCTGTCACCGTTGGTCAAAGAAAAAAAAGTAAAATAAGTTTTGTTTGGTACAGTTTATCATACAAAAAAGAAAGGCACTCATATTCCGAACTCCCTGTGGCGTTGAATATATTTAGAGCAATAAGGAACTGAACAGCACATATAGTAAACTAAGCCTTCAATTTCTTCATCTAATTTTCATTAACTTAAAAGTTACCTTCAATCTTAAGCTTTGAACTTTGACATTTTGTTTCTCCTATTTATCCAGTCTGATTCTAAAACAAGACTTCAAAGGATCGTTTCAGTACAAACAAACACATTTTTTCAACTAGATAAGTATTTATTACCGCATGAAATTATTTTACATCATTAACTATCTAGTAATTTTATTCAAATGTAGGTATCAAAATAGCCTGCTAAAAAAGAGTTTATATAATTTTAACACATTCAACAAACCCTATGGAAGGACTGCAATAACGTTTTCCCCATAACAACTTGTCGCGTATGCAAACAACACCATTAAAGCCTCGATCGGATGTACCATATCAGCAAAGGACGTTGGATTACATTTTGAATGGGTATATCAGTACAATGGTGCCGATGAGAGAAATACCAATTTATATTTATAGGACATTTATTCGCTTCGAAATTCGCTGTTCTAATGGTGTGTTGCAAATTATTATTACCGCGTTGTTATCCGGATAAGGGTATCTTGGCTCGAGTGGTGGCAGTTGTTTTGCTCCACCCTTGTAATGTTCTCCTAGCTGCAAACAAGGATAGAGAATTGATCCAAAAAATTTCTATATTATGAAATTTGATCATTCACAGAAGTTTTGCAAAAATCGTATATATTTATATGTTTTTTATTACATCGGTAATAATTAGCTCCATTACATTGAAGCTAATTTAAATTTTAATATATATTAAATGTTTAAGTTATACACAGGAAGTCATATTAAATGCTGAATAAATGCATAACTCCAAGTATCTATTTAATACGACTTGTTATAACACTATTCAAAATAAACAAACCAATTAAAAATGTACACTGCAAAAAATAATTTCATTTTAACACAATTCTGTGTTAATCCAGGTCCACGAGGGATTATGATTACTTTTACACATTGCTCTGTATACACGGTAATTAACAAATGGTGACCAAAAATGAAACCTCGTATTCTTTGGTGAATATTAAGAGAGGTCTTTCATATAAAGTTTGTACTTATGACGCTTCACCAAAAAGATAATAAATTTGCTAAATTATTTTACATATATATTTACGAGTAAGTGAAATAATTTTAAATTGAGCAAATGGATTGATGTAAATATTGACCAAAATTTGAGACTTTTCTTAAAATTTAGATGCTCCATTGGCGAAATACGTAATATCGCTGGTATATTTTTTTAAATAGAATAGTACGCCGCTTTATTGTATCACTCGTGATGTTTTCGTTTTCGCCTTTCAATTATTTCCAAGGTATTTTGCACTGTCAAAATGATCAGGAATTTAACTTTTCATTACGGGAAGGAATTTTTCCATATGATTATATTGACTCATGGGAAAAACTTAAAAATAAGGATTATTAAGCATGTCCTTAATCAGTTTGGAGTATATTCAATATAAAATTATTAGGTGTATATTCCAATTTGCAGATTTATTTAAAAATTTTCGTGAACATGTGGGTTGAATGAATGTATTTTTAATACAGTTCCAGACCGATCATTTGATACGGAGTTTAAAACAATCGAAGTACAATTGGAGCTTATCGGAAGTTTATTTTGAAAAAGGAATTCGTGGCGGAGTGTCTCAGTGTGCTAATAGGTATGCGTAATAATATATATGTGGATGATCAGTATTATCCAACTCAAGAACCTACATATTTGATGTATTTTGATCTATATAATTTCTACAGGCTGATTCAGAACTTATGTAACAGAATTTGGGAATGTATGCGTCCTTATAGTTTCCGCGAAAAAAATTATTAAGTTCTGGTAGTTTCAATCTTTGCAGCGCTGGCCTGTTGTAGTCTCTAGCCAGGCGATTTTAAATATCGGATTACTTATCGTAACATTTTTGTGATGCAAGTATTTACATTAGTTTTTGATAATGTTCATAATGCATTTCACCAGATTTAAGAAACAATAAATTTCGAACAAATTACATTATATGTAAAATATATAAATAACGAGAGTGTGTTAATATTAACACGGAAGTTTTACACATCCTTTCTACACAGTATAAAATCTCATGTAGACAAAAAAATTTTTGCAGTCTACCTACTGCTAACAAAATACATGTCTGGGATGGTGAAATCATTAAATAATATTCTTGTCTCCCTTATAATTTGCTGTATCTTTAAAATAACTTTGCCTATTCTTAATAAACTGTTCAAATATGCTATTTGAATGAAATAATCATAGATATGTTTTTAAGAGCTTTAAATGTTATATTAAATCATCAGCAGTCTACTTTCATTCTATGAAATACTAGTTCGCAGAACTCATGTGTAAATAAATGTAATTAAAAAGTAGTGTATATTCAAATCGAACACTAGGCACCCATATAGATTTTATAAACCAACGAATATATATCTCAAGCAGACCTTGCGTGTAGCCGACTATTAATACTTATTAATAAAATAAGTGAAAGTGGCATTTGAAATTCGAGTAACAAATGATCACTTACGTCGGGTTTTTCAGACTACTTAATTCAAATTAATGAGATTTTTATTACGAGACGTGTTCACTGAAAAGACCTTTTGCGATGGCGGAAAGACGACAATGAAAAAAATTTGTCTTCATGAAAAGCTTTGAAGTTGGTACCATAAAGTTCACTTAAATTTTTATTTAAATTATACATAAATAATGACAAACAAGGTATTGGTTACCATGAAAAATGATTTTTGTGAGTGACTCTTGAATTCTTTTTTAATTATGAGTTTTGCACATTGCACAAGTACTCATACATACACATAGTTTCAGCAAACTCTTAAAAGAGAACTATTTATCAAAAAGTTGTTATTGGTGGTCGGGGCATTAGCCCGAAGAGTAGTTGTTGGAATTCTCTCTTTGCAAAATATCATACAATTTGTAGACCATAATTGTTTGAAAACTTTGTATGTGGTTAACAATAGTTCGACTATTACTAAAAAAATAATATCTTTGATTTTATTGAAGCTTATATACAGTTCTGGTCTTGACTTCATTATTAAGCGGACTATAATGAATGGTGAAGGAAGTGAATAATGCAGGTCCGCAGGTCCTCAGTAATAAGCAATAAATATTTCATTGTTACTAGTATGCTTAGAAACAGATGTAAAGTAGATCTTTACCTCTTTATTTATTAATATCTCATTTAGCCTTATTATCTTCTATTTCCTATCTTCTATTTTTAGATTGCCGTCCTTTTTTACTACCTATTACCATTTAATTATTACTTGTCTCTGCCATCTATTTGCTATCGATCTTATTTCTCTTCTTAGAATACTTTGCACAAACTTACTATATACCATTCTTTGGTCTTTTATACATTTTGTTATATTGTTCCTTCCCCACATCTTTCATTTGTTCAGTATTTTTTATTTTCCACCACTGTTTCTCCGTTTTTATCAATGTTTTCATCTTCCACATTTCCCATATTTTCTTTGTTTATTATTTATGAGCCATGTTTCAAAATGATATGTTAGCAGAATAGTCTACAAGACAGTAAGATTTTAAACTTTTGATAGATAATGCTATCTAGTAATAGCTAAACTATTTATGGCTCAAAAAATAGCTCTAACTGTATATTACGTGATCTTAATGTGGATAAATATGGCGATAATCAAAATAACATGCATATCGACATAGATAATTTTAAGTTTACCTTTCTCGTCTACAAAAAATTTAACACATTATTTGACTGCAGCAAAATACACATACAGGATGAACTTAGAAAAGGTGTGTGTTCCTTTTTCTTACTTTAGCTCTTAAATGTGAAAAATTATTGTTGAAGTTTATGTAAAAATTCCATAAAAAGAACCACTTTTAATAAACATTTTAAATATAAAATCGCTACATTTTTGGCAATATAAATATTACCACTACCTAAGTTGAACTTTATAGTTTTCAGTAATGTATAATTCATTTTGGTAACTTTAAAATTACTAACTTTGAAATTACGTCGACATTTCACTAATTTGGCTCACAAATACGGCCACCTTAACGCTTACTTTTGAAATACAGAATAGTATTCTACAAATTATCTAGGGTAAGTTTCCAAGTTTAATTTATTCAATCTAATCTAATTTTAAATAAATTTCCAATCAAGAGATTATTCTGAGATCATAGAGCAATTTTTATTTTGAGATATACACATTTTGACATCATCAACGTTGTTAGGCCATATGATAATTTATTTCAAATGTTTCTTACGTCGTTACATAGAGTTTTCTTAAAAAGTATGTTCTTCAATTTCTAAATTTGTTTAGTTTCTCGTCGGAAAGTGAAAAATATTCATTAGCTAAGTAATCTTTCGTCGATATGCTTACTCTTCAGAACAAATGGTGCTCTGTCTTGGTTGATTTGTATAATATTACATAAGAGGAGTTTACATTTTTGTTAAAAGGCAATCCAATTATAATTATGATACCGACTAATTAAAACAGGATTTTGTTACATAAAACCATATGTTAGAAACAGGTACATGTTGCGTACTTAGGGGTTTGTTATCAAATTTAATGTATAATTTAATTCAGACATACAGCACGGAAACATTGCAAAGCATCATTAGAAAATGCCTACCATGTAGCTAAATGTAATGCCTTTGTTAACAATACTGAAAATGAGGTGGTTAAATTTTCAACAAACCATTAGATACTTAAAAATATGAGGCAACTTTGATAAGATAAAATAAGTATATAGCAACTCTATAACAAATGTAGGAAGAGGCTGCAGTGATTGTTTCTGATTACTTTTGGACAATGTGAATTTTAGTAGCTGGAAAAATGCATCCTAAAATGATTTGTATACCAAATTTATTTACTTAAAGTCAAAGTCATATTTAATGTAAAATGTAACTGTAAAATAAATGAAGCGAAATAGAGGCAGAATTACAGATCGTAGAAAATGACTTGGTTTTAGTCGTTTTTAATAAACTTACCTTTCATTTTAGTGCAGCCATTTGACTGAGTTAATACTAAAGTATAAAGGATAAGGTCCTTCAGTCCTAGCAAGACCAAAATTCTGAACAGAAAAAAATTTAGCCAAGGCTCCATGGGAGAGAAATAAATACAAAGAAAAGTAATTTTCACCGACGATGAGAACTTCGTATTTGGAAATGATTCATATGTGTAAAAATACAGACTACGAAAGTCACTGGCTCAAACCACGGGTCAGAGTTATATGAACCAATTGCACACAAACAAATATACATACCGATCAGTGGACAGAGGAATTTCCAATTTCAGGATCTTTATGAAGAAGGAAGCAATATGTCCCTCGAATTGTCAAAAAATTCAAGCCATTGTCACCAACCAGCGCAGAAGTTGTATATCTATTCTGTAAAGAAAACATTCTGTACGATTTTATGAAATATATTCAAAGTCACTGATGTATGTACAATTTAAACTATTCCTTGGGTAACAATACACTATGACATTTGCTTTACTCATACCAGATATATGTTATATATATGCATTGTTTCATATAAAGATTAGGGCAGAGAATGCTTTGCATGAAGTAATTGTATTTGTGGAGAACAAGGCTATGAGAATTGGAGGAATTTGCCACGTCCCTCACGGGCTTTGGGCCTCGCGTGTTTGTTAAGTATTTAATTAATTAAGACCGTAATAATTCATTGTAGTCCTCGGCAATGTCAAATGTCTTAATTCTATAGTCCTATTTCGTTTGCTAATAATTAACTTGTCCCCTCCAGACAAGTTTGTTACAAGGGAATCAAATTGAATTCTATAAGATATGTTTTCAGCGGAAACGAACATTTATAATATAAATTATTACAGTTGGGTTTTGTGACTTGGAGCGTTAATTATCTTATATAGATCAGCCCCGTCGGTTCTACTCTACCAGATATAGCTTTTTCATATTAAATGGGATTAGGCATTTGCCGCTGGAAACCCAATATATTTAGGTCACTGTTAGGTAATTACAGAAAAATAGTTTCTCTACTCAGAAGCGCAAAATATTAAGACTATGGGCTCTGTACAAGGTATTTAATTTCTTAATAACTCTAATTACTATAACAGTTGTCGATCTACAGGCCAATAAATGCTAAGAAATTAAAAGGATACTAGGGAAAATAGTAATTTTCTGGAGCATAAGATGTATAAGGAAGTCAAAAACAATTCGATCGATGAAAATCAACACAGAAATTGCATTTGCAGTCCGAGATTCAGACATTCCTAAAAAACTATATTAGAGATCTGTTTCCAAGCCATTCACGAACACACTCTAGTGCCTTCCAGAAATTTATAAACCCACGTACCACTCCGGCCAATAGTTAGTTGGATTAGCCACTCATCCACTTACACTTTTCCGTTATGTGTCACGTCAAACTAAAGATGTAGTGGAAAATGCAAAACACCATCAACGCTGAATATTCCATCTTCAAGGTCAAAGTTTCGACTTGACGTCATTGTTTACAAAAATGCGAATTAAATAATTTTTGGACGAACTGCCATTGAAATTAAAGATATGTGCGTATTAATACCATATTCAAAAACAAGAAACTGTTAATTTCACATTTTGACGACATCCCATGGCCTCCGATATCACCTGACTTGAGCACTTGTTTTTTTTTTTTGTGGGGGTGTCTGAAATTACGTATATACTCTCACAGACCCCGCTCATTGGTAGAACTGAAGGATCAACACAATCGGTCAGGACAATCGATGAGGTGAACTGATGACTAGTGTGATGGTCGATTTCCTGCAAAGACTGAAAAACTGTATTCAGGAGAATGGACACCACTTACTCGATGTAATCTTTCACAAGTAAGATTCAACTTCAAATGGCATGTAATGACAAACAATTTTGTGTATTACAATAAAACTAAAAAAAAAAAACTGTGTATTATTCATTTCAGAAACATCAGATTCCCATCGGTCACCCTGTATAACAATATAAAAGTATTTCTAGACCTTATTAATGGAATACATTTGGATATCAACTTCATTATATAGTTGGAAGGAAATGGTACATGGTACATGGTATGGAAGCCCATCCATACTGACAGATAATTTATATTTGAGTTCAACAACAACAGTAATACACACTCCTTGACATATATCCCGTACACATGCAACAAACAAGGAAACACGTTAGGACGAGATTAAAGAAATGCAAATGTTTTCATTTCACTGAGAAGCAACAATGAGAGCAGTTACGGAGCATAGGGTGGTTGTATTCGGTACAACTGGACATAATCAAGATTTCAATGAGAAAAAGAAGATGAGGCTTGATATATTTTAATCAACCTTTTGATTTTTCTAGACTTTCTAGAGTTGTAACTAATAATAAGTTTAGAACTCTTTAAGATAACTCGTTTCCAAAAATACGTATGTTGAATTTACTAAACTTTACCTATTGGTCTTGAATATAGTACTGATAGCAGGGGTACTTTGTCGCTATCTAACCCTAAGTTTTATTTTTAATATAATATACTACATGACAAAGAAAGGTAAATACCCATTAAATATATTTTGATATTTTTTTAGATGTTTGCTTCTTTCGGTGAAAGTAAAAAAATTATAAAATTTTCAGGTTTATCTGTTAAATTGTTTTAGAATTTGCGTAGGTCGTACTTTGATTGCGTAGTATAGCGTAACGTTCTTTTAAAAATTTCTATCCACATTTGTGTTGCAGCTGACATTTTTTATAGCTGATTATGCCTAAACTGCGTAGATTTGCGCAGATTTTCCAACTTAGTGACTTTGAGAAGGGGGGATTGTTGGTTTACACGAAGCAGGTTTGTTGGTGAAAGAAATATCTAGAATGACTAACAAATCCTTGCCATAGTACGTGCCATAGTACGGTGTTACCAAGCGTAAATTCAGACCGAGAGGTACCAACGTAAAGGAACGTGAGGATCTTTGAGCTCTCAGAGACTGATTTAGCAATAACCGGACTATTTCGTGGTTTGAAGAACATAGAGTGATCGATTTCTTGCAGTATATCACAGAATTCAAAATTTTGGCCTCTTGTCTTATCGTCCACATTGGGTGCTGTCTCTCAGTCGTCAATATCGAACTAACCGTTTAAAATGGTGTATATAAAGGACTCAAGAATGGAATCAAATGATCCTCAGTGAAAAATTTTTGCCTGAGGATACACGATAGTCGTGGTGGTGAGAAAGCGACAAGCTCTGGTATGGGGTGCTATCACGTATGAAAGCAGATAACTAATAGTTGTCATTAGAGACAACAGCTATACACGACGTAGTGGGGCTATATGTCATTCCATACTTTCTTCGCGCTCTAAGTTTCTCTACGACGGCCAGTGCGTCTTCTCTGTGTCCGCGGTATCCTTGAGTCTACGCCAGGTAACACCTTATCCTACATAGGGATCTGGTAGTCCTTCTAGAAATTTCTTTCACCGATAAACCTGCTTCCCGCAACCCAACAATTCGCCCCTCTCAAAGTTACTAACCTGCCCAAGTCGTTGGTAATAAGCTTTACAACACTTGCAGCACAAACTACAAAAGAACTTAACAGGTAAACCTGAAAATTCACCTAGAGAAGTAAATATGCAAGGAATTATCAAAATAAAATGATATTTAATGAGTGTGTACCTTTCTTTGTCACGTAGACTAAATGACAAGAAGTAAAACAATTATTAATTGACAAAAACAGGATCGTTACAATATTGACCACCCAGTTTAAATTTAGCTAATTAATCCTGAAAGAACCTGCGCATCTGGAACGAACCTTATTTCTACAGTCGACCCCCCTTCCAACAAAGGCACTAGCCTATAGTCGATTCTCCAACCGACCGTAATCGTCTCGTCTAATAAATAGATGTAACTTCGTAAGACAGTGTACAAAATTTAATTTTTGTTTGCGTGTCTGCATCCCCAGAAATAAGAAAGGGGGAGATACACACAGAAGAGAATTAATTCTTTAATTTAGCTAAAATACAGCATTATATTTTGCAAATTAAACTCATTGTCCTCGTCGGTATGCCGCGCTGAAATATTCATTTATTATCAGAATGCGGGCATTGTGCTGAATTTAATGAATTTATACATGGAGGAACTCCGAATTAGAATTATTGAGCAGTCTCCGGCCACCTGGAAAATTATTATTCGACTAAAATAAGAAACACCAACATTCCAACATTGCGAAATAGCATCCGTGAATGAAGTAAGAACCGGAGTATTTCGTTTCGGCGGTGTAATGTAATTCTCGTGACGCCAAATTTTATTTATGCTATTACAAAAATTAAAGGCCCTAATCGAGATAAAAGGTGTTAAAGTTAAATGCTTTATTTATTTTTCTTTAAGAACTTTTACAAAAATAAATTTAATTTAACAATAATTAGCAACCAGAGTTCTTTTACTTGAGAAATCCAAAGAAATTGCTAATTTGACTCTTGGTAATAGAGGGCGCCACCTGCATTACTTCCAATATGTTTAACGACCTGTAACTTTTTTTGTCTACAGAAAATTCTTATTTTCATTTAAAATTCATGTAGGTCTAAGCTTTTTAAGTAAAAAATGTATATTTCGTCAGTGGTAATAAATTAGATGATTCTCTAGATACTGGAATTTCAATTCAAATAATTTGTCATTTATTTGATATTTGGAGCTTGCCTGAATTACATAAAGAGATTACAAGACGCTTGTTAGATATTTGGAACAATTTTTTTATTTATCACAGTATTTTACAATTTGATTGATTGATATAAAAACTACAATACTAACAATACGAATAACACATTTAAAGTGTTTTTAAATAATATCTTTACGTATATTAATAACTATATTTAAACTTAAAAAATTATCCACGAGCACTATATTAAGGTTTAATATCTCTGTTTTCTGTAGATGAAAGGTCTTTGAACATACTACTGGATTAGAAGTCATTATACCACGCTTCGATTTTATAGCATTTTATTTAGAATTATTATTATTAACATTAACATTAATATTTGTCTCAAGAACGACCTTGTCAGGATTATTTAAATTTACTCGATAAAAAGTTTCTGGAGGACTGGAGGAGCCCACAACTTGGCCAGGTAGGATTTGGATTTTTTCAGCAATTGCCATCTTGCTGGTCAGTGGATCTTCAATAAAAATTTCCTCTACCGTGGTCGATTTCCAACCACCATGACGCTTCACAGTGGTAATCACCCCCAGCATTAGCCAGTAATGTTGCTGAAGAACACCTCATCCCATGTCCAGTAAAACTTTCTGGACCAGGGAGCCCAAGAAATGCAGCCACTTTTGAAAACGTTGTGTAGTACATTTCTAGCCACATACTGCAAGAAAAATCTCCCACTGGCATTTTTAGGTCACACATTGATATATTTTCGACACATTACTACAGTTTTTATATATTTTTAGGTATTAATAATATTGTGTGTAACTAACTACTGTGCGGACTAAAGACGTTGACATCCACAATCTCCATTCATATATTCTTTATTATTTGCTTTTGTAACATTTTTTTACTGTATAGGTATTTTAAGCTAATATAAATCAAATCTCATACAATTCCTATCAATGAAGTCATATGTACGTTCTCTGATACCAAACATCTAGGTATAATTATTTAAAAAAATAATCTAATTTACTAACCTGCTAATGAAACACTCTATAAATATCTAACTTCACTTTTTGGCAGTGGGAACACGACAAATTCAACCACAATAGATGAGATCTGATCTATTTATGCATTTTTAGGATTGCTTCTTCAGGTGGTCTCCTTTAAGTTGAATCAAATATCTAACTATAAAAATTATTATAAAAATTAAAATTATTTGAAGTTAAATATCGACAACGACAAAAAGTGACATCCTGTCAATGAATTAAATATAACAATACCTACTTGAAAAATGTCTGTGGAATTGTTCATTAGCATACCTAGATGTTTGGTATCAGAGAACATACATATGACTTCATTGATAGGAATTGTAGGAGATTTGATTTATATTAGCTTAAAATACCTTTCTAAAACAGTAAAACATTACTACAGTATTGACTGAAAAGGCTTCTTCCATGATCGTAAAATTTCTGGAAATATTATTGTTTTCGTATCCAGAATGAGTACGTATTGGTAACTGCCTTTGTCTTGAACAAGGATGATATTCAAAAAGGTTCATTCATTGCTTCGACAAGCACCTGCGGTTTATAATTTCTTGATTCTATTCTCAAATATGAAGTAAGTTTACCGTAGTTCGAAATAGCAATACCCTTGTGCACTTTCCACATTGATTTTAGCATTAACTATTTTGTCCACATCGAAGAGGCAGCAAACTGTTTCTGGTAACAGACGTAATGTTGCTTTTTGGATTTAAGCTGGAATTAAGAAATTCTCAGCATTATTACAATTTTTTGTATCGATTTTGAAAATTTTTTCAGTCTTGTTGACAAATAAATAAATACATGTCATAGAAACGATTCCAATGCTTTCTAGTATACAGCTGACAACCAATATAATGATTAAAATAAATTTGTCTAATATGACGTTTTTCAAAACCATAATTTTTCACCTGCTCTAACACAGCTTTCACTCTCCTAATTGAGCGGTTTTGGCGGTGGTCGTATATAAAACGTTGAACTACATTCGGAAAATTAACCTTTTAATCGTCTCGAAAGAATGTAACTCTCGGCTGCGTCTCGAGTGTCCATTTTCTCTCGTGGATTAAAGGTTTATTAATTCCCTTATAATTAAGAACTATCAGTTTCACGCCATCATATTTTAAAATACCGATATCTGGAGAACCAAGACTCATAGCACCACTTATGGACTTTTTTATTTAAGAAGGCAAGCCTTATTTATCATAATTTGTAAGAAACATCAAACTACTGATGCAAATAATTGACAACTACGTCATTTGTACTGAAGTGTGCTGCTACGCGCAGTGAGTCACTGCAATCGCACAAAGGAACAGAGTAGATAAAGCACGGCTCCCATTACTGAATCTTCCAGGTAACGCCGATTAGAGCCTTGTGTATTTAAAGAACAATGTATATATTTTTTTTGTAATAAGATAACATATTACAAAAATTTGTTACATATCAAACGCGAATATCTATACTATGTGTCACAATTTATATCAATGTGTGAAATGTATATGAATTACTGTATACCAATGAAATTGAGATTATCTCTTACGTGATTAACAACTAGTACCTTTACTTTGTTTGTTTGTTTTCAAATTAATTGCCTTCACTGTATTCCCTAGATAGATTTGTCAAACGCATTAAAAATGCGAGGCCTATGGAAATTTATACTTGCCTGAAGGAATTAAAGTAACATCATAACAACAATGAACGAAGCTGTAAAACTTAGACTGCTATTTTATTGCTGCCTTATCTCCCAGTAATTAGGGCCTCAATTTGCTTTACATTTGAAACCCAAGGGACTTGACTTAAATGAGAGAGTTTTATGCAGAATTTGTGTGGAGAGCACTGAAACGCGACAATTATCTCAGTGGTTAAATATGTGCACCATGTAATAAAAGTAAAATAATAGCAGATGAAACAGAATTTCCTTTACCGTGGAATGGAGGCTGATTCACGGCGATGTATCGTTAGATGTTTCCATGGTTATAGTGATTATTTTTTTCTCAAAATTTGAGTCCCCATATAACCGAGGATAACCTTTTCAAAGATGATATTTTCAAGATGCTATCGCTTGCGGTTATATTGAAAGTCATCACCAACTTCGTTATTTTAAATGGACTGATATATTTCTTTGGATTCCCCACGTCCTTTTCGAGATATTTTCAATATTTCGGAAAATAATCACTTTTCATCAATTTCTCTAAAATGGAAGTTAAAGGATTATTGTTTATACGAGGAATATTTGATTATTCAACCTTTCTAATAATGGCTTACGTCATACAAGATGTCGAATTTTGTTAATTTGTCAACCTGTCAAAACTATTTTTTTAATGGTACGCCTGTATATTTTTACATTTTATAATGCAGAATTTTATTCTTTGTCGATCCTATTACACTTCTATATACCTAGATTGAGATAGGTTAGAACTATTACCTGTCTCAGTCTAGGTATATGGAAGTGTAAAAATTGTCTAACTCCTTTTTTTTTTTGCTGCATTGGAAAAGTATTTTAAACTTATATAAATGAAATCTCCTACAATTCCTATCAATGAAGTCATATGTATGCTCTCTGATACCAAACATCTATATATGCTAACACATCCACAGATAAGCTAAATTTACTAGCCTGGTTTAATGAAAACATTCTATAAATATCTAGATTCACTTTTGAAACTGTGGGAACTCGAAAATTCAACCACAATAGATGAGATCTGACCTATTTCTGCATTTTTAGGATTGCTTCTTCAGGTGGCCTCCTTTAACTTGAGTCCAATATCTAACTATCTAGATGTTTGGTATCAGAGAGCATACATATGACTTCATTGATAGGAATTGTAGGAGATTTGATTTATTTTAGCTTAAAATACCTATACAGTAAAAAAATGTTACAAAAGCTAATAATAAAGAATAAATATGGATAAACCAACAAGACAGGTTGTTATTTAGTAATATAATTAATCAACGCATATTAACATAGTAAATTGTAAATATGATATATATGATTAATATTGTAATGTTTAATAGCTTTTGTTGTAATTATCAAAAAATTGAACTCTAATCACGATTCTGACTTTTCCCTAGTATGTTTTATTACCTTGGCTGCGACTTTTTTTTCATGTTGAAACGTAAATTTAAGTATCTTATCTATAAGTTTTATTAATTATATAATTATTATTATCATGCAAACTGAAGTGCAATTAAGAGCACTGTAGAGCACTGCAAGTATACTTCATGTTATTAATGTTTGATTTTAGTGTAGTAGTGTACAAGTATCTATTGATACTTCTGTGATTAGCTATGTTTATTCCTATGCATACTCGTGTATGATTTGTACCTATTTAAAGATGAATAAACATTATTATTATTATTATTATTATTATTATTATTATTATTATTATTATTATTATTATTATTATTATTATTATTATTATTATTATTATTATATGAATGGAGATTGTGGATGTAAGTCAACGTCTTTAGTCCGCAGAGTAGTTAGTTACACACAATATTGTTGATACCTAAAAATATATATATAAAAAAAACGATTGTCTATTGTGTGTGTTTTTTGCCTGTAAATACTAACTTTATCATTAATAAAGTATTATTACATATATCATTATACGCGTTTATCTCAAAAATGGTAAAAGATATCAAATAAAACAGCCTTTTTGCAGCAAATTGCAGACCGTCAAAATTACAAAATAAAATAATAACAAAAAATTTCTGTCTTTTTTAACACATTCAATCTACCAAACAGTGAACATATTTCAATTCGACCCAAAGAAACCCAAAACTCAAAATTTTAAATCAATATTAGCATTTATTAAGAAATTTATAAAAAGCAAATATAATATTTTACATTTAACACCCTGTACCTCTTTAACTATTAATTTTAAGCTAAGTTCCATCAATTCGCGATAATTTTACCGTAGTAATCTACCTATCACCACTCTATATTTATCCTATTCAAAAATAATCTAATCTAGATATAGGCTGTTAAAGTTAATTTTTTTCTTTGTTTCTCTTGAATAATTTTTGCAAAAATAAATTAATGTTTTAAAATAGTAGATAAAAATACGTACATTTTTACAAAGCAAATTAAATAAGTAGGTACTATTAAAAGATAAGCTATTACAGTATCAGTATCAAATATCAAAATCTAACATTTAAAACCTTATTTATTTGTATATTTCCAAATAATAACATTGGAGCCGCCACACTTCAAGTATGTACTGCTTTCTTCCTCAGAAGCTTTAGTTTAAACTCTCCGATCGCTATTTATATTAGTTGTGCAATTTTGTCTATTCTGGATTTCTGTTGCTTTTCTGTAGAGTATTGACCAAAATATTCTATGAAAGAGAGACAGTTATTTCTAAAGATGTAGTTGAAATATCAAGAAAACTAAACCACTGCCACCACAACAGCCCGAGAATTGTTCAATCATTGATAGATAATCGGAAATCTGCAAACCAAACGATATGTGTATTAGTGATGAGAAATTCTAGTTACTACATTATCTGAGAAGAACGTCTTTTGAAATTTTATGTATTATATAGAACCATGCTTTCGAGGTATTTTAAGTTCATAGAACTTTGAAATATTGTAAATATCATTTTTTGTATTTATTTGCAGTTCAAAAAAAATTCATTGAATTAGTTAACAGTTTCAATTGTTAATTTATTCTCCTTCTAGGTAAGCTTATTCTTGGTTCTTACAGTAAAATTTTAATTATATTTTATTATATACATATTTTATTATTAACATTTCAGCACCGCTAACGTAATGGAAATTGTTACATTTGTGCCGCCTTGTTTTTAAGTATTTTTAATTGCAATAGATAAATAAACTTCCTACATTTTAACAGGACTTTAATCTTCTTAACCTTTCGGTATATAACTATCACCATCTTTCACAGAAAAAAAACTTAATCTAAAATCTAAATATCTTCTGGTTGGCTATATACACATAATGATTCACAATCTATACTACGTAAACTTGAGAGAAGTGGTGGAGTATGATATAATATAATGATCAAATAGAGACAGTTGAAGTGCTTTTATTAACGAAAATAACAAGGGAAATTATTATTAAAGTAGAAAAACAGAAATTTTCAAATATTTGGACACAATTTATCAAGCAATAGCAGCATTAGAATTGTTCAACCTTATTCTCTCTATTATTGTTGGCTGAATCCATGATGGATTACATGCCCATCTCAAACTTACATCGAGTTGTTTTCGAATTCCCTAAACTAAAAAATAAGCGGATTAATGTCGAGGAAGGGAAGGGCCAAGGTAATGGGATCTTCTCAGTGTTTTGAAGAAATCGTGTACGTTATTGATATTCTTGGATGTGTTTTGGTTGAGATTTTTGGAATAAACTACGAATTTCATCAATTGGTAATAGCGTTGAGTGAGAAATTATAAAGAGGCGCATCCTTATGGCGAAATGCGTATCCACTTTTAGGCCCCAGAAAACTTATTGTTCACCGAGGTTTTCTATGCTTGTTAAACCATTGAATCACACAGAACACTCAAAATTGACTGTCGTTAACAACAGTTCTCGACAGACGGACAAATCTCGGGCCCAAAAAACCCCTACTGTAAAACACAGTGTAACATAACGGAACGTCAAACATGAAGGCCTTTATTTCTTGTCCGACTTTAAAAACATTTTGTCCTATAGATATTTTCTATTAGGGCCTTTGTTTTCAAGATACAGGGTGTTAAACTTGTAGATCGAATACGCATTTTGCCATTAAGGTTGGATCTCTTTCTAATTTCTCACTTAATGGTAATAGCCTATACTGCCATGTTATCATGACTAGTCGCCGAAACTTATCCCGTCATTTCAGGGTTGTATTTCACGCAACGCAGTGCGACCGAATTAGATTTTTAGAATTCAATACATACGCAGCTTTGATCGTGTGCCGTACGTGTTATTTATTTACATTACGTTAGCGAGTACAAGTTAGCTGCCTTAATTTGCACAAAGCCACGACGGATACGGTGCAGAAAAACCATAGAGAAATGGATTCATGACTTGATAAATGGTCGCGCCGTTTAAAGAAGCAAAAAATTCGTAGATTTTAGAGACATAAAATTTAAGGTTTTTTTTTTGAGAGAGTTGAGGTTCGATCGTCGAACAGTGGGAGTGCTGATATAATTATTAATCAGAGTAGTATATCACTTTCCTATCTATCTACCCTTCCTTAAAGTGAAACTACAATTTTGAATTTTGAGCTGCAGCAAACGGTGAGTACCTTTTACTATCAATTTCACTTTATTATTTTTTTACGTGTTTATCATCATACTTATTGTCTTCACGCTAAATTCTCTGAAGGTAGATATCGCGCGAGACCAATAAGGTTAGTATTTAATGGTACTAAATTACAATGTACTCTATGTAATATTTTACTTGACTGCAGATGAAAATCATATAACTGTATTGGAACATATTGACACAGAAAAATATAACTAAGTGTGGCGAGTGAAAGACAAACAGAAACACTTTAATATATCCTTAATGAAAGTAATAATTTCGTGTAATATCCCATGGAGACAATTAATTAATCCTATGTTGAAAGACTTTGTAGAAAACTGTGAAAGTGGTAAATATTCCGATGTGAATATTTACGATTTAAAAGACAAGTATCTACGAAACAACTACTGCCGATGAATTCAATATAAATACCTACCTATGTTTAAGGAGGCCGTTTTTATACGCAAATTTCCGATGAATTTCATTACTGTTTGTTGGGACAGTCTATAAAAATCTAAGTAAGTTAGAAAGAATATATAATAATAATAATAATAATAATAATAATACACATTTATTTACCAAAAAATTATAAAATCATGTTGTAGTAGGTACATACATATAATAATGTGAGTATTTACAATAATTGGTAAAAAGGAACCATAAATTCACCTAATGGTGCTCTTCCTATGGACCCTTAACTAAACTAAGTAAAACTAAATAAGAACAATTTTGGGCAAAGATAGCTAATATGTGAAGATAAAAAAAAAGAAAGACTGGAATTGATATTATAAATTTATTAAAAAATTCGCGATTAACGATGTAGACACGACGGAGAGGGCAATGAGGAAGAATAAGTGGCATGCTTACAGAATATATAAGGATAAAAAAAGAAAAAAAAAATACAACAGGCAGGCGGAAAATCACACATCCTAAGCAAGCGAAATCTGATTTTCTAAAAGCATTTCCTTTACATGAACACTGAAAGTCTGTCTGCTCATTTTTTTAATATTGTCATTAAGTTTATTCCATAAATGAATTGCATTGAATGAAAAAGACTTTTGAAAGGCTGCAGTTCTGTGCTGTGGAACCCTAAAAGTATAAAGATGCCGAGTGTTACGGTGGTGCGGAGCTAATACGAAATATTGTTTAATGTAATGAGGTTCACCGGTTTCAAAAATTTTGTATAGTAGATTATATGTATGAAGTAAGCGGCTATTTTTCATATTTAAAATGGAATGTTCATTTAGATGTGGTGTAATATGATGTCGGAATGGAATATTGTAGGAAAACCGCATACAGGCATTCTGCACTTTCTGAATGAGACGCGAAGATTTTGAGTTGATGTAGTTGTTATATACCACGTCTCCATAAAATAAAATTGATAATACCATACTTTGGCATAGATTATATTTAGTATCCGGTGACATACAATGTTTATAACTGTATAAAACTTTGAGACGACCAAAAGCAATTTTTATTTTATTTGCTATGTGAGCCTGAAACGTTAAACCCGAATCAATCGTGACACCCAAATTTTTTACCTCGTTAACTATAGGAATTATCTCATCATTTATACTAATCGAAAAATTTTGTAATTTGTACCTATTTTTTTTTGTACCAACAAGGAGTGCAAAAGACTTTGAAGCATTTATTTTTAAACCGTGATCTAGAGAATATTTATATAAACTTTGTAAATCTGAAATAATATTTTGTTTGGCAGCGTCTAAATTATTTGGAGGAACCGCTATAGATAACTGAGAGTCATCAGCATACTGTTGTAAGTTACAAAATTCAATAGCTGTACTCATATCTGCAACATAAATAGAGAATAGTAAGGGTCCAAGAATGGAGCCTTGGGGAACACCATTATTTATTGGAATATACTGTGTTGTCTGAATAACATTACCATTTGACAAACGTACTTGTTGAACTCGGTGGCTTAAATAGGATTTGAAGAAATTAATGGCCTTTGTGGAAAACCCATAGTAATGTAACTTTGATAATAACAATGAGTGATTTAATGTATCAAAGGCCTTGCTAAAATCGAGAAATGCTAGGCATGTGCATTTATTATCGTCTATATGAGAGCAAACAGTTTCAGTAAGATTAATAAGTGATGTAGAGGTACTATGATTTTTGCGGAATCCAGATTGAGTAGAAGGCATCATTTTATTGTGGCATAAATAACCATATATTTGATCATATATATGTCTTTCAAGGATTTTAGATATTGTAGATAATATACTGATGGGTCGAAGATCATTTAAATTTTTTGGATTAGACGTTTTTGCAAGTGGCTTCACGATCGCCATTTTCCATAACTCTGGAAAAATACCTTCTATGAGACATGTGTTTAAAATATTTACTAAAGGATGAAGACAGAAAGGTAAACATAATTTTAAATCTATGACAGAGATATTGTCTGATCCCATGCTACTAGTTTTTATTTTATTAATAATGTTACAAATATCCATTGGATTCATAAGTTTAATATCAAAAAGCTCAGTCATATTGTGGTGTAAATTGGTATTATAATAATGCAGTTTTTCATTTGATATTATATTATGAGTTTGTGTGGATGAAACAAAGTAATTATTAATTTTAATGGGATCAGCTAAATGATCAGGAATTTCAAAATTTGGGGCTCTAGTTAGATTAAGCTTTTTCATAATTTTCCAGAATGACGATCCACTTGTTTTATTACTGGAGAGTGATTTGAAAAAGGCAGATTTTTCTCTGTTTATTGCATGATTTGTATAATTTTTAAGCTGCTTGTAATAGTCAAAATGCTGAGGCGTTCTACTTTTAATATATTTAGCGTGGGCTTTATCTCTTAGTTTCATTAAAATTCTAATATTATCGGTTATCCATGGAGTATATGGTCTTTCAGTAATTATTTTCTGTCTAATGGGTGCATGTTTGTTTAATAAATATATAATATTATTATTAAATAATTCAATTTTATCATTTATATGTGGTGTACGATATATAATGTCCCAATTTAACATAATAGCGTCGCGTTCAAAATTTTCAGTATTAATACTACGGTAATCCCTGTATTGCACGAACTTCAACGAATTCCTAGGTTTAGAATTACTAAGTACAAAGTAAATTAAATTGTGTTCTGTGATTTTGTTGGATATAGGGATAGACTCCGAAGCAAGAAATTCGGTACTTTGGTTTGTAATTATGACATCAATAAGGGAAGAATTGCCTGTGTTTAAGTTAATATGGGTTGGTTTATCAATAACTTGTTTTAAACCAAAAGATTCAAGTAAAAAGTTAAAATTATTTTTAGCTACATCCTGCTTTAACAAATCTATATTAATATCGCCCAAAAGTATTATATTATCATAATCGGAGACAGAAGCTGTTAAGAGATCTTCAAATTGACTAAAAAATTCAGTTTTATCTGATTTTGGTTGACGATATAGAGAGCCTATTAATGTTTTCTTTTTGTTTATTACCATATTAATGAATATACTTTCAAAATTACTGATGTCAACATCAAATTTCACTTGTGAAAATTTAAATTTATTTTTAATATAAATTCCTACCCCACCTCCACGACCATACTGTCTATCTTGTCTAATAAATTGATAGCCTGGTAATCTAAATGAAGTTCCAGGATTATCTGGACATAACCACGTTTCTGATACTGCAACCAAATCAAAACCATAATCATTTACATATACTGCGAATTCATCAAATCCAGTATTAAGTGATCTAGTATTTAAATGTGCTATTGCTAAATTGTTTTTAGAAAGATTTTTTAATTTGTCTATATCGCTTACAGCAGAATGAGCGCTCCGCGATGCCCGTGGATCTAAAGTTTGCATTTGAATACTCGGCTCATGCCCCCACTAGACTCCAACACCACACCCATCCGCACATCCACATCGTCGCAGTATAGTTCTTTAACGGAATCACTATTGCCAGTTGTTAGGAAAAACAATATATACATATTAGCTACAGAATGCCACACCTAAGCCTAAAAAATATATATAAATAAGTAAAACTAATCAAAAGTAACAATACATAAGTCGATATATCTTCACTATATCAATTATACAAGTTTTCTAAAGGTTGTATAACAGTTTTCAGGCTGACAAGTCATTTAGAATAAGAAAAAAGACATTTTCAACTGTTATGTTTTATTATAAACTATCCTGAATTTTACAGGTCAACTGCACATTGAAAAAATTATCTACAACATTGTACACATTATCACATATCGCAAAATTCTATTAAAAAACTACACTTGAATTGATATAAATTATTAAGTGTGTGAACATAAGAAGGTACATTTCACGCCCAAAAAGTTGACACAGTAAGTATTTCCTGTAGATATTGTATTGATCTGTGATGTTTCGTACATGATTTGAGTCACTGGACCATAGTGTCGTGGTTCTTAATTTTGATGTATCTACCTATGTCTCAGTTCCATGCGTCTTTCAAAATACGAGTACGAGAAATTTAAATATCGCATTTAAATTTCTTGAATAAATTGTGTATTAAAATTTCAGAGACCTATTTCGTGATTCCAGAACTTTCCTGTCTTCCTTTTTTGGTACATTAAACTGTATAAAAATCGCCTTAACACATTATGGAGATAATTTTACTGACGGAGAGTCTAATTAGCGATTCCATTAAACAGAATATTCCACCTTGTCCCTCATTTTTCCACGTCAACACTCAAAATGTCTACAAAGCGCACTCTTCTTACCGACACCGCGCCGCCTGCAAATTTGCAATTACTATTACGAGCTATCCAATTTGGATAATTTAGTCCTCTAATCTGAAAATAATTGAATCGTGATGCAAATCGCACTAGCAGTAAAAGATTTGTAATTTAAAATAGTAAGCACACAGTCGAGTCAAATTGATAAGCACAGGTTAGAAAGTAGAGCCTCAAAATAAGATATTTTCCATTCCCAGTAAAATTCTACAGGTTGTAATTTGCATTTGGGTCATACTTATGGAGAGATTACGTTTGACCTTTAGACATACGTATCGTAATATTGTTACGTACTATCTCTACGCACAAGGGGGTAGCTACAGATGTAGATTAATCACACCAGAAAAAACAGTAACAAAATAATTTATTCATCAACAGGAAGTAAGAAAATATTGCCACCAGCTGGAGGTCGTACAAATATCAATTAATAATAGGTCTTACCTATTATCAACTCCCATTGTTTGCAGGGGAGATACCGCTATTCCAAAAAAAGGGGAAACTTCTACACTCACTCCACCACCACCGACTGACTTCCGTCGCCTCCACATTCAAGTTCCAACCCTAGGTTCATGATTTTTGTAAAGTCAGCAATGGCCTGATGGACCACCGCCAATCAGTGCTTGGCAGTAAAAACGTCATCGTGGTCACTGCACCTGGGAATGTCGCAAACCGCCGACTGTACGTTTTTATCCACAGTATAGAATATAATTACGAAATTAAAATAAAATATGTTTTATGCAATGACTTTAAACTAGGTTGGAACTGGACTGCTTTGGAGTTTTGAAATGATTTTATTTTTAAAATATATTTACCAATTAAAATTATTTTCAAATAACTAATTTTCTATTTAATTTCCGTTCTTGACAATATGACAAATTCTGTCATGAAAATTGAAAATTTTTTAAATTTTTTTCTTGAATTAAGTCAACTTGCCTTGTGATAATATTGATAATAAAAAAGGTACAGGGTGTCAAAGTTGGAATTTAAAAAGTGATTATTTGTATACAATCTTTGAATATATCGACCTAAAGATTTGATAATAGATGTTTTTCCATATGAGCAATCATAATCTGTTCGACGTATTTCCTAGAGGGCGCCACATCCGCCATATTTGTGACGTAAATGAGAACCTACATTGTTTTGGAGGAAAAAAGGTATACTTATCATTAGTCTCAGAAATTGGTAATTTTTGAGAAAACAGCTTTTCAACAATAAGTCGAAGTAATAAAATTTGGGCTGGTGTAAAATGCTACATAGTACCTAAGTATTTTTCAAAATGCAACGTATTTAAAATAGAAGTCATACTGATTCTTGGAGATCCAGATAGTCGTCCTGAATTAGTTTGTGGATAATCTGCTATGTGAACAAATTTTTCTTTTTTTTTCTCTAAATTGCTTAACAGATTTTTTAAATTGTTAATTATCAGGTTTTAATCTATTTCGAAACCCTCCCAAATATTCTCATTGCCCAGCACGTCCATTGAAATTTAATTGCCTACAAATAACAGCCATCTCTCATATTTGAATATGAAAATTATTGTCTCAGAATTTTTTGATTTTGTAAAGTAATTGATTTTAACCAAAACTGGATAAATACCTTACGTTTAGAAATACTTTACTACTACTTTTTCAAGTTAATTGATTTGCTTAGCAGGCCTTAAACAAAGCTACAAAATAACTTTATCCTACCCAGTTGTCTAGAAATCATATATTTCATTAAATTGGGTTGATAAAATTAACAATGGAATCAAAATCATAAAACGTCGATTAAATGCACTGAAGTATGCGATCTGAAATGTGATATGATTATGTATTTATATTTATCGCATTTAATCTTTAAATTACTGACACTTCATTTCAAATTAAATAATTTCCATTTTTTTTTATTTATATGAAACATTAGGTAGTTAAAAAATTGGTACGAAAATCTTTTAAATATGTTTAGTTAAATGTGGATGTTTTAAATTGGAATAAATATTATAACGACGGTCTAAACTTTTGGTTTTAACTTACATTGTAATATAATAATATATCGTTATAAAAGTTATTTCGTATTGTACCTTCTTTTGTATCTTTTGAAACAAATTTTTGAATTAGATTTCCGACGAGGCGTATAATGTCTCAACTTTAAAATGTTCTAGGAAACTTTTTTTATATTACTTGTATAAAAAATTCAATGACCATATCATTTAAATTTTAAAAAATGGCATCTAGTTTCTGTAATAATAAGCTTTAGCTTTGAAAAATTGTTTTTCTAATTTTGACATATAAAGTGACACTTTTTAAAACTCATTGACATTATGAAACGTCTTACTTTTTGTAACTAGTTGCATAAAGTAAAATTTTATGCAATTGGTGACGAAAAATGTATTTCAAAATTAGTGACAAAAAGAATTATTCTATTTATTAAACTGTTATAATACAAGTTAAAAACATAAATTATAAATTAATTAATTATTATAAATATTGAAAACACAATTATTGCAATTATTCAAATTAATTCCCGACGACATATTTTTTTCATTGCTCGAACTTGCTGTTATTTGGGAAGCGGCGCACATTGCATTATATGTTTCACCAAATATTTCTTGCGCTATAAGTTTTTTATTATTCATGGAATTTTCAACATATCCCTCCGCAACAGAGCTAGATTTTCAACCTCCGTGCCTCTTTAATTTTAAAATATCAGCGCCACTGTGTGCTAGGAAAGTGGTAGAGCTTCTTATGAAGCAGTGGCCAGTATATAGAACAGGATTTGTAAGACCAAGAAATTGTGCAATAACTTTTAGTAGACTGCTAAATGTGTTAATTCCCACAGGATTTCTGGTACATTTTCCATTCGCATATTTTACAAAAAATCTGTTGTGTTTAAGAACCTGGGGACGCAACTTAATATATTTTCTTAATATTTCAACAAGATTCGTATTTTCAATGTCTCCAGTGGTAATTGCAAACTGCCGTATAACTTTTGTTTTTGAAGGTGGGATATCAACACGAAAATGGCTTCCTTCGTCTATAACATTTTCAACTGGAAGAAATGTTAATTCTGCTTTTCTGCATGCTCCTGCTATTCCAATTATCATTGCAACCTTAGCCATTAAGTATTCTTTGTCATCAGCTTCCACTAAAAATTTGGCAAAATCTTCTTTAATAAAAACTTTTGACTTTTTAGCACTGTACCCGTCCGCTTGCCTTTTAATATATGCTACCAAATTTGTATATTTTTTAATATCAATATTCCTTTTCAGATTTAGTTCAGACTTTAACATTGAGTAAAGTATCCATAATGTGGAAACTTTTAGATCTTTCTTACTCTCAAAATATGCAAGTAAAACTTTCTCATTAACTTGTTTAATTTTCTTCTCATCACACCACGTAACAAATTTCTCGTATGCCAAATCATAAACTGCCTTTGATTTTTTGGGAATTACTGATAATAGAGCATTACCTGCTGCCTCTTCAATATCGCTTGGTAGCTCTTCAGAACTTGAATCACTCATTTTTTTAAAAATAAAACTAAAAATATATCAATCTCGCTAAAAACCTTCCGTCTAGACTTTTTTACAAAATGTCAAACTGACAACTAACATGAAGTAACAGCAACAAACTAAATTTATGTGTTCCAAATTTTTGTCAATTATATTAAATTTTATTTTTTTATTACTTTCTTCAAAATTAGAAAAAATCTTGTATGCAATACGTTACGAAATGAAATTTTGTGTAACTTGTGAGTTTTTGCGAAACTCACTTCGTTCGTTCAGCAAAAATCTCACGCGTTACCCAAATTAGGCATTTCGTAACTGACTGCATAAATAGCTATTTTTATATTAAAGAGATTACATTACAATGTATACATTTTTCGTGTGCTATATACTGATTTTCCGGGTTGTTATATCGTGACCTCGGTAACTCGTCGCTGTTAGTAACTAATCCACACTAGTAACAGAATTAAATGTATCGTTTATGAGTTCCTGTTTCACTTGTCTTTATTATTATAATACCATTTAGTATAATCTATAATCTATCATATCAAACAGTATTATTATTCAGTAATGAATGTGACAAAAGAAAACGAATCTAACAGATATGAAGACCAAGGAGGTAAGAAAAAGTAATGAGAATATAACAATGAAGTTATTCGGAAAACTTATATAATGTTACTTATTGTATCTAGTACATGTGACTACACAGAATATACTACAAATAAATACAATTGTTTGTTCAATGGATCCTTTGTTGTTGAATGTATAAATTATCTAAATTGACAGAATCGGATTAGCTCTTCATATCCTCTTAAACTGATTGCTTTTAAATAAATAATAAGAGAATCAGAGAAAGCTCAGATTGTTTCCGCTTATTGAATGTATTTCCCCAAACCCAATAGTAAACACACAATGAATACTTTTGAGAGTACTAAACGGTATAAAGCTTACTGTAATGAGGAAAACAGAAATATATAACGCAATTTAAATAAATATAATAAACAAAAATAGTTACTGCACCACTCCATTACAGTAAAACCAATATGGTTATTATAAAAGCGGTTACTTGCTCTCTCTGGAATTGCTCTTTTCTTGTATTATGCATACGGATCTCTTATCGCTAACTCCAGGCCTATACTATTTCGATTCTCATTGTTGGCTCTAATGCTACTATAAGGCTTTTCAGAAAATGGTTCTTTGAAATATTTCGTAGTAGTCTCTGTAACTTATATTTCAAATTGGAAAGAAATAACTGTAGGGACTACGTTATTGATAATGAATAAGTGTAGGGCAACGTCCAAACGGCTGTTAAGATTAGTAGCTAAATACGCACATCCTCTCAATCAAAACAAAACTTTTGAGGAGTACTAGTGGAGATGCTGACAGTGAATAATGGCGGAACGGGTACCAGTCTTAGACTGCCAAACTACCGAAACTACTAAACTTTGATGTTTTATTAGTATTTATGTTTGTGTACAATAAAAAAAGAACAGTAAACGCTTACGCAATTGTAGACCTGTGTACTACAATATCTTCTAATTATAGCGCCAGATACAATTTGTAGTTTATTTCACATACTATTATGCTTACAATTTTGTAGTAATAATCTCCAAACACTACATACATTGCTGTACCATTTACTTTTTTAAAAATTTTGTGAGTTTTTTGACACAAAGAATGCAATGGCTTAAGCATTTTTGTAACCCACACTACAACACACTACAAGTTTTTTACTGTTTTAGAAAGGTATTTTAAGCTAATATAAATCAAATCTCCTACAATTCCTATCAATGGAGTCATATGCATGTTCTCTGATACCAAACATCTAGGTAGGCTAATGAACAATTCCACAGACAAAGCTATTCAATAATTATCTAAAGAAAATAATTTACTAACCTTCTAATGAAACACTCTATAAATATCTAACTTCACTTTTTGGCAGAGAACACGATAAATTCAACTACAATAGATGAGATCTAACCTATTTCTGCATTTTTAGGATTGCTTCTTCAGGTGGTCTCCTTTAAGTTGAATCAAATATTTAACTATAAAAATTATTATAAAAATTAAAATTATTTGAAGTTAAATATCGACAATGACAAAAGCGATCCTGTCAATGAATTAAATATGACAATACCTACTTGAAAAATGTTCACCTTTTATGTAAAAGTTTTTATATATTTTTAGGTATTAATAATATTGTGTGAAACTAGCTACTCAGTGGACAAAAGCCCCAACCTGCGTTGAATTACACCCACAATATCTATGGGTAGATTTGATTCAACTTAAAGGAGACCACCTGAAGCAGCAATCCTAAAAATGCAGAAATAGGTTAGATCTCATCTATTGTGGTTGAATTTGTCGTGTTCCCACTGCCAAAAAGTGAAGTTAGATATTTATAGAGTGTTTCATTAGAAGGTTAGTAAATTATTTTCTTTAGATAATTATTGAATAGAGCTTTGTCTGTGGAATTGTTCGTTAGCATACCTAGATGTTTGGTATCAGGGAACATACATATGACTTCATTGATAGGAATTGTAGGAGATTTGATTTATATTAGCTTAAAATACCTTTCTAAAACAGTAAAAAATGTTACAAAAGCTAATAATAAGGAATATATGGGTAGATATTGTGGTTGTAATTCAACGCAGGTTGGGGCTTTTGTCCACTGAGTAGTTAGTTTCACACAATATTATTAATACCTAAAAATATATAAAACCCCCACTATAAGGTTTTACAAAAATGTTTGTTAAATATATTAATAATTGCCATTGAAATTATTTAAAAAATTACACATTGGTAGTTAAAAATGTTAAATAATTTTAACACATTCTTTGATTAAGTTTTTATTGTCCCAGTTTATTTTTATACAGAATACAAGTTGGTAAAGAATTTTAAACAGATCTTCTATCTTCTTGTATTCTAAGTATTTCTTGCAGGGTAGTAAATAATATAAATGAAGTTGTTGAAGTTATAAATATTTATTTCTTTGTTCAAATAATAATCTATAAATAATAACTGTAAATAAGAAAAATGTCTACAAGTACACTCTAAGAACTTATTAGTAATATAGATATTAGTATAATATGCACTTAATTGAAACAAAATGGCATGGGTTTACTACAAGAAATATAATGCTTAAGGCATTGATTTTACATTTCCATATATTCAAATGACAAATGTCCATCAATCAATTCTAAAGTATTAACGACGGTCAGGTAATTTATAACTCAATTTTATTTATGGAAAGTATATAACATATATTGTTCATTTCACCTAATGGTGAGTATACACGATGCAGTTTACAGAAAGGCGGTAACCGGTAACGTTAGTGGTTATATTGGTCGGAAAGCTCAGTCTGAACTCTCGGTTCCCTGAAAAATTGCCAGTACTTGAAATTTAGCTTGCCTGTTAGCCTTCTCTATTTAATATATTCTGTGGTCCTCTGATACAAAAATACTTAACTATTTATGTAAAAAATGACTGATGTGGCCTCTTCAAATAATATGTTGATGGAAAAATTATAATAGGCTGTAGAAGCAGTGTTTTTCTTTATGGAGAAACACGTGTAAGGAATTCCATATGTGAACTTTCGTGTAGTAATTCGTTCATTAGGGGCATATGGGAACAAACTTTAACTAATATTTGACCCATTTAGAACGTTTGCCCGTTTTTTTTTTTGGATCTTTATACATCAGAGCAACTGCCATTTCTATCAAATAAAGCAAGACCTTATTCTCAGATTATGAATACAAGGCTACTTTGTATGAAATTGAACAAATGCAACGACTAAAAATAACCGAGAGTACGTAAAGTAAGTAAGAATTTTTCATTGATGGCACATTTAGGGTGAGTTCAGAAAAATCTATTTCTTTGCGATCAAAAAGATCTACTATACGGTATAAATTCAAGAAATCTCGGATTGTTCTGCACTAGGTCCTTATAACTAGGAAATAAACGTAAATTGTGATAGGACTTCGTAACCCTAATTTCTTGTGAGGAATCACCTCTTGAAGTCTTGACGCATAATTTCCGGGCACCCTGTATTTACAATTCTTGAAGCTTTATATTCCTTTAGAAAAATCATGCCAAATAATTCTCCAATATTTTTTATGGGAAATTGCGATGAGAATGGTTAAGAATACATATTTCCATTTTCTCATGAGAATCACTTTCTGAGGAAATGTGTTCCACTAAACTTGAGAATCGAGCCCCTGTAAGTAAATAAATGGGATATATCTGTCGATTAGCCGGCATGAATAAGATTAAATTAGTTTTAATATAAATAAAGTATATTTAAATATTAAGGCGGGCTTTACTCATGAAATATATTATGTACACAAGTACTTTCTACCTTAATAATCATGTTGTATATTTTGGATGTCTAAATCCGGTTGCGGACGGTGAACGATAATATAATAATGTCTAAATGTGTTTCGGTTAATTCATATTTTATGTGTAGATAGTTGTATATTATTGAATAATATACCTAGCTGTTAAGTCTAATTTTATTACGTTATATAATTGAATAATAAATCTGCATAGCCGCTGTTTATCATAATTAACTATTTCATATGTTTTGATTAATATGCATGATGGATAATTGACTTAATGGAGCTAAAAGTAGAGCTTATAATTTTATTGTACATTAGTGATACCTGAATATATACAGCATAATTATACAGGATTTATAGGTGAAGATATAGACTAACGAAAAGAGATCTGTACAGACGTCTGCTATATATTTACATATTTGCTTGCTTGTGCTGAAAAAAAGAATATAACATTTGTATATAAGATTTTGCAAAAAATGCCAAAAACATGTTTCTAAATTATTAAAAAATATCAAATTTTGGTGCAACAAGCAAAATTACTAATTCATTTCTATCATCCTCTATTTAGTTGTATCTAAAAATTTATTAAAAATTGCAGTAATAAAAAAATCATAAAAATAAAACACTTATTAGTGTTAATATTGACTTTAAGCAAAGATAACGTTTATATTTACAATTGACCATCCCCCTAATTAATGAGGTTTTCCAGGTTTTCCTCATACCTGCACTGAAGGGTGGTTAGGGCGTACCAACGTAAGTCGTTCCTAGACGCAAATGCGGCCTGCTAGATATATCATTATTATTATCATTTAATTCTTATACATAAATAGATTTACTGGTCTCACTTTTAGTGAAGAATCTACTTAGTATAGCTCAGTTGCCTGAATTATCTTCAATTTATGCCAATAAATTAGTCAGCTCTATGGACAACACTTTAGTTATGTAGTTTGATGACGCAAACTAGTTCCATACAGTTTCCTATTAAATGAGTTGACAAATAAAACAACAAGACTCAATACTACTGCAACTAAAATAGAAATTATAACATTTAACCTACCAGATATTAATCAAGTAATCTGGTTCTTATATTTCTATGTATTCTATGTATTTCTTTAAAACCCACCTTATTTTGTCGGTAGTTCCCTTGACATATGGCAGGAGAGCTTTGCCCATTGGTTTATCTTCTTCCTTCTGTTCTTTGTTTCACTTAGGTCTTAAAGCCCTCCTGATGTTGTTACCGGAGAAACCATTTTGTTGTAAGGCTAATTTAACGTTTTTAATTTCCTCTTCTTTGTGGTCGTCGTCAGAGAGTCGTTCTGACCTTGTCATTAGTGTTTTGATCACTGATTGTAGCTGCGATGGGTGGTGGTGAGATCCTGCATGTAGGTACCTATTCGTGTGTGTTGGTTTCCGATATACCGTATAGCTTAGACCTCTATCTTCTTTTTTCTTTATACATACATCGAAGAAAGGTAGCTGTTGGTCCTTTTCCAGTTCCATAGTGAACTAGATTTTCGGATGTCTGCTGTTGATGTCAGATGAATTAAGAATTCTCGTAATTTCTCCTCGCCATGTGTCCATATGACAAAGGTGTCATCGACATATCTCAGCCACATAGATGGTTTATATTCTGCTGTATCTATTGCTTGTTCTTCTAATTTCTCCATGAATAGATTGGCTATGACTGATGATAAAGGCAGTCTTTGGTAACGTTCCAAGAACCCATCTACATTATTAACTGTTAACTATTATACTGTTAAATGTTGATGACTATTATTTCAGTTAAGAACCAGATTTTCTCAATCAGAACAAATTCAGAAGAAGTATATAAGCTATGTTATGATAATCAATATTTTCTTCTCATCGCGAAGAATTAATTAAACTAATGTAATATTTTCAATACGTCATATATTGAAAATGATTCATAAAGACTCGTATTCCATATACGAAAATAAAAACACGATAATCTGTTATCACAGAAGGAAATATGGCACTGTTGAACTTCGCCCTGCTAATGCAACTTACAGGAGGTATTATACAGACAAGAAAAATGTACCCAGCCTGTCGGAGTTAATATTTCCGGTATTCAGTATTCCAAAAATGATTGCAACAAAAGTTGAGTTGAAGAATCCTGAAGAATACAGTGGATATTGTTTTAGAAGGTTCTCAGCTACTATGCTGGTTGATGACGGTTCAGATATACAGATGTTAAAGTTTCATGGGGGCTGGAAACATTCTTCAACGTCAGAAAGCTGTGTTGAGAATTCTTTAGAGAATAAGAAACAAATTGCAAAGAAGACAAGGGATCAAACACGAATTTAATTATTGGAAATACGAACTTTCAGCTCCATCACATCTATGTTTCATAATAATTTTTTTAGTAATAAATAATTCTTCTAAAAAGTAGGGTTTTATTTATCAGAAAGTAGCAAAGTTTATTAAGCTTTATTTACAAATAAAGCAAATGTCTCAGGTGTAAAAGTTAAAGCTACTAAAATAAAGTAAATATAATTGAATTATAGAACGATTTCAACCACCTTGACCTTTACCTCCTCTTCTCACATCCCTACGTAACATATATCAAGACATGTATCATTTCATTCATCATTCATCATTCAAATGTGATGAGTGCAAAGTGCGCACTCACATTGCCTGCGTGGTACTGCAGATGAAGCTACTAAACTTACTCGTTCCAAAGCCAAGTCGGCAGCGGTAGAAACATTTTGCACTCCCTGTGCAAATAATATTGATAAGTTTTCGAAACTGATCTGATTACGAATTTACAGAGTAATTCGGAATCTAAAATTACAGAACTAGTCAATAAAGTCACTGAGCTGGAAGAATTTAAGGGTATTACTGTTCTGAAGCCAGATTTGTATGAATCTATTGTTAACGAGACCATGAATAGAATTTCTAGATCAAAAAATATAGTCATTTTGA
This sequence comes from Monochamus alternatus, assembly GCA_037114965.1. Classification (NCBI taxonomy): domain Eukaryota; kingdom Metazoa; phylum Arthropoda; class Insecta; order Coleoptera; family Cerambycidae; genus Monochamus; species Monochamus alternatus. Next base: position 26,590,279 of record CM073429.1, read on the forward strand.
ATGCCCCTGAAGCAACAGACCCCAGACAGCAGAAAATCCACGACATGACAATTGTTAAAGACGGTATTGATATCTTGGAAATATCCGATACGGCTTCTCCTATATCGGTTCATAGATTTGGGAAGCCGTCTACTAATAAACCACGTATGATAAAAGTCACTTTTAATAGTCAAGAGGCCCGCCAAATTCTCCGCAATAAAAAACAACTAGCCAACACACGTCTCTCTACGATCTCCATTCAAGATGATAAAACTATGAAGCAACAAGGATTTTTAGACGCATAGATGAAGAAGATGAAAATGATTTGACTATCAAATACATTCATGGTATTCCCACCATAGTCTCCTCAAAAAACTAAGACCTGGTTGTCCGAAGTATCACTCCTGTATATACATCTTGATTCGTCATCAAAATTTCCTTCTTTACTTCCCTTCATTCATCAAGAGAATCCAGATGCTATTCTGATTACTGAAACTTGGCTGCAGCCCTCCATTCCTAATAGTGTTGTTGATATTACTCGGTACACATTATTTAAAACAGATAGAACAGATGGTTGTAGGGGTGGGGGAGCAGGGATATGCTTGAAAACAGGATATTTCTCTAATTTCAGAATTGAAGAGCGGTCTTGGGCTGTGGATGGAGTTGACGTCGTACATTTGTTTATAGCTAATTTCAGAATTTCTTTTCATTTAATTTGCATCTATCGTCCTCCAAAAACAATTATAAATCAAGATGGGCAACTGTGTAGTAAATTACGTGAAATTAGCAATTCTACACAGAATTTAATTATTCTTGGTGATTTTAACTTGCCCAGTATCTGCTGGGAAATTGTGTTACATAACAATAATAATGATTCATTCTCGTTGTTTTCTAATACTGCACTAGAAGTAGGCTTTACACAATTAGTTAAACAAAACACTCGTTTTCGCGCCAACCAAGTACCTTCACGTACAGATCTACTACTCACTAATGATGAATATCTTTTATCTTCTGTTCGTTACCTACCTCCTGTCCGCATTGTTATTGGAGCAACATTACAACTTTTAACTTATAGTACTCCTAAAAATGAGACTAAAGTAATTAATAAAATTGACTTTTCAAAATTAAATAATTTATCTCGGGAGGCAAATTGACAAATTATTCTCAATTTTGATAACATAAACTCACTGTGGCAATTATTTTTGACAGTAATGAAAACCAATACGGACAAATGCACTAGATATAAAACTATCACTCAAAATGTTAAAAAAACCATGGATCATAAGTGAAATTATTGCTAAATGTAAAATTAAAAGCAGACTTTGGAGAAAATTTAAAGTATCTAACTCTCAATACGATTTTACTACTCACAGGAATTTCTCTAATGCGCTGCAAAAAAAATTGAGTTGTCAAAACGAAATTTCGAACTTAATCTTGTGCATAGATGCCAAAAAGCTGTGTTCAAAATACCAGAAAATTTATCTCATCTAAAGTTTCTACTCCACTAGTTGGTAATGCCTCAGGGAACTTATGCGCCTCTGATTTTGAATGTGCTGAAATTTTAGCTACTACTTTTCAAAAAGTATTTACTGAGGAACCTATGGGTTCTATTCCAGAATTTTCAACTCTTAGGCAGGACCACTCTTTGGAATCTATAACATTTAATCAGAATGATGTGATACACCATCTCAATAACCTCCGTGTAGATTTGGCACCGGGACTCGATGGTCTTTCAGCTGCAGTACTCAAACGCTGTGCTTCTTCTTTAGCAGAAGCACAGCTTTATATTTTATATATAAATTTTCTCTTGCCATGTCATCTCTCCCATCTGATTTGTTGATAGCTACTTCAATTAGTATATTTAAAAAAGGTGATAAAACAGATCCCGACAATTACCGTACCAATTACAAGTGAGTTTAATGTCTATTTATCTTAAGGTCCTAGAAAGAATTATAGTACCCAAATAATTAAGTTCTCCTTAACTCATAATCTTTTACCAACATCACAACATGGTTTTATTCCAGGCAGATCTACTACCACCAATCTTCTGTCCTGTTTAAATCATTGGTCCCTGGCATTTGATCGAGGATATACTGTGGACGTTATTTACTTGGATTTTTCCAAAGCCTTCGACAAAGTTCCCAGATATAGACTTCTTTTAAAACTTGACCACTTAGGAATTGAGCTGAATTCATGGATTTGCTACTATTTGTTAAATAGAACTTTTTCTGTTCGCGTTGGATCAGATCATTCATCTTGGCATCAAGTAAGGTCTTGGGTTCCACAATGCTCTGTTTTTAGACCACTTCTGTTTCTGTTATATTCGGCGGATCTTGATGACCTCATAACTATCCCTCATAGTTTTTATGCTGACGACACAAAATTATATGGAAATCCACTAGAACAGCACAACACCATTCAAAGTATTCTTACAGCGATTGATGGCTGGTGTAAAACTTGGTTAATTCCTCTAAATTCGAATAAATGCGAAATACTTCACATGGGCAACAGAAATCTTCATAACTATTACGCCATTGATGAATACCCAATTAAAGCTGTAGCGGAACAGAATGACTTAGGTGTGACAATAACTACAGATCTTTCCTGGTCCTCACATATTTCCGAAATTACAAAAAAAGCTAATCAAGGATCCTACATACTTTTTAAAGCATTTCAAAATCGTAGGCCCAGATTGTTTTCCCTTCTATTTAAATCCTACGTAAGACCTGTGGTGGAGTATGCTGGTATCATATGGTCACCTCGATTGATTAGAGACATTAACCTATGTTATATTTACCTATGTGACATTATGTTCAACGCAAATGTAGTAGACAAGTGACTACTCTGAGGAAACATACTTATCATGAGAGGCTGCAAATCCTAAATCTAGAGGCGATGATTTTCACTTACAAATTGTTACATAATTTTTTCAATCAAGAAATTGGTGCGTTGCTGACATTAAACACAGATGACCGCTTACGTGGCAAGCAGTTGAAACTACGCAAGGAAAACTTCAAACTATAAGACAGAGTTTTTATTCAAACAGAGTGTTTAACCGATGGAATCAACTACCTAGTGATGTTGTAACTTCTGAAAGTGTTAACAGTTTTAAGCATAAATATGACACATTTAAAAAGAATGAACCGATATGATGTTTCAAATGTAGTGTTGTTTAATCGATTACGATGTCATGCCTACTTTTAATGTTTCAATTTGTTAAATATGTTATAACTGCCTTTGTAATTTGAGCATAATAGGATTTGGCCTCTGCTCATCTCTTTAGTTTAATAATAACCAAAAATACTTTCAATTTCAGACATGCAACGATAGACATGGACATTCTCTAGTACAGTAAAAGCTTATTTGTAACAATTTTGTATAAAGTTTCCTTCGATATACGAATAAAATCATTGACCTACTACTCGAACAAAACGTCATTACGCAAATTCGACTTTTCACAAGGGGTAATATGGTCCATTACCATTCTAGATTGTCAATCAACACTACACAATGACTTGCGTCAGGTTATAAATATAGGGCTAATTTCCTTTCCATGAAAGCTATTCTTTTCACTAGAATATATACCAAATATCGATTTTACAGAATGATTAATGCCTGACTATACGCACATTTGTGTTGAAAATGATATAGAGCTGCTTATATTTTGCTGCTATATCACCTTATCTCTGAAAAGCTGTTAAAGTAACGTTAATTGCATTAAAAATATGTACGTATTTGATTTTTCATAGTATTAATTTAATATTTTTCTAGTTCGGATACATTTCATTCTTTCTTAATGTTTAAATGCAGAAACACAGGCAGTGGAGGAGGATTTCGATTTTCAAGAAAGATTTAACAAGATCAGCATCTGGATATATTAGTTTTTCTAATGGAGTTCTTTACATTTGATTGAGTTTTCGTTATGATAAATAACTTTTTCTTAATTTTGCAAATTATATAAGTGTCCTGTATATATTATTATTTAAATTATTAGGTAGAATTTGTATAAAACGCTACGTTGCATAATAATTATTGCAGTATCAAGTCGTTATCATTAATAATGATTTACCAACTTGAATATATTTTATATTTTGAACTAAATAACAAAATGTATTTCTTGTTATGCAGTAGCAACCTGGTAATTAGCACCTGCCTGCCTTTTTGCCTACCCTACCATTCCATCACCTCACCACTATCTGCATTCGGCCCTTCTCGAACCGAACTCTCCTGATGAACCTCGGGATCTTGGTCCATGGTAGACCCCCCATCTCTTCCCGCATAGTACCCTAGAAAATAGATGGAAGTGTCCTTCTCTTCACATTATACGCATAAAAGATCCTCTTCTGCCCCTATCAAACTTAGATGCCTTCTGAGTCTGAACAGACCTTCGACTGAGGTTCAGCAGCCACACTGTCCTAGATCTGTTGGATTCATTCAAAAAGTCACGGGCCTGTCTTCATCCTCTATTCCTTCTCCAATTTCATTCTAATATTTGATAGGTATATTTAATAAGGGCGCTATTAATACTACCTCGCGTAATTCCGATGACTTCGGGTCTCTGGTCGAGCGCCCCAAATCCGAGGTAAGTAGTAGGTTAGCCTTCTCATTTCCAGGGATTCCTTTATAGTTCGGAACCCAAACCAACTCTACCTCCCTGTGTCTGACCAGTGACTTCAGAGCACATTCACACTCCTGAACGAGAGTAAATTTCGTTCTTGGAGAGTTAAGGGCAGTTGAGTGCAGCCTGACTGTCAGAACAGATAAAGATTTTTTCCTTCACACAATTCTTTACTCCTTCCTTGCTTGCTACCATCAAAATAACAAAGATTTCTGCCTGGAAAAACGTGGCGTATATACTCAATGGAAAACTGCCGGGTATCTCAATTTGTTGTCAACATGTTATTTCGAGAGGCAAGTGGTAGTATATTTCCTTTTCAATCTAAACCTATCTTCCGCTTTAATAACCCTTAAAGCAGAGATTGGGGATCTCCCGCCATGAGGGCTACAGCGGCTTGATCCTCTGCTCAACCTTCTGTCCTCCAACCACCCGCAACTCTTATTCTCACGTAGGTCGCCATTGCCTCTTTTACAATTCATGTTGGGAAGGGTGACAACCCCAGAAGAATCTTCAGAGCGGCAGTTGAGGTCATTTTTATCGCACCCGTAATGCCAATATAAAAAAGTGTAATGGAAATTACAACTTACCAAATGTTTTATACATGCTGTCCTTATTGCGGAAGGTCTGTTCTTATTACAGCCCCTATGTCCTTTCGTCCTTACTTTTAGTAAAAATGTCCTTCTCTGATAAAAATTGTTAAATTTATATTTAAATTGAATTATCCGAACACAAAGAAAGAAAAATATGTCAAAAATGTGTAAATACAATGAGAAAAAATGGCATAAAAATAATTCAGTTGATGTCACCACTCCTTGCTATTTGAGGATACGTAGAAAGTTATTTACTTGAGAATACGAAACGGTAAGAATATGTTTACTTGAGAAAAGGTTGTAACTCTAATGGGATGATAATTTTTTAACTAAATTGCTCGTATAGCTCCAAAACTAAGATCCACATTTGTTAAGGTTCTGTATACCCAGAGTCGCCAGGCTACACTAAGAGTTTTAAGTTTCTCAATATTTACCAGAATGTGTCACTGCAAGTCGTTATTCGCAGTTATTATAAGTGGTATGAATACTGCCACTGTCAAGTACAACTGTTCTTGTGGTTGGTAGATATTTCTAAGGAAATTGCGACATACCTCTTTATAAATTAAGAACATATCAAAAGATTCAGCGTTGCTGAATATGAGTTAGTTATGTGGATATTAACATAGTATAAAACCAAATATGGGCTAACAAAATTATAGTAGTACAACACATACCTCACTCAGGTACAACTATCATCCAACCGATTGTCTTAGACATGCGTAATTGTCAAATGCGACGTCACGCAATGTCATTTGAAAATGAGAAACTGAAGATGATGAGAGATTAATATTACTTTCAACATAATGTTGCCCTTTTCATTCAAATTCTGTCATTCGTAATTGTCATCATATGTTGGGTAATAATGAATAGAAAGACATTATCTAACCATTGATCACCTCGGAATGAACTGATTTTGGAAATAATATTGAATTATTGAAAAACAAAATTATTAGAGATCTTCTATTTTTACTGAACGTTATGAATTTGACCAATTTATTAGCGGAAGGACCCCATAATTTTCAAAAAAAATTTTCAAAAATATTTATTATAATCTTGATTCACTGCTGACAAATATATTTGACTAATACCTTCTGTCATTACAGGGGAATACTTCTTCAAGGAAAGCAACAATTGGAGGAAGCCATCCTTAGTTACCAGAGAGCGATTCATTTTCGGCCATCGTTAGCACGTAAGTCATTATTCTTTATTTTACAAAACTTTACATGCATGCCTACAGTTCCGTTTAGATCACTTTTGTGATATTTGCAACAAAATGTATAGGTTGATTAAATTTAACAAGTGTATTTTTTTGTTCTTAAGTGACAAGAGTGTCTGATAAAGCGTCATGATTGTTTGTTAAAAAAAATAATTTTGGATAAAAAAATTCCTTAATAATTATATTACTTATTATATTACTTATATTATTGTAACGGATTTGAAATATGCATGTAGAAAATCACATGAAAATAATACCTGACCGAACTTAAAGTTGAATAAAATTAATAATTATTAGTGTAGATTTATAAAAATATATATATAAAGAATTGTTAATATGGATATAAATTGACTAATAATAAATAATATTACATAGCATAAAAATAATAATTTAATAATCAAGTATAAAATAAAATTTCATAAAATTGCATGACGTTGACAATTGTTATCACTCTATACATAGAGAAAAAGGAATTTAAACCCAGAGCAACTTATATTGAATGAAAGGTGAAAGTCTATAGATTAATCTGATATACATATTGTAAGCAGACGAGTAACATTATTGAAGATATATCAATTCAAAATAAACCATATCATGAAAAATAATTTTAAATGCCAAATTATAGAATTAATTCCAGAACTGTCAAGACTAAATGTGACTTTGCTAGAATCCCTTGTAAATGACCTAAAATACAGAATAAAGAGTATTTTCATTAATAAAATAAATAAAATTGTATAATAAAAACAAAAGGACATTTATAAAAATGTATTAGTTATAAGAAGTTTTGTGATAAAGTGCATAAAAAGGACATCCAAAGACTGTGAATACTCATGTGAAAGGACCTTTAACATGGTAATCTACAGAAAGGAAGAAAAACAAAGAAGTTGTTGATAGTGACGGCTTGGGTTTTGAAAAAAGGTGCAGCATCGCGAGATAGCTCCTGAAAATTTGCAAATTAGTCCAGAACAAACAAGTTTAATAAAGAAAATACCTACTTACCAGTGAAATTTACTCCATACTCCAGAAAATTTATTTTGCCAATACAAGAAAATTTCAACCATCTCCAGGGAAATTGCAGTTCCAAAGAACCCTACAGGACAGTTACCAGTTTCCAGAAAGGAAAACTATAAATTTTCCAACCTCAGGTACCTTTATAAAATAAAGTGCACTATAAAATTTCTATAGCTATAGTAATAAAACAGGTTTCATTTCATCGTAATCTTTGCAAAGTATAAAGAATAACCCACAGTAGTTACCTGTACAAAAATAAGTTTAATCCAAGCAATAATAACAACAATATTTTTAAATATTGCACAATAATTATTATTAATAATCTAATATCGCCATTTTTGCTGTAATATAGTTTAAATCTGTAATATCATTTTAAGAGATACTCCCTGTAGCTATGCAACAACCATTATAAGTAGAAGAATATCTATTTGCATAACTCATAAAAATTCTAAATTAAATTCAATAAAAAAGTTCTACCTTATATTAGTTTATTGAAATTATCGACAGAGGAGACACTTAGTAATAAGAGAATATTCTTTATTGATCAAATTAATTTTAAAAAACCAAAAACATTAATCTTTAAATTGTGTTAATATATGTTACAAAAATAAAACCCTGTAAACAATTTGAATCGACTCCTGAATTTAAGTTTATTTTGCTGTTTTTGATTTTGTGAAACGGTGTCTAGCAAGGGATAAAAAAAATAAAAAATACATAAATAAGGTAAGATAAAAAAAAATAAATAAATAAAAAGGTTTGTATTGAACAAATTGCAGCTTAAATAACAAAGACACAATATACACTAAGAAAACATAACATCAAATATATCAAAGCGTTCAATAAAATTAATATTCAAAATTTGACATCACAAGACTTAGAAAAATTAAATAATAAAAATATGTTAAGTAACACACCACAATATAATATTACAATATATATAAAAAAGTATTAATAATGAATAAAAAAGAGAAAAAATATAATCCCTCTAAGATGTACAAGCTTCTACTAAGTTATATAAAGGTCCAAAACTAATAATATACATTATTCAAACTAAAAAATACTTTTCTTTATCATTTCAGACGACCTGCAAATTGTTTTATATCAAATAAATAGTCGAGTTATAATTTATTTTTTATACACTTGAGAATTGCCTGAATTTAGTCATGTCAGCGCGCTTATTTCTGTTACCTATTGTTACCTTTTAAATCAACTGTATCAAACCAATGGAAAATATATATTTTTATTAATTTGCTTTCTTATGTTCACGTGTTATTTTAAAGTCAGTCAATACCTTAGATATGGCAGTAAGCTGTAGTGGTAGACGGAAGAGGAAACAAACGGCCATCATTAATTTAGCGATTTGAAAATGTCACCTGTCCGTTTGATTAACTCAGTAGGTTATTTTACGACTTTCTGTAATAAAGAATTAGTCTAATTATAACTTAATGTAAATGTCTGATTTGTGTTGATATGTTTTTAATGCATACATATAACGCTACTTTAATATTAATAATACGTGTGTTCAGAAAATAATATAATAAATAAATGCGCGCTAAAATATCTCTAATATTTATTTTGTTCCTGGCTACATAGTTGGGAGAACTTCTCAAAATAAAATATAGCGTTAGTTGTTGGATATTGCAGACCTGATAGGCCAGCTATTTCGGTATGTAACAAACTTATTGGGATCGCGCAGATAGTTGTGAAACAATTTAATATAAAATTTATCAGGCTATAGTATTTCAAAAGTATTTTTGAAGATCGATATGTTTGTCTTTCAGTTAGCAGCATTAATGAACTATTATAGATGCAATATATTTCTTAAAATATTAATCAATTAATGAGAGCATTTTTGTTCGCATACATGTTGGTAACATTGGTTTTATATATTTTTAGGTATTAATAATACTGTGTGAAACTAATTACTGATTTATATTAGCTTAAATACCTTTCTAATACAGTAAAAAATTGGTTTTATAATCTACGCAGATACTACATTGTACCAGAAATTATAGTAAGTAGATGGGTGTTTGTAGATATTGTCCTTTATAGATTATCAAGATTTAGACAGCACTGTGAACAATACCTCCTACGCATTTATCAATGTTATTTATTACATTCCTACTTACTGACGATCAAAATTGTCCTAGAACTGTAAGCAACGTCGAACAGTAGAATTGACGCTCTTTCTTGTCCCGTACATCTACAGTGGTTGTGTAGATTAAATAAGAAGTACATAGGGCGTTCTTCTAGAAAAAAATTAATATTAAGATATGACCATTTGCCACCTCGCATCACTTTGCCCATTACAGATATGTCTTTATGATGGTGTTTGAAACTATACCTAAATGTACTGATTTTGGATCAAAATAGAGATAGGGTTACTAACATTTCACCAGAATAAAAAACTGATACTCCGAGAAAAGTTTAAACGTTGTGTATGTGTAGACGGTTAGATATCGTCGTAGAACGTGTAACTAAGATTTATTGGGTTACTTATAGAACTATTTCGCATCATTAAGGACAGCAACTACAAAATGCTTACCACCTCTTAAATTCACCTTAAAGTAGATTTTACCATGTAGTTTCCCAAAGTTGAAAACCTTCATGCTAGTCGTCCGTGTGTAATGATCTGCACTTATTCGATCATGCCATGTGTGGAGTGTACTTTTATCTTTGTGAAAATTATCATATTTTTTATATTGTGACGCATCTACGTCGCATCGGCGGCGACTTCATAGGCGGAATAAAAAGTCGCAATATATGTCACTATCTATATATACTCGCGTCAAGAATTCAGACGTCTTACGTCACGGCTGACGTTACACATTTGTTTTTATTGTCAACGTAATTTTCGATATTTGGTCGCGTTAAAAAAAATATTTTTTTGCAATTTAGTGCAATATATAATGCAAACTTTTAGGGTAGTATATAGTTTTATTACTATTAGTTGCAGTTTCTTAAATATTTTGATAAAAATATTATGAATTATTCATTTGTTCGTATGACGTAAGTCGTCTGAATTCTTGTCGCGAGTATATTAAATACCCATACCCAATGTTACAATACTAACTTAAACTAAAAAAAGGAATTAAATGAATAGCAAGTTAATAAGCAGTTCGGTACAAGCGTTAAATGCGGGGCAGTTGCGGTTACGGTTATTTAGCCAGTCGGTAATAAATAAGGACTGGTAAGCTACGTACTAAATACGACGAGGAAGGAAGCAAACAAGCAATTAGCACAAGCAATTACTACTATCAATTATTACACTTGGCTACAATCACTCTTGAAAGAGAACAATTAATAGCAAGTCAAAGACAGAAAATGATGGTCCCTCGGGCAGGTCTGGCAGGACGGTTAGCAGCTACGCTGAAAGAAAAATGACAAAACAAGTCGGTATACGACCTACATTTTAGAGCGACGAGTGATCAAGGCAACCCCCTTCCTCCGAACGCGCAGTTTGGTTTCACACACGTGATCAAGGCAACCGTGTGCGCCACCGCACCGTAAAACAGACAGAGAACAGGTCAGGTAAGATAGACGGAGCACGGCCTACGTTTCAGAGCAAAGCGGTACCCCTTTCCTCCAAACGCGCAGTCGGGATCGACACACATGATCAAGGCAACTGTGTGCGTCACCACGCCGCAAGACAAGCGGAATACAGATCAGATAAGACAGACGGAGAACGGCCTACATTTTAGAATAAAGGGTTGCCCCCTTCCTCCGAACGCGTAGTTAGGATCGACACACGTGATCAAGGCAACCGTGTGCGTCACAACGCCGCAAGACAGACAGAGCACAAGTCAGGTAAGACGGACAGATAGTTAAAAGTAGCTAAGTGTTACTTACAACTTCCTACTTACTTCCAATGCTCGTGATCGGACACGCCTTCCTTCTAGGAACGGCAGGTTGGAACTAACTCTCAAATTCCGCTTTCTTACCAATTTACCCGGCGGAATTCGGAGACCTGCGCACTAGTCCCCAATCTGGACTTTGACAATTCTTACCAATTACGGTTTCACCAAGTCAGCGACTTGGTGCTGGTGCGACGGACAGGCAGGACTTCTCACGATGACAGCAGGTCAGGAACTCGATGTGGGCCAGGACAGGTACTGAATTTTCCTATATTTGAAAATGTTGGGCACATCTACGTCATATCTTCCGTGGTGGTGGACCGCGTCTGACCGGTGATGGATGCGCGTTCGGGTCTCGCGGTTTCCCTCGCGCTGGCTGGAGTTCGAGCATCGACAGGCTTCCAATGCAGATAATTTCAAATACCTGCTGTTAAACTGGTTTGACAAACTATTTTATTAATAAAATAAATAAATTACGGGATAGTTAAAATCACTTCAAAGATCAACATAGAATATTACATTCACACACAATGTTATTAGATTTTTATTAAAACATATACATTTTTAAGGCGCATGCTGGATTACTTATTATTTGATCACTATATTTGTCAATAAAGTACCTGCATGTTTCATTGGCGTTAAGTAATATGGCACTGTCCTTATAAATATCAGCCAAATGCCTTCTTGATTCAAAGTTAAGGAAATGGAGATGGAATATGTAGAAAAAAATCAAATGTAACAATATAGTTGTCGGATAAAGTAAGCATCATACTAATATGAAAGAGCGGTGGGAAATTGTGGCAGTTCCTTAAAAGTTACGGTTTCCACGCCACGACGTTCCAACTACGTTCCAACGAGAATGTCTTATTCAGATTTCCATATTTGTCCATATTCTTTGTTGGTGCCCATTAATAAAAACATCTATTTTTACAGTGCTGCAATAGTCTATACACGCGTATATTTTCACAATAAAGCAATGTACTACCTATTATATTTGTTTTGTCGTTTAATGGAGACATACAATTGATACATTTTTCATTATTTTATTGATTAGAATAACAAACACCTAATGCCATACTTCTACATTATTCCTTGCATGATTTACTGTATTCACAATTTTTTATCAGACGAAGTTTTATCGATTGAACAAATGTATATAATTATGATCTTATCATTACCATTAAATTAATGACATAAATTTGATGAGAGTCCAAATGTGCTTGTTTTGATCTCTATTAGCGCGGCAAATGTAATAGATCGACTATTACGAACGGCGCGCAGTTATCTTCCCTTATGACAATCTGTATTTTATATCTACCTAACATACAGGATGATTCGGTTTCAATTGAACAAGCTAGCAGCAACAAAACTTACAAAAATAATGAAATAGTTTTTTATATATAACACATTTATAATAATAATATCTCTACTCCTCATTCTAATCACGAAGATTAGCCTAGAAGTCGAAGATCTGTGCGGGAAAGGTGCGGCATATTATTATTAAACAGGTTACATTTCGCCCAGGAACAACTTACGTTGGTAGCCCTAACCACCATTCAGTGCAGGTATGAGAGAAACCTAGAAAATCTTAATTAGGAGGTGGTCAAATGTCGACTGGTATCCATCTCTCACATTGACCCAAGCTAACATTCTTCCATTCTACCATACCCGCAGAGAGGGAGCCAATCCTCTCCACGAATATACCTGATATACAGTCTACCGGCTGCGGGCAACTTCAAACTTTTATTTTGAGATTTTAAAAGGGAGGATGTTAAAGTTTTAAAAACATATTATACAGAGTATGTTACGGCATAAATGTATTACTTTTTATCGTCTCTCATTTAATTGACAAATCAAATAGAGAGGAGCTGATCAGATTGGATTTTTCGGTGGTATTTTCCAAGAAGAAAGCCGAATCAAATTTTGTATTTTTAAGTGCAGTTGTTTCTTTTTTTAACAATTATAGAAAATAGAAGAAAGCGACACTGACTAGTTCAGTAGGTGGTGGGGTGGATAAAGAATTAGTGGCAAGGTGTACAAAAAATATTTAATGGAGAAAACAAGAAGTATGAATCATATAATAATCTCAATATGGCCAATGATAGTTTTCTGTCTTGAACCGAACGATTCGCAATAATAACAGTAAACGGTATAATAACAATAACAATAATAGTGTAATTTTGATGTTATTAAGTTGATTATAGGATTATAAATTTTTTTTTCACAGTTTTCAATGGATATGAAGTGAAAGCTAAAAAAATTCAAAAAATACATTTTATAACAATTATTATGCAACATTTACTATAGGAAAATGAGACGCTAAATAGATGTCAAAAGACTGCAATTTGACGGACTTCCTGGCTCAAAGAAGATTCTGTTAATAGTACTTGTTATGTCTCCGTGGCAATCACTTACTCCTAATGTAATTTAACCTAAGATGGGAAAAACGAACACAATACTACGTAAAAGCATAGATTAACTTTGTAAAGGTACTGCCAACCTGAAGACAGAAATTGGTAGAGAGTGCTAACAAATATCTATCTTGATTTTTGGACGGGTTTAAGAGTTATCGTTGAGATGAAAATGTGCAACTGCTGAGATGATTTGTCAAAGAATTCCTACAGAGGTAATTAGACAAAAGTCTTTCTATTTAATAATATTTAAATCCAGACTAGCACTATAATTGAACAGAATAAATATAAAAATTACCAGGTGCTGACTGTAATAATTGCAAATCCACACCACAGCTTAAAAATTATTCCTAAGTAAGTTATACTACTACTAAATAACTTTCAAATCAATTAAGATAAATTTTTGAAAATTGATGACTAGCTTAACTTTGATGAGCTCTGTTTGACACTGTAGACAAAATTTACAAATGTTTATCGTATACCTTCCAACCTGGTTAAACTGGTCATAACTTTGTGTGCTTTGACTTTACGACTTTTCCTGAAAAATATGAAATACCCGATTTTTTTATTAAATAACGGTGCTCTTCGTTCATATTGTTAAAATGCTCCATTTTTGAGTAAAATCCATTTAAAAATGATGTTACTTAACGCAGTTTCTGTCATTGCAGGTTGTAAGAAAACAAAAACGCATTTGGCGTAATTTTCATTGACAGTTCAGTTATTGATTTTATGTGAATTGTTACCAATCTAAAATGCAACATTTGACCAATGAAGAGCTAGAAAATATTCACTACATTTATGATATTTTCAATGAAAATACGTTAGGTATGGCATACAAGAATGTCGTAGACTACTTCCTCGGCGTAGGCTACGTGGGGGTAAAGCATTGAGAATGTACACAGAAGTTTTCGACGTACTTGTGAGTAAAGGAGGTCTCCAGATTTAAAGAAATAAGGATTTTATCAATACGCACCAAGAGTACCTACCTTTATTTACTAAAATATCTTTGATATTCTTTAGTCAAAAACTAAAAAAGTATAAGTACAAAAAGTTATGGTAAATTTTACCCCTCTCCTACCCCCATGTTGCGATGTGTGATAAACATTTATAAATTTTCTTTATAGTGGCAGACTGAGCTTATAGGGATGAAGTTAATTACCAAATTTTATAAATTTATCTCAACAGGTTTCCGAGATAATTAAAAAAAATCCCTGCGTGGCACAATAGATGGTCTCTTTTTAAATTTAAAAAGTATATTCATATAAATGTCATTCATTTCTTTTCTACTCCCTTTTAAAGTGCAAATTAAAAGATTGTTATCTGTTCCATATTATCTTACTCGTGTAGCAATGACTATCATTACACGATCGTTGCTTTATATACTATTTTATTTTCTCCAGAAACCTTTTTATTAAATTTTTGTACTTCAATATTCGGAAAATTTTAATAGTTAATTTTAATACCATTAATAGTTCATGGTGCTCATAAACTTTACAAAGACGTAACTCTCAAAAATATAATTTTGTAGAAAGAAAATCTAAAATAGCAGTTCGAACATGATTTAAAAATACACTTCTGCACGATGCTGGAAACTGGTTCACTGCAACACCTGGCAATGCAAAGCATGCAATTGGCAGCCGGTCAAAAAATTGACAGAAATTCCCAAGGAAACAAATAAATAACATTTTATAACACCTATTTTATATCAAATTAAATCAAATCAAATAAAAATTATTAATAGAATCAGTTTGTGATTTTAGTTAATAAAATAGTTTGACATACCCGATGTTACATATCCCCCAGTTGTGAATCGGCCTGTATAGACATTTTCAAGTATTTCCCATATATTTTTTGCAACAATGCACTTCAGACGATTATCCGTCTCTCGTTATTAATATATCCTTATATTTTGAACTCCCCAAGCAAGAATATTAAATATCAGAGGAGGCCAAGCGACAAGAATTTATTGAAAGAGAATATAATGAAACATTCTCGGAAAGAACGCGAAAACGGCAGGGGTGGATGAATAGATATTTTGGGAGAATTAATAATAGATTACGTGGAGAAGAGCTGGAAAACTTTCAAATCCACAGAGAGATTATTCTTAGTGAGGCAGGGCGTAACTTCAAGTTTTAATTCCGACAGCCTTGGCATCGTGAAATAAATACGAAATAATAAATGTTCCCGTGTCAGGGACGTACCCTGGAAATTTCAATAAGACGAGTTCTTTGTTGAATCGTTGAAGACTTTCAAAAGTATTTGAGATAATAACTGCTTTGGATTAAAGGGTCATTTTGTGACTTCCGGATTCATAAATATTACTTGTTTAATAGACATTCCTATATAATAATAATAATAATAATAATATCTCTACCCCTCATTCTAATCACAGGGATTAGCCCAGAAGTCGGAGACTTGTGCGGGAGAGGGGGCGGCATATTATTATTAAGCAGGCCGCATTTGCGCCCAGGAACGACTTACGTTGGTAGGCCCTAACCACTATTCAATGCAGGAATGAGGGAAACCTCATTCGTTGTAACGTCAGGTATGTCAAATTATATTTTTAATTAAAACCACAAATTAATTATATTAATTAAAAATAACAATTGCAACAAAAGCTGTCGAATTTATTAATATAAAATAGATGTTACAAAATTATAACTATTATTTCTTTCCTTTGTTCATTCATTTTTATTGGGTACCTACACTTTGCCGCCGTGCCGGTCGCTGACTAATTGCTTTGCCTTGTGTAAGGTTAAGTTTTACATTGGATCAGTTTCCAGTGCCGTTCAGAAGTATATTTTTTAATTATTTTCTAGCTATCCTTCTTGTTTTTTTTACAAATTTGTATTTGTCAGTTCCCTGTACATTTATTTATTCAAACCCTAGTCGTCATCACTATAATATATTTTGAAAAAATTTTAAGATTCACAAGCTAGGAATAAATCAATTCTAACATATATCTACATGCTTAAGTCTAAACTTTACAAACTAAGTATTATAGCAATAATTGTTTTGTCTAAAACTGACTGTATAAAATGTTTTAGAGAAAATAATAATTATTTTATCTGAAACGTTTTAGTTGGTTTTGCTTCAAAATCTCGGAAGACCTCTGGGACCTTTTAAAATATTAAATTTTTCATTTATTTTTAATAGGCATTTTATTTTCCGATAAAAAAAATTATAGAAATTTTAATCTCTATTCTTCAACATTTTCATCGCTGGACAACTGTAGTCCATAGCGCCATCGGAATGAAGGCGATTCAAAATACTGAAATCCTATTGTAATTGATGTTTTTACGATAGTGTTTACATCCAGCATCTTCGAGTTGGTGGATGTCGTCTTAATTTATAATGAAGTAAGACAAAATGCTTCAGCAGCTTCTCGTCCATATTCAGAACGATTTTTCGGTAGACATGTGCCAAATGCAGCTACTATTACTGCGATAGTGCAACGCGGGCGTGACACAGCAATTTTGCAACCGAATCGTGGAAGAAATGGAGGTCCAGGGCGTACACAACGTATTGCAGCAGCTGAGGAACACATTTTAGAAATTGATGGGGTTCAGCATTTTAAGTTCCTTAATAATGATCTGCCTGGATTTCTGGAAAATGTGCCCTTAGCTGTCCGACTCCGAATGTTTTTCTTGCTCGATGTTGCTCCTTACTCATTTTCAACAAAATGTTCGGGAGTACCTTAATGAGGTTCAAGAGAAGGATTGGACTAGGAGGACCGGTACCATGACCGCCACGAGCTCTTGACTTAAATCCTTTGGATTTCTTTTTGTACAGATATTTAAAAAATTAAATATGTTGCACCGACACTATTGATAATTTACACGAGCATATGACAGCTGATACCAATAACATACGGGTTTATAACGGACAAGAAGCAGAAACATTTCTGTTAGTTCCTAGAAACGGGGTAAGACGGGTCCAAATGAGTTTACATGTCGGTGGAAAAAAATTTGAACAGTTGTAACGTCAGGTATGTCAAATTATATTTTTAATTAAAACCACAAATTAATTATATTAATTAAAAATAACAATTGCGGCAACATCTGTCGAATTTATTAATATAAAATAGGTGTTACAAAACTATAATGATTATTTCTTTCCTTTATTCATTTATTTTTCATTGGGTACCTACACTTTGCCGCCCTGCCGGTCGCTGACTAATTGCTTTGCCTTGTGTAAGGCCAGGTTTTACATTGGACCAGTTTCCAGTGCCGTCCAGAAGTATATTTTTTAATTATTTTCTGATTATCCCTCTATATATTTTTTAAAAATTTGTATTTGCCACTTCCCTGTACATCTATTTTTTTTTTGAAAGCTTTAAATCATCCTATATAAGTAATATAATTTAAATTTCTTACTTACTTACTTACACTTCACACAGAAACTTCAAACCCTAGTTGTCATCACTATAATATATTTCGAAAAAATTATAAAATTCACAAGCTAGGAATAAATCAATTCATCAATTCATCAACATATATCTACATGCTTACGTCTAAACTTCACAAAATAAGTATTATAGCAATAATTGTTTTGTCTAAATCTGACTGTATAAAATGTTTTAGAGAAAATAATAATTATTTTATCTGAAACGTTTTAGAAGTGACTCACTTTGGTTTTGCTTTAAAATCTCGGAAGACCTCTGGGACCTTCTAAAATATTAAATTTTTCATTTATTTTTAATAGGCATTCTATTTCAGTCAAATTTATAAAGTTCTTTTCCGTAATATCTTTCCATAATACAAGCTGCAAATGGACTATACTGTGAAGTCTGGCTACATATTTTCTTTACGAAAGTTTAGAAATATAGTAATATATAATATTGATACACTTCAATAACATATTTGTTAATGTTTTCTGTTCAATGATCATTATAAAAAAATTCTATTTTATACAACATCCAAATCTTACAAATGTCTCACGGTACTTGAAAAAATGTTTCCAAACAACTAAATTGGAAGATTGATCCAACTGAGTGGTCGGTTGGTTTCCAAATCTTATTTCGCTCTATTTGATTCAAGAGGGAAAGTAAATATTTGAGAGTCGCTGCTAGAAAGCAGATGATTGATTATAGTGCGAAGTAGATTTTTATAACATTTCCAATAAAAACAATTTCATTACCGTTGACTATTATTAGGATATCAGTACATATAAGGTGTATATAAGGCATTTAAGGAAAAACATCAAATTGACGCAATTTATAGCAGATTTTGCAAAAGCGTTTGACAAAGTTAATCAAGATTTACTATTGAATAAGTTGCACACGCAGTGTATTTCTCAAAACACTGTAAATTTAATTAAAGCGTATCTCCAGAACAGACATTTTGTTGTTAAACACAATGGAAATACTTAAGGCAAGTATCACTTCAATTCTGGGGTGCCTCAGGGTTCCAACTTGGGACTACTACTATTATTTATTAATGACCTTGCTACTGTTTTTGCGCATTCAAAATGTCTACTTTATGCTGATGACTTAATATTTTATAAAAAAAATTAAAACCATTGGAGATTGTGTGGCACTACAGAGAGATATAGATAGTATTGTTAATTGGAGTGTCAGTAATAAAATGCATTTTAACTAGAAGAAATTTCTTTTTGTCGCAAAAAAAACAAAATATTAAGGATCTTGGCCTGAGATATTATAGCAGTGATCTTTCTTTTGCAGACCATATTCAAATTATTATAGATTCCACGATTGTTAGGATTTATTATCAAGCAACCTGCAGCTTTTACCAATATTCAAACATTCGCAACTTTACGTCAGGCTTAAATTTGAATTTGTTTCAATTATTTGGCAAACAGCCCCAACATTATTTGAGTTCAATTGAAAAAATACAAAATAAATTTTTAAGATATCTTTACTTTAAAAAAATGTTATGTAGGTCCTGATTACAATTTTATTAGATCGGCACAATATTGATATAATTTCATTGGAGATTGTATGCAAAGTTTCACTTATCATGTTTATATATAAACTTATCAATAATCTTATAGACGAACCAAGTATTTTACGATTAATACCTTTTAATGTACCACCATTTCGTATGTTTATCTTTAATGTTTCATGTTCCTAGTACTGGACTAGTCTAAGATCCCACTATAAAACGACCTTCACCAAGCTGGTTAATGGATGAAAAGTATTTTATATCCAATTAAATATGTCAATAAATATATTGCAAATGGGTTGTCTAAAAAAATTCAGTCCAGAAAATGATTAATTAATAATTAATTTTTTTTAACATTTCTCTGGATTGGTTAATAGACAAATTCCATACCAATCGAAAGTATGAAGCCCATAGAATATTCAAACGTTAGGTTGACTATTTTTTCCCCTCACAACTCTTGTGTAGGCAGGTATAAACAGGTAAATCGATATTATAGTAACTTGCACCGGTGTGGTTAATAAATTAAAGTTAAATTAAAATAAAGATTATTTCATTACCAATACGGTGGTATAGGGCTGTCTGCGAAAAATCAGTTCTGAATTCCGGTTGTCGAGTTTTAAAAAGTGAAATATTCACCAGCGAACCATTCCATGCGATAGAAGAGTACACAGCATTGCAGTTGTGTGTAGTTCGTCCATATCTAAAACGAAGACGATCCGCTTTTCCGTTTCTCCAAAAATCGAATAAAGTCCGAGGCGGCGGTATTATTATTAATCTGCTCCTAGGAACCTCTAACGCCCTTCAATGACAATAAAACAACATTTTCGACCCTACTAATGATATGTCAAGATCGAAAACCCGTAAAAAATAAAAATTTCTAATAATCCATTTGCTGCCTCGAATTACGTTTATTATTATTATTTTTTTATATATATAACGATACATATACTATTTAAGAGATTGTACGACAGATTAGGTGAAACAGGATCATTTCGCCCTAAAATAGACGTTGGAAGGCCGAAAATATTAACAGCGGACCAAGAAGATGATTTCTAGTGCAAATTGCTGAAAGCACTACTGGCATCAGTTAATTTTCCGTTAGCAGAATATTCCACAAAAAAATATATCCTTATTACTTTACGCTACAAGACTCTCTAGCTAGGTTACGATTTGTAGAGTTTTTTCGCCAACAACAAAATGATTACCCAACATTTTATAATATTAATTACCCGACAAGGTATTTTTAATTGGAGAAATGATCATTTGTGGGAACTAGAGAATCGTCAACTGCCAAGAGAAGTACAAGTTCAGCAGGAGTTCTCCATCAATATTTGGAGTGAAATTCTCCGATAATATTGTGATGCTGTTCGTAATACCACGTCCACTTAACGGAGCAAATTATTTAAATTTTCTAATTAATTACTTGCCACTGCTTCTTGAAGAGATTTCCTTAAATTTACAGAAGAACTTCTGGTTTTTTCATGATGGTGCACCTGCACATTAGCCCCAACGAGTAAGGGAATATCTTAATAGAAATTATCCGTACCGTTAGATTGGACAAGGCAACGAAGTTCCTTGGCCTGCACGTAGATTTACATTCGCTGGATTTTTACTTTTAAGGCTATATTAAATCTTTAGTTTACAAAGACATTAATAGTCAAGAACAACGGTGAGAAAAGATTCAAGAATCTGTTAATATTATGAAGCAACATAGAACTTTCTTCAACGTCAGACAAAATTTAAATAAGATGCTAAGAAAGTGCATTAAAGTTGCTGGTAGTCTCATCGAGAATCTTTTATTAATAATAATAATTAGATATGCATAATATAAATTTCAGTTGTTATTGTGTTAATTCAGTTCAGACTCTACTAATTTTCTAATTTAACTCCCGTCGAATCTCAAAGATTTAAATCGTCTATTTCTCCAAAACGGTTGACTTTATTGAATTGTAACAAGTGTACCTTTTCTATTCAGAATTGAAGGCAGTTCAATAGTTTTTAATTAAAAAAATCAACGGTCCATGCGTTCTTAAAATACATAACTTATCGGCCATAGGGGAACCGGAGATAGTACACATAAAAATATGTGTTTTAAGCCAAATTTGCCTAAATAATATGTTACTATTTAAAGAATTACAGGGCGTTGAAAATTAAAATAAATTTTCGAAAGATGATGATAATTTTAAAACAGTTGTCACTGTAACGAATTTTGTTAACATTCAAGGCACACTTGTAATTTAAATATTTTTCAGCCATCGACATAATGTGCAATGACACATTCAATCGTGAAATGGCACATAAGTTATGGGATACCCTGTTTAGCAAAAAAGCCGAAATCATTTTTTCCATTTTAACACTCTGTAGAATGAAAAGGAGCAACAATTGAATAAGGCATGGCAAGGCTCGATCACTTTATTTTGATGTCTGTCCTGAAGCTATGTACCATTAGTGACTCACCCTCGTGCTTACTTAGATTAGATTATATCTTAATTTTGTAAAAAAAAAAATAAAACTCCATGTAATTAGTTATTACTGCCTGTTTGGGTGTTCAATAAATAAATAGATAAGGGTATTTCAAAACTATCTGCATAAGCTTCCGTAATCTCCAGTGCATACTATAGCGATATATTTCTCGCTGTCCCGCCACCACCCTCAACACGATAAGTTGCAAAGTAGCGATTAAATGTGGACCGTTAATAAAGTTCTTTTTAGTTATTAACGTAACCGTAGAGCCGAGAATGCGAGCGCACGGCAACCTCATGAATATATAATCTGTTACCCAGCTCTAAACTTCTTGCAATTAACACTTCTTATGGAAATCCTGTTAAATTAGGCGGCGGTCTCAACTGGAAAATATATACGGGCGAATGAAACTAATCTGCATTCCTTATTCCATATTTCATTGCGAGGAATGGTCTGGGAACTTCCGTCTTAACTAAGACACAGCGTTACCAGTGTTTATAAAAGTATAATTAGTTGCGGTCAAAATTTACAAGAAGGTGAGGACTATAGTGTGTCCAAAATATCTTGAACAGCCCGAAATTGAATTGAAATTGTTATCTAGCTGTCATGGTTAAGTGTGTAATCAACAAGAGCGCTGTAAGTGTTTTCACCAATTTATTGGTACTGAACAATAAAAATATAAACAAATTTCAGCGACTTAGTATGTCACTGCGACAGGTGGGATAAGCACCGTTCCCACAGAGACCCTAAGGCTCTTCTGTCTCTTCCAAAACTGCATCTCGTGGTTGACGGGGAGGCGAAATGATCTTGTTATCGGCTAAAACAGTGAGGGATGTGGAAAGGTAAAAATCGCGACATAAGTCACACCGTGATCTATAAGGAGTTAGTAGATAAGGATAAGATTCTTGGTACACCCAGCGACAAGACGGTCCCTATTTACGCTTTTCAAAGAAATTTTAAGGTAGAGAAGCGTGGCTCGCGAATCTTGACGCTCAGGTCTCGAAAGGACTCATCTGGTTCACGGATGCATCCAAGACGGACTAGGGTTCGGGAGCAGAGATCTATGGAGTGCGACCAAGAGTGAGTTTATTCGACTCTTTGAGAAAACACGTCACAGTCTTTCAGGCTGAAATATTTGCTGTCTCTGCCTGCGTTTAGGAGAATATCAGGAGGAGATATGTGAATTAGCATATTCAGTATGCACAAACAGTCAGGCAGCGGTATGAGCGCTTCTGTCCTTCAGGATCATCTCTCGTCTGGTCTCGGAATGTGTGCTGGCCAAACAAGGCTAGACCAGTCAATTTATGGGATCTGGACTAGTTTTGGGGTTGCCACAATTCCATCTCGAAAGGTCCATTAATGACTGGATCAAAAACCAATCAATTGAAGAGTGGTAGGTTGGATCCGGTCTGCGTCAGGCCAATCTACTTATAAGGAGCCCATGGGCTGATGCAAACAGAAACTTCATTATGCTTAACAGAAGCAATATCAGGATTGTCACGGGTGTCCTAACAGGCTACGGACATCTGAATAATCACTGAGCAATATCGCGAGGTGCAGACTTTGCGACAGTGCAAATAAAGATTCTATTCACATCCTTTGTAACTGTGTCTCTTTAATGGTAAAGACACACAAATATCTTGGGGCGGCTTTTCTGTCTTCTCCAGATATTGGAGAGATTCCAGCAGAGGTGGTGCTAGCTTTTGCGCGCAGCACGGGCCTGTTTTGAACTCTATAATCAGCGGCATGTACAATGGGTCTTCAGATCTGAGTGCTGCTGGTAATCCGCGCCGTAATTAACAACAACAACAAAGTGAGTGAGATAGTGAATTGCACTAATTTCGGCATTTTGTCACAGAAGTCGTATCTTGCGCTATAAAGATGTATGTTATTAGTCTAGCGCAGTGTATCCTTCAGAGCTGTTGATGGATGCTTACTGTGGCAGTTATATTCAAAGTAATTATTACACTACCTATTTATTTTTTGAGGAATAAATGTTTGTCGCTGTTTGAACTGGCATAATAATAACTACGGAACTAATTAAGTGTTACTTTGATACATAGTGATTTTCCGGGTCGTTGTGCCGTGACCTCGGTAACTGGTAGGTGCCAGAAACAGAGTTAAATTGCACATCCCTAGCATTAGCTGGAATTCTTTTACCTGCCCTGGTTGTTATCGGGCTAGACTCTGTGGGGACAGACCCGCTATCGGTATCTCTGGGCCCGTCCATATATTGATTTCGGTTCCTATTGTTGGTATTACGACTGTTACGGTCGGAATCGTGCAAAAGCTTCGCCGCAGCAGTGTCACTACTGAAGATGTCGACAGTGAAGAGCGACGAAACGTTTGGAAGCATGGGATGCGACCAGTTACAGCGGCGGCTACGGAACACCTCGGAGGACCACCATTATCCGAGGAATGGTTGCGACGGTATCTTCTTCCGGTTCTTAGACGGAATACCGTGTATGTATGTGTATTCAATGTTATATGCACAAGTCAAATATGTTAAATGTATACTGCTTGGGTATATGTGTGTATATATTTTCATACGTAACAATCTGATCTTCGGATTTTTTAGTTACTGTTTAATATTTATTATTTATATTTTTGTAAGTGTATTAAAAATAAAAACAATTATTATTATTATTATGTATATGACCTAAAAGTAAAATTATTTGATGAAATTACTATAAAAACATTTTTTTTAATAGAAAGTGTCTTAGATATGTTCCTTCATGAATGAAATTATGTTTTCATTGTCTAAATTACTTTGAGTTTATGGTTAGCTTACATACAAATTCTCTCCATGAAACTTAATATTTAATTGAATAATTGACAGGGAAGTTTTAGGATGCCATGACAGACAAAATATTTAAGCGGTATACACTACCTGAGAACCAATACAACAGTACAACCTATCGAAATTCCGCTTTACCGTAAAAATAGATAAAACTTTTATTTTTTTAGGTATTCATATAAACTTTTCCATGCTCATTGTTAGCATTTCCGTAATAATGTTCAAAAACCGGTTAAGATATCGTGAATAATGGATTTATTATACCAACAAATACGGTTCTTATCTTTACTTTTAAGCAGTAAATGTTTGGATGATTAGATTAAACGAGCTAACAAAATTAATTTCGGCAACTGGAAATGTGCGTAGTAACGAAGGAAAAATTGTCAATAACGACGTCCAATTCATAAAGTTGCTCGCAAAATACTCGGCGAGATATTTAACATTCGGATTCCTTAATAACGCCAATTCATATCCCTGGACCGAATCCCTTCTTCATCCGAAACATATTTTTATGCAAAACGCGTTCCGGCGGTGGAGTTTTATTGCTGGAGGAGCAAAATGAAGACGCGATCCTCTCGGGAGAGGCCCCCAATGAATATACGGTCGGCTTAGGAGAGCTTGTTCCACGAAAATATGAAAAGATTTCAAAAAGGATTTTGATTGCAGGATAATTTGACATTTTAGATGCCGTTCATCAATATTCTCGGCAGTCTTCCGTGTTCCTTTGAGCATATTTACCACCGTCATGCCACAAAAACATCTACAGAATGTCTTTTGATACGTTCTATACACGGTGAGTCATTAATAATGGTACAGAACTTAAGGGCATATTATTAACTTCACAATAAAGCGATTGAGCTCAACATACATTTTTCAATTGTTGCTCGTTTTCATTCCACAGGGTGTTAAAATTGAAAAAATGTTTTCGATTGTTTGCTATATTTTAAGAACTATGGACCGATTGTTTTGAAAATTTGTAGTCTTATGCTTTTTGAGGTGGTAATTACGAATATGCAAACAGTGTTGAGGTTACGACTAGCGGGCGCTACTTATACTATACTGTTGATGCAAAAATATGTCTAACTTTTGTATTTCACACTTTTGACTTTTTTAGTAAGAAACTATTGAGCTACCTTCAATTCTAAATAGATAAGATATACCTGTTACAAATCGATAAACTCAACCTTTTTGGGAAAACAGACGAATTAAATTTGAAAATTAGTCTTAAGATATTAAAATTTAACAGTAAGACGAACACTACAACAATTGAAGTAAAATGATAACTACTGATGCCAGTAGCTGCCGATGTGTGTTTCTAGCAATTCGCACTAAAATATCATCTTTTTGGTCCATTGTTTATATTTTCGGCCTTCCAACGACTCTTTTCGGGCGAAAAGTTTCTGTTTCACCTAATCTGTCGTATAATCTCTTAAATAGTCTATGTTGGGATTGTCATCTCGATATAATTCCAAGTACCTCGCTGCTGCACGGATACAACTAAAAATTTTCTTAGGATGTTCGCACTCCCAGAGTTGGATGTAAACTGAGGTCTGTGCAGCCTGAAATGGATGCGCGAGCTGCTATGCGCCACTTATTATTTCGGCCCGAGTGATTCTACTGGTCTCCCTATACTGTGGTATAACTATAACAGACTTCCAAAATTGTAGAGAGTGACTAATGTTATAAACCTGCTCACAATTTATAGCAGTCAACACAAAGAAATATACATGCAGCCCTTATATTTTTCCTACAAAATCGTGTGCCGCATATCTCTGAAAGCATACCCGATTACACAGCTTCTGCTACGCATGCGCTGCTGGCATAACGTTAGTACGCATGCGCTGCTGGCATTTCATTGGCTGCGACGAATTGTCGGATCCAGCTGTTTCATTTCCAAGGCTATCATCGGTGGGTATATCGTTCGGGCGGGCAAAATTTCGGGTATATCTTTTCGTTAATTTAATTATGAATGTAATTAATTTTGTTAGTGATTTAATCGAAATGAGGAATATCGGATGATGACATGTATGAAGAGTTTAGTGCGCGATGTCAAAATATGAGTGTAAGTGATGTTGAAATATATATTTCATTGACAAAATTGTACATGAATAGCATATGTGTGCAAATAAAAAAGTGGTAAAGAGGTACAACTGTGAAACGGAAAGTGATGGAAACTCGCGGAAGGAAGGTTGTATTTTTAAAATGGAAATTTTTAAATTTCAAAAAACAAAATTCTGTTGCTATATCTTACAAGTTGAAACTTAGTCCGTATAAATGAAATCGAAAAGAGTATACTGATAGAAAGGACGAAATAGTGAAGAAACTATTTAAAATAAATATTAAAAAATAAGAATCTGGATGGAAGGATATACTAAATTTTGACGAAACATGGACGTATGAATGCCATACGGAAAGCGGTACGATATGATTATAATAATTGTTAATGTGTGACCGTTATAGTGACAGTGCTAGTAACTAATGATATATAGTGTGTATGTATTCTAAAGTCTTTTGTCCTTTTGAATGCGGAATTCGCAAATATTTGCACGATTTATTTAATGGTGGAAAAACAAATTTTGTCAACTACCTATAACATTTTCATCGTAAAACTGCCATGGTAGAATATCAGAAGCTCAAAACAAATTTATTAACACCACATAATAAAAAGAGGCAATAATATTTGTAGTGTTTGACAGTTTAGCAAATTGAAATTGTCAAAAGTTGAGATTTTCTCTCCATAAATAATTAAAACAGAAGTTGCAAATTCGTGCAAAAATCCCTGAATTTCGCGTCTATGAGGACAAGTCTTAAGTGTGATATTTGCGAAGTGCGCATCAGGTAGGTGTAAGTGGGTGGTAGTGGGCAATCGCCGCCCATAAGGACGGCATTCTAATTTGTAGAGAGGATGACGTATGTGGCACATTTAAAGTAAATTGTTAATGTGCGAGGTTCAGTCGACGTCAACTTATTTTTAATAATTTTCTGTGCTTTAACTCTTCTCAAGTGGCACGCTTAGGTAATCATACTACCCGTATCTTCCATACTCATATCTGTGTTGTGAATTAGTCACTCTCTATTATTTTCGACCTTGGGCAATTCAAAATATAAGATAAAAACTTTAAATTTTGAAATAAATAAATTATTTTTATGATCTAATGCCTCGAAATTGGTAAAAACTGCTATATCACTGTTTCTACTCTAAAAATAATGGATGTCATGTAATGCAATTATTTTTGTCATTTTTGTATATTTTTCGTATCTGATCGCATTCAAATTTAGTACGCCTATGAAATCTTGCTCCCTGCACGCTTCGCCTGTCGCGCTTGTTTACAAGATAGCGATTAGTCACTGTCCACAATTTCGTCCGCTCACTATAATAGCGCCCGCTAGTCGTGACTTCAACACTGTTTTCATATTCGTAACTCAAAAATATAAGACTACAAATTTTCAAAACAATCGGTATACTCAAGTCAGGTAATATACATTAATGGACCAATAGTAGCAAAGCAGTAACCCAATATTTGTAAGAATTTGCCATTATTGATAATATAGGGTGATTTTGAAAGTGGTGTAGTAATTTTATAACTACAAAAACGTTTTCGAAACAAATCTGATATATAATAGCATGTCACAAGAATATTGTAGGAATATTTATACAGCTATTATATAATCAAAATTGGCACTATATTATAAAGCACTTCAGTGTTTTTTTGGAAATAATTAAAAAATAATTAAATTCAACAAATCAGCTAAACAACAGTTTTTGTAAGGGCTCTATTTTGGTAACTTTAGCAACAGTAATACAACATTTTTGTAGCATAAAATCTATCAACAAAGGTGTATTATTTATTAACTGTATCGTAAAAGTATCAGAAAGTATAAAGTAACTGTTTAATCACAATGTGTTCAAGTAAAATGTTATGTTGTGTATTACTCAATATTATTTTACACGTTTTACTGCACTTTGTGAAAGCAATTTTTATTGTGTAGAAAATTTTATTGTGATTTACATGGCCCATATATATTGTATTATTATATTATTATCATAAGAACAGTTTTCTTAATTTCATGGTTTTTGAAGTTAAACTAGCGCCAAGCATTAAAAACGTCATAACTTTTCACAGTTGTCTTCGTTTGACTATTGAATATTAAGAAGCTGGCTAAATTTGTGATATTTTATAGTTATACGCCACAATGGTTTTAAGCGTTGTATCAAAATGATACAATACATTATAAAATAATTTGGCTGTAAAAACCAACGTTAAAAACTTCATACCGTCATGATAAGTAAGCTAATTGAGTGATTTTAATGAAATACTGGAAATTATGATTTTATAAAAAAATTATCATAACATATGGAACCGTATGGCAATGGTAAATAATATATGAATGCATTTGAAATCGTGAATTTTTCATATTTGTGACTGATGTACTTGAGTTCTATACTTTATTTTTGTATGATTTCTTTTTTTTCTTTTATACCTATGTGTTACGTCCGCATAAAACAAAATTTAATTTTTAAGTACTATTATATAGATATTGTAGGTATTTTGTATAATTAATATTATAAATATATATTAATAATTTTATTAGAAATTTGTTGTGTCGGCAATTTTATTATCGCGGTTTCTTATAATACTTTTTGTACAAATATTTTTATTCGCGAAAAAGCGTTGCAAACGGCACTTCGAAAACCGATTCGCGACGATACACATCACTAGTGAATTTTCGTTATATTTCAAGAAAGAAGACGGGTTAGTTAAAACCATTTGCCAGCATCTATTGCACCTACAGAGCTGCATTGGTAAGTCGTTTTGCAACCCGTCGTATTTATTTGTTTTATTTAATTATTTTTTATTTACCATTCGTATACAGTCTCCTAAAATTTAAATTTTAGTGATGTAACTCATGTTTTTTTTATGTAGTTGACTTGTAACATATTACTGTATTTCCTGTCCTATAACTGGATTTCTGTCTGGACAGCGTAGCAGTAAATAAATAAAAAAATATTTCCAAAATATTTCAATAAAATAGGTGATATGTAGGAATTCTTTCAATTTCGAGATAAATTTTTTTATAACATTACTGTTTTTCTAAATGTGCCACTTCTTTTGAATTTTGACATGTTTATTTTTATGCAATAACTAGAAAAGTTAAAGCAATATTGTTCTACTGATCGCTATGGCACAAACAAAATAAGGTTCCGCCATTTTGCTGTTGTTTTATAGAATAGTTTGTCAGTGTAATAAACATCCTGTATATTCTTACGCCAATGGAAAGACCGTCAACTAGCTTTTCAAAAATATAATATATAGGATATTTATCTTTCACAATTTTTGAGATTAGGTTATTATTATTAGAATATTAAAGTTACCAGAAAGGTAGCAAGTCGGCATATGTCAACTTGATTTTTCTTTGGTGCCTGCAGCGCTCAAGTCGCTCTGCGCATGACGTGAGCACCACTATGCGCAGAGGAGAGAATTAGTAAATATAAGAGAAAAAGAGACATTAAAAAATGTTTGTCAGTACACTTTTTGTGCATTGTTCTCCGTTACGCTTGAAAATAACCAAGAATGCTATAAACAATGTATTTGATATGCAGTGTAAGAAAGACTATGTGGAAATAATTTCAAAATTAATCAATAACAATATTATGTATGATTTTCAAAACACACTTCTACCAAAAGTAAAGCCGGTAGATGAATTACTTTTAAGCATAATGGCAAAATTAAAAAAAATATGTCTATAGCCAATAGGAAAATGTTACATTACTTTTAGAATTTTTGACGTTATTCTGAAGCAGCTGTATAGTAAAGAAACAGTAAGAATATATTTTTTTCATTTTGCACTCCATCTCTAACAGTTATCGGTATCTAATAGTACCTAATAGCTTAAGGAAATCGTAATGCCTCTACCCTTCACTCTATAACGTCAAGGATTGACCCTAAAGTCAGATAGATACTGCGTGGGATTGAGGGCAGCATATTATTATACTCCAGGCCACATTAGCACCCGTAAACGAATTATGTTGGTAAACACGAACCACCATTTAGGAATTAGGAAACATGGTGAACCTTATTAGCAAAATATGACCTTGACAACTACTTTATGTTCTAAAATGTGTCACAACGCAGTTGCCTTGGTTAAAGAAAGTATATACCGGGTGTTCCCTTTAAGACTTTCAATATGAATATATCAGCTACTATTGCAGCCAGTGCGACGAAATTTGGTATATAGGCACTAGATGGCGCGTAGAATTCGATAATGATATTAGTTTTTATACAGGGTATTCAGTTTTGTTGCAGATCGATTTAATTTCGATTTTTTAATAATCAACCTCGGTAAAATTTGTATTTAAATTGAAATATCCCTAATTATGACCACATTCTGATAAAAAAAGGCACGAAAAATTTTCATTTTGTCATAAATAAAACGCCTATGAAAAGTCCCCAAATTTCATTGTTCTGCCATGCAAAATGTGTATAGCCTTGAGTCCAATTTACACACACGCAACAACCACATGGATTCAGGCAACTAATACTTTACGATCATTTTTGTCTAAAACTCGTCCAAAAAATGATAAACAAAATTCAAAAAATTGCATCTACAGTATACCTTGTGAATGCAATAAACATTATGTTGGAGAAACGTCTCGGCCTATGAATGTTAGAGTTGAGGAACATAAAAATTACATAAAAAGACGGGAATTTGAAAAATCCAAAATTTGAGAACACGCTTGGGAAAACGGTCATTTGATTCAATGGGGTTCGGCAAAAAATTTAGAGAAGGAAGATAACGCAACAAAAAGAAAATTAAAAAAGACCGCGATTATTTTGTTGAACGGAGATAAGTGTGTGTCAAACTGTTTAGTAAACATCGATCATTGTTGGCTACAGTTGTATCAAGAAGAAGTAAGTACCTATAAAATAAAAATCATTTAACATCTCTATGAAAGCAGATAAACAAATTTTAAACTGTCAAACTTGACATACGTTTAATACTTTTACTACTATTTTGAGAACGAACAGAGAAACGTCAATAATACGGAAGTGCGCCATACTGATGTGATTTTTGTTATTTTTTACTTATCTGCTTATTTCAGTGTGAGATTTTTTGGTTAGGCAAACGTAGTTTCAAAAATAACCCTTGACTGTTCCGTTTGGCGCAAGGGCTTATTTAATTAATCTTTATTATTTTTTCAGAAGTGTGGCAAAAACCCAATAAAACTAAAGAAAAAATAAGCAATTATTATTATTTGGCCTCAGCTATAGTTTCACCAGTTTACGCGTATAGGTCAAAAATCATCCTGTGTTTGTATTAACACTTAGCGATGAAAGAAAATTGTATGACAGCTAAACTGTATCAGTAGATCATCAAAAGTTATTGAAACATATGACGGTGTATTGTATCAGTTTGCTTCCATAGCTCGCAGTATTATAACGTCTGTTCTCACAGTTGAGAAGACTTTCAAAGTCCGAAAATTGTTTGCAAGTTTCATATTCTAATTTGCTAATTACATTGCTTGAGTGGTCAAAGGCATCCTATGAAAGTGATTCACTAGTTCCGAGCTTAGTGGAGTTAATATAGTTATTTAGTTCTTATTTTAGTTTTTCATTAACAAAGTTTAATTAGTTTTGTGCCATATTTTCAGTTTGTGTTGTTGGCAGAATATTCTATTTCCAACAAGTCATTGGCTATTGCCTGAAACTTATTCACAAGTAATGAATGATAACTTTCAATTTATTCATTTCGGAATGTGACCACTGTCTGTTTTAGCAGCCGTATCGAACTGTTTTTGAGGGTCAGAAATGTAGGTCACCTATAGTTGCATTTGCTGGTTTCAAAATAGTCCTGGGCTTAGAATATTCAGTTCTGTCAAACATTAGTTAGCACGGCTTACTCATAAAATGCAAATATTCCGCATATTACACAGACTAAATTGCATTAACATACTTTGTGTAAGGGTTTTATATTTGTCGAGATAAATTTTGCTTTTCCTTTGCTCATTCTTGAAAACCTCACAGAATTAAAAAACTAATAATATGTTAATGTGAAATTTTACTCATGTACAGGGTGATTTAGAGCTTATCTAAAATTCTGAGTATAGAGGAACCTCTTACAAATACAATTTTGTAAAGATAAAATTAAAAAAAGCAGTTTGAAAATGATTTAAAAATACACTTCTACACGGCACTGAAAACTGGTCCACTGTAAAAACTGATAAGGCAGCAATCTGCGACCGGAAAAAACATTGAAAGAAATGCTCAACGAAAGAAATAAATAACATTTTATAACGCCGATTTTATACAGCAACTTTAACTGTATTTGCCGCTATTGTTATTAATTTTTAATAGATTTAATTTGTGCTTTTAATTAATAAAATAGTTTGACATACCTGTTACAACATTTTGGGCCCGCTTGACCCAGTTTCTGCAAACTAACACAAATGTTTCTGCTTCTCGATCGTTTTGAATTCGTAAGTTATTGGCGGTAACTATGATACGTTTCCGTAAATCATCAATAGTATGTATCCACTTCAGTGCGATACACTTCATTTTTTAAATATCCCCACAAAAAAGTCCAAATGAATTAAAGACAGAAATTCGTGATAACCGTAGTATCGGTCTTCCTCGTCTAATCCCTTGGTGTTAATGCTTGGACATGCTGTACATGGTACGGATTTAATTGAGCCTCGTACGTACGTCACACTGCTGAAATAGGCCATGGAAGTTGTGGACCTTCATCTCGTCCACGATTCGGTTTCAAATTTGTAGTTGCATTTGGCACATATTTACCAGGAAATCGTTCTGCTAAAGCATTTTCACAGTGTAATATATTAAAACGATATCCATCATCTCCGAGTTGCTACTATACACGTAAGCCATTTTTGACATACTAATGTAAACACTAGTCAAAAAAACTCTAGTGCCTAGAAAAAGTAATCGGATTTCAATATTCGGAATCATCTATCTAGAGACTACAGTGGCCCAGCGATGTAAAGGTTGAAAATTCTACAATTTCAATAATGTTTTACTTGGAACCTGTAAGGATTTTATAAAAAAATTTTTACTATATCGACTCCATTTTTCATGATGCATCTATTCCCATTTTCTTTTAGATGAGTTCTGAATCATTCTGTATAGGGTGTTTCATAAGTAATGGATCACAGATCATCTAGTTACAGTTTAAGTTAAAATATTAAGAATATATTTATGGGCGCTAATATTAATATTATTATAGATATAGGGTATTGAAGTATAATTTTTTATATGAAAATTTTTGCAATTGATCGATTTCAAATTTGATGTGAATGGGGTTTCAGGATACCAAATGTATATAGTTATAGGGGCGCCACATAATGTAGGTCTGACGTATGTAATAATTTAGTATTTTTTGGTAATAATACTCAAAGCTGCTATTTTATATATGTTTATTCTATAAAAATATCGGTATATATCTACAAACACGAATACATAAAAAGAAATACAAAAAGTAAAATGGAATCTCTACACTAACAAGCGGCACATAGAAAATAAAGTTTTACAATACATAATGCTTAGCTAGTGGCACATTTACTATACCTATATTAAATATACAACACTTTCCTTCGCCCTAAATGAAAACATAATTTAATTACAACAAAAAACAAATAAAAATAATCTAAATTCATTAAGGTCTACTTCTCAAATTATACCTTGAACTCGAAACTTTATCAGTATTTTCTGTAGCCCCTGGTATTTGGTTAGAGTCTACTACCTCAGTTAAATCATTGTCCGGTATAATACTGTCTTTATTTTCCGCGTTTTCAGGTAATGTTTCGCTACGAATAAATTTTCCTGACTTCCTCAAAGGTTGTATTTGATCAGAATGTCGCCTACATTCTTTTCCGTCTTGTGTTTTAACATCGAAAATAACTGAACCTTCCCTATCAGTTATCTCCCCTTGTCTCCAGCTCGGATGTCTTGGATTACTATAATCTTTAATTAAAACTTGTTCACCTACTTCAAAACTTTTTGGTTTACCCCCGTAATGCGCGATAGATAATTCTGTTTTATTTTTTTCATAATCTTGAAAATTAGGTCTTAGTAAGTCTAATCGATTGCGTAAATTACGATTAAACATTTTCATAGCTGGGCTCACCCCCGTAGTGGAGTGAGGACAATTTCTATAATCGAAAAGAAAATCTTCTAAAAAAGAATCTGAGTTTTTATTGTCTAACAATGCTTTTTTTATGGCAATTTTAAAAGTTTTGACTGTGTTTTCAGCTTGTCCATTACTTGACGGATGATAAGGCGTTGAAAATAAATGTCGAATACCATTTACTTTTAAGAAATTTTCAAATTCTTGGGAGGTAAAAGGGGGACCGTTATCAGATACCATTTTAGTAGGCAAACCAAAACGTGAGAACAAACTTTTAAGTAAACGGATAACATTTTTTGCATCTGTACTTTTAATTTTTAAAACTTCAGGCCATTTTGAAAAAGAATCAATTAAAATAAAATACATATGACCAAAAATTGGACCCATAAAATCAACATGTACTCTACTCCACGGCGTATTTTCGAAAGGCCACGGATGCAATACTGTTTTTTGAGGATTACTTTGTATAGTATTACAAATTTTACAAGTTTTACACGTGCTCGATGTCAGAATCTATGTTAGGCCACCAAATATAAGACCTAGCCATGGCTTTACATTTACTTATTCCCATATGTGTTAAATGAATTTGTTCTAGTATTTTTAACTGAAGTTTTTTTGGTATAATAATTCTAAATCCCCATAAAATACAGCCTTGTTCTAAATGAAGTTGATCTTTTTTATTATAAAAAACTTTATACTGTTCTTCGATTTTATTTTCAGGCCAGCCATGTAAACAATATCCGCGTACTTTATTTAAAATAGGATCGTTTCTAGTATACTGAGCGATTTTTTTATAATCAATAGGTAAATTTTCAGATACATATAAAATATGAGCAAAGTCAGGTTCAAGTTCTGTTTTATTCGTTAACGGTAATCTAGATAACGCATCTGCATAATTATTTTCTGATTTAACATATTTAATTTCATAATTGTAAGTACTTAATATGATACTCCATCTTTGTAATCTACTTGCAGCATACTGCGGAATACCCTTTTTTTCTCCAAAAATATTTATTAAAGCTTTATGATCACAGAGTAAAGTGAAAAATCTAGCATAAAGATAGTCATGAAATTTTTTTAAACAAAAAATTATAGCAAGTCCTTCTCTGTCAAGTTGACTATATAGTTTTTCGGAATCTGAAAGCGATCTAGAAGCATAAGCTATGGGTCTAATGTCCCCGTTAGGTAAAATGTGCGAGATAACACCTCCCACAGCATAAGCACTTGCGTCACTTGCCAAAATAATTGGTAATGTCGGATCATAATGAATTAAAACTTTCGGTGATGCCAGTTCCTTTTTTATAGCTACAAAAGCATCTTTTTGTCTACTACCCCAAAACCATTTAACGTTTTTCCTTAACAGAATGTGCAAATAATGTAACTTATGACTTAAATTTTCAATAAATTTACCATAAAAATTAACTAATCCTAAAAACGATTTAAGTTGAGTAATATTTTCTGGGGTGGGTGCCTCCAATATGGCTTTAACTTTATCTTCGGCGGTATGCAAACCCTCCTTATCTATACAGTGACCCAAGAAATTTATTTTATTTTGAAAAAATAAACATTTACTTAATTTAACTCGTAGTCCACAGTCTTGCAATTTGTTAAAAACTAACATTAAATTTTCCATGTGATGTTCCTTTGATGACCCCGTAATCAATATGTCATCAAGAAAAGTTACCACATTATTCATACCTGCAAAAACTTGCTCGATTAATCTCTGAAAAATACCGGGGCTCGAAGAGACACCATATGGTAGTCTATTCATTTGAAAAAGACCCTTGTGTGTATTTAAAGTAGTTAATTTTTTTGACTCTTCCTCTAATTCTACTTGCGCGTAAGCTTGAGAGAGATCAATTTTACTGAAATACTTCCCTGCTTTTAGAACAGCAAAAAGATTATCAATTTTTGGGATAGGGTAAGTATCTACATGTAACATTGGGTTTAACGTAATCTTGAAATCCCCACAAATTCTGACTTCGTCACAATGTTTTTTTAAAACTGGTACAATAGGTGTAGCCCAGTCACTAAACTGCACCGGTGTTAAAATATTATTTTTTACTAAATTATCTAATTCTTTCTCTACTTTCTCTTTTAAAGCCATTGGTATATTTCTGGGTCGACAAAAAACAGGAATTGCATCCTCTTTTAGATACAATTTAGCTTTAGTTTTATTAAATTTACCTAAACCCGCTTTGAAAACGTCAGGAAATTTATTCTTTAGAACGTCCGAAACATTTAATATATCGTAATCTATATTATCAGTTTGTGCTAAAGTATTTACTCTCAATAAATCATCAACTGAAATATGTAAATCTGTTATCCATTCACGACCAAACAATGGAGGGCCTCCATTTTTTACTACCACTAATTTTAACTTTTTAGTAAGTTTTTTATACGCAACAGTCACGTATATAAAACCTACAGTATCCAACACATCTCCTGCATACGATTTCAAGTTCATGGTACAATTATGTAATACTACATCAGAAAAATTATTCAAATAAAACTTTTCAGATATTACAGAAACAGGCGAACCTGTGTCACATTCCATACACAGTAATTTATTATTTACACATAATTTTACTTTAATAGGTTTATCCTTAATAGACGAAATATTATAAAAATCAAGGTCGTCAGAATCAGAATTGTTATCTTGAACACCAGCTACATACTTAGTAAATTTATAGTTTTTTTTATTTTTAGTAAAAAGTTTGGAATGTTGTTTTTTGCAAATCGCACTGATATGACCTTTAGCCTCACATTTATGGCACAAAGCATTCTTAAAATAACATTGATTACTTTCGTGGTTATTTTTTCCACAATGAATACAAGCACTAGGGATAGTAATGTTTTTATCTTTATTAAAACGTTTATTAAAGTCTTTTGCACTTTGACTTTTACCTGGTTTATGATAAGATGATAGTTTCTTTACTGCTGCGGGCTCTATCAATCCAGAATTTTTTTCTGCTGCCTCCAAGTTTATTGCCAGTTCGTATGCCTTCTTATAAGTTAAATTTTTTTCTGCAAAAAGGTGCTGCCTAATATTATCATTTCTCAGTCCAAAAACTAGCTGGTCTCGTAACTGCTCCTCCAAAATTGTTCCATAATTACAACTTTTGGCCAGTTTTTTTAAAGCTGCAACATAAGTTGAAAAGGACTCACCCTCGTTTTGCTTCCTTTGCCTAAAAATGTAGCGTTCGGCAATTTCTGATGGTGTGGGCTGCAAATGGTCTTTAACTACTTGTACCAAATTGTCATATTTATAATCTTCAGGTTTCTTTGGGCTGCATAGATCTACCATCAATTCAAACGTTTCATCCCCTACTGCGGTTATTAGAATAGCAGTTTTCAGGTCTTCGGTAACTGCGTTAGCTTTAAAATACTGATTTAAACGGGAAATGTATGTTGACCAATTCTTCTCTCTTGAAAATGGTTCTAACTTTCCGACTGACATATTTATTGATTTATTTATTTATTTAAATACCGACTGCGCCAGTGTAATAATTTAGTATTTTTTGGTAATAATACTCAAAGCTGCTATTTTATATATGTTTATTCTATAAAAATATCGGTATATATCTACAAACACGAATACATAAAAAGAAATACAAAAAGTAAAATGGAATCTCTACACTAACAAGCGGCACATAGAAAATAAAGTTTTACAATACATAATGCTTAGCTAGTGGCACATTTACTATACCTATATTAAATATACAACAACGTAAAAAAAAATACTATAACTTTTTTTCATCTAACACTAAAAATTCTTTAAAAATATAATAATATGGACTTTTCAATCTTGTCTAAACCCATACCTTTAATGCTGTCGAAATATTTGTATTTAAAAAATTAAATACATAAACTATTTTTTTTATTATGCAATATTTATCAATTGAGTTGTAAAAGTTATCTTGAACAAGTGGGTTAAGAATTAAACCAACATTAAGAACAAAAATTGTCATCGAAAAAACTAAAATGTAAATTTGTAAAGAATCAATTACAATATACAGGGAAACATGGGATACGACCCCTTACAGCGGCGGTTACGGAATGCCTCGGAGGACCACCATTATCCGAGGAACGGTTCCGACGGTAGCAGTTGTAATACCAACAATAGGAACCGAAATCAATATATGGACGGGCCCAGAGACACCGATAGCGGGTCTGTCCCCAAAGAGCCTAGCCCGAGAACAACCAGGGCAGGTAAGAGTCCCGGCTAATGCAAGAGATGTGCATTTTAACTCTGTTTCTGGCAGCTACCAGTTACCGAGGTCACGGCACAACAACCCGGAAAATCACTATGTATCAAATATACAGGGAGTTTAAAAAATCAATTGTAAAGCAAACTTAGTTTTTTTCTCATTTATTGTACTCAGGGCTTCATTCCGATTTCAAATAACATGTTCTATATTTGCTCCTACCATTTAAAATATTATTTCATCATTTATAAAATTTTGCTATCCGACTTCATTAAATTACCTGTTTTATCCTGAAAACATAATAAACAAAAGTAATAAATAAGGATTTTATAAAAATGTTTAAGGATAAATGAAACCAGTAGTAAATAAAAATAAAAATTTTTTAAATTAATTTCAAAAAATTAATAAATGTTAAACATCATTATTAATGACTTTTGGTTATTATTTTTCAAATTAAAACAAGTAGAGTGTAGTTACACTATGTATCTATGATCCACAAAAATGTTTTCTACGGAAATAAACCACGCTGAACGTCGTGTAATATCACACCAATGATATCGCGTAGTTTTAATGTTGATGTTATTGTTTTAATTATTATGTGATTGTTGCCGCCAGACACATATTCTGACCTTTCAATATGTTTGAAAGATTACCTTGTAATGCAGTTCAAACCAATATAAAATTCATGCAGCTTCCCCGTTCTTTTTTTTAACAGCCTTATGAGCCATGATTTCTGTGATGGAAATTGCTCTTCCTGGTTATTCCGCGATTATTTATAACTACATAAATACACATTTCTACAGTCGTTGCACAGGTAGAGAAGAGACATGCGTTGGTGGCCACCACGTTCAGTTAACCTAAATTATCTTGATTTCTATTTCTGGGACACATTATATTAATGGCTTATGAAAACCTTATTCATACTAGAGCTGAATTGTGGCAAAGAATTCAAAGTGCAGGTTTAAATTAGAAATCTTTTAGTAAAAGGATAGACCTATGTATTGAACGAAATGATAATATGTCGAACTGTATGACAATCTAAATGAAACTTGGGTTAGAAAAGTTGTGTTACATACATACTTGATAAAAACTACAGAAAATAAATAGTATCTAGTTTAGGTATCGAATTTTTTAAATGAAAATACTCAAAAACTGGCAAAAGTATGGGACTTCGAAAATTTTTCACTGAAAAAGTCCAGTATTATGAAAAATCTGTTGTTGTTCTAGTATAAAAAAATTGGAGTAACTCTTTTTACTTCAGAGATATATTATGCAGCTTAAAAGTGAAACGATATTTGAATTTGGTATTCCCAAAATCCCATCGACTCAAGTTTTTGTAAGAAAGTGTTTTACTTCAACACCCTGTATCTATGTTAATATTATCATTACCTCCTTATGCAACACTCTGTATGTATAAAACCACCATTTCGAAAATTAAAAGTATTTTTTAATTTCAAAATTAAAACAATAACTAATGATTTTGTGTTATAAAGTTGGAAAGTTCATTAAAAGGACATTATTTCCAACTATTCTCCGATAGGATGGTTCAATGACAGCCTACGACACATGCGAGAACACTTGCACTTTCTGCATGATTGTTACAGAAATTATCCATCAGCTGGCAACAAATCCGCTTATGTATCTTATAGGTCCGTATATAGACAAGTCATCTTTTGCATCATCTGATGAATTTAATAATTTCTTCGTTGGCGTTGCTGTTGATTTGTTCAATAAACTACCTGTATGTGATAATCAGTTTGAAGATTACCTAACAAATACGATGTCTACAAACAGTTTTCCATTCTCTGAGGTATCACCCTGGGAAATAGCGAACATAATAATAAATTTCAAGGATAAGCAAAGTATAGATGCATATAATATAAATATAATTCAACTCAATAAAAAAATACATTTCCGGATTGTTTCAAGTTGTCTAAAGTTATCCCTATATATAAAAAAAGATAACGCTAATGATCCGTCTAACTATAGACCGATACCAATATTACCGTATTTTGCAAAACTATTCAAAAATATTTTGAAAATTCAAGTAACAGAATACTTTGAAAGTCATAACTTATTCAGCAAACAACAATTTGGTTTTCGTGCAGGTCTATCAACAACGCTAGCAATTGACAACTTAACAACTTATTCCGGATTTGAGGAAGGAGAATATGTTGGCTCCCAATTCCTGGACCTAAGCAAAGCATTTGATTGCGTGGGTCATGATATTCTACTGAGGAAACTGTCATTCTACGGATGTTCATCTGATTCAATAATACAAATATCTTCCTATCTCTCAAATAGGCATCAATTTGGAATAAATCAGGTGTTCTTCAGCTGAATTTTGGAGTGCCTCAATGTTCCGTGCTGGGTCCGTTGCTGTTTTTGATATACACATAAATGATTTACCAACAATATTTAATAGTAATACTTTGAACATACTATTTGCTGATGATACAAATATATCAACCACTAATTTAAATGTATCTACACTACTTAATGATATGCATCTGATCCAGGACGATGCCAAGAATTGGTTCATCAGTAACGGGTTAACAGTCAATGTTGCTAAAACACAGGAGATGGTTTTCTCTCTTCGTAGTTTAGAAAATTGTGGCAACCCTGAAAGTATTGCATTTCTCGGAGTGCAAACTGATCCCGGGTTAACTTGGAACTGTCATATTGATTGTTTATATAATAAGTTATCTAAATATCTATTTCTTCTTAGAAGTCTAAGTAAAATTGTATCGTTACCAACATTAAAAACCGCTTTTCATGGACTCATACAGTCAATTATATCATATGGCATATTAACTTGGGGTCATGCAACCGGGTTATCAAGGATATTCTCGCAACAACGGAAAGCAATAAAGATTATGGCAGGTCTGGAGTTTCGGGATGATTGTAAAGTATACTACATTAAGTTTAACATCCTAACTGTTCCGTGTATTTATATTTATCAATGTCTCTTACATGTTAAAACAAATTTACACCAACTTGGAAGCAGGAGTTGCATTCATGTGTATAACACCAGAAATAAAAATGAGTTAAACATTGAATTCGGGAGACTTAACAAAACCAGAAATAGTAAGGGTTACTTGGCCTATCAGTTTTTTAACGCTCTCCCAAATAACCTCAAGGTAATGCCGCTAGTAGTATTTAAACGAAAAGTAAAAAGAAATACTTAAGTATTTTAATAGTAATTTTAATTAACTCGTGAAAGTAGTTGGTAAATATTTTATTGTATAATTTTAATTTGAGTCTATATAATTTTGTATTTTTTATGTTTTACATTTTTTATATTTTTTATTAGTTTTGTGTAGGGTATTTTTACTTTGTATGTTATTGGAATTACTTTTACATTACTTTGTTGACGTGTGCAAGCACTCCGGTGTATTAGCATGAAAAATAAAAGTAAATAAATAAAAAATAAATATTCGTAAATAATAGAGGGTGATTTTAAAAATGGGGTAGTTAGTATACCCTTGTTTGAGTGAAGAACAAGTGATATGTAAAAAATAGGCCAAGAAAATGTAAATATAAAAATCATAATTAACCTATTTTATCATCTTAAAATTATGTAAGCTGGTCCTGTACACTGTCCTGTAAATGTCCGCTTTCGGCAGTTTGCCTGTATACCGGATTTGTTGCGTTAAAAAACAAATCGTGGTGCAGAGATATCTACAAGGAAATTTCTGTGCATTTCGTCAAATTTTTAAAGAATACAGAAGTTCATTATTGTCACATTGTTATATATCACTCTGTCAGCAAATGGAGTTTGACACAAAATGACACGCACACACTATAAATTAATAACAGCTCAATTCATTTATAAGGCATACCTACTTAATTAGTTTGGAATTTTAAGGAAATTGAGTTGCTTGACCTATTAGGGTAGGTTAGGATTATAGAGTCGGCTTCAAAATTTGCAATAACTAAACTCAGTTATCTCGGTTATTAATAGTTATTTATGCAATAAGTACGAAAAGTGTTCACGTCGCGTGTAATAAACACTTTTTGTACGTGTTGCATACAATATTTTTCATGCAAAAACAAAAAAATGTTTTATTTAGATGACACTAAGTCTAGGAACATATGACGTCGATTTGAAGGTTTATGTTTGCCATGATGACAAAACGCTGTAGTAGAATGACAGATGAATGCAAAAAACATTATTGGGTACTAAAGCAATAAAGAACCACTTTTTCCACTAAATATAGTTCAATAGTTTTGTTTTTTGCATGAAGGTAGAAAAATAGTTATTTATGCAACAAGTACAAAAAGTAAGTGCCGAGTAGGACAACACGTCGAGTGCTATAAACACTTTTTGTACAAGTTGCATACAATAGTTTTCCTACGTTCATGAAAAAAAAAAACAAAAAATGTTTTATTTAGATGACACTAAGTGCAGGAAAATATGACGCCGATTTGATCGTTTATGTTTGAGTCATTCCATATAAAATAGTCTGAAAATAAAAAAAATTGTTGCCGATCCTATTTAGATTTTGGTGTAACTTTGAAAAACTTTACTCTAGGGTCCCAAACAACAAAATTTACATGAGTTTGATTTTTACAAGCGCTTGTTTCCGCCTATTTAAATAAAGACTTAAAAATTGCTATTTTTGAGCTTTATTAATTTTTGCTGTCAAATTTTTCTGTTTGAAGATATTTGAATGATCAAGACGGAATTCAGAGTGGGAAAGATAATAGTTTCAGTGTAAATGAAGATAATTGGCTCGGATGGTCCCTTTGAATAATAGCAGCGTGCTGAAAATGAGTGTTTTTTAGTCATTTTTCGTGAATTTCAATCGACTCTAGCATCTTAACTGTTGAGAGTTAAAAATTCATGCTCCGTGGAAATTAAGTATACATATTATAGACAAAATTCAGCCACAAGTTGACCTGAGTAGCCCACTCTTTATAGAAGAAAACTTT
Organism: Monochamus alternatus; assembly: GCA_037114965.1. Lineage (NCBI taxonomy): Eukaryota > Metazoa > Arthropoda > Insecta > Coleoptera > Cerambycidae > Monochamus > Monochamus alternatus. Next base: position 26,634,404 of record CM073429.1, read on the forward strand.
GCTTGAAGTTTTGAAATTTTTAAAAATCCTAATATTCAGGCTATGAAACGAGCGTGTTGACTGCGAGATAAAAATCTGATACTCACAGAATCTACTGTTCTTACCTTCAACTTTAAATGACTACATCACTTGTTTTGTTATTTTCATGTTTAGTGCATATACGAGCCGTTTTTTTACAGCAACAGTTAAGACGCTAGAGTCGACTGAAATTCACGAAAAATGACTAAAAAACACTCATTTTCAGCACGCTACTATTATTCAAAGGGAGCGTCCGAGCCAATTATCTTCATTTACACTGAAACTACTATCTTTCCCACTCTGAATTCCGTCTTGATCATTCAAATATCTTCAAACAGAAAAATTTGACAGCAAAAATTAATAACGCTTAAAAATAGCAATTTTTAAGAGTCTTTATTTAAATAGGCGGAAACAAGCGCTTGTAATAATCAAACTCGTGCAAATTTTGTTGTTTGTGACCCTAGAGAAGAGATTTTCAAAGTTACACTAAAATTTAAAATGGGTCGGCTTTGTCAATTAGACGATTTCAAATGGAATGACCCGTTTTTCATGATGACAAGACGCTGTAGTAGAATGACAGATGAATGCAATAAACATTTTATTGCGCTAGTGCAATAAAGAACCACTTTTTTAGAAGAATGTTTTTTTTACGTTCATGCAAAAAACAAATCTTTATTGAACTATATTTAATGGAAAAAGTGAGACGGTTAATGTATAAATTGAAACATTAAAATCGTGTATTTTCTACCTTAACTTGTAAATATTCCTCATCCGATGCTTTTTTGAAAAATTCTTCGGTTTGGTTTCATTCCAGCATCTTTGCCTTCTTTGGTTTATAATTTATTGGTTCTACTTTCAAATGTGAAGTAAGTTTACCATACTTCGAAATATCAATACCTTTGTGCACTTTCAACATTGATTTTACCATGGAATATTTTGTCCACATTGAAGAGACATCAAACCGTTTCTCCTCATTGAAAAAGTATGATAGTAACACACACCTCTTCTGTAATTGCTAATTCTCATACGCCCCCTATTGCCAGTTATCGAATTCCGCCAATTCCTTCTCAAACACACTTTTGCTTTTAGCTGGTAACATATGTAATGTTGCTTCTTGGGCTTTTGCTGGATTTTTTAGCCGGAATCAAGAAATTCTTAGCAGTTTTATTATTTCTTGTGTCGCTTTTGCAATTTTTTTCACTCTTGTTGACAAATAAACAAACGCATGTCATAGAAATAATTCCAGGACTTTCTAATATAATATTCTTGATTAAAATAAATTTGCAAATATGATGTTTTTCAAAACCATAACTTTCCACCTGCTCTCATACGGCTCTCACTCTCCCAATTGATCCGTTTTGGCCGTGGTCGTGGATAAAACCTTGAATTACTTTCGAGAAACCAGCTATTAATCCTCTCGAAAAAATGTTTGTCAATTTTTTCTCGTGGATTAAAGGCTTGTTAATTCTCTTATACAGGGTTAACTATGACTAAGTACAAAAATTTTAACCACGTGCTCATGGAGCCCTAAAAGACAATAAAAAAGTTATTCCAGAATTTTAGCTCGATATTTAAAAAATGGGGCAAAACCCTTTATTCCTACGGAAAATCGGCGCCTATGATGAGTACAGACTGAGATGGCTTATGGCTTAGATACATAGTAGGCATTACATCTGTCAACAACTACCATGCGGTCGTTTGCAGTATTTCTAAATGCAGAAACGACAAAAATTAACATTCTTATTAGTAATAATACCTGATAGGTAAGTAACAGTTAATCCAGTTAGCTCCAGTATTTTGCATTCGTTTATCATTATTTGGTTACAAATTGGTAAAACTACATTTTCACTCACTACCGATAAACACACTTCCCGTAGGTACAGTTGTTAGATACAATGCCTATGTATTATAACAAAATCGAAGAAAGGGGTGGTAGGTAGGTTCTAATAGATAACAGAAAACGTTTAACACCCGGGGCAGTCTTGTCCCATAACCTAGAAAAACAAACCGGCGAACTATATTGTGGGAAAATATCTGTACCCGACACATATTCCTTTATTTATTAACTATAAAACGTTTTAAATTAAAATAAGGCACTAAAAACTGAAGAAGAACACAAAATTACAACGTAAACACAGGGATTAAATTATAACATGACAGCGAACCGACTCGACTGGACCGACTGCCGACTGTGGCCGACTGTTGCATGACGGTAGCTTGCTGGTTGCGTACTCTGATTCTCGCATTGGCGGCGTTAAATAAGGATTTAATATAATATCGAAAACATTTTTTTTTTCGCTTTATAAATAAGTTTGGAAATTTTTTGAAAGGAAATTCTGTTAATTCTTATTTTTTTCTATCCCCTCTTAAAATATTTGTACTTAGTCATAGTTAACCCTGTATAATTAATAACTATAAAGTCACGAAATAATAGAAACACTGAGTAAATTACGGTACAGTAGGAAAATTTTTGTCTTTTACATTATATAGAACGAACAAATTTGTACAACACATAGACATAATTTTTCATTTATTTATTATTAATACAATATTAATATAACCTAATGCAACATATATAATTATCAGATATTGGTAATATATATTAAATATTGATTCAAAGGCTAGAATTATTAAATTTTATTACTATAATTTGGAAAATTATTGCCATTATTAGCATGAAGTAATGGGTATTGAATATTTGATTACTATGCATGCAATATAGAAACCATATACTAATATATTCCTCCATGCTTTAAACCCTATAAACGATTTTCTCTTCACATTGCATTTCAATCTCGTAGATTAAAAATTTTTAAAAAAACACTATATATATATATATATATATATATTTTACAACATTTTATATATTTCAGCTATTGGGTCTCTGAAATGATGTTTTAGCAATTTTCATATGAACTGTGTGTCATTTTTCGTATACAGAGTGTCCCCGAATTAGCGATACCTAGGTAAAAACGAAGCACACTTAATCGAAATTTTATCTTTTAGACTTCAGTCATGAATGAATAAAAACTAATTTATACCATATTATTAGCTTCCAAAAATCAAGTTTGCCTTGGAAATTATTTTTCTCCCTAGTATAATGCATTTTCTGGCAGAAATACAGCAAAATGTCAGAAAGAAAAAGTTATTCAGAATGATAAATTATGTAGGTATACAAATTATGGGAAAGATTTTTTCTTAACAGCTTGACATATAGCAACTGTGATATTTTTCTTGTTCGTGTCTCTTGACCGGTGTTCAATCCAACAAGTTCAGTTGGTAACTATTTTTATTCAAAATCTCTTCTTGTCTATTTACATTTTACAGAAGAGGGAGTACTCCCTTAATTAATGTAAGTAGGCAACCAGTCATTTAATGTGTAGTATGCAATCACTAAGCAACGTTGCTTACTCCTACTATGACATCAACAACTAAGAATTCTGGATACTATATTATTTGTTATTTGACCACTCCCTACTTACTTTCTTCCACACAAATGAAACAATGATTCTTAGGAGTTGCAGTAATATAAAACATGCTTTTGATGTCTCGAAATTGGGGGTACTGAACAGGAGTACCTGGTTAATTTATCTTGCAGGCCAAAACAACATGGAATTAGATTCTTAATTACTAATTTCGCTATAAGATAATAGTGCATTTAGATAAGTGAAAATAATTTCATAAAAAATATGTCTGATATATTTTGGTTCTATTTACTAACTTCATGGTTACTAGAAAATAAAAATGTAGCTCAAAAGATCACAATGGGTATACAATATACACAAATAATAGATAATGGCAACATTCCTTTGATATATATTTGAAAAATTAGAAGTAACATTTAATTCATACCCTAAAATATTTTACAGGTACAGTAATTACGTGTTATAACTTTACCTTTTATGTAGCTAAATAGCCTGTATCAACAAATAAACTAGGTACTTGAATTATTGAATTAACAAATAATAAGGCAATATCGCTAAAGGGATATCCTGTACCTACTGGACGATTGCAATCATGTGTCAAATATTTACAATGAATTAGAAAACTTCGAGTTACATTGAAAATAAAGAATGTTTTTAGTGTTTTTTAATAAATAATTACCTACCAAGCAGTCATAGAATAAATTGTTAATAATAAATATTTCCTGAATTTCTAGTTGCATCGTAATTGTTGGTATTTATACGATGTAGTGCCTATAAGTAGGGCCTTTATCAGTGGTTGACATATTAGTGTGCCAATTATTGTCATTAATTAGTTAAATCATAACTGCAATTACAAAATCTCAATAACCTGCATCATGGAAATCATTGGCTTCACGGGTTCATTTAGGGTTTTGGTAATAAAATAGCTCTGGGAACGGGGTTCTAAGTACTTAAGATGGTACAATTAATATATGTACTCATAAAAACACTTTTGTACAAATAAATAAATAATAAGCCCTAGAAATTGAGCATCATGTTCCCGAATCCTTTGTTGTACTGCTTTAATCCTGACTTATATCTCTTCTGAGCCTCTCTGATATACTCCTCATCTCACCAGCTTTTTATATATGATGAATAATAATTATATAGTGCCCGAGTACTGATCCCTGCGGCACCTCTTATATTGCTAATTCATATATTAATACAACTCAATTAATTATGAACTGAAAAGTAGTGATGTTCTTGATAATTAAGAGAAGGATTCAGGATGAAAAACTCTCACGCCACGTGGCCGAAAACACGATACTATTGGTGGGACCTGTTTGTTTCAGAATACAGATGCAGGTTCCGGTGTTGGCGATGTGAACAGGATTTCTTTCTTGAATTTTTGCGTTTTCGTTATATTCGTGGGTCATAGATACATTGTGTAAATACTGTGTACGTCATGTCATAATTATTATTGATGATGTGGTGAACTTATGGTATTGTTAAACTTAACTTATTCCTTTGCTTTTAATATAGATCCGCTGGTGACAATTACACTCACAATGCTGTTGGGTAAGTAGTAGATGGTTTTACTTGAGGTATTTATAAAATTATGCCATGTGATTCCATATTAAACGGTCTACTACTTGTTTTAATTTGAAAAATAATAAGTAAAAGTAATAATAAAAATAATAATAATATCTCTATCCCTCATTCTAATCACAGGGATTAGCCCAGAAGTCGGAGACTTGTGCGGGAGAGGGGGCGGCATATTATTATTAAGCAGGCCGCAGTTGCGCCCAGGAACGACTTACGTTGGTAGGCCCTAACCACTATTCAGTGCAGGAATGAGGGAAACCTGGAAAACCTCATTAATTCGGGGGGTAGTCAAATATCAACCGGCATCAATCTCTCACATTGACCCAAGCCAACATTCTTCCACCCTACCATACCCGCAGAGAGGGCGCCAAACCTGTCCACGAATATAGCTTATATACGGTCTACCGGCAGCTGGGCTCGAACCAACACCGATCTAGTCACCTCGATTCAAGTACTGACGCCTTAAACCGCGCGACCACTGACCGACAAATAATGAATAATGATATTTAGCATTTATTTTATTTTTTTTCAATTAATTTGATAAGTTTTTATTGCTATTTACTACTGATTTCATTTCTCCTTAAATATTTTGAAAAACCCCTTATTCATTATTTTTGTTTATTATGCCTTCAGAATAAAACAGGTAATTTAGTTTATTGAAATCAGTTAATAAAATGTTATAAATGCTTCAAATAACATTTTACATCACGGAAATGGTAGGAGTATGAAGCGCTGAACTTACCTGTATTTCCAATTAAACTTACATTAAAATTGTATTCACAAATAAATAATGTTGCATTGCTTCCTTTCGCCGCGCTCACTCGGTGAGACGCACTTTCTGTGCTCATTTTACGAGTCTATTTTGCAACTTTATTCAATGCTAATGTCTATTTACCACAATAACATATACTACTTTCACAAATGACAAATTAACTCTTCTAAACATATGTACTGCGTTGTCTGAAAGCATAAAAATAGTATATAGATATGAACTAAAGCACGCTGCTGTATTTAGGTATACACGTGCGAACGGCGTCTGGCGTCACAGGCCTACACTGTGGCGGCGACCATTTTGTGGGAATGTGGCCAGACTAAATTTTTAGATACCGCTTTAAAGGTACGGATTCGCTGGTGCGACTGCGGTTGCGACTCGTCGCCGACCCATAGGCAGTCTAAATGCTGTAGTTGATGAGACTGCCTATTGGTTGGCGACAAGTCGCAGCTGCGAGCCGCAGCCGCAGTCGCACCAGCAAATCCGTACCTTTAGGCTTATATTTCCACGAAGTTGTCTGGGACCAACTCCATTTCGATTAAAATAATACATTCTTTGTTCTGTATGTATTTGAAAAAATCATGCAATTTCCCTCTCTTCTAGAAACATAATGAATTCCAGATGGCGTAACATTGGAAAAATACGACTGTACCTGACTATTACCGATCCTCCGATGTGCAGGCACTCCACCGACACATAGGCATCCCCCAGGTAATACGACGCGGACTTAATCGTTCCGGATGTTGTCGCCCAGACCGAAATTAATTCCCTGCTAGTGAACCGGCAGCCGCAATAGTATCTGCCGCGGTCGGTGTTATAGCAGTTGATAAATGGCTGCCGTTTTTGAGCGCGGTGTAATGGACAGGACGCTGGGCGGCCCGAAATCCATTTGCAAGCGTGGTTAATTAGCGGTCGGGATGGGGACGGCGGCGTAACGGCCGCCAGCGGAAAGAAAGAGGGACCGCCGGACGCGGCGGCGGGGACTGCTGGGCTCCACGTTTACGCAAAGTTAATTCAACTTTTTCTTAATTTACAGTTCATTTGAAACACGCGGGAACAGTGGCGGCGCAATTTTTATTAGGAAGATCTTTATGGTTTTATTTATTACAGTCCAAAAATTAGTGAGAATTTAACCTTAAAAAAGTGTGTATTTACTCTTAGCGCGGTTTCACATAAGACGATATTATCGGTGTCGATGTCAGATTGAGTTAGAAATACATGATTTCAAATGGAGATGCTAACACAGTCTCCGATCCGATAAAAATGTCGGTGACCGTCACCGATATCGCTGTGCATGTCGGCTGGTTCTGTACAAACGGATGATTAATTTATCGTTCTGTTTTAGGTGCTAACCGAAAGAATACAATTTCTAGCGTTCTCTGGCTAGGTAGATACGCTACTGACTAAACTTTAGCAAATGTGTAACATCTGCAGGATCGACTAAAAAAATCAGACTCATTGTCTTCCCTACAGAAGGATATTATCAGTGTCGATCATTGTATCCAATACAATGATCACACATACCGTCAATCAGTCTGTTTATGGTCGATCCTGCAGATTTAAGTGTGTCAGTGGAATTGTAATATTTAAAACATAATAATAATAAAAAATATTTTATTGTATCTATTGTACCTACATGGGTTTGACAAAAACAGAACAACTACAATTTCCGATTTTACGTCATCTGACATACACAGGAAAATTAGTAAATATCTCTATGATCTCTATAAAGATTATGATTGACTTGTTTAACAGCATAGGTTTTCAACCTGCCCTAGATGCCCGCGATGCAGCCATGAAGAAACAGCAAATAGATCCTTGCAAATGTAAGACCAGTTCAGTTTCGCTAAGTTTGTCAGAAGTAAACCGGAATAAAAATACCCCTGAAGATCTTATGTGTACCATATTGCTGCTGTAGAATTAGCGTGGAGAGGTGGCGAGGACGTTACCTGTCTCTTTGATTTTTTTCAAATCGAGAATAATAACGATGGCTCTCCAACAAATCGCATTGAATATAATCCGGTGTTCAGTAAGACTTGCCAAGGCGGTTCCAAAAGATACACAAATAGTAAATGGTTGATTGCCAATAGTGAAAGTCAAAGTTGCCCTGTACGCCTTTTTCATGAACTGATATAAAAATGAAGCGAACATAGGTATTATCTCACCGCAGCTGTTCTTAAAACCCAATAGAAACTGGAAAATGGAAACCGATAATTGGTACTACAATATTCCTGTTGGAAAAAATACTGTTAATGGATGCACTAAATTGTCTATTGAGGCTATTGGCCTGAATATAAAGGGAGAAAAGATAACAAACCATTGGAACACGTCAACTGCTGTTAGCGAATTAGCAAAATATGGTGTGCAAGAAAAACAATTGCTGAAAATTACTGGTCATAACAATTCAATTTCTATAAAACCATACTTAAACATCGACCTATAGTAGAAAAAAATAGCCAGTCTAATTTTGCGTTAAATTTTAATAACTGTATCTTCAGCAGCTGTACATTTAATAAAAAAATAGTTGTATTGCGACTTATTTGACTTTTTGTCAAAAAATTTTCTGACCGAATATCTCTCTGATAATGACAAATAACCTCATAATTTTATGTCAAATTTCTCAAGCACGTTGCATACATTATCAATGTTCTAGAGACATTGTAGCTGAAAATATTACAAATAATCGATGCTTTCTAGTATACATTTGGTCAGTAATGAGTGATCCAAAGAGTAACTGTATATTGTAGACTTGAAAATAATAGAATTTAGCCTAATATGCCTTAGTATAATGTTGCTAGTTTGCTATGTACAGGGCGTGATTTCAAATTTATTCTGTAATTCTTGACACAATACTTAATTTTAAATATTTTGTAGAGGGCACTAGTTATGCACTGCAGTGTTGCCAGTCCTTTAACTTAAAAAGTACTAGAAGCTCATTTGAAAAGGTACTAGAATTTCTGAAAACTTTCTAGATTTGAATGATTGACATAATGCAGCCATTTGTTAATATTTTAATGGAAGTAAATATTTATGAGTATTCAATAGAGACAAAAGTAATCTTTATTGATCATGAAAATTAATTTTAGTAGTCTAAACCAATTAGCCTTTTATTTTAAATTTCCCATATATTTATGTGGCTTAAAATTCTTTTGTGACTTGACGTCATAAATGTGACGTATGCAGCTGATTTTAAGACTTAAGCTGGTTTCTGATACCAACTTCTTGCGTTTGATGTCATTTGCTTTCTATTGGTGAGTGAGAAATTTGAAAATCATAAAACTGGTCGAGATTGGCGTGTTATTTTCAAATTTCTCAACCAGTAATAGAAAATAAATGACGTTAGACGCAAGAAGCAAGAAGTTGTTATGAGAAACTAGTTTTACATTATCGATGGGGAGTGAGGACATGACACAAGCGTAAGCGTATCACTTTGAAATTAGTTGGAAATTTCGAAATTGATTTGAAATTAAAGATAATAGAAGACAGAAGAAACTTAACACGTGGAAAAAAATAATAATCAAGTGACATGTTTTTTTTGTACCTGTTACATATATAGATTTTATTAGGAAATATATACGAAAGAAAGTTTTACAGAATATTGTGTGATTTACAAAGACGCTCCCAGACTCAACTGCTCCCTAACAGAAAGATGAATTTTTGAAAAACATAGATACAGCATACAAAATAACATAAAATAAAATCTATTTCAAATATAAACAGCAATAAAGAATGTATTAAAAACTATAAAACTCTATAATTAACTGAAATACACAGCCATTACAAACACCAAGTAAATTGTTGACAGGTACAGTCACAGAATATACAGACTATAGAGATGATCCTAAAATTTAATAAAATTTATGTGTCTATTGGGTCTATTTTGATCCACAAACCATGATAGACACAGCACATGGCAATGACATGACCAAAGAACATAAAGAAAATAGAGAGTTGATGACAGATTAATAGATGTTCACTAAACTCCACCCCGCAGGCCACAGAACTATCAACTTCTTCAAAGTTCAGTGTAGACACAGTTTCTCTCGAAAAGTACTAGATTTTGGCTTGGGCGTACTAGCGTACTAGACTGAGCGAAAAAGTACTAGATCTAGGACAATTGTACTAGGACTGGCAACGCTGATGCACTGTAACATAGTTACCTTTCATCGTAACAGTTTTAAAGCCCTATATGGACTTTATACAGGGTATCTCAGCAAACTAAGAAATTTCAAGAATCAGTTACAAAATGGAAAAGCGTTGAGAAATTAAAATTAATTTTGTTATGTGAAAATATATTGATAGAAGGCTTTTCTTGATGTAATTATTGTTAATTACCGACTATCATATTTTCTTGTGTATTCTCTGTCACAATTAGTAATTAAGTGTAAATTCTGCCACTTCCAACATTTTGATAACTTGAGTCGTTTAATTGCAAAAAATCCTGTTCACAAACATAATCGCGCATGAACTATATTTCCCTTGTTATAAGTCGAGATATATTTTCTAGTTCAGCGGATAAAATTTTCTTGTAGAAATACAGATACATTTCTCAGTTTAAAGTGGTTATTGGGCAATCCCAATAAGATTACTCACCAGTTTAAATGGAAAATATAATAAGGGATATGTTTTTCGTGCACGATGGTGCTTCTCCTCACTTTACTAGAAATGTTAGATTAGATATCCCATGTATATGAAAATATTTTTTTAGAGATATAATTTGTTTGAAAAAGTGTTAGCCTAAACAAAATTTTAGGAAGAATTTCTGAAAATCCTAGAGCCTTTAAAAATTAGAATTTCTGAAATCAAAAAATGCGGATCAAATAATTAATAATAATAATTTCTCAAGTTGACCGCATTATGTACCCATTTTACCTGATATTTCAAAATCCCTCTGTATAAGAAACAACGTTTTATTTTAGAGCCCCACCAAAATTTTATTTAGTCCCCACCGTTAAAGTTAGAATGCCTGTTTTCTTTTTGGCAAGGTTTCTCTATAAATGAATGAAAACCGTTTTCAACGTATTAATCCAATTTACAAGCTCCAATATCTTCTTTTCCGACATTTTAAGCAAATTTATTTGCAAAAAATCGTTAGAAACGGAAGTAATTTACTTAAAACTCAAGCAATAAGTGCTTTTATTGTTCAAAACTGCCTTCCCAGAACGAGATAGGCTGTTATTGCAATTTGTCGAATTTCCCCAACGAAAATATAATAATATTCGGCGAACTTTTTTAATATCGGTGTAAGAATCAAACTTTCTCGTTGGTCCGTCCAAAGTTAGTAAAAAATATTCTTGTTTGCCACCGCGACGTCTGTTCGGGAAGTTTTCTCGTAAACAGGCCCTAGTAACGATGTGCGGGCTATTCACCGAACGGTTTGTCAGAAATATTAGCCTGGGCGACACGTCCACAGACATATAAAGTTTTGAGGGATTAAGCTGAAAAAATGTTCAGTGAATTCGGGGCTCTGAATTACATAACTGCGGATAATATGGTCATAACTAATAACGTATAATATATTAATCTTTGCTTACATCCTGTGTTATGGCATTATTTCAGATGCTAGGAATTTTTAAGTAAGAAGTACACTTGTTTATAGGTCTTAAAATAGAATTAGCTTTAATGAAATAATAAAGCATAAGTATTTCATTTGTACTTCTGGTAATAATTTAAGTTAAAATATGTATATATACAGGGTGTTGAAATATACATTTTTTCCAAGAACTAATAATACTAATAATACTAATTTTCACTTGCTGAATCTTAGATACATTTAACTCTGTCGCCTTAGGTTCAAGGTCATTTTAAAGTCAAAGCGAAATATACAGGGTGGACCAGACCAAAAATAACCGTAGTTTGCTATACAAACAATAGTCCAAAATTGCTTTGTTACGAAAATACAGGGTGTTGGAGTTTGTTCTGAAAAACAGAAAAATACATTTTTTTTTAAACCGCTCGAGATAATTAAATGAAAATTGGCAGGTGTCAATAGCATTGGAAGACTTAAGTTTTGCAATACAAAAGTTTCTTTTACTGTCACCAATGGCGCAAGTAGCAGATCGTCAGTGGATATTTTCCAAAAAAAAAAAAAAAACAAAATAGTACGTCCCTGATTTTTCTAAAAATTAATATTACTTTTGAATTCCTCGTTCAATTTGGCACAAAAAAAATTCTCTTCACTTTTTTTTTGTACGATGCACCGTTTAATAAATAATAAATTACTTTAAAACTTGTGTTTTCCTTCAAATGGATTATTATTTGTTAACTGCATACCAGATACATTTGCTGCGTTACATACACATTGCATACACCGTGTATTAACAACCTTTATTTTCACAATGAATGCCAAAAATTAAACTAATTAAAATTATTAACAAACAACACAAGTTATAAAAATTGTTCAAAATGGGAACCATGTTTTTCATTGCACAACTGGCATCTACGTACAATAAATCTATTTAAATTATTTAGATGTGGTATTATTGCATTACAACAATTTCTTATACGAGTAATAAGTTCATCTTGTGTGGTCACGGGAGTCGCATAAACTTTATCTTTTAAAAAACCTCACACAAAGAAGTCTAACACGGTAATATCCGGAGACCGTGGTGGCCATGAAACTGGGCCCTCTCTGCCAATCCATATGTGCGGAAAGTTATTGTTCAGCCAATTTCTAACGTTTCCACCAAAATGAGCGGGACAACCGTCGAGTTGAAAAAATGAAGTCTGTCTTAAAATTATCGGTATTTCATCCCACATATTGTGATGTTCCGTTTCTAAAAACTGTAAGAAGTTTTCTGCGTTTAAGCGTTGAGGTAAAAAATAAGGTCCAAACAGATTGCTGTTGTAAATCCCTATCCAACTAACTATACCCCGACGGGTAAAGCAGGCTTCATCAGTCCACAGTATGTTGTTCAAAAAATCCCTGTTTTCTTGAACTGAGCGAAGGACCCACTGACAAAAAGTCACTCTTTTCTCTTCATCTCCTGGATGTAAACCTTGAACAGGTTGTAGGTGAAATGGACGCCTGTGATTCCGTTTTGAGAGTACGAAGTACATTGGATTTAGAGATGCGGATAAAACGAGAAACTATACGGAAACTTGTTGTTGGATATCTGTCAAACTCGTTTAATATCCATCGAGAAATTCTTTGTTGTTGGTTTGAGTTGGCATTATTTCGATCTCCATGTAAATTTCCTAAACCATTCTCCATTAATTGCTGATGAATTTTTGTGAACATATTACGACTAGGATGTGGTCTTTGCGAATATCTTCTTCTGTATTCTTCTGGCGGCCGGCCTTGAGTTTCCATTAGCAAATCCATACACAAAATGGATATCCGCTATTTCTTGATTTGAAAATCTAAACGGAATTTTGATACTACTACTACACAGAAGACAAGTCTATTTTAGATTTGGCATACGTTGACATGAAAACCGACGCCAACTAGTCGTTGTAAATTTGTTTATCTGGTGGTTGCAGTAAGTGTATCTGCTATGCAGCTAACAAATCATAATCCATTTGAAGGAAAACGGTGCGTCGTTAAAAAAAAATTCAAGAGAGTTTTTTCTACCAAATTGAACGAGAAATCCAAAAATAACATTAATTTTTGGAAAAACCAGCCACGTAACATTTTTTTGTTGGAAATTAGCTACTGACGATCCGCTACTCGCGCTACTGGTGACAGTAAAAGAAACTTTTGCATTGCAAAACTTAAGTCTTCCATTTCTATTGACACCTGTCAAATTTCATTTAATTATCTCGAGCGGTTTAAACAAAAAATGTATTTTTCTGTTTTTTAGAATAAACTTCAACACCCTGTATTTTCGTAACGAAGCAATTTTGGACTATTGTTTGTATAGCAAACTACGGTTATCTTTCGACGTAGAACATACGCTTAAAGTTTGGCACGAAAAAGCTGGTCCACCCTGTATATATGCAAGTGGACCAGAAGTTTATGTTTCTGGGGTCGCTGAATCCGAATCTGGGATCCATTTGATCCTATTACCCTATATTCAAGGTCGTTCCAAGGTCAAAGGGGAATATATATGCAAATTGAACAAACTATCGTACATTTATGTTTTTGGGGTCACTGAATCCGAATTCGAGATTTATTTAACATCTTATCTAACATACGTCAAGGTCATTCGTAGGCCAAATCTCAGTTTTTACATCGTGGTTGAAAAATATTGTTTAAAATACGAGTAGAATCAAATCTTCCGTTTATCGTTACTGAATCAGTAAACGCTTGGAGTCTCTTTCGTAAGCTATTGCATTTCCTCAAATCTACTGATATTAAGGAGATTAATGAACAAGCTGAACTGTACTAGCCTAATAAATGGAGGTTGTCCATTGGTTGTTTAAAGATAAGCCGTCCTTTTTCATAACATTAACGTAAACCCCTCCATTTCTCTAGCGCATTCAATTGTTTGAAAGACAGTATACAAGCATGAAGTCAGTCCTTGAACACGAATGTCAAATTTGTGGGAAAGTTGTCACTATTTTATTGCGACAACAATCAGGTTTCCCAAAATATCCGTGCTTCTTATGTGACTGAGGCAGTAGAGATTAAAAAAAATATTATATTGGTATAGTAAACGAATGGCCATGAAGAGCTTAATTTCAACCAGGTACTAAGAACGTCAATAGAGAAGCATTAGTTGCTTCTCTTAAAACCCTGACTAACTTTTCAAGTTTGGAGTTATGAAACAATGTGAGAGCTCTTAATAACGAAGGTGAATTGTATCTCTATTACGAAAAGTTTTTCTCAATATTTGATATGCAAAACTGCGAGAAGGAATTTTCAGTAGGTAGATCCCAGATTGGTAAAATGACAAGAGACGACATTTCTGTCATCAAAATGAGAAAAGACAAAAGCGGCATGGCTGAGTTTCAATTGGGTTATCGAGAATTTTCTGAAGAACCATAATAGTCCAGATTACAGGGAAAAAATAGTACAAATGGTGGAAAATTATAGGTAACTTGGTTACTTGATTAATCTGAAATTACATTTCATAGATTGCCATATACCCACAAAATTCTAACGCTTGCAATAAAGAACAAGGTGAAAGATTTTATCAGGACCTGAAGAATGCAGAGCGACGTTACCAACGCAGATGGGAATAAATAACTAAACTAAACTTTAGCTTTTTTATATGTTTTACAATAAAATTCCGACCTTACTAAAAACTAAATAACAAAATACACTTTGTGAAATTTTATAGATATAGGTTGTTATATTTTTTAATTATTTTATAGATAATAAATAACTGCGATTATCTGTTGTGTAGCATATTCCGACAAAACTTCTTTAACAATAAATTTTATGATTACCATACTTATATGACATGTGTGACAAGTTTTGCGACGTTTTATGTGCTTTACTTAGATGTATTCAAATATCATAAATATTTTATAACCGCGATATTCTCCTGATGATGGCTATTTGCAAAGAATATTTTACATTTACGATAAATGTAGCGAAAAATATATCTTATTGTAGAAATCATAAAATTTTAAATGTCAAATAACATTTCTACACAGCTGAACATACTGAGTTGGAAAATCTACTGGCTTAATTTTATTTCATATTCAAACAAAGTTTATAAAGAACGTATGTTTTTTTAATGAAATTATAAAATTTTATATAAACTAATATTTCTGACAATATTTTAAATTTAATAGAGTGATAAATTCTGTTGTATTGGTTAATCACACCACTAAAAAAATGCAGAGCTATACAATTTTAGTCTATAAATATTGTAAACCATAGGTTTGGTTGTTAAGAAAGCTAAAATATACGGTACATTATGTTATGTCGGAACTGATAATCTAATTTTTATTCATTTGCTTCTAAATGTTTATATACAGTGTGTCCCGTTTTTCAGGTTAAAACTTCTGGATATTTTATTGAAATGGCAAAAGCCTAGCCTACTACGATTGTTGCTTTTCCAGGAAGTATTATGTTTTTTTTTGTCAAACAAATAATATTACCAGGTTATTCAGCACCCATCAAAATATCTATATATCAAATTGTATCGACAAATGTCGTCGAGTGCTTTTTATGGATGCCAAACTTCTAAAAATCATAACTAAAAATTATAAAAAGCAGATCAAAAATTGCTATAAACTTGAAAACAAATACCAATCGGACAAAGAAAAAAACACAAACACTACAAATGTAACACTTTTAACTGCGGTGCAAATTGTACAAAACATATGTAATGAAATATGAATACTAATTAAAGAATCAAAGAATTACAAAACGTTAATCTCAATCATATTTTAGTTTTCTCCACCAAGCCTTCCAGACGAACACATTTTTCCAGTCGGCTTCTTAAATTTAAAAATACTTTACATATCTTACATTGTTTAACAACCATTACATTTTTGCACTTTAATTATTTATACTGCGGCAACAATTGAAAGTATTAAACTGTTTTTTGAGTGAGAGATTGGTGTTGTCTTCACTTTCATGACCATCTTTGACCTGTTTATTATAATTTTTAGTTCTGATCTTTCGGAGTTTGGGACCTCATAAAAAACACGCAATAGACATTTGTCGATCAAATGATATGGTTGCTTTGATGTGTGTTGCCTAGAAATATTATCTTTTGACAAAAGGATGCTTAATAGTACTTTCTGGAAAAATTACTCTTTTTAAAAATAGTAGTAGGCCAGACATTTTTCACATCAATAAAATGGTTAGTGGAATATAACCTCCACTCAGAGTAGTAATTACTAAAAAAAAAATGGTTTGCAGAAATTCCACAGTTTTCTCACATTTCCAAAGATGTTAACCAGAAAAACAGCATACACTGCATGTTAACTAAAGAGGTTTTATTCTTAAAAAGTCAGAATAGGACTCATTTGAACACTATTTATTATCTGCGTATATGAAAAATACAGTATATCTTGCTCCTCTCTTTCTTGTTTCGTTTTGCTTATGTCCCGCTTAGACTTTCTTGGTTGTCCTGCCAAACACGTGACAGAGTGTGATAAAATGGTGAGTGGAATATAACCTCTCCTTAAGATACTAATTTTTAAAAAAATGGCTTTCAGAAATTTCACAGTATTCTCACATTTCCAAAGATGTTAACCTGAAAAAGGGGACACACTATAGATAAACTAAAGGGGTATCTTAAAAAGTCAAAATAAGACTCAGTTGAAAACTATTTATTACCTGCATATATGAACGATACAGTATATGCGTCGTAGGTACAACATACTAGGCTTGCTCTTCTCGTTCTTGTTTCGTTTTGCTCATGTCCCGCTTAGCCTTTCTTGGTGGTCCTGCCAAACACATGACAGAGTGTGATAAAATGGTTAGTAGAATATAACCTCTCCTTAAGGTACTAATTATAAAAAAATGGCTTGCGGAAATTTCACAGTTTTCTTACATTTCCAAAGAAGAAAGACCTAACAAAAGGAACACTGTATATAAATTAAAAGGGTTCTACTCTTAAAAAGTCAGAATAGGACTCAATTTAACACTATTTATTACATGCACATATGAACATACATACATATATGCATCGTACGTACAACATACTCCTCTCTTTCTTATTTTGTATTCCTCATGTCCCGCTTAGCGTGACAGAGCGTGACGTGATACTATAGTCATTGGGTAAAAGCTATTTCCTTACTGAATGTTATCGTTGAACCTAAAGGGGTATCCGCTAACACGGTCAGGGTGAATTAGACCCCTTCAATATTTCTTGTGCTAACATACGTAATATATATTTTTGACTGTAATATGTCCCTGGTCTAATCTTAGAATGACTGAAAAAAATTGAATGAGCCCCTGTATAAGCGCTTGCATCCATTTATTTTACAATAATTGACTTATTCATAAATATTCTCAGCACCACGTTTAATAATAAACATAGATAGTATGGACCTAGATTTGACAGGTATTAAAATGAACTATAACTACAACAATATTCATTAGTATTCTGTCTTTATGGTAAAATTATTGTTACAAACATAACCTTAACTCAATTAACAACTATTTGTTTGCAAAAGTTTTGCATTTATTGCTTTCAAATTATGTCAACTACTAAAAAGACTTGAACAACACTAATAAACATATTTTATATCTACCTATTGCCCACCATTGGCAAATATGTTAATATACAAGGTGTTACTCAAGAACGACCTGTTCTACTGAAAAATATTTTTTTTTGTTCTCAGCATGTGTTGGTGATTAAGAAACAGAGACTCCTATTGTGTAATAGTGTTCCTATAAAAACCACGCCTCTTATAGAATTGTATTTGAATCGAAAAATTATTTTTTGTCAACTTGCTATTACCCAGAGATCCGTGTAATATCTCAAATCATTTTCAAGATAAAAAACTATTTTGACATTCTCTATCTGGCAAAGAAAGCATTTCCAGACTCATACTGTTACAAACTTATTTATTATTTTGTCCTCCAGAACACATACTTGAAATTACCCTTTCCTCCTGAAACATTCTGTATTTCTATGATGGTGACCTGAAGATTATACAATATCCAAATAAACTAAGGATACACAAAATCTGCCCAAATCAAGTATCTTCGAATATTTTGTCATGGTTGCTGATTTTTATTTGTGAATAGTTAAACGTTATTTAGATATTTATGTATTTATTTAGCATACGCCACCCGACAGCTACCAATTAGTTAACTAATATATGGGTGCGGATGACATATGAGTAAAATTTGTAATATATATATAATTAATTTGTTGTCGATAGTGGGAAATTAGAGGCCAAATTTCAAAGAAAACACCAAATGTTGTCAATTGTCGACGTTTCGTCACTTATCGTGACATCCTCAGGACAATTACAGATTTAAGTGCTTCACTGTGTTTTCCGAGTCTCGTACATAGTATGTCATATAACAATCTTGGACAGTATAGATAAGTAGAAAATAACGTACACATATATGAAGAATCGTTCGTCGTTCTACATAAAAAAATAATAAATGAATTAATTAAACCCATATTGGATAGTTTTCACAGTAGAATTCCATGATCCAACCGATCAACTGTATAAACGACATCAACCTGATCACCACTATCCAAGTGCTTAGAAATATATTGGGTAATACATGTCAAATTGGTAACTGTTGATCGATCTGGAAAGAAGCCATGCTCAGTATATATAGAAGATTTTACGTGAGAGAGTGTCATAACAAGGATTTCAAAAACCTAGTTATAGGACGATAATTTTCTACCTCATCTTTGTTGTCTTTTTTAAAAATTGGACAAATCCAACCCAATTTCCACCTGTATGGAAATTTAGCCATCTTTAGTGGCAGGTTATATAAATAGCATAAGGGTTTGGCAAATATTGAGGCACAATCCTTGAAATAAAAAGCGGCTAAGCCATTAGGTCCTGCTGTATTTTTAAGCTTCAATTTTTTTAAAGAGCATAAAACTTCAAATTCGGAAAACATACGCAATATTGCAAGAAGAACAATTTATATTTGGTGTATTGTCACAAACTGAAGTGGAAGTCATAATATCGTTGGATTGGAGTATGCACAATTTAATGATCCCTCGTCAGAGGCAATTTACTGAAAAATATATTACACTAACTTTTCTATTTATTCTCATGAAAGAAATACTCTCTAAAGTCCGGTGTCTGTAATTAGCCTCATAAATCAAAAACATTTTCTCTGATTAAGAAACCACCTTAAGAAATCAAGACAGCTATTGAGAGTTAGTGAGATAAATACACCATTTATCTCATTAATTTAATGAACAGTTTCACTGAATCAGAAACTAATTATTGCGAAACAGGTAGTGCTTCCATCCATACCAAAACATTTCTGTTCCTCCATATCACCAAACAGTTGAAAACAATTATATTCCTATCGATTCTATGAATGAGACGCTCAGCCCTGCGCGTTATTTATAAAGCAGACGCCGTTGACGTGGCGAGCAAAACAAGTGATTTCAGCGGATATAAAGCTTATCTGCGAGGAAGCGTTAATGCAGAAAGACGATCCAGAGGTGACAAAACCGGCAAGAAAGCGATATGGAATATTAAGCTCGGTGACGAACGCTACGAGGAAATACACTGGCTGAGACAGAGAAACAGGAGGAAGCTGTACATAAATAATGTTAGAGTTTTATACCCGAACGCGTAATTCGGTTCTTAACTGAGATTTCTTGAAAGGTTTTCCGAAATCACTTTTCAAATAACTACCATAATAATGACCCAGCTTCGATGCGGTTTACCATTATTTATCATACTGCAAAAGAAATCACATTTGAACACAGAATAACACAATGTTATGTTGACCGTGTTCCACATGGGATTATGTATATTTTTACTTATTTGTATGTAGCAGAGTGTTAAAGGTCTAATACAATACTTTGAGTTAGTATTAGAAATGATATGTGTTACTTATATACTTTTAAGTTTTATTTTAACCATTAAAGGTGTAGAGTTTTATTTTACTGTACTTTACTTCCTCAAGATTTAGTACATGATACACATTTACGCTATTTAAGTGGTAGTGATTGGAACTCTCTCTCTCTCTCTAAAATCACCAGACAAAAAATACAAAAAGTTATAGTCCTGATTTGCTTTGGCTTTAGCACAACTAACAGTAATATTTGTTTCAATTATATACAGTGATTTACAACAAAAATTAGGAAACGAAAAATGTTATGTCAATATCGTAAAGAAATGTTAACAATGTCTTGCAGTTTCCGAAGAAAAAAATTATTGAAATTGTATTTTCAACCTTTACATAACTGGGTTACTATAGTTTCTAGTGTCATCGGAATGGAGGGATTCGGAATACTGAAATCTGATTGCAGTATTAACGTTTTTACGATTAGCTTTTCAAGTGTCAAAAATGGCTTACGTGTCTAGCAGCTCGGAATTGATGGATATCGTTTTAATTTATAGCAAAGTAAGACAAAATGTTTCAGCGGCTCCTCGTCTGTAAGCAGAACAACTTTCTGATAGACATATGTCAAATGCAGGAGGTCCAGGGCGTCCCGGCGTATTGCAACAACTGAACACTTACATACTGTTGAAGAGTCTCCCCGAATAAAACCAGACAAATCGCTCAACAATTACAAGAAATATCCCAATCCCAGGCTCAATTATGTCAATAACTTACGAGTTCAAAACGGATAGGTTATAGGTCGTAGAAACTTGGTAAGACGGGCTCAAATGTGTGTAAGTGTTTACACGTCAGTGAACAAAATTTTAAACCATCAGATATGTCAAATTATTTTATTAATTAAAATTACAAATTGATATTATTAATTAATAATAACAATAACGGAAACAGCAGTTGAATATGCTGATATAAAATTTTTATTTAGTTCTTTCCTAGGGAAATTCTTTCTTCTTCTGTATATAGGCAACAGACGGTTGTGCTGCATAATATGCCTTGCGCAAGGTCAGGCTTTACGGTGGCCCAGTTTCCAGTGCCCTGCAGAAGTGTATTTTTAAATATTTTTTTAATTGCCCTTTCTGATTTTTTTCTTACTGTTACTTTGTAAATTAGATTAGATAAATTCTGATTCACCCTATATAGATTGTTAAGATTAAATCTCAATTAAATCTCAGTGTAAATTTAAATATTCTCAACAAGCTAAAATTAAGTGAACACAACAAGGGGATATAACCAAAATGGTGTGTTATGTACTAACACTGCTAGTTTGCTGCAGCTGTCCACTTCTGCGGAACCAGTTAGAAGTAGGGAATTAGAACACATGGATGTGTTAAACTGATTACTTTTAACATGTTATTAATTTTACAGAGGTTTAATATATTTTAGTATATTATTAGTAATTTTAACATATTGTGAGTAAAGCGTAAAAATGCCTGTGGAAATTTTACACATTTTGAATTAAACAACGGAAAATCACTGTAACGCAAACTGCTGCGTAGCGAATTTTTTGTCATGAATAAATTAGATTTTTGAGTTCCTAGAAATGGCGTATAATGTTTGTATCTGAGTGATCTAATTAATTTGAAAGATAAAAAAATATAACTTAAAAGTACTAGATAGTACCAGCCGAGAAATTTCAAATCTAATATTAAATGTAATAAAAGTTTTAAAAGTACTGAGTAATTTAAAGCATACATCTGTATCCGTGGCATCCATTTGAAATACGACGTTGTTATTAAAGGAGACATCTCTAATTTGGAACAAGGTCAGGAGAATAGAAAGAATTATATATAGAATAACTTTAGAACAATTGAATATCTAAATAAACGCTATTGTGATGTTACCACTGTGAGAGAGAGGATTACCAAACTGCAAAATCGATGATATATTGTTGTTATTGTTTTTTTACTTGAATTCCGCTCTTAAAGTGCTGGAGCTGTTGAAATGAACCTCAGCACTGATACTTACTTTTCTTGATCAGTTTACGCGGTCGTAATAGTTTTTGCTAGGATAATTGTCTTTCTGTTAGAACGAAAGCCATTATTTTTTGTTATTCGCTTTGACAGGGTTCATTATGACAAAATGTCCAAACGATTTTCATCAGTCAGAGTTATAGCGATATTCGATACCTTAACTACTTAATTCTGATCAAACAAAAGAATATGTCGAGAATTTTCCTTTCAATGTTGATACTTCAATCTACAATCCTTTACGCAAATTCCATAACCTCTGCACAAATTTATAAGTTCTAAGTATATTCAATTAAACAATATAACATTCAAACAACTTTAATATATGTCTACCAATTGATTTCCAAAGCATTTTTGCTATGAAAACCAAAAAATAAGGCATTAGCCCAAAATCGTGTATTATAATTTGCCGGTCTTAAAATTTATAGGAAATTAAAGATAAAAGGAAACATGGTATTCTATTAAAAAAATTATAATTAAGTATATATTTGCTATTTGAAACAACTACATTACAAAGCTGCATCAGTTTTGTAGAAAGTAAACAATTGTTTATAATTTCACTATGAGCATTGTTCTCAAAGAGCAAAAATTGAAATAGTGAAGGGTAACTTATGCTGCGCTTGTCCTTTTTATAAAATCACGAACAGTTATCTATCTTTCTCAATATGAAATATAATGTTAACAATTCAGTAATAGAAATAAATGGTATTTGTCAGGAAATTGGCGTATTTCATGATACCCAAAGCCCCAAAATATTTTTATATAAGAAACTGACATTATTATTCGAAGGCCTTTTAAGAGAATTCAATGTTACTTTCATTCACAAAAAAGATATGTACAGCGTCTAAGACCAATGTAAGAATAATATATTCCAAGGCCCTGATGTATACAGCATCCCACATATGGGACATAAAGGAAGACGTGGACAAGAGTGTGAGAACAAAAGTGGCACCTAAGCAATGAAAAGTCAGTAGATGCAGAAGTAGATACAGATTCTTCTGAAGGAGACAGAACATAATGAATACACACAAGTGCCATTTAACGAATGATAACACTAGCGAAAGAGTACCGATACACGGCATTAATAAAGCCAAGAATATAATGAAAGAAACAAAAGATTTTAGCTAAAATAAATCGAAATGATACAAAACCTAAAAAAAATTTCTGGAGTTTGGATTTCTGAAGAGAGCGAGTTATTTCTCGAAACGTCAATAAGTCGGAATCGGCAACGCAGGAATCAGGTCTGCCATTGTTACCTGCAATGAAGTGCACTTAAGAAGATACAAACTGAGTGTCAGAACCTAATTTTAATATGCCACTGAAACAATAACAGATATACATTGCAAATTGTATTTATATGCACAGGATCATCTATAACGCTATGGTCATTACTCAGTAAAAAAAATGGGAATTAATAAATGGAAACTTAGATAATTTATATTGAAATTGTTTCGATGAGTACTAGATACTGCAGTCAAACTATGATGATGTATTTCATAGATAGATGAACCCACGAATAAAGCTGTCTGTTTAGAAATGAAAGAGAGTAATAAAGTTTTATTATGTATGCAAATCGTAAATAAATGTAGTACTGGTGCTTATATTCAATATTTTTATATTATGTATTATCGGTATAGATGAGATGTACTTTAAAAAAAACTTTGTGTGATCGAACCGTACTAAATTGTAGCAGGTAGCTAAAATTTAATCCCCGACAATCCATCTTTGTCTATGCCGCTTCAATTTCTCCGTCCATTTCTCTTATAAGTAAACAATATAAAAACAGCATTTCAAAACTATAGCCTACTTTAAGCACCATAACCGGGTTAAGAGGATTTTTAGTAATTCAAATAAACTTATTCAATATTATTATCAAAATATTTATTTAAATTTAATGAATAGACTTTTATTCCACACAAAAATATATGTATTTTGAAAATTCAAATTATGGTGAGTAAATGTAGTGTTGTATATATGTACAATAAAGAAAATAAAAAAGTAGGTATATTAAAATTCATCCTCTGAATATTCTGATGAATTATTTTCTTCTCCTAGATTGATAACGATAGGTTCCACAGTAACGTCAATTAAATTATCGAGTTCCCACATTTTCTCCTGTTCTTTTTGTACACGATGTATACATCTTTGCCACTTATCTGCAGTTACTCGTTCCAAAGAATTTTTAACAAAATTTTCACGTCACTTAATTTAAACGTCGTATTATTATGCGCCCAGACTAATTCGAGTGGGTTAAGTTCACAGTGATAAGGTGGTAACCGTAGGACCGTTATTTGGCGATTTGTTGCCATTTTATCGATAACATATTTTTTCTGATCTTTATTAAGATTGACAAGTGTCAAAAGTTACTTTTTCGCCATATTTGTTTCAAATGAAATGTTTTTTTCTAGATAACCATTGAATTATATCGGCTTTCCTCCAAGCAGTCGTAGGCGTCCGCTCGGTCTGCCTTGAATAATAACTGGCATTATCCATGACAATTACAGACCCCGGAGGAATAAGATCCAACATCTGTGTAAAATACTCTTTGAAAACATCTGCGTTCATGTCTTCGTGATTGTCATCTGTATTTTTAGATTCAAATAAAAGTAAACAGCCATCTACAAAACCACTGGCACTACCTATATGTGTCACTATTAATCTTCGCCCTTTACTTGAAGGTGTCTTGAACCCTGTTGAAAGTCCATCCAAAAATGCTTGTCGAAAACTTTTTACATTTTTATCTTGCCATACTTTTGTTACAGTATATCCCTCGTTGACCCAAGTTTCGTCTAGATAATAAATATTCCTCCCTTCGTCACGGAATTTTCTAATAGATCTTAAGTAGGATCTTCGCCAACAAATAATTTCATCTTTATCGATAAGAACTGATTTAATTTTCTGCTTTTCCCAGCAAAAATTCAACTCTCGTAAGACGGCCCTTAATTTGCTTCTACTGATTTTTTGCAAATCGTTGTCCTCTGAAAGTCCACTTAAAATTTTGTTTAACGTTAGTATTTCTTTTTTAAAATAAAATGAGTGTACTTTTCTGCGAATGACATTTTTGAAGAAAACATCTATAACGACTTTTGACCTCCCTGTAGATGATTTTGGGGGATTTACGGTATCTTGTCCATTTTTTGTTTCCGTTAAAAGTCTGTACATAGTCGATTTTCCAATGCCTGTCATTTTGGAACACTTTTCCACGATGTCGTCAACACTGTTGGTAGGATTTTGGTGTTTCAATGCATTAAATACATTTAATATAATAATCTTCTCATTCTGAGACAGCGCACATCTTTTCACGCGTTTACGTAATCTGATAAGTTCGACATTTTACCCAAACAGTATTCTATCCACTGGCACAATAGTCACTAAACACAAGTCGAATTTTACTCTACTGCACTAGCACGTATATTCAGCTCTAAGACTGGATTGATCTGTCACAATACACTGGCTCCTGCCCTATGATATATCCAGAAAAATATAATAATGTACACCCATTACCTGTTAGCATTAGTGTTATCCGATAATTACCTGAAACGAAATATTACCACGCCCATGGCCGGTTCTTATCTCGGGGTTTTATTACTCTCTTTCATTTTCAAACAGACTATAGGAAAAAATCTTAAAAGCTTAACTCAAGTTTATTTGTTTCGTAGATGCATCATATAACACATTTATCAAATGATTCCAAAAAGTAGATGCCAGCTGAAAACGATATTTTGAAATTCTCAGTGATTGAATATGTTCCAGATGACAATACGCCTCCCGCTGATGTAGACCCGTAGGGAACGGAGGCACAACAATAAAACATTTAGAGCAAAATAGAATCAAAAAGCGAGTCACGCGCTCTCTTAAAATATGGAGAAGGCAGCCAGCAAAGTGTTTGATAATGTGCTGACTTATATACATTTATCAAAATAACCGCTTAAGACTCGGTTTGTAAAATGCGGGAATGCGATCCGGCCGCCGTATCCTATATTTCGATTCGGAAATTTCTGGAAGTAAAGGGGCTTTATGGAGAAAAAACCGCATGCAAATCAACATATTCAAATGCGATTGGCTGGGAGGAAAGATTCGATGAGGCGGAATATTTCTTATGTGATCTGGGCATTGTGGGTTAGTTCCTAAATATATTTAATGCCGATTTGAAAGGAGACGCTTATAAAAAAATACTTTTATATGACATACACTTTGTGTCAAAAGCTTCCGCAGGTTTACTTGAAAAAAACCCAATCCTTGCTTTGCAGGATCACAGAATTAGTGATTTTGAATTATATTTTGAGTTGAGTTTTACAAATGTGGCAAAGGGAGTGAGTTCAAATTTCATGTTTTACAGGAGCTAAATAAAACTGTTTTACAAAGAAGTTTATCCTGTTTTGTATTTATAAAAATCACCAATGTCATTTGATGTAAAATTTATACAGGAATTGAAAGGATCAGGCTATTTTGAAAAATCAGTACATATATGACCTATCCTTTTACGACTCATTATATTCAACTTTGTCAAAATTCAAAGGGCTGCATGTCAACTTATTTTATTTATTTTATATATACTCAAAATTCTACATAGTTATACGAAGACACATATAAATGATATGCATATTGCAAATTATTTTTAAATAATGGTAATAATATAACTAGCAAAATTTTTGTAGAAAGAAACCAATTTGTTACGTAAGAAATTAGTAAAACTTGCAAAATTCTCCAACAAATATTTGTTCACATATCATTTTTATCTATATCGCTATACAGGGTGATTCAGAACTTATTTAAAAAAAAATTGGGAATAGATGCGTCATGAAAAACGGAGTCACTATCGTAAAAAAAATTGTTGTAAAATCTTTGTAGTGTAAGAGAAAAAAATTACTGCAGTTCTAGTAGTTTCAACCTTTACATCACTGGGCTACTGTAATCTCTAGCCAGGCGATTTCAAATATCCGATTACCTATCCTGTTAATTTTTTAATGTTGCAACTATTTACATTAGTTGTTCAAGTATCAAAAGTGGTTTACGTGTATAGCAGTTGATGATTTATGGTGAAGTGAAAATGCTTTAGCAGAACGATTTCCCGGTAAACATGTGCCAAATGCAGGTACTTTTACAACGGTGTGCAGTGAGTGCAAACGCTGGCGCGACATGAGAAATTTGCAACCGAATCGTGGAAGAGATGGAGGTCCAGCAAGAGTCCGTCACGCGTTTGAAATAAACTGATTTTTTACGCTCGGCCCATAACACTTATTTAGACAACGAATAAACATGGCGGTTCAAATAAAAAAACAAACAAAGTTGTTTTCTAAGGCTGCTGTGTAATATTTTTCTCAAAATTAGATTTTA
The DNA here is from genome assembly GCA_037114965.1 of Monochamus alternatus. Lineage (NCBI taxonomy): Eukaryota > Metazoa > Arthropoda > Insecta > Coleoptera > Cerambycidae > Monochamus > Monochamus alternatus. The sequence goes on from CM073429.1 coordinate 26,661,914, forward strand.
ATTATTTAAATTTAATGAGTAAACTGTGCAAGAAATCGTCATATTTACAATTTATTTACTTAAATCGAAAATTGGTTACACGACGGAAGTAAGTCTGTCTTTTAGCTTTGCAACGATACCAAAGTTATATCGAATTGATAACAATTACTCAAAATTCTAAGCTAAATGCCGAACGTCTACAACTTCAGAAACGAATATATTTTAAATGCTGCAACCACGTGTGTTTCACTCAGTGGGATGGGCTTAGAGATTAGTAAATGCGGGCAGGACCGGAGTTCAAAGAAATACATAGTCACTTATAATCTATACGTTCTCAGTTGATACAGTATTGAATTAATCGATCTTATGGAGTTCGATGCTGATTCTTTTGTTGGCGGTGGTATCTAAACCTTTCTTGTAGAATACATTTTTTCGTTTAGACCAACAGCTCCGGAAATATAAGAAGTTCTACTAGAATTCCTTAGGTATGCAATTTTTACATTGCTTATTAAAACAATGTCATTTTTTCGTAAGTTCCAAATTGAACAAAATTCTCCGCAAATTAAATACGTATTTTCCATATTAAAATAAGAATAAAACACTGAAATAAATGTAGTCACTATATTTATTTTATATAAAAATTTACCTGTTCTCAAATCTTTGTTCTTCTAATTTTAAAGAGGGCAATGCCATAAATATATTAAACACAATCATAATATGTACAATAAAATGTTTTTCTCATTATGGAAAATATAGATATTTTTAACTCGTCGAATGAATGCGCTGTCCTATTTCTGAAAACATCTTCTGCATCATAAGTATGCACACGGCGCATTTTTTTCGAAAAGGCGTTAAGTTATCAAAAATTGGTGTATACCGTGAGAAGTACTGTTTTATATAAGCTGTAAAAAAAACTACGAACATAAGTAAAATCGTTGATTTACAAGCACGATGTAACGAAAAACGTAATAATTGTCAAATAATGTGCCAAGCATCGATAATTTGATTTTATTTTTATAAAATGCGGCCCTACTAAAAAAAGTTGTACAAGTCCATTTTGGATACTAAAAATGTCCTTCTACAAGATGGTTATATTTTCTTAAAAACAAAACGGCATAATTGCTAGCCGATTTTACTCCACAAAATCTAAATATTCTAAATACGTCCACCGTAAAGTCATTGTAGTGGGACAGCGATAATCTCCACCTCCAGCCGTAACGCCCGTGCACCCGACCCCGGAGCGCTACCCGAGGAGTGTACAGAGCACGGACTCTTAATACCAAGGAATTGGACGTGAAGGACCTTTACCATGGCCGCCACGATCTCCTGACTTTAAATCATTATATTAATAATTAATAACAATAGTTGCAAAAGCAGGTGCAGTTGCATTTGTTGTATAAAAATAGTTGTTGTGAAATACTGAAGTGTATTTTTAAATCATTTTTAAACTGTTATTTTTAGAAAATTGTATTTGTAAGAGTCCCCTGTACATCATTTTTTTAGATAAGTTCTGGATCACCCTATTTCTTACAAAATATATTTAATTAAATTATTTTCCATTCTTATAATTGTTACAATAGTAGTAAGTATATAGTATTAAATATAAGTTTTAATACGTGTACCTAATGTACGTTTTAAGTAAAGCAACATATCGAACAAAGAGAAAAGAAAAATCTGCAGTGTTTACTATCTTTATTATAAGTAACAATAACTGGGTAGTACTTGACTATATGACAAGTTTATCGCACCAGAATGCGGTCCATATTCTCCTAGTGGGATGTCGTGAAATCTAACACTTATAAATAAAAGTTTCGAAAGTAAACTTTATCGACAATAAAATTTCCGCCATCTTACAGTGGAACGTGTAGTGCTTCCTCCTGGTTTAAAGTACTTCGAGAAAACTTCTGTCGCTATAAAAATTGCTTTACACTTCGCATTTTCTGAAGTTTGTTTTAGATAGTAAAACGGGTATGGAGTGTTCATAAAATCTCATCTAAAAAAGCCGTGATTTTGCTAGTTTTAGAAAATTAATAAAAAATTGACAGAATTCACCACAAAATAAACTTGACATATTGGAAGTGGTAGTAGTTATCAAGGCTACAATAAACTCGTCACTGGCATACAGAATGTTCTACAAATATTGGCAGATGGTAGTGTATTTTATAACGCTCAGATATGTTCATTATGATTATTATTTATGCAGTCCCTAGTAAAACAAGCTTCATGAGACCACATGACAAGCGAAATGTATCTGTCATTTTGTGCATCTTGAAGCGACAAAATTCTAATTGCTGAAGAGCATCTCCAGCATGTAACGCTTGTACATTTTGGCAATGAAACGGATGTAACATTTCTCTGCTCAATACACGCTATACAAAATTCGGTGATAAATGAAGATTACTTGCTATACATTTAACAGTAATTGCAGAGTTGTCAACGACAATATCAATTATATCTTCTTCATTTTGTACATGTTCTTCAGTAAGACTAATGACTTCTGTTGGAATGGGCTTGCCTTCTTCTCGAAGTCTACAAAATGATGTACTAATACTAAAAACTATATGGGTAGGATGATGTCTATTTGAATATCTGAAAAATGATGGTTAAATTATCGATATTCTTCTTGTTAGCATGTGGTTTCAATGTGAACAAACAAACTGTTGGGTGCAACAAAAAATGTTCAAAGTGTCCTCCATCTTGTTGCTAACAATACCCTAATCAATAATAAAAAACATTCTGAATACACGCACTTCCTGCGTTACTAGCCTAATTTCATCCCTGGTTCTTGCTTGAAACTCGGCGATGTCGTTAGGTTTAGTAGAAGAAACCTTGTTTTTCAGATATCCTTGAAAAAATCTAATGAGGTAAGACTGGGTAATCTTGCTGGCCACTCAATTGAGTTCCTTGTTCTTCCAATCCACCTATTCAGAAATACTTCGTTGAGATAGGTTCTTACATTTTTGCGTAAAGTGTGGTGATGACGAGTCTTATTGAAACGATATCCGTTGGTTAAATAAATCGAGATTCAAATTATTGAAAAATAAAATCACTAAAGCAGGAAACAATTCATCTTGGTACCGCACCGTTCATTAAAAAATACAGAACCTACTATGCAATCCCCAATAATTCCAGCTCAGACGTTTGCTTTTTAAGATCTTCGAGTATGGCATTCAGTGGAGATTTTGGTCAGCCCAATGCCAATTGACGTGCCCATGTAAGATGAACGTAACTTCATCAGAAAATAGCACCCATTCCAAAGCAATTTGCCGACTATCGATAGAAACCATAATTGTTTAGCAAAAGTCTAGTCTGCGATTAGGAATACCTTCGTTAAGCTAGTGCAGGTTTTGCATATTATATGCGTGCTTTATGGCGTCTTTCAGAATTTTTAAAACGCTTATGTGACTGACACCCTGAACGTGAGTTATTTACCTAGCTGGAGTAACGGGGTTTTCGATGTTTAAAAGCCTATGTCGAGGAGCATTCCTTACGTGGCACAACTCCCAATATCGAGTTTCGATTTTTCTAATCGTACTTCGATTAATTGGAGACATTTCTGGAAGAACTTCTACAAACAAACCAGCGACTTCAGCCAGTGTTCGACTTCTGTCCTCATATCCGATCATCAATAGAAATGTCGATATTATGCGTCTCGGTTAAATTGTACTAACAAATCAATCACATTCAGTTCAAACTGGCCAAAAAACTATCGAGCAGGTGCTAAGGTATAGAATTGTTATTGAAGCTTATCATCTAAGAAAAAAATATGTATACATTTTTTTCCTTTATTGAAAATGTGTATACATTTTTTTCTTTTAGTAAACATGTCCTTATTTTATTTTTTTTTTTGGAAATTGATTTCACAGAAGATTGACCTATTCAAACTTTATCGTTCAAGTTATGAATCTTCAATGGTTTTCAGATGAGTTGAAACGTGATTGAAGCGTGTGAACATTTGCCAGTCGGCTTGAATTATCTGATTCTGGTGGTTATAGTCTGCTTATTAATTTTACAACAAAATTACATTAAAATGGTTAGAAAGTACTATGGTAAAATTTATAGAACATTATTATAAACATGTCTGTGCTGAAACTTCATGTTGGTTTTTTATTAACATCCAATTTGTTGTTGCAAGATCATTTTTATCAGTTATTTAATCATTAAACTGGGAATAATTTTTACAAACCGCTGCATTTGTCGCGATTTTATATCAACTGCTGATTCAAGTTTCGCTTAAAATGTGTGAACCAGAACAATGAGCCATTTTAATTGATCCACAAAAGTGGATCAACTAAAATCGAATTGTGAGAACGCGCCTTTAGATTGGATATATTCAACTATAAGCAACTCAGATCCAAACTAAAATCATTGCATCAATTTCCTAATAGATCTTTTAAATTAAAACCACATTAGCTTCACAACTAATGATTGCGCCATCACAATCAGAAATAATGTAACCAACTATGTCACACGAAACGACATGTAGCGACATACATGTACTTGTGAATCCCACTGATACAAACACAGCTGAAAATTAAACATAGGAATATACATGTCGCCTGACCGCCGCATTCATTAATTTGACATAATCCAATTCGTTGTGAATAATAACCGATCGCAACACAAAATGCTAAAATGATGAACTCCGCCAATACTAAAATATTCGAATCATTATTAAAGCTACGGTCGGTACGGTAATTTATTATTTATGACTCTATGGAGATTTACTTGTAATCCCTGCGTAATGAAGGGGAATTAAAAGCAAGTCGTAATTGTGGGTCCCAAATGTGGACCCCAAATATGCAACCATTAGTTTGTCGTTCTAGATAATCACTCTGACAGGTTGTGGTTTATTATGACATAATTCTCCCTATCTCAATAAATCGATAGTATAGTGCATTCAGTTATTGCCACTCAGCAATATTGGTTGCAGAATCTGCTGTGACTATAAACAATTCAGCTGGAGGACATTTCACTGGATTAAACAAAAAAGGGATTTATGGTGTGGCCAAATTGGTTGTCATGTTATAGCGAGTGAAAAACACTTATCCTGATTTAAGTCATGCATTATTTTTGAGACCATCTGCTGAAAATGTCATATTACGCGGAGGTGGTATAACAAATATATAGATAATAGCTCAAATACAGTCTCCGAAAAACTTTTTATTTAGATTTTCTTCGGTTAAATAACAAAAGCTAAAAGCGCTCGGTTCGTTCAACTTTTGACTTGAGAGGATTATATATTATGGATGTGCGATACATCAAATTGTTACCCTTACACGGGAGTGATCTATACCTTTAAAATCTTAACTAGAAAGTGGTATTGTGTAAATGTATTTGCATCATTTTAAAGAACATTCCATTTCGTGGAAACATAAACCTAAAAACTTTAGACTGGTCACGCCTCCACAAAACCTAAACATAGCAGTGTGCTTAGTTCATATAAACGCAAAAATATGTTTACGTTCTATGGCAATTTATTAATGATAATGTCGCTGTAATTGTCACGAGCAGATCTGCATTGCGAACAGGAATAAGTTACGTTTAAAAATACCGTCACTTCATTACATCACCACTAATAATTATGGCCTTACCTACACAGTATTCGCACTATGTATTTATGGCCCACAAACGCCTTAAAAATGCAAAAGTACATATTTACATTCTATGGCAATTTATTAATGTTAATATTTTTATTATTAAATGATTATTGCCACCAGACACATATTCTGACCTTTCAATATGTTTGCAAGATTATCTTGTAATACATTTCAAAATAATATAACATTCATGCGACTTCTCCATTGTCGCTGAATAGTTTTATTAATTTTGCATGATCAGTTTTAGAGAAAAAAAATTCAGTTTACTCAAATTCACTTAAATCTTTGTCTTCAAATGGCCCCACAGAGGCTGCCATTATTGGTGAAACAACAATCTAAAAAATATTTTGTGTGTCCACACCCACGTTCAGAAATATTGGACGTTTGGGCAGGAATTTTGAAATTGCTTGTTGGCTCAATTTTGTAAAAAATTTTGTTACTTTTTTTTGTTTAATTGGGTATTCTTGGCACTGAAATATAAAAATATTAACAAATAACCCCTTGCGTCTGATGGATTAGTTGGTTTTACAAATTTTATTCTGCCTAAAAAAACAAAATATCTCAGATCAGTAGTAGATAAATTCACTTGACACTAGTTAGCATTTTGAAAATATCTCTCTTTTCCGTTGCCAAAACTTGTTAAAGTCAAATATGACGTTTTTATGATTTTGTTTGTTTATCTACGTTCCATAGTGGTATAAGATATATAATATTTATTCTGTTGTTTCTTATCTCACCGTTGAAAATATTCAACTATTGCCAAAATTTGAAGAATAATTTCGATAAAAATTTATGTTGTACATCCTGAACAATTACTCCACAAATGCTCCATAATATTAGAAAACTTGAATGATTTTGGCATTTTAAATATTTTATCAAATAAAATAGTATTAAAATATTAGTAATAGCAATTGTAAATGTAATAGATAAAAGTGGGCGTTAGTCACTAAAAATCATTTTTATCTGAGTATATGGTCAATAACCTTATAATCTTTTATTAGTTACTTTTATTGGCAAAATACTTCAGGCAATCGAATTTGCTTGAACATCTTAGATTTATCAGTAAAATTTGAATCGAATTTTTACTTTATTTTATAATAAAAAAACTTGTATAATCGAATATGAACTTCTCAATGAAAATATTTTCAAAAAGTTGTCATTTCCGGTTATACAGCAAGTCGTCATCAACGACGTTATTTTAAACATAATGATATATAATTTTTTAATCATTTGTTAGATGCCCTATGTTATTTCAATGAGACTTTTATAAGCTTTCCTAGGATATAGCTAATCCTTATCGTTTTTAGAGACATTTACAATATTTCGGAAATTAATCATTTTTCATCAGTGCCTATATCTGCTCTGGAAAAAATATTTTCATTGCTATGATAATGTCATTATGTTTATTCGATTATTTAATAAAATGATTTATTCAAAGATTTTAAGATACTATAAAAATACCAGGACAAGAGAAGAGAATTTATATAACAAAATACTTTAAAGTTAATTTTAAAATAAATACATAAGAAAGAAGTTTAAAATATACACTAGGGTCATGGTTTGTCGTATATATTTTTCAGCAATTTGATACCTAATTTAAAACTGTAGTCAAGAAATATTATTACACTTATGGACATTTTTAACATAAAGTAATTGGTTTGTAAGCTGTTGCTTTGACTAAAATATGAAAGTAGATAAATGAGAACCATTTTCACACTTTAGGGGAAAAATATAAATAATTTGCCTTACTAAATGAAAAATAATAATAAAGTATAATCAAGAGCAGAATTTAATATAATTTGACTTACTTTTGCATAATAAATAAATAAATTAGCATATAAAGATAGTACCTACGTCGTATCATATTTACATATTTGTGATCAAAAATCAAAGATTTTTTAAATAAAGAAAATAATTTTTAAAAAATCATTTTTAACGACGCACATTCTCAATTTTCTAGTATTATTTACCCAGCTAAATAGATGAAAAGTACACTATTACACTTCTATTACTTGATCTCACATTTTCTAAATTTGAATCCATTGGACTAAATAGATGCCATTTTTCTGAAACCATTTTATAAAAATCCCGTAACGCTTCCAACAAGTATTAATATTAATCTTGTCCTTGCCAGCATTGGACTAAATAGATGTCATTTTTCTGAAACCATTTTATAAAAATCCCGTATTGCTTCCAACAAGTATTAATATTAATCTTGTGCTTGCCAGAATTCCTCGTTAATTCTATAACAAATCTATCTAATTATGCTCCGAACCTTATCATCCTGCCAAACATTTGATACAGTGTGGCCTTTGTTTACCCATGTTTCCACCATTTAATATATATTTTTGCCAGATGTATGAAATTCTTTCAGTTTATCTGAATATTCTTTTCGCCATATTACAATTTCGTCTTTTTCAACGATTTAGTTTCAAATACCAAAAATGCATAAATACATTGAGTTCTTACCGTGTGGTAACACAAACACCGTGAAATACATCATACCTTTAATATTAATTATTTACATATAATAAGAGCAAATATAAAGTCTGTTATACCCAATAGGTAAATAAAAAAATAGTTTAATGTCTAATGCAGAAACAAAACACACAAATAAAATCATACAAAAGAATAAGTATATACCTACTTGTATAAACAGAAAATCCATAAATAATTAAAAAACACTGCAACATGATTGAAAACATACTGCAAAGTTAAATAATAAAAAACAAATTCAAACAGACCATACCCGCACACGAAATAACAAACAAACTCGCGCACACAAACTAGCATGATCACGGGCATAACCATTCTTGACTGAATTGCTGGAATTGTGAAATTATCAATTAAGATAGCAAATAAAAATATAGTATTTTCAGAGCTTTCATTCATTTAAATGCTTGAACCCGCTGATGCAATCAAGATATTCCATAGTTATAAAAATTAAACAATGCACATAACACAAAACGTAATGATGCCATTGACGTCAAACTGATCTGATGTATCTACGATATGCTTTGGCGCATTTCGCCTTTATTCGTGGTGTCCACTTACCGCAACAACATAATTAGTTGTGGTACCGATTTGTACCGCTGTGACAATATTGAGTTCTAGTTGACAATAATTTGTTTGTTTACCAACTACAGTTAACTGTAATTCAATTGCAAGTAAATTAGTGACTTACTGGAAGTGAATTTTTAAATTTAATAAAATACTTTACTGACCAGTGATGTAATTGCTTATCAGTGATATACGTATGTATAAATGTTATTTTACCTGTGGATAATATTTAAAACAACTAGACCAGTTCAAAAAATATTTACGGAAATTACTTTTTTCAGCAATATAGTTTACTTGGTGTAGTAATAGTAGGTTTATATTATCTATGAGTCACTCTATACTTTCGGAGATTGAGTAAAAACTATTTGCACCGCTATTTATTTTTATATTTCTCCCATATTATGGCGGTAGAATTTATTTTTATGGAAACAGAAAAGCTATGTAACCATATCGCTATAATCCACTCTACTTTAATGTAAAGTGCCGACCAATTAGAAATTCCCTCGCCGAAAGAAAGCCTTTTGACAAGAAACGTAAAGAGTAATTATCACGCCGAGAAGTGAGTTATCGAAAATTACAGAATATCGTGTCGTCGACGATGGATTAGTTGTTTGAAACTTACCACATGAATTTAAATGAGGCACTGACCGCAAAGTAATTCTAACTTCGAAGCGCAATTTCGGGGAGTTATTTTAGCAACTCCCATTATCAGTTCGAGTGCACTGCTTTCCCATCAGCCTAACTTTTCCGTTTTATTTGGCGAAGCCCGGTAAAGATGTATTTAAAGTTTAATAACCATAAAGTAATTTCTTATGGTCTCAAATTGATAATGTCATGTTCAATTAATCGGTAATGTGCCATTATTCCAGACTCATAATTTTTATAGCAAGAGGTAGAAAATTTCTGAAATACTGAATATTTTTCTAAACGAATCGATTAAGAAATTCGTTTAGTGTGACGTCACATATTTAAGCAACCCACAACAAATTGTTATAGTTGAAATTGTATAGACCGAAACTGATCCATGTATTATTGTTGGTCGATAAATGATCAAAAAACAAGTTTGCTATGGGTGTTCCGCATAAGAACAGGTGCATGTGGGGGTCCCAAAATATACAACCAAGCCATGGGCCTCCTAGGCTATATATCTATAAATATTTGTCTTTAACTTGCGTTGAAAATTTCAAGGAGTTATTGCATAGGGGTTTATATTGGAATATTAATGAAAGTTGTGAACATTTGTAATTCGAGTGAAACGAGCCTCATCAGTGAAAATAATTTTCTTGTGAAAATTAATATCCTGATGCAAGATAAACTCGCGTACAGAAGTTCTTGATAATCTAATTTCTCAAGATAAACGTTTAGTACTTATTGATGTTCCCGGATGTTATTGAAAAACTTTCCTGTTTCTCGAGCCTGTCTTTCAACATTAAAAATTGTATGTAGGGAATCACTCGATTTGGATATCTCCTACGATATTCTTTCACACTTCTTCTGCAGTTTCCTTCACAGAAACCTAGCACAAGTATGTCAACTTGTTCCTTGAATGTAAATTTTTCAGCCATTTTGAAAAACCGTAGCAGAAATAAATAAAATAGTTGTATTACTAATTACCAAATTTTAAAGACAAAACCTACTACTGACTTATTGACTTTTTCTAACACTATTAAAATCTTGTTTTAATTAATGTATTTTTTCTTGAAAACCTTAGTTTTTCAAAAATTTAACAGCAGTAAAAAAGTGTTTTAAATTAAATTCCGCGCGGAATATTGTCATTCTTTTTAATTTCAATCAATGGAAAAAAGTTTGGTATAATGTTGAGCGACTCACCCTCAATGAACAACTAATGTTTCAATTTACTTGAACATATAGAAGACCAATAATAAATGTGTAATTTTGTATACAATTATGTTTGGTTAAATTGGAATATGTTGGTACCCCTTACATGCACAGGCTTTGTGTCAGTTCTTATGGAGAACACCCTGTATAAACTATATTCGTTCGGGACTTCTTTTTAATAGACGATGTTTACATTATGTATGTTTATGATTAGAATATAAATTATGAATAATAATAATGATTAATATTATCCTCGACAGTTTTAGATAAAACATTGTACCCAATAAGTGCAATACATTATTAATGCACTTATGTGATTATACGACTCAACTTATGGCTTCTTCGCCAAATTTAATAATAATAATAATAATTATGTCTTTATTGAGATTTAATGAACAAATAAGAAATATGTATAAAAGGAATGGCGAGGTTCAACACTATTGTTGCTCCACCACCTAACCAGTTCCTTACAAATGATATATTAATATAACTATAAACTATATGAAATATTAAAAATAGACATAATCATCTAGCATACATGAGGCACAACACAGATTTAACTTAAACTACTAACATAGGATTTGACCCGCTTTTTAAAATAATGTAAACTAGAAGCAAATTTAATGTCAGAGGGGACTTTATTATAAATTTTAACAGCATTAAAACTAAATGACTTTTGAAATTGAGCAGTGTAATGCCTTGGAACAGTGTAGAGACTACGAAATCTAGTAGGTCTTTCGTGTTGGTCTTTGACAAGTTTATTAAAGAGATACTTAGGAGAACCAGAATCATTAATTTTATAAACAAGAGATGCCATATGAGCCATATAACGCTCATTTAGTTTCAACCACTTGGATTGCTTGTACTTAACACTTATATGATCATATTTTTTCCAGACAATAGGCAAATCTTAAACAAGCATTTTGAAGTTTCTGAAGGCTTTTTTTATCTCTATTTAAAATAGCTGGCCAGTAAACTACGCACAATAGGCTACACTACTAAGAATCAACGTTTCACACAATTTTAGTTTAACATCAGTGCTTTATAGAGATAGTTTGCAGCTTACAGAAACATTTTTGTAATAAGTTTGATATATGCTTATGAAATCTAAGATCTGTATCAATGTAAATTCCCAAACAACAAGTGACAGGCGTTAAAGTTTTTCCGTTTAAAATTAAATTTAAATCATAATGATTGACTATGTCATTTCGACGCGGTCCAAATATCAATAATTCCGTTTTATTTTCATTTAACATTAAGCCATGAGAATTGGACAATTGGAATTTAAACACCCCAGTTAGCAAAGTAGTTCTATAAATTTAGAGTAATAGGAGTTTTATATTCTGATAATATTTTATAGTTGTATTTAGAATACTAAATTGTTGCATTAATGTGGCACATAAGACTATTTTGCCTTCAGAAATTGAATTGTTTTTTAAATTTGTTGCAAGAACGTTCTTAGAGCATAATTTATAGAGCATTTATAACATAACTGTTAATGTAGGCCTATAAGTGTGTACAATAACACAATTTTACAGCAACGGTGCTTATAGAATCAAATTACTGTAAAACCGATGCAAAATACTGCTTTATAGAATTATAGCATCTCCTGTGACACTCTTATAAAATTATTCCGTAATGTTGCTTATATTTTAATTATTGACTACTGTATAACTGTTGTATAACTATTGTATAAGGCGTTGTTAAGTTACAATTCTGCTGCGGAAAACAAATTGCAAATATGGAAGCTGCTATCGAACTTAAGAGAAAAAGCTCTTTAAAGCAGTTATAGAGAATAATAATACAGTTGTTATAAAATCATTATAGAGTAAATAAGTAACAAAAGCCTTTCTGTTCCATAAAGAAACGCTATAGCACTATCATTTTTTATATATGTAGGTTTCCCATACCTCCATCTGACGAGACCTGCCTGTAAAAGTACGATATATTTTGATCAAAGTATAATGGGGAAATTTGTATAACATAGTCGTGAGTTGTAAAAATTATTATCTACTTGCAGAAAGAAAATTTTATTACGATAGATAAGATTTATTTGATTGCTAATAGACATTGATTTTCTTATAGAAATTTAGTAACATATTTAATTTAGACCATTCCAAACCTTATCCATTTGCACTTCTAGATCTAGTTAAATAATTTTATTAGATTTATTAAATAAGATTGAAATACCACAATAAAATATGACAACACTGTGGATATTAAGTTGCATAGATCTGTTATAATAGTTGCTTACCAAGCATATTTGCTCCGTAATAGATAATAAGTACAAGATAATGCCTTTCTTTCTGTCGCCATATTGTGAAGAAAGACAAAAAATCTTAATTAAAAATATATACAATATAAATAGGTGAAATGATAACAATAATATGGATATACTTACTTTCTGACAATTTTATATACGGTTGGTTGTTAAATTCATCAATATAGAAAATATTTTTTTAAATTAAATTTCCAGCAACATAGGAAATATAAGGTTAACTGAGGGCGCATCAAAAAATTACCATTATGTACTACATGTTTCACGATAAAACTTTTTCCACATTAAAATGTACTGCTCCCTTATTGGCCTATCCATATTATTTCTAACATGTGCGTTACAGAAACATTTTGTTTTTAGAAGATACAATTAAACGATTTTAAAGTTCTCTAAATAGAACACCATGGAACACAAAAATTGTATAACGAAGTGCTATAGAATTTTTATGAGATTGCTTTGTAACTGTGTTATAAAAATTCTTTAAGACCTGTGAAAACGTTTATTCAACAATTCTATAAGTATTTCCTGCAAACCTTACAGAACTAAAAGGTTCTATATAACGGTGCCCATTTTTATGGTATAAGTGTTGTAAGAACGTTTTGAAAATGTTCTTAGAACAAACATTGCTCTATAAAATTTGCTCAGGAACGTTCTGTCGATTTTTATAGAACAGGAAAATGTTAGCTGGGACACTTTCTGGCGTCTTGCAGATAGATAACTAGAAAAAAAGTAACAGCTGCATCACTAAAGCCAAAATATTTAAGTTTTAAACACAAAGTGGCACGTACCAATGTATCAAACGCTTTAATATAATTCAAAAGTACTAAAAAAGTGTTTTTGCGAATATCTCCTAACCTATAGAGTTCATCAGTAACGTCTAGTAAAGGTGTAGTAGTACTATTATTTGCTTGAAACCCTGACTGAGCTGCCGGTAGAATATTGTTAGAATTTAAAAAAAACGGCAAGTTGATCATAAACAATTCTTTCAATGATTTTGGAAAGCGTAGGTAAAATAATAGTAGGCCTGAAGTCAGAAATGTTATTAGTACAACTATTTTTAGGCACTGGAATAACATGAGTTACTTTCCAAGGATCAGGGAAATGACCAGTTATTAAACATTTATTAACTAAGTTATGTAACGATTTATCTGAGGAAACAATAATGTGAGCATCTTTAAGTCAATCCCATCACATCCTGTAGAATTTGAGTTAATTTTAGCAAAAACTTTTTCAGCTGTAGACACATTCACCTCTGAAAATTGAAAATTGTTAGTTGTTAAAACTTGTTTATTAACATAAGTGTTATTAAGGTCATCGTTAGCAGTGGTTTGAGAAATACTATTAAGGAAATAATAATTAAACTCATTCGCATCACCCACATTATTAAAATTATTACATTTATTTTTATTACCAATATTTAAATATTTTAAGGTACGCCAAAAGCTTTAGGATCCGCTTTAAACTTATGATGAAGGTAAGCCTTTTTTAGAGTTTACCGCTGTATTCACCATACTTCTGAGTTCTTTGTAAGTTTCCCAATTGCCATCCGTTTTTACTTTTTTATGTTTAGTATAGGCCTTGTCTCTCAAAGTCATCATAATTTTTAAATTATATGTAAGCCGAGGAGCAGGTGGCTTCATAATTCTAACAGTTTTTAAGGCCGCATGAGTATTAAACAAATTAATAATAGTATCATTTAAGAACTGTACTATATCATCAACATTTAACAAGTCATAAATTATATTAAAGTTAATATTGTTAAGATCATATTGAAACATCTCATAATTAAAATATGTAAAATCTCTAAAAGTGTGGAATAAAGTTGGTTGTTTATACTTCTGAAACTTCAAATTACATGTAACTAATTTATGATCGGATATACCGTCCATATTAATGACGTCACTGTTTAAAACTATATCATTACGTGAAACGAGCGTTTGACTAGTAGGAGCAATACGTGTAGGACAATCAATACATTGTAGTAACCCATATGTATTAAAAAAATTGTTTTAAAGGAATAAAGTATTATTCGCAATTAAAAGATCAACATTAGAATCTCCCCCAAAAATAACATAATCAGGTATAGTCGCGTCAAGAATTCAGACATCTTACGTCACGACTGACGTTACACATTTGTTTTTATTGTCAAAGTAATTTTCGATATTTGGTCGCGTTAAAAACAATCATTTTATGCAATTTAGTGCAATATACAGTATGTCCCAAAATAGAAGGCCATACCATTAACCACATATTCTTTGGACAACAATAATGCGACTTTTCTTATGCCATTTTTATTTGGGCGCCCCTGTTTCAATATACAGGGTGTTAAAGTTACATTTTAGAAAACTGTTTTAGTAATCCCATTGTTTTGTAAGATGCACACTTGAAATTTTGCACGTACTTTTATCTTATTCCGGCATACTTTTCATGTAATTTTGGTAAAAAAAATCGAAGGGTGAATAGAGATAACTGAAGGATGCAGTATCCTTTATCCCCTCCAATTATTTCTAAGTACGCTTATGCAGCTTTATCTTGAAATATCAAACGTAGAATTTTCTTCTGATCATTTTATCTCTTTTGAAATTTTTTGTTTAAAAGCTCCGTTTTGGAGAAAAACGGCAATTTGTAGTACCCATAAATCTTTAATTCACAATCATTTTCAGATGAAACTGAAATTTTGTGTATCTTTACAGTACCTTGGCAACTTAGCAAATCGTAATACTGAATGAATATTTGCTAATTCAAACAAAATGGATAATTCTAAATTTTATAAAATGAGGAATACTTACGAATTGAAAAAATAATATGGCAATAAAATCTGCAATACAGTTCTCTTTTCAACCAAAAAATAATAGTCTTGTTTAGTAATAGTAATAATGAACAATCAACATAATAACTTTTTATATAAATAACATTAAATAAAATAATTAATTAATTACTACTAATTTAACAAACGTTCTACTTGCCCACCTTCCTCATTAACACATGTACGTGCCCTTTTAAGTAGCGAAAACCTTATCTTTTGAAAGATATTCTCTTTTTGTTTTAATTACCAAATATTTATTCAATAAGTATTAGGATTTGCTAAGTTGCCAAGGTATTGTAATAACAGGTATATCCACAAAATTTCAGTTTCACTTGAAAATGGTAGTGAATGATAGATTTATGGGCATTACAAATTGCCGTTTTTCTCCAAAACGAAGCATTTGAACAAAAAATTACAAAAGAGGTAAAATGATTAGAATAAAATTCTACGTTTGATATTTCAAGAAAAAGTGCATAGGCGTACTTAGAAATAATTGGAGGGGATAAAGAGTACTGCATCCCTCAGTTACCTCCATTCGCCCTTCGATTTTTTTCACCAAAATTACATGATAAGAATGCCGCAATAAGATAAAAGTACGTGCACAACAGTTTTTTAAAATGTAACTTTAACACTCTGTATATTGAAATAGAGACGTCCAAATAAAAATTGGCATAAGGAAAGTCGCATTATTTTTGCCAAAGAGTATGTGGTTAATGGTATGGTCTTCTATTTTGGGACACCCTGTATAATGCAAACTTTTGGTGTAGTATATAGTTTTATTACTATCAGTTGCAGTTTCTTAAATATTTTGATGAAAATATAATGAATTATTCATTTGTTCGTATGACGTAAGTCGTGTGAATTCTTGTCGCCAGTATACAGGGTTAACTATGACTAAATACATATATTTTAAGAGGGGATAGAAAAAAATAAGAATTAACAGAATTTCCTTTCAAAAAATTTCCAAACTTATTTATAAAGCGAAAAAAATTTTTTTCGATATTATATTAAATCCTTATTTAACGCCGCCATTGCGAGAATCAGGGTATGCAACCAGCAAGCTACCGTCATGCAACAGTCGGCCACAGTCGGCAGTCGGTCCAGTCGAGTCGGTTCCTGTGTTTACGTTGTAGTTTTGTGTTCTTCTTCAGTTTTTAGTGCCTTATTTTAATTTAAAACGTTTTATAGTTAATAAATAAAGGAATATGTGTCGGGTACAGATATTTTCCCACAATATAGTTCGCCGGTTTGTTTTTCTAGGTTATGGGACAAGACTGCCGCGGGTGTTAAACGTTTTCTGTTATCTATTAGAACCTACCTACCACCCCTTTCTTCGATTTTGTTATAATACATAGGCATTGTATCTAACAACTGTACCTACGGGAAGTGTGTTTATCGGAGTGAAAATGTAGATTTACCAGTTTGTAACCAAATAATGAAAAACGAATGCAAAATACTGGAGCTAATTGGATTAACTGTTACCTACCTATCAGGTATTATTACAAATAAGAATGTTAATTTTTGTCGTTTCTACATTTAGAAATACTGCAAACGACCGCATGGTAGTTGTTGACAGATGTAATGCCAACTATGTATCTAAGCCATAAGCCATCTCAGTCTATAATCATCATAGGCGCCGACTTTCCGTAGGAAAAAAGGGTTTTGCCCCATTTTTTAAATATCGAGCTAAAATTCTGGAATAACTTTTTTATTGTCTTTTAGGGCTCCATGAGCACGTGGTTAAAATTTTTGTACTTAGTCATAGTTAACCCTGTATAAGACTAACTATTACAGACTGTAAGTCATCAATAGCCGCCATTACACACTTCACATGCATACGATAATAAATAATAATGTATATATCCCACTTACATTATGTGAATCTGAATTAAATTATAGAATTAAATTATGTTTCAAATGATTTCATACACGTATAATATTTCTCGTGTACAATAAAAACCTTCCAGATAATATTTTGTAAATATGAACCATAAAATATTGGAAAAAGGTATAAAGAAGGATTTTATACGTTTTTCAGAGATTACGTATAATGATGTGTTTGTGGAATACGCTGGCTGGAAACCATAAAAAGTGTATTCTTATAGGTTTTTTAAGTCTGCCTATGCGCCAATTATTTATCCGACAAAAGCTACAGAAGAAACGAACCCTTTTATTAGCGATGTTTCGAGGATCAGACTCGAACAAAAAATATAGCTTTTTGCTTCTCGCACATAAAAAGCTAATTTAAGGATAGAAAATCTTGACTCTTAGATCAAACGAGATACAGCCAGACAGCCTTTTCGCAAAGACATACGATTCTCCGGGCTGATACAGTTTAGATTCGGCCTGTCTCTTTGCATGCTATTTTATAAGAAAATAAGAGAGGCAATTCCGTCCTGTTTCATTTATCAAACTGGGCTTTGTGTTTGCTATATGAGACGTAATCGGAAGGATCGTCCAGTGTTTCTTTTTTTAGCTTGGAAATAATTTTATTTTCAAGTATCACACCCAAAAACCTTATACAGGATATTGTATAAGTATTTGTATGATTGTGAAGCTAATGTGCAGGATATTTTGTCCAAGATTCCACTTTGAAGTACCTTCACCCAAATGTTATTTGTCTATTTAATGAAACAAAATATATAACAATCGAAAGCTTATAGCCTGCGTTTTCAGAATATATAGAGTTGTCTGAACATTTCCAGGTCTAAAGTGAGACAATCCTCCCGGAAAAGTTTAAATTTTGGGTGTACGAAATAAAACAAAATTTGCCTCTGTGCGGCCAAGGCAGCGGCATGCGGCGCCCAAAATCACATGGCTCTCGCAATCTGACAAAATGTAATATGCAAAACGTTGACATTAATTTTGTTCGTTCTTGTATACACTAGTTACATATAGGTAGTTATGAGGGTACACTTATACTATATTATATAAAGCGTGCAAAATTGCGATGACGTGATGCCACCAGCTGACAAAACAATAAATATTGTTTTGTTTTTATTAAATGATTTGGAAGTCCGTTGACCATTTTATTGATGCCATTTGTTTAAAGTAAACTAATAAATTAATAATGAGGATAATTTAGATTTAATAATAACTGGGATTTATAGATCGCCGTCTTTAAATATTAATGAATTCAATAACCATCTTAGATCATATTTACAAGAACATACTAAGAATAATGAAAATGAATACATAATTATCGGGGATATTAATATAGATATATTAGTGGAATCGGAGAATAGTGATAATTATATAAATATTATGTACGAGTACAACTTTGTTTCATACATTAATAAATATACCAGGGTTTTTGGAAATTCACTTAGTTGCTTAGATCATATTTTTGTAAAAAATATTTATACGGATATTAAATCATTAGTTCTGCAGACCTATAATACGGATCATTTTTCGGCGGTTCTTCAAATTAAAAATGATTTTGGAATAAAAACACTTGAACAAGTAACTTATACACACATTATGTAGGATACGTTTGTTAACTCCGATAATGTCGAAATGTCTTCGAAAATATTTATGGATAAACTCTTAAATTATATAAAAATTAGTTCGAAAGATATTGTTCAAAAAGTACGTAAGAAAAAAGAGTGAATATCAAGTAAGATTAATAAAATCGATGAAAGAAAGAGATAGGCTTTACAAAAGATGGCAAAATAATATAGATAACATTGCTTTAAATGAACAATTTAAGAATTACAGAAATAGGTTACATATATGGATAAATGAGGCTAGACGAAAGTCCTTTCAAAAAGTTATAAATAAAAATAAAAGTAATTCAAAAATATTATGGAAAATTATAAATAAATAAGTTCCAAAAAATGAAAAAATGATATTTCGGATACATTTGTTGATTTTTTTACTGGCATTGGTAATAACATGACCAAAAATATTGATAATAAGAACAAAAATATAGTACATGAAAAATTATTAAAAAATTCTATCTTTATTTCGGAGACCGACGAAGATGAAGTAAAGGAAGTAATATTAAGTTTAAAATCACATAGGGCACCAGGTATTGATTGTATTAAATCGAACACTTTAAAAGAAGTTGTAAATTATATTGTGAAACCAATTTGTGTACTAACAAACAAAATAATAAATACAGGAGTCTTTCCTTGTGCATTAAAAATGGCTTTGTTCAAGGATTGAGATAGAGCAGAGTGTGCAAATTATCGACCAATTTCATTATTATCATCTGTAGCAAAAGTCGTAGAAAAGATTATTAAAAAAGGATTGTTAATTACTTGGATAAGTATAATATATTAAGCGACTTTCAATATGGATTCAGACAGGCCAAATCTACTGAGGATGCAATAGCAAACTTAACAGCTAATACCTATATATCATCATATGGAAATGAGTAGTCCAAATTTGTGCGTATTTGTAGATTTGGCCAAAGCATTTGACACGGTCAGCCATTCTGGTCTTGTGAAAACCCTCGAACAAATTGGTTTTAGAGGAGTAGCCTTGACATTAATGCAAAGCTATCTGTCAGAAAGGAAACAGAGGGTCATGGTAAATACAAGCTTAAGTAAATCTAGAATAGATCAGTGTGGCATACCACAAAGTACAGTACTGGGACCATTACTGTTTAATATATATTTGAATAATTTATTCTATCAAAAATTTGAAGGACAAATATTTAGTTTCACTGATGATACGGCTGTTCTGTATAACGATAGTACTTGGGAAGCAACAAAAGCAGAAAATGACTTTAAAAATATTAAAAACTGATTGAATGCTAAAGCTTTAACAATAAATTTCTCAAAGACTAAATACATTCCAATCAATAAAATTGCTGAAACTAGACCACTAAGTATTACAGAAAATTTTAAAATTGTACTTGTAACTAAAATAAAATATCTGTGAATAATTGTTGATGCCCATTTTAAATGGAATTCGCATATTAACGGACTTGTGGCAAAAATTAGCCACCAAGTTTAAATATTTTGCACAAATTTTAAGTTTAAAACAGTTAAAAGTTCTGTATTGTGCGTTTGTGGAATCACTATTGAGATACGGTATTCTGGGATGGGAGGCGCCTTTAATTGTTACATAAAAAGGCTACAGGTTATGGATTGGTATATATTTTGTTGCATTAAACTAATTTGTAGTTCACCTCCATAATCAATATTTTTAATGCATAATTAATGCCTCTAGGACCCGGCTATGATGTTTTAGGATGTACATGAAACATATGTTTAAATACAATTTTTTCTATTTACATTTGGGTGAAGGTACTTTTCAGTGAGATCTTGGATTATTTGTCGGTACACAGAATTGTTAAAGAAGCGAATTTCTTAGAATATTTATAAAATATTACACCAACTGAAATAGTACTAGCTTCTGATAAAATATATTCTGATAAAAAAAAGTAAATGGCTTTAAGGTGTGCATTAAAAAAAAACTCCACTAGCGTAAAGACACAAATTTGCTGAGACTAAATCATTTCCTTTATATTTTGAAGCAAAATACAGTAGTTAAACATGGCTATTTATTTCTGGATCTACCCCTATCTAAAAGAAGCTGTAACTTTTAAGGATAGGCTCGGATGGAAAACGTTTAATGAAATGTCATTTACTTAAGAATTAATATTGACTCTATTACATAAAAAATTATTTTCCACAAAGAAAAATCCAATGATATGGCAATATTTTTCTAATCAATAAAAACCGACAGCTATTTTTATCAACACAATGGTCTGGAAATATTGGTTCACTAAATGAAACCATTAATATACAAATAATGGCAGATTCTTACTAATATTGGGCCACTGTTTAAATATTCTGCCAATATTGGACCATTAAATATGTGCTATCTGGGTACTACAGGGTGCGATGCTGTTTATTATATGTATACGACTTTCTTAGTGTGTATCAAGCGTATAAAGTAGTAGAAAATGATAAAACATGTAACTAAAAATGTGTTTTCTTATTCTAAATGACTTGAAATCCTGTAAACTCTTCTACATCCTGAAGAAAATTTGTATAATTGGCACAGAAAACAGATATTTATTTTTAACTTACTTAGGTTATTTTAGAGTAGCTCTATGCTATGAATTAAATGCAAACTAGTTTAGAAACTGTAATCTGCCTAATTTAAAGCATTTTTAGAACTAAATGCTTTTTAAGGCATGACATTTGATGGATTAGTATTTAATAATACTTTTAGAAAATATTTTTATAGTAATTTAAATTCTTGTATTAGTAATGGTGTAGTATACATTATATCAAAAGAATTTTCAGGTTTGATCACCCACTTACAAATTTTCTAGATAAATGTCTGGTCTCATTATTCAATTTATTATACATACAACGTCAAAAGTCTTCAACATTATTCCACCCCAAAACATTACGGTACCCCCTTCATACATAGCAACTTCATGGGGAAAATGAAGTCGCTGTTGACGACCTGATTCTCTGCAGATTCTTTGTCGATTATCATCAGTAACCAACCCAATTCTGGTTTCGTCTGTAAATACGACCCACCACCACTGGCGTAAAAGCGAAGCCTTATGCTCTCGCGCCTACTGGAGACGGGTAGCATAATGCCTTGGAAGTATAATGGGGACCCATAATGGTCTTCTAGTACGTAAATTTAAATTGTGGAGTTGTCTTCGGATAGTAGATGTCGATATAATACGGCGAAACGTACATTGGAAGTGGGCCCTGAGAGCTGAAGCTGAAGATGTGCGGTGTCTAAGGGCATATTGCATCAAATACCGATCCTCCCTTTCATTAAATACTCTAGGATGTCCACTACGTTATCTGTTTTCCACTGCATCAAATTCATCATATCTGTGTACTATTCGTACAACAGATAATCTAGAAATGCCCAAAATGTTCGATATCTGATGATTAGAATGTCCTGCATCATGTAAAGCAGTCATTCTTGCTCGGGTAAACGTAGAAATTTCTTGGCATTATAATGTACAAAAATTCAAAGGAACATTTGGTTGAATACAGTGGAAAATTTACCAGATTTGTAAAAACATTGGTGATAAAGTAAGGGTTCATGGTCTGCAATTTTTTATTGTCTTTTTTGTTCCCTAAGTACATGTACTTTTTTACCACATTAAGAAAAACCACTATGTTTAATCGAATAATTTTATATACAGGGGGTTCAAGACTTTTGACGTTGTGTATAGTTACTAACAGTTAAATTTACTGTCTCGGAAATATAATTTCAAAAAAGTTTTAAAAGAAAAAAAATTGAGAGTAAAAATTTTATAAAATATTTACTTAATTAAATGATGTTATTAAAATTTAATTGCTTATATTTTCATTAATATGCTAAATGTTAATTTTAATTATTATAAATTTGTTAGTAATTTAATGTTGCATATCTTCTAATAGCAAAATAAGCAAATCCCATTTCTGTAAATACTACTTTCTCTATATAATTAGATTGCTATACCTAATAAACTATTATAATGTAATACACAAATTTGATGACTTCGTAACACGTTTTTAATAAGATTTACAATTTACTGCAAAAGATTGCGGCACATTTGTCCACATCATCCGACTGTTAGAATATCTTTAAATATGGTCATAGTACTGATCAAAGTGAGGAAAGAAGTCTTTATGAATATACGCTTTACAAACGCTTCTTAAAAGAGTTAGAGCAATTCAAGATGAACAAAATAAATTGCTTTATTTTTTTATAGGAATAGTGGTAAATTTATAATTTATAAATTAGATAAAAGACTTATCGTTCAGAATGGATAGTAGCCTTCGACTCGAGATAATTTTTAAAATATTTGTGACTTCGAAAAAATTTCCAAAAATAATTTGAGTACTATTCTGATAATACCATATGTCAAATATTTTTTACGTTTAAGAAGACATAATTATTATATTTAAATTTATATTTCGGAAAAGATTTTTTATAACTGCTTTGTTGTGAAACTCCAGATTATTTTAACTATACTTTCCTTATAATTTTTACGGTTTTTATTTTTCATATTAAAAGCATATATTAAAATATCTGCAAGTTGTTGGGCGTTCAAGCGACTTCTCTTTCTTCTTTCTATTTTCACACACAGATTTCTTTATACTCTTGAGCATTACATATTGAATTCCGTTCCTAATGGCTAATTGGTTTAGCAAAATGAAACATTTTAAAACGCGTCGACCAAACAAATATTAACGTCAATGTGACAGCAACAACAAATCAACATGTTGGCATGACATTATTTGCAATTTTCAAAAGCTATTTTGTTCACCATTTTAGTATTAAATTACTTTACCGAATATTAAAAGTGCTTATATAATTATACTAAATTGTTAGTTACTACTAAATACCTATTTGTAATTTTTTAATTAATAAAATAGTTCATAACTTCGAAAAAATATCAAAGAAATTTGAATACAACATATTATAAACGAAAATTTCAGGTAACTTTCCAAAATATGTAGCAGCAAATTGTGTTCTCAAGACTGTTCGTTTCATCGGTGCGGTATTTAAAGATATATAGGTATTTTTCTGTAATTTTCCAAAATGTACAGCAATAAAAAATGTTGTTAACCAATTTTCGTTTAAACGGTGATGTTTTTTAAAAAAATACATTTTTCTCAAATTCTCAAATGAGAAAGCAGGATTCAAATCGAATCATTTATTGGCGTCTATACATTAAAATGTTTGCACAAGTCAAAAAAGGAAGCAACGAAACATACACATAAATAACACTAAAATAACATTCACAACAAGTAAAATAATATTGAACGTTATAAAATTTAGATAATATTATAAAATAACAAAAACAGCAAATAAGTTAAAATTAAAAACATAAAAAAAACAATTACATATCTAAATACTGATTGGCAAAGAACTCATTAAAATCATAAAACGCATTTTCTTTGAGATATTTTCTAATTCTGAACTTAAAACAATTTAGATCTAGGAACCGAATCTCGGTTGGAAGTGTAAATTTGTGCCATCTCTGGATTTCGTTAATCGAAGAAATTTTGGCCTGATATTATGTCTTTCTCTACTATGGTAGGAATGAAAACTCTCCTGTCGAACAAATCTATGTTGATAATTTTTAATGTAAATGAGACATTCAAGAATATCGACGGCAGTGTAAGAACACTTAGCTGTTTGCAATGCTCATGACAATCATCTCTGTACTTTATTCCAGCAATTATTCTTATACATTTACGTTGTAAACCAAAAATCTATTTTTCACTGTGAGAATAATGATCCCAGTTCAAAATTGCGTGAGTCATGGTGGCATAAAAAGTACCTGTAGCAGTCTGTAGTATTGATATGGCGAGCAAAAATTGAGTTTTGTCAACATTTAAATTTAATCTATTAGTAATAAACCAGTCCTCTATCAGCTACTGCGCATCTACGGAATCCTCTGCGAGTTTTGTTAAATCGCTATTAGACTTTAAAGCGGTGGTATCATCAGCGAATAAAATAAAATCGATAGTTGTGTTATAATTTAGGAAATCATTAATGTAGATAAGAAATAGAATAAGGCTCAATACTGAGCCTTGGAGAACTCCATGAACTATTTCCGTTTGGTTTGATGAACAAGAATTATAAAAAACATACTGAGTTCTGTTTGATAGGTAAGACTCAATAAGAGACACACTATTGTTATCAAAATTGTAAAATTTTAGCTTATTTAAGAGGATCCAGTGCAACACACAGGAATTTTGAAAGTATCAAGGCTGTCAAACTTTATTTTCCACAAATATATACAAATTTCTGAAATGTAATGTAATCCTTTTATCTTTTATATTAGAACATTTTTATACAGGTGTGACGCCTTTTCTTTTCCCTAGAATCTTTCGCGTATCCCGATTGCGAACGACTATTTGTACTTTTCGTAGCACCGGATATGACGTCACCAGCGTCCGGTTCGGCCGTCAGATTTGTGACGCACCTTCTTGGACTAAATTATATTGTGCTGCGGTGTTCGGCGGCGGTAAGTGACGTCACGGAGACGCAATTCAGGATACCTTTTCGGTCAGTCTCGAGCGCCAGTTTCTCTATGTTTAACGTGGGAGAAACTCCACGTGAACTCACCCTCGGTTAGAGTAAGTACTCGGGCAGCTACAGTGAATAAAGTTAAATTCCAGGGGTCTGTTATATTTCTTTTATTCCCAGAGAGCAACAATACTAGTTTTATCGGTGTAGTGATAGTTTTACTTTTCAAATAAACAGAATTGTCAGTGTAGAACGGTAAAAATCTATTTAAGTTCTTTTTTTGTTAGATCGGAATTTTATCAAAGTTACTGATATGAATGAATACGACACATTCTTTCTTTAACAAATTTATTTGATGAAATGGAAATAAATAATAACCAGTTAAATAGTAATAAAGACTATATGAATTTGTCTTTAAATCGGATGCATAATTTACAATTAAAAATGAATAAACGATCCTAAAATCAAAATGCTAGCTAAATATATTTTCTTACAATTTTCAAACAGAATATAAAACGGTCTGTTTCGGTGCTGAAAGAAAATATAAATTATCTACGAAATACCCTTAAAGTAAAACATACGGCATGAAATACTTTATTGGCAGAAAATCTTTACAAACAAAATACGGACTTAACTATAAACTTATACCTAGAGGACGGTTCCAGCGAGGTTCTGAAAATAAAAACAAAATGTATGGATTTAGCAAAAATCTACTCTGAATTTATTTCGGCCCTGTAAATGCGAATAGAAAGCATTAGTTAAAAGTGGTTTTAAATTAATTGTAGCCAAGGAGAAAGCGCAAGCAGTGCAGAGTAACAATATACAGCAATTGTTAATAACAAAACAAGTAAGCGAACAAATGGGACGGTTTTGGTCTATCCGGAAGGATAGAAATGAGTGCACGCAGTGTTGTGCACAGCCAAACCACCTCGGTGAGATCAACCCTGTACAACTTAGTCACCAACGACTCCTTAGTGCGGTGTTGTTCACAGCCAAACACTTCGGTGTACGTTCGGTGTACCAAAACGGCGTATATTAGTCGTCGGCGGTGTTGTCCACAGCCAAACCGACAACGAAAACGTCGTAGGGCTCACTGGCGTTTATCACTCGCCGGCGGTGTTGTTCACAGTCAAACCGGATGAGGACAACTTCGTGAAACGGCAGACAGTCGACGGCTCGGTCAGGTAACGGTGTTGTGCACAGCCAAACTACCTCGTCCGTCAAAAGTACAAGCCAGCCCCTATGAGTTCAAAACACCCAAACGGCGTGAAAAGGATAGGATTCAGAGGAAGGTAGATTGCTTACTTATTTTCTGGGCACTGCTGGGCTCTGCGGCTTCTCCTGGCTCGGTTGGTTTTCTTGGGCTGACGGGGAGAACTTCTGGATTGGTTCTTCGAAAGCTGTTTTCCAACAACTCTGTCTTTTGCCTTTCGGTTCCGCACTTTTGTTAACTTACTCCCCACCTGACAACCACAGATCACGGTGGGAGATGCGCGTGCGGTGCGTGATTTCGGAGTAGGGCATCGACGGTTTAGTAAAAATTAGTGCCTACTGATAAAAAATTCGAGCGCTCGCTGGACTTAATCTAACAAAATAAAATATTATTTCCGGAAATTAAATTTACATTAGGGGTGGTTCATTACACAGGAAATATTCATTCTGGTTTTGCACAATTAGTTTAAGACGTTCTGTATTACTTGTTTAATATATTATATGTCTAAAAGAGAACACATTTGATGTTTTATTTTACGTTTTCATAAAATTTTACTATATCTAATTTTCTGGTATGCTTGCCGTAAAAATGAAAAAGGTGTAAGGAGGACAAATAATGGAGGTTATTTTCTCAGCCTTACGGGATGCTGTTGCAAAATGTAACTATAATCATAAAAAAATTTAAACTGTTTAGGTCGCTATATTTTCCAGCCCATATCTGGTTATTTATAGAGGCATTTTGGCGTGGTTTGCGAAAGGCGTTAGGGGCTCAATTCACCGCAGATTTCATTTATTATGACTTCTGGCTTACGACCCGTTAATATTTAACGGTAAACACTTTCCTGCGTTCCAAGACCTTAAAACTTACGGGTCAATAAAAAGTAACTATTTCCAACACACAACGCCCTCGCTATTTTATAAATCGTTCGTTTCCAACAATGGGATTACTTAGTCTGAAATGCTAATGTCGTTAAAACCGTTTCACTTTATGTTGCATTTACTCATTGCAGGTGTACAACTATGTCTTTTATACATTTTTTGTTGGGTATTAATAATACTGTACGAAACTAACTAGTCTGTTGAATTATAGCAGCAATATTTATTCATATTTTTTATTATAGTACAATCGGTTTCTAAATGCGAAGTGGGCAACAAAAAATTGGTGATGTAATCAAGTGATTTTTAACTACCCCGTATTTATTTATTTTATTATTAAAATTGTTACGGGTTCCCTTTTTCAGGTATAATATATTAAATTAGGATTGACAATTTAAATATGTATTAAGTACATTTGAGGATAACAATAAAAATATATCAGTTAAATATATTACCCTGTATAGCGAATTCCTATTTAATGAACTAAGTTTATTAATATGTTATCGGCGAAGCACTTTTTGCGCGGCGATGCCTTTCCTGTTTCTGAGCGGACGATTCTATTCGATGCTATTTTCCTAGCAAGATTTGGCTTTATGAACGGCAGAAATTTTCGTTATATACGGATTTTGTTGTTAATTTTGGGAAGTATAATTTTGTCAATAGTGATTATTGTGATTGTTCAACCTGGTGTTGGATTTGATCCCGAAATTTGGAAAATAGTCTCTGATTCTCACCACGAGGCCGCTGAAGAACAAAGGTAAAAAGTTGATTCTCTTATTATAAAAATTCTATTCAGTGAACAATCTATTTAGAAGTTTGATATGATCTAGGCCTCATCTTATATCACCTCATCTTTAATCCCTCGCCTCTTCTTTCTTCATCATCTTCGTGCTATAAGATTTGCTCTCCGAAGCCAAGATTCCACAGACGAGACCACAGTTGTCTGTACCTGTAGTAAATTTCCTGCTGGTTGTCTTTTATACGAGGTAGATCGTCGGAGTACACCACCTCTTCGTAGAGCATCAATCTTCTTCACTTACAGGGTGTTCGCTTGCTGTTGACACCATTGCCTGGACGATCTGGACATACTGTTCACCGAATCAAAACCAGATAAGCTTAGTTTAAGATTTATACTGTCATCTGACACCCTGAATATCTATATTTAAGTATATTTTGCCTTTATTAACACTTATTTGCATATTATTATTATTTGTACTGGTTATACTGTTTTATATATATTTAGAATATTTATTATTCAAAACTAAAAGTCCCCTTTTTCCGTAAATTGAATACTTCTAGCCACTTAACTTTATTTGATTATTTTAAATCAAATATAAACTTATAATTTCTTATAACTAAATACTTAACATTATTATGTGCACCAATCTATAGTACTGTAGAGTGGGTTTTTGCTGAATACTGTATTTATATCATAACATTACGATGTATACTTGCTAAATATCAGTATAATAAATACTGCTTATATCGATGGCCGTTATTCCTTTTAGGAAATTCAAATAGTTAGAGAACTGTGTATCAATTGTTGCCTTTTTCCCGTTTTTTTTATTATTGAAGAATCTTAATAAGGTATAAACTCCTTAGCGTACAGGGTACGTTATAACAACGGGTTGTAAAACGGGTGGCGCCAAATAAATAAGTGATAATATTTACCCACTCCCCTCTTCCTGAGCTAGGGCCAACCCTAAACGAAACTAAGGAGTTTGGTACATCAGTTTTTTTTTTTACGACCCGAATATGCAACGTAGCAAAATAGTCCTGCTCCAGAAGAGCAGTCGTACCAGCAAGCAGCGGTAGTAAGTCCAGCACACCGCCAGTGCGCAAGTCTCCGAATTTCGCCGGGTGAACTAATAAGAGAGCGGAACTCGAGAGTTAGTTTCGTCCTGCCGTTCCTATAAGGAAGACGTGTCCGACCACAAGCACTGGAAGTAAGTAGTTGTCACACTTGGCTACTCTTAACTCTCGTCCGTCTTACCTGTATTGTGCTCTGTCTGTCGTCCGTGGTGACGCACACGGTTGCCTTGATCACGTGTGTCGATCCTAACTACGCGTTCAGAGGAAGCAGGAAACTCTTTAGTCCGAAACGTAGGCCGTCTCCGTCTATCCTGTGGCGTGGTGACGCACACGTTTGCCTTGATCACGTGTGTCGAACCTAACTACGCGTTCAGAGGAAGGAGGAAACTCTTTAGTCTGAAACGTAGGCCGTCTCCGTCTATTCTGCGGCGTGGTGACGCACACGGTTGCCTTGATCACGTGTGTCGATCCTAACTGCGCGTTCAGAGGAAGTAGGAAACTCTTTAGTCTGAAACGTAGGCCGTCTTCGTTTATCCTGCGGCGTGGTGACGCACACGGTTGCCTTGATCACGTGTGTTGATCCTAACTGCGCGTTCAGAAGAAGGAGGAAACTCTTTAGTCTGAAACGTAGGCCGTCTCCGTCTATCCTGCGGCGTGGTGACGCACACGGTTGCCTTGATCACGTGTGTCGATCCTAACTGCGCGTTCAGAGGAAGGAGGACACTCTTTAGTCTGAAACGTAGGCCGCCTCCGTCTATTCTGCGGCGTGGTGACGCACACGGTTGCCTTGATCACGTGTGTCGATTCTAACTACTCGTTCGGAGGAAGGAGGTTGCTTTGATCACTCGTTGCTCTGAAACGTAGGTCGCAGACTGACTTGTCTGGTCATATCTCTTTCAGCGCAACAGTTAGCCGTCCTGCCAGCTTGCCCGAGGGATCATCATCTGTCTGTAACTTGCTATTAATTGTTCTATTTCAAGATTGATTGCAGCCAAGTGTATTAATTAATAGTAGTAATTGCTTTTGCTTATTGCTTGTTTGCTTCCTCCCTCGTGGTATTTAGTCCGTAGCTTCCCACCGCTTGCTTACTACCGACCGGATAACTCAGTAACTCTCTTTCCAGGGCCACCAATAACCGCAACTGTCCCGCATTTAGCGCTTATTTGCTTGCAATTTTGTTTTTAGTTTTAAGTTAGTATTGTAACATTAGGTTAGGTTGTGCCTTGTTATTCTGCCCGTGAAGTCTAACTGTTTTCCCTAGACCCGCTGGACATACGGTATCTTCACTGTAGCTGCCTGAATAGTGGTGTTTTTACACTTTAAAACAGAAACTGGCGCCCGAGGAATCGGACCGCCGCAGCTCAGGCGTCATAGTGACACCGCGTCGCAACGCAAACGTCGTCGAAGCGACGTAGATGCGTCACAGTGAGACGAAATGTATACATTTATTTCATTTCAACTTGTACCTGCTTAAGACAGGTATAACTGGGTGGTAGCTGGAGGGCCAGCCCAGATTATGCTACGAAGGACGTCTTTAGGAATGCATGTGGTTCGAGTAGTGCAGCTATGTCGGACTCAATTATCTCTAGATGTAAATTGCCAGGGTCGGCTGGAAAATTTTTCTGGATATTTCCAAGATTTATTTTTCAAAACTTCACAATGAACTATTTTTAATTTCGTTAAAACTATCACAAACACACCGCAACAGAAGGATCAACACAACGCAATATAATGATCAACACTTTCTAACTATTTCAAGTTCGGCTATGTTCAACCATCTGTTTTTGTTAAGAAGTACATGTTATTGGCCATCCTTCTCTAGTGCAGGTAATTTCTCCGTAACGTTAGTCTTACCTTATTAAGGGGCATTTCTTGAGCATGACTATATATTACAAACAAGTGGAAAGGGCTCAGAGATATATGTCAGGTTTCACCAACGTTCTATTGCCTAATTGCCTAATGTAAGGTGCACTTCACGGTGATAAATTTTTAAACTTCTTGTATTGTTGAGGAATTAAATTCTGTTAATACTAATAATAGCAGCAATATTAACAGTAATCGACGCTGTTTGCGTGAAATAATTAGTAATATTTAAAACTATAACATTCCAAGATGTTTACAGTGTTCTGTAAAAATGTTTCTTAGACCCTTAGAATATAACTAACTTCGCATATTCTTTAAGGTTTGGAGAATATGCAACCAGCAAAGCAGCATTCTAAGTTATGTTATTTTAAAACAGTTAAGTGATTAAACGTGTTATAGTAATTAAATAAACTATTTTATGTCGGATATGTTAGTGGATAATTATGATAAATCTGCAAGGAGTGAAATTGTAGTTCTGGCAGTGTGCAACGAAAGAACGAAGAGCGAATGCAAAATACTGCAGCTAACCGGATTAACTGTTATCTATCAAATACTTAGGCATTATTATTAATAATAAAATTGTTCATTTTCATCATTTATATACTTGACAACGCTGCAAAAAGCAACCGCACGGTAGTTGACATATCTAACCATCTCGGACGATGATTGATTATCATAGGCGCCGACTTTCTGTAGGAAAAGAGGGCTTTGCCCCATTTCTTATGCATTGAGCTAAAATTCCGAAATACATTTTTTATTGGCTTTTAGACCTCCCTGAGCACGTGGTTATTTTTGTACTTAATAATAGTTAACCCTGTATATTTATACTTATTAAAATTGCTTATCATCATCTTCGAAACTTTACTATGTAAAATTCATTAGCATAGATAATGATCGCCACAAATCATACAATTAGTATTCATTTCCCTACCCCTTCAGCTGAGAATTTTTAACTTGCCCTTGTTTCTCTCAGTCTAGGCTCTGGGTGAATTTTGATGGTAATGTTTCTCTTTGTGTGGATATTACAATGTTATCTCTGTAATACAGGGGACACCAATTTACAAAACGTGTATTTTAAATAAGTACCCATTCTTGACCATTGTGCCAAGTTTAAAATTTCCCGCGTCACATTAAAGGAAGCCAACGCATCATCAAGATTTAATAGACAGCAATTGCTTCGCAAAAAGCTGTAGTTATGCAGTGGAGTCATGTAGAGATAAAATACAACTGCTTTTTCGTGTACATTTTTCCTAATTACTTAGAAGCCCAAGGGACCGAAAAAGGACTATTTTATCGTACTATATAAATTATATCATTTGATATGAAAGCCAGGCACGTTAGGTCGAACAAACGGTACACATAATAATAATTTGAAAAGTTAAAAAACCTCCACGTACGGTGGGCATGAAATATAGAAAAAGAAATAAATGAGGCATCGTCTGTGGCCCCATTTGTTCTATATTATTGCGTATTTTGTCCGCACTAGGAAACAAAGGGTAGAAAAACATTTGTGTCTGCGATTAATCTATATTTCTACACTTCGCAGACCCAGTGACTTTTTGCGTGGTTTCAGAGTATTTGGGTTAAATACTTCTGGAAAACGTTCTGAATTTTGACTGAATGATTTTGCACAACTGATTAATGTCAGTACCATAAAATACTAATATCTAAAGCCCTGATATAAGTAGATAACTATGGAATGACCTATGTCGCGATGTATAAATAATAATACTAACAAATCTCACACACAGTAACATTTTCTGGAATAATTATATCTTACATAGCAATTTAGGCTTAGGCAAAATGAAATAAGCCGGGGCATATTGCTCTTATGCTACACCAAACCACGCCATGTGATGCAACGTTAAGGGTCTGGCACCGTGTATGCTTATGTATTTTTATATAATTGGTGGTATGAATAAAAATGAAGTACTTACTAATACTTCAAAATTTAGCATTTTCTATGCAGTCTCTACTTCAGCCTGTAGTTAACGGTATTTTCCGGTATTACTTACTCTATCTTCTATAGCAAATTCTACACACCGAAGCATATGCTTCACTATATGAAGAATTTACTCCTGTCAAGTAGTAAATTATAGAAAATAAATAGCATTCTCCCCCACTCTACCGAGATCAACAGTTTATGAATGTAGACATGCGAAAGTTAGTAGTGCTTTGCTTTACATTTGTGGGGCTGTTATTTGTAGCGCCCCTGTTCGTTTAATAAAATACCTACCTAGGTTAGCTAAGATTTCTTCAGATGATGAAATGACGCAAGAAGAGGTTCAAAATGAAGACTTACAATTATCATTTGTCATTATGCTGGGAGATTTTAAAATAATATTAGACAAAAGAATGACACCCGATATTAAAACGGCAAAAGACACAGCCCTTAAAGATTTAGCAGAACTTTATAACAAAACTACAAACAAAATTTAGGTGTGAAGTAAATTTAAAAAAAAAATATGAAAATTAAAATAAGAAAGTTGACAGATTTAAAAAAAAACGGCAACTGTAAATCATCATCACGTTTAATCCTTGTAGGTACTTCATGCTGTAGTAAATCTAGAAAACCGGAATTTTTTCCAGGATATCTGGCTTATTAAGGCAAACCATCGACACAAGATTTTTGCAAATATAATTGTTTATTGTTCGATTGTTGCAACCTCGCTAATAAACAAATTAATAACTCTACTCCCGGAATCGTTAGAGAACCAGATTTTGTTGCAATAACTCTAGGATCATGAGGAGAACCATCGGCACGAGGTTGTTGCATGAAATTGTTTATTTTTCTATTTTTGCAACCTGGCTAATTAACAAATTAATAACTCTACTCTCGGAATTACTAGAGACCCGAAATTTTTTCCGGGATTTCTGTCTTTTTAAGGCGAACCATCGGCACAAGATTTTTGCAAATATAATTGTTTATTGTTCAATTGATCCCAGAATTATTGCAAAAAAAATCCGATTTTCTAACGATTCCGGAAGAAGAGTTATTAATTTGTTAATTAGCGAGGTTGCAACAATCGAACAATTAACAATTATATTTGCAAAAATCTTATGTCGATGGTTTGCCTTAATAAGCCAGAAATCCTGGAAAAAATTCCGGTTCTCTAGTGATTTCGAGAGTGGAGTTTTTAATTTGTTAATTAGCCCAGTTACAACAATTTAGCAATAAATAATAAAGCTAACACCAAAGTGATAAAGAGGGACCTCGAAAACACCCGAGAGAACATTTTTCAGACATTTTCGTTGAATCGTGTGTGACTGACATTTGCTATATGTTCAGCAAAAATGGGTCATTTGTTAAATAAACAATTAAAAATTTTCGAGCGTACAGAGGTAAGATGTACCTTTCGTTATAAAAAATTCCCTGAAGATTTTGAAAAAAACCGCATCTCAATTGGACTTCTCCGCAAAAAGTTGTCTATTTTCACATTTTTCATGCTAATTTGACGCGACTACCCGGCAATATCTCTTTTCAAAGTTAGTTTGTTTCATAACATATTGAAACACAAATCAAGTTGCCACAGTTTTGCGATAAATGAAAGTTTAAAGCCTTGTTCTCACAGATGCGAAATTCCTTCCAATTATTTAATTGCAAGAGAATTCTTAACTTTTAGCAAACCGTCACATTTTCTATAATTTTCATCATAAAACTATCACTGACTGTCATGGTAGATTATCAGAAGCTCAAATCAAACTTGCTAACCTCACATAATAAGGAAAATTACTGTTGAAATTTATTTTAAGAATAACAATTCCACTGCAACCATCTAGGGTCTATTTCGTCGTCATTTTCATTTAAATCCACGAGATCAAGTTCCTAGTGGAATAATAGAAAGTAGGTTAACAAGGTTCGCAGTACTGCCTCATGTGCTAGAGAAAAACCAAAAGGAAGAAGTTGCACTAAATATTTCAAACTGATAGCCGCATTCTGAAAGACTTAAATTGAGCAAAAACTGCCACAGGCTTTTGAAACACGTGTTGACTTTTATGAAAGCGTCTAAGTATTACTTGTTGGGAAACCGGATGTCAGATAAAACTAAATTTCATTTGTCAGATTGTTAACAAATAGAATTT
Source organism: Monochamus alternatus (assembly GCA_037114965.1). Classification (NCBI taxonomy): domain Eukaryota; kingdom Metazoa; phylum Arthropoda; class Insecta; order Coleoptera; family Cerambycidae; genus Monochamus; species Monochamus alternatus. The sequence continues at coordinate 26,697,279 of CM073429.1, forward strand.
TCGTTATTGAGCAACGGAGAATCCTACTGTATGGTGCGCAATATCAGCCATTCGAAATTTTGGACTGCTCTTCTTTGAGGAAAATGACTTGCCTGTTACTGTTACATCACAACCTTATCAGCAGGTACTGCGCAACTAAACAACTTCGTACTGTTGATGTGGATATTCTACGACTATGGTTTCAGAACGACGCGGCCACTTCCCATACTACTAGGGAGTCTATGACAATTCTGTGAAGAATGTTTTCTTGTCGTGTCATTTCGAAAATTGGGGAGTTCAACTGGCCGGCACGGTCGCCGGATATTTCTGCCTGTAACTTTCTTGTATGGGGCTTCTCTAAAGTCAACAAGTGTTTTCTATCCGACAGCAAGCTTTGGACGAACTGAAAAATAGTATTAGAACCGATATTATCACAATCCCAATTCATATGTTGACGCGGGTGATGTAAAACTTCCGTATTAAACTTCATGAGTGTCAGGAGCATAAGTAGGGTCATATAAATGATGTAATACTTAAAAGTATTTTTTTTTTCTCAGGGACATTTTGTTTCATTTTTAAATAAAAATTTATTCACTAATTAAAACGACCAAATTTAAAATCTATACTTCATTCTGCCTAACCCTGTATATAAAAATAATAAATAAAAATACTTGCAAAATTGTAACTATATACAGGGTATTTCAAATAAGACATGTCAATATTGCTAGAACTGATAAAACGTAAGATGTGTTTAATAAACATATGTCCTAGAGCCACTTTGTACAAAAAGCTAATAACACCAGCGTGTTTGGCATCACCAAAAACAAACATGTGCAAATTTTTGATAAAATATGTTGTTCTTTAAAAAAATTACATCCAAAATTTCTTTTTCAAAAATTATTTTATCCGCGTATCCCAAAAGTGATAACACCAGCATTTTTATCACAACCATAAACGTACCTATGTCAAATTTGGATCAAATATATTTAAAAAAAAAAATCATCCAAAATTTGATTTTCTGTAATTATATCAAATATTATCTATACCTCAAAATATACATTTTTTAAGCAAACCCCATTTATTTTTTAATGTTCTATCAACCCTAAAAATATTGCCATGTCTTTTTGGAACATTCTGTATGTACACGGTAAGAATAATACATTTTCTAAGTTTACATTATCCTTCAGATAAATTAAGCAAAAAATCTTTTACTAAATTAGATATATAACGCTGAAGTTTCCCAATATCGAATGTTTACAGAAATGTGTCCCGGATACTTTATTAATTCTATAACTGTATTTATTTCGTAATTTTATCTTAATAATCTAAACAAAATTCTCTTATATTTCATTCAAAAAATTTTGAAGTCATTGATTTTTTTCAATAAGCATGACGCATTGTTGAATGATTTGAAAGTAATTAAAATACTAGTTTTACCGTAAAATTATAAATTAATATTACCAATCCCTGTATTTTTGGTAGTCCATAGACAAGTATTTTCCGATTTTCCTTTCTATATTAGGGTTAAAAGTGTTACTTTTGTAGCGAGCAAATTTTATATTTGTGAAGCGTAGCGCAGCACACCCGAGCAGATGCACTTTTAATCGGAATAAAACATGCTATTTTTTCTCCAACCGAAATCCCCAGTTTAATTATTAATTTGTGGTTTGAAATTAGTCAAATGAAACTTAGATAATAAAACAAAGTAGATAACTAGGATATATCGATATAGTCATGGATACTTTGTCAAACATTGGTCGCCATATTGCTAATTGAGTTAATTTGTGATTGTTTGTAGTTCAATTTGCAGAAAAGCCTGTGCAAATTGGGATATGTACCGAAGAAATTGCGAGTATTTACAAAGGGGCAAGTTGATTGCATTATGATAATTGATGTTTGATAATGAAGGTAAACGCTTAAAAATAAAAAAACTAAATTTTAAAAAGTTTTATAGATGGTCCCTAATTTGAAGACTCACCTTTGAATAAAGAAAATATTGCGGAGAGAATACTGAAAGTACCGTTGTATTTTCTGATTTCACATCTGAAAATAATATAACTATTAATGAAAACTGCTTAAACTGCTTTGTAAATTGCTCCAAGAGTGAGGATAATGGCACTTCCAGTAGTTTATTTAATTTTAATATTTGTCCAAACTGTGTATTTAATATCAATGTGAATAAATAAAAATTATTGTTGATATTGTTGAATAAACTTTTATAAACTAAAAATTTGTTAACTCCTAAGATTAAAAATGAATACTATTGTTGCTAAGATACCTTTTTTGTTCTCAATAAGGAAAATGTCAAACTTAGAGATTCCTGACAATCAAAAAATGTCATAGTTTTGTGACGGTTGGACAAGAAAAACAATTTTCTGTCAAGCTGTTTTGTATTAATAGTTACATTACTATATAAAGTGCTGCTTGGTAAACGATTTTGAATTTAGTAAAATACCATATTATGAGTCAAAATACAAAAAAGTAATTTTATTAACAATCTATATATTTGTTTAGTCCATCAACTTAAAAAACAAACATTCAAGGAGAAACATGTGTATTATATAAGTAAAAATCAGAACATATAAAAACTTAAACACTATACAATACATGCATATTATTATTTTTAATGTTTTCAAAACATTTTTTTATGCGTCATAAAATGTTGTTAGGTTACTTTACGGCACTTTAAATATTTTAGAATGTAACGCATCCGACAACTGATCCTTACTAAAGTCGTTTCCTTTTTCAGTCGCCTACGTCAATCTGGGGGCAGCACTAATCGCCGCCGGCAGATGTCAAGAGGCTGTTTCCGTTCTTCGGCAGGGCTCTCGACTCGATGGCACTGGCCTGAAGGACCGCAAAGAACATGAAACCGCCAAAGTGTCGGCCCTCCTGCAGCTGGGCGCCCTCTATTCGGACCAAGGACGATTGCAGAGAGCCCTTGCTGCCTACAGAGAGGCAGCGCATTCATTGCCTGAGCACTATCCTCCTCAAGTAAGTTGCTTGTTATTAAAAGTAATTTGGCGACAGCTGTAGTTTCTGCTCTAACGATAATTATCGTCAGCATTACGGTGGGAAATGTAATAACTCGAAGCATTCAAAAGGGCATTTACATAATCCACAGGGTGTAACAAAAAGGCAAGTCATCCCGTTAAGTGCGTATTTTTGGCGGCAAAACCCTACCCTACCCATTTAACCCTACTTATCTATATACAAAAATGTCTCTCTTAAAAGATACAGACACTTTTAAAATTGTTTTGTCTCTATAATTTTTAATAATGGAGATAATACTACAGAGTCTTTTGCTAATTTTTTTTATCTATATATTCTGACTAATCTGCTGCCTATAACTAACTATAATACAAATATTTTGTCATGTTATCATATGCATAGAGCAAATTGCTATAGTAGACTATGAACTATCTATTAAGAAATTAAAACTCAAACGATCAACGGTTTCAGATGGAGTGCCTCTGTATGTTTTAAAGGATTGTTCAAAATATCTCAAAGAGCCTCTTTTGTTTATATACAATACTAATTTAATTTTAAAATATGTATAACAAATTTTCTAAACTGAGGAAAACAATAATCAGTCCAATACAAAAATCCGGTGAAAATCAAATATTGAAAACTATAGATCTATTGAAGTTCATCCTGCTCCTGCTAAAGTTTTGGAACAAATGCTGTATTATTTGCCATGGAATCATTTCATCGTGGATTTATTTCAAAACGTTCGATTTCTAATAATTTAGTAACTTTTACCCATTATATTTTGGAGGTCGAGCGGGAAGTACAAGTGGATGACATATACACTGATTTTAGTAAGACCTTTGATAAGGTTGACCGTGGCGTATTAATAAATAACGTTTGTGTAGATGGAGTTGCGGATTCTGTGATTGCTGTGTAACATATCTTCAAGAGCGTTGAAGTTTATTGTGAAGTATTGTTATTTCTTTCTGATGAGTATAGATTAAACTCAGGTGTTCCTCAAGGATCTAACTTTGAACCGCTCGTATTCTTATTTTTTATAAATGGCAAATGTGATACAAAATTAAAATTGTTTGATGTTTCCAGATGAACTGAAATTTTACAGGCATATTCCGATGCTTGGATAAATCTCCAAGTGATATTAATGCGGCATCTAAATAGAGTTATGTCAATAAAGTTGACTCTAAGGTTCAGAAATGCTATTGATTCCAAACTTTCATACAAATTGCACATTGCAAACATAACTGCCTCAGCCTATAAATCTTTATATTTTGTAATAAGACAATCAAAAAATTGCCCTACCTCAAAATATATGGATGCAACTATCAAGGTGCTCTACCTCATTTTGGATTAAATGTTAGACAATATTTAAGTTTAATTTTTCCAATTCGATGAATTGGATGTGGAAGAGATGCAAGTGGCCCCCATGTTTCCCCGATTTAAGTCCATTGGACTTCAGTATTTGTTGGTTTATGAAGGACGACGTTTATTCCGAATAAATTGAGAATATTGATCAACTGAAAAGGCGTATTATAAATACGGCTCAAAAATATCGGCAAAAACCACAGGTTTTTCAAGATATCTGTTACAATTTTTTTTAAAGAGCTCGTTTATGCATATCGGAGGCAGGTGGACCAATTAATAATTAAAATGTTAAAATTGCAGTTTTAAATAAAATTTTAGTCTGTTTAATAATAATTAATCCGTTTTTAATTCTCTGTTTTTACATTACATTGATAAAAAACATTTCTTTGTGTAAAAAATGTCCTATGTTCAGAGACACTGTGTATAAAATACGTTAGAATATTTTAGAGCAAGTTAGAACATTACAAATGGTTTCATTGTAATTTAAAAACTTAAATTATCAAGAGTAATAAAATATTGTAAACAAAATTTTACATTAAAATATTGTAAAAAATTGTCCATAGGCGTATGTCAGAAAAAAGTAGGTCCCTCCAGTTCTTACGCTTCGTTTTCAGGAACCGTTTACAATAATATCCTTTGGTTGATAACTAGAAATATCCTTACAAAATTTCAAAGTGAAAAATTATATCGAAAAACAATTTTAAAAGTTCAACTTTAACACCCTGTATCCTTTAAGGGAGCAATTTTTGTTCAGGTAAATCATCATATTTTGCCGGCAAAAATACGTGGTTAATGGAATGACCTGTTTTTTATTACCCTATACAGGATATGGAACTATATGGAACTTCCCATGGTACCTATATGTGAAAGGATTCTACGCTTAATACATGATAAAATATTCATATGAACATATTATGCTTTGCTCTACGAAGATGAGTTTTTGCTTCATGTAGTCCAAGTCACTAACTTGGAAAAAATAAATTTTTCAAACATACAAATTGTTTAAAGAAATGCGCGTCCAACTATATTACTACATCGACTGCTTTTTCAGTGATAGGCAAAAATTGCAAAAGTAAGTTTATGCATTGTTTAGGTTGTTATGACTGTCACAGTTACTGGCTAGAATTGGAAATCAGTACGTACGCGCCATCCGATGTGACAACGCAAAGTTTATTCGTATTTATGCTTTCAAATTGTGCTTAGAAGTATTGTAACTGTCGCAATGTACAGGGTGTTTGAAGTTTGACTGCCATCATTTTAACAGGCGATAGTAGATATATGAAAATCCTATATAACATGGGTCCTAGTCCCAGACGTTTGCGAGAAAAAAATATTCGGCTTGATGTGCAGAAGTTCAGTTATCTCTTCGTAATTTTCTGCATACTATATCATAAAATGCAATGTTTACTACCTATGTTACTTACTTTTAGTTTAGTAGAATAATTTATTTCTTAATCAATAAAATTCAATGAAGTTGATGTCGCGCAATATGACAACAGAAATTAATTAATTGATTAAGAACAAATATTCTGTTACTAATAGGAAATGACAGAGGGAGTAAACATTGCATTTTATGATATTCTATGCAGAAAATTACAGACTGATTCCTACATTAGCAGTATTGGATAAAGTTGCAAAATAGACTCATAAAATGAGATTGCATCTCACCGGGAAAATGGAAGAAGTATTGCATTATGCCATTACGTACGAATGTAACATACAGCGCCTAATAACAGATGTTTCACCGTATCAAAAAAATTAAAAGAACAATGTAGTGTAGGGTAATGAATCGTGGCGAAAGGAAAGCGTAAGCTATCCAGCATTGTAACATTGTTTGTTTGTTAAGACCATTATAGTGTACGTTTAATTGGAAATATATTAGGTAGGTTCTAATGAATCAATTAAACTTTTCTATTAAGCTACCAAAATTTATACAAGGATTTAGATAATCAATAGTAAAGCAAACTTACATTTTTTTTTTCATTTATTGTATTCAGCGCTTAATTCCTATTCTAAATAACATGTTCTCTGCTCCTACCAGTTATGTGATGTAGAATGTTAATTGAGGCATTTATAAAATTTTGCTATCTGATTTGATTACATTAAATTACCTGTCTTATTCTGAAAACATAATAAACAAAAGTAATAAATAAGGATTTTTTTAAAACGTTTAAAGAGATCAGTAGTAAATTAAAAAAATCATATACTTAAAAAAAAATAAATGCTAAATATCATTATTCATTACTTTTATTTATTATTTTTGAAATTAAAACAAGTAGTTTAATGTGAAATTAGATAGCATAATTTTATAAATACTTCAAGTAAAATTCTCTCTCTGGACGTAATCAACAGCCTTGTTGCCGTAATTTTCACGAACTGATCTATATTGGAAACAAAGAAATAAGTTACGTTTAACAATACCGTAAGTTCACCACATCCCCACTAATAATTATGGTAATATGTTAAAAATGGAAAATAGACACCTGTTTGCTTTGAGATTCCGTACTTCTGAACTAAGTTGCGATTCGAACCTATGAAATTCATAAGCATAAAATTAAATGAATGCACTTGTGGCAAATTGTCCGATTATGCTTACACAAAACCCGCTTCCGTCATCGTGGAATTTGCACAGCATTACCTGCACAGTATTTACAGTATCTATGATCCAAAAATTCCACAAAAATCCAAAAAATTAGAAGCAAACCTATCGACGGAAACAAACTGCACTGAACGTCTTGTAACGTCATGCCAATGATATCGCGTTTTCGTCCGCGTGGTTTTGTTTATATCCCATGGCAATTTATTAATGTTAATATTTAAATTATTATGTGATTATTGCCTCCTGACACATGTTCTGACCTATCAATATGTTTGAAAGATTACCTTGTCATACATTTCAAACTAATATAAAATGTATGCAACTTCCCCATTATTAAACCCACCTCCGAAACTGCTTACATCCCAACATATAATTAATTGGCATGTACACAGGTTTATGGATATCTAAAAATTTGACACACGTTTTTTTCACTAAATTATGGGAAACCATTAAAAACTGAGTGGGAAAATATACTGTTTTTATTGTTTTTGCAGACCTCTGCAACTCACATTATATAAAACTATGCATTTATTATTTGGATTTGCATTTTAATATATTGGCATATATTTGATAAACAAATTGTTGCACGCTTGTTACATTCGACATAGGATATATTCCTATTTGGAAATATAATATGTATTCTGTATTGAAATACAAAATACCGAAATATTTTGTGCTTATTATAATGGATACTGTTAATTTTAAATTTAGCATCCGCACATTGGCTTTTTTTGGTTCGTTTATGTCACGAATTTGCAGAATAAAATCAGCGTACGGTACAAATATAGCGATGTTTTTAAATTCTCAAATAAAACACAGAACACAGATTTAGCTTTGATAAGAAGGTAAGGTTCAAATAACACAGAAACTATATTCATTTGATCACTTTGCCCACCTGGTGCATTTGCCCACTGGACCAAAGAACAACCAGATAACACCAAGATTATGTGACTTGACACCGCTGGACTATTTTCTTTGAAACTGCGTTAAAAGTCTGGTTTATAAGAACAATCCATAATTCATTCCTGATCTAAAGAACCAAATTATTCGCATTGTTGGTGAAAGAGCCGTAATTATGTTAACATCACATGCAACTTTAAAATTTTGGAAAAAGGGTGGGTATTATGGAGCTTTTTAGATATAGTTTACTATTTTGTACGGAATCTGTCCCAACGTATTTTTCCCAACCACTTACTTTGAGCATTTGTTATTGCTAATATACAAAAAAATGTCGATGCTCAGTATCAGTTAACGAATAGACTCATATCTTCTGTACAAGTACAAATATCTTGGTGACTTGTTTTCATTATCACTTATTCTGAATATGCGCTGTATTTTACTTGGATTCTTTACTTGGATTATTTTATAGCTAGTAGCAAAGTTTTATCTAAATCCTGATTATCATGTATTATTATGTAATATAACTCTTCCCTACAAGCTCTACATCTGCCAAAAATCAGTGCCACCTAATTAAAAAAATAAAGGAAGAACATTTTATTTTACATTTAAAGATGACAACAAACATTAAAAACAATTCTTCGGAGGCATCTATCAGAAAAGTATCAATTTCCCAATGTCCTCTCTAGTCAATATTTCTTGTCTTTTTCGGTTTGTAATCATCATTTCTTCTTTTTAAGAATGTTATTAATCTTAAATATTTGCTAATATCGATGTTATGATGTAAAAGTACCGTTGCCTTTAACATAATACGATCACAGAGAGGATGGCTTACAGTTCTCATATTTTTCCAAATAATATATTAGGAGCATATATTTTCAAGTATAGTGTTTCATGTATAAAAAGAAACACTATTTAACAAAATTACGTAAGTTTTTCCCGGCAACAGGCTTCCTCTGTTGCTTTAATGGAGGCGTACTCGGAATGTCTTCTGTACTACTATGACTATTGGAATCCATATTTTACTAATTATGTAAGAAACAATCTATCACTTTGCTAGAGTTTTTTTGACTATTAAATATGACATGAAAACCACGATTGTTGATATTATTGCTTGGCATCCGTCACAACTATCATATCGGTTCCAACAAAAATTACATTTTAGTAATAGAGACACTTATTTCCACAAATACATAATATAACGTATAACAAATTTATAAGTGTTCTAAATATCGGCCCTGTATGAAGTTTTGTATAAATTTCGTGCTTCATATACTGGTTTCAAATACCTACTTAACACCCTTATTAACTATTTTAAATGACAACCAATGTTTTCTGCCTATTTTGGAATTGTCAGATGTATTTGCTTCTATTACCATAAAATGTTGCATAACTAAAACTTTAGTAGAGTAGCCGTAGGCTAAACTTCTCTTTTTCTAATGTGTAAATTGAAATCCATTTTAGAAATAAAGCTATTTTATTATTATTATTAATTGCTGAGAAAAATATTTTTATCTAAACACTTAAGATGTATTTTTTTTACTGTATTAGAAAGGTATTTTAAGCTAATATAACTCAAATCTCCTACAATTCCTATCAATAAAGTCATTATTATGTATACTCTCTGATACCAAACATCTAGGTATGCTAATGAATAATTCCACAGACAAAGCTCTATTCAATAGAGGGGTTTGGTCATTACGTGTTGTCCTACTCGGTCTGACGGTCTCGTTGGACAATTTCACGTCGCGTGCAATAAACACTTACTTTTTGTACTTGTTGCATAAATAACTATTTACAGGGTAAAAAAATATTGAGCCGTGAAAGAAAACTCACTTTATCAAATGGATATCGCAAATTTAATTAACGCTAAATGTCACCTACGTCAGTGGACTCTAAACTAATTTATTTTATAAAATATAAACAGTATATATTAATTTGATATTTGCTTTTAGTCATATTTGTACTGTCATATATATTAGACCTTCATTACCATATGGTTTCATAAATTTTAATATTGTTTAATTATATTAAAGGAGCTTTAATATTAAAGGATAAATTTTATTCATATTCTGAATAACAGCACATGCCACTGTTTATAGACGAGGGACGGTAAAATGGAAAATATGGAAAAGCGTGATACATTTTAAGTTTGAAACCATAAACTGAGGGAATGGTGAATTATTTAAATACGGAAAATTAAATTTTTATGAGGTTTAAAATATAGATAATTTTTTAATCCTTAACCATATAAACTTGTTTTACATATAAAATTTATACAATTTTTTATTCAACGAATATTAGATATAATTTAAGAAACCATTCTTTTTTGGACGAACATTTTTTTTTACTATAATACAGTTTTATAATATCTTGGAGGAAACAGAGGAACATAAGTTTGTAAATAACTAAATAAGAAATTCTGAATTTCTAATAGAAATAATTCAATATTTGTATAATACACCTTTACACTTTTTTTGATGCAATATAAGGTGAAATAGAGATGCAGTTCCAGCGCTTTGTATAATCAATATAGGTTCAAAAGTTTCCTGAGACATTTCACTTTCTTCAAACGCAACTCTAAAACTGGAAATTAAATCCTAGTTTGGATTAATGCAGACCTACATTTTTCTAGATTTTTAAACCTCTTTGTAAATGTCCTGGTGAGAATCTTTCCTGTAGTTCACCAGCATTTTCGCTTTATCTAGATCTATTGATGCCCTGTATTTACTGTTGTTATTTTTTAAATGACACTTGTGCTCTTTCAACCCCGTGCAAATGTGTCTTCCCGTTTGTCTAATGTATACCTTGCTGTATGTATATGGAATGCTGCATACCCAAACTGATCTAAAGACTTCTATATTCCTTGAGACGTTTTAGACGATGTTAACCCATATTTCCAACACCTCCAAAATCACAAAATATGGTCTCTACCTACCAGAACAGACACCATGCTTCGAATATATCCTAACCAAAACAATAACGTAAATAATTATGATATGCATATTTTTTTTATTTTTATTCAAAGCACATACCCAACAGGCAGTAAGCCTAATTACAGGGTACGGTAAAACATATACAGTGCAAAATAAACACAGAAGTGTGTACAAGACGCAAAGATATTAACAAAACAAGATAATAACAAACGAGAGACAAAAAAAATTGATAGACAAGAAAATATTGTTACTTCTTCCTGTAACTCGTGGTATTTTGAATTGGATATTGCTTAGAACACTTGGACATTCCAAAATGTTATGAACGATTTTATACAAGAACATTACTTGAGAGACTGCCCTTCTTTTAGATAAAGTATGAATATTGAACCGATCATAGCATCATATGCACAACAAAATTTTATTAAAATGCAATGGAAAACCGCGAAGTATTTACCATTATTTTATTTATCTTGTTGAGTATCATCCACAATAAAATCTTATCTGCTGATATTCATTTTTAGAATCACGACTTCTTTGTGATTATTAGAAGACATTTTCAAAATCAACAATAGGCATTGTTGTAATTTCAATTACGTTCAATATTTTTCAATTTTTGAGGTTTGACCAGGAATATAGGCCTTTTGCCTCATTGTGCAGAGGTAGGTAGGTAGTGTTCGCGACCAAACTTGTTACAAGTGTAGAGGGTTGTGGGGTAGTATAGACTATCTAAGAACAACGTTTGCCAATTGTAAGCACATTTCTCACTGAATGTACTACAATATTTATATAAAAATTATTAGAATTTCAGATAACATCGATTATTATCGATCGGTTAGGTAATGTCGATCATAACTGTAGGCAGTATAGACGAAATAGAATATCTTTATAAATACATTTATTTAACACGAACAGTTGTCACAAATGTATGTGGAAACTTCATCTGTTCCCGTACAAAGAGAATGAGTTCTATGTTCCTGTTTTTCTGATTATCTTTAAATTGTTTCTTTGCTATTGACATTTTTCTTCACATTTCTGGCCCCTTTTTTGGGTGATGTTGCAAAAGTGTCTGTGGGAGATGATATGGGATGTAAACATAAATTTTTCTGGTTGTTATTTTTATTGTCTCCAGTTATGGATACACATTCTTCCTCATTAAAAATGACAGTTTATAAAAAAATGTCCATCGACACCATTTTCAATAGTATATACCCTGTTATTAACAATTGCATTCAATTTTGCTTAATCTGATTAATTTTCTCATAACTTGTTTTTCTAATATATTTGTCACATTATGATATCTTCAACGGGTTATAGAATATCATGTACAAAGGTTGTAGACAGTGCGACGTTTGGGGTAGAATCTAAAGTAAATGCTTTCCTGAAGTTTTACAAAAATTATAAGAATCTAGAATGTGTCGAATGGTTATCGACAATTAATAAAATAGCTCTGGAGTAGCATTACTAAATTTTGCAAAATGCTGCAATAGTATAATAATAATTCTTCTGTAATCCATCTCGATTTTGAATTTAAATTTTTTAATTTGTAGCGAAACCTTCCTTCATCCTGTTGTTTTCATAAATAAACAGAGGGATATATTGGTCCGATGCATACCACATTTGTAATTTAACCTCCTTCGCCACTGAAGATGGCATCGACCTGTTTCTCCCCTTTTTGATTATGCGGTCTGGACTATAAGCGTTAGTAACCCCGGTTTTATCAACATTATAGATTCTGTGTTTGCCAGTTTTATATTTATTGAGAACTAATTGTAAAATCTACTAACTATATCTGGCTTATTATTGTGTCTATCAGGTTGAAATGACGATGCATAAACCCATATAGCCATATTTTCATTAAAACGCTATGAATATTTGAATACCAATTCGCCTATAGTTTGAGCAGTTAACTCATAAAATAACGTTTGACAATGAGAACATTGTAAAACTGGTTTGGTTTCCTACCCATGCTCATTTTTTCCTAATATTATTTCTTAAGAATAATTGTACTATATGGAATAAGAAACATAATATGACCACCACTTTCGCTGATCTTAGAAGTGCTCTCTTCATAGATTATATTATTGAGGCATCTGAAATAAGAATGTATAGATGGTTATTTCGACCGGTTTAATGTATAAAAATATGATTTTACCCCAAACGGTCTTCATAAACGTAACCCTAGATTGTTTAACAAAACATGAAAATAACAGACCAAATTTAAATCAACAGGGAATACATTATTACATCCAACAGTATAATAGAAACGACAAATCTAAAAGTAAAATCATTCCTTAAATAGATAAGTTATAATAACTCTAATAATATCCAATATTGTACTGTTTAGTACATATAGTAATTGATATCAATGAAGCGCACATGCCTAATACGTTGAAATGAAATTTTCTATCAACGTAAGAGGGAGCTGAGATGGTAAGATGGTAAATTGTTTAGATCTCGTTAAGTTCGACATTGTCCCACGGTCGATTTTCCCCCACGTTCCCCTATATCTCACTGCACAGTTATAGTCTAAGAGCCATTGGCCGGCAACCTATAAGTAAATGATTATACCTGAAATTTTGCACAGTGAGTCTCTTATACCTATCACTCATGAGGTGGGGACTCGCTAAGCCCGACGAGGCCGACCCAACTGTTACTCAGGTGCGAGAGGTATGAAAATTTAACCAACTTCGTTATTAAATGAACAAAGTTGCCGCTTGAAAATTTTAAAATATACAATTATTATTATATAAAAATAACAAAGGCAAACGATTACCGCGCTTTCAAGGTCATGGCAGACATTTGTGAAATTGACAAAAATAATAAATTTCAAAATTATTTGATTAAATCTGATTTTTTAATATGTTATTCATTATTCATGTATTAGAAACGTGTATTTATCACGACAGACGTGTCTTCCGAGTATAACATGCCGGTAGACAGACAGCAAAACCTTACCTACTGCCCGAGCGTACGTATATTATAGGCGGCATATAGTCACATATTTTTATTATCTTCGATATAGTACCATTGGTTTTCTAAACGGGCATTGTGATCAACACCCTCAGATCTAATAAATTAGGCATTTATTTTTATTATTATATTTAGCACCTTTTAATATTTAAATAATAAAAGTAACAAATTACCTCTATTTCTGGCACAGGTTCTGAGATCTAGTGATGTCGATTACAATGCTTGACATTTCTGATAGTTTTTTAATGTCAAAAATCAGATTTAATCAAATACTTCTGAAGTTTATAATTTTTGCCAATTTGACAAGTGTCCGCCATGACCTTGGAAGCGCGGTAATCAACTGACTTTGTTAATTTTATATAATAATAATTGTATATTTTAAAATTTTCAAGCGGCAGCTTTGTTCATTTAATAATGAAGTTGGTTAAATTTTCATACCTCTCGCACCTGAGTAACAGTTGGGTCGGCCTCGCCGGGTTTAGCGAGTCCCCACCTTACTCGCGTCAAATTAGCATGAAAAATGTGAAAATAGACAACTTTTTGCGGAGAAGTCCGATTGAGATGCGGTTTCCTGCAAAATGTTCAGGGAATGTTTTATAACAAAAGGTACATCTAACCTCTGTAAGCTCGCAAATTTTTAATTGTTTATTTAACAAATGACCCATTTTTATTGAAAATATGGAAAATGTCACACACTTTTCAACGAAAATGTCTGAAAAATGTTCTCTCGGGGGTTTTCGAGGTCCCTCTTTATCACTTTGGTGTTAGCTTTATTATTTATTATTAAATTTTTGTAACTGGACTAATTAACAAATTAAAAACTCCACCCCCGAAATCACTATAGAACCGGAATTTTTTCCAGGATTTCTGGCTTTTTAAGGCAAACCATCGGCACAAGATTTTTGCAAATATAATTGTTTATTGTTCAATTGTTGCAACCTCGCTAATTAACAAATTAATAACTCTTCTCCCGGAATCGTTAGAAAATCGATTTTTTTGCAATAATTCTGAGATCAATTGAACAATAAACAATTATATTTGCAAAAATCTTGTGCCGATAGTTCGCCTTAAAAAGACAGAAATACCGGAAAAAATTTCGGGTCTCTAGTGATTCCGGGAGTAGAGTTATTCATTTGTTAATTAGCCAGGTAGCAAAAATAGAAAAATAAACAATTTCGTGCAACAACCTTGTGCCGATGGTTCTCCCCATGATCCCAGAGTTATTGCAAAAATCTTGTGCCGACGGTTTGCCTTAAAAAACCAGAAATCCTGGAAAAAATTCCGGTTCTCTAGTGATTTCGGGGGTGGAGTTTTTAATTTGTTAATTAGCCCAGTTACAACAATTTAGCAATAAATAATAAAGCTAACACCAAAGTGATAAAGAGGGACCTCGAAAACCCCCGAGACAACATTATCCAGACATTTTCGTGGAATCGTGTGTGACATTTGTTATATGTTCAACAAAAATGGGTCATTTCTTAAATAAAAAATTGAAAATTTGCGAGCGTACAGAGATTAGATGTACCTTTTGTTATAAAAAATTCCCTGAACATTTTGCAGAAAACCGCATCTTAATCGGACATCTCCGCAAAAAGTTACAAGTCAAATGCTAATTTAACGCGACTACCTCATGAGTGATAGGTATAAGAGACTCACTGTGCAAAATTTCAGGTATAATCATTTACTTATAGGATGCCGGCCACTGGCTCTTGGACTATTAGCGTTACACTCCCTAAACGTTTCCAATGTTAATACAGCTATATGATAATAGTGAGTAAGTTAAAATTATCATCGATTGCTTTTCTTAGCTCATGTTTTTATTAGTACTACAACTCTTAGAATATTTCAAGTCACGGCATACTTTCTTGAACCCTCCTTAACGTCACTACGTTTAGTAAATGTAGCATCCGGCAGTTCTCCTCCGCTCGAGATAATCCTGAAATATGGCTTGTAACAGACAAATGGCCACAGGCTATCCCTCAATCAGTACGGTGACCTAAATGTGTGATCAGGTTCACCCCTATTTGTCATATCCGCCTTGCTGCGACCGTCAAAACCCGTTTTAATCCGCGGTACAGCCGCGACGGTCCTTAGCAAATTCGATTATTTAGTGAGGATTAAAATGATGAGATGTTTCGGAGTGCCGAGATTAAGAAGACGTTACAAGTTCCTCACTTTTGAATAAAATAGGCTATAACGCAATTTAAACGTGATTTATTCGCTAAGAGGTGCTTACCGCAGTAATCTCGTAAATTATATGAAATAAAATAATAATAATTATTATTTTCCTACTTAACAAAATACGTGGAAAATCTTAAAGTTATTATGAAACATCTTAGACTAAGTAGTTTATTTATTTTCATACAACTGCCAAACGGGAAGAACCCAATTACAAAGCAGGGAAAATAGTAATAAGAAAAAAAAATAAAAACAAAAACACATAAAATATATCATACAAATTAAAAAAAAACAACAACAGAAACTAACAACAGAAAAAAAACAAAGTTACAATACAAATAACTTTTTGATCAGAATGAAAAATATAAATTTTATCCATAAAAAAGTAACAATTCTGAGGTATGTTAAATAAAATACAATTGATTAAATTTTATACTTAAATTAAATGTTCGAATTGCCATCCACCAACTTCTTGACAATGCGCAAGTCTGTGAAGAAATTCTTCTTGCACATTATGAATGATTTCTGTGGTAACTCTGCGTATTTCGTCCCGAATGCGATTTTGAAGTTCTTCTAAATTACGTGGTTTATTAATGTACACTTTTGACTTCAAGTATCCCCATAAAAAATAGTCAAGAGGTGTAAGATCTGGCGATCTGTAATTCGAAAAACTAAACTTGATAACGTTTTTGCTTTATTTTAATTGATTTACGTTTTCTAACATTCAATCGTCATTTACTCGAAAACTTTCCTATGTAAGAGGGCAAAATTTTAGTACTGTCTGATAGAGAATTAAACGATCTTTCGAATCAAGGAAAAAAATATGGTGTTGCCATTAAAAAAAAAATCGATGACGTCATTACTCGAAAACAAATGACATTTTAAAATCGCATTTTACGCTTAAATATGTATTTTTCAGAGCACTAATAAAACGATATATAGTTATGGAATATTACGCCTAAGTCATTAATATTACTTCTGCATGTCAGTGGCTTTGAATCTAGATTATAATTAATATAATTAAATGTAATTATCTTTTTTAAACAGAAAGAGCAAACTTAACATATATCAATATTTATAGAAACGATGTTTTCTTTACACCACACCTGTATTGTTTTCAAAAGCTCCTGCAATGCTTGACAATCATCATAACAATTAATGCTTTAGATCATCTGCGAAAAAAGGTGATTATATTGCATAGTTGATGACAAATCAACTATATAAAGAATAAACAGGAGTGGTCCCAAGTTAGACCCTTGCGGTACCCCTGAAATAGGTATGAAAATATTAGAACGGTATCCATTGTATGACACATGCAACTCACGAGGATCCAGATAAGATTTTGTAAGAAGTAGTAATTCTGCATCTAGTGGTCATTAGATCATGTTTTGTCGATTTTGACGTATATTATACATTTATGTACATCGTGATGCAAACGTTACTAGAAAATATGTTATTTCGATGTTCATATCTACCTTTAATTGAAAACATGCATAACATTAACGTATTCTATGCGTTTTATTTTATGTTAGTAAAACGTTTTGTAGAAAATGTATTATCAACATTTGGATAACTCGTTTGATGTATGATATTACGAGTAAATAAAACCTTTGATATTCTGCAATTTACAAACATTGCAGTTAACGAGCAGTTTTATTTTATTTACACTATTCAACAGGTCAAAGACCCAGTTAGAGAATAGGAAAACAAACAAGTGACAAAAGTTAACTATTATTAACTAGTGTATATAAGTATATATAGTATATTTATTAACGTATTTAAAATAAAATATTTTATACGTTTAAATTTTTCGGTCTCTTCTGTCTTTTTACGTCAATGAAATACATTTTTTTAAACGTTTTCAAATAACATGGTTACAATACATGATTGTGGTCAATGTTAAGGATACATACTCCGCTGTTTTAACTTATAATTAATAATATTATCTACGTATAATTTTTATACTAAAACCATTTTTAAATCATTGGAACATATATTTTACGTAAAATAAACTATATGGTGTTTGCTAGATTATTTTACAGAGTTTTTAAATATTTTAAATAAATAAAAATAATTCTGTAAATTTAACACCGTATTTTTTTAACGAAGAGTCCTAGAAAAAAGCCCTTCAAATTCACCAAAGATTACGTTTCATTTTTGGTCATCGTTTGTGAATCACTCTGTATACTTATTGAGAAGGTCGCAGACAAATAGTTTGCTAAATAAAACTTCACTAAAATTTTATTTAAAAAAAAATCTTTATTTCATATAGTCCGTTGAATAAATATTTCCTGGAGTCATTTGCGGCCGGGAAACGGAACTTACTATACAGCTACTATACTGTATCTGACACCGTAATGTCTGTTGCCTAGTAACGCTATTTATTAATTTTATTTTAGTTAGAATTATATTAATACTTTACAGCAATGCATGTATCTCTATTTGTAATATGTTTTTTTTCTGGATTAATAGTCAGATTGCTTCCGAAAATTTGTTTAAAATCTCCTTCAAAAAATCCATAATACAAAACAATGCAAAAATGATGATAGGATTATTTTATTTGACAGTGACAAGCCAAGGATTGCCAACCAATATTTTTTGAATTTTAATAGTTATATTTTGTTGATATAAAGACAATAGGTATTAAGTAAAATATTACGATACACGTCCGCTATATAAGGCGGTAATAGTACAACAAAAACTATAGGCATGGCCCTTAGAAAAATGTTCATTTATTATTAAACATTATTTTTGTGAATATTTATTTTTTATGAGTTTTTTCAGAATTTTTAGTACATCAAGAATAATTTCGGTGTTCGTTAAAGCTATTTTCACAAATAAGATATATTGTCTTGAAACTTTGATACGCAAAAATTATGACTAATCCAACTTATTACATTTACAGCTTTCTAAATGTACGACAGTTGCAAATTTAATGATAAAACTTTTTTATATTAAGAGAAAAATGGAGTTTTAGAAATGTAGTCAGTCAAACAAGGTCCTTAGAAGAGAGAATATGATGAAAATCCTGAAAAGTACGAGTATATCTTGGGCTTCCCTGGGATGTTTTTATCGAAAAGATATTTTAATTTAGAAACTTCTTCTCTCCTTTTCCGCAAAATTCTTAGCTTTCCTGTAAAAGAAACATTATGCGTATCGACGCATCGTGCCCAAAGGGAAGTGTAACAAAATTTCCACAAAGTAGGCCGTTTTAGTATGGATTTAAATATAAATTTACGTCGTCGGTAACTTATTTTTTCATCTTTTTAAAGCGTCGTTACTATTAAGTTCTACTCGAAGAAATGTAAACAATGCAAATTGCAATAAAATTGAAACTGTGTTTGGAAATATACCCTGCATAATATTTATATATATTTTTAGGTATTAACAATATTGTGTGAAACTAACTACTCTGTGGACTAAAGCCCCAACTAGTGTTGAATTACACCAACAACATATACCCATATATTCTTTATTATTAGCTTTTGTAACATTTTTTACTGTATTAGATGTTTGGTATCAGTGAGCATACATATGACTGCAATGATAGGAATTGTAGGAGATTTGATATATATTAGCTTAAAATACCTTTCTAATACAGTAAAAAATAATATTTATATGTTTCCAGGATAACTGATCAAAGACTTAACAACACCGAACATAGTATAATATTTTAAATGTACTGCCAGAATTAGTAATCCTGACAGTACATCGTTTTACTCCAAATTTTGTAATAATGATGTAAGTATGGTTTAGGTAATCTTGCTTCCTTTAAACATATAAATAATTTGTGTAACTGATTTAAAGTGATTATAGTAATATTTTGTCAGTAGACATATTCAGCTATTGTAACAACTGACGTAACCATAACTAAATAAATTGTTTATAAAATACCACCATCTTTATTTATTAGATAGCTATAATAATATGATTAGTACTAGTATTATCATATTTCTTAACTGGTGCCGCTAGCAGTGGCGTAGCCAGGGGGATTGGGGGTCAGAACCCCCCCCCATGGGTTGGGTTGGTTGGGTCATATAGGTAATGTCTCACTACAAACCTGCAATCACTCTATTCGTCCGGATTTAGCAACGCGGTCAGTGAACTAGATCTCCTACGGCAACCTTACATTAGGGTTCACCTGCAACTAAGTTCTAATTTTATTTTTGTAATTTTTGTAACAATTATTGTTCGTACCTGTTTATTATTTACATGTTTATGATGAGATTATTTTTTATTTTTTCAATTTATTAAAAATTATTAATTTTTTTATTAAAAAAATCTGGTTTGAAATACTTTGTTCACTGAACCCTCCCATGTCAAATTTCTGGCTACGCCACTGGCCGCTAGTAACCTTAAAATTGTGGGATCACAAAATCATAACTTTCTTCTGAACACCTAATGATGCTGGTGATGCAAGCGATCATACGATGCCACATCAATATCTCTGTTTATAAATGCTAAGGAATTTTGAAGACTGGACTATAATTTTGAAGAGTATGCTTATTCATAACGTACTAAAATCACTGGTATCCGATCGACACTCCAGTCCTTGATTTTTACATATGAATAATTTCCAAATTATAGGATCTCCAAAGCCCTAGTCACAGTTAGAATTATTTCGGTTATCAAATTAAAGACTCGTTTACACGGGTTTAGTAAATAGATACAGTTACTGGAGTAAGTTGCTAGCTGAAAAATGTTACAAGCCAGTAACTTTGCCAGTGACTGCTCACACGTGTAGTAGTGTTTCGTATTAGTAAATTAGTTTCAAAATAAAATCGGATGTGTAAAAATGGATCTATTCAAATGCCATTTGGAAATCTACTATAGCTATTTCGTCCATAGTTTTCAATAATGCTACCTGATGTGATTGTCTGTTTCTTAACTTGCCATATTCATGTTCCATAGGCATTCATATTTTCTGTACAGTTCCACGAAACGTACAGTTATGGTTTCATCCTACTTTGACATTTTAAAGATTTAAAACTTAAGTATTTAAAACTGTATAAATACACAAATGTATCTCGTCGTCTCAAATTAAATAATTTGCACTCAACTGAAAAACAGGCGTTTACAAGAAAATAACAGCAGAATAGTTGACTGGCTTTGATACATTCCATTCAATAATTTCGTGATGGGTAACTAAGTTGAACGGCTCTCTACTTACTTGACTGGCTTCATTTACTAGCGCTATTACGCTACTAACCACTGGAAACTATATTCACACGATTTTAATATTCAGAAGCTAGCTGCTTGCTCCAGTAACTAAGCCCGTGTAAGCGAGGTATAAGATTCCGGTGAGAGAGTCAGAAATTCTTCTATAGAGAGGCAAATCAATATTCAAACGTAGATTATACGTCAGTCAACCAAATTATATCCGGAAATATAGAGTAATGAACCATTAATTCTTATTCATATTTTTGCATTCGAGGTTAAATTTAAGACATGAAAGAACTGATACTGACTACACATAAAAATTAATCAAATATTCTTCCAGATTATCGGTTCATCATTTTCTTCCATATAACTGAGGACTGGGAGCTCGTTATCGTGAAACATTACTTTTCTGATATGTTTCTGTTTGTGTCCTTTTCAGCCCTTTATATCTACTTTCGATTTTCTGTTTTTCTCTTCTTTATTTGTTTCTAAATTTCTTTCTACTCTAATTCATTTTAAAAGGGAGTATTGGTAACATAAAAAAATACTGTAGCTTCTTCTACTCATTTTTTCTTTGCAGTTAAGTTGCAGTAAGATACGTGTAATGATCAGTTGTTCTGCATTAGATGGTTTTTCTAACACATCTACGAGTAGAGTAGATATAAGAAGGTATTTGCTGAGGATTTGCCACAAGCTAAATACAAAACATTGAAAGAGATCCAATGAAGTGGTATCTGGTATTTTGCACATTTCATGAAAACTTTAAAGGATGTGGACTGGTCGCTGCCAGTAACAGAATTAACGTGCACATCCCTAGTTTTAGCTGGAATTCTTTGCCCCTGCCCCTGTTGTTCTCGGGTTAGGGGCTATGTGGGAGGCAGACCCGCTATCGGTATCTCTGGGCCCGCCCATATATTGATTTCGGCTTCTGTTGTTGATATTACGCCTCTATAATTGGTCACATCCTATGCCTCCAAACATTTGGCCACTCTTCGCAGTCGGCATCTTTAGTGGTGACTGCAAAAGCTTTGCCCGATTTTATTTAAAATGAGTTAAAGTTATGTCGGTTTAAATAATTGTTTTGTTTCATTTAGATAATATGAATTATTTGTGTCAATAATTGTTATTCTCAGAACAAAGTTAAATTTCCTTTTATTAAATGATTTGGAAGAATTATTGGAAATATTTTTTAAATAATATTAAATAATTTTGAACAAAATAAATAATAACATTGCGTTAAGAAAAAAATAAAACTTCACTACATAATTAGCGTTCTTACTGTAAATATATATTGGATTCCTTTTTAGAGTAATATTTAATTATTTATATAAGGCAGGTCAACGACACACCAGACATATAACATATACTTCTTTCGAGTTTGCTAGTTCTCCTTAGTTCAGCATATCAGTCGATGTGATGCAGCATGCAATTACATCTTGCGGCCACATGCGGAACCTGACGGTTCCCCAAAACTATTACTATAATTAAAGGAAGAATAGTCTATTCTATATTTAATAATATTTTATTCATATTTAAATAAAATATTCTTTAAGTAAATCTTAAGTTTAGTGTCATTTTTAAAAAATAAAAATGTTGATGTCAAGAATATATAAGTACTTATATCAAGTATGCTGTATTACTGAATTAATACATATACACTTGAATGAAGTTTAATATTAAATTAAAATTAATTAATAAGTAGAAATATTATTATACTAAAATATAAATTAGATTTCTTCCCGTGTAAATTTCTAGAATAAAGTCAATTTCCATTT
The DNA here is from genome assembly GCA_037114965.1 of Monochamus alternatus. Taxonomy (NCBI): domain Eukaryota; kingdom Metazoa; phylum Arthropoda; class Insecta; order Coleoptera; family Cerambycidae; genus Monochamus; species Monochamus alternatus. Next base: position 26,720,126 of record CM073429.1, read on the forward strand.
GACGCTAGTGACGTAATTAGACGTGAGTCAGTCGACGTTTTCTTCGAAAGTAGTAAAATTTTAAAGATGCTTTCATGTTTTTTTTTATTATTTTTATCTCATCCTCCTTCTTCCACTATTTCTTAATTTTATAAATTTGAAGTCTTATGTAAAGCCGAATATAATTGTGAAAGGAAGAAACTAGTATAAATTTAATGCCATTCTTTTGTCAGTTCCTGCAATCATTTTCCGATACCGCCAATATAAATATACCAATTTGGTACGGTCACAAATCATTCGGGCTCGCAATCTGGAGCGCCCAGGAAATAATCTTCGACTTTCTCTCCATTCCTTTGTAAAATATATTTATACAGCCACTACATATATTCCGCCTGAGATGCTTTTTCAATTGGAGCGCTGGCAAGGACTTGATAGGTTTTTGCGTTTTTGCTGAAACCCCTAAATCCTCGACCCGTCAGCGGTCACACATTCCGTATAAAAAATTTCACCCGAGTGTATAACATATATCCAGGAACGGGGCTGGTCCTCCGAGCTAGTTTATTTTGCATCCGCGAGATACCATCGAGGCTTTCCCGAATTCGAATTAAAGCGGGATATAAATCTTTGGTTTTACATGGAAACTAACTTGATTTAGCTTGCTCCTCTTACAATCAATTCAAATTCCAGTCTCAAATCCCGAACACCTCTACTAAGAATTTATAGAAGTTTTCTATTCTCGCTATGCAAAAAAATTTGTCATTACATAGAATCAGAGAAATTTTGCAGAAATTAAAGTATTGAGAAGATATTAGTTGTCATTTGAATAAAGTGAAGTGTAACTTATTTTTATTCAAATTTAATGTATTCAAAAATTTCATAAATACACTGATAAAATTGGTTGTTACCAACCTAAATTTATGTAAAATTACATAATAATTTTGTAAATGAAATAAGTGCACTGTAATATTACAGAAATAAACATGGATAAAATTCCATATTATATGATTTTACAACTATTTTCATCGTAAATTTCCATCACTATAATTTGTATAGATTTATAAATTGTAATTTTTAGATTGGAATTGTAAAATATATATGTAATTTTATTGAGTAGTTAATTTAAATTGTATTATAGTTTATATTACATACCATTATAACTAACAGTGAAAAATATGCGTAGAAAAGCTTTTCCAATAACTAATATTGTTTCACATATACGACTGAATATCAATGTGTATAAAATAAGTGAATATGCCAAAGAGTTTATTAGTTCTAATATTTTCATTTTGTTTAACCTGAATAGTGTAACAGATGTCAATTTAAAAATGTATTATATTATTTTTGTAGTGATATGGAGAGTGTGTTGGCATTAAGTTGAAAAGAGGGAAAAGTTTTTACTTTTAATGCCGTGGAAAAAAGTCTCTGCTTGCTAAAATAAACAAAAGTACAGGCCTACATCTTCAATATCATCTACAGTTAAATTGACTAGTTCATCAGTGCGACAAGCTCCGGCAATCCCCAGAACTAATCCAACCTATAAAAAATCAAAATACTTAATAATTGAAATACCTAACAACAAAAGTAATCTTACCTTAATCATTAAGAATTCTTTGTCATATGCACTTGATAGAAAATGGTCGATTTCACCCTTTGTTAATATTTTCGATTTTTTCGCTTGATATCCGTCACAGGTTCTTTTCAAAAATGCGATCAGCTTGGGGAATTTGCTTATATCTATGTTGTCGTAAATTATCAAGCATGACTTAACCATAGAATATTGCGCCCATAATGTGGAAGACTTGTAATTCTTTGCATTTTCACTGAAGTATGTCAACAAAACATTCTCGGTGTATACTTGAACATTTTTCTCGGCGCACCACTTTTTTAACCGATTGTAGGCTATATCGTATAAAGATCTTGACTTCGTAGGCAGCAAATTGCTTATTGCAATATTTGCAGCCTCCACAACCTCTTCCGACTCACAATTATTCATTGTGCACTAAACAAACTTTAAACTAAACCAAACTAGCACCTTAATTTGACAATTCTTTTTGTTTGTTTATTTTGTAGTTATGACAATAACTCAACGACTACTAAATAAATGCTCAAATCCGAATACAATAATTCTGGTGCTACTTACTTCATAATGACAAAATATGTGTTTTTAAGTTAATGAGACCGTGAAAAAAATAGTATATACCATTCGGGAGAGATGCTATTTTGTCCTCGGCGCATTGTACCTCTGCCAAAATAACGCATTTCTCTCCCTTATAGTATAATGTACTATTATCAACTCCTATTAATTTATATATTAATTACTCAACTGCTTTTGAGCAATTAATAGTATCAATAAACAAATAGCGTGAGTTTTTATAGTGAACTATTATAACTCACGCTGGGCTTCTACAATGATAATTCGGTATGTAAATAGTGTACGCAGTAAATTCTTGGAAATTTTTAAGCCGATAAATACGTTCCATTGGTGTAAAATGGAAAGAATTTTTAACAAGTGGAAAGGAATGAATAATTAAAAGATTTTAAAATTATTAAATTGCCAACGCCTCTCAGTAGGCGGAACTGTCAATTATTATCATTGAGGGGACTAATGTCATTTGATATTTTAACAAAATAATTTTGACGTTTTCAAATCAATTTCTAATAATAGTCCTAAAAGATATGAATTTAGATAGCGAAGATGAGTTATTATGTACACCTCCAGAAATAAGAGAAGTAGCTAATAATCCAATACAGAATTTATTACCAGAAAAATCAAAAAACAAGTATGAAGGTGTATATAAAAATTTTCAAGATTGATGCAAGATAAGATACTTGTATCTTAGTATTTATTGTTATAGTTGTAGATAAAGTATAGTATTCAACTTGCGGTAATGGTCATAACTCACTTGATGAATTACAGCTTCATCTGCGTGAGTTATGACCTGCATTACCGCTCGTTAAATAATATACTATTAATTTAACCGTGCTTTCTACAATTATTGAAGTGTAGAAGAAAAATAAACCTTTTTATAACAAACATTTCTATACTTTTTTTTATTAGGAATTTATGGATTATTTAAATAATTTACCCAATAAAATCCAAAGTGGCTTCGTTACTTACTTATTCAGATATTATTAAAAACTTACCTAAGCAATGCTCTTTCAGATCTTAGGAAAAGTTTAATGATAAACATTCTAAAAATTAGGGAAATTAATTTTAACACTTTAAAGTATGAAGTATAAAATATTAAATATTTAATGAAAAGAAAAATATTTTTAAATTCTCTTTGAAAAAACACCGCAGTAATGAAACAGTTTCATATAGGTGATAGCAAGCATAACTTTAAAAACCTAAAAAAAATAATGATAAAAAGCTATTATTTTTTCTATAATTATAACAGACAAAATGAAATAACCATTGAATAATTATATGTGATACAGTTAATTAAAAAATATATTTTCTCTGTATTGTAAAATACAAAAAATAAAGTATCATGACACTATTCTTATAAATTGACATTGTTATCGTTTTCAAATAAGCAAAATAACAGAACTGTAAAAATTATTTTACTTACCCTTTACGTACAATATTAAAATATTATCACTCCATAAATGGGCTTAGTTCAAGTTTAAAAGCGTAACGCTACATGCATAAAGGAAATAGCTTAATATGAAGATAGTAGCAGCATTCCCTTGGGCAAAATGATTAATCCTTTGATGTATTTGTAGACGCTGCTCAGTGCTAGTTCATTATAAAGGAGAACATAGAAAATTCTTATAAGGCTTGTGATAATATTAGCTATAGTATGAGATATGAAATGATACAAACAAGCCTAAGGCACATTATGTTACTGTATGTTAATTTTGGAATTGTAATTTGACGTGTTAGGAACACCAACAAAATTATTTGTTATTAGCTATACTTTTGCAAATATTTATATAATCGTACCATTAAATAATAAAAGATATTTCATAATTATTATCAAAAGTTATTACATTAATTAAGAAGACAGTAATAAGAAATCAATCTTCTTTATTCCTAAGATTCAGTTTTATGAATAAACTAAAGAAGCAGATTTTGGTTTATCTTGGTTCTCAGTTCCAGCAAATATCTAAAGGATCTGGAATTAGTATATCTAAAGACAAATTATTGGTTCAAATGTGTTAACGATATGTTTATCATCCGACGTCACAGATATAATATAAAGGAATTTCTAGACCACATTGCTCATTTCTGTTCTTGTCAGGAATAAACTAGATGAACATCTTAGTGCTTAATGTATCGAACAAGTAACATCTGCAAGTCAGAACACCATTTGTTATAGTTTTTATATATTTTTACGTATTAATAATATTGTGTGAAACTAACTACTCAGTGGACAAAAGCCCCAACCTGCGTTGAATTACACCCACAATATCTACCCATATATTCCTTATTATTAGCTTTTGTAACATTTTTTTAATGTTTAGAAAGGTATTTTAAGCTAATATAAATCAAATCTCCAACAATTCCTATCAATGAAGTCATATGTATGTTCTCTGATACCAAACATCTAGGTATGCTAATGAACAATTCCACAGACAAAGCTCTATTCAATAATTATCTAAAGAAAATAATCTTCTAACCTGCTAATGAAACACTCTATAAATATCTAACTTCACTTTATGGCAGTGGGAACACGACAAATTCAACCACAATAGATGAGATCTGATCTAGTAATTCAACGCAGGTTGGGGCTTTTGTCCACTGAGTAGTTAGTTTCACACAATATTATTAATACCTAAAAATATATAAAAACTTTTACATAAAAGATGAACATTTTTCAAGTAGGTATTGTCATATTTAATTCATTGACAGGATGTCACTTTTTGTCATTGTCGATATTTAACTTCAAATAATTTTAATTTTTATAATAATTTTTATAGTTAGATATTTGATTCAACTTAAAGGAGACCACCTGAAGAAGCAATCCTAAAAATGTAGAAATAGGTCAGATCTCATCTATTGTGGTTGAATTTGTCGTGTTCCCACTGCCAAAAAGTGAAGTTAGATATTTATAGAGTGTTTCATTAGCAGGTTAGTAGATTATTTTCTTTAGATAATTATTGAATAGAGCTTTGTTTGTGGAATTGTTCATTAGCATACCTAGATGTTTGGTATCAGAGAACATACATATGACTTCATTGATAGGAATTGTAGGAGATTTGATTTATATTAGCTTAAAATACTTTTCTAAAATGAATGTACTAGCAGAAATATTAAATTAAATTGGGAAGCTATCAGTAGCCTAAGAACAGGGAAAGTAAGAAGATTAGATACCTCATAAGGAAACGCTTAATATCTCCATCCAAAATTATCCATTGGACAAACTAGCTAAAGCACCTTACCTAAAGTATTACCTAAAGGAAAACAACATATGGAACACAAATTCATGTATGAGAAAGTTGCAAATTGTATAGAAAACAAATATTAATTTATAAACATCGAAATTATTTCCACCAAACTAACTACTAAAAATCATGAACCGGAACGTCATATGTCAGAAACTTCAAATGTCACCTCTAACAGCTTCTGCGTGGCTTAGGTACTGGAAATTAAATTTAATATTCATTGCTGTGGTATAGTGTACCATTCTTGCATGCCGCACCTTCTTCCGTACAAGTCTACGACTTCTGAGCTAATCCTTGTGATTAAAATGAGGGATAGAGATATTATTATTATTCTTCCAATAATGCATCAGTTGTTCCTTCCAGAATAATTGCGAGAACGTACTGTGCGACTAAAGAATATCATATCATATCATAGAAGCTCTATAAGATTTAAATTTGGTAAATTAGTGTAAAGAGAAGAGAGGCTCTTGAAACTCAGTGTACCCAGTTTATTGAGGGTGTTCCAAAACTAGCCTGCCAAAAAATTAACTGTAGATTCTACTACAAAAATAAGAAAAAATAAGTTATATTAACATAGGTAAATACCCTCCTAACGGAGTTATGACCCCTTAAACGGTGACTTCAAACATTTGATTTTTTCCAAAATGGATCGAGATAAAGTAGTTTAATTTGACGTAAGTCGTTTAAATTCTTCTTGCCGCAACTATATCTAACGTTTCCGTGGTATGTCAGAATAGTTAAATTAATATTACTCGAAAACGGAACAATTTATCGAAGTAAAACAAAAGCCTTTTTATAAAATTGTTTAAAATTCTTAATTTTCTGATTCTGAAAATCCTGCAATATGAAAAAGTTAGAACAAAATTTTCCCAATAACCCTCAATTTAGCACGCTTATATGCAGTATAGTTTTTAGAAAATTAGATTTGCAATTTAATTGCACTTATACTTATATAACTTTTTTGTTTTTATTTTCGGTCGTAGAATCCACAGAATTTGCAGGATAATTTTGGGACACCCCCCCCTATAAATGAAATTAAAATATTTACAAATTTTCAAATATAATCGATAGGTATACTTAATTTCATTTGATATGATAGTAATTAACTATTATTGCTTTGTTATTAGGGTAAGTATTTTTCTTAGGATATTTATCAAAGCTATAAATTAGTTTGACTGACGTGTATTTAAATAATTTACAATTTAACCTAAATGTTAAGTTAATATTACTTTCTGTGTTAAAGTAAGTATAATTTAAAAGAAAATTACAAGTTAGTGCTTAATTTAAATAAGTGTACAAAGTTTTAATTAGAATATTAAGGTTTTATAAGTTTTTAATTCTAATTACCTAATTAAAAATTGATTATGTCGATGCTACAGCGTAGTTGTTAATAAAATACTCTTTATTATTTTTGTTCTGCGTACAAATTTTCTAAGTACTGTTCTTAGAAAACTTTTAACCTTATTTCATTCAAAATACGGAAGTATTAACAAAATGTTCTTTGTTGTTACTAGATGTTGCATTTAATTCATTATCTAACATTAACTCAGCAAAAGCCAGTAAAATAAGAGTAATATTTCTTTAAGGCTAGCGAACATTTTTAAGGCATAGTATGTTATTTTATATGTCTTTTGTTTAATATTTGCAATGAAAAATATATTTTTAAATTACTTACTAAAAATCAGTTTGAAATCAACTGAATTGTTAACAGTAAATTATACAGGGTGATTAAGAATTTATCAAAAAAAAAACGTTATTAAACGTACAGGGGACTTACAAATACAATTTTGTAAAACAAAAAAGGCAATTCGAATATGATTAAAAAATTAACTTCTGCATGGCAATGGAAACTGGTCCACTGTAAAACCCGATCTTATGCAATGCAAAGCATGCAGTCGGCGAGTGGCACGACGGCAAATTGGAAAAAAAATTAACGGGCAAAAAATTGTAAGAATTTCCCAATGAAAGAAATGAATGAAATTTTGTCCTATTTTATATCAGCTAATTCAATTACATTTGCCGCTATTGTTATTATATTCTCTGAAGCTATTTATTTGTGACATACTTTTACATTTTTCTTTAGTTTAATTTAATTGTTATTAATTAATAAAATAATTTCGCACCTGCTTGATGTTACTGTTCAAACTTTTGTCCACTGAAGTGTAAACATATTTGGGTCCACCTTACTACGAAGTAACACAAATGTTTCTGGTTCTCTTCGCCTAATCTATCGTACTCCTTGAACTTCATTAAGGTACTCCCGAAAATTTTGTCGAAAATGAAGGGGAACACCATCTTGCAAGAACCACATTCAGTGTTAGACAGCTAAGGGCACATTTTCCATAAGTCCAGGCAGATTGTTTTGAAGGAACTTGAAATACTGAATCCCATCCATTGAATTTAGTAACAAGAATGATACAATCAAGCAATTATCGACAATCCCTGCCAAAACATTTCAGAAAAAGTGTTGTCGGAAATGACATGTCGGAAACATGAGAATTATGAATGTTATACATCCCATTCAGGCAGCTGTAAATCTGGAATTTTGAGAATTTTCACAAAATCTAATTCGTAAGGGATAATCCCTTGATATTAATCTTTGGCCACGCCATACATGGTACGGATATAATTGAATATGATACGTGACACTTCGGACATTCCTTGTATTTATTGGGCGATTTGCATGGTACTTATATGATTCTCTTCAACAATCTCTAAAATGTGTTCCTCAGTTGCTGCAATACGCCGTGGACGCCCTCGACCTCCATCTCTTCCACGAGTTGGTTGCAAATTTCCCTTGCCATGTCCCCGTTATACTACCGCGGTACAAGTAGAATAGTTGAGATGTCGGAATAGTGAAGATTGCTTATAGCCTTTTTACGTAGAGTTCCCTACATAGTGCATCTTTTAAAATATGATGTATACATACAATTTTTTAAATTAAACACGCTATGTATTTTTTATAAAATTAAATTGTATTATTTTATTACTGCATAATGATAGAACAGTTGCTACTTTACATTTTGTGAAATGTCAAAAAACATCAAACTATGTTACGTGGTGCACAGTTGGTCATGCTTTTTTATATAAATATACAAAATTAGTTCGTGAACTAATTCACTTTAATAAACCAAAAAATAATTTTGACAATATAATTATATTAGCCAATTGAGTAATTTACAAATAGCTTTAATTTTATAACATTTCAAAACAAAAAGTAAACAAAAACAAACATAAAATTGTTAATAAGAAGAAAACAAATCTATAATGTCATTAAAATAAACTATTTAATATTAAAACTGTTGAAACAACCGTTTATTTTGTATACATTTTTAAATAACAGGAAGAATTCATGAATACATTTTGTATTATTGCACCACGTAATATCAGTTTTATTGATTTATTTTTCATATTTTCTTTCATATGAATTGATGTTCTATATCTTCTAACCTCAGTTTTTTTCCGAAAATGGTCAAATTTACGGTTATAAACAAGCATTAAATTTGCAAACACGGAATTCCAGAAAACAACTGCTCTGCGATATGCCCCGACCAGCATTGACTTACACCTGGAAAATCTATAGTAAACAGCTAGAGTCACTCATCAGCAGCCTACCTGGCATATACCGGTTTCCAGCTTATTAGCTCTCATCAGTACGCCGTAGGTGACGTAACCGACGAATAACCTTAGCTATCTTAAGTCTATCTAATCCGACATGAGTAACACGGAGTACCAAAGCTACATCTAGCGGCCATGCCGGGCTGACAAATCACAGACATAAAGCGTTCTACATCGCAGTAGAAACCACTCATGAATTTATATAAGTATTATAATACGGCTAATTTAAAATTATTTAAATAAATCACAATGCGATTTTTTCATTTTACCTTCGAACAGATAAAGTAATCCATGTAAAAGACAAAAGCTTTTCATGCTCGAACTCTAAATTTAAACTTGTTTGTTTAGCAACTGATTTTCGCTGTAATTTTATCCTCAAAAGATGGCTTGTAATCTGTACGTTTAGAAATGTATCCTTATTTACGATAGTAAAGCATATTTCTCTAGAATATAGGTACATTAAAAATATTATTATATTTACATATATATCCAATAAAAACAAATACGAGTATAATTTAGTCCAGCTGAAGCAACATTCGCTAAAATTTTTATAGCATTCGATCTAAAAGCGACTCTAAAAGAGACATAGAATTACTTTTATTATAGTTTTATATTATATATAGCGATTTTCGCAAATATGGAGATAATTAAATTTTTACAAATGTTTATAGATAGGTAATGTAATTTTAAGTTGCAATATCTTTTAACAGAAATTATCTAATAAATAAATAACAATATAATAAAATCCCTTTTGACAAGGGAAGGGGAATAAGATAATTAAACTTCAATAATTTTAGCTGTATAATACAAATAGGTACACTTATAATAATTACACTATCTAATACAAAATTGTGGGAAAGGTTTTGTGAAATTTGTACTAATAGTATTTAGAGAAAAAAATTGGAAAATGTTCAGTTAACAACTAAATAAAGATCAGAATATTATATTAGTGCACCTCACTAGATATAGCTGGAATTCTTTGACCAGCTCTTACTGTTCTCGGGCTAGGCTCTGTGGGGGAGCAAATCCCTTATCAGTATCTCTGGGCCCGCCCAAATATTGATTTCGGTCCTTGTTAATGATATTACGACTGCTACAGACGGAACCGTTTCTCGGATAATTGTGGTTTTCCGCGACGTCCCGTAGCCGCCTCTGCAACTGGTCATCTCATGCTTCCAAAAGTTTCGCTACTTTCGCCACTTTCGCCACTGTCGGCATCTTCAGTGGTGACTCCTCCACAAAAGTTTCAGACTCAGTTGAGAGAACCGATAACGGGTCTGACCCCACAGAGACCGAGAACAACAAGGGCAGGTCAAAGAATCCCAACTATAGCTAGATATGTGTACTTTAATTCTGTTACTGGTAGCGACCAGTTACTTTGCGTAATTACTTTATTCTGTTTCTTTATACTTACTATTTTTCTTAAACTTAGGATAAATCGAATATCGTATATATTTTTGTATAACTTATATTATATATTATTTAACACATTAACATTTTTCTTATATAATGAACCACCCTAATTTTACCATTAATATAAAGATTTTAGAAAATGAACCACATAAACTAACACAGTATAATTGCAAGTAATTTATACAGTATGCGCCAAAAGTATGGAATAAATTCAATAAAAACGAAACAATTATTTTTTGGGAAAAATCCTCGAACAGGTCGATTTTTAATTTAAAAAATACATATTTTAGCGTAAAATGCGATTTTCAAATGTCATTTGTTTTCGAGTAATGACGTCATCGATTTTTTTTTAAATGGCAACACCATATTTTTCTGAAAGATCGTAATTCGTAATATCAGACAGTACTAAAATTTTGCCCTCTTACATAGGAAAGTTTTCGAGTAAATGACGATTGAATGTTAGAAAATATAAATGTTATCCATAAAAAAGTAACAATTCTGAGGTATGTAAAATAAAATACAATTGATTAAATTTTATACTTAAATTAAATGTTCGAATTGCCATCCACCAACTTCTTGACAATGCGCAAGTCTGTGAAGGAATTCTTCTTGCATATTATGAATAACTTCTGGGGTAACTCTGCGTATTTCGTCCGGAATGCGATTTTGAAGTTCTTCTAAATTACGTGGTTTATTAATGTACACTTTTGACTTCAAGTATCCCCATAAAAAATAGTCAAGAGGTGTAAGATCTGGCGATCTTGCAGGCCATTCTATCAGTCCGCGTCTACCGATCCACCTCCCAGGAAAACAGTTGTCCAAAAAATCTCGTACAGTGCGCGCATAGTGCGGAGGTGCACCGTCTTGCTGAAACCATATGGTATCGTCAGGAATGTCAGGATCATTATCTTTAGAAAAAATTACTGCAAGAGCTGGAACAAGGTCATTTTCTAGAAACTCTAAATATCTTTGTCCTGTAAGGGTTCCTTCAAAGAAGAAAGGCCCTACCATTCTGTCGTCAACTATTCCAGCCCACACATTTAATTTCTGGAGGGTGTCGACTCCAATATCTGCAATTTTGTAGGTGATGATATTTTTCCTTCCTCAAGATACGTAGCACTGTGCTCTGACTAGTGTCATTGTTTAATGCAACCAATCGTGAAGAATTATGAGGATTATCCACCATACTTATCAAAATGTTCTGTTTCTGATTTTCATTAATGCTTGGACGTCCAGGTTTTAGTATATTTACAACATTGCCAGTTTCTCTAAATTTAGACTCTACCTTACTGACTGTTGATTGGCTGATAGGGCGATCTGGATATTTTTCATTAAATAAATCGCAAACTTCCTGCTGAGTTCTAGTCATATTCCCGCATCCGATAAGAATTAAAATTTCAATTCTTTGAGTAACAGTTAAATGAGCCATAATACTTTAAATTGAATAATAATTTATATGTCGCTTACAATATTTATTAGAAAGTTGGTGTGACAATGATACTTTGCAAAGATTTTCACCTACGTGATCCATAAAAGAACTATGGAATTCGAAAAACTAAACTTGATAACGTTTTTGCTTTATTTTAATTGATTTACGTTTTCTAACATTCAATCGTCATTTACTCGAAAAGTTTCCTATGTAAGAGGGCAAAATTTTAGTACTGTCTGATAGAGAATTAAACAATATTTCAGAATCAAGGAAAAAAATATGGTGTTGCCATTTAAAAAAAATCGATAACGTCATTACTCGAAAACAAATGACATTTGAAAATCACATTTTACGCTAAAATATGTATTTTTTAAATTAAAAATCGGCCTGTTCGAGGATTTTTCTCAAAAAATAATTGTTTCGTTTTTATTGAATTTATTCCATACTTTTGGCGCGTACTGTATAACATCTAAAAATACTGATTGTAATAAATTCAAAACTATTTGATCTAATCAGCGAAATAATAATTAAAATGGAATTAAGATTTTTCAATTGTAAACTGAGACAGAGAATCGTGGTGAAATAACTTATATGCAACTTTATTTTATACTTAATGTTTACGCCGTTACTTTTTCTATTAAAATATTCAATAGCTCTACTGACCACAGCGTCGAGCTAGTGAAATAGCAGTTAGTCGAGCCTAGTTAAAAGTGCAGGTACCAAATTTTGCGTTATCGTTAAGCTTTATTTTTCCATATATCGTGGTGCGTGCGGTAGTTAGTTTGCTGACCCAGGTCCCTTTTATTCTAAGCGAAACGGCCGTAGAACGAGTCTCCCGGACCAGCTTGTGTATGGCGAGCATGGACAAGTCGCGGTCTGGTTGTGGTACTGTTCGCAGTACGCTTGTTGAACAAGAAAATCCTACGACTCCAACTACCGTTTACTAATATTTATTTATTAACATAAAAATAATAAATTTGACTCATACCAAGTCTATATCAACTTCAACTACACTGTGCCGCAATTCTAATACTGTTGGTCAGAGAAAAAATCTTAAAGTCAACTTTTTTGTTGTTTGTACAATATATAATACAGCAAAATAAGGCATTCTTATGCCGAAAAACCCAGTATAACCTTCTAAATTATTGTACGCTCACACAAACGCACTTGATACAACTAATTCATTCTCATGTATCAATCTTCTGAAGGTCAGATCATGTTTTTAGGGTTGTGAATCCGAACCCGAGGCCGTTAAACCCCATAGTCATAGTTTTGCCACAACTTCAAAAACCCAATGATTTAGGCTTTTTAGCATAATACACATATATAACCATATAACTTAAAATTTAACCACAAAATCCAGCTCCCAAACCCATAATCCAATTATTCCATAACCCTACGATCCCATGATTAATAAACCCAATAACCGCGTTACTCAGTACAACGCCGGATTCGGATTCAGTGACCTCCAGATCTGAAAGAAAACAAATGTGGGGCTGTACTATAACAAATAGTAAAGTAAACTGTAATAGTTTTAATATCTTATAGTTTTAAACTGAAAGTTTTAATTTCAAAAACTGGATCAAATATCCTAATAAAGTCTTTTGTCTGAAGTCAGATAACTTTTTGATGGTTGAAATCCTTTAAATACCTTCTAACTTCCACGTCATTTACTTGTTGCCTTTACCGTTTCTTTCAGTTAGCCTGAATCATTCTTCTTATGGTTTGTTCTCCTATCATATGTCCTGCAAAATATAGCTCCTAAAAAGTTTCCATAACGTGTTACGTTCCATATATTTTACAAAACGTTATTGCATATGTTTCGTAATTTTGAAGTATGGGCATGCTATGTAGGGGTCAGTTCCCCGCAAATTACAGACCTGTGAACAGCCATTCAGCCACCTGCTCGTTTGTTATCACAAATAATAATAACAAAACTACGTACCCAAATTATAACTTTATAATTAATCCGATAAAGTTTGTTATTTGGTTTTAATTAAATTCGGTTTGGATCTAACAACACGGAATAAGTTAATAGAGGAACGTGGCTACCTTAGGTGGATTCTGCCGCCATACAACATTCATTATGAATCTATAATAATAATATACGCTGCGGCGGAATCCCTCGGGACGGCTGTTATTACAGGGAATATATTATGAATATAATAGTGCATATTAATTGTGAGCTGGTCTAAACAGCAATAGTCTCGGTATTGTGTTGGCAGTCAGAATTTGGCTTTAATCATGGCCATATTTCTCGCAGAAATTTCCTGCACAACTACTGAGACAATGGGAAACTGGTTTTGATAAGTTCTCTTGGACTTTCTCTATTTCCATTTTTTTTATAATATGCTTGTGATTCACAACCAACTAGTATAAAATAAATTAAATCAGTTAAATATTTCGTCGGCATTAAATATCTAGAAAATGTTATCGAGAGTATTGAAGAGGGTAAGCACTGTTCTCTAACTCTGTGCAACATAACAAGGGCATTCAATTGTGTCTATTTATATTAATTTTTGTATCGTTAAAACTATTGCAATCTTACCTAAGTAACCGCAGACAAATAATTGTTTGTTTCAGTCATTCTTATTCAGGGTATGATTTCTACAAGGCTCTGTTTTAGGACCTTTGCTGTTTATTTTTTATGTTAATGATGTGTTTCAATCCCTAGCACCTTTCCATAGTGCGGCATTTGCTGATGATACTAGCATCTTCACATGTACTTATAACAGACACATCTTACTTTATTTTTGGGTAAAATGATATATGATTTTCAGCAAATAATCTCAAGTTGAATGAAAGTAAAACAAAATTTAACTTTTGTTTACACAATTGGTACGACAGAAGGTAACTCTGCAAATGAACTAATAAATAATAATGTTAAAACTTGTAATATTTATGGGCGACGACCGCAATGTCCTACAAATGATAACAATTTGTGACCGAAGGTAAAGCCAAACTTTTTTTTGTATAACCAATGTCGATATGTCAATGTGTAACATAGGCAACGTAATTTGCTTTTAGCACTGGTGCTATAGAGCAAGTAATTCCATCGCCAATTTCATTAGTAGCTGTAGTAATAATTATTTCTGTAAAACTTGTACCAGGGTAGGGAGCAATGCTATCCGCCGAAGTTTTAGACAAAATCTGTCTCACTATATTCTTCTTGTTTTGCAACGAGTCTCTCTGCTACTGTACTCAGCTTCCGTGTATCTTAATTGTACTAAAATTAGCACTACAGTCTGCCAAAAAACTAGCCGAAGATCCTCGAAAGCAATGCCCAGAATAAAGGTGAAAATCAGACAAATTTATAGATTCATACATTACCAAATGTTGGAATCAACCAACTGGAGTCGTGCCACATTTACAATTAATGTATTTTGTGAAAATTCTTTAATGATTAGTGTTAGCTGGACGAAGGGTTATGTACTTTTTATAATAATTCAAATATGATGTAGTTTTCGTCTTTGGTATACGCACTCCCAAATCTTCGATTTTATTGAATGTCAAGTTTCACAGTTCATCGCGACACTTTGATTCAAAATATGCCGAAAATTACGGTAATCTTTTGCATGAGATATATTTCATCGTGCGCTTCTTTGAAAAATTTGTCGATTTGTTTACTAGTTATTATTTTTTATTCTTTTATCGATATCCTTTGCCCTTTCGCTTCAAATAAACGAAAAGCTTATGAAAGCTTATGTTTTGATTTTTATGTTCATCGTCGCTTTCAATATGCAGTAATTGCAGTAATTTAACCAAAGTCTTGACGATTTCCATCTTTTGGGTTTTTTTCAAAGTATATCAAAAGCGCTTTTTCATGGAACGTGCCACTTGCCAACGTTTTTCAGAATACACCATCTCAAAAAGACGATTGTACGAAAACTGATACTGTTGCTTTGACTTACTAGGCAATAACTCAAAAGTGGCTTTATTAACTGCTTCTTTGATTTCCACCAGGACAAATTAATAAATTTTTTTAATCACTTTCACGAAATTTGCAGTTACTTCAAACGATCGAACTTTCATTACCTTAGCATCAATGAACATCATTGACAATTGGATTTCAAAATTATATTTTATAAATTTACATAAAAATGCATTGATTTGCACGTTTAATGGTGTTTGTACAAAAATGATGTATGTATATGTGCTAAAACTGATTTCACTCTGTTTGAGTGGTGTCTCAAATTTCCTTTCTCTCAAAATAAAATGTCACTGTTAGTATTTATATTATAAATAACTATTTGAGTCATTATTATACGGTTCGGTAATATAATGTCACAATTGACATTGATTTACATAGCTTTGAATTTGATACGTCAATAATGCCAGTTAAAAAATGGATCGCTGGCCTGTGCAAACAAAAATTATTATTGTCGAAAAATTTGCAGTGAATAACTGGAGTACAACGTACATTTTGTGAGGAATTTGGAGACAGACGTACAGGGAATGTACCATCTCGATTGACCATTCCCAGATGGATAAGGAAATGGCAAGATTAAGACTACCTTCACAACAAAAAAGAAATGGATTGCGGAGGATATATCAGAGATGTAGGGAATATTGAACGAATGTAGTAATGTAATGTAATATGTAAATTTCTCGACAACAAAAGTGGCAATGCCCGACGCCTCCACTGTATGCCGGTTCCTAAGGCTCGAATGCTCTTTGCACTAGAAGCATAACAGAGATAGTTTAACAAAAGAAAGCAAAGCGTTCATTTAATAACAATAAATTTGATTTAACAGCACAAAAATTATACACTTTTAATTCCAGCTAAATAGTTTGGTTTTCACATAAAACCTTATCCAGCCTTCATCTCAGTAAGGAGGAGTTGGGGGAACTTTTTAGGTGGTGGTTACGTTTACTACAACGCATATTTGCAATCTGCCTCGGGCTATAGTTTGATGTTTTAATGATCAGTCAGCAACAGTGCACTTTATATAGGAAATCATTAGTTACCGAACTAGTTGGAACATAAGTAGTAAAGCCTTACCGTTTCTAGATATTCTCATCAAAAGGAAGACCTCTGACCTTTTGAGACACCGTATCTACATGAAGAAGACACATACTAATGGATATCTCCATGGAAGTTCTAACCATCATCCGGAACAAAAACACTCGGCCCTAGTTCATGTTGGTTGATGATGACCATAGATAGGAAGAAATAAATTCGCTCCGATCTGTGTTCCTACTAAATGGATACTCTAAAAAGACATAGATAGCGCTATTAGACCTCAGCGTTAGCAAACAGCAAAACTTAACGCTGAAGTACCTGCAACCACCAATTTACCATACATTCACAATGCGACAGATAGAGTTGCAAAAGTACTATGCAAAAACGGCGTGCGGATTACATTCATATCAACATGTAAAATAAGCTTGCAATTCCGCAATGCGAAAAACGCGAATTGAGTTCATTACAAACTCCGAGGGTGTACTTGATGCCACGGAGCGATTGTGACAAAATAGTTATACGTGGGGATATCCAAACGAACTGTACAAATTTGGGAAAAAGCCTCAAGAAACCGTCATTGCTGAACAATTGGAAAGGAGACACTAGAGTGCTGGTTCCTACCAATGGGTATTACAACCTAGCGAGAAAACAGGCTCTGGCGATTCTGCAATACCCGAACAATATGAACAGAGACGATGGATTGAAGATTAGTCATACTTGGATGGATGCCTTTGCTTAAAAATAAACAAGTAAACCGTAGCGTTCATGAACCAGCCATCCGTAACACGCCTAAACCAGTCAAACTAAACACTGAACTAACCACCGTGAAGACCTACGAATTACAGTAAACTGCGTTTTTTAAAAACCTACTTTTGCTGTTACTAACAAAATTTATAGAGTATTAAAGTTCTGCTTTTTAATTTAAGTGGTACAAACTTAGTTTATTTTAGTTTAGTATTTAATAATAATAATTTTATGCACTAAACAAACAAGAAGTAAATTGAAAGGATATTAACTATTTAAAACAAAACAATCGGTGTAATTTGACGAAAGACTCAATATTGTCTTGGGCATGTTTAAGATATTAAGAAAGTGTTATGATTCATTTCCTTAGTCAAAAAATCCTCGTGTGAATATTACTGTCTTTGGTATTATCGAAATATAAATTGCAGTTTAATGGTATCCAATTCACCTCGGAGCTATGTGTTCCAATGTACAGAAATGCTCATTTGAATTTAATGTTTATTTATCGACTGAGAAAATAAATATCGCTACAAGTACGTTCAAAGCCAAATGCGGAGTAAGTTTCCCGGGTCTCATGGCATATATTTCCCTAACATAATTTTCTTTTTACTTTAAAATTTACCGTCAACTTTAACTCGATATACTTTTCTGAATGAAATAAGCTTGAAAATAAAGGTAATACACGTATAACTATATATAGTTTCATCCGCTTTTCACAGAAAGGCCGATGCGATGGCGAATATCAAAGCATAAAGTTTGAGCAGAGCAATTAATAGCAAATATATAAAGCAATTCAGTTGCAGCATAGCAACTTATGCTTTAGTAACATTTATATTTGTTTGCATACGTAGCAGAAAACGTAATTTAATCTTGCAACTTTTAACTACTCTTTTAATTTAAAGCATCAAAAGGGTAAAATAAACAAAACTACGTAAATATATCGTTTTTTTTTAATTTAGAAAAACTATCGAGATAAAATTAATATTTTTATTGTATGGCAAGAATTATAATTTCAGTCGATACAGCATAAGACACTTAATCTCAGGGTCATGGGTTCGAGCCCCACGTTGGGCGCCAAAAATGCAATTAGCATTCTTTATCAGGGTTAATGAGGGTTTATGGGTTCTCGAAATCAACTATAAGTAATTTTAAGCAATTAAGTAATATTTATTACTGATAATAATGACAATGTTTAGTAAATTTTAATTTAACAATAACAAGGTTTTTGTATAAGACGATAATCGATATAGCGCAGTAAGTGATGTAGGCGGAGAGGATTCCAAGACTTTAAATCAAAACTTTCCGCTGATAGCCTTATGAAACGAATTTCATAAAATCAGTTTCTTTTAAGACCACATATTGATGAAATAAAAAAAATCGCCATTAGTTGACGAGGATGTGATTGTGCTCAGGTGTTTGTTCCAAAACCGAAATGAATGCAGAAGTAATGCGTTTAACCAAATGAGAAAATAATTAATAATTGCACTTTTACTAGTATTGTGTGCAACTGGAATGACGTTAAAGTAGATTTGTTTAGATAAGGTCTACATCTGGACAAAGTGGAGCTTGGAGCAGGTTCAGATATGGAGCACCTGTGGATAAATTGAATTTGTTGCCTCAATGTTACATCAACAATTTCAATACTTCTATAAAAGTTGTGCTATAAGAACGATAACAATGAACAAATTGAGAAAATTTAAGAACAAAGATCGTCTCTTAAATTTTAGTTTAATCAGTCGATGCTCTCGAACAGCGGCGAAATGTTTGGAAGCATTGGATATGACCACTTCGGCATATCTCAGAGGACCATCGTTGCTTTAGGAGCGGTATCAGTCGTGTTACCAACAATAAGAACCGAAGTCAATATATGGACGGGTTTAGGGATTCTGATAGCATGGCCATCCCGCACAGAGCTTAGGTCGAGAACAACAAAGATAAGTTAGAGATTGTTAGCTAAGCCCAGAAGAAAGTACAGTAATTCTGTGACTGTCGGTAACCAGATACCCAGATTCATAGCATAACAATAGAAAGAAGCACAGAAGAATAAATAATAAAATATGATGCGTTTGCAGATTTTTCCAGTTTTTATAACAAATACACAATTTTCAATTTTTCAGTTTAAGCATGTACCTAAAACTATTTTTACATGAGATTTATTTTTGAAAGTCATTTTCATCTAGGTAAACTACATGTACAGCTGATTAGCAACTGCATCTGAACTATTATGCAATTAGTGTTTTTTCCTTAATTCTATATATTATACGTAAGCATGAGGGCATGTTTCATTATAAATCAGGTGACTTTTAAACTTTAAAGGACTGACGAAGGTACCCTAAATGGGCTAATGATACACCCTATCTGTATTTTCAAATCCAGCTATAGGAAATATTTATTACTTCATTAAAATCAACTTAACCCAGTTACACCTATAAGGATTAAAGTAAAATGAAGTCACTAATTTCCATACCTACTGTTAACATCAAGGAAACGTAATTCGTCACCTAGTGATAATTTAATATATACAACCATTGTAATTTAAAGCCAAAATGAATTATTCATATAACATTAATTTAATCTGGAAATGACTGTAAGTTTCTCTTTTGTGAGCTAAGGTCGAAGAAATTTGTATATTAATAGTGTAATTAACAAAAGTTTAGAATTGGTGTGTTTCCATATTTATAACTGAGTAGCGGGGCATGTGTCAGTAGAGGCCTTTAGTATTAACGTGACCTGCTTACCAATTATAATTTTGAAATCTTAGGTAACTAAATTTTAGTTAAGTAAGATTTTAAAAGTTAATAATTGCAGTTATGGCTTAATTAAGATATTGTATACAACAATAATACCTGTACTCTTTAGTAATTATTTACAAATCCTGGAAAAAATTTGTATTTACAAAAAGCATTACTTTTCATGTTGATATCTCGAAAACAATGAGACCTAGTCAAATAAAGATTGAAATTATTCTCTTTATGACTAGAAATGTATAAAATATGGTAAAATATTTTTTTTGTGACACAAACTTCTTGATGATCAGTACTCGACTTTGATATTC
This sequence comes from Monochamus alternatus, assembly GCA_037114965.1. Taxonomy (NCBI): domain Eukaryota; kingdom Metazoa; phylum Arthropoda; class Insecta; order Coleoptera; family Cerambycidae; genus Monochamus; species Monochamus alternatus. Next base: position 26,740,715 of record CM073429.1, read on the forward strand.
TCTCCACTACTTGACAAAGAAAAGTAAGCACGTAATAAATATCATTTTATTGTGATAAATTTTTACATGTTTCCTTCTCTCGATAAAAGTAAGAAATGATTAAATTTTCAGGTTTATTTGGAGTTTGCATAAGTCGTACTTTGATAACGTAGCATTCCGTTTTAAAATTTTTGTTCACATTTGTATTGCAAATGTTGTGAAGCTTGTTGCAAACGCCACTTTCCTTGGTTTGATTGGTTGGTTTTGGTACAGCTGATAATGCGGAGAGTACGTAGATTCGGGCAGATTTCCCAGTTTAGCGGCTTTGAGAAGGGGTGGATTGTTGGGTAGCGCGAAGCAGGTTTGTCGGTGAGAAAAACTTCTAAAAGGACTGACACATTCTTACGTATCATAGGAGGGTTTTACCAGGCTCAGGAACCCCGTTGATACAAAATGAGAGGCGCCGGCCATCATAGAGAGCGTGAAGATCGTCAATTACGTCTTCTAGTTCTCAGAGATCGTTTTAGCAGCAGCCTGCTATTGCAAATAAGTTATTTGAAGAACATGAGGGGACGGCCGGAATGCGTACAGTATATCGCCAAATGCGAAGTTTTGGCATCTTGTCTCATCCTTCACATTGGGTGATGCCTCTCACTCGTCAACATCGAGCTTACAATCGTATAGAGAGAGGATTCAGTGGGATCAAGAATAGAATCAGCTGATCTTTAGTGACAAATCCCGTTTTTGTCTGGAGATGCATGATGGCCGTGCAAGGGTGAGAAAGCGTGTGGCGAAACGCGCTATCTACAATTTGACAGTATTATGTCCACCACATAGTAGGAGCTATAATGTGGGATGCTGTTGCGTATGGTAGCAGATCACAACCAGTTTTCATTAAAGGCAACATGACAGCCCAACGCCACATCCAGAACGTGGTCGAGCCCATATATCATTTTCTAGTAAGACAATGCTAGACCTCACATTGTCAGGCAAACAATAGTTTTTGTGGATCAACAGTAGATCAGCCCTTTACCCTGGCAATCAAGATCGCTGGATTTGTAACTTATTGAACATGTTTGGGAAATGATTGGTTTCAGACTGCTGCATTTACAACACTCCTCACATACTTTAGCAGTTCTTATCCATGAAGTTCAGATAGATTGCTTTGGGATATCCCCAGAACTTATCAACAATCTTATTAGTTTTGAACCTAGACGTGTCAATGACAACAAGCTATTGAACCAATTTCTGCAGTAGGTTTTCTGATACTGAAAATGTAGCCATTCAATAAGTAAGTGGCCGTGAACATGTGCACCAAGTTAAAATCTAATGAATATATAGGTGTTTATCTTTCTTTGTCATGTAGCATATTTGCAAGTCTCCTGAAAGTAAAGAGCGCTTTGCTTAGTATGTTTTCTATTATACAGGGTGTTTCGTAATGGAAGAGTCATAGAGAAACAGTAGATTGTTGATCACAAAATTGTAAGATTTAGCCAAAGATGAGTAAAATGTAATTTGTTTAATATGTAGGGTGTTGAAAGTGAAAATATATTTTTGAAAATATGAAATAATTTTAAAACGGTTGAATTTATTGAAGTTAAAATTGTACACCATGTAGTTTTTTATTTTCGACATTTGGATCCGAATGATAATAAATTATGTAAAAAACGTGTAAAGGTACACTTCATTGATCCCTATGTCTGGCCTTATTTTCGAGATAATGAAATTTAATTTTGTATTTAATAAAAATTAAATTGTTCAAATATTAAATTAATTAACATTATCTCAGAAATATTGAAATTTAAATGAAATTCTGTAACAAAATCTTTTTTCTGATTGAACAGCCACTAGAAGATGTAATAATTCTCGTCATCTGACAACACTAGCCTGTATAAATATTCAAAAGGATGGGCTACCAGCAACCTACACATACGGTACTGTTTTTCTTTTTTCCTTTATAATTCCAAGTTTAATTTACTTTAGAAATGTGAAAACTGAACATCTTCACAATCGATATTATAATTTGAACAAAAATAAATCAAATTTGATGCAATTGGGTCGTCCTTCTCAATTTCACTAATAAGTATGTTTGGGAGTCTGGATTTACAGATTTCAATATTTCTAATTAAATCTGTTCTGGTATTATGCACATCTCGTAGTCTTTTTTCTAGATTATATATAAAAATTCGGAACTTCACTTAAGAATCCACAGATTTAACATATTGCAAACACGGAATTTACCGTTTCGCGATAGATATCGCTAGCTTTCAATGGTTTCTACGGCAATGTAGAATGTTTTTTGTCTGTGGCTTTTTAGTCCAGCATGGAATAGCGAATGGCCGCTAGAGGTAGCTCTGCTATTGCACGTTACTAAATTTAATATATCTTAATGATGCTTGTCCGAATTCCTATTGCGCGATAGGTGTTGACGACATACAGTAGCAACTTCATGTAGCAAAGGTGAGCAAAATATACGTAAACCATTGTTAAAATCATAATCACTGTTATAGTAGACCCCATTAAAGAACAAAGTCACGATTTACTTCAGTTTGGTCAATTGTAGTCTTACATATAGAAGAGCAATACTAAGTGAAAAGAAAATAGGGAGAAATTTAGTTTCAGGTTAGTCGAAAATCTTGTAAAACTTAAAATACACGCACGTTTTATTTGGAAATACCTAATGTGTTTAAATCTGTAAAAGAAAATTATCTTACTATTGCTGTGGGAGTTGGTACCTTCAGAATTACTTTTAACCCACTGATTAGCTTTTGATCGAGTTAAGACTACCATGAAGTGTACAACGTTTAAGACTATCCAAGTTTTCTCAAGAAATACAGGGTTATCTATGACTAAGCACAAATATTTTAAGAGGGGATAGAGAAACTTAAGAATGAACGGAATCACCTTTCAAAAAAAAATTCTAAACTAATTTTTAAAGCGACCAAAAATTTGTTTTCGATATTATACTAAATCCTTATTTAACGCCGCCTATGCGGCCCGTCAGAGTAGGTAACCAGTAAGACCACGGTAAAATTTGCTGTCATGTCATAATGTCATAATTCATTTCCTGTGTTTACGTTGTAGTTTTGTGTTTTTCAGTTTTTAGTGCCTCATTTTAATTTATTTATTTAATTAACGTTTTATAGCTATTAAATAAATGAATTTGTATCGGGTACTATATTGTGAGGAAATATTCCTCACAATATAGTTCGCCGGTTGGTTTTTCTCGGTTATGGGGCAAGACTGCCGCGGGTGCATTAATAGTTTTCTGTTATCTATTAGTACCAACCTATTCCTTTCGTCCGATTTTCTTATAATAAATAGGCATTTTATCTAAATGTACCTGCGGTGTGTTTTCTCTGTATGAGTGAAAATGTAGTTTTACCAGTTTGTACGAAATAATGAAAACCGAATGCAAAATACTGGAGCTAACTGGATTAACTGTTACATATGTATCAGGTAGTATTACTAATAAAAATGTTAACTTTTGTCGTTTCTGCATTTAGAAACGCTGCAAAACAACTGCATGGTAGGTGACATTGTTGACAGGTGTAAGCTTTATCTATGTATCTAAGCCATCTCAGTCGATGCTTATTTTTGCATTTTTCAAATATCGAGCTAAAATTCTGGAATAATTTTTTTATTGTCTTTTAGGCCTCCCTGAACACGTAGTTAAAATTTTTGTACTTAGTCAAAAATTGTTCTTTGTTCGTTTTTGAAATTGTCGCTATATCCTGTATAATTAAAAATGTCCTCATCTGCAGAACTTCTTTAATGTAGTTGTAAGTATTTTATCCGAATTGTTAATCTGTCTGAATCAACCGACCATCCATTAAAATCTCTCCTCATCTTTTTCGGCGGCTCTGTCGTAACGAAATAAATCATTTGTCGGATTAAAGTCGATTAAAAACAGAGTTGCTGGTGCTGAAACAGTCAACAGCCCACCGTTTCTCTGCAATTTCATTACTTACTTGGCAATTAAGCTAAACGCTTTGAAAATAGATTCGGAATGGATTGGGGTGTCAGCGACCCCGTGACATATCGCCAAGAATGTTTTCGTCATATATGATAAGCTACATTTCAAACATTTCTAGACTAGGTATTTTGAGATGAGGTAATAGGTTGCTACACGGATAATGGAACTACTTTAATAAAGGTACTGCAAACATAAGAGGTAACGTCTGTATTAAGTGTTACATAACAAGAAATATTCAAATTTTTAACATAAAAATGTTCGACCTAAATAAAAAAGAAAGTTCAACTTTTATTTATCGTTTCTAATTTAGTATCATTTGTCCATTAATGGTAGAGGAAGATGGTCTAAAATTATTTATTTATTTATTTAAACAGTGTCCAACGGGACGATTCCCAGTTACAGGACAAGGAAAAAATATTTCAAAATACAAAATAGACAATGACAGAAATAACTCAAATATGAACAAAGTATCAAATAACAAACAAATAGTAATTAGCAAAAATATAACATAAACAATAAAAAAAGCAATAAAATCACAAAGATGTCTTACAAAGAAAACAGCTAAACAAATACAGATTTAATAAAATTGAGTGAAAAAATATATCAAGTCGATGTACAATTGGCAGTTAGTAATCATTTGATGAAGAGAGGATGCCGTAAGTATATTAGTACGAGCAGTTGGCAACTGCAAAACAGAACTAGATCTAGAATTTAATCCGATTTTCAGATTTATAAGTTTTTTAAGCTTGTTTTTGAGAAAGAAAATGCAAACCGAAATTTTTTCAATTTTTTAGAAGCCCTTATCTCGTCAGGGAGGGCTCAAATCGAAAAATTTTATAGAAAGAACCCCCCCTAAAATGACCCAAGGGACACACCCTCTAAAAGTGCACATAATTATGGTACACCCTGTAGAAATCATTTTTACTCTTTTCTTCCTAAGTTGATAATACAATCTTTGTTGCAGTCGTCGTTTACACAATTGTAGATCTATGTACATACATACATAATTTTACATAAAATATTAAATAATATTATTAACTGCCCTGATCTCTTATTCGTAATAAACTTTAATGTACCTAATCACTTGTTAAGACATCATGAGCTATTTAATTTACCTTTTAGAAGAACTAATTATACGAGCAATTCACCCATTTGTAGAATGATGCGTTCGTCTAATAATTTTTGTTCTGATATGGATTTTTTTATGATTTCTGTTATATCACTAAAATTTAAATTAAAAAAGTTATTTTTAAGGTTATAAAATTGTTTAAGTAGGATACGATGTTAGGTTATGTTTATCTGTGTATGCTGTTTATGGGTTTATCCCGTTTGTGTCCCTAAATGTTTAAATAAATAAATAAATAAATAAATAAATGTATTACAATTTATTGAGATCATAGCTTCAAACACATTCTATAGTATTATTTCACATACCATTATGCTTACAATTTTGTAGCAATAATCTGCAAACATTACAACTGAAATGGTACCAAATACTACGGACATTGTTGTACCCTTTACTAAATGTTTTAGTAAGTAAGTTTTCTTGATACAAAGACTATAACAGTTTACCAGCATTTTTGAAACCCCCACTACAATATTTTATGAAAATTTCTGTTTAATATATTAACGATTACCAGCTGTAAAATTACACATTGATAGTCGTTTTTGCTACTCTGTTGAAAACACGAAATTTCGATCAGCAATTGAATTACACCTGACTTACTTATAGCAAACTACCAAAGCAATTCATCAGCGGCATACCAAACTTATACCATAAGCAAACTGTGCCATAAGTGAGGCAACCGGCGAAATATTTGACAGAGTAGGAAACCTGAGTACACGTGATGTAGCACGTAGTCACGTCTTGTAGCCACATGCTGAATCTGGCTATCTTATAAAAAACACATTTTTTTATTTTTACACACACCTGCACACACTAGTTTAATACAATTTATAGTAAATAATACTACATTGTGTCCCTATAGTTTTGGTAATGATTACAAGTGCATTAATACCACCTATCAATATTATTATTTCTCATTATAGCCGCATTTTACATTTTACAATATAGTATTTATTACAAATTATAATAAAAGATTCTATAACTATATTAAATTACATTGCATTTACCAACAATGAATTTATATGATTTAATATATTGTATTTTATTTTACTATAGGTAAAACTTTAAGAACAAGTTTGTATTAACTGACATTTCTTGCAGTGTATATATTTTTTAATCACTTCATTTCCAAAATATTTTGCCATTTTGAACAATATTTACTAATAATAATACTTAGCAAGTAGAGTGTGTGTCTCGACCAAAATATTAATTTTGCTAAATATCGTGAGAGGAAAACCACTGCTATTTTTCTTTAATTTAAACATTCACTTACTTGTTTAATTCTACGGTTTATATTAAGTACACTCTATAATGCAAAGTTCTCCCGAGCAGGATTTGTCAACTGCCAAGAATCTATTGAACCAATTAGCTCCTCAGCATAATACTACTCCAGTGTGTGGTGCCCGCATAGGAAAAAGGAATGGAACCGCTCACCCTAAACCTTTCAAAATCACCCTTCCGAATAGGGAGGATGCTATAAAAGTGTTGCAATGCAAGCACAATATTAATAAAACCGAGTTTCCTCATGTACGAATTATGAATGATTTGACACCAATGCAGTCCAGGGAACTCTCTGATCTCCGCTTGGAGTTGGCCAGACGTCAAAGTGATGGTGAACTCAGCATCACAATAAAATATGTTAAAGGTGTACCTAAAATCGTGTGTGGCGAAGGCAAAGCTGTACAGAAAAGAGCAAGAGATGAAAACAACTCTCCAATACAAAACAAAGCAACTAAAATTAATAGGACGTCATCCCGCAACACTGGTACCTCCAAATAGCAACCACTAAACATAACTTTTTGGAACGTTGAAGGCATCCATAATCTGAAAGATTATATGACGTCTGGTGACACCGATTATTTAGACATTTTATGTGCAGTAGAAACCTGGTGTACTGGTGAGTCTTTATCCCTCTCACCCCTGTATAAAGTTTACTGCTCAAGTGCAGTTGCTGAAAAGTGCCGAGGAAGGGCTAGTGGTGGCCTTGCTGTCCTTACTCGAAATAGCCTCAAGATCAAATTACTTGATAAATCCCAGTGGTGGATTATTGTACTGATAGAGTCAATCTCTAATTTTAAGTTTATACTATGCGTTGTTTACTTCCCTCCTAAATATGATATTCTTCACGTATTGGACCTCTTCCAACCGGTAATTTCTGAAATTATTGATAATTATTCTAACCTAGCTTTTATTATTGGTGGTGATTTTAACTGCCGTGTGTCTCATTACGGAGATATTCCCCCTGAATCTCTCCCGTGTTCAAACCTTTTTGAGGAGAGGTCCAGTTGTGACCAAGTTATAAATGCCAGAGGGCGTTCCCTCCTTGAGTTCATGCAAAACAATTCTTTCTCGTTACTCAATGGCAGGGTTATCCACGACAAACCAGCTCAGTTTACTTTTTGCTCTGCTTGTGGAAGTAGTGTCATAGATTTAGTGTGGTGCAATAATATTAAACTTGATGTTATTTATAATTTAAGAGTTCATAGTGATTGTATTCTGTCTTATCATTTCCCTGTATCTTTAGAGCTAAAATTTAATTATGAAACATGTGGGAATATATCTCAATCTAATGCCACTTCGAAGGTTTTAAGATGGAATAACAGACTTGCCTCACGCTATAACTCCATTATGCAGCATTCTCCTCGTGTTCATTTTATTCCCGACATTTCCACTTCATACAACAATATGTGTAGTGCAATAACTGAATCGGCCGATGTTGTTGGTTTAACTAAACTAATACGCGGTAATTGTGTTATGAATGGAAATCACTATAAAAAACCTTGGTTTGACTATGAATGTAAAGTCATGAAGTCGGAACTTAAACACAGCCTTTCCAGGTGTAGAGCCAACAATTTCACCTCCCCTTTTAAGGAGTCTTATTTGAGCATGAAAAAAACAGTACAACAAACTTATTAAATCCAAAAAAATCTCGCACGAGAAGGCTTTTATTATCAGGTTGAGTAATGCTGACCAAAGGACGTTTTGGCGTACTTTACGACAATTTCATAGCAACATTACTCATGAGCTCCCTGTCCAAACATGGGAAATATTTTATGAGTACATATATCCACCAGCAGTACTTGATAATGCCATATACTTTGGTGTAAGGGATCCGTTTCTTGATGCTTCTATCACACTAGAAGAATTGGACACTGTACTATCTTGCTGTAAGAATGGTAAATCACCAGGCGAAGACGGAATTTCTTACGAGTTTCTAAAAAATCTTCCCCAGAACTGGCGCCTGTACTTATGTTCTCTCTTTAACCAAATATTGGTAATGGGGGAGGTTCCTTCCTCTTGGTATAATATTTTGCTAACTATGCTGCATAAGAAGGGTCCCATAGACGATCCTACCAATTACCGGGGTATTGCTTTGATTAATTGCTTTGCTAAAGTATTCACTAGTATTCTCCTTGCTCGACTAACTTCTTGGGTTGAATCCAATAAAATACTTCCTGAATCCCAGTCCGGATTTAGAAAAAACCATGGGTGTATTGACAACGTCTTTGTGTTAAGCTCTATAGTGCAGTTCCACCTTAAGCGAAAAGGCCGCAAAGTTTTTGCTGCATTCATAGATTTTAAGCGTGCCTTTGACTCAGTCGATCATGTTCTTCTCTGGGAAAAACTATATAATATAGGATTAAGTTGTAACATAATAAATGTTCTTAAAAATTTATATTTACACGCGCGTGCTAAAATTCGTACACAGGGTAATCTAACTAAAAGTTTCAACATTACCACGGGTGTTTTACAAGGGGAATCTTTAAGTCCACTACTATTTTCGCTCTTCCTTGCTGATATTGAAGGTTTCTTTGATACTTGTCACGCCCGACGGCTAAACGTTGATAACCGGAATGATATACTTATGCTGTTATATGCTGATGATTTGGTGTTACTTGCTGATTCAGAGATTGATCTCTGCCGTAAACTTAACATCCTTGAAAAATACGTAGCAACTAATCGATTAATATTGAATACCCAAAAAACTAAGATTGTTTGTTTTGCTCGCGGCGGTCGTTACAGCACTTTTCCTTTTACACTAAATAATGAACCTGTAGAAATGGTCCCTTGCTTTACCTACTTAGGTGTTATTTTTTCATCCTCCAGCTTGTTTAGGATAATGACCAAATCCATGGTGGCCAAAGTTAGACAGGCAGTGGGATCCGTAATGACTCTAATGTCTAAATCAAAAATTAATTCTTGGAGTTCACGAATGGTTTTATATAACTCGATTATTATTAACTCATTAGCTAATTGTTTGCCTGTTTGGGGCCTTCGTTATCCTGATATACTCGAAAAAGTACAAGTTGGTTTTTTTAAGAGACTATTATTACTACCTTTTAATACCCCCGGATACACCGTACGTCTTGAGGCTGGAGTCAGTCACCTGTCTCTGGTAGTTCTCAAATCTACTCTAAACTGGTTGCTCAGGCTTCTTTCTATGAATAAAGATCGTTATCCTCATATGTGCTACCTTAAACAAACACAGTGGCTGGAGGGTGACACGCCATATAACTGGCTGCTTCAAGTCAAATCAATGCTTCTTAACATCGACTGTGCTGATGTTTTTGATAATTTATCTTATACCCGCCTCATGAAACGTATTCCTACTATTTTACTTAGCTATAAGGAAATGCTCTACCAAAAAGATTTAGCTGCTGTTATGGCCTCTACTGCACCCATATTGTATAAAAATTTTAAACTTACAAGGCACACCGCAGATTATTTACAATTTCATATACATATCTCAATCATCAGGATTATATCCCAACTCCGGCTTTGCAATAAATTTTGCATGAAATTTACTGTCAATGCTGTATCTTATTCCATCAATCCTTCCGTGATGTGTACACTTTGTAATAAATATAAACTGGAAAATATTGAGCATATATTCTTAGAATGTCCCATGTACGCGAGTTTAAAACCACCTGAATTGAGAAATTTAACCTCCAATTCTCTTATTTCTCTGCTGGATAACCTAACGCCTGGGAGTGCAAAGTTATTGTTCAATTTTGTTGTGGGTTTCTTGAAACTCCGTTCATTTGTTTTGCATGAGTAGGATTTATTTAAGAATTAGAGTGCATCTGTTTTTTTTTCCTGCTTACTTTGTAAATTTTTTTTTTTTTGTACTATCACAAATGTATTTTGGCATTTGTTTTTTTTTATTTTCTGTACTTTAGGTAATCTTTTTTTTTGTAAGACATTTATTTGAGTAGGTATGTAGGTATGTGTTTTATTTATGTTGTTAATGTATGTGTGTTTAATTTCGGCAGCATATACGTTTTTTCTATTTTTTGCTTGTCTTACAACGAGCAATGCAGAACCTCTTCCTGTAAATTTAATTATTTTGAAGGAATAAAGGATTATTATTATTATTAGTACACTCTATAATGGAAGCGAAGAAACGTGTTGTGAAATTTTTAATCACAAATTACAAAATAAATACAGTTTTATTTAATTCCTCCCCCAATTAAAAGTTGTATAAATACGACGAGTGAAGTCAAAGGGAAAGTTTATTTTTAACGGTATTGCTTCCTGAGTGTATTAGCTTTTCACTCTCTCTGTGTGCCACTTCATCGTTAAACGACCTCCTCTTGCGTGAAGCTCCCTATATTAGTTTGAAAAGGGTAGCATGAAATAATATAAAATTTTCTCTTTCAGTAACGTATATGTTTTATGAGATGTTAAGTCGGATATGTAAATTTCAAGCATACAGCGTTGCTCTTGACATATTTCGTAACATTTTGCTATAGTCGACTTCCAAAATTGTAGAGAATGACTAATGTTATAAACCTGCTTACAATTTATAGCAGAACACAAAGAAATGTACATGCAGCCCTTATATTTTTCCTACAAAATCATGTGCCGCATATCTCTGAGAGCATACGCGATTACACAACTTCTGCTACGCATGCGCTGCAGTTAGTACACGTTAGTACGCATGCGCTGCTGCTTTTGATTGGCTGCGACGAATTGTCGGATCCAACTGTTTCATTTTCAGCGCTATCATAGGCGGATATATCGTTCGGACGGGCAAAATTTCTGGTATATCTTTTCGTTAATTTAATTATGAATGTAATTAATTTTATTAGTGATTTGATCGAAATGAGGAATATCGAATGATGACATGTATGAAGAGTTTAGTGTGCGAGGTCAAAATATGAGTGTAAGTAAAATATATATTTCATTACAAAATTGTACGTGAATAGCATATGTGTGCAAATAATAAAGTGGTAAAGAAGTACAACTGTGCAAACGGAAAGGAAAGGAAGATTGTATATTTCAAATGAGTTTTGGACAAAAAAAATTCTATTGCTATATCTTACAAGATGAAACTTAGTCCGTATAAATGAAATCGAAAAGAGTATACTCATAGAAAGGACGAAATAGTTATGTGGCGAAGAAACTATTTAAATTAAATATTAAAAAATAAAAATCTGGATCGAAGAATATATTAAATTTTGACGAAACATGGGCGTATGAAGGTCATAAGGAAAGCGGTACGATATGATATAATAAGTGTTAATGTGTGACCGTTATAGTGACAGTGCTAGTGACCAATATTAAATAGTGCGTATGTATTCTAAAGCCTTTTGTCCTTTTGAATGCGGAATTTTCAAATATTTGCGCGATTTGTTTAACGGTGGAAAAAATCTCTAACAAATTTTGTCAACTACCTATAACATTATCTATCATTTTCATCATGAAACTGCCATGGTAGATTATCAGAAGCTCAAATCAAATTTATTTACATCACATAATAATGAAAGTGGCATTAATATTTGTAGTGTTTGACAGTTTCGCAAATTGCAATTGTCAAAAGTTGAGATTTTTCCACCATAAATTATTAACAGAAGTTGCAATATTCGTGCAAAAATCCGTGAATTTCGCATCCATGAGGACAAAGCTTAAGTGTGATACCCGCGAAGTGCGCATCAGGTAGGTGTAAGTGGGTGGTGGTGGGCAACCGACGGCATTCTAATTTGTAGAAAGGATGACACAGGTGGCACATTTAAAGTAAATTGTTAATGTGCTAGGTTCAGCCGATGTCAACTTATTTTTGATAATTTTCTGTGCTTTAACTCTTCTCAAGTGGTACGCTTAGGTAATCATACCACACGTATTTTCCGTACTCATCTCTGTGCTTTGAATTAGTCACTCGCTATTATTTTCGACCTTGGGTAATTGATAATACAAGATAAAAACTTTAAATTTTGAAATATTCTTATTATTTTTATTATCTAACGCCTCAAAATTGGTAAAAACTGTTATATCACTGTTTCTACTCTAAAAATAATAGATGTTATGTAATACAATTATTTTATGTAATTTTTGTATATTTTTTATATCGGATCGCATTCAAATTTAGTACGCCTATGAAATGTTGCTCTCCGCACGCTTCGCCCGTCGGGCTTATCTATAAGCTAGCGATTAGTCACTCTCTACAATTTTGGAAGTCAACTATAGTAATTGTTGTCAAAATATGAACAAGTAAGTACGGGTGTTACATAGAAGAATGTTAATATGCGTCCAAAAATAAAATATTTAAAAGCATAATTTAAATAAATTAATAGGTAGGTAGTTCAACAATCAACAAAATATACAAAACCTAAAATTACAATTAATACGTAAAAATAAAATAAAGATAATTATAAGATGCAATCACTACATTGAGTAGAAGAGCGCATCAAGAAAATCTATTATTTTATTTAAATGACACTGACAAAATATTCTTTAGAATATTGTTATATACACCACATACTAACATTCAATAAATTATATAAAAAATAGGGTAAAATCCAATGGGGCTATCTAACAAACACTGTATATCAGGACCCCATGGCAAATTTGTATAATAAAATTAATGCAACTATGGCGGCTTTAGATCGTGACATGTTATAAAGAGCCTGGTAATGTCGAATTATCGCAAAGGCCTAACATTGTTTATTAATGCTGAAGTACGTACTTTTGCACATTTATTATAATCTTTATTTTAACTTACTTCAGAAACTGCATCTACATATTCGTTATTTTTAAGTACTTTTTGTTACTTTTTCTGTAGTTGATCATTTTCTTTTTTATACTTTATTGGTTGTTAGTTAGTATGTGGTGTGAATAATGTCATTATACAGAAATATTTGAAATAACAATTCTAACTGCAATTTGAAGCTATTCGAGGGACCTAATAACCCCAGTTTCCGGAATTAAAACAAATTTCTTCATTTCCAAGATATTTACACCCTGTTTACACGACTTTTAGGCCCAGAGCTGCGTTTTTCAATCCATTACATTTTTCTCCCTTAGATCTATTGCCACTACCTCTTTCCATCGACTCGTCGGCCCCCTTTTTTTTCTCTTGTAGTTAGGTATACTCTCTACATTTTTTTAACTGTCCTTTCATCTTCCATACGTTCTAGATTCCCTAGCCACTGCACTCTTCTGGTTTTTACAACTTCGTCTCTTTTTGGTGCCTGGTACATTGCATGCATTTATTATTTCTCCTAATATAGCTTTGCTCTGTCTTCTTTCCTCCTAGAGATCTTCCTTTCCCACCTTAATAGATTTTCTCTTGACTTATTATTGAGGATCCAGGTTTCATTGCCATACAACGCTGTCGGCCTAAGAATTGTTTTGTATGTACATTCTAAATTTTATTCCTCTTCTTTTAGTTAAATTAATGAAATTTTACCTGGGAGGAATAACAGATTCACCATCCACTTGACTCAGAGAGAACAAAATCTATGTTAGGACATAATTTATGTGCAAGGTACTACTATCTATTTTTTGTTGCTACTACGCTTTCTCTGAGAATATCAAAATTATTATCACTGTTTAAATTAGTAGTATAGCATCGAAAAGATATAAGAAAAACACAGGTTCGAGAACTGAGCATTGCGGTATTTCATGTTTAATAGGTAATTTGTCTGAATTGTTTCAGTTAAAGTACACATACTAAAACCTATGTTTGAAATATGTTAGTTAGTTAGTTCTACGTGAGTGGGCCAAAAACTAGCCCTCCACTGCGTCCCTGTGGTCTATTGTGGCTCACATACTTATTATATTTCACCCAACAGGTTTAGCCTCTTTATGAAGCCAATAACCTTGTTGGGTGAGATTCTATCCAGATCTTCCGGCAAAAGATGCACTTTGCCAAATATAGAAAATCTGGTCCGTTCTCCAGCCGGACAATGACATAAAATATGTTCTGCCGATTCGTCACTTTCTAAACACAATCGGCACTCGGCCTCCTCAGCCAGCCCCAACTTGTGTATGTGACTCCTTAACCGGCAGTGCCCAGTATATAGGCCAATTAGAGTTTTAAGGTCAAGCCTATTTAACTCTAGCAAGTTTTTAGCTCTCTTTGTCGAAGTGCCCCCTATGAACGCCTTCGAATGAGCTAATCTTGGCAGATCTCGCCAGTACTCCCTTATCTTTTCCTCCGCCCAGGCGGAATGCAGAAATAGGTCAGATCTCATCTATTGTGGTTGAATTTGTCGTGTTCCCACTGCCAAAAAGTGAAGTTAGATATTTATAGAGTGTTTCATTAGAAGAAATTAAATTATTTTCTTTAGATAATTATTGTTTAGAGCTTTGTCTGTGGAATTGTTCATTAGCATACCTAGATGTTTGGTATCAAAGAACATACATATGACTTCATTGATAGGAATTGTACGAGATTTGATTTATAGCTTAAAATACCTTTCTAAAATGTTAAAAAAAATGTTACAAAAGATAATAATAAGGAATATATGGGTAGATATTGTGGGTGTAAATCAACGCAGGTTGGGGCTTTTGTCCACTGAGTAGTTAGTTTCACACAATATTATTAATACCTAAAAATATATAAAAATCGAATAATTTATCGAAAAGAGTAAAATTTTGAATGTAGAAATCAAAAGAAAACATGTTGGAGACAAGTGGGAGAGATCGTAAAAATCTTAGAGGGAAAGAAAACGGAGGATAGCGGTGTAAGGAGAGGTAATGAGGAAATATATGGATTGTACTAGGCATTAAAAATAGATGAAGTTGTGGTATCCAGAAGATTGCAGTGGCTAGGGCATTTAGAACAAATGGGAGACGAAATGACTAAGCCAAAATAAGACAAAAGGGAGAGAGCGAGGAAGCGATGGAGAGAGACCATAGCCATAGATATAAGAGATAAAATGTAACGCTCTGGAAAAGAAAGGCGAACTGAAAGTAGTGGAAAAATTTAAAGCAGCTCTGGTTCTAAATGGTCTGTACACAGCTTTATATAATTTAATAAGATGATTATAACAACTCGCTTTTATTTATCAGAAGGAAAATTTATTGATGTCCTTCTTAATTTCGGATAAGATGGTAATGCAGACAAAATTAACAGCCAGCCTACACAAGTATTAATTTACTGCTATTCGCGTAGGTGGCAAATTCTGAAAGCAGATACGCTTCCTAAGAACAAAATTATATTGTCCTATTCTTCCTAATGATAATTGTTATTTTAAACTTGAGCATTTAAGCTTACAGAACATAGTTTTCCAGCAGCTCATTAAAACATAAATGAAATTTTATCACAGATCTATAAATAAATCCTGTTCATTATTGGAGAAGAGAGAGAAAACCGGGAACGGAAGGAAAATTTTTAATTGACCAAAGTATAAATATTTCATTGCGGAACTCCTTGTTAATAGCGGTTTAAACACGATTAAAAATGAAAAAGAAGTTCCCGAGAAGTAAAAGGCAAAATATCGATTATACTAAACTTTATCAAACAAGTATAATTATTTAAAATTGTCGTCATTGAAAATATATTTGGTGCTAGTTAAAATTACGACATAAACAATCATTTAACTTATCGATTTAGTAAACCTAAACTTAGTTACTATTGTGTTATCATTATTGTCAAAATGCAAAATTCTTTAAGTATTCTGCAAGCTAACTTTTAGTGACGTCTAGTAATATTTTCATTTAAAATTTAGAAAGTTTAACGGTATCGCTAACATACTAATTTCGAGGCTTTCATGACGCATGCTGCTTTGAATCTACCATGTTTTTTGAATTATCTCAGTCACACTGAAGCTTTTGCAGTTATTACTGAAGATCCGACACTGACACGCTTGCTGACATTGGATTTGACCAATTATCTACAGGCACTACTACGGAAAGCCCACCATTGTCTGAGGAGCAATTGCAGCCGTATGAGTCGTGGTGCTAACAATAAAGGTCGACATTTCGCATATGCGTTCAACCCCCACAGAGTCTAGACCGAGGAATAAGGGTAGGCGAAAATTTTTGAGCTAAGGATGTAGGTATTAGTTCTGTAACTGGTGACAATCAGTTCATAGCACAACAAACCGAAAAGCCATATTAAATTAATATCTTTATTTGCAAATCCGTGGTAGTTTTTGAAAAAGGGCAGTTCGAAAATGATTTAAAAATACACTTACATACACAAGCAAAGAAATAAATAACATTTTATAATGCCGATTTTAAGAAGTAAATATAACTGCTTTTGCCGCTATTGTTATTACTTATTAATAGATTTGTGGTTTTAATTAATAAAATAGTTTGACATACCTGATATTACCACAATATTTTGGGCCCGATTTACCCAGTTTCTACAAACTGACATAAATGTTTCTGCCTCTTGTCCGTTTTGAACTCATAAGTTATTGGCAGCAACTATGATACGGTGAGATAGAAGTGGTATGCTTACTTCCTGCTCGGCCTAAGCGGCTCGACTTACAGGAAGCGACCTATACTGCAGTAGGTACTTAACGCAGACCTCTCGCCCTGGGCGACAAGTCATTAAATCTGTAAATGATACTGCAGGAAACAACTACTCCGCGGACTAATGCCTCGGCTTGCATTGAATTACTCTTACAGTATCTGTGTGAACAGCCAAGAACCCTTGTCGGACACACCACCAGACATAGACTGGTTTCGGGCTCGTTAGCCTTCATCAGTATGCCATAGATGAAATGACCGACAATTGAACTGGCTGTTCCTTGATATGTATGTTCACATATAAACTGAGTGCAGGTGAGATATAGTATCATTTACAGATTTAATGGCTCGTCGCCCAGGGCGAGAGGTCTGCGTTAAGTACCTGCTGCAATGTAGGTCGCTTCCTGTAAGTCGAACCGCTTAGGCCGAGCAGGAAGTAAGTAGACCACTTATATATGAAGGAGCAGGAGTAATTCAATGCCGGTCGGGGGATTAGTCCGCGGAGTAGTTGTTTCCTGCAGTATCATTTACAACTATGATACGTTTCCGTAAATTATTAGTATGTATCCGCTTCGATGCCATACACTTAATTTTTTAGATATCTCTACAGAAAGAAGTCCAAATAATTTAAGTCAATAATGTTTTACTCGGAAACTATAAGGATTTTACATATATTTTTTTAACATGTTGACTCCATTTTTTATTTTTCAATTTTTTTTTTTATTATATTGGCCTCATTTTTCATGAAGCATCTACTCTCAAATTCTTTTAGATAAGTTCTGAATCACCCTGCATACCTAAATTTTGTTGAACCTGAAAATGTTATTTCAATATTATTTTAAAATGCATGACGTTTAGCAAATTTTCAGCTACCATTGTGTGTTTGTAAATTATTTCCTAGATAGAACAAATAAAGTAAACTTCGTTTAGCAACTGAAAGAGTTCCATAACATCCACATATATCAGAAAATAGCAGATAGTATACAATTTATTACATTAGAACTTTATAAGAGGACGATAATTTAACAAATTTTCTCTTTGCTTAACAATATCAATTTCGGAATGTGGTCATTATCTTTCTAGAACTTAAGGTTAGATAATTTACTGCCCAAGTTAGCAGGATAAGGCATATGTCTTATCTCAAAAGTTTACCTCATTAATTTGTTAACTTGAACTTTGGAATAACCCATAGTACTCTTCCGAAATTCATATTGCTCTTATCAAATATGATCCGTTGAAAATAATAATATAGTTTACAGGATTATGAAGACTCAGATTTAGAATCAGTACATGTACATTTGTACAAAATAACTGTAACATTCGGTAGCTGTTATAGTATATACATTTTATAAAATAATGTCTTAATTACATTAAAGTAACCTTTAATGAATTGTTTTTATTTGTACTTCGTTTGATATAATTTGAAATTTAGATATTGCAACTGCATTCCATTTTTTTCATAAATGAAAGGGGTGTCAGTATTCATTAGAAAGTCAATGAAAAGAGTATAATAGGTGTCAGCGTGACACTTATGTATTAATACTTTAATTATTATTGTACAGATTAATCTGACAATTAATATTGTGTCTGTATTCGAGTAATCATTCTAGAATTAGTTGATAATAGTTTGATTGCAGATATAATTATCTGGAATTATTTAAATTAGTTTTAAAATATATACCAAAAATGTGTAGCATTACAATTCTTATAATGCAACTACATGACTCATTGATAACGCACAAGGAAATGACAAGGTTCATTCCAATCCGAGTCCATAAAGAGTTATGACCAATAAAGGATCAGCTGGATGTGAATGCAGGAATGATTATATTAATGAGACAGAGATTGGTTACTACAATTTTTGAAAATACTGTATTTGTTAGAGCAACAAGGTTTTATAACCAGATGAAACGGAAAGCTTTGGAAATCGAGTAACAGCTAGCACTAACTTGAATCATTATGAAGATTTCCGGATGAGCAGAATTGAACTGTCTCTATTATAAAGTAAACAATTACGAGATAAGTTAAGAAAGGAGTACAACTTAAGACATCCTCCATCAGCTGTGGAGAAAGCCATGTTTAAGAAAACCATCATTGGTTCCATCAATAAATAGAAGCCGAAATGTATATATGAACGCTCCACAGAACCTATTCCAAGAATTACAAGAATAGGTTGTAGATTGCCAACTAAAGATTTTTATGTACGAATACCAATGATTTTATGAGATAGGATGTCAAATTTTTTGAAAAATATAATCTCTAATATATCTCAATGTATTGTACTGATGAAACTTGAGATATCAATAAGCTGAGAAAAGGTTAGATATTGAAGAAAGTGAAGTTATTTTGTTAAACATTGCGCATTTATGAATGTCATTTTACATGCGGTTTCAGTGGGTGCCCTACCACATGACATAAACGGTTTTAATGACAAGAAGAGCTCACAAATACCCTGAAATCAAGACAGACTATGCAAAACAGACACAAGTACAGTTAACTTAGATGCGCACAGAATTCATTGCTTTCTTTGTTATTGCCATTGTACTCAACTAATTCGTTCATGTACATATAGTTTAAATAAATTGTACATTTGCATTCAAACATAGTCCACTCATCAAGTATCGTTAGGTCACTTTGTCACTCAAGGCTGTTAGCGTACAACAATTATGCAATCCCGCACCATATTTCAAAACATCATTTGTATGACATCTGGGGTATTCTCCAGGAAAAAACTGATTTCTTCTCTACTCGGAACTTTTTCGGACCAATTGATTTTCTCTTAAGAAACATGACAATTTTTTGACGTCAATATTTTTGTTAGCACTGGTCATACATTTCAGCACAGAATAACTCCATAAAGATGACAAAAAAAAAAACCGTCTTCGGAAATACTTGTCATTTTCTAGAAAAACTGAATGGCAATAAATAAGTACATTAAGTTTTTAAAAATATCTGTAACTAAAATCGGGATGAAATAATTACCAATTTTTAATATTTCATTTTTTTTCCCGATATCTCCAGAAGGTTTCGAAATTTCTTCAATTTTTAAAGCGCGTTTGATTCTCTACAACTCTACATTCCGTAACTTTTTCTTTAAATTTAGTTTCGTGTTTATCGTAGTTTCCGAGATTATAAGACTCATTCCTTCAACATGAAACACTCTGTATGCAGAGCTGTTTTTTGGAAGTTTTAGCCTGAACAGCACCACCTACAGCGATTTTAATTTACATATTGTTACGCATTCCTTATTTACAAACGCTTGTTGAAGGGGTACCGAACTGTGTTATATTTTGTAATGTTTTCCTCATTAAAAAGCTATTAATTCTCCGACTGGAACTCCGAAGAATCCCCCGTTGGGGACGACCGTAGTCTTTCCAATTTATCCTGCACTCCTCCATGAATACCGTACACAATATAAATAATTCAGGACGCGTCCTTCCCTAATACCGAGGAATATGTAATGCAAAAAGTGAAATATTTCTGTACGTCAGCGGCGCCGTGTTTTAATGATGATATCACAAAGCTCCCCATTATTTATACATCTTAAGCTGCGTGCTGATCCTTTGAAGTGAGCTCGCGCTCCGGATGCTCACTTCACCTACAATGCTAATTTGAATGTGTAGAGCTGTGCGTAGATTACATCCGAGTTAATTTTCCCACCTTGATGAATATTCACTACACTCCTGCCGGTTAGTCTTTTGACGTCACCCAGCTTAGTGTAAATGCCCTTCTTCGTCGAGTTTAACCCGGTAACTACTCTAGTGAGGACTGAACTGGAAACTGACAGTCATTATATAGCAGCCACTTGTATGATTGAGCGATAATAATTATGAAATATCGTGTATTAAAATTATAAGGTTCTACGTTATAATTTTGACACTATCTTAGTTATTAACGTTGCGAAGTTGCTATCTAAATAATGTAATATGTACGATGTGTGGCAATTAAGCTCCGAGAATTTAGTTATAACTTAGAAACTGGCAACACTGCATCGTTGGTAAACGCTTTTCTAGAGAGAAGGGACCTTCCTCTTAGTTTCTGTCCAAGGTTGAAGTCGATAGCACGTTTGGTTTGTGTTTTATGTGTATTTTTTGGAAGTAACTTTTTTAGTGGCGTCGTGAAAATGAGTGACTCAAATAATGAGCAACGTGTTGTGCTTCAATTTTTAGTGAAATCTAGCGCAAAACCCTCGGAGATCCTTCGAAAATTGCAGGTGGTGTATGGAGACGAGTGCATGTCGAAATCACGCGTGTTTGAAAGGGCAAAACGGTTCATGGAGGGGCGTGAATCGGTAGAAGACGATCCACGTGAAGAATCTCCCGTCACCTCTCGTACTGACGCGAATGTTGACCGTTTGCGTGCATTGATCACGTCTGACCAGCGCCTAAGCATTCGTGCGTTGTCTGACGAGTTAAACGTCAACAAAGAAACCGTTCTCAAGATGTTACACGAAAATTTGAATATGCGAAAGGTTTGCACAAAAATGGTGCCAAAAGTTCTCACCCATGAACAGAAAGACATCGAAAATCGATCTGCGAGGATTTGTTGTCCCGCATTCGGAGCGACGGTAGAGACTAGATGAATCGGGTAGTCACTGGAGATGAGGCCTGGATATTTGAGTATGACCTCAAGACCCATAAACAAAGTCAGCAGTGGGTGGAAAAGGGTGGACAGCGGCCAACGAAAGCGAGGATGTCCAAGTCACGACTGAAGGCAATATTGACCATTTTTTTCGATATCCACGGCATCATTCATCGTAAATATGTTCCTGCCGGGCAGACAGTGACTGGACAGTTCTATGTTGGTGACCTGGAACGGCTGCTGGCCCGCGTTTTCCGTGTGCGACCCGCCAGCTCATTCCTAATATAAAGAGTCATGCGAGGGGGACCACGCATAGAAATCTTGTCACAAATCCTGCAAAATGGTGTGAAATCCCCAGAAATAGTATGAAATCACAAGAAATTCCGAGAAATTTCTCGAAATCATGCAAAATTCCACGTCATCTGGAGGCAAATTTACCTGTAAAGACTGACAAGTTTTTGTTTAATTATTATATTTAATTTAGTTTATTTAAAAGTTTGTAAAAACTAGACATCCTATACCTGGGGGGCGGACGAGGTCAAGGGTTAACCTCGGCGTTCGCACTTTGTGAAACAATTTAGCTATTGTGCAAAAAAATCGCTCTTTCTAAGAAGCTGTTAATTTCACATTTTTTGTCAATCTTTGTTACTGGGATCGAATAATTTTTTTACGGTTTTGTCTTGCTCTAAGGTGTCTAGGTACGTGCAAAAAATCAGTTTTTTGACCAAGAATGTCACAACTCTGAGCAATGTTAGACGTATCCTTTTGTGTTGAGTTAATACATAGGGATGTTTTTGAAATTTTTTCGATCTCTTGGTAATACAGTATGTCTGTAAAAAATTGGAAAAACATAGTACCATATATTCTGATACCAAAATATGTGTTAGCGTTTCAAATATTCTCACAAATTTGTATCTTTATGTATGCATATAATATAAGTAGTTGGGAAGGATTTGGATGGTTTATTAATAAAAAAATATATCTCAATGTAAATCGAGTCGGCACCCAACATTTTGAACTGAATAGCTTTATGTATTTAAAAAAAGTAATAAATTTGGTGTTCTCAAATCTATTCAAACTAAATGCAGTCCACTAAGCAAAAATCAATATAATGATTTAAACTAAGTTAGTTGAGTCCAAAATTTTATAGTTTCCAAGATTCAGGATGTTGAAACTACAATTTTATTTTAGTTTTTCCTCAATAACTTAAATTGTAGTAAATACATCAAACTTGGTACAGAGTGATTTTCTGGCACAAGAAATTTAAATATGTCCGCGGAACTCTTTTGTGCTTGCACATCCAGTCTGTAAAAGATCTGGACAAAATTCTACTACATGTTCCTAGAGCTAAGATATGATGATCTAACTCAATTTATCATAGTCCAAAATTTGATAGTACTTAATTTAATAAAGTATGAAACAAGACAATGGTTTTTATGTTTATGAAATAAAACTTGTTCAAGACATTTTTTAAGAAAAAATGTCAAAGTATAATAATTATTGATTAAAAAATCAATATTAATAGTACACAAAAACATTATGACGATTTGAATGCGTCTGAAGTACTGTAGGTAACTCCCTCTAGAATTGACAGCAAATGCGAGGCCATATTCCATATTTTCTCGTGACAGGAAACTCACCACTATCAAGGTGTATGTATTTACTACAATTTGTAATCAAAATATTGAGAAAAAAGTAAAAAAGTTCAACACCCTATATGTCGAAAATTATAACATTTTGGACTGACGTAACTAAGGTAATTTTTATCAAATGCGAAATCCTTGGAAATTATTTGAAATTGACCTGAATTCCGCAATCCCTTGGATATCTCTATTTTGAGAAATCTTTTTAGAATTTTGATCGCAGTAAAGTTATCTCCTCGGAGTTGTCACATTTCTTTCAACTGAATTTTAGAAATCATTGTTATATTTGAAGTTTTGTTACAAATAGAACATTGAGTTATAATTTTTTTATCGTGCACCTTTTCATAGAAAAGCCGTGTTTTTGGTCACATGAAATGTAATTTTACAACGTTATTATGTATTTAAAAAAACACTTAATTTCACACAAAAGATGTAAATTTACATGGAGATTCTTGTAATACAGTATGGATTTGGCTTTTTTACAATATATAGGTACTGCGAACAACAGGTAAATTTACAATTATTTTTATCAGTGTAATACTCCAAAATTCGGACTTTATAATTTTAAGGAAGCAAAATAACGAGCAAATGTTGTGGTATATCAATACTGTGCTAAATCTGAGTAGAAATTGTTTACTAAACTTTCGGTGGCGTCTTGTTAAAGTAACGTTCAGATAAACGTTAGTGCAATGGCACTGCAGTTGTACTGTTGTATTGTAATTGTATGGTGTTAAATATTATTTACTCTGTTTACATAAAATTACTGTACACTTAAGAAGTTGGGGAATTTTTCCGCTGTAAGTTGGCGACATGCAAAAACTCAAGATTCTTGACCTTCAGAAAGGTTATGTTTATGTTTTGTCAACTACGTCCCTATCTACGGAAATTGTTGGTTTTTATCATTTGCTGAATAGTAATTAAAAGCCTACCCTAGATAAAATATAAGCCTACAATCTGCAGGAATAGATGGCCTATTTGAATGTTTGGTTAAATCACAGTATACTAGTATACTCTGGGTTAAAATCGGCATTCTCATTTCGCATTTCTTTATATAAATTATAGAAATCACCTTGCATGTGCTTTCTTCGGTTAATAGGTCGCACCCACCATCTCCGAGTTCTTCTTTTCATTTTTTTTTGCATGTATAGTTTTTATACATATTGACGTCGGTGCGAACAAGAGCAGCAAAAGTAACTGTTTCTAAACCAAACAGTCCTCTTCATCCATTTTTTTAGAAACAAATCAATTCTAAATTAAATATCTAAATTAGAATCTAATTTAAAAACTTAACCTGCAAAAATGTGAATCTTCTGTTTACTGTCAAAAAAGCAGTTTTCTGATTGGTCCTTGTATGATTGTTGGAAAAGGATTGGTAAAAGCTAAAATGCTTTTAGCTTCTGCCATACACCTGCAGTACAAAGGCGTTACTGTTAAGTTTATCTGAACGTTACAAAAGTCACCCGTATTTTTCGCCGTTTTACTTCAGTATCTTTGAATATTTGCAGGTGGGATGAGTTAATATTCCTATTATTTGCTAAACCCTAGATTGTTCAGTTATTAAATGTATAAAATTATTTGTATTTTGTAGAAAACACTATTTCAAGAATACTGCGCCCTTTTTAATAACTTTTCTGCAGTACCAATGCAACCGCACTAATCTTATGTGAATGAAGCTTAAGTTATTTTACAAGAAAACATATAAATGGAAACGAAAAATAATCTATTAAAATCACGTCAAGTACCTAACATAACCTATAATACATACTTACAATGTTATACAGATATAAATTTTGGAAAAAAATATAACATTAATATAAATTTATTTGATTCACAAAATAAAACACATACTCTAAATACAATACTGACGATATTCCTAATAAATGAAAAATAAAGTCAAGAATCACAAATCCGCAAAAAAAAGGAGGACAAGCATCTGGTGTCAAACTAACCCCAGATTTTCCTCTAGAACTAAAGTAGCTCTAGAAAATATTCGGAATTGCCTTAGCAAATAATCAGGTCACTCAATTTGAATTGGGCTCGACACTAACAGATGATTTTCAAAGTCATTTATAGACCAACGACTTTTTTGTCATATGTAACTCTTTGACAGATGGCCAAAGTCATCTTTGGAAATAATCTGAAATTCAAACATCTCTCTTAAACTTCACAGAGAGATATCGAGAAAATGATGAAAAGTTGTTCAGTTCATCACAAAGACCAACTTCTCAATACGTGTCGACTCATGCAAAGAACTTTTGTATGCTCGAATATCCAACAAAAATCTCTCATCCAGTCCTTACCCAATATGCCCCGATGTCTTCGTTTCATATTTTTTATGTCTCAATGGAAACATTGTCCGTACTTTTTGCTAAAAGCTCCAATGTCATATGTAGCTACAGACTCCCAATTTCCTGAAGTTCTCAACCATCTCATGGAGAAAACATTGTCGTGAAAATTCACACAATTATAGCTCATATATCTCCAAATACAAATTGGGTCAGATCTCACTACAATATTGCTAGAATGTACCTAGTTAATAATAATTTTAGAAAAGGTAGAGGGTAGAATTCACTGGTGGTGAATTTTTGCCTTTAATTAACGCCGACAGGTATAAATTTCTCACTTTGACCCAAGTCAACGTTCTTCCATCCCACCATATCCGCAGAGAGGGTGAAAATTCTTCTACAGGTACAGCTAGTCTATCTGCCGCGAGAATCGAACCTGCGACTGTGGCAAACCGAAAGAATTTTTTTAGAAATGTCTCATCGTACGAATTATCGCCAACAAATTAATAAATTCATTAAACGTTTTTTGATTTATATTATAAAAAAATGTGTTTTAAAAATGATTTTGTTGGGCTAAAGGTCAGAAAACTGACAGTCAAATACATAAAAGAATCCTGTTCTTGTAATACTATAATAAATATACAGGGCGGCCAAATGAAAACGAAACGGAGCCATTTTCAGGAACTGCGTCAAGATTGTAGAAAAACGCTCAAACCCGTCGATTTTAGCTTAAAGGGGACATTCTTTGCTGGTATTTTTGACTCCACCACTTTCATCCCCAAGCAAGGGTAAGCATCACCCCAAAATATTTTAAGTCATTGGGGGTTGAGTAATATTTATTTTGAAAGCTCTTACATTTCTCTCCGGTGATCGTGGAAGCTACTCAATGATGCCTCTTCTCCCAATCCAATTCCGTGGAAAACGTTGGTCCAAATACTGACGGACAATTAACGCATAATGCGGGGGAGCACTGTCCTGTTGAAAACTATTAAGAAAATTATTATTTTGTTGTAGAACCATCTCATACCAATACAATAGATTATTATGAAAAAAAAAAATAAAGAATACATTTTTTTCATTTGAAAGCTCGTTTTACATATACAAATTATTTTAAGATGAAAAAAATTGTTTTTCGACGGCCTATATATCAAACACCTTCGAACCCACTATGATGCAATCTTGTACAAGGGGTTTCTAAAAGTGCTGATTAAGAATAATATACAATAAAGATGCAATAATTACAAAACGATTTATTCTACAACAAACATATAAAAACATAACACTATATGTAGAATGAAATATAAAACTAACAAATTTAAATTATAACCATAACTTTACGCAACGACACTGAATACCACTTTCAGTTCTTACCGCGTTGTAAAACAAACTAATTTATTACTAATATTTACGATGAATGTTATGCCGTCAAAAACAAGAATACGTACTTGTATAAACAGAAAATCTATAAATAATTAAAAATCACGCCAAAATGGTTGAAAGCACACTCAAAAGTTAAATAATAAAAAAGAAACCGAAAGAGCAGACCGAATAACAAACAAACTCACTCACTCAAACTGGCACGGTAATGATTATAACCTTTCTTTAATTAATTGGTGGATGGACCTTCATATAAGCTCTTAAAGATGAGTACCACTGATCTATTAATATTTGGTTTCCATAATTATTGAAATTGCCCAAAACACACAAGCTACACCACCCCGAAGTACACACCATAACCACAGAAAACTTAATAGCGCCTAATTGAACTTATTCATGATCCTTTGGCATATTTCACTTTTATTCGTGACGTATTTGGCGGTGACAAGTGAACAAGTGCACTTATCGCAGCAACATAATTAGTTGTGTACCGATCTGTACCACTGTAACAATAATAGATCCCAGTTATGATAACAATTTATGTTTCAATAATCAGATACACCAATTACAGCTAACTGCAAAATAATTACAAGTAAACTAATGACTTGCCGAAAGTGAATTTTAAAATTGAATAAAATACTTTTTCTACAAAACTGTTAAAAGTGGGCTTTTTAATTGTCATTTTTGATGTTAAAAATGTCATTTTTGACACGCGTGTTAAAAGTAAGTTTATTTAAATTTTGTTTTGAAAATTAATAAAACGTTTTAACAAACACATGAACAACTTTTTATTTTAAATAAGTACAAACCAACATTTTAACTAGTTATTACTATTAACGTTTATAGTAAAATTAGAACAATTTGAAATTGTAATTCCCTACGGAGTCATCATACTTAAGTTGGTTTTACTGTCAACATGTGTGACACATCTATTTTCTGTAGAAATACTACTGGTAGTACTGGTGGTCTTGCTAGTAGTTGCAGCAGTAGGAAGTACTGCTTGATATCCTTCACCCTTCCGTTTTAAAAAAGCAATAAGTTTATAATGTTTGCTTATATCTTGATCTTGTTTTATTTTTAACATAGTTTTGATCATGAAATAATTTGACCACAGCGTTGACGATTTCCATATCTTGGCTTTTTCCTCAAAATATGCCAGTAAAACACTTTTGTAACATTTCCCAGGGATCTTTTTAATGTTGCACCATTCCAAAAAGCGTTTATAAGCGATTTCGTACTGTTCCTTTGATTTCGCGGG
The DNA here is from genome assembly GCA_037114965.1 of Monochamus alternatus. Lineage (NCBI taxonomy): Eukaryota > Metazoa > Arthropoda > Insecta > Coleoptera > Cerambycidae > Monochamus > Monochamus alternatus. Next base: position 26,768,643 of record CM073429.1, read on the forward strand.
CAATAATTCCAATGTTGCTCGACTGGCGGCTTCTTCGATTTCAGCAGGGATGGATTCGTTACGCTCATTATCGAGATTATTCATTATACTGCGTTATAGTTTTGCGTTTTTTCCGTAACTAACAACAGCACTTGTTGCTACGAAAATTTTGGTTTATAAACATTGCGATCTGTGTGGTATTTATTGATTTCTTATATTTATTGAGTTTAAAGTTCTTCCGATTGTTTTGTAGAAAAAATAGTGTATGATATACGTGTTAAAAGTGATTTTATTTTGTTTGTGAAGTTAAAAAACTAGCTACGCTCGTTTTTTAATCATCTTCACTCACAAAATAAAATCTTACTTTTAACACGTATATCATAAATAGCTATTACTTTATCAGTGGTATACGAGTGTGGAAATATTATTTTACTCATGGGTAATATTTAAAACACCTACATATAAAATATTTACGGTAAATATATATATATATATATATATATATATATATATATATATATATTTGCACGATCAAACTTGTTTAGTTCACTTACCATGTTTGTTTCTACGACAGTAGGTTGCGCTTACTGGTTGCAAAGGCTAACAAAATTGTCAAAATAGACATTTCTAACATCGCATTGATTTGAAATGGGTTTTCTAGAATTCAGTTTAAAGTTTAATTGATTTAAAAGAAAGATATATTTTAAATCTATTTATTGATGTTGAAATTAAATGTGAAGTTTGTACAATTACTTACAGAAATTGGAACAGTATATGTTTTTCGATTTTCGATTTTTCTGTTTCAGTTATATTTTTATTTAAAGTAAAATTAGCTATCGAGACCAGTGAAGTAGAAACTATAGTAGCAGATAATGGTTCAGCACATAATTCAGAAGTATTGCAGGATGATGTGTTGTCATTATCGTGAAAAATGTTATCTGCATACTGTAGTTTATTTTGAAGGAAATCTTCGACGCAGCTTTTAGCAACGGTCGAGAATTTTCATCCCCCATGCATTTTTAACCCGAGCACATCCGCACCTCTATTTGCTAGAAGGGTGGCTGAAGTATGGCGATACAAGTGACCTGTATAATTTATAGGATTTTGTGGTTTTAAATACTCGGCTATCTTCGATGGTCACTATCCAATTGTTCATTTTCCCAGTACCTGGTTATAGCACCTTCCATTGTGATGGCCGCAAGTTGAAGTATTTGTGATAAATTAATGGATAATTTCATCCTGTCTCTTTATAATAGTAAATATTCACTGAGTATTTGATTTAGTTTGCTGAATTCTTACAACTATATATATTCCTTGATCGTCAATAACTCTTCCCTTCTACATGCTCCCGATATTTCTAATATCAATGCTGTCTAAAATATAAAACGATATTTAGCACCTACATATAAAATCATCCAAATTTACCTTATGAATTAAATATCTATCTGTCATCTGATGCCTCAATTACGAATCGGGGCATGTTTTTCTTAGTAAGCACACTGGCTTTTCTTGGTATGTAACCAATATTTTTCCATATGAGATAGCCAATTAATGTCGACATTTGGAAATGTCAAACGAGTCAGGAACAAAATTTGTATTTTTTAGCATTGAATACTCTACCCGTAAGCTTCCTGGAGCTTCTAATTTTTCGTTCTTTTGGACAAAGTAAGCCACCATAACTTTCTCGATAATATGTTTGTCTTTTGTCTCATACCATTTCTTGAAAATCTTGTATGTATTTTCATATCGCTCTCTTCAATTCTCAAAAATTGGAGTGGAACATCCAACGCTTCAAGTTTTTTCTAACTCTGCATCTGAAGACGAGTCGCTCATTTTGCAAACATTTTGCTCTTTTAAATTTTCGTAAATGCAACAGCGCGTAATAAAATTTAAGAACTACCAATTATTAATAAATGACACCATAGATACCAGTTGCAGAATTGTCAATTTCGTCAATTAATAAAGCCGTGACAACAATAATCATCAATTGATTTCAAAGAAACCTGCTTCGCAAATTTATTCTATAACGTAATTTTTGACAAAATTAAATACGTATACAGCGTGTTCAGTAAAGAATGGGCCAAACTTCAGATGTAGATAGTTTGGATAAAAATAAGCTAAATTAACTCAACTTACCTTAATCCAAAAGTTGATACTAACGGAGCTACAGGGTGTCAAAGTTGAAAAAATAAATTACAATTTCATTATTATTCTTTGATCACATCGACCGTATTTTATGAAATTTGGTATAGGGGGGTTTCTTGGGACCAGAAATTCGAATATACCGACGATTTTGGTGTATCTGCTAGAGGGCGCTACCAACGATGGTTTGGACCACTTTAAATCGCTAGGACTTTTTTGTGCTACATTGTATCTCATTTTGGACTGGAAACATTTTCTTCACTCTTTTCTAGTTAAAAAAGGTACACCTTGTTGATGTCGCTAGAAGCAATGACTTCTGAGAAAAACGCATCTAAATCTCATGATGGATGCAATTTATTTAAAAGTCAAATTGTTGCGTAAGCAGTACAGCTGCTGTTACAATACTGTAACAGCATAATACTGCGACCAAAATAAATCGATTTACTTTAGCTTATCCTAAAAAATCAAAAAATCCACTAGAATGCACAATAAAAAAGATGCAGGGTGTCAAAATTGAAGAAATACATCACATTTTCTTTCTTATCTTTCGATAAGTTAAAGTAAATCGACTTATTTTGGTCGCAATATTATGCTGTTATAGTCCCCATTACTTACGAAACAATTTGACTTTACTTTTAGATAAATTGCATGCATCATGAGATTTAGATGCGTTTTTCTCAGAAACCATTGCTTCTAGCGGCATCAACAAAGTGTAACTTTTTTAACTAGAAAAGATAGGGAAGAAAATTTTTCCAGTCCAAAATGAGATACAGTATAGCACCAAAAAGTCGTAGCGATTTAAAGGGGTCCAAACCATAGTTGGTGGCGCCCTCTAGCAGATTCACCAAAATCGTCGACATATTCGAATTTCTAGTCCCAAAAAACCCCTCTATACCAAATTTCATAAAATGCGGTAGATGCGATCGAAAAATAATAAAGAAATGAATGATTTATTTTTTCAACTTTGACACCCTGTAGCTCCGTTAGTATCAACTTTTGGATTAAGGTAAGTTGAGTTAATGCAGCTTATTTTTATCCAAACTATCTACATCTAAAGTTTGATCCATTCTTTAATGAACACCCTGTATACAAGTTGTTTTTAAATAAAGTAACAATAATGAGACCACAGATTTCTTAGATGAAAATAAATTGATTTAAGCTAACATGCCTATGTCCCAAGTCGCATAATAAAAAAGATACAAATTAAAATTTTATTTTCGATATTTGTAAATAACTTATTAAAAATTTCAAATATTTACATAAAATTTGTAAATCAGGGATTTTTGTGAGCGAGAATTTCAACGTTAAAATTACAAACAATTTTGAATTTCTCGTCCACAAAAGGCCCCGATTTATAAATTTTATGTAAATATTTGGATTTCTCAAGAAGTTATTTACAAATATCGAAAATAAAATTTAAACTTTGACACCCTTATTTTTCTACTTTATTTAAAAACACACTAAATATATGTTTTTCTTTTGTTTTACGTATTATGACAGCTGCCCCAGTATAAACTAGTTTTATCCACGACTATCCTATAAAATGTTGATGATACATGTATTTTTCAATAATAATAATAATATCCATTATTCACTAGTGACTAATGAATTCATTATTCACTGGTTTTAAAGAATCAGGAACTAATTAACAAAACAAAAATCCTCCGGTGTCAGCAATCGAACCTTATACGACTTGGGATATAAGTATGTTTAAGTTAAATCGATTTACTTTCACCTAAGGAATCTGTGGTCTCCTTTTTGCTACTTCATTTAAAAATACCCTGAACTTCGTGTTCATTAATTGCTATTATGCAAAAAATAGCATAATAATTACGAACGTTAATGGTTCTCAGACAAAATAGGAGGCTTTGCTTCGATCAGCCTCCAAACATCCTGTTCGAACGATAAATTACCCTTACCGTTCTTAATATACTATTTTTTTAGCAACATAGTTTACTTGGAGGGTTTTTCTAAGTTCCCCATTCGTAATGAAATACCCTGTATAAATATAAAACAAATGATTGTAATGAAAAGCACTCTTACAAATGAGCATGATGCCACCAACGGACTCAAATAAACTTCTTCCTTTACTTAGCTTAATGTCGGAATCCCCTGCTAACTGATAGTGATGACTACGTTGAAAGCCGGAAGGCATTACTCATCTGCTGTACACTTTTTAAATTAATTCCTAACTAAATTTGCCTGTTGTTTGTAACGAATGTGTTTTCCTGATTATTCCCATAATAGTGCACTCTAATTAAGAGCGCTGAAATAAAATCTGTTCAGTTAAAACTCAGTTACGCCACTATGGAAATGATGCGATGTTTTCAAACAAGTGAAGCACTCCTTGTTTAAAATGGTGCTCGTAATTGAAATTTAATTTCATACAGAGTGATTAACTTGGAGGAAGAGAAGGCTGCGGTAAGACTACGTAACTGTCTAAAATCAAAATTCTTTTTTGCATTCACTACAACAAAAGCCATTAATTTTTTCAGCAAAACGTGAAATCCAAGTATACCTACATAATTTTGATTTGTTAGTTGAGAGACAAATTTTTGCAAAATATAACACAATATACTTATGTGTTATATTTTGCAAAAATTTGGGCTGGGTCGGTCTTTTTTTTGGAATACACTTTGTTTCTAAAGGAAGAAATTAAACGGTTGGGCCTAAACAGTTTCATATTGCAGGGGGCATGCAATATTGCATTACGCCACTCTTCTTAAGATATTAGGATTTGTGATAAAGATTGTGACATTTCAGATAAGTTGAAATATTATTTACTGATTTCAATTACTTTGTATAAAATATAGTGTGTGGTGGCTACAATGTACACAAATTTTTAAACAGCTTTTTAATCATGTTTTGAAAAAAAAAATGTATGAAGATCTTTACGAATTTTGTGGTAAATTAAACTTCAATTTTGCAACAAAAAACTGTCTCTAATACGTGTTTGTATTGCATAAACAGATGGGTATTGCCACATGACAAGTGTTTTGGATTTTTTGGCGATTTTTCGACGAAAATGCACAAACTAACTAAACTAATGATTTTAAAGAAGGTAATTTTGCACATCACCAGCAGGCACCAACAATAGACGAAATTGTAAGAACCAGAAGAGTGCAGTGGCTAGGACATCTAGAACGTATGGAAGATGAAAGGGCAGTTAAGAAAATAGTAGGGAGTAAACCTTACTACAAGAAAAAAAGAGGTAGACCGAGGAAGTGATGGAGAGAGGCAGTGGCAATAGATCTAAGGAAGGAAAATGTAACGGATTGGAAAAGAAAGGCGAAGGACAGAATGGAATGGAGGAGAATAACACAGCTCTGGGCCTAAAAGGCCTGTAAACAGCTTTATATATATATATATATATAATTTTGCACATAAAAATGCCAACCATATAAAAGTCATAATATCACTGTCACCACAAAATATATATACCATTTTTTCATTGACTGAGCATATGTTGACAACAACAAATGCACATGGCTTTTTTAACATATTAGGTATGAATTATTGTGAACTATGATATAATTATTAATAGTACAATTTTGACAGTTTTCAATCGCTATAGGTTAATTTTTATTGCTGGTTATAGCGGTTGGTTATATTGTGTCGTTAATAGTTGTGGACTTAGACTGATCAGGTTGTAGATTTGATCCTAGAATCTTTTACGAGATTGTCATCTTGTTCTCAAATATAGCTTTCAGCTACTGTTGCTGATCGGCAGCCAATCACCGTGGAAAACAGTGACCATCTGTTTCTGTATTTTTCACAAACTGATGTGAAAATTTCCCGTTGTTATCTTAGCGTTGGTATCTTTAAAAAACCGTCGTGTTGTTGCATTTGACGGACGCAGATTTACATACTTGAGAATGATATATAATTAAGGTTTTCCTCTTCGCCGTTTGAAACAATAAGAGTTTTTGGATATTTGTCTTGGTGTTCGGGATTTATATTACGAGGATTGAATTATTATCTTCTATGTCATCAATTAATATTTTAGTTGCATAAAAATAGTTGTATGAAAATTTACCCAGTAATTCTTCATAATATTATGTGTAACTTACAATTTATATTAAATAATGTTTATCTGGTGCACTTAGCAGATACTTATTAATTTCTGCTCTTTTTAAAAGTTCTGGCTCTATAGCTAGCAGAATGTCTCTTAAAAAAAAACAATTTTGCTGTACTTGCTAATATCCACGTTTTGCTTAAGTGAAAGTGTAGTTCTAAGCATAGAATAAATGGACCATATCGTTGATGATTTCTTGCTCTTAAACTTTACCAGCAAAATATACTAATAAGGTACTATCCAGCCTTGTTTTACACGTATTCACAAATATAAGATAATCCCTTTCATATATTAATTTAGATTTTTTAGTAGAAGTAAATATAAACTCACGACCATCGCGCTTTTGAAGTTATTCGTAAATCTAATAAGTACCGTGTTTGTTTTGAAATGTCTGTAGCTGTTATTCTCTCATATCATGACTAATTCGTTTTTCCATATGGAAACACAAAACACTCGGCTAGCGGCAAAATATTAGAAACGCCCGCTCAGCGGTAAGTGCCAACTTTCTGTTGTAAAATAACAGTTTGAAAATAATTATTTTCCTAACAAGTGCGCAAAGTGACGCTCTCCCGCACGCGGCTGCCGCAGTCAAGTGCGGGACAGACACTTTCTGCATGAGTTAGGATTTTTTTTTCTGTAAGTTCATGCTGTTAAGTCTGTATTATTAATATAAACAGATTAGTGATATTTATTGTAAACGTATAGTTAGATGTGTTATGTAAATTAATTATGGAAGTTAGCATGTGGGTTGAAGTTAGCTGCTTCTTGGAAGAAGTTTATTTAGAAACAGGCGTTAAATCATGGCTGTTTATTACTTGTAGTACATCTGGGCAATGCGTTATAGGCTGTAAATTGCAGTTTGAATATGATGGAGTGTTCAAATGAAGGATTTTCTTGGACATTTCTTTTCTCCGATTTGTAGCGTCTTCTAAGTACTCCTCAGCAACATAAGTTGATATCCACCCTCCTAAACGTTTAATATTTGTGATACCTAACAACATTTTGCAACTCCCTATATATAATTTATCGGTGTAGTTATGCGTTTCATTCTTAGGATGTTTCTGTTGCTTTACCATGTAAATGGTGTTGTCGAATGAAAGAGATCTGAGGAAACCAGTAATCAAAAATGGACTCAGTTTTTGTGGAAACTTGCATTAAAACATACCTTTAACACCCTTGCCAGACAATTTAAAATGCAGTTATATTACGAGAATGAATAATGCAGGATATAAAGTTACTAGAGACGATCTGAGGAAGTTGAGCAACTGCTTTAATGAACGCAGATTAAATCCTAGGCATTTTTGGTAATGAGAAATGTGTTAATCTCCGAAAATCCTTTCTTTCTCAGTTTGCAAATCACTGGGGCAATAACCGCGAGAGGAGATCCCTCTGAAATCTTGGGGCCCCAACCGAGACGTTTTGGATATTAAAATGATCCTCTTAGAATGGAACTGAAAATCCAGATTGCATTATAGTCTAATAACTGTCTGCGCCTTTCCAGGATTTACCAACTTTTATCTGATTAACGTCGGGAAACTATAATTGTATCAGGTTCTTTAATTATCTTGTCAGCCAGACGAGAAAAATTGTCACCTCGGCGTGTGCAGTCATTTGTTATTTATTACATTAATTAAAAAGTAAGATTAAGTTTTGCGTAAAAGAAAGCCGTTAATTAATGGTTCCAAAAGGTTAAATTTGGATTTGGATTTTTTTCGATATGGATAATATATCAAATGGATTTTTAAATGCTATTTAACTATCTTCAGATTAGTGACTGTCAAACAAAATTTTCCTATACAATTTACTGTATTTGATTATAATGATGGCTGTAATTCACCAGGGTGAAGGTTACGGCACGAGTCGTAGGCCAATACTGTAGGTCTCCCGAGTGAATTTCAACCATTAAATGCAAGTAGCAAACATTTTACTGACAACATTACACAACATTTAGAGGCCCATAACATGAACATGATATAACATACAATTCAAAACTATAAAAACACCTTACTTTCAAGTTTGGCATTTGTCGTTCACTTGGCAAACTTGAAAAAGCAAATAAAAATTTTTTATTTGCTTTTTTTTTTTATATTAGCTTAAAATACCTTTCTAAAACCGTAAAAAAACTTGACAGACTTGAGTATCTATAAGGTAATAATTAATTGCATTTAATAGTGGGTGTCCCAGCCTTTATTGAGCACGCAAAGTGTTTCTAAAAGAATTTAACTCAAACTTTGACATTACATTCAGTAGCATATGCACCATTTAAAAAACATATTTTAGAAACTTGGCGACTTCTGGTTACACTGGAAGTGCCCATCAACTTTCTTATATCAAATGGAATCTGTACATTTTCCAATTTTGCATTCCTCGTGTAATTTTAAACATGTTTCACATTACCTTCCCTACACCTATATCTAACGCTTCTTCTTATTTAAAAAAATGCCATATCTTTATAAATTTCAATTTCAGTTTCAATACTTTTAACAGTTAAATTGATATTGTTGCCAAGTCTCTAAAATATGTGTTCAAATGGCGCATAGGTATACTACTAAAAGTAATATCAAAGTTTGAATTCAATACTATTAGAAATATCGTGTATATGGCGTCCTCAATAAAAGCTGGGACACCACTATATTCTTTTTTTCGGCATGCTATAAACAATATATCGATTAAAACCTACACATATTCCAATATCCGTGTATTGAAAAAAAACAACACGTGTTTTGTTGGAAATTAAAACAATTCACTTGCTTTCATACTAATCTATTCAAATTCCAGAGAATTCTCACACCATAAAAAATAATTATCACCGTAGCCAATCAATACTACCGCCGTTTGGACATAATATAAAAATATTGTTAAGTAAAATATGTTTCATGTTATCATACAACAAAATGAAAGCATTCATATTTTGGACACCCTGTATTTACGTTCTCTATCGGCCATCGTATTTCATCGCTTTCCATTTCCCAAAGCTGGATGATAGCGAATGATAATTTCCCAAACGGCCGGGTGGTGTATATGTAGATATTAATAGAAAAAAAATCACTTTTTCTATAAACGTCAGTAAAAGTGCTGTCAACGTTTAAAATGTAATTTATAACTACTGGTGTTATAAGTAATGTACTCTCTACGTTGGTACTATAAGTAAATGCCTTGATTTAATTTTAATACTGGTGTAAGAATAGAAAACAAGTAGGAATTTTTAAATCAAGGAAATATTGGTTTACTCAATTAAAAGTATAGTTAAAGAGACACAATACAATTATTAGAATAAGTAATTCTGGTCAATCAATAGTAAGTATTTCTATCAAACTTGTACTAGGATAGGCAGCAGGGCTATTCGCCGAAGTTTTGGAAAAAATTTGGCACGCGATGCTCTGCGTTTTGCAATGAATCTTCTACATAACCCTTCGCTACTGTACTAAACTTCCATCTACCATGTCTGTTAAAATTGTAGTAAGATAGGATCAGAACCTGCCAGCAAACTAACCGAAGCAATATCCAGTATAAAAGTGAGAATCAGATAAATTTAACAATTCAGCAATATTGGCAGTCATTTTACCAAACCAACTGAAGTTGTGGTACATTTATTCTTAATGATTAATGATGATTAATGTTCGCTGGACAAAGGGACTTTTTATAATAGTTCATGTATTGCATCAGTAATAACGAAAGTTCGTTGTACATTAGTTTTTGTGTCTGGTATATGCACAACTAGTGAAGTTCCGAAATTACGGCAACCTTCTATATGAGATATGTTTCTCTGCACTTCTGCGAGGAATTTGTCGCTGGTCAATGCTTTCAACTTTTTCGGTCGACATCTTTCACCTTTTCGCTTCTAAAAAGCAGCAAGCTTGTAATATTTGCTGATTTTCTTATTTTTTTTTTGTTCATTATCACCTCCAACATGGAGCAATTTGACCAAAGCGTTGACGATTTCCATATTTTGAAGTTTTCTTCAAAGTACCTTTGCCAAAACTACTTTTTCACTAAACTTGCCATTACCATCATTTTTCATATCACACCATCTCAAGAAATGATTGTACGAAAACTCGTACTGTTACTTTGACTCACTAAATAATAACTCGAAAGTGACTTTATTGGCAGCTTCATCGATTTCCACCGGGAGAAATTCATTTTCTTGATCACTTTCCATGTCACAAGATTTGAAATTACTTGTCAACAAACGACCGAACGTTCATTATCTTAGCAACGATAAACTTCATGGATAACTAGATTTCAAATGATATTTTATGAATTTAATAACATAGGAAAAGCGTTGATTTGTATTTTTAAAGATGTTTGCAGGAAAAATGGTGTATGATATATGTGCAAAAAGTAATTTAATTTTGTTAAATGTCATTTTTAACACTTCACAGACGCACTGTATTTATTTACTTATAATATAGATAATATCTGTATTTAATGGAATACAGGGTGTTAAAAAAATAGTGTAATATATTTCAGGTGGTAATAGTATGAACCAAAATAAGCAGAAAAGTCTTAATAAACATGGGTCCGCAAAGTAACGGTTACGGAGATATGGACCACTATTCGTTTTTCAAACATTTTATTTTATTAGGAATAAACCGACAAAGGAAGCATTTAACAAATAAAAAACAAAGCTACAGAAGATGTTTTAAGTGCCCTCCGTCCATTTCCAAGCAGGCACGACATCTTCGTCTCAACGATATTCGAACTCTTTCTAAAACACCCTCCTTAGTTTGGATTTCTTGACACTTTTGATTAATCCGTAGCTGCAGCTCTTTCAGGCTATTTACATGAGTACCATACACTAATGTCTTTAAATATACCCAAACAAGGGGTTCAGATCAGGCGATCTTGGAGGCCATAAAACAGGTCCAGTCCTTCCTACCCATCTATGTGGAAAAGTTTGGTGTAAATGCTCTCTAACGGCCATGGAAAAATGAGCTGGAGCACCATCATGCTGGAACCACATTTGTTGTCTTTGATGCAAAGGAATGTTTTCCAAAAACTCATACAGTGTGTTCTGCAGAAAGTTGAGGTAAGCAGCGCCTGTAAATCGGTTTGGTAAAACAACAGGACCTAGAAACCTATCACCTACAATATTCATCCAAATGTTTAATGAAAAACGTGCCTGATGTCCAGATTCTATTAGAGCATGACCATTAGAGACCAGTTACACCAAACTTTTCCATATAGATGGGTAGGAAGGGCTGGACCTGTTTTATGGCCTCCAAGATCGTCTGATATGAACCCTCTAGATTTCTTTGTTTGGGCATATTTGAAGACATTAGTGTATGATACTCCTGTAAATAGCCTGGAAGAGCTGCAGCTGCGGATTAATCAAAAGTGTCAAGAAATTCAAACCAAGCAGAGTGTTTTCGAAAGAGTTCGAATACCGTTGAGACGAAGATGTCGTACCTACTTGGAAATGGACGTAGGGCACTTTGAACATCTTCTGTAACTTCGTTTTTTGTTTGTTAAAAGCTTCCTTTGTCGGTTTATTCCTAATAAAATAAAATGTTTGAAAAACGAATAGTGGTCCATATCTCCTTAACCGTTACTTTGCGGACCCATGTTTATTAAGACTTTTCCGCTTATTTTGGTTCATACTATTACCGCCTGAAATATTTTACACTCTTTTTTAACATCCTGTATAATCCTCTTCACAAATATATTCTTTTTTCGGCATGCTCTAAAAAATATCTCGATCAAAACCTACACATATTCCAGTATCCGTGTTTTGAAAAAAACATCACACGTGTTTTGTTTCAAATTAAAGCAATTCACTCGCTTTCATACTCATCTATCTAAAAGAGGAAACGAATTCCAGAGAATTCTCACGCGATAAAAAATAATTATCCCCGTAGCCGTCCTATACTACCGTCGTTGGGACAAAGTTTGAACGCTAAGCCGTAGATTTGTTTGTTCCCGGTTTTAAATACTAATTATATTTGCGCTCTCTATCGGTCGCCGTATTTCATCGCTTTCCGTCTCCCAGAGCTGGATGGTAGCGAATGATAATTTCACAAACGACCGGGTGGTGCAGTAGATAGCCGATATTTATTATTATTACGGAGGGCCATATTGCTCTACTTCGATTTCCGGTGGAATTCCCAAATGGAATGAAACAGGGGATGCTGGCCGTCTGTGCCGACTTTTTCAGCAACATTTATCTGCCATTGTTGTTTGCGACGGATAGATTAAATATTTATTAGAGCGGGCGGCACTAGAGAATTTCTAATAAAACTTAAAGTGGCACATGTACAGCCTCTCAAAATGTATCCGATTAAAGTGGAAAACATGTGTTTTGAGGCATGTCAAAGCCTAACCTTTTGCAAATATGGTAACGTTAAAGACAAATTTTGTTAAGATGCAATTTGTATATTATAAATCTACATACCAATACGGTCCAATTACAGATTGTGTTTAGCATCAAGCGCCTGCAAAAAGGCAAAGACGAAGTAGACGAAAAAGAAAAGAAAATAACTTAACTGAAAAAAAAGTGTAAACAAGCTAGGCTAGCTTAATTTACAAATAAACAGGGTGTTCCACATAAGAACCGACACAGAGAAGGTGTATGTAGGAGGTCCCAAAATATTGCAAACCAAACCAAATATACCTATGTACAAAGTTACATAGGCAGAATTACAGGCCTCCAAATTGTTCAAGTAAATTGACGCACTCACTACAAGGTATTCATTGAGAGTGAGTCACCCCTAAAATTATACCAAACTTTTTTCCATTGATCTAATTGAAAAAGAATGATAATATCTCGCGCAGAATGTAAATTGAAACACTTTTTCATTCTCGTTAAATTGTCAAAATTTTTAAGGTTTTCAAGAAATAAAGCATTAAATAAAACAATGTCCCTAAAGCCACGCATAAATTCATTATTAGGTAAATAAAAGACATTATTGAAAATCCCCAAAACAAGTCGAGTTTTGACTTTAATTTACTTTTTTTAATAATAATTTAATATACAGGGTGACCCACCTTCGAGTAATGACGTCATCACATTTTTTTAAATGGAACACCATAGTTTTTTTCCAATATCCGGATTACTCTAGCTGAGCTGTTATCAAAAATATATCACAGTTGCTCATAACTGTTACAGGGTAGGCAACAAAACCCAAATTATTTACAAATATCAAACACTCACAGTCACGTTAAAGATCTGCCCATATCTGGTCGACCAAGACTAAATGAAGATGTGCAATTACAAGACCTTTTGACCTTTCATGAAAACCCGTATTCCCCTATGAGAAACTTAGCAGGTGATTTAGTTAGTGAAAAGCATATTGGGTAGAATTCGACAGACGAACAGAGCTTTGCGAAATGATGATGGAAAAATGTCAGGCAGATTCGGATTTTGTCTTTTTATTTGAGTCACACCGTTAATAAACAGAATTGTCGGTACTGGTCCGATCACAATCCACACTGGACGATGGAAGCACACAGTTAGCGTCCCCAGCAGGTCAATATTTGGGCCGAAATTGTTGATAATCGAGGCCATATTTCTTTGAAGGATATTTATATGGCGCAAGATATTTAGATTCTCTTCAATTTGATTTAGTTCCTTCCTTGGTTGTACTGTTCCGGAACGAAGAAGAACCATATTTGGTTTGGTGGTGGTTTGGTAAGCAAAGTATATGTCACTAAGCCAAATAATCTTGATGATCTCTGATTCCGCTTGAAGTTATTGGAAATGTACAACAAGAATTTGTTTCTCGTGTGGCTCATTGTTTGTCAGTAAATGGTGAACAATTTGAAAATTTAATTTAGGTTTTTATGTCCAAAGGTTTTATTAGCGAACAATAAAATTTCCTACGATCGATCACGTTTCTCTACGTTTTTCTCTGTAACACCAATGTTTTTTAAATTGAGTATATTCCAGTAGACACTTTAAAATGACGTGTAGTAATTTCAATTAATTGTCTATACTCGCGACAAGAATTCAGACCACTTACTTCATACGAACAAATGAATAACTTATCATATTTTTATCAAAATATTTAACAAACTGCAACTGATAGCATTAAAACTATATACTACACTAAAAGTTTGCATTATATATTGCACTAAATTGCAAAAAATGATTGTTTTTAACGCGACCAAATATCGAAAATTACGTTGACAATAAAAACAAATGTGTAGCGTCAGCCGTGACGTAATACGTCTGAATTCTTGACGCGAGTATAGTAGTTTATTCATTTGTAAATAGCTTTGGCATTTGAAAATAATTAGGTATTGTTGCCCACCCTGTAATAATTAGGAGCAACTTGCGATACATTTTAAGAAACAGCTCAGTTAGGGTAATCTGAAAACTGGAAAAAAATGTGGTGTTCCATTTAAAAAATATGTGATGACGTCATTACTCGAGGGTAGGTCACCCTACATATTAATATATTAGTTGAAAAAAAGTAAATTAAAATCAAAAATCAACCTGTTTCTGGAATTTTCAATATTGTTTTTTATTTACCTAATAATGAATTTGTGCGTGACTTTAGAGACGCGCTGTATATTGCTAGATGCTCATGGGCATCAAGACCAAGTTTCCAGTAAAATTGTTAACACTGAAGAATATATGTGACTACACTTGTACTTCTTGACTACTCAAAAGCTTCTGGTAGAATTAATGAAAAACTTTTGCTAGCATCACCTACTACATTGATTTCACCGATGAAGCAGTAATAGTAAGACTATATGTCCTTCGCTCATTACCTATTAAACATATACCTCTAATCTATACCAATCGTACACAATTTTACCTCTCTATAATACACTCACAGCATGTGAATATACAAATTATGATTTAAATTATTTATTCATAATGTCTACTGCTCATTGTTTAGGGATAACTCAAAATAAATCTCCAGTCTTGGTCTCTAGACATAGGAAAAACTTAAATGCCTGTAAAAACTTTTAAATATCTGTAAACAATGATCATCGTTCTTTGAACATCTTAATAATTTAAAAATTGCATATATAAATTTCAATTAATACATGGGTGTAGAAGAGAAAGTAAAATAGGGAATGTTTTGCAATATACTAGTTTTTAGTCTTAGTACTATTTTCATCAAAATGACAAGCACAAAAATTAGAAAGATGGCTTTCAGTTTCTTTCTATTATCCCAGACCAACATTACAATGTACCAAAACTTTATTTGTATCGCCATTTAAACTTGCCTTTATGACCAATTGTGAAAATACATAGAGACATGTTCCTAATCATCAACTCCATGATCTTCTGTTTCTATTAAAGACAATTTTTCAAATCTATTTAATCAGATACAGTCGTATCACATTAAGCAAGAAACAGTCAAGATAAAACAATTCATTAGTGCAATAAATACATAATATATATGGTTTCTGTAATAGCAACACTCAAGTTATTTGCTATGAAAAAAGATTTCCAACGCGACGATTGCATATCCATTAAACATTTTCAAAAGTTTTTATTTACCTTAGAGACAATGGTCAACTTCCTATTGTAAGACTGAATGAGTATCTACAAAATATAGAATGAATTACAAAATCTGGGAATGAAAGAGAATCGGTAACAGATACCTGCTACTAGAAAGAAGGCATACTGAAATGTGTCAAACATGGTAGTTTACAGACATTTTGAGCATTTGTTATTAAATTTTGTTTGCTTATTATTTTTATTGCTTACTCTTACGTAGTCATCTGTTCTATACAGTCATGTACTGACCTTAGAATGTAGAATAAATTTTGATTTCTGATTTCCTTACGGATATACACGGCTTCCAAGTAAGTTAAAAAGTATAAGTTGAAATATGGCGGTCAGTAGTCGAGTGGTTTAAGGCCTCAGTACTTGAGTCAATGTGCCAGTCCACCGAGGGTTCGAATCCTGCGGCTGGTAGACAGTATAGCAGCTATACTTGCAGAGAGGATTGTCACCTTCTTTTCGGCTATGGTAGAGTGGACGAATGTTGGCTTCGGTCAATGTGAGAAATTGATACCGGTCGACGTTTGGCCATCCGCCTAATTAATGAGATTTTCCAAGTTTTAATTGAAGAACTTTATCTCCAATTTCAGACTTTCTTTTAAAGAACCTCAGCAAATTCAGATTTATCTGTCCGGTTAACGGATACACATCTGACACATGCACTTGCAAATGCCTGGTTTCTCAGCAATCGATTGATCATAAATGTGACAAAGACAGAAACTATGACCTAGACATGAAGGCTCCAAGATAATTCTTAAATTATTTTGGAACCATGATGTTCAATATGTATGTAAGAAATTATCCAAACACCTGTATCTACTCCAGTTTGGTTCACAGAGTTTCACTGCCTACATTAAATACATCATATCACAACCTCACTCATTCTATCATATCTTATGCCATGCTGATATGGGGGCATGCACCCTCCAGTGCACAAGTTTATTCCCTGCATTACCTCCATATGTGACGGAACTTAACACTAAAGTATTTAAAAATAAAGCATAAAATGTTCTATTAAAGAGAGCATTTTGCTCTTTTGATGACTTTTTAACTTGTGATTTTAATGATTTTGTGCGATTTTTGTTATTTGTTTGTACACATGTATTCTATTTTATTTCTTTTTTATTTAGTTGTATGATGTAGTTACTATACTTACCTCTTCTTTAAACATTGACGTGTGCAAACACTTTTTGTGTAGCTAGCATGTATAAGAAATAAAAAGCGCAATGACTTTCAGAATGTCAACAAACCTAAACTGACAACAGTGGTAACTAAATTGAAAGTTGTTGAATCAAATTATGAATTTAATCAATAATTGTAACAAATGGGTACTGTACCTATGTATTAGTCGACTGCTTCTTTAAATCTTTCGAATCACTTGGTAATTATCATTACCATCCCAGTATGGAATAAACTAATACTGGTCTATAGAGTGTACTTGAGTGGAGTGAGAACCCTGCAATTGAACGGCCTAATTTACTTATTGAGTTAATTGTATACCAAAGACTCTCTGAAGGACTCATTGTTATGCTGATAACAAAACGTCTTTTGCCTGGGGTGAACCATTTTCGATTATTCCAGACAAATTGCTCATTTATTTTCTTTTGCTGGGGCAAATGGGATTTCCAGTGTGGAGTTCATATAAAGTTAAACGCTTCAGGTTCTATTTGTAATTTACATATTGTAGTGCAAATGCGTCGACTTCTATTTTTCTTTTGTGTGCAAGTTCAAGTTTAATTCCCTCATTTTCCCGGAATAGCCATAAATATTTCATTAAGTCTTTATTCGCCCTTCTAAAAGTAATAAATTACTTAGCACACGTAACTAATAAATTTTATACAAACATATTTCAGGAATTTTACCAACGCATTGTTGGCTGTTGAATAACTTTTGGTCTATTATTTGCTACTCAAAACTAAATTAATTAACTTTAAGCATTATGGAACTGACAACAAAGAGTAAGTAATTTTAGATGGAAATAAGTAAGTAACCTCATGCTATTCTAAACTTAAAGTTTACCATTAAATGTACTTAATTTCATTATAATTGTTGCTTGTCTCTTTTGTTGTTTACAGTTGTGACAAATCACTCCTGTATTTTGAAAATACAGAATATTTACCATTTTTTAAGTCTATAGATACTTTTAATTTTTCATGTACAGAGTACAGAGTATCCGAAATTTAAGTGCCAATATCGAGAGTTTCTATGTCTGTCCAAAAGCAGCAGAAAACTAACTCATGAATAAACTACACACCACAACTAAACTGTAAAATTAAAAATTGTGTTAAGACTAAACAAACCCCTTTTTAAATAATTTGTTTGAAATTTGTTCTTCCTAACCTATAAACTGTAACGTACTCTAACGTGCGGCAAAATTGTAAGTCACTACATGTTTTTACTAACCCAAAATAAGTCGTACTTAATTTTAAAATATATTATTGT
Source organism: Monochamus alternatus (assembly GCA_037114965.1). Classification (NCBI taxonomy): domain Eukaryota; kingdom Metazoa; phylum Arthropoda; class Insecta; order Coleoptera; family Cerambycidae; genus Monochamus; species Monochamus alternatus. The sequence goes on from CM073429.1 coordinate 26,786,741, forward strand.
ATTTTCACATGTTCAACATTTTCTGTTGTGGAAATAGTCTGTACCGTCTACTACCACTCATTGAAATCATGTCACTGAGAAAAAATTCACTAGCTGTAGGTAAAAATACATTTGCACCAGCAAAAAACTTGTATAAAAGGCATGTAAACAAGAGCTAAAATGAAATCCGATTACTTTTTGTAGGCACTAAAGTTTTTGTGACACCAGTCTTTACATTAGCCTTTCAAGTGCCAAAAAATGATTATGTGTTTAGTAGCAACTAGGAGTTGATATCGTTTTAATTTATGACGCTGTGAAAATGATTTGGTAAAACGATTTCCCGTGCCATTTTGAAGTAAAAAGTTGTTTACTTTTACATTCTCTGTAACTTTCAAAAACAGCCTGTATATTATAAAATTTCATCATAGTATCATTTTTACTCCATATTATTTAGCAAAACTGTATTTAAACAAGGTACGGTCTAAGAGTTCTCATACTCCTACTCAAAACGATGTTCAAACTAGTATAATAATTGATTGTCCATTCTTGACAATACAGGATGCCCCACGACGAGCCTGCATTAGACGTATTTAGGAAACCACAAATAACAGATATCTGGAGGTTTTTAACTGTACCAAGTTGAATGAAAATATTTACAACATACATTTACATTTTTTAATTAACAATTGACAAAATAATCATTTTGCTGGAGTAATTCTGAGACAGGATACAATATCCAGAATAGGTGCAGGTTTCTCCGGTTTACACAAGGTGCTGAAAAATGGGCGTTCAATAGTGATATATTCACATCTCAATAGCTCACTTATTTTAGATAAAACACACTGTATTTTATTTTACCATTTTTTTCTAATTTTTTAATTCCTTTCAATCTGTATATACATTCTCTATATCTACCTCTTACCCATATCGAGAAATAAGGAGATTTGCACAAAAATGGAAAACAGACTTTAATACAGCAATATACTTTATTTACATCCATATATGTAATGTTAATATTTCAAGCTTACAGCAAGTTTGAAAGAAACATATTTCTGACTTTGACATATATCCAGATGGAAAGTGACATTTACCAGAGTGGAAAGTGATTACTTCTACCCAGACAGATATCACTTTCAACCCAAGTAAATGTCAACATTCAATGGATAACCAAAATATTTGTTTCAAAATAGTTATTTATGATGTGAGTGTTAAAAGTGCATTTTTAAAACGTGCATGTAAAATGCTGCAGAATGAGCGCAGCGAATTCTGCAATTTACATCAGTCATACAATATTTTTTCTACAAACAGCATTAAAAATTATTAGCATTAAAAGTATTAAGTTTTAAAAAGCATCGTAGGCACTATATCAAATTTTCGAAGTGGGCACTTGCCAATGATATATAGTAACCATGGTGGCAACCATTATTGTATTCATCATTTACGAAGCTTTGGACTTGTCACTTTTAAACGTTGTCTTTTTGCCCTTAAAAAATATAAAGAAAATATGGGAAAGAACCGAGCTATTTTGGACTTATTACCAAGAAAATCCCGGATTCAATATAAAATTGTATACAATAAGTGAAGTGGTGTGAAGAAAACGGCGTTCCTGGAAAATATACTGAAAATGTATTCTGGCCTACTTTGAGGAGAAATCGAAAGTTTGGAAATCTTCATCTAGATGGTCTAATTATTCTATGATTAACCTTATGATTATGATTAAACTATCATTTACATATAGAAACTGTTGCTTCTTCAGCATTTAAGTGCCTTGGTTGGTTGGTTGATCAGGAACTCAAACGGGTTTGGTAATGTTTCTACTCTTCGATTGCTCTATATATTCTTCATACGTTCTAAATTAGAATATGTATCTGTAGTCTGGAGCCCGATTTATGGCATTCACATTGCTGCATTAGAGAAAGTACAAAGGCGGTTCTTGAAGTCGGCATCGTACATATTGGATCATATATATCCTCCAGTGGGCTTCTCACATAGCTTATTGCTGTCAAGATTTGATGTACACGAACTTGCAATTAGGAGATCTGCGCATCAGGTTATATTTTTATATAAAGTTCTGAATAACTTGTGCCAAATGCAGCTACTTTTACCGCCGTGTGCAGTGAGTGAAGGTGTAGTGCATCGCGAGGGAAATTTGAAACCGAACCGTGGAAGAGATGGAGGTTCAGGACTTCCACGGTCTATTGCAGCAGTGTGGCGGATTATATATGAGGATTAATTATATCTGTATCATGTACAACGTGTCCAAATATTAATACCAAGGGATTGGTCCAGGACGACCGGTACCATGGCCGCTACGAGCTCCTGACTTTAAATCATTTGAACTTCTCTTGGAGATATTTAAAAAATGAAGTTTATCGCACCGAACTGGATACACACTATTGATGATTTACAGAAACGTATCGTATCTACTGCCAATAACTTACAAGTTCAAAACGAACAGAAAGCAGAAACATTTATGTTAGTTTGTATAAACTGGGTAAGACGGGCCGAAAATGTTATTGTGACAGGTATATCAAACTATTTTATTCATTAAAACTATTAATAATTAATAACAATAGCGGCAAAAGCAGTTAAATTTGCTGTATAAGATAGGTGCTATAAAATGTTATTTATTTCTTTCCTTGAGCATTTCATTCTTTTTTTTTTGACCGCTCGCAGATTACTGCCTTATCAGGTTTTACAGTGGACCAGTTTTCAGTGCCGTGAAAGGTATTTTTAAATCATTTTCGAGCTACTTTTTTGATTTATTTTTACAAAATTGTATATGTAAGGGTCCCTTGTACAGTCAAACAAATTTTTTTAGAAAAGTTCTAAATCACCCTGTATTCCTACAGTAGTACTTTTTAACATTCAAGTTAGCTGTATTTTAGCTGTTGAGTCAAATATCTAACTGTAAAAATTGTTATATCAATAAATTAAAATTGTTTGAAATTAAATGAGGCCACCTGATTAAGCAATCCTAAAAATGCAGAAATAGGTCAGATCTCATCTATTGTGGTTGAATTTTCGAGTTCCCACTCTCAAAGTGAAGTTAGATATTTATAGAGTGTTTTCATTAAACCAGGTTAGTAAATTTAGATAGATTAATTTCTTTAGATAATTATTGAATAGAGCTTTGTCTGTGGAATTGTTAATTAGCATACTTAGATGTTTGGTATCAGAGAACACACGTATGACTTCATTGATAGGAATTGTAGGAGATTTGATATATATTAGCTTAAAATACCTTTCTAATTCAGTCAAAAATGTTACAAAAGCTAATAATAAAGAATATATGGGTAGATATTGTGGGTGTAATTCAACGCTGGTTGGGGCTTTAGTCCCCAGAGAAGTAAGTTTCACACAATATTGTTAATACCTAAAAATATATAAAAAAATGTATAACCTATATCGTATATTTTAATAAATTACTAACTTTATGTTACATAACGGGCATGACAATATATTCAGTCAAATTTATACACGACGATAATTTTATATTATATGGAAAATAAACATTCATTGTTGACTGTTTACTGCCGGGGTTCTTTATATTCTTGATAGATTATATTTTTATTTTTCAAGTGATAAATTGAACACCTTACACAAGAAAGTTCAATTTAAGCAAAACAAATGAAAACACATTACAGGAAAATTACAGGGTAATAAGAGGTAACCAAACAAATATTTCATAAATAATTTCAAAATGGGGTGACATAAAGTTAGTTTCTATAAAATAATACAGTTATTTGATAATTTTATTATTATAGGTATGGATTTGGAAAACCAAAAGTGTCTTGTATTGCTTTACAATTTAACTATATTGAAATAAGAAAAAAAGTTATTAAGAAGCTTTATCGTCAAATTCTTTAATAACTACACTTAAGGCTATTCTGACTGAATAAGAAAATGCATATATAGCAATCGTACATCTGTTTCTTATTGCAATTTATTTAATGTACAGGCTAAATTTGAATGAACCTTCGATTATCTAATATTAAGCTAAGTGCACAGAAATATTTTTTTCTACGTTCATGCAACAAACAAAACTTTATTAAACTATATTTAGCGGAAAAGTGGTTATTTATTGCATTCATCTGTCATTCTACTACAGTATTTTGTCATCATGACAAACATAAACGTTCAAATCGACGTCATATTTTCCTACACTTAGTGTCATCTAAATAAAACATTATTTGGATTTTGCATGAACGTAGAAAAAATATTTTATGCAACTCGTATAAAAAGTGTTTATTGCACTCGACGTGTTGTCCTACTCGGCCTGACGGCCTCGTTGGACAATTTCATATCGCGTGTAATAAACACTTACTTTTTGTACTTGTTGCATAAATAACTATTAATGATTGTCCAATATTCCTGGAAACTTGCTGATTATTATCAATGTGTCTAAAATAAATATAATTTTTTTATCAAAAGTGTCATGGAGAATTCCTTTTTAAAAAAAATCTTCAACTAACCCTTAAATCTGTTATTACAATGAAAACAAAATGTATTCAAAATATTTGATGTAACTGTTTCCTAAGAAATCTCATAATACTCGTACATGACAATCCCTCTCTTATACATTTATTGGCATTGGCATTTTTAAACAGTATCTTCATAATAAGGTCTGTTCTAGAACTGGTTCAAAACTGTCAAAAACGTCTGACCAACAACGGTTTACATATTCGCTCAAAGTACATTGACAACTGAACTAACTGAATAGTTCTGGACGGTCCAAAATCGATTCATGGTGTTGTTGAAACAAACCTATAGTATTTCTCACTATTAATATACACTTCATTGTATACTTAGTCTTCACATGTTTTAATAGACGAATGTGTTAGGGGTAGTTAGGACGTAAACATATTAAAAGACCCCGCCTCTAGCCCGTCCGCTTCAGGGGGAAAGATACCATTTTTTGTTTCTTCGCTTATAATTCGAAAACGGTGGTTGCAGTGGTTAAATTCATTATATAAAAATGAGATAATATAAAATTTTCTATAAGATTAGTTCCATTAATTTTCTCGCTACGATGCGCCGTTTCAGAAATATATAGGTAATTAAAAAAAAATTATCATAATTCTCCTGGTAAATCTTCGGCCGCTTGTTTTACACAAAAGTCCTATAAGAGAATGTTTTAGAGCAACAAGTTTTATTCAAGAATATATACAAATATGTCTATTTACCTCCAATAGGGAAGAAATTACAGCAATTTGAATATTTTGGTTAAAAGAAATGATTTTTCAATAGAACTCCCTAATATTCAAGAAAACCCGTTTTCTTCGTTATAGTTTACAAGTTAATATATTGTACATTCATACATAAATAGGCAAAAGTTTATCAATTTTCAAGCTAATTGTGAAAAATTTGAAACCTATGAAAAAGGCGAATGTGTAACAAATATATAAATTTTATTTTTATTTTATAAAAACTAATAAGGAAAAAATGTAGCAATTGAAAAATGTTAACAATATAAAATTAACTGGGCCTCTGTCTCTTGGGCCGGTAGGGTCCTGCTTTTGGCTGCAGCATCAATACCGATCGTAACACGAATTGCGAATCACCTTCGTCTTCGTCATCAGTGTCTGCAGGAGGCGTAGGTGAGCTATAAGCCTTCTTCGTTGAAAATGGGGGCACTGTTTAAATAGTGATCCTGACAGTTTTGGCATAATCGAGACTAACTAATCGCTGTCTTTTTGCGGCTGCACCTTAAACTGCTGCAATCTTTCGTGCATCTACAAAATATGAGGTCTAAAATTTCTCTGGGTGTTGCTTCGTTTTTGATCATCACATGAGCTAAGATATTGCCTTTGCTTTCTCAACCTCAGAGGTCTGGAGGTAGGTAGTTCCCAGTCAGAGCTGTGGAATGTGCGTAATGCGTGCTCTTTTGTTGCCTTCTCGTTGGATGAAAATTCAACATCTCATTTTATATTCGATGCCGATTTAAAAAATGGATCGTAACTCAAAGTGTTCAGTGAACTTATTTTAGCAAAGGCACCGTACCAGTTCAACATGCATATTCGCCCAGTTTCTCAACATCAGCATGCGAAGAAGAGGAGCTGTGGAACACTTCAACTGCTCTTTTTAGTTTTTACAAGATCAAGTTTACTCTTCTAGCATTTTACGCTAGTAGAAATCGCAGCAAGAGAATGCATATAGGAATAAAATATCCTTGAGTCCCAGATGTTATATTTGATGTTTGGAATGAGTGTTGGGTTATACTTTTCCTATGTTAGGTTTTATGAACAAGACGTTATGGTCAGGTGACGTTGCTGTATGTAGCACAATGAGGTCAAAGTCCTTCCCTATAACAGCCACATTGATTGTTTTACTTACGGACTGGTGTTGCTTGATATGTTGTGATGTTGTTTTAATGAAATTTAGAACTCTATAGGTTGATCAAGCTGGTGGTTGGAGAGAATAATTCTTGAATCAGTGAAATTTTAATTTCCAGATTGAAGTTATCGACATACTTTTTTATTCGATAACGTGTTTCCTGTTCTACCGACTTAATGCAGTTGGAAGAACTGCTATATCTATCAAAACAGTGATACATGTTATGCCTTATGTTTCTATGTTAGTTGTGGAAACTGAGAATCCTCTTTGCCAGATGACCTTATATAAAAGGAAGGCTCTATCAAGGCTTTTTTTTTTTTCTTCGTACCACCCTCATTGAATAAGACCAAGAGAAATGGAGCCAATTTTTAATGCAAATAATCCTTCAAATCGGCGTCCCTTTTTTTACTAATACAAATCTGTTGGAAAAGTAGGAGATAATCTACTACAATATTGTCATTGCGGATCTTAATAGATGAACTAACAGAGGAAATTAGGGAGTGCTTTCTCTGTAAAACGTTTTTTTTTTAATTACCAATATTTGAGAGCAGATATCTCGGAAACTGCGCATTCTAGTGAAAAATTGTATGAAATCAACTTTATAGAAAATTTTATAAACTCTCATTTTCATTTTCGTTGCAACGCATCGTTTTCGAGCTATAAGAGGAAAACCAAAAAAAGAGACTTTGGAACCACCCTCTCCCCTTGAAGCGGACGGGCTAGGGGCGGGGACTTTTAATATTTTTACGTCCTCAGTACCCCAAACACATTCCCGCAGAGAAATATTTTTCCTCCTTCAATGCACGCTGCAACCCCTTCGTTGCTTAGACTAAATCGACACTATAAAAAAATACTACTGATGGATTGACTAAATTGTGTGCTCAGGCTGAATATAAAGGATAAAAACATAACAAACCATTCAAACAGGTCAACTGATGTTAGTGAATTAGTAAAAAATGGTGTGTAAGAACAACAATAGCTGAAAATCTCCTTCAATGCACGCTGCAACCCCTTCGTTGCTTAGACTAAATCGACACTGTAAAAAAATACTACTGATGGATTGACTAAATTGTGTGCTCAGGCTGAATATAAAGGATAAAAACATAACCATTCAAACAGGTCAACTGATATTAGCGAATTAGTAAAAAATGGTGTGTAAGAACAACAATTGCTGAAAATTACTGGTTATAACAATCCATATTATATAAAACCATACTTAAACAACGACCAAGAACACCACAATAAGATCATAAATGTGATGATAGCCAATGTAATGTTGCGTTAAATTTTTATAACTGTACCAGCCGTACTTTTAATAAATAAATAGTTGTTTTGTGGTGTTGCGACTTGTTTCATTTTTTTGTCAAAAAATTGTCTCACGGGATATTCCTCTGACACTGAAAAATTTCTCATAACTTTATGTAAAATTTCTCAAGCACGTTACTTGTTACCAAGCAACTGTTAATGTATGTACATTTCCCATTGAAACACCCGGTACAAGATGATCCATTATATTTTGACTCCTGCCAATTTTTTTGTTTTTAGAGTTATAAAACAATGTAAAACACAAAAATTGCTGGATTTTTCATGGAGTTTTCGAAAATGATACTAGAAAAACAAATGAAGTCCAAACAAAATAGCCACGGTGTTAACTTTGTTAATTTACATTTTTTATAAAACGATAAAGTTTACAGGGAGTCAAAATATAGTGAATCACCCTGTGCACTGCTTGCAGTGCAAAAATGATCACCTTTTCTCTGCGGCACTACATGCACGCATACATAGGAAATTTGTGGTTTAGATTGACATATAATATGTTATCTTGTCAGTTTAGTATCATGTTTTGGAAGCACCTCGAACCATCAGTTCCAATAAATTTTTTTATAGAGAAACGTTTCAAAAGCTACTTACATCTCTACCATGCACCTCCTCTAAAGAAGAACAGATTCCTTTTAAATTTGCCAAGATAATTCTTGTCTTGCGTCTCGCGATCGCATTTATTTATAGCAAATCGTGACAGCATATGTTTTACTTAGCACGTTTTGCTTCTTATTGCAATTTATATAATGTACCGGTTTAAATCAACTTCCGAATATGTAAATTTAAGTTGTCGAAGTGCATAGAACTATTTTTAATGATTGACCAATAATATTCCTGCAAATGTGCTGATTGTTTTACAAAGAAAATATAAATCGTTTTATCAAAAGTGACATGGACAATTAATTATTCCTTTCATGGAAACACCTTCACTCTATTGTTATTACAATGAAAAAAGTGTGTTGAAAATGTTTTTTGTAACTGTCTTCCAGGAAACCATTCACAGCAGCTCAACAGTTATTCCCACTCCAAAAACCGCAAACATGACATATACGTACATTGCAATATTATTTTATTGTACTGTTATTGGCATTGGCATAGTTAAACGGCATTTTAATATTCCTCATTATTAATGTCCACTTCATTGTATATACTTCATCTTCAAATGTTTTAATAAATGAATCTTTGAAATGTAGTGTAGTTTTTGAAATTGCTATTTCACATAAAATAACTTCGTTTTCAACTCGAAGAGGATACTATGAAACTTGTCAGTTTAGCATCATGTTTTGGAAGCACCTCGAACCGTCAGTTGCAATAAAAATCTTTTAGAGAGAAACGTTTCAAATGCCACTTACATCTCTACCATCGACCCCCTTTAAAGAAGAACAGATTCCTTTTAAATTTGTCAAGAATAATTCCTGTCTTGCGTCTCACGATCGCATTTAGGAGCGTCCCGATATCACGTAATCTTTTAAAATGTCATAGATATAAATAATTCAGCATCCATCAGTCATCCGCGTATGTCTCCGAATAAAAGCGACAGCACAAGTCTCACGAGCTTTCGAGACGAGCAGCAAACCGTTGCAAATGATCTGCTCCTATTGTTTGTTCGGTAATCCATCATACAGCGGACTTAAATGCATTCCGAAGCCGTCTGGAATGATTCCGAGAAGGAAATCTGAAAGAGCCTCGAGCAATGCGGACATCTGATGGACAAATTGTGTTCGGGCCGTCCCACCAGGAAGGCAAAGCGGCGTCCTCGGGAGGATCTGGCCCCTGTCAGAGCGGGACTCATTATGGAAGGGATATTGTGCCTTGGAGGCGTCACGTTTCAGACGTGGTGGAGCATAAAAAATAGGGATCACATTATAAAGGAAAACACGAGGGGAAATAAAAAACCCGACTCCCAGTGCAATTCTATCCTCGAAATAATTTTATTGTTGCGTTAAATATTTACTAACCTCAAGCAGAGTCGTCGTTTGTTCTGAAGGTAATTAATTAATGCTGACGAGACGTTTTGTCTTTTTATGCTTATGATAGGTAAATTCTAATAAACAAAGGTATCGTTACATTTTCCTCCTGGTACTAAAAAGATCTAATTTGCCAGATATACAGAGTATACTAGTAATGAATCATCATGACCATGAATTTACATAGTTTATCTATCGTGCAAAAATAAACACAGAAACATGAAAATTTTGATTACAATGATCCTTAAGACTGTATGAACCATTGGAGACATATATTTGCTCCACAGTAGTTATCTGCATGAGATCAAAAACTAGTGGTATCGAAATTTGAAGGAGTTTCAATGGTTCCATCTGTCAAAAATTCCTTGACTTCCGTTACTTGATATTTTGCTCTCTTCTATAGAAGTAATTTTGACATTAGAAAGTATGTCCTTTGGTTGACATTTATGTCCAGAACCGTCTCCTTCTCTCTCACACACATACGAGAATCTTAGTGTTATCAAGATATATGAAAGGCCAAGGCAAGGGAATCTTCCATATACTCTGTAGTAAGAAAAAGTATTTTCATCCTACGATAGGTGAAAATGCAATTTTCGTGAGGCTGTAAAGACGTGAAAGTAGACATTCCTGCAGCAAGAAGCGAAAAAAATATTTTTTTTTTGTCAACAGGTAGCGCATCAGATATCTGTCATCGCAGTGTCGGTTAATTTAAAATTACTATAAGTAAATTATTGTCACGGCTAATTATTAAATAATGGACAAGATAACTATCGCGGGGATATCTCAAGCTTGTGATAGTGATGAAAGCATGGATAACTTTACCCCTGAAGAAATTACCGAAAAAACCAACTAGTGCTTATTTATTATCCGACAATTGAAAGGAATGTTTTTTATGAGTTGGTGCTCTTCAAATAATAATAATGATAATGGTAATGGTAATGGTAATGGTAATGGTAATGGTAATGGTAATGGAAATGGTAATGGTAATGGTAATGGTAATGGTAATGGTAATGGTAATGGTAAGGGTACCGGTAACGGTAACGGTAACGGTAACGGTAACGGTAACGGTAACGGTAACGGTAATGGTAATGGCAATGGTAATGATAATGATGATAATTTACGGCATTATAAACATTATCACATTCCATAGAATTCTTTTTAAAAAACTAGTAACACTTGAATTGATGTAAATTATTAAGTATTTTTTACGGTGTGTGAACACAATAAGGTACATTTCACGGTTTTTTCATGTTCTCTAGCGTATTTTCCTCTAAAAAGTTAAAGAAAATGATTCAATTTCAGCATTATATTTTAGTACTACGCTAATAACAACTTCCACCTACTGGCTGAAGTTTATGTGTGCATTTGTAAATACAATTCATTGTCCTTGACTCCAGCCTTAAAAGGAATGCCCAAAGTCAACTAGTAGAAGTACATACATATAACCAGCGCCTAAAAGGTCTCAAACACTATTATGAAGCGTAGATATTTGAATAAACTATGTCCAAATTATAATTTAATACCGCCTTGTTTTGTAAAATACTCTATTCACTGTTAATTATCATTTATCAAGGAAGATGAGCTATCCTCCCAGGAGAATTATTCATTAAATATTATTGGACAGATACAGGCAGTATTTCATTTTTGTACAATTTGTTGCAGTTACGATGGAGATCTCATCAAAATCTATTTTTTGGTAGGGCGTGCTGGTTCAACCTTTAGTTTTATTGCGATAGATCTAGAACTAATATTTTATTGAAAGCGCGTGTGTTAGTTTTAATAAGATTTGTAATTACTATGTTATCAATTTTGCGTTATTGAATACAATGAAAAACATTGTCTACAATGAGCAACTCTATATAATTATCTCCGCTGATTCGTTTTTTCTTCTTTTTTATTATATCTTATACTATACCTTTTTCATAACTTTGCGTTTGTCAAAGGACCTTTTTTATCTTTATTAAAGAAAAATAATTATCTACCCATATTCTCCTCAGTATTATTATATCTAATATAATTTTAGTAAGGCATATTGTACAAAGCATCAAATTCGAATCCAATGTCAAAACATAAATGTATCATAACTATGGGTAAGCTATAAGCTAATGGTTTATTTATCAGAATGACGGAATAAATTACAGCTACTAAAATTGTTCTATTGCTCATAGTATCCAATAATTTTGAAAATTTGTATAAGAAATATTTTATTCATTCATGTTACCTTAATCACATATTTTTCCCTCCATATAAAATATCGGAAATAATTCAATTCATTTTGGCCTGTTTTATGAGATTTTATTATAGTATAGTTAGTTTAGTAATTATTACAGTACAATTCAAGTTTTTATCGTTACATCAGCAACTACTGTTGCATAATATCAGTGTCTCATTTTAAATTACATTGCAATTTGGCCAAACCAATAGCAATAATTTACTTTTCTACAGATAAACGTGTTTCATTTACATTTTACAGAGAAGACATTTAAAACATTTCGATTAACTGTGTAAATTGCAGCTTTAGAGCGTACCGCCGAATTGGTTTGGATAAACACGTCAACCACACTTTAGTACTTTTAGTTGATGATAGCATGAAATAGATTCAGATAAGCTGGTCACCTATTCAATGATTTTGAAATGAAACAGGCCGTTGAAGCTTGCTATCGTAATTATTGTGTTATATACTGTCGTGCAATAGAATAATGCCGTATGTGCAAAATTTTCAATATGAACTCCTTACATTTTTGGAAAACTAGACACATATATCTATCTATTTCAAAAAAAAAAGAAAAAAGTAACATATTTTAAATATTATCAGAAGTTAAAATGAAGGATCTGAAATGTTTGTATTTCATCAGTTTTTCTGATAATACTATCTAATTTAATCACTAAAAATTTCTTGAAAATTTCAAAGAAATTAATTATTATTATTTATTCATTTATTGTAGTACACCACCCAACAGTCAGAGACCTTTTACTGGGTGGGAAAGTGCAAAATTACAAAAAAGACAAATAACTACAAACAAGTGATCAAAAATGTTAAAATATAGAACAAAAAAAAACATCAAACATTAAAACAATATAATCAAATACAAATAAAAAGGGCACTAAGAGAAAGTCCAAAAAGAAACAGATCAACAAATACTCACACAAAACATTTTCTTTATATTTTTAATGGTACAATTACAAATATCCAACTGATCTTGCAAATTATTACAACTTTCACACTTAAAATAATGTGGAAAAAGTTTAAGTATGTTGGTTCTTGGTGTATTCAGATAAAATGTCGCACCATTGCGAGATTCAATCCTAGGCACGCAAAACGTCAGCTGTCCCAATGCATAACGAGAATCTCTTTTATTATTTATTAATTTATATAAAAATATTAGAGACTGCGAGACTACGTTTATGTAAGCTTGAAAACGTAAACCTATTAAGCAATAGTTCTTCCGGTATACCAATAGGTGGATACAAACCATCCTCCCTAAACGCCAAATACTTAAGAAATCGTCTTTGAATTGCTTCCAAGCCCCCAGAGTGTGTCACATAACCAGGATTCCAAATTAAGGAAGCATACTCAAGCTTAGGTCTCACGAAAGCATTAAAAAGCATAATTAACAGTTTTTTATCATTGAAATCTATGGCATCTCTTAATACAAATCCTAAACTTTTATGACAACCGTGAAATCATACCTAAAGTGTGTAATAGTCCTGTTGCGTGACTATATTTCCATTTGACCTTGGAATGACCTTGAAACTGGCCTGATGAGATAAAATGAACCCCTAATTCGGATTCAGCGACCCCAAAAATATGTGTACGAACATGTATCGTACACATGCGCGTACATGAATCTTTCGATTTGACTTTGGAATGTTAAAATTACCTTGACTTTAATATTAATTGATATGGTTAAAAATTATTATATATAACAATATGATTTACATACTTTATTTTAATTGAATAGTTAGATAATAGTAAGATCCTTATTAGTGAGTCAAAAGAATCTTTCAGTTTTCAATTAACGTACTATACAGAATCCATAAGGGCATAAAGTAAGTGCATTATCGATAATTTGAACGAGCGTTCCTCCATAATATTTACAGAACCCTAAGCGAAATCAGTTCAGGAATTTCAGCTAAATTACAAACGCATTAGCATAATTGCCCCATCTTCTTCGAAATTTGTTCAATAAATTGAAACGCTGAACTTTATTTACAACCAGCCGCTAGCGCGCTGGAAGGCCCAAGTGTCTTTGTCTAGAATGTGTGGCAGCTGGTCGGGCACAAGTGTTTCTTATTACGGCCGACATTTTATGACTATAAGAAGATGGCTTTTCAAATCTTTAGTCTAATACATGGAGACTCTCTGTCGCCCTGAATTTTTACCTACAAGGAGAAGCGGCGTTCTTGTAAATTATTGAAATGGGATCGCCATCTCCCTGAAATCTCTTAGCATAATGAAATTCAAACCGCCCCACACAACCCGGCAATGATATCAGCACGAGCACAAGGATACTGTTTAATTTATAATGATGACTCTTTCCAAGCTCTGCAATCTACAATATTTTTCTTTAAAATAATATATATAGGGATTCACGGTTTGACCTGATTTTGAAGCTATTTGACGTGAAATCAAAGTCAAGTTCAAGTCAAATAACAGTGATTTACAGTAGAGTCAAGTATTTTTGTTTCAAATACTTAATTCTTTAACACTGCTTAAGGCTGGCATTTTGTATATATATATTTTTACCGTCTAACAGGGCTTCTAGCGAGGACACAGAACTCCAAGAAAATTGAAATAATTGGTTATTATTATATATCAACGTATTCACAAAGGTTCCCGCTAGTGCGTGAGATAATTTTCATTGCTCATAAAATCACAAGAATAATTAAAGTAAATGTTAAAATACCTCAATTTTAGCCACACAGTTACTACGCCAATATGTCGCAATTACGGCAAAATTATCACAGCCACAGCCACCAAATTACTTCACTTACTAGCCAGGACAACTTGCATTTCACTTTCAGATTAATATTTATTGCTAATTTTACATTTTGTGTCGTCGAGTAAAATGATATCATATATCACGGCTTTCCAACCTTGTGGTTCGGGCCTATACGGTTTGTATACTGTCTCATAGGCCTCATTGATTCGCCGTTTCGCTCACTCAGGCTATGCAATTTCTTTTCTATAAAATCCCCACCTTAAATACTACTACTTAAATTTATTTTAAATATTATTAGGAAATAGCTGTTTAGAGACATACAGATAATGATCAAAATCAAAATCCCACTTTCAAAGAGCCTTGCTTCCCTTATGAAGATTTTTTGGATAAGATGATTTATCTCAAGTAGATATGAAATCATTCCTAGAATTTGCTGCCAGACAACCTGTAAAAATATTGTGTATAGTTTATAACAATTCTTTGTATTTGTGTTATACATATCTTTACGCTGACTTATCCTTAAAATACGTCATGTGGAAAAAACGTTACTACTTGATTACACAACAAATAATTCGCGACTGTCAAATCGTTACTTTGACGTTCCTGCTGCTCGCGTCTGATTCTGAACATAAACTGAACTGAACAGTACAGGAGAATCCGATCCGCTTTTATACATTTTTAAGGTTCTCGAAATTTCCGCGGTCTCTAGAATGCATCTAAAACCAAATCAAATAAAACGTTGAATGTTCTAGAAAACGCCAAAATAAGCGTATTGCAGAAATTATAAATTCTACCATCAACAAACAGGAACATAAAAAAGTAGGTGAGCTTCCGAAACAGTATTTTTCTAAAAGTTTTTATATATTTTTATGTATTAATAATATTGTGTGAAACTAACTACTCAGTGGACAAAAGCCCCAACCTGCGTTGAATTATACCCACAATATCTACCCATATATTCCTTATTATTAGCTTCTGTAACATTTTTTTACTGCTTTAGAAAGATATTTTAAGCTAATATAAATCAAATCTCCTACAATTCCTATCAATGAAGTCATATGTATGTTCTCTGATACCAAACATTTAGGTATGCTAATGAACAATTCCACAGACAAAGCTCTATTCAATAATTATCTAAAGAAAATAATCTAATTTACTGACCTACTAATGAAGCACTCTATAAATATCTAACTTCACTTTTTGGCAGTGGGAACACGACAAATTCAACCACAATAGGATGAGATCTGACCTATTTCTGCATTTCTAGGATTGCTTCTTCAGGTGGTCTCCTTTAAGTTGAATCAAATATCTAACTATAAAAATTATTGTAAAAATTAAAATTATTTGAAGTTAAATATCGACAATACAATACCTACTTGAAAAATGGTCACCTTTTATGTAAAAGTTTTTATATATTTTTAGGTATTAATAATATTGTGTGAAACTACTCAGTGGACAAAAGCCCCAAATAATTTTAATTTTTATAATAATTTTTATAGTTAGATATTTGATTCAACTTAAAGGAGACCACCTGAAGAAACAATCCTAAAAATGCAGAAATAGGTCAGATCTCATCTATTGTGGTTGAATTTGTCGTGTTCCCACCGCCAAAAAGTGAAGTTAGATATTTATAGAGTGTTTCATTAGCAGGTCAGTAAATTAGATTATTTTCTTTAGATAATTATTGAATAGAGCTTTGTCTGTGGAATTGTTCATTAGCATTAGCATGATGTTTGGTATCAGAGAACATACATATGACTTCATTAATAGGAATTGTAGGAGATTTGATTTATATTAGCTTAAAATACCTTACTAAAACAGTAAAAAAAAGTATTTTTCTAGTTACAAATGTGTTTTATAACATGAAAATCATGTTATTAGGTACATATACTTGAAGCAAGGTTTTGGAATTTAAAATAAGAATAGTAATAAGAAGTATTGTAGTGTAAAATATTATCAGCATGTTTCATGGAAAATATAGTTACGAGCTACACAATAAATAAAAACTCAACTCCAATCATGACCAAAAAATTTTATTACTGTGTGTTAGTACTGGTGTAATTTATTCTTTGAACAACATTTTGCACTGTTCTAGGATTAGGCTGTTGTCTTCAAGGATAATGATTCTTGCATACAAACAACGAATTATAAATCACATTTGCACGTTCATAATAAAGTATTTATTAACTCTTGATACGAGTAAGACATTATGAAATAAAACGGCATAAATCAATTTGTAGTCGATACACTAACCGATACTGTATTTCTGATAGCTCATGTTGGGAGAAATAGCTTCAGGTTTACTTACTAACTAGCGTAGAAGTTCTTAATTTACTATCAGGAACACATAACACTTTAGATCAGAATTACTTAGTTGTTTATTTTTACGGCGCTTGTAGTTTTTGTCGATGACGGTTCATAGGAAAAGTTGTTAGGAGGTGTTTAGAATTTTGGGAAAACAGAGTGAGAATTGACAAAACAGAACTCAGGAAAGTGAAAACCAGCATTTTCCAGTACCCGAAATCGTGACGAATTGGAGAAGGGAAAACTGACGGAAGAGATATGTCATAGGGACGTCGATGCCAAGATATTAAATTAAGGAATAACCACCTCGAAGTTGCTAATACGTTCGTAAAATCCAGAAATATTACATTTGAAACTAATGTTTCAAAAATTCTAAACGGCTAGCGTAGTTATTAAATTTAAAATATCAGATTTGGCTTATAAATCAATAAAGTGTTTAGGCTACTGTATAACACCGAGCGGAATTGATGTGGATTTGTTCAGAATTGAGGTTATTCAGGATTATATTTTCGCGAAACACTACACAATTACGATGGTGTTTCGGATTTGCAACAATTTAAGAAATGAAAACGTTGGGAGTGCGGGGGTTAGCAAACACATTGTTTTTTATAACATTAAATGTGCCTTTCTTTAAACTACTGTTTTGTGTTACCCAGATTCAAATAGTAGGTATTTTAAACCGGATTTTAATAAGCATATTTTAAGTAATATCTGGCTCGATACTTTGCGGGATAAAGATACTGCGGGTCATATCCTTTTAGTGCCTAGAGCCACCGCAGCGCCAAAATGTGGTGGCTCCTTTCGTCTTTTAATGTTGAAGAGGTACAAGTGGAAACACTTTTAAATTATTTTTTATATATTTTTAGGTATTAATAATATTGTGTGAAACTATAAAAATTATTATATAAATTAAAATTATTTGAAATTAAATATCGACAATGACAAAAGTGAGTTTAGCCTGTCAACAAATTATAAATTAAATATGACGTTTACCCTTTATGTACTGGTTTTTATATATTTTTAGGTATTAATAATATTGTGTGAAACTACTCTGTGAGCAGATATTGTGGATGTAATTCAATATTATTAATACCTAAAAATATATAAAAATCATTACATAAACGGTAAACGTCATATTTAATTTAAAATTCATTGTCAGGCTACACTCACTTTTGTCATTGTCGATATCTAATTTCAAATAATTTTAATTTATAAAATAATTTTTATAGTTAGATATTTGACTCAACTTAAAGAAGACCACCTGAAGAAGCAATCTTGAAAATGCAGAAATAGGTCAGATCTCATCTATTGTGGTTGAATTTTCGAGTTCCCACTGTCAAAAGTGAAGTTAGATATTTATAGTGTTCTCATTAAGCCAGGTTAGTAAATTTAGATAGATTAATTTCTTTAGATAATTGTTGAATAGAGCTTTGTCTGTGAAATTGTTCATTAGCTTACCTAGATGTTTGGTATCAGAGAGCATACATATGACTTCATTTATAGGAACTGTAGGAGATTTGATTTATATTAGCTTAAAATACCTTTATAATACAGTAAAAAACTCAGCAGGTTAAGTCTGGATCGAGAGAGCCAGATCAGATCTGGTTCCAGAGACGGAGCACAGCTTTGGGAAAGTATTGTTTGATATCCTGTCCATATGACCTTCATCGGTTTTTCCTTCACAGCTTCGTCGTGATTCTGCAAGCTACTTGATTGGGTTATATCTTGGGAACTCCTTAGAGAAGATTGATAATACTGGGAAATGCACGTTTGCAGTTTCCTGGGCTCTTTTTTTTTCAATTCTTCTCTCAGAAATCTTGTCCCAACAACCGTGATAGACACATGTTTAGTAAGTACAACCTATTGCAGAAGCATCCTGTATAAGATATTTTATAGAAGATACTAACATTTTCTTCTTGAAATATTCACAAATATTCAGTGAACTTCTGTTTTATAAGTGCCTTCAAGTTGAAAGGATCACACAGTCACGGAAAACAAATTGCAAGGAGTGAAACACAATTATTCTCTTTTTATCACTATTAACAAATATAACCTAATTTACTAATCTCTACCAAAACTTGAAATATTTCAGTCTTGCCCTGTGTAGGAATATAATATCAATACTTTAAAAATTATTAGTAGATCTTTTAATTTTCATTACGTGTGCAGTAAGCAAGCGCAAAAATAAATATTGTCTCAAAGAGCTTTATAAACTAGCATCGATTTTTTTATGTATAAATTCTAGGTTTTCTAAAGATAAATAACCAATGTTGATATCACAGTACACGTTGCTTCCATTTCTCCATCGAATAAAAGCAATTTCGCAATTATTTGTGCAACAAGCATCTCTACTTCGGTGATGACAAATAAATTAAATTAAACGAATATAGAGTATAACGATGGAGCAATAATGGTTATTACGTTTCGTTGAGATATGAGGAGAATTTGGAGTTAAGCGGAACCTCCGTGCACTTAGCGTGATTATCAGAGTAAGCGTGGCATTTTTCAGTCACATCTGCAGGAAAGCCAGGCCAGATGATGATCCAGTTTCCCACCGAAGCATGTGGAGCGTACCTGACAATGCGGATTACAGCAAATGTAAATGTCTCTTTTTTATTGAATTCACATTTCAAGTTATTGTATCTTCATCTCTATTGTCAATAATAATGATAAATGAATAACCAAAAATAAGGATAAATATATGTATATGAAAAGTAGAAATATTAATTACATACCTTTAGATAAAAAATTATTGTTTGTATTTGCAGTATAGGTACGTTAAAAAACAGTAGATACTGCTATCATATAGAGCCCTACCCCAGCTGTATTTGCTTATTTCATACTGATGAAAACAACTTCGCAACCGGTCAACCGCCGAAAATCTAGAATAGTCGCGACAAATTAGCATTTCACTTGTAACTTTTTGCGGAGAGGTCCGATTGAGATGCGATTTTCTGTAAAATGTGCAGCGAATTTTTTATACAAAAGGTTCATCTAACCTCTGTACGCTTGCAAATTTTTAATTTTTTATTTAACAAATGACCCATTTTTGTTAAACATATGGCAAATGTCACACACGATTCAACAAAAATGTCTGGAAAATGTTCTCTCGGGGGTTTTCGAGGTCCCTCTTTATCACTTTGGTGTAAGCTTTATTATTTATTGCTAAATTGTTGTAACTGGGCTAATTAACAAATTAAAAACTCCACCCCGAAATCACTAGAGAACCGGAATTTTTTCCAGGATTTCTGGCTTATTAAGGCAAACCATCGGCACAAGATTTTTGCAAATATAATTGTTTATTGTTCGATTGTTGCAACCTCGCTAATTAACAAATTAATAACTCTACTCTCGGAATCGTTAGAGAACCAGATTTTTTTGCAATAACTCTGAGATCATGGGGAGAACCATCGGCACAAGGTTGTTGCACGAAATTGTTTATTTTTCTATTTTTGCAACCTGGCTAATTAACAAATTAATAACTCTATTCCCGAAATCACTAGAGACCCGAAATTTTTTCCGGGATTTCTGTCTTTTTAAGGCGAACCATCGGCACAAGATTTTTGCAAATATAATTGTTTATTGTTTAATTGATCCCAGAATTATTGCAAAAAAAATCCGATTTTCTAACGATTCCGGGAGGAGTTATTAATTTGTTAATTACGGAGGTTGCAACAATCGAACAATAAACAATTAATTATATTTGCAAAAATCTTGTGCCGATGGTTTGCCTTAATAAGCCAGAAATCCTGGAAAATTCCGGTTTTCTAGTGATTTCGGGGTGGAGTTTTTAATTTGTTAATTAGCCCAGTTACAACAATTTAGCAATAAATAATAAAGCTTACACCAAAGTGATAAAGAGGGACCTCGAAAACACCCGAGAGAACATTTTCCAGACATTTTTGTTGAATCGTGTGTGACATTTGCCATATGTTCAACAAAAATGGGTCATTTGTTAAATAAAAAATTAAAAATTTACAAGCGTACAGAGGTTAGATGTACCTTTTGTATAAAAAATTCGCTGCACATTTTGCAGAAAACCGCATCTCAACCGGACCTCTCCGCAAAAAGTTGTCTATTTTCACATTTTTCATGCTAATTTGACGCGACTAGAGAGTTATAAACCCGCTCACAATTTATAGCAGTCGACATAAAGAAACAGATATGAAGTCTGTATATTTTTCCTATAAAATCACACAATGCCTCATATCTCGGAGATCATACCCTATTACACAGCTTCTGCTGCAACAAATACGCATGCGCCAGATGGAAACATTTCTATTGGTTGTGACGATATGCCGGACTCACCTGACCTATCTTCAGTGCTATCATAGGCATGCGCGTGGAAAAATTTGGGGTATATCTTTCCGCTAATTTAATTCTGAATGTAATTAATTTACTAACGATTTTGTGTCCTTAAGAGTGCAGAATAATTCAAGATTTACAGCGCATTCTCAAAATCGCAAATGCTCTAATCTAAGAAGTGAGGAATATCGTATGATATGTATGAAGGGATTAATTAGGGCGCGACAGTGATTGAAATATGTAGATTATTAACAAGAATGTGCATAGTGTATATGTATAGTACAATAAAGATTGACAAAGAAGTATAAATGTGAAACGACAAATAGTAGAAGCTCGCGGAAGGAAGATGGTATTTTAATATTGAGCTTCGAACAATAAAAAAAATGTCGGGTGCTGTATCTTACAAGATGAAACTTTACCTAGAGTATGAAGAAAGATGCTTTTGCAAATTATACGTGACATATGAGTTATGGTATATGAATTTCGATATAAAATGAAATCGAAAAGAGTATAATGATAGAAAAATACCAAATAAATAGTAATATGATGAAGAAACTATTTAAAATAAATATTAAAATTTCGAGAACTGAATTGAAAAATATATTCATACGTAAGGTGGTACGATATGATATAATAAGTGTTGATCTGTGACCGTTATAGTGACAGTGCTAGTAACCAATAGTACATAGTATGTGTATATATAGTGGAATGTATTCCAAATCCCTTTGCACAGGAAGCTAAATTTATTTAATGGTGGAAAATCAGTATTTCTAAGGAATTTTTTTAACTATAACATTTTCATCATAAAATTGTTATGGTAGATTGCCAGAAACTCAAAGCAAAGTTATTAACATAATAATAAAAGTATTAATATTTATATTGTTTTACTGTTTTGCAAAAGCTAAGATTTTCCTGCCCCAATTAATTAAATCAAAAGTTGCGAAATTTGTGCAAATAATCGTGAATTTCGCGTCCATAAGGACAAGGTTTAAGTGTTAAAGTATAATATTCGCTGAATGCGCATTAAGTAGGCGTAAGTAGGTGGTGGCGGGTCATCGTCGTCCAAAAGGATGGCAATCTAATTTATAGAGAGGATGGCAAAGTGGAGACATTTAAATAAAACTAATGTGAATCCTTCTCAAGTGGCATGCCTAGGTAATCATGTCCACTGCAATCCTCACCTCGCGTACTCATATATGTGCTATGAATTAGTCACTCTCTATTATTTTCGACCTGGATAAAAACTTTAAATTTGGAAATAACTATCATTTTTTTATCCGACACCTCAAAATTGGCAAAAACTGATATATCACTATTTCTACTAACAATAATAGATGTTATGTAATACAATTATTTTTGTCATTTTTGTATCTGATCGCCTATGAAGTGTTGCTCCTCGCACGCTTCGGCAGTCGCGCTAGTCTGCAAGCTACATTTTCAGCGACTGAGTATACCTAAACCACTGTTAAAAAATCAAATATATAAGCATAAACCAATACAACCATATGTTACTCGAAATCTGTAATGGATATATTTTTACATATGTCCATGTAGCAGTATGTTAAAGTTTTAACACAATCTACTATGCCAATATAACAAATATTGTGCAGCTTTTACACATACAAACTGTCTAAGTGATCAACAATGATAGGGCATGCAAGGGAAGTCAAAGTAATGTCCTATCTGCTTTTCTGATGGATAGACAGCCAAGTAAGAAGATATTAAATTATAATGTAATCATGGCTTTAAAAAAATTCTCCAAGTTTTGATATATATGATTTTAATACTAAAATCATAAAACAAACGGCTAATTTTATTGTATTACCTTTAACACATCTAGCTAATGATTGTTTTAATACAGGCATTTTTCCTGATATATTAAAAGTTTCTAGAGTTGCGCTAGTCTTTAAAAATGGGAATATCGATGACGTGAATAATTATCGCCCCATATCAGTTACACCCTTGTTTGGAAACATTTTGGAAATTTTAATAAAAAATAGGCTTGAAATGTATTTTGAAAAATTCAGTGCTATCACAGAAAATCAGTTCGGATTTCGAAAAAATCGATCAAGTATTGGTGCAATTCTTAAACTTGTTGATAGCGTAGTCAATGGTTTCGAACAGGGTATGTTTACAGCTGCAGTTTTGTGTGACTTAAGTAAAGCATTTGACTGTATCTCTCATAAAGTTCTCTTGGATAAACTCTATTTTTATGGCATACGTGGTATTTCTTTAGAACTGATTAGTTCGTACTTAACCAATAGAATTCAATGTGTTTCCTATGGTAATAGTTTATCAAATTATGCACCTATTCAGCATGGAATTCCTCAGGGGTCCGTACTGGGGCCACTGTTATTTGTTATTTACATTAATGACTTATACTATTACATGTATCCGGATGGGTGTATATTATTTGCAGATGACACGACATTGACATGTTCTAATAAACATAGGGATACAGTCTTGAGGTTGGCCGAAAATGATTTAATTAAAGCCGAATCATGGTTTACTTCAAATAATCTTAAATTAAATAAAGATAAAACACAAACTATTATATTTTCTAGTAATCACTTACATAATTATATGCATGTAAAACTGTTGGGGATCACTATTGATAGTTCTCTTAAGTGGACACATCACATTAAAGGTCTTTTGTATTTAATAAGGAAACTCAGGTTGTGTCTGGATAATGTAACATTGATTAACGCTTATTATGGTGTTATACACTCAGAAGAAAGCTATACGCATAATCTGTAGAGTCGGACCTTTTGAACATTGCAAGCCTCTATTTAAAAAGTTAAAAATTATGTCCCTGCTATCGCTTTACATATTTTATTCTTTGATTGAAATACATAAAAAATCTAACTCATATCTAACTAATTCGGATGTTCACAATTATTTAACAAGAAACGTTAATCAACTCCGAACTTCTAAATATGAGTTGCAAAAATCGCAACGTAATTCATTAAATTTAAATCTTTACAATGAGCTTCTAGTACATGTAAAAATGCTAAACAATGCTCAATTTAAAAATAATATTAGGAGAATTATGCTCGATCACTGTTTTTATTCTGTTCGTGAATATATGGATGCTCCCACAGTTCATTTTTAATTATGTTTTAACTTTTATATTGTTGTTTGTTGTTAATATGTGCTATATAATTTTTATTGTTACTTGTTGTTTTACTTTTTTTAAATATGACTTATCACTATATACTTTATGTACTTATTATGTGATCAATAAATATATTTACTAAATTGCAGTCATTTCTAAATCGTTACCTTGGCAACCATGAAATTTAAGTGAAAGTGAAGTGAAAAACTCATGCAACTTTCATTATTTAAATTGGAATTAGACATGCTTCATTATACAGGTGTGGTCAAAATTAAGTTTTACAATTTATACAATTTTGATGACGTTGCCAAATTTGATATTTTGCATTCCTCTCAGTCAATTCAATAAATTTCGCTATAAAAAACTAAACGTTGTTTCATTCGAAATCTTCTACCGTTTTCGAGATAGACGCAATAAAATAAATAAAGAATAATAGTAAGGAACGTTTTCAATATCACCACCTCGAGTTTGAATAAATTTTCTAATATTGTCTAAACACCTCTGCTGCACACGAAGCAACATGTTGGGGTCATTTTTATTTCTCTGCTCTGGCTAGTTGTATAGTACTAGTATATTGTACTATATTGTATTTATTATAGTTACTTACTATTGTAGATATTGTTATTTTCTTTGTTCAATCCTTTGCGTGTGTGTATATCAAAGTGTCAATGTCCTAAGAAAATGCACGTCTATTTTCAATAGTGCATTTTTCGTGCAGTAGATGCAATTTTACACATGACTGGAATACACGAAGTTCTAAGTTATTTATATTAATACATCCTAAATAATACTGAAATATAGTTTTATAGACAATAATATCTTTCTGAAAACCATTTAGCACTATGTACCTACTTATTATTTATTTTATAAAACAGATCAAAATCGAACACACCATAACATGTTCTCAAGTGAAAGTTTTCTAATAAGCAGCAATAGCAATTCTTGATAACCGCAAACTTCTGCAGCCTTAGAGAACGTGTTTAATCTTGTATCCACCCACTACATGCATGCGGCAGTAAAAATAGAGTAGACGCATAACGCAAAGTTGAATATGTGACAAGATTTCGAGCAAGCGTAAACAGCTTATCTTAACGCAAAATCTGATTTACGGCCGAAACAAACGGGTAGATTGGTTTTTTATTCAAATGGCAGTGGAGAATTTTAACAAGGTTTCCTATTGTTTGTTTTAGAAATGTTCGCGGTGCGCGATATAAGATTTATGGATATATAACTTACTGCTACATGGATATGGTTTGCTTGATTCACGTTTAAAATATCCCCTTATCTTTTTCGTACAAAAGGAAATCTGTATTGAATAAATAACTGAATACAAAAACATAATCAAATATGTAAATGAAAATTACCTTTAAAAATGCAGTATAATAATAATAATAGGAATAATAATGATAATGGTAATGGTAATAATAATGATAATGATAATGATAATGATAATGATAATGATAATGATAATGATAATGATAATGATAATGATAATGATAATGATAATGATAATGATAATGATAATGATAATGATAATGATAATGATAATGATAATGATAATGATAATGATAATGATAATGATAATGATAATGATAATGATAATGATAATGATAATGATAATGATAATGATAATGATAATGATAATGATAATGATAATGATAATGATAATGATAATGATAATGATAATGATAATGATAATGATAATGATAATGATAATGATAATGATAATGATAATGATAATGATAATGATAATGATAATGATATACTGCTATAAAATACCAAACATATCGTCCTGACTTCTTTACCTCTTAGTTATTATAAACAAAAAAGAATCATCTGATAAATTTTTGTAACCTTCCGAGACTAGAAATATTTTACCATTTTTTTTTCTCATTATGCGTCATTATTTGTCCTCAGCTATAACTTCATATGTTTATGCGTATAGATTAAGAATCAGCCTGTATATAAAGAAGTCAATGGAGACTAATCTGATGATTGTGCGGGTCACTCAGTAGATCATCTGCTGCATTCCTTTTTTGAAATATTTCGTTCGTAAAAAAGATCTTGCAGGCATTGCATAATGTGGAGTAGTCACTGTTGTTAATTAGGTTTCAGCCTGGCAACATTATAGGACATTCAATTATCTATTCAGTCTAGAAACGGTCGCCTTGCTCAAGTATGTCAGTTAATGTTAGGATTAATAGCATTTTCCAACAGTACATTAGCTAATATATTTTTTAGGTACAAAAAATAGGCCAACAATGCGATCTCCAAAAATTCCTGCCCAGTGTTAGGTCTTTGAAAGTGCTGGGTAAGTGCGTATCGAAATATCCTTGGACTATTGTCCAATAAATAACGGTAGTTAAAATGGTTTCTCACTATTTCGCCGACATTAGCGTGGGACACATAGCTTATTTAATTATTTTCTTGTAATATTTATTATCAATAGCTTCATTAAGAGAGTTAACTAAATTTTTAACATATGATTTCTGTCAATCATTCTATTCTACATAAACTACATTTATCACTTTAATTTAAACTATAAAAATCACGTATGCATTTTTGTTATTAAGAAGTCACCTATAGTAACAATAATTAATTTTTAATTTTTTGCCCCCATCAACTAGCAACTTTACTACTCTACACTCGAATCACACCTTACCTCTCTAAATCGTCATACCCATCCATACCCACTACTATCAAGATCTAGTTCATTAAACAAATTTACCACAGTTCTAGGACTATCACTATTCCGAAATAATTTCAACACTTTTTGAATAGTAATACCTATAAGGTTTTGATAAAAAACGGTAACATTTACGCAAAAGCCAATGCAGCACTAAACTGTATATTTGTTAAATATGACCTAATCTTTCAGCTCCCATGTAAATATCCCCAATGCAGAAATATCGTACTTACTAAAGCAAACTGCATACAGGGTTAACTATGACTCAGTACAAATATTTTAAGAGGGCATAAAGAAAATTAAGAATTAACGGAATCACTCGTTAAAGATATTATAAATTTTTCAAATTTTTTTCGATATTATATTAAACCCTTATTTAACGCCGACTATGCGACCCGTCCGCCACACGTTTGACATTAACAGGATAAGAGTAGGCAACCAGCAACACAGCGGTAAACTTCGCTGTCATGTCATAATTTAATTCATGTGTTTACGTTGTAGCTTTGTGTTCTTCTTCAGATTTTAGTTCCTTTTTTTTAAATTTTAAACGTTTTATAGTTATTAAACAAAGGAATTTGTGTCTGGTACAATATTTTCCCATAATATAGTTCGCAGGTTTGTTTTTTATAAGCTATGTGAAAGACTACTACGCATTAAAAATTTTCTATTATCTATTAGTACCTACCTACTCATTTCATTCGATTTTTTTACAATAAATGGGCATTTTATACAACTGTACCTACGGGAAGTGTGTTTTACCGGTAATGAAATAATGAAAAACGAATGCAAAATACTGCAGCTATCTGAATTAACTACTATTAACTATCTTTTAGGTATTATTACTAATAAGGATGTTAATGTTTGTCGTTTTTGCATTTGGAAACACTACAAAAAAACGACCGCATTGTAGTTGACATTAGGTGAATTTTTTTCAGTCCCGGTTCTGGTTTCGGTTGACATAAAATTGACAGATTTTTTGACAGTGGTTTTACTTTGGTTGTAAATTCATGACGTCATCATTATTGTCAATTGAATGCACACGTTTAAAAATATTTGTTAATTGTAAAGTAAATAAACTAAAAATCTGAACCGCCACAATTTGGGTGGTTCTAAAATTGACAAACCGAATTGTTGACTGTTGACGTCATGAACTTCCAATAGAATGATGTTGGTATCAGTTTGGTTGGTCTTGAATTAAACCGATGCTGAATTAAATTCGTCTCATATTGGGGTGGTTCTAATTTTTGGTTTGTTTACATTACAATCAAAACATAACCTGACTTAATTGTGATGTAAATTTACGTTCCAAATTCGAATGAAAATATCGGAAATGGAATCAAATCATTACTCCCTACGAAATTGCCAAAGTTGAAAATGGTGAGTAAAAGTATGCAAGAAAATTAGTACTACTAGTCCCAACACAGTATTACATAGTAAGTTTATTTTTTTTTACTGGAGGAACCATCACTAGCAATTAACAAATAAACGTAAAACGTATATTATAGTTATATATTTTGTGGTAGTGTGTGTAAAAAGCACAAACACAGAACCAATGCATTCAATTGGCAATAATGATGACGTCATAAACTTAGAACCAAAGTAAAACCACTGTCAAAAAATCTGTCAATTTTATGTCAACCGAAATCAGAACCGGAGATGAATAAAATTTGCCTATTGTTAACAGATCTCAGTCGATGCTTATCATAGGCGCCGGCTTTCCGCAGGAAAAAAGGTTTTGCTCTATTTTTTAAATATCGAGCTAAAATTCTGGAATAATTTTTTCATTGTCTTTTAGGCCTTCCTGAGAACGTGGTTAAAATTTTTGTACTTAGACATAGCCAACCCTGTATAAATCTGAAATGAAATTTTGTTATTAGTAAATAAAGATACACACAATTCAATAAAGCTGTCAGATTTTTAGTCTAGTATCCTTCTTATTTTTGAATAGATTTACTAAACACATTATAAACTACTGCTGCACACCATAAGCTACTGAGTATTATTCAGCAGTAATTCCGAAATTTTATTTCTTTATCCCAAATACCATAGATAATGTAAACATTTTTAGCATAATCGTCAGTTAAGATAATCTTTTTAAGACACATGAAAGAACACCCACTCTAATTAAAATTATTTCTAGATCACATACTACAATATATTTTATGATTGCCTTAGATTATTTACTATACTGAAAAATGTTATATAAATTGGTTGAGGCTGAACTTCATCATATTTGACAATAACATGTTGGTTATTTGTAAATAATCGTCTGTTATTATTGGATAATGTAACTAAAACTTTACTATACCTACTTATTGGAAAACCTAGATCTCTAAACAATTTAACCACAAACTGAAATTAGCGGGACATATCTAGGTCATATTTATCAATATTTTATGTTACTTTCTGGTCTTTAGTTTGAGCATTAATGAATGTCATTAATCAAACCTGTCGCAACTCCGAAAGTAACAAAGGCACTTCTGGTGGTAAAAAATTAATTTGGCTGCACATGCAGCACTAATGACACTTAAATTTTCAATATTCACTGATACGGGGAGCCTCAATGTACCAGAAAAGGGAAATTTCAAAAGGAACGTCTGTTGCTTATATTTCTAAGCGATTAACCTTTTAATAAAATAATTTCGATGAATAAATATCGCACAATATATTGCACGAACTGAAAGTGTATTTAAGCAGAATATATGAGATGAGATGTACAATAGATTATATGAGTTATATACACATAATTACCTTGAGCTTATCATTTGCCAACATAATTAATAATTTGGATTGGCATCTCTTGGTGAATAATTGCAGTATTTTGTAAATTTATATTATAGTAACTAATCATTATTACTATCCGTTATTGGTAATATTATTAGACAGTTGGGCATCTTTATATACCCATGCAAAGGTTTGTTTGCCGTTTTCATAATGTGCCTTCAATGCTTAAAATATCTATCATCTTGTGCAGTTGCAAAGACAAATAAACAATACATTATATGACTTATATACACATAAATAACTTTCACTTATTATTTGTCAATAAAATGAATAATTTGGATTGGCATTTCTTTGTGAATAATTGCAATGTTTTTTAGATTTACCGTATAGTAACTAATCACTATTATTAGACGTTTTTGGTACTGCTATTAGACTAGAAAGAGTGGCAGAATTGCCTATATATTTAATGAAAATTAGTAATTATAATGTGCTCTCAAATGTCCATCGTTTGTGCAGTTGCAGATATAAATCACGTATACATATAAATAATTTCAATTTATCATTGGCATTTTCTTGTGACCAATTTCAGTGTTTTATATATTAATATTACAGTAACCATTACTACTACAATCATTGGATCGGTCAGTGGTCGCAAGGTTTAAGGCGGCAGTACTTGAATCGAGGTGACTAGATTGTTGTGGGTTCGACCCCTGCAGCCGATAGACCATATATAAGCTATATTCGTGGAGAGGATTGGAACCCTCTCTGTGGGTAGGGTGGAAGAATATTGGTTTGGGTCAATGTGAGAGATTGATACCGATTGACGTTTGACTACCCCTTAATTAATGAGATTTTCCAGGTTCCCCTCACTCCTGCACTGAATGGTAGTTAGGGCCTACCAACGTAAGTCGGTCCTGGGAGTAAATACGGCCTGCTTAATAATAATATGGCGCCCCCTCTCCCGCACAAGCCTTCGATTTATGAGCTAATCCTCGTGATTAGAATGAGGGGTAGGGATATTATTATTATTATATTATTATTATTATTAATAATAGTATTAAACCAAATCGAATGGCATTCCAGAATTGCTTATACAGGGTTAACTAAAAATTCAGAATTAACGGTATCACCCTTCAAAATAATTCCAAAATTTTTTATAAATCAAAAAAAAATTATTTTAAAAACTTTATTAACCCCTAATTTCTCGGCTACTATGCCGCCTGTCAGCTGCAAGGTTAGGTATATTCTGCCAAAGTCAAAGTTGTCATAGGTAGTGACAGAGCACCGCGTTGCCACGTGTAACGATTTACGGTGCTTTTAAAGAATGTTTTATCTACAAAAAACTAGATTATTTAATGACAAACACGATATGGTAGCACTGAGAGTAAAACCTACCTTACTGATACTTCCAGGACTGATATTTGGAGATTTCAAGAAAGTTGAATTATTCTCTGTTTTCTAACTTGTTTACATTATAACTTGTCGTTGTAAAAATTGTTGTACTTGCTGGGGACCTCTTGATTTTCCTCGACCATTTCATAAATAAAAAAATACTTTTTTTCCGTAGGTATATCTATTATTGTAGTTTAAAAATGCTTTATTTTTATGTCACTAAGTAAAAAATAAGTTACAAGGAATTTTAAAAAGTATGAAATTGGTTATTTTTTATTTTCAAGTTAGATACATACGTATTTAAAACCCCAGTACGTGTAAAACAACATGTGTGTACGTTGTACAATTCGTACAAATGTACGAGGATTTGGCATATTCTGTCTACATATTTGGAAAACGTCTTTGATATTCTGCTGCTGCACGATATGCACTTTCGTCGCACTTCCCATAAATTAGTACCATATCCGTAATTTCCGCGATTACACGAATTTGAATGTGCGAAAAGCAAATACCGAAAACTAATATCAAAATATTTGCGATATTTGACGGATCTTCCGATGCTGGCGCCATCTGTAGGTCGTTAGTGCAAAGTGCTCTAAAGCTCGTTCCATTCTTTAACTTATAGAATCAAATAATAACAATACTAATAATAGTAACGATATTAACAATAATCGACCATGTTTGCATATAATAATATTGTAGTATTATTATTTTAAATTTCCCGAGGGTTTAACATTGCTCTGTAATATTACTTTTCTGACCACTACTGCTGTTTGACATTTGGAGAGTATTAGAAACAATGCAGCAAACAACACAGCATACGTTTATATCGACTGACAAGTGCTATGGGCGTGTAACCCCGTTTCACAACAATACTAGGATGAAGATAACCCACGATTGTACACAAAATAATAGAATATTGATTATATTGATTGCCATAAGAATATTTATCTGAAGAATATTAGGTTCTCGGTGGTGGCGGACCGAAGACTGAACGGTTGTGTTGATATTGTAATTTTAGTTTTCCGTTTTTAGTGACAGTTTCAGTTTTAAACGTTTTATTTATTAAATAATGAGTGAAAATGAAGTTTTGGCAGTTTGGAACGAAGGAACGAAAAACGAATGCAAAATACTGTAGCTAAACGGATTAACTGTTATCTGTCAGGTACTTAGGTATTATTATTAATAAAAATGTTTACTTTCGTTATTTCTATATTCGGCAACGGTGTGAGAAACAACCGCATGGTAGTTGACATACGTAGCCATCTTGGACGATGACTGATCGACATAGGCGCCGACTTTCCGTAGGAAAAAAGGGTTCTGCCCCATTTTTAAAACATCGAGCTAGAATTCCGAAATCATTTTTTTATTGTCTTTTAGGCCTCCCTGAGCACGTAGTTAAAATTTTTGTACTTAGTCATAGTTAACCCTGTATACTTAATGAAAATTAGTAATTGTACGACTGACAATACAGAAGGCCATCCTTTCTTAATTTTAAATTATCTTTAGATATTCCATTAAAAAAAGATAAACAAAAGTATAATAATTATACTATTTAATATATTGGGAATGTTAGAAGTTCGAACAGTAGACTCCACTTCCTTCTCAATGCAGTGGATCGGATCTCTTATGCACTGTGCAATGGGTTTTCCAATAAATTCTCCTATTTTGTTATGTCCAAAATATTCATTCATATTCATATCGGCAGGAGGTATGGCGATTTTTTCGTTTTCTCACTTGACACTCGAGGCTTCCTTCTCTAATTTGGTTTCGGAGATTGACTGCCCATAGTACATCAACTTCCTGAACTAGTACTTCTAATATTTTTTTGTAAACACGTTCACATATAGTTTTCAGGAAGCTAGGATAATTCATGTTTTTTGTAAGTGTATCCGTACAATCATTTGGTTCTATCGATGCTAGTTTAATGATAGCTCAATATTTTTACAAACTTTTTAGAGAAGTGGTTTGAGAAGTTCCTTGTTATTGGCTTCGACTGTATTTCAGATGGTAAGATTGGTATGATTATTCTCTAGTTGCTTATTCATGTCGTTGATCTCTTCCCGCGAAAGCAAATGGATGATATCGTGTAGAATTCTTTGTGTTGAGTCAGTTTATACATGATGTTTAACTTTCGAAAATCTTTGTATAATCTCTTTATATCAACTAAAGAGTGTCATTTGTTTTGACAGTTCATATTTCTTTCTCGTAAGTTTACAGCTTACTTCACTCTGAGTAAGACAAAGATCTAATAAAACATGAATGAGTTACAGTTAAAAAAAATAAAGCTGACATTCGGAATATGAATAATGATAGGTGATATTAACATTATAATTAATATTATATAATTTGGAAAAATAAACATTTTTTGAGGTGCGAAATAATTTAGGCTTACCTCCAGTGAAGAAAATATGTAAGTTATACTTTTTGCCTTATAGTTTTGAAATTGATATGTCAGCTAATAAATACGTTCCTTTTTTATATAACGTGAACTGGAAGGAATCCAAGTCTTTGTCCCTTTCTTACTTGCTTTACATCGTATCTTTTAATAACAACTCTTAAAGAAATGCGGACCGTTGCCATAAAATATCCACACTGTACTGGCGTAAATACTTTTATAATTATTGGTTACATGATATAAAGAAAATTACATTTCTTCATATTGTAAATATGAACAGACATCTCAGACATCTCAATAACAGAGGCGCTTGAGGAATTAATTATGATAAAATGAAGAAAAACATGTTTTGCGATGAACTAATTAAATGAACAAGAACCAAAATCTGCTCTATGTCAGTTCTACTACACAATATGTATTACCCACAGTAATAACAAGAAATGCAATATCAATATAATATTACTGCTAAATGTTAACATAACTCCATCTTTCAAAAATGTGGTAAATAACGAAGTTTAGTATTTGGAGATTACATTATTTAATGAGCAAATCAAATAGTAAAAGAGAATACCACTACGACAGCCAGTGCCTTTCGCTCTATATTTATGGCCTTCTCAAATTCACGCCTGCTAACACGATACTATGGTACGTAAAAATCTGTTAGGCCTTCTAGAAATTTTTCTACCGACAAACCTGCTTCGAGCAACCAACTTAGAAATCTGCTCAAATCTGCGTATTCCAGACATAATCAGCTGTATAAAATGTTGCTTGCAACACGCTGTACTTGAAACATAAATGTCAGCAGCCATTTTTAAAACAGAATGTTAGGTTATCAAAGTACGACCTATGCAAACTCCAAAAAAACTTAATATTTTTTTTTTACTTACACCAAGAGAAATTTGGTATTTATCAGAAAAATATAAGATTTCATACGGTGATGTAAAGTGGTTACTTGAACACAAACGAAATTGAAGATTAGATTCTATCATAGTATTCTTTTATTCGAAAATTATTTCCAAAAACAGCACTGGAATAGTTATTTACGTTACAAGGCAGGGAAATGGTATATTAAAGTACAAGTCTAGATGTTTACGGACAAGGCGACGAAGGAGCCGAGGCAGGAATTTCTAGACGAGTACTTTAATGACATTTCACGGCCGTGTATCGTACAACGTTTTATTTCATACTGTGTTGTATTAAAAATTAAATTTTAATGTTTTATTTTACATAACCTGCCTCTATGTAGGTGTTAGCGTGGTTTTGACTTTTGTTTTATCGCATAGCTATTGATTTAGCTTAGTGATGTAAAAACAAAAATAACAAATTTGACAGTTTGTCATCCCGTGAGTATTTTGTGATAATTTTCGTAAAAAATGGAAGAAATCGAGCTAAAATGTGCTGAAGCAATCAGTAAATTGGTGCCTATGAAGTCTTCTGCTCGTTATGAGAAGGGATACCATCTCTTCAACGTGTGGAGAAAAACCTATAAGGTGGAAAACGGCCTGAATGAGAATATCCTTTTGGCGTACTTCTTGGATATCTCAAAAAAGATAAATCCTGCGACAATGTGGGCAAAATATTCGATGCTCAAGTCTATGCTGATGGTAAAAGAAGGAGGTGATATTTCAAAATATCCAAAACTGGTGGCTTCCTTAAAAAGGCAAGCAGTTGGTCATCAGGCAAACAAATCAAAATCTAATAAGAGAAGAAGTTAATAGATTCATGAAGGAAGCCCCATCAGAAGAGTATTTTTTGATGAAGGTAAACAAGTTTAACCTTTTCATTAGTTTTGAATTAAACAATGTGCATCTTGAATGATATATGTACTCAATGTCAATTAATTACAAAAAATACATTTCTTGGTTTCGTTAGTCGAAATTTCATCAATTTGACAATCAGTTTTAAACCATTTTATCTATTGTTACAGGTAATCGCAATCATAGACATTGCTGGTGGTTGTTGGCGAGAAGAGTTATACCATATGACCCTAAAAGACATGGAAGATTGTGGCACCAAACTAATTATAACCATTCCCATTTCTAAGACGAATACAAAACGGGTATTCACTGTATTGACTGACGACATTGAAGGAATAAACTTTCTGGAAATATTCAGAGAATACGTTAAGCTCCGACCTAAAAATATGAAGGAAGATTTTCTTTTTTTGGGTTATAGAAGAGGAACATGTGTTTCCCAAAGAGCGGGCATACATACCATTGGGGGGACACCAAAAAAAATTGCGGGATATTTGAAGTTGGAACACCCAGAAAAATATACGGGGCATTGTTTCCGCAGAACATCTGCCACTTTTTTGGCGAACGCGGGACCTGATTTATCAACACTGAAGCGTCATGGTGCATGGAAAAGCTCATCTGTTGCGGAACAATACATTGAAGATTCCTTAGAAAACAAAACAAAAGCAGCAAGGATGATTCAAAATGGAGAAAACTTTATACAGGTTCTTCAGACCAAGCAACAAACTATATCCATCACCACTACCGTGTCTAGTGAAGATTTTCTCCCTAAAGGTATTCCTGCATTCAGCCTGCAAGGAAATTCACATTGCACAGTTACTGTTAATTATAATTATAATTAGTTTTTGTAGGCTTGATTTTGTAGTTAAGATAAAGTAAGTTAAAGATAAAATTTTTTAAAAATTGTGAATATTGTGTTTTTTAAAGCAGTCTGGGAAGTAAACATTTTCCGGACTCAGTACTGTAATGAGTTATTTCCCGGACTTATATGAGTCCGGGAAATAACTCATTACAGTACAGTATGAAATAAAATATATGGAGGGTGTTATAGAATGATGTTATTTTATTTTATTTGTTAAGAAAAACAAGTGTATTAAACTTAAATGCTGAAAGTGGCTACCCTGTGCAATCATTATACGCTTTAAACCGCCTTCGCATGTCTTCTAACTCTTCGGAAAATCCCAGGTGTTTGGCGTATTGTTTTATAGGCACTGGTAATACGTTCCACTAATGCAGAGCTTCATTCGCTATCTCGGCAAAATAAAGGTCAAACCAAACAATTTTCAATAATTCCTGCCCACACATTAACTGAAAACTGCTGCTGTTGTCGCGATTCGTGAATAATGTACGGATTTTCATCCGCCGAAAAATGTTCATTGTGATAATTAAAAATACCGTTTCTGGTAAATGAAGCGTGAACAAAATAATAATAATAATAATAATTTATTTGCGACAATTATATTATTTACAATTATTCCATTTATATATATATATTGACACTAACATGCAACCGGCAAATAAATTGAAATACCACAAAAGGCGAACCTTGAGCGTGGATTGACATCACAATTACCGAACATTAAATATATCTCAACAAAGTTTCTAAAGACTAATAAGTGGTTACATTCTTTAAGATAAAAGTTGAACAGATTGGTTATGTTTGGAGTAAACAAAATGTATGCACATACACAAAATATACAACACTTGCGCATAGATTAGCTATAAATATATAAGGAACATCGTATCATTAAGTATATTTGGTATCAATCAAATTGTGTATTTGTGATCTTGATGTATTATACATGCATTTTTTGATTTTAGATTTAAACATACTATATGAGTTAATCATTTTTATTTCGGTAGGTAAGATATTAAAAATTTTGGGTCCTAAATATAGAAAGATCTTTGCATTTTTGTTTTTTCAGGTTTAATAATTTTATACATGCCTTTTTATATCTAGTATTGTATGTATGATCAACTGGAATGAGTTCTTCTTTATGTTTATACTGCATTATTAAAACAGAATAACAATATAGTTGTCGAATATCTAATAATTTGCACTCAAGGAATAACTAATTTGTAGGGTAAGTACGTGGTTTACTAAATATTATTTTAATTACATATTTTTTAATTATTTGTAAGTTTTGTAAATGATTGTCCGTTACACGTCCCCAAGCAACTATGCCATAAATTAAATGAGTTTCAATCAACGCGTAGTACAACAATCTTAGCTGATGTTAATATTCGAAGGAGGTACTTAAATTTGTGCAACAAGGATCTAACTTTGTTAGTTACACAATCGATTTGTGTATTCCATCTCAAATGAGTATCAATATAAATAATATTCCTAAGTATTTAATATTGCGCACGGGATCTTAATTGTAACTCCATTTAAATTGAAATATAAACAATTATAATGTGACAAATTAATAGCATAAGATGTAAAGGGAATAAAAGAAGTTTTTTCAAAATTAATTGTTAATAAACGACCAA
Source organism: Monochamus alternatus (assembly GCA_037114965.1). NCBI lineage: Eukaryota > Metazoa > Arthropoda > Insecta > Coleoptera > Cerambycidae > Monochamus > Monochamus alternatus. Next base: position 26,824,457 of record CM073429.1, read on the forward strand.
TTTATAATGTTTGTAAAATCATTTTCACACATTAATTTTAAATTTTCCCAGGTATCACTACGATAAAAAACTGCAGTGTCATCTGCAAAACTTATTATGTTACTTACTGTAGGCAGTTTAAAAAGGTCATTCAAATATATAATAAAAAGTAAGGGTCCGAGGATAGTACCTTGAGGCACTCCATATTCCACACTTTTGAAATTACTTAATGTGCTATTAATTTTAACACATTGCTTCCTTTTAGTTAAATAACTTTTTAGTAATGAATATGGGCTGCCTCTTACACCTATTCCCTCCAAAATTTCTAACAGTTGGATATGGCTAACAGTATCGAACGCTTTAGTCAAATCCACAAAGACACAAATTGCAGGTACTGCTTCATCTAGTGCCTTGTAGATTTGAGCCGTTAATGCAGCAATCGCATCCTGCGTTGATTTTGCCCCTCTAAAGCCATATTGCTTTCCAGATAATATATTATACTTATTTAAGTAATCAACAAGCCTTCTTATTCTTAATTTCTCGTAGATTCTTGAAAGATAGATAGATATCAAACTTATAGGTCTATAATTAGACATATCCGTTTTGTCTCCTTTTTTATATATTGACGAAATTACTGCAATTTTAAATGAAGATGGAAATATTCCACTTTCAAATGACCTATTAATGATGTAAGTTAGAGGAGATAAAATTTCTTATGCAATAGATTTTAAAGTTTTAGATTTTAGACCATCTAATCCTGGACATTTTTTTTTTAATGTTTCTATTGTTTCTAAAACTTTTACCTCGTTTGTATTCTTAAGAAAAAATTAATTAGAAAGTATAGTTTTCTGGCAAACTATATTAGATTTACTTACTTTTTCAGCTAATATTCTATCAATATTTGTAAAATATTCTACAAATTCATTAGAAATTTCATCTTCTCTCACTAATTTAATTTCATATATGTTCGTTTTTTCTTTCTTTCATCATTACAAATCTCATTTACACATTTCCATAAATCATTTGAGCTACTTTTGTTTATATTAATTTGATCTTGACAATATTTTTTTCCGCATTTTTAATTAAATCATTTAGTTTATTTCTATACATTTTGAATTCACTTGTACTTTGAAATGAAGGATTAATTTTCATTCTTATGAACAGCTCTTGTTTTTTTTAATAGATTTTAATAAACCCTTAGTTATCCACACTTTCCACACAAATGAAAGAAATAAATTGCCAGATATGTTTTTGGCTTAGCCATTGATAATACTGCAGTCTGACTGGAAAATCAGCTTCATAGAGGGCTTGAAGTCTCTGCAGATGATAAGGATATAGCTGCTGCTCTTAAAGGATTCGCCATACAGTAATATGGTTCATATTCCCCTATTTATTTGCCAAACGCCTTGTACTTATTGCAGGATTGTACTCAACCGCTTGTAAAATATTTTCCTGATTTTCAACTGCTTGTGCAATTTTTTGCTCCCCACAATCTACAAAATGTCCTGTTACTTTTCCCGTATCGTTCAAACGCCAATGAACATTCGAAAAAGTGTTTGCACAAGGTAATTGGCGGTCAGGGAATGCATTTTCATAGCTTTGCTTCGTTCGAATTTCCGTTTGCTTTTCCATACGTAAAATGTGAGTCGGCGAATTCTTCAAGGGAATAATTCACCATATTAGAAATCAACTTCAAATTCAAGTCACTCGACACTTTGTATTATCTTTTTTTGTTTCCGACATATAATTTATGAGAAACTGACATATGCCACCTATATTATTGTTTTTAATTAGAATTCCAAAGTTATTCTATTGTAATGATTAATAAATTATTTTTTATCTAGCAAACGGTGGGTCAGGAGGAAAAAATCCAAGATACTTTTTAAGTGGAACTTAGTTTTAAGAGAGCGGTACCAATTTGTCCAAAAAATCAATGACGTACAATTTTCTTAACATCATTCTGTAACACTCTGTATATATCATTAACATTCCTCATTGACTACCTGTTTTAGGTTACAACAATTCTACTCTCATTACACAAAATATTTATTTATTTTCTTAACAGATGTGTTCGAATAGTCTCACGGTTATTTGGAACATATTGCTTTTATTCAGAACCAAAAATCTAAATTAGATATTTTGCCCACCTTAGGTAAATATTAAAATGCCAGTTTCTACTGACGAAACAGGAATCATAATTAACTCTTGTAATCAATCCAATGAATGCCGGATTTTTTCGATCATATTTTTATATACAAATCCTTTTCAGTCAGAGCTTAAAATGAATACAGCAGGACATGTGATGCCATTCGAGTTTGGCGTCGGTAGAATATTCAATCATCCATTATTTAGCGTCACGTCAAACGTTTTCATTTTATCGACGCCGTCAATACGTAAAAATCTGGCATTTAAAATGTATGGCGCGTTGGGCCATGCGTGACACGTCAGTAATTTACAGGGATAATAAATTTAAAATTTTTCTTTCGCCGGAAATTCTGCCTGACAAACGTATTACCTGATAAATTGTAGCGTTACGTCTTGCACTGTGGGAAATATTAAACAGGAAACACTGGAATTCTGGGCATAAATAATGGTAACAGATGATTATATTGCACGCAGAATTTAAATCTTTTACTGTAATTCGAAATATATTTTACACGTACTTTCATGTACAGAGAATTTCAAAGATTTTAACAAACTCTGACAAGTTTATAATTGCAAAGAGAAACTTATGATACTCATAATCGTAATTTATGAACAAAAGATAGCGTTAAAAGACTTTTTTCTACAAAACTGTTAAAAGTGGGCTTTTTAATTGTCATTTTTGATTTTAAAAATGTCATTTTTTGACACGCGTGTTAAAAGTAAGTTACTTTTAACACTAGTGTTAAATTTTGTTTTGAAAATTAATAAAACGTTTTAATAAACACATGAACAACTTTTTATTTTAAATAAGTACAAACCAACATTTTAACTAGTTATTACTATTAACATTTATAGTAAAATTAGAACAATTTGAAATTGTAATTCCCTGCGGAGTCATTATACTTAAGTTAGTTTTACTGTCAACATGTGTGACACATCTATTTTCTGTAGAAATACTACTGGTAGTACTGGTGGTCTTGCTAGTAGTTGCAGCAGTAGGTAGTATTTGGCACGCAATTTAATTCTTCTGTTTCAGTGAATTTTCAATGTAGCCTTCAGCTACCGTCGAAGATTTCCATTCTCCATGTCTCTTGATGGTAGTAAGATTTGCACTAGAATCTGCTAACAATGTCGCCGATGAACGACGAAAACAGTGTCAGGTGTAGAGTTGAGGATTTGGTAGATTCAAGAACTCTGCAATGTCGGCAGGCATTTTACCAAACATGTTAATTCCTACTGGATTCTTCACACATTTATTCTTCATATATTTAAGAAAAAGTCGTCTATGGTCAGCGTTGGGTGGCCGGAGTGCCATATACTTTCTAAAAAAGTTTAAATAGAATTCACTAACAACACTGAAAGTACGAGGCACTTTCGTTTTAGTATCTGGTATGGTCACAACAACCGCCCAAATATTCGATATTGTCGATGATCATCTGACACAATTCCCCCCGGCGACACGCCCCGAAGACACCCACTATTGCTGCGACTTTCATCATCAGATACTTTTCGTCTTCTGCTTCTGTGAGAAATTTGTCGAAGTGCGTCTTTGTCAAAACTTTTGACTTTTTTGCTTGTTCGTGAAGTTAAAAAACTAGCTACGCTCGTTTTTTAATTATCTTCACTCACAAAATAAAATCTTACTTTTAACACGTATATCATAAATAGCTATTATGTACCATAGAGCCTATCCTAAATATGAAAATATAAAATAAAGAAAGCAGTAAATTATGGTAACGATAACGATAACGATAACTATAACGACAACGACAACGACAACGACAACGACAACGACAAAGACAAGAACAACGACAACGACAACGACAACGACAACGATAACGACAATGACAACGACAACGACAACGACAACGACAACGATAACAATAACTATAACGACAACGACAACGACAAGGACAACGACAACGACAACGATAACGATAACGATAACGATAACGATAACGATAACGATAACGATAACGATAACGATAACG